>OY970829.1:28835385-30158196 GCA_963853835.1 Calendula officinalis
TAGTAAGTGTGCATAACCCATAACCATGGCACTTGTACCATTATAACCACTAGAAGTCCATAACTCATACTGATGACCCTTGACCCATTATAACTACTAGCCATGACCAGTGTCCTATAGATATCCATTTTACAAGTAACATGTATCCATAACCCATTAGTATGGCTCTTGAACCATTATAACCACTAGATCTCCATAACTCATATCGATAGCCCTTGAACCATTATAACCACTAGATGTCCATAACTCATACCGATGGCTCTTGAACCATTATCACTACTATTCATGACCATTAGCCCGTAGATATCCATCTTACAAGTAATAAGTGTCCATACCCTTGAACCATTATTAACACTAGATGTCCATAACTCATTGCGATGGCCCTTGAACCATTATAACTACTAGCCATGACCAATGGCCTACAGATATCCATTTTACAAGTAATAGGTGTCCGTAACCCATAACCATGGCCCTTAAACCATTATAACCATTGGATGACCATAACTCCTACCGATGGCCCTTGAACCATTATAACTACTAGCCATGACCAATAGCTTACAGATATCCATTTTACAAGTAATAGGTGTCCATAACCCATAACCATGGCCCATTAACCATTATAACCACTAGATGTCCATAACTCCTACCGATGGCCTTTGAACCATTATAACTACAAGGTATCCATATCTCATACCGATGACCCTTGAACCATTATAACCAGTAGCCATGACCAATAGCATATAGATATCCATTTTACAAGTAATAGGTGTCCATAACGCATAACCATCTCCCTTGAACAATTATAACCACTAGATGTCCATAACGGATACCGATGGCCCTTGAACCATTATAACCCATACCCATGTCCCTTGAACCATTATAACCCACATACATGTCCCTTGAACCATTATAACCCATATCCATGTCCCTTGAACCATTATAACCACTAGATGTCCATATCTCATAGCGATGGTCCTTGAACCATAATAACTACTAGCCATGACAAATAGCTTATAGATATCTATTTTACAAGTAATAGGTGTCCGTAACCCATAACCATGGCCCTTGAACCGTAATAACCACTAGATGTCCGTAACTCATACCGGTGACGCTTGAACCATTATAACTACGAGGCATGACCAATAGCCTATACATAACCATTTTACAAGTAATATGTGTCCATAACCCATAACCATGGCCCTTGAACTATTCTAACCACTAAATGCCCATAACTCATACCGATGACCCTTGAACCATTATAACTAGTAGCCTTGGCCAATAGTCTATAGATATTCATTTTACAAGTGGTAGGTGTCCATAACCCATAACCATGGCTGATGAACCATTATAACCACTAGATGTCCATTACTCATATTGATGGCCCTTGAACCATTACAACTACAAGCCATGACAAATAGCCTATAGATATCCATTTTACAACTAATAGGTGTCCATAACCCATAACCAAGGCCCTTGAACCACTCTAACCACTAGATATCCATAACTCATAACGATGACCCTTGAATCATTATAACTGCTAGTCATGACCAATAGCCTATAGATATCTATTTTATAAGTAATAGGTGTCCATAACCCATAACCATGGCCCTTGAACCATTATAACCACTAGAGGTATATAACTCATACCGATGACCCCTGAACCTCTATAACTACTAGCCATGACCAATAGCCTATAGATACCCATTTTACAAGTAATAAGTGTGCATAACCCATAACCATGGCACTTGTACCATTATAACCACTAGAAGTCCGTAACTCATACTGATGACCCTTGACCCATTATAACTAGTAGCCATGACCAGTGGCCTATAGATATCCATTTTACAAGTAACAGGTATCCATAACCTATTAGTATGGCTCTTGAACCATTATAACCACTAGATCTCCATAACTCATTCGATAGCCCTTGAACCATTATAAATACTAGCCATGACCAATAGCCTATATATATCCATTTTACAAGTAATAGGTGTCTATAACCCATAACCATGGCCCTTGAACTATTATAACCACCAGATGTCCATAACTCATACCGATGAGCCATCAACCATTATAACTACTAGCCTTGACCAATAGCCTATAGATATCCATTTTACAAGTGATAGGTGTCCGTAACACATAACCAAGGCTCATGAACCATTATAACCGCTAGATGTCCATTACTCTTATCGATGGCCCTTGAACCATTATAACTACTAGCCATGACCAATAGCCTATGGATATCCATTTTAAAGTAATAGGTGTCCATAACCCATAACCATGACCCTTGTACCATTATAACTACTAGCCATGACCAATAGCCTATGGATATCCATTTTAAAGTAATAGGTGTCCATAGCTCATGAACCATTATAACCACTAGATGTCCATAAGGCATACCGATATCCCTTGAACCATTATAACTCAAACCCAAGTCCCTTGAACCATTATAACCCATACACATGTCCCTTGAACCATTACAACTCATACCCATGTCCCTTGAACCATTATAACCACTCGATGTCCATAACTCATAGCGATGGCCCTTGAACTAAGTACTAGCCATGACCAAGGCCGTTGAACCATTATAACCACTAGATATCCATAACTCATACCGATGACCCTTGAATCATTATAACTAATAGTCATAACCAATAGCCTATAGATATCTATTTTACAAGTCATAGGTGTCCATAACCCATAACCATGGCCCTTGAACCATTATAACCACTAGATGTCCATAACTCATATCGCTGACCCGTGAACGATTATAAATACTAGCCATGACCAATAGCCTATAAGTATCCATTTTACAAGTAATAGGTGTCTATAACCCATAACCATGGCCCTTGAACTATTATAACCACTAGATGTCCATAACTCATACCGATGACTAATGAACCATTATAACTACTAGCCTTGACCAATAGCCTATAAATATCCATTATACAAGTGATCGGTGTCCGTAACACATGACCATGGCCCTTGAACCATTAAACCCACTACATGTCCATAACTCATACCGATGACCTTTGAACCATTATAAGTACTAGCATGACCAATAGCCAATAGATATCCATATTACAAGTAATAAATGTGCATAACCCATAACCATGGCCTTGTATCATTATAACCACTAGAATTCCATAACTCATACTGATGACCCTTGAACCATTATAACTACTAGCCATGACCAATAGCCTGCCTACATATATTCATTTTAAAAGTAATAGGTTTCCATAACCCATAACCATGGCGCTTGAACCACTATAACCACTAGATGTCTATAACTCACACCGATGGCCCTTGAACCATTATAACTACTAGCCATGACCAATAGCCTATGGATATCCATTTTAAAGTAATAGGTGTCCATAACCCATACCATGGCCCTTGTACCATTATAACTACTAGCCGTGACCAATAGCCTATCGATATCCATTTTACAAGGAATAGGTGTCCATAACTCATAACCATGGCCGTTGAACCATTATAACCACTAGATGTCCATAACTCATACCGATGGCCCTTGAACCACTATAACTATTAGCAATAACCAATAGCCTATAGATATCCATTTTAAAAGTAAAAGGTGTCCAAAACACATAACCATGGCCCTTGACCCATTATAACCACTAGATATCCATAACTCATACCGATGACCATTGAACCATTATAACTACTAGGCCTGACCAATAGCTTATAGATATCCATTTTACAAGTAATAGGTATTCATAACCCATAACCATGTCCCTTGAACCATTATAACCATTAGATGTCCATCAGGCATACCGGTGGCCCTTGACCCATTATAACCCATACCCATGTCCCTTGAACCATTTTAACCCATACCCATTCTCTTGAACCATTATAACCACTAGATGTCCATAACTCATACCGATGGCCCTTGAACCATTAAAACTACTAGCCATGACATATTACCTATAGATATCTATTTTACTAGTAATAGGTGACCATAATCCATAACCATGGCCCTGATAACCACTAGAAATCCATAACTCAAACCGATGGCTCTTGAACCATTATAACTACTAGCCATGACCAATAGCCTATAGATATCCATTTTACAAGTAATAGGTGTCCATAACCCATAACCATAGCCGTTGAACCATTATAATCACTAGATGTCCATAACTCATACCGTTGACCCTCGAACCATTATAACTACTAGCCGTGACGATTAGCCTATAGATATCCATTTTACAAGTAATAGGTATCCATAATCCATAACCAAGGCCGTTGAACGATTCAAACCACTAGATGTCCATAACTCATAAAGGTGACTGTTGAACAATTATAACTACTAGCATGACCAATAGACTATAGATATCCATTTTACAAGTAATTGGTGTCCATAACCCATAACCATGGCCCTGGAACCATTATAACCACTAGATTTCCATAAGGCATACCGGTGGCCCTTGAACCATTATAACCCATACCCAAGTCCCTTGAACCATTTTAACCCATACCCATGTCCCCTGAACCATTATAACCACTAGATGTCCATAACCCATAGCGATGGCCCTTTAACCATTATAACTACTAGTCATGACAAATAGCCTATATATATATCTATTTTAGAAGTAATAGGTGTCCATAACCCATAACCATGGCCCTTGAACCATTATAACCACTAGATGTCCATAACTCATACCGATGGCCCTTGAACCATTATAACTACTAGCCACCACCAATAGCCTATAGATATCCATTTTACAAGTAATAGGTGTTCATAACCCATAGCCATGTCCCTTGAACCATTATAACCCCTAGATTTCCATAAGGCATACCGGTGGCCCTTGATCCATTATAATCCATACCCAAGTCCCTTGAACCATTTTAACTCATACCCATGTCCCTTGAACCATTATAACCACTAGATGTCCATAACTCATAGCGATGGCCCTTGAACCATTATAACTACTAGTCATGACAAATAGCCTATATATATATCTATTTTAGAAGTAATAGGTGTCCATAACCCATAACCATGGCCCTTGAACCATTATAACCACTAGATGTCCATAACTCATACCGATGGCTCGTGAACCATTATAACTACTAGCCATGACCAATAGCCTATAGATATCCATTTTACAAGTAATAGATGTCAATAACCCATAACCATGGCCCTTGAACCATTATAATCACTAGATGTCCATAATTCATACTGATGACCCTTGAACAATTCTAACTACTTGCCATGACCAATATCCTATGGATAACCATTTCACAAGTAATAGGTGTCCATAACCCATAAACATGGCCCTTATACCATTATTACTACTAGCCATGACCAATAGCCTATAGATATCTATTTTACAAGTAATAGGTGTCCATAAGCCATAACCATGGCCCTTGAACAATTATAACCACTACATTTCCATAACTCATACCGATGACCCATGAACCATTATAACTAGTAGCCATGACCAATAGCCTAAAGATATCCTTTTTACAAGTAATAGGTGTCCATAACCCATAACCATGTCCCTTGAACCATTATAACCACTAGATGTCCATAAGGCATACCTATGGCCCTTGACCATAATAACCCATACCCATGTCCCTTGAACCATTTTAACCCATACCCATGTCCGTTGAACCATTATAACCACTAGATGTCCATAACTCATAGCGATGGCCTTTGAACCATTATAAATACTAGCCATGACCAATAACCTATGGATATCCATTTTAAAAGTAATAGGTGTCCATAACCCATAACCATGACCCTTGTACTATTATAACTACTAGCCATGAGGAATAGCCTATAGATATCCATTTTACAAGTAATAGGTGTCCAGAACCCATAACCATGGCCCTTGAACCATTATAACCACTAGATGTCCATAAGGCATACCGATGTCCCTTGAACCATTATAACTCGTACCCATGTCTCTTGAACCATTATAACCCATACACATGTCCCTTGAATCACTATAACTCACACCCATGTCCATTGAACCATTATAACCACTAGATGTCCATAACTCATAGTGATGACCCTTGAATCATTATATCTATTAGTCATGACCAATAGCCTATAAATATCCATTATACAAGTGATAGGTGTCCGTAACACATGACCATGGCCCTTGAACCATTATAACCCATACCCAAGTCCCTTGAACCATTTTAACTCATACCCATGTCCCTTGAACCATTATAACCACTAGATGTCCATAACTCATAGCGATGGCCCTTGAACCATTATAACTACTAGTCATGACAAATAGCCTATATATATCTATTTTGGAAGTAATAGGTGTCCATAACCCATAACCATGGCCCTTGAACCATTATAACCACTAGATGTCCATAAGGCATACCGATGTCCCTTGAACCATTATAACTCGTACCCATGTCTCTTGAACCATTATAACCCATACACATGTCCCTTGAATCACTATAACTCACACCCATGTCCGTTGAACCATTATAACCACTAGATGTCCATAACTCATAGTGATGACCCTTGAATCATTATATCTATTAGTCATGACCAATAGCCTATAAATATCCATTATACAAGTGATAGGTGTCCGTAACACATGACCATGGCCCTTGAACCATTATAACCCATACCCAAGTCCCTTGAACCATTTTAACTCATACCCATGTCCCTTGAACCATTATAACCACTAGATGTCCATAACTCATAGCGATGGCCCTTGAACCATTATAACTACTAGTCATGACAAATAGCCTATACATATCTATTTTAGAAGTAATAGGTGTCCATAACCCATAACCATGGCCCTTGAACCATTATAACCACTAGATGTCCATAACTCATACCGATGGCTCGTGAACCATTATAACTACTAGCCATGACCAATAGCCTATAGATATCCATTTTACAAGTAATAGATGTCAATAACCCATAACCATGGCCCTTGAACCATTATAATCACTAGATGTCCATAATTCATACCGATGACCCTTGAACAATTCTAACTACTTGCCATGACCAATATCCTATGGATAACCATTTCACAAGTAATAGGTGTCCATAACCCATAAACATGGCCCTTATACCATTATAACTACTAGCCATGACCAATAGCCTATAGATATCTATTTTACAAGTAATAGGTGTCCATAAGCCATAACCATGGCCCTTGAACCATTATAAACACTACATTTCCATAACTCATACCGATGACCCATGAACCATTATAACTAGTAGCCATGACCAATAGCCTAAAGATATCCTTTTTACAAGTAATAGGTGTCCATAACCCATAACCTTGTCCCTTGAACCATTATAACCACTAGATGTCCATAAGGCATACCGATGGCCCTTGACCATTATAACCCATACCCATGTCCCTTGAACCATTTTAACCCATACCCATGTCCGTTGAACCATTATAACCACTAGATGTCCATAACTCATAGCGATGGCCTTTGAACCATTCTAAATACTAGCCATGACCAATAGCCTATGGATATCCATTTTAAAGGTAATAGGTGTCCATAACCCATAACCATGACCCTTGTACTATTATAACTACTAGCCATGACCAACAGCCTATAGATATCCATTTTACAAGTAATAGGTGTCCAGAACCCATAACCATGGCCCTTGAACCATTATAACCACTAGATGTCCATAAGGCATACCGATGTCCCTTGAACCATTATAACTCGTACCCATGTCTCTTGAACCATTATAACCCATACACATGTCCCTTGAATCACTATAACTCACACCCATGTCCGTTGAACCATTATAACCACTAGATGTCCATAACTCATAGTGATGACCCTTGAATCATTATATCTATTAGTCATGACCAATAGCCTATAAATATCCATTATACAAGTGATAGGTGTCCGTAACACATGACCATGGCCCTTGAACCATTATAACCACTAGATGTCCATAACTCACACCGATAGCCCTTAAACCATTATAACTACTAGCTATGACCGAAAGCCTATAGATATTCATTTTACAAGTAATAGGTGTCCATGACCCATAACCATGGCCCTTGAACCATTATAACCACTAGATATCCATAACTCATACCGATGATCCTTGAATCATTATAACTAGTATTCATGACCAATAGCCTATAGATATCTATTTTACAAGTAATAGGTGTCCATAAACCATAACCATGGCACTTGAACCATTATAACCACTAGATGTCCATAACTCATACCGATGACCCTTGAACGATTATAACTACTAGCCATGACCAATACCCTATAAATATCGATTTTACAAGTAATAGATGTCTGTAACCCATAACCATGGCCCTTGAACTATTATAACCACTAGATGTCCATAACTCCAACTGATGACCCTTGATGATATAACTACTAGCCTTGACCAATAGCCTACTAGCCTTGACCAATAGCCTATAGATATCCATTATACAAGTGATAGGTGTCCGTAACACATGACCATGGCCCTTGAACCATTATAACCACTAGATGTCCATAACTCACACCGATAGCCTTTAAACCATTATAACTACTAGCCATGACCAAAAGCCTATAGATATTCATTTTACAAGTAATAGGTGTCCATAACCCATAACCATGGCCCTTGAACCATTATAACCACTAGATATCCATAACTCATACCGATGATCCTTGAATCATTATAACTAGTATTCATGACCAATAGCCTATATAAATCTATTTTACAAGTAATAGGTGTCTGTAACCCATAACCATGGCCCTTGAACTATTACAACCACTAGATGTCCGTAACTCCAACCGATGACCCTTGAACCATAATAACTACTAGCCTTGACCAATAGCCTACAGATATCCATTAGACAAGTGATAGGTGTCCGTAACACATGACCATGGCCCTTGAACCATTATAACCACTATATGTCCATAACTCATACCGATGACCCTTGAATCATTATAACTACGTGTCACGACCAATAGCCTATTAATATCTATTTTACGAGTAATAGGTGTCCATAACCCATAACCATGTCCCTTGAACCATTATAACCACTAGATGTCCATAAGGTATACCGATGGCCCTTGAACCATTATAACCCATATCCATGTACCTTGAATCATTATAACCCATACCCATGTCCCTTGAACCATTATAACCACTAGATGTCCATAACTCATAGCGATGGCCCTTGAACTATTATAACTACTAGCCATGACCAATAGCCTATAGATATCCATTTTACAAGTAATAGGTGTCCATAACCCATAACCATGGCCCTTGAACTATTATAACCACTAGATGTCCATAACTCACACCGATGGCCCTTGAACCATTATAACAACTAGATGTCCATAACTCACACGATGGCCGAGAACCATTATAACTACTAGCCATTACCAATAGCCTATAGATATCCATTTTACAAGTAATAGGTGTCCATAACCCATAACCATGGCCCTTGAACCAATATAACCACTAGATGTCCATAACTCATACCGATGACCCTTGAATCATTATAACTACTAGTCACGACCAATAACCTATAGAGATCTATTTTACAATTAATAGGTGTCCATAACCCATAACCATGGCCCTTGAACCGTAATAACCATTAGATGTCCATATCTCATACCGATGACCCTTGAACCATTATAACTACTACCCTTGACCAATACCCTATAGATATCCATTTTACAAGTGATAGGTGTCTGTAACCCATAACCATGGCTCTTAAACCATTATAACCACTAGATGTCCGTAATTCATATCGATGGCCCTTGAGCCATTATAACCACTAGCCATGACCAATATCCTATGTATAACCATTTTACGAGTAATAGGTGTCCATAACCCATAACCATGGCCCTTATACCATTATAACTACTAGCCATAACCAATAGCCTATAGATATCCATTTTACAAGTAATAGGTGTCCATAACCCATAACCATGGCCGTTGAACCATTATAATCACTAGATGTCCATAACTCATACCAATGGCCTTTGAACCATTATAACTACAAGCCATGACCAATATCCTATGGATAACCATTTTACAAGTAATAGGTGTCCATAAGCCATAACCATGGCCCTTGAACCATTATAACCACTAGATGTCCATAACTCATACCGGTAACCCTTGAACGATTATAACTACTAGCTATGACCAATAGCCTATAAATATCCATTATACAAGTGATAGGTGTCCGTAACACATGACCATGGCCCTTGAACCATTATAACCCATACCCAAGTCCCTTGAACCATTTTAACTCATACCCATGTCCCTTGAACCATTATAACCACTAGATGTCCATAACTCATAGCGATGGCCCTTGAACCATTATAACTACTAGTCATGACAAATAGCCTATATATATCTATTTTGGAAGTAATAGGTGTCCATAACCCATAACCATGGCCCTTGAACCATTATAACCACTAGATGTCCATAAGGCATACCGATGTCCCTTGAACCATTATAACTCGTACCCATGTCTCTTGAACCATTATAACCCATACACATGTCCCTTGAATCACTATAACTCACACCCATGTCCGTTGAACCATTATAACCACTAGATGTCCATAACTCATAGTGATGACCCTTGAATCATTATATCTATTAGTCATGACCAATAGCCTATAAATATCCATTATACAAGTGATAGGTGTCCGTAACACATGACCATGGCCCTTGAACCATTATAACCCATACCCAAGTCCCTTGAACCATTTTAACTCATACCCATGTCCCTTGAACCATTATAACCACTAGATGTCCATAACTCATAGCGATGGCCCTTGAACCATTATAACTACTAGTCATGACAAATAGCCTATACATATCTATTTTAGAAGTAATAGGTGTCCATAACCCATAACCATGGCCCTTGAACCATTATAACCACTAGATGTCCATAACTCATACCGATGGCTCGTGAACCATTATAACTACTAGCCATGACCAATAGCCTATAGATATCCATTTTACAAGTAATAGATGTCAATAACCCATAACCATGGCCCTTGAACCATTATAATCACTAGATGTCCATAATTCATACCGATGACCCTTGAACAATTCTAACTACTTGCCATGACCAATATCCTATGGATAACCATTTCACAAGTAATAGGTGTCCATAACCCATAAACATGGCCCTTATACCATTATAACTACTAGCCATGACCAATAGCCTATAGATATCTATTTTACAAGTAATAGGTGTCCATAAGCCATAACCATGGCCCTTGAACCATTATAAACACTACATTTCCATAACTCATACCGATGACCCATGAACCATTATAACTAGTAGCCATGACCAATAGCCTAAAGATATCCTTTTTACAAGTAATAGGTGTCCATAACCCATAACCTTGTCCCTTGAACCATTATAACCACTAGATGTCCATAAGGCATACCGATGGCCCTTGACCATTATAACCCATACCCATGTCCCTTGAACCATTTTAACCCATACCCATGTCCGTTGAACCATTATAACCACTAGATGTCCATAACTCATAGCGATGGCCTTTGAACCATTCTAAATACTAGCCATGACCAATAGCCTATGGATATCCATTTTAAAGGTAATAGGTGTCCATAACCCATAACCATGACCCTTGTACTATTATAACTACTAGCCATGACCAACAGCCTATAGATATCCATTTTACAAGTAATAGGTGTCCAGAACCCATAACCATGGCCCTTGAACCATTATAACCACTAGATGTCCATAAGGCATACCGATGTCCCTTGAACCATTATAACTCGTACCCATGTCTCTTGAACCATTATAACCCATACACATGTCCCTTGAATCACTATAACTCACACCCATGTCCGTTGAACCATTATAACCACTAGATGTCCATAACTCATAGTGATGACCCTTGAATCATTATATCTATTAGTCATGACCAATAGCCTATAAATATCCATTATACAAGTGATAGGTGTCCGTAACACATGACCATGGCCCTTGAACCATTATAACCACTAGATGTCCATAACTCACACCGATAGCCCTTAAACCATTATAACTACTAGCTATGACCGAAAGCCTATAGATATTCATTTTACAAGTAATAGGTGTCCATGACCCATAACCATGGCCCTTGAACCATTATAACCACTAGATATCCATAACTCATACCGATGATCCTTGAATCATTATAACTAGTATTCATGACCAATAGCCTATAGATATCTATTTTACAAGTAATAGGTGTCCATAAACCATAACCATGGCACTTGAACCATTATAACCACTAGATGTCCATAACTCATACCGATGACCCTTGAACGATTATAACTACTAGCCATGACCAATACCCTATAAATATCGATTTTACAAGTAATAGATGTCTGTAACCCATAACCATGGCCCTTGAACTATTATAACCACTAGATGTCCATAACTCCAACTGATGACCCTTGATGATATAACTACTAGCCTTGACCAATAGCCTACTAGCCTTGACCAATAGCCTATAGATATCCATTATACAAGTGATAGGTGTCCGTAACACATGACCATGGCCCTTGAACCATTATAACCACTAGATGTCCATAACTCACACCGATAGCCTTTAAACCATTATAACTACTAGCCATGACCAAAAGCCTATAGATATTCATTTTACAAGTAATAGGTGTCCATAACCCATAACCATGGCCCTTGAACCATTATAACCACTAGATATCCATAACTCATACCGATGATCCTTGAATCATTATAACTAGTATTCATGACCAATAGCCTATATAAATCTATTTTACAAGTAATAGGTGTCTGTAACCCATAACCATGGCCCTTGAACTATTACAACCACTAGATGTCCGTAACTCCAACCGATGACCCTTGAACCATAATAACTACTAGCCTTGACCAATAGCCTACAGATATCCATTAGACAAGTGATAGGTGTCCGTAACACATGACCATGGCCCTTGAACCATTATAACCACTATATGTCCATAACTCATACCGATGACCCTTGAATCATTATAACTACGTGTCACGACCAATAGCCTATTAATATCTATTTTACGAGTAATAGGTGTCCATAACCCATAACCATGTCCCTTGAACCATTATAACCACTAGATGTCCATAAGGTATACCGATGGCCCTTGAACCATTATAACCCATATCCATGTACCTTGAATCATTATAACCCATACCCATGTCCCTTGAACCATTATAACCACTAGATGTCCATAACTCATAGCGATGGCCCTTGAACTATTATAACTACTAGCCATGACCAATAGCCTATAGATATCCATTTTACAAGTAATAGGTGTCCATAACCCATAACCATGGCCCTTGAACTATTATAACCACTAGATGTCCATAACTCACACCGATGGCCCTTGAACCATTATAACAACTAGATGTCCATAACTCACACGATGGCCGAGAACCATTATAACTACTAGCCATTACCAATAGCCTATAGATATCCATTTTACAAGTAATAGGTGTCCATAACCCATAACCATGGCCCTTGAACCAATATAACCACTAGATGTCCATAACTCATACCGATGACCCTTGAATCATTATAACTACTAGTCACGACCAATAACCTATAGAGATCTATTTTACAATTAATAGGTGTCCATAACCCATAACCATGGCCCTTGAACCGTAATAACCATTAGATGTCCATATCTCATACCGATGACCCTTGAACCATTATAACTACTACCCTTGACCAATACCCTATAGATATCCATTTTACAAGTGATAGGTGTCTGTAACCCATAACCATGGCTCTTAAACCATTATAACCACTAGATGTCCGTAATTCATATCGATGGCCCTTGAGCCATTATAACCACTAGCCATGACCAATATCCTATGTATAACCATTTTACGAGTAATAGGTGTCCATAACCCATAACCATGGCCCTTATACCATTATAACTACTAGCCATAACCAATAGCCTATAGATATCCATTTTACAAGTAATAGGTGTCCATAACCCATAACCATGGCCGTTGAACCATTATAATCACTAGATGTCCATAACTCATACCAATGGCCTTTGAACCATTATAACTACAAGCCATGACCAATATCCTATGGATAACCATTTTACAAGTAATAGGTGTCCATAAGCCATAACCATGGCCCTTGAACCATTATAACCACTAGATGTCCATAACTCATACCGGTAACCCTTGAACGATTATAACTACTAGCTATGACCAATAGCCTATAAATATCCATTTTACAAGTGATAGGTGTTTGTAACCCATAACCATGTCCCTTGAACCATTAAAACCACTAGATGTCTATAAGGCATACCGATGGCCCTTGAACCATTATAACCCATACCCATGTCCCTTGAACCATTTTAACCCATACCCATGTCCCTTGAACCATTATAACCACTAGATGTCCATAATTCAAAGCGATGGCCCTTGAACCATTATAAATACTAGCCATGACCAATAGCCTATGGATATCCATTTTAAAAGTAATAGGTGTCCATAACCCATAACCATGACCCTTGTACCATTATAACTACTAGCCATGACCAATAGCCTATAGATATCCATTTTACAAGTAATAGGTGTCCAGAACGCATAACCATGGCCCTTGAACCATTATAACCACTAGATGTTCATAAGGCATACCGATGTCCCTTGAACCATTATAACTCATACCCATGTCCTTTGAAACATTGTAACCCATACACATGTCCCTTGAACCATTATGACTCACACCCATGTCCCTTGAACCATTATAACCACTAGATGTCTATAACTCATAGCGATGGCCCTTGAACTATTATAACTACTAGCCATGACCAATACCCTATAGATATCCATTTTACAAGTAATAGGTGTCCAAAACACATAACCAAGGCCAAGAACCATTATAACCCATAGATATCCATAACTCATATCGATGACCCTTGAATCATTATAACTACTAGTCATGACCATAGCCTATAGATATCTATTTTACAAGTGGGGACGTATGGACCTCTTTACTAGTGAGACAAGGTGACCCGATGTCTCCATACCTCTTTACTCTTGTCATGGATGTACTTTCTCTTATTATCAAACGAAGAGTTAACTCAAGCACGGATTTTAAATATCACAAAGGCTGTGAAAAACAAAAGATTGTAAACCTATGTTTCGCTGATGATCTTTTCCTTTTTGCTCGAGGTAACGTGAATTCTGCTAAATTGATCTTGGATGCTTTGAATGAGTTTAAAGAAGTCTCGGGTCTTGTCCCTAGCATTCCTAAGAGTACGGTGTTTTTCTGTAACGTCCCTTCCACTACCCGAGATACAATTCTTCATTTCCTGCCATTTAAGGAAGGGAACCTCTCAGTTAAATACCTTGGAGTGCCTCTGATATCTTCTAGATTACTATTCAGAGATTGTAAAGGCCTTAAAGAAAAGATGCAGAATCGAATAAATGATTGGAAGAATAAGTTCCTATCCTTTGCGGGTCGTCTCCAATTGATTACTTCAGTGCTATCTAATTTACATATTTATTGGGCTTCGGGTTTTACTCTTCCGACCCGTATCATACATGAGCTCGAGCAATTAATGCGGGGGTTTTTGTGGTGTTAAGGCGAAATGAAGAAGGGTAAGGCCAAAGTCTCTTGGGAGGTAGTTTGCAAGCCAAAATCTGAGGGGGGGCTCGGTATCCGTCGTATTAAAGATTTTAATGCTGCCCTAATGGCATACCATATCTGGGGTATAGTGTCAAATAAGGAGTCGTTATGGGTTCAATGGATTCATTCTTATAAGATGCGGGGTCGAAGTTTTTGGGATACCCCTAGCAAGGGTGCTATGAGTTGGTCTTGGAGGAAACTACTCCGTTGAGAAACAAAGTCAGGCCCTTTATATGGCCTACGATCCGTGATGGGAAATCAACTTCCATTTGGTTTGATAAATGGAACATGGCTAGTCCTTTTTTTCAATTCCTTTCACATAGGGATATTACTCGAGCTGGGTTTTCGGCCCATGATGTGGTGTCGGACTTAATTACTGATAATAATTGGATTTGGCCAAATGATTGGTACACTCGGTTCCCGGAAATTACTAGTATTCCGGTGCCCCAGCTTGATACAAACCAAAAGGATTGTGTAGGTTGGATAGACCTAAATGGGTCCTCTCAGTCATTCACGGTCAATCTAGCTTGGAATTCTATCAGATCAAGGGAGGCTAAGGTCCCTTGGCAATCTGTTGTGTGGTTCTCCCATTGTATCCCTCGGCATGCTTTTCATATGTGGCTTGTTATGAACAACCGCCTAAAAACTCAAGATATGCTCAAACAATGGGATACGGTGCCCTCTATGTGGTCTTGTTCCTGATTCTCAAACTCATCTATTTTTTGAATGTACATATTCTTCGCAGTTTTGGGTAAAAATCAGATTGCTTGGGGGGATGGACACGATTGCACCGAGAATTGCGGCTATTGTTGATTACCTAACTCCAATGTCCAAAGGAAGATCAGCCAAAAGCGTCATCTCTCGTATCTTGATTGGAGCAACTACATATTACATTTGGTTAGAGAGAAATGCTAGATTGTTCAAAAAGAAGTCCAAGCCGCATATGAAGTTATGTGACGAGATTATTGCTACTGTTCGGTTAAAACTGATGACTTTAAAGTTTAAGAAGAAGACGGTTGGTGTTCAACGGCTGCTAGCCAGCTGGAAGATCCCGGACTCGGTTGTTTAGTTCGATGTTTTAAGTTTCTGCTTTTGAGTAATATGAGTGAATGTTTGGTTTTGTGAGGTAGTTGCTAGTGCAAGTTGGTCTTAGCTTTGTTTATGGCATGTCATAAACCCTGTCTTTGTTGTGTCAAGCTCCTGCTTGAGGTCAATGTGGTCTGTCTGCCACATTCATATGTAGTTCCTTTTTGTGATTAATATATTTAGCCAGGGTGATCCCTTTACCAAAAAAATAATAATCTATTTTACAAGTAATAGGTGTCCATAACCCATAACCATGGCCCTTGAACCATTATAATCACTTGATGTCCATAACTCATACCGATGGCTCTTGAACAATTATAACTACTGGCCATGACCAATAGCCTATAGATATCCATTTTACAAGTAATAGATGTCAATAACCCATAACCATGGCCCCTTGAACCATTATAATCACTAGATGTCCATAACTCATACAGATGACCCTTGAACCATTATAACTACTAGCCATGACAATATCCTATGGATAACCATTTACAAGTAATAGGTGTCCATGGCCCATAACCATGGCCCTTGAACCATTATAACCACAAGATATCCATAAGGCATACTGATGTCCCTTGAACCATTATAACTCATACCCATGTCCCTTGAACCATTATAACCCATACACATGTCCCTTGAACCATTATAACTCATACCCATGTCCATAACTTATAGCGATGGCCCTTGAACTATTATAGGTACTAGCAATGACCAATAGCCTAGATATTCATTTTACAAGTAATAGGTGTCCATAACGACCAAGGCCCTTGAAACATTATAACAACTAGATATCCATAACTCATACCGATAACCCTTGAATCATTATAACTACTAGTCATGACCATAGCCCATAGATATCTATTTTACAAGTAATAGGTGTCCATAGCCCATAATCATGGCCCTTGAACCATTATAACCACTAGATGTCCATAACTCATACTGATGACCCTTGAACCATTATAACTCCTACCCTTGACCAATATCCTATAGATATCCATTTTACAAGTGATAGGTGTCCGTAACCCATAACCATGGCTCTTGAACCATTATAACCACTAGAGGTCCGTAATTCATATCGATGGCCCTTGAGCCATTATAACTACTAGCCATGACCAATATCCTATGGATAACCATTTTACAAGTAATAGGTGTCCATAACCCATAACCATGGCCTTTATACCATTACAACTACTAGCCATAACCAATAGCCTATAGATATCCATTTTACAAGTAATAGGTGTTTATAACCCACAACAATGGCCGTTGAACCATTATAACCACTAGATGTCCATAACTCATACCAATGGCCTTTGAACCATTATAATTACTAGCGATGACCAATATCCTATGGATAACCATTTTACAAGTAATAGGTGTCCATAAGCGATAACCATGGCCCTTGAACCATTATAACCACTAGATTTCGATAACTCATACCGATGACCCTTGAACCATTATAACTACCAGCCATGACCAATTGCCTATAGATATCCATTTTACAAGTAATAGGTGTCCATAACCCATAACCATGTACCTTGAACCATTATAACCACTAGATGTCCATACGGCATACCGATGGCCCTTGAACCATTATAACCCATACCCATGTCCCTTGAGCCATTTTAACCCATACCCATGTCCCTTGAACCATTATAACCACTAGATGTCCATAACTCATAGCGATGGCCCTTGAACCATTATAAATACTAGCCATGATCAATAGCATATAGATATCAATTTTACAAGTAATAGGTGTCCAGAACCCATAACCATGGTCCTTGAACCATTATAACCACTAGATGTCCATAAGGTATACCGATGTCCCTTGAACCATTATAACTCATACCCATGTCCCTAGAACCATTATAACCCATACACATGTCCCTTGAACCATTAAAACTCACACCCATGTCCCTTGAACCATTATAACCACTAGATGTCCATAACTCATAGCGATGGCCCTTGAACTATTATAACTACTAGCCATGACCAATAGCCTATAGATATCCATTTTACAAGTAATAGGTGTCCAAAACACATAACCAATGCGAAGAACCATTATAACCACTAGATATCCATAACTGATATCGATGACCCTTGAATCATTGTAACTACTAGTCATGACCAATAGCCAATAGATATCTATTTTACAAGTAATAGGTGTCCATAACCCATAACCATGGCCCTTGAACCACTATAACCACTAGATGTCCATAACTCATACCGATGGCTCTTGAACCATTATAACTACTAGCCATGACCAATAGCCTATAGATATCCATTTCACAAGTAACAGATGTCCATAACCCATAACCATGGCCCTTGAACCATTACAATCACTATATGTCCATAATTCATACCTATGACCCTTGAACCATTATAACTACTAGCCATGAGCAATATCCTATAGATAACCATTTACAAGTAATAGGTGTCCATAACCCATAATCATGGCCCTTATACCATGATAACTACTAGCCATGAGCAATAGCCTATAGATATCCGTTTTACAAGTAATAGCTATCCAGAACCCATAACCATGGCCCTTTACCATTATAACCACTAGATGTCCATAAGGCATACCGATGTCCCTTGAACCATTATAACTCATACCCATGTCCCTTGAACCATTATAACCCATACACATGTCCCTTGAACCATTATATCTCATACCCATGTCCCTTGAACCATTATAACCACTAGATGTCCATAACTTATAGCAATGGCCCTTGAACTATTATAACTACTAGCAATGACCAATAATCTATAGATATCCATTTTACAAGTAATAGGTGTCCATAACGACCAAGGCCCTTAAACCATTATAACCTCTAGATATCCATAACTCATACCGATGACCCTTGAATCATTATAACTTTTAGTCTTGACCAATAGCCTATAGATATCTATTTTACAAGTAATAGGTGTCCATAGCCCATAATCATGGCCCTTGAACCATTATAACCACTAGATGTCCATAACTCACACTGATGACCCTTGAACCATTATAACTACTACCCTTGACCAATATCCTATAGATATCCATTTTACAAGTGATAGGTGTCCGTAACCCATAACCATGGCTCTTGAACCATTATAACCACTAGATGTCCGTAATTCATATCGATGGCCCTTGAGCCATTATAATACTATCCATGACCAATATCCTATGGATAACCACTTTACAAGTAATAGGTGTCCATAACCCATAACCATGGTGGTAAGGGCTTTTTATGTTCTTTTGTTTATGCTCATCATAAAATGCAGTTTAGAAGTCAAGCTTGGAGGAGTTTGTGGATGTTTAGTCCCTCTGTTAGAGACAAACCTTGGGTCATTATGGGGGATTTTAATGCCATATTGGATTCGGATGAGTCCTCAAAAGGCTCTTCTACTATGTCTAGAACTCTGGTTGATTTTGCTGATTTTATTGCTGATATTAGAGTTGTTGATATCCCCATTACTGGTATAAGAGATACCTGGAAGAAAAGCCCTAATAAGGAGGACAGTCTCTTGAGGAAATCGGATAGGATCATGGCTAATCATGAATTTCTTTAAGATTTTTATGATGCAAATGATGTTTTCCTTCCATTTTTGTCCTCTGATCATAGTCCGGGAGTCATGAGTATTCATGGTTCTAAAAGATACTAGCCTAAATCTTTTAAGGTTTTCAATTTTCTTGCTAGGAAGAAAGATTTATCCCTACTGTGAATGAGCATTGGAATCATGATCTGCAGGGATTTGAGATGTTTAAGTGTGTGACCAATTTGAAAAATCTGAAGAAACCTCTTAGGGATTTAAGTTTTAAACAGGGGTACTTACATGAGAATGTTATTTTTTCTAAGGGCGGATTGCAGAAAATTCAATCTGATATGGTGAATAATCCTCATGATCCTGCTCTTAGAGACATGGAAGTGGAAGCGTTGAGAAAGTATAATGAAAATGTTAAGGATGAAGAGGTGTTCCTTAAACAAAAAGCCAATGTGGAATGGTTAAAGGAAGGTGATCAGAATACTAAGTACTTCCATAAAGCTATTAAAGGTAGGATTTGTAGAAACAAAATTAATAGTATTAATGATATGGAAGGAAATTCTTTTTATGTTGACCAAGTTGTTAGTGATTTACGTTTTTTATCAAAGTAAAACGCAGCGGAAATATAACATAAATCACCGAACAAGGATCTCCATATTGACAAGATAATTAAGCATTAAAGATAAAGAGTTTAGTATGAAAAACATACCCTTGAAGCCTTTGTAATCACTGATGATTATGAATGTAGTACTCAAAGATCCAACGTAGAATCTCTCTAAAGTTGATCCATACAACACTCATGCAAGAACACCATATGGATGCTAGTCCAATTCTTCAAGCAAAGAGAGCAAAAGTCTAGAGAGGGTGTTATGGGGGGTGACGGTCGAATAGGGTTTGCAAGGGATGAGATTTATCTTGCCCTTGATTCCCTTTTATTGACTTCCCATAATCAATTATGATTATTAACACTCTAGTCCCTATCTTTTGTTCCTTCTAGTTTGCTCACTATAAAGTTTCAATATTAACAATTAATATTAAACTTTAATATATATACAAGCATTTAGCTTATATTGATATATAATGCAATTACCCTAATTACACTATATATCATATGGTGTTGAGTGTTTAAGTGTGTGACCCTTTAGGCTCACATACAACTAGCCATATAACTATATGTTATAATCGTGAAGCATATTCCAACAGCTCCCACTTACGCACGTTATAACATCAGGTAGTTATACAAGCAATGGTTAGAGTCTAGCAACCCGCCAATGCCCCTAGAAGTATATGAGTGAGTTTCAGAAAGGTCCAGGTTCAAAGTTTTTCAATTAGTTATCCTTTTGTTACTGATACCATGTTGAATTTTAGACAAGGATTAATGTCAATCTAAAATTTCAACGATTCTGTTTCTCGATCTATACATTGAAGTAGATTACCAAACCAATCAAGATTCATCTTGATTACCTTTGGGTGCGGCTGCATATACATCTATTCAAATCATCGAGGGGCCTAGTAGTATCTAATCCAAACATGTGGAGGAACAAATTCTTTATTGACTACACATGTTTGATATATGCTTACTGACAAACCCGAAGATGGTTGTTATAGCAGCCTTATTCAGGTCAGCGTTTAACCACATCAAAGTTTGGCACTCCACATACACAAACCAGCTTGCATCTCAAGTCCGAGGATAAGCGACAAAGCCTTTGAGAGATTCACTTGTGACATGAATCCAGGAAGTGATTTCTCATAGGTTGGGTCAGTCCAATTGTGCCTCACGATGAACAACATGTGAGTTTGATTTCATCATCCTTAGTCATACTAAGATGATGTCATCAATGCCCTCAGATTTGTCTTAATAATATTCCCATATAATTAATATGACAATGGACAATTTAGAATATAAAACGCAGTAAATATTCAAGGATGTAAACATGCAAATATGGAACACAATAGATATTCATATAAAAACGATCATATCAAATATATCAATTTATTCCAATATAAACTGCTCACCGTTCCATTATCCAAATACTAAAACAGATTTACATGAAACTACTAGCTTGTCGAAGTCCAATGTTCCATTCATATCCAATATGTTTGGTACAAGACATTGAGTTCGATAAGACGTCAGCTAGTTAGTTATCTGTTTGAACTTTAAGAGTATCAATTTCACATATTTCGATAAATCATTCGAATGTAGTGAACCTTCGTAAATAGGATCTAGCGTCATCACGACCTATTTCAAAACCAGCATAAGTATAGCAAGTATGCTTAGTTCCAGTTTGGTATCTCCACCATAGCCAAGGAACATATATCCAGTACTTTAAAATACTTCAATGTGTTCTTAACAGCAATCCAGTGACTCTCTCATGAATTATGTTGGTATTTTCTAGTAAGGTCCCCTAAGGACGTTACATTTGGCCTAGTGCTCCTTACAGCGTACATGATGAATGGAATAGCCGATTCATAGGGGATTACATTCATTCGCTTCACCACATCAGGTGTGGAAGGTCCTTGAGCCTCACTCAAGTTTACATTGTGTGGCATACGAGGACTTCCTCGTTTGGGAGTACCACTCTAAACCGTTTAGAATTTTGTCAATGTAAGCACTTTGACTTAAACCATTTAACCGCTTTGATCTATCAATATAGATCTTTACTCCAAGTATGTATGTCGTGTCCCTACAATCCTTCATGTCAAAACATTCTCCAAGCCAGTATTTTCATCTTGTAGCATTGGTATATTGTTTCACATGAGTGACATGTCATCAACATGTATGACTTGAGAAACGACAATGCTCCCACTAGCTTTCATATATACACATGCTCAGTTTGGGGTTTAGGTGAAACAAACGTTTTGATTTCATCATTAACCAAATCTCATAGTCATAGTACACTACTTTGGCTATAAGAATCCTATTGTCTTTAGTAACAGGCGAGAAGGTTTCATCATTGTCAATCCAGTAGGATTGAGTGTAACCTTTTGTTACTACGAGAGATTTATAGGTGTGTATATTTTCATCCATGTCAACAGTCTTACTGTTTTGAGAAAGATCAATTAAGTTCAAAACTTGATTGTCTCTCATGGATTTTATTTTAGCATTCATAGCTTCAAGTCATTTTTCGAATTCAAAATTCGATAATGCAACTTGATAGTTAGGGGGTTCATAATGATCCTCGAAACTTCCTCCTCAGCATCGACATAAATCTATATCGTTCAAATGCATGAGGTGTCCTTGCGGATCTATGAATGGGAACAACATCATCATGTGGTCAAACATCTATATGTTCACCTCATTGTGATATTTGCTAGTGTTACCAGAAGGTTATGCATCTTCGCTTTGAATCTTGTCAAAGTCTATAGTGCTCCCACTTGCTTTGTGAAACGAGACTGTTCTCAAGAAACTTAGCATGCCGAGCAACAACAATTTGTTCTCAGGTGGGTAGTAAAATAGTAATGAAGATACACTTGATAGATATGGGCTCAAGTTTGTTTGGCATGTCTTGTTCTACGAGATCCTCACAACCCCAGATCTTCATGTAAGACAATTAGGGACTTTCCCATTGCCATATCTCATATGGTGTCTTTTTAACCTTTTGGTCAGAACCATATTAAGTATTCGAGCAGCAGACTTCAGTGCATGCCCCTCAAAAGGATAGTGTAAGAGTAGTAGGACTCATCATAGACCGAACCATGTCATACAGGGTCCGATATCTCCTTCCAGACGAACCATTATCTTGTGGAGTGTATGGAGGAGTGAATTGTGAGACAATCTCACGATGTTTGGGATGATCCAGAAACTCTTGACTCATGTACTTTCATCCTCAATTAGGACTGAAAGCCTTTGATGTCTTGCCGAGTTGATTTTCTACTTTCACTTTAGAAAGCTTTGAACGTTTCAAAGATTTCATGTTTATGTTTAATCAAGTAAACATAACCATAGCGACTGATATCATTAAAGCTTCCATGTTGATGTTTAATCAAGTAAACATAATCACATTTAATGATATCATCAGTGAAAGTAGGTGGCACCTTCCCTAGTCTTAGTTCTAAAAGGGCCACATACATCAGTATGTATGAGTCCTAGTAGATTTTTAGCTCTTTCGCCATCATGGGAGAAAAGCTTTCTTGTTATCTTTCCATAATATACAAGAGAGACATTTAAATGATTCATAATCATTTGTAAAGAAGCCCGCCGAGTTTTAGTATCAAAATGCGTTTCCTTTTTATGTGGAAAAGATGACGATGCTCTAGGTGAGTAGAATCCAAACTAATTTGGATTCTTGAGTGCTACATTTGTATATAGAACTATCGTTTGAATTAGGATCATGCATATTAATTTAAAATATACTATTACAAGGAATAATTATAAAAAATGTTATTTTTCATAAAACAAAATATCATAATCCATTATTCAACATACGTTAAAGCTAAACAATGCATAATTGACAATTGTTCAAAACAATAATTAACGCATTAGGAAGGATAAGATCACAGCTTCCATTCATTTAGCTTTCTACTTCACATTCAATCTTGCACATTTGTGTCAAAATGTGAATTCCACAACTAGTGTCATACACTCAAGATTTATCACGAAGAGTATAGAGTTCTATAATGAAGACACCTAATGTGCTAACTAGAACACATTTGTCCTTCATCAACTCTGCCAAGTAGGCAGGACAATTCCTCCTTCAATGGCCAGTTTCATCGCAATGATGGCAAGAAATATCCTTTGCAGGGTGCTCCTTTTTAGCAGGTGGGGGAATCGTAGGTTTGGAAAAGTAAACTAGCTTACCCTTACCTAGACTCTTGCCTTGTGCTTGCGGTTTACCTTCCCTGATTGCTAGAAAAGTATTGGGTAACCCTTGCTCAACCAGTTTTACCATAGCATGTTATCAACGATTGTCTTCCCCATGCTATGTACTTTTAAAACACTTTTCATACTGGGCATAGTCCTTGGATGGTGAGGTAAAAATCAAGCTCATTCCAAGAACTTGTGGTAAGGGGTAACCAAGACGTTCCATTTGATCAAGATAGCATTTCATATTTAAGATGTAAGTGCTAACTGATTGGCCGTCCTCCTGATTTCAAGCGTGGAATGCTTTAACTGTTTTGAACAGTTCGAGTTCTGTTTTTTGTTGAAATATCATTTTCAACTCGCTTATCATGTCATATGCTGTGAGTTCCCCGAAGTTCTTTCGAATCTCGGGGTTCATGCTCACAAGCATAGGAGTAGCGACTTCTTGGTGTTCGTTAAACGTTTCGTTAAAGGCTTGACGAACAGCAGCAGAATCATTGACAGGAGGTGCCTCAGGTAAGGCCTCTTATAGGTGTATCAACTTTCTCATCTCTAAGGACAATCCTTAGAATTCGATATCTGTCGATAAAGTTGATATTAGTCAGTTTCAGTTTTCAAGAACTGATTTTATAGTGGAGATACTTAGGTTTTGATTTGTTGTTGTTATCTGTATAATACACAAAGTTCAAAAAATAGTATTTTCAATAATAATATCTTTTAAAAAATTAACTACCCAATTAATTTAATTAAAAGCTAAGATCCTCATTGACTTCTATCATCACATCAGTTGATCTGCTAGCAATGATAGATCCAATAGGTAGGTGACGATCAACAATTGCATTACAAGTGCAACTCTTAGATTTATGGGACTTCATGGCACCTAGTGAACAAGCATCTAGGGTCAAGTGGCATGTTTGTCGCATCTTCGCCTCGTGTCAAGGTCTCATCGTTAACTCGATTAAGTCATCCAATGTGAACTCATGTCAAAATAAATCTAGGTCTCACGCGTAGACGATAATGACCTCGGATCTAAATTCAAACCACGTCTCACGTGAATTTAAAAGTAGAAGCAAGTGATTTCAACCAATTGGACGGCGTGACTTAAATTTTAGGTATGAAAAAAAAATTTAAGAAAAATTTATTAAGATATGAATGAATCATGTACTTCATTCATACCACTTCATAAGTCGGTTTAATAAGCGGTAAAAATGTTTTAGCGATTATTAAATTATAAGTTTCAAATCATATTTAAACTTTTGTTTTAATCTCAAAAACAAGTTTAGATTAAAGAATAATCATAGATGATTAAACTGTAATCATCGATGATTAACAAGTAATCATTGATGATTAAACAGTAATCATGGATTATTAAACAATAATCATCGATGATTAACAAGTAATCATTGATGATTAAACAAGAATTTTTAAGTTTCAAATCATATTTAAACTTATTGTATTAATCTTAAACGACAAGTTTAGATTAAAGAGTAATCATCAATGATTAACAAGTAATCATAGATGATTAAAATTTTGGATGTTTTAATGTTTGTGTTTCAAAAATCATATTTTTAGTTGTTTATTACTTGTATCATATAGAAATCATATACAACCACAAACATGAAATAAAACATGCAACACAATTTGTGCAAAACCTCGACCGATGATAACCTAAGTTCGGTCACGTGAGTCATCACGACGGACCGAAGGGTCAAACTAGGGGACGGGCCAACATGAACCCGAGCGGGCCTACATAAACCCAATGGGCTCCCACTTGCTCCAAGAAATTCTTGAGCAAGTAGAGACCAAAATTACCCAAAACAGTGAAGTGAAGAATCTGCCAGAAATTTCCAGCTGTCTTTAACGCCCGAAAAGTCACTCAAGGAATCTTCGTTGGTCTTCCCTACCTTCTGGAAAGTTGTAGCCAGCGAGATGGCACGCGGTTTAGGCTGTTGAAACTTCCAAATCGGAGTTGTATAACTTATGGAAATCCAGTTTTCGTACAGCTGTCGCAGAATGACGAAAATGCATGTTGTGTCTTCTTTTTCTTCCAACTTTGGTCAACAATTTTATAAAGGAAATAATAGAATTATAACAACTAAATCTATTACATTCACATTTAAAATTGCCCCAAAAATGGCACCAAAAAGAAATTAAAAGAATTTACAACATAGCCAAAATCGGCTTTCCCAAAACAACCAAACAAGCACAATCATTCACAACACACAATGGGTCTAGGTTTCCATCGGTTTTGCACAATCAATCAACATTTGACAAGGTTTTGGCTTGAGATATGGCAAAATAACATGTTTTGCCATATACAACGATTAACAATTAATTTAAAATCCAAGCCAAATAAAATAAAAAATTCAATAAACAAGATTAATTTTTTATTTAGGATCTTGTAACTAGTAGCAATTAGGGTTCCAAAAAAAATCATATTTTCAACCCAATTTTATAAAATTTTCGAAAAAACAAAGAACCCTAGGGTTCTTTGTTCCGTTCGGCGCACCAAGGGGGCCAAAAAACAACGATTTTTGCTACTTTTTACAAGAAACTCGCTAATTAAATCATCAATATGATGACTCGTGATACCACTGTTAGTGATTTACGGTTTTTATCAAAGTAAAACGCAGCGGAAATATAACATAAATTACCGAACAAGGATCTCCATATTGATAAGATAAGTAAGCATTAAAGATAAAGAGTTTAGTATGAAAAACATACCCTTGAAGCCTTTGTAATCACTGATGATTATGAATGTAGTACTCAAAGATCCAACGTAGAATCTCTCTAAAGTTGATCCACACAACACTCATGCAAGAACACCATATGGATGCTAGTCCAATTCTTAAAGCAAAGAGAGCAAAAGTCTAGAGAGGGTGTTATGGGGGGTGACGGCCGAATAGGGTTTGCAATGGATGAGATTTATCTTGCCCTTGATTCCCTTTTATTGACTTCCCATAATCAATTATGATTATTAACACTCTAGTCCCTATCTTTTGTTCCTTCTAGTTTGCTCACTAAAAAGTTTCAATATTAACAATTAATATTAAACTTTAATATATACAAGCATGTAGCTTATATTGCTATATAATGCAATTACCCTAATTACACTATATATCATATGGTGTTGAGTGTTTAAGTGTGTGACCCTTTAGGCTCACATACAACTAGCCATATAACTATATGTTATAATCGTGAAGCATATTCCAACACAAGTTGCTGAGCAGTTTGTTGGCTATTTTAAGGATATTTTAGGGTCTTCTAAAGATGTGGTTGCTATTTCTAATCAAGAGAATCTTTTTCTGAAAAAGCTTTCTGAGAGTGAAGCTCTTATAATGGTTAGGTCTGTCACTGATGAAGAAGTCAAAGCTGCTATTTATGATATTGCTGATGACAAGGCTGTTGGAATATGCTTAACGCGTATAACATATAGTTGTATGGCTAGTTGTTTGTGAGCCTAAAGGGTCACACACTTAAACGCTAAACACCATAAGATATATAGTATAATTAGGGTAATTACATTATATATTAATATAAGCTACTAGCTTGTATAAATATTATAGTTTAATATTAATTGTTAATATTGAAACTTAATAGTGAGCTTAATAGAAAGAACAAAAGGCAAGGGGCTAGAGTGCAATAAATCATAAGTGATTTTGGGAAGTCATTAAAAGGGATTAGGGAAACCATAATCCCTCAATTCCTCTGATTCTCGGCCGCACCCCACATCCCCTCTAGGGTTCTTTTGCTTCTTCTTGATTGCTCAATCGGACTAGCATCCCTTGGTGTTCTTGCTATAGTGTTGTGTGGACTAGCTTTGGAGGGACTCCCCGTTGGTGTTCTTGGTTTCGGTCGATCATAATCTCCAACCGATTCATATTATACAAAGGCTTCAAGGGTATGATTAATTCATCTTAACTCTTTGTATTTGTTATTAGTTTAATTGTATGATTGATATCAAGATCCGTTCATTGGTGATTAAACTATTTTCCGCTGCATTTTGTTACTTGTAATAACCGAAAATCACTATTAGTGGTATCACGAGTCATTATATTAATCATATAATTAGCTAGTTTCTGTGAAAAGTGGCAAAAATCAATCCTTTTTTGGTACCCGAATTCCGAACGGCAAAATAAGAACCCTAGGGTTCTTTATTTGTTTTGCAATTTTTTTTAAATGGGTTAAAAATATGATTTTTTGTAACCCTAATTGCCACTTATTACAAAAACACATCAAAAAATTAATCTAGTTTATTGAATTTTTTGATTATTTGGCTTGGAATTACTTGTTTAATTTGGTTTTTGATATGGCAAAACATGTATTTTTGCCATATCCCGAGCCAAAGCCTTGTCAATTATTGCTTGTTTGTGCAAACCGATCAAAACCTAGACCTTGTGATTGATTGTGGTGAATGTTTGGTTGTTTTGGGAAAGCTGTGTTTTTGGCTAAATTTGGTTGTAATCTTTTAATTTTTTCTTTTATTATTGGTGCCATTTTTTTGGGGCAATTTGTAATGTAAAAGTAATAGAATAGATTGCCTTTATTTATTTTTTCTATTGTAAATTGTTGACCAAAATTGAAGACAAATGAAGAAAACAACAAATTTCCGTCATCAACACGAGGGCTGTACGAAAACAGGTTTCCCAGAGGCATACGTGTTGGAATATGCTTCACGCGTATAACATATAGTTATATGGCTAGTTGTTTGTGAGCCTAAAGGGTCACACACTAAAACACATAACACCATAAGATATGTAGTGTAATTAGGGTAATTACATTACATATTAATATAAGCTACATGCTTGTATATATTAAAGTATAATATTAATTGTTAATATTAGAACTTTATTGTGAGCAAACTAGAAGGAACAAAAGATAGGGACTAGAGTGTTAATAATCATAGGTGATTATGGGAAGTCAATAAATGGGAATCAAGGGCAAGATATATCTCACTCCTTCAAACCCTAATCGGCCGTCGCCCCTTCACACACTCTCTAAACTTTTGTTCTCTTTGCTTGAAGATTGGACTAGCATCCCTTGGTGTTCTTGCATAGGTGTTGTGTGGACTAGCTTTGGAGGAATTCACCGTTGGAGTTCTTGGTTTCCGTCGTACCACATCTCCACATACAAAGGCTTCTAGGGTATGATTTATTCATCTTAACTCTTTGTATTAAATTAGTTTAATTGTATGATTGATATCAAGATCCGTTCATTGGTGATTAAACTATTTTCCGATGCGTTTGTTACTTGTTATAACCGAAAATCACTATTAGTGGTATCACGAGTCATTATATTAATCATATAATTAGCTAGTTTTTGTGAAAAGTGGCTAAAATCAATCCTTTTTGGTAACCTAATTCCGAACGGCAAATATAAGAACCCTAGGCTTCTTTATTTTTTCGCAATTTTTTATATGGGTTAAAAATATGATTTTTTGTGACCCTAATTGCCACTTATTACAAAAACACATCAAAAAATTAATCTAGTTTATTGAAATTTTTGATTATTTGGCTTGGAATTACTTGTTTAATTTCGTTTTTGATATGGCAAAACATGTATTTTTGCCATATCCCAAGCCAAAGCCTTGTCAATTGTTGCTTGTTTGTGCAAACCGATGAAAACCTAGACCTTGTGATTTATTGTGGTTGAATGTTTGGTTGTTTTGGGAAAGCCGTGTTTTTGGCTAAATTTGGTTGTAATCTTTTAATTTTTTCTTTTATTATTGGTGCCATTTTTTTGGGGCAATTTGTAATGTAAAAGTAATAGAATAGATTGTCTTTCTTTATTTCTTTTTATTGTAAATTGTTGACCAAAATTGAAGACAAATGAAGAAAACAACAAATTTCCATCATCAACACGAGGGCTGTAGGAAAACAGGTTTTCCAGTGGCATACGGACTCCGTTTTGGGAGATTGAAAAGCCTAAAATGCTTGCAAAGTCGTGGGCTACAACTTTCCAGAAGGCCGGGAAGACTATCGAAGACTCCTTCAGTGACTTTTCGAGCTTCAAAGTCTGCTGGAATTTTCTGGCAGATTGCAATTTTTCACAAGTTTTGGTCTCTACTTGCTCAAGAATGTCTTGGAGCAAGTGGGAGCTCATTGGGTTAATGTTGTCCCGTCCCCTTGTTTGACCCTTCGGTCCGTCGTGATGACTCGCGTGACCGAACCTAGGATTTCATCGGTCGAGGTTTGCACAAAATGTGTTTCATGTTTTATTAAATGTTTGTGGTTGTGAAATAATTTCTATATGATACAAATAATAAACAAATAAAAATATGATTTTTACACAAACATTAAAACATCTAAAATTTTAATCATCAATGATTACTTGTTAATCATCGATGATTATTGCTTAATCACTTATGATCACTGTTTAATCATCAATGATTACTAGTTAATCATCGATGATTACAGTTCTATCATCTATGATTATGAAATTAATCTAAACTTGTTTTTGAGATTAATACAAAAGTTTAAATATGATTTGAAACTTATAATTTAATAATCGCTAATTGTTTTTACCGCTTATTAAACCGACTTATGAAATGGTATGAATGAAGTACATGATTCATTCATATCTTAATAAAATTTTATAACAAAATTTTTTTCCATACCTAAAATTTAAGTCACGCCGTCCAATCGGTTGCAAATCACTTGCTTCTACTTTTGAATTCACGTGAGACGTGGTTTGAATTTAGATCTGAGGTCATTATTCTCTACGCGTGAGACCTAGAGCTATTTTGACATGATTTCACATTGGAGGACTTAATCGGGTTAAAGATGAGACCTTGACTCGAGGCGAAGATGCGACAAACATGCCACTTGACCCTAGATGCTTGTTCACTAGGTGCCATGAAGTCCCATACCTCTAAGAGTTGCACTTGTAATGCAATTGTTGAACGTCACCTACCTATTGGATCTATCATCTCTAGCAGATCAACTGATGCGATGATAGAAGCTCAATGGGATCTTAGCGTTTAATTAAAATTAATTGGGTAGTTAATATATTAAAAGAAATTAATTATTGAAAATACTAATTAATGATCTTTGTAATTTTGTAGATGACTACAAACAATCAAACACTATCTAACAACACCATTCGCTCCGTTCTCGATAAGGAGACACTTGATGGATCGAATTTTGTTGATTGGGCTCGTAACCTAAGGATTGTCCTTAGGGCCGAGCACAAATACCACCATTTGGAAGAGGTGTTGCCCCCTGCCCCCGCTGCTAATGCCACCGCTCCTGTTCGTGCGACCTATACTAAAACGTTTAATGAACAGCAAGAAGTCGCTGCCCTTATGCTAGTGAGCATGACCCCCGAGATTCAAAAGAATCACGAGGACCTCACTGCATTTGATATGATGCGTGAACTAAAAACCACGTATCAAAAGCAAGCTGATCAGGAACTCTTTGACACGGTCAAAGCCTTCCATGCTTGTAAGCAAGAGGAGGGACAGTCTGTTAGCTCTTATCTTTTGAAGATGAAGAGTTATCTAGACCAAATGGAAAAACTTGGCTACCCTATGCCGCATATCCTTGGAATTGGGTTAATTCTCACTTCACTTCACAAGGACTATGCGCCGTTTGTCATGACTTATCATATGCATAATATGGGGAAGACTTTCGCCGAATTACATGCTATGCTGAAACAAACGGAAGCTGGGCTACCTAAGAAATCTCCTACCCCTACTGTCCTTGCCATAAGGCAAGGAAAGTAATGGTGATTTTCGGTTAAAACAATTAACAAAACGCAGCGGAAAGTATTTATCACCATGAACGGATCTTGATATCAATCATACAATTAAACTATAAGAAAATCAAAGAGAATGGTATAAGAATTCATACCCTAGTTGCCTTTGATTATTGTGTATTCGGATGGAGTTGGTGATGGATTGAAACCAAGTATTCAATTAGAATACCTCTAAAAGAAAGTCCACACAACACAATCAAGAACACCAAAGGAGGATGCTAGTCCTTGATTCTTGAGAGCAAAAGAAAACAAAAACACCTACAAGTGTTAGAGAGAGGGGACGGCCAAATGGGTTGTCAAGTGTGTGTTTTTTGGAGCCATTCAACACTCTTAATGGTGCCATAAAGACCCATCAATGATTTCCATAAACCATTGTTCCATTTGCACTTTAGTCCCTAGTCATTTGTTTCTTCCATTTTGCTCACAATAAAGTTTCAATATTAACAATTAATATTAAACTTATTATACATAAGCTTATAGCTTATATATTAATAATTAATGTAATTACACTAATTACACTAATTATATAATGGTGTTTAGTGTTTAAGTGTGTGACCCTTTAGGCTCACAAACAACTAGCCATATAACTATATGTTATACGCGTGAAGCATATTCCAACAGCTCCCACTTGCGCACGTGATAACATCAAGTAGTTATACAAGCAAAGGTTAGAGTCTAGCAACCCGCCAATGCCCCTAGGAGTATATGAGGAGTTTCATAAAATCTTTGTTCAAAGTTTTTCAAGCAGTTATCCTTTTGTTACTGATACTATGTTGAATTTTAGACAAGGATCAATGTCAATCTAAAACTTCAACGATTCTGTTTCTCGATCTATATAATGAAATAGATTACCAAAACCAATCAAGATTCATCTTGATTACCTTTTGGGTGTGGCCACACATACATCTATTCAAAATCATCGAGGGGCCCAGTAGTATCTAATCCACATACGTGGAGGAACAAATTCTATATTGACTGCACGTGTCTGTCATATGCTTAATGATAAACCCGATAATGGTTGTTATAGCAGCCTTATTCAGGTCAGCGTTTAACCACATCAAAGTTTGCCCCTCTACATACACAAACCAACTTGCATCTCAAGTCAGAGGATAAGTGACAAAGCCTTTGTGAGATTCACTTGTGACATAAATCCAAGAAGTGATTTCTCATAGTTTGGGTCAGTCCAATCGTGCATCGTTATGAGCGACATGTGAGTTTGATTTCATCATCCTTAGTCATACTAAGATAATGTCATCAATGCCCTCAGATTTGTCTTAATAATATTCCCATATTATCAATATGACAATGGACAATTTAGAATATAAAACACAGTAAATATTCAAGGATATAAACATGCAAATATAGAACACAGTAGATATTCATATAAAAACGATCATATCAAATATATCAATTTATTCCAATATAAACTGCTCACAGTTCCATTATCCAAATACTAAAACAGATTTACATGAAACTACTAGCTTGTCGAAGTCCAATGTTCCATTCATATTCAAGATGTTTGGTACAAGACATTGAGTTCGATAAAGCGTCAACTAGTTAGTTATATGTTTGAACTTTAAGTGTACGAATTTCACATATCTCGATAAATCATTCGAATGTAGTGAACCTTCGTAAATAGGATCTAGCGTCATCACGCCCTATTTCAAAACCAACATAAGTATAGCAAGTATACTTAGTTTCAGTTCAGTATCTCCACCATGACCAAGAAACATATATCCAGTACTTTAAAATACTTCAGTGTGTTCTTAACAGCAATCCAGTGACTCTCTCATGAATTCTGTTGGTATTTTCTAGTAAGGTCCCCTAAGGACGTTACATTTGGCCTAGTACTTCTTACAGCGTACATGATGAATGTAATAGCCGATTCATAGGGGATTACATTCATCCGCTTCACCACATCAGGTGTGGAAGGTCCTTGAGTCTCACTCAAGTTTACATTGTGTGGCATACGAGGACTTCCTCGTTTAGGAGTACCACTCTAAACCATTTAGAATTTTTTCAATGTAAGCACTTTGACTTAAACCAATTAACCGCTTTGATCTATCATTATAGATCTTTACTTCAAGTATGTATGTCGTGTCCCTACAATCCATCATGTCGAAACATTTTCCAAGCCAGGATTTTCATCTTGTAGCATGGTATATTGTTTCACATGAGTGACATGTCATCAACATGTATGACTTGAGAAACGACAACGCTCCCACTAGCTTTCATATATACACATACTCAGTTTGGGTTTTAGGTGAAACAAACGTTTTGATTTCATCATCAACCAAATTTCATACTCATAGTACACTACTTTGGCTATAAGAATCCTAATGTCTTTAGTAACAGGCGAGAAGGTTTTATCATTGTCAATCCAGTAGGATTGAGTGTAACCTTTGGCTACTATGAGAGATTTATAGGTGTGTATATTTTCATCCATGTCAACAGTCTTACTGTTTTGAGAAAGATCAACTAAGTTCAAAACTTGATTGTCTCTCATGGATTTTATTTTCGCATTCATAGCTTCAAGTCATTTTTCGAATTCAAAATTCGATAATGCAACTTGATAGTTAGGGGGTTCATAATGATCCTCGAAACTTGCTCCTCAGTATCGACATAAATCTATATCGTTCAGGTGCATGAAGTGTCCTTGCGGATCTATGAATGGGAACAACATCATCCTGTGGTCCAACATCTATATGTCCAGCCTCAGAATGATATTTGCTAGTGTTACCAGAAGGTTGTGTATCTTCACTTTGAATCTTGTCAAAGTCTATAGTTCTCCCACTTGCTTTGTGAAATGAGACTGTTCTCAAGAAACTCAGCATACCGAGTAACAACCATTTGTTCTCAGTTGGGAAGTAAAATAGTAATCGAAGATATACTTGATAGATACGGGCTCAAGTTTGTTCGGCATGTCTCGTTCCACGAGATCCTCACAACCCCAGATCCTCAAGTAAGACAAATTAGGGACTTTCCCACGCCATATCTCATATGGTGTCTTTTTAACCTTTTGGTCGGATCCATATCAAGTATTCGAGCAGCAGACTTCAGTGCATGCCCCTCAAAAGGATAGTGTAAGAGTAGTAGGACTCATCATAGACCGCACCATGTCATACAGGGTCCGATATCTCCTTCCAGACGCACCATTATCTTGTGGAGTGTATGAAAGAGTGAATTTTGAGACAATCTCACGATGTGTGGGATGATCCAGAAACTCTTGACTCATGTACTTTCATCCTCAATCAGGATGAAAGCCTTTGTTGTCTTGCTGAGTTGATTTTCTACTTTTACTTTAGAAAGCTTTGAACATTTCAAAGATTTCATGTTTATGTCTAATCAAGTAAACATAACCATAGCGACTGATATCATTAAACTTCCATGTTGATGTTTAATCAAGTAAACATAACCACATCGAATGATATCATCAGTGAAAGTAGGTGGCACCTTCCCTAGTCTTAGTTCTAAAAGGGCCATATACATCAGTATGTATGAGTCCAAGTATATTTGTAGCTCTTTCGCCAACTTGGGAGAAAAGCTTTCTTGTTATCTTTCCATAATATACAAAAGAAGCATTTTAAATGATTCATAATCATTTGTAAAGAAGCCCGTCGAGTTTTAGTATCAAAATGCGTTTCTTGTTTATGTGGAAAAGATGACGATGCTCTAGGTAAGTAGAATCCAAACTAATTTGGATTCTTGAGTGCTACATTTGTATATAGAACTATCGTTTGAATTAGGATCATGCATATTAATTTCAAACATACTATTACAAGGAATAGTTATAAAAAAATGTTATTTTTGATAAAACAAAATATCATAATCCATTATTCAACAAACGATAAAGCTAAACAATGCATAATTGACAATTGTTCAAAACAATAATTAACGCATTAGGAAGGATAAGATCACAGCTTCCATTCATTTAGCTTTCTACTTCACATTCAATCTTGCACATTTGTGTAAATGTGAGTTCCACAACTAGTGTCATACACTCAAGATTTATCACGAAAAGTATAGAGTTCTATAATGAAGATACCTAATGTGCTAACTAGAACACATTTGTCCTTCATCAACTCTGCCACGTAGGCAGGACAATTCCTCCTTCAATGGCCAGTTTCATCGCAATGATGGCAAGAAATATCCTTTGCAGGGTGCTCCTTTTTAGCAGGTGGGGGAATCGTAGGTTTGGAAAAGTAAACTAGCTTACCCTTACCTAGACTCTTGCCTTGTGCTTGCGGTTTACCTTCCCTGATTGCAAGAAAAGTATTGGGTAACCCTTTCTCAACCAGTTTTACCATAGCATGTTCAACGATTGTCTTCCCCATGCTATGTACTTTTAAAACACTTTTCAAACTGGTCATAGTCCTTGGATAGTGAGGTAAGAATCAAGCTCATTCCAAAACTTGTGGTAAGGGGTAACCAAGACGTTCCATTGGATCAAGATAGCATTGCATATTCAAGATGTAAGTGCTAACTGATTGGCCGTCCTCCTGATTGCAAGCATGGAATGCTTTATTTGTTTTGAACAGTTCAAGTTCTGCCTTTTGTTGAAATATCATTTTCAACTCGCTTATCATGTCATAGGCTGTGAGTTCCTCGAAGTACTTTCGAATCTCGGGGTTCATGCTCACAAGCATATGAGTAGCAACTTCTTGGTGTTCGTTAAACATTTCGGTAAAGGCTTGACGAACAGCAGCAGAATCACTGACAGGAGGTGCCTCAGGTAAGGCCTCTTATAGGTGTATCAACTTTCTCATCTCTAAGGACAATCCTTAGAATTCGATACCAGAAGATAAAGTTGATATTAGTCAGTTTCAGTTTTCAAGAACTGATTTTTGAGTGGAGATACTTAGGTTTTGATGTTGTTGTTATCTGTATAACAACCAAAGTTCAAAAAATAGTATTTTCAATAATAATTTCTTTTAATCAATTAACTACCCAATTAATTTTAATTAAAAGCTAAGATCCCATTGAGCTTCTATCACCGCATCAGTTGATCTGCTAGAGGTGATAGATCCAATAGGTAGGTGACGATCAACAATTGCATTACAAGTGCAACTCTTAGAGGTATGGGACTTCATGGCACCTAGTGAACAAGCATCTAGGGTCAAGTGGCATGTTTGTCGCATCGTCGCCTCGAGTCAAGGTCTCACCGTTAACTCGATTAAGTCATCCAATGTGAAATCATGTCAAAATAGCTCTAGGTCTCACGCGTAGAGAATAATGACCTCGGATCTAGATTCAAACCACGTCTCACGTGAATTCAAAAATAGAAGCAAGTGACTTACAACCGATTGGACGGCGTGACTTAAATTTTAGGTATGTTAAATTTTAATTAATAAAATTTTATTAAGATATGAATGAATCATGTACTTCATTCATATCACTTCATAAGTCTTGTAATAAACGGTAAAAACATTTAACGATTATTAAGGTTTAAGTTTCAAATCGTATTTAAACTTAGTTTAATCTCAAAACAATTTTAGATTAAAGGTTTAATCATCAATGATTAACGATTATTTTAAGTTTCAAATCATATTTAAACTTAGTTTAATCTCAAAACAATTTTAGATTAAAGGTTTAATCATCAATGATTAACTAGTAATTATCGATGATTAAATGTTTGGATGTTTTAATGTTTGTGTCAAAAAACCGTTTTTAATTGTTTTATTTACTTGTATCTAATAGGAAAAGAAAACAACCACAAACATAAATAAAACATGCAACAAATTTTGTGCAAACCTCGACCGATGAAATCCTAGGTTCGGTCACGTGAGTCATCACGACGGACCGAAGGGTCAAACTAGGGGACGGGCCAACATGAACCCAAACGGGCCTACATAAACCCAATGGGCTCCCACTTGCTCCAAGACATTCTTGAGCAAGTAGAACCCAAAATTGTGAAAAAGTGTAATCTGCCAGAAAATTCCAGCAGACTTTGAAGCCCGAAAAGTCACTGAAGGATTCTTCGTTGGTCTTCCCGGCCTTCTGGAAAGTTGTAGCCCACGACTTTGCAAGCATTTTAGGCTTTTGAATCGCCCAAAATGGAGTCCGTATGCCTCTGGAAAACCTGTTTTCGTACAGCCCTCGCTTTTGTGACGGAAATTTGTTGTTTTCTTCATTAGTCTTCAATATTTTTTGTCAACAATTTACAATAAAAAGATAAAATAAATACAATCTATTCTATTACTTTTACATTACAAATTGCCCCAAAAATGGCACCAAAATAAAAGAAAATTAAATGAAACAAATTACAACAATTAAGCCAAAAAAAAAAACAAGGCTTTTCCCAAACAACCAAACATCAACCACATTCATTCACAAATGGTCTAGGCTTTCATCGGTTTGCACAAACAAGCAACAATTGACAAGGCTTTGGCTTGGGATATGGCAAAAATACATGTTTTGCCATATCAACAAAATGGAATTAATAAATTAAAATCCAAGCCAAATAATCAAAAAAATACAATAACAAGATTATTTTATTTATTTTTTTTTTTTATATGATTTTGTAATAAGTGACAATAGGGTTCCAAAAATACCATATTTTAACCCATATTTTTATAAAAATCCGAAAATGAAATTAAAAAACCCGTAGGGTTTTTGTGTTTGGTCCGATCGGAATTTTAAAAAAAAAACACAAAAAAGATTGGTTTTTGCCACTTTTCACAAAATCTAGCTAATTATATGATTAATATAATGACTCGTGATACCACTAATGGTGATTTTCGGTTAAAACAATTAACAAAACGCAGCGGAAAGTATTTATCACCATGAACGGATCTTGATATCAATCATACAATTAAACTATAAGAAAATCAAAGAGAATGGTATAAGAATTCATACCCTAGTTGCCTTTGATTATTGTGTATTCGGATGGAGTTGGTGATGGATTGAAACCAAGTATTCAATTAGAATACCTCTAAAAGAAAGTCCACACAACACAATCAAGAACACCAAAGGAGGATGCTAGTCCTTGATTCTTGAGAGCAAAAGAAAACAAAAACACCTACAAGTGTTAGAGAGAGGGGACGGACAAATGGGTGGTCAAGTGTGTGTTTTTTGGAGCCATTCAACACTCTTAATGGTGCCATAAAGACCCATCAATGATTTCCATAAACCATTGTTCCATTTGCACTTTAGTCCCTAGTCATTTGTTTCTTCCATTTTGCTCACAATAAAGTTTCAATATTAACAATTAATATTAAACTTATTATACATAAGCTTATAGCTTATATATTAATAATTAATGTAATTACACTAATTACACTAATTATATAATGGTGTTTAGTGTTTAAGTGTGTGACCCTTTAGGCTCACAAACAACTAGCCATATAACTATATGTTATACGCGTGAAGCATATTCCAACAGAAAGATCCAAAACCCAAAACCGCAAGTAGTTGCTAAGGGCCAAGGCAAGGGAAAGCAAGTTTACAAGCCCAAGCCAAAGGTTCCCCCACCTACTCATAAGGAGCATCCTGCTAAGGATCTTGCTTGCCATCACTGCGGTGAAACAGGCCATTGGAGGAGGAATTGTCCTGCCTACCTGGCGGAGTTGATGAAGAACAAAGCTAATAAGATTGGCACATCAGGTATCTTCACAATAGAACTATATGCTTTCCCTAAGAAATCATGGGTATATGACACTGGTTGTGGTACTCACATTTGTAATACCATGCAGGGTCTAAGGGGAAGTAGAAAGCTAAACCATGGAGCTTTGGACTTGTACGTAGGCAATGGAATGCGTGCATCGGTCGAAGCTATAGGAAGCTATGATTTAATCCTTCCTAGTGGTTTAATTATTGTATTGGACAATTGTCACTACGCGCCTAGTATTACTAGGGGTATAGTATCGCTTTCATGTTTGTGGAATAATGGTTTTATTCATACTTTTACGGATTATGGTATTTCAGTTTCAAAGGATAATGTATTCTATTATAATGCTATTCCTTGTGATGGTATTTTTGAGATTGACATGCATAATCGTATCACAAACAGTAGTTCTATTTACACATGTAGCAATAAGAAATCCAAGAAACATTTGGATTCTACTTACCTACGGCATTGTCGTCTTTGCCATGTTAACAAGAAACGCGTTTTAAAATTACAAAACGATGGGCTTATAGAATCAGATGATTCTGAATCATTTGATAAATGTGTTTCTTGTATATCTGGTAAAATGGCGCGCAAACCGTTCTCCCATGTAGGCGAAAGGGCCAATGATCTACTTGGACTCATACATACCGATGTATGTGGCCCTTTTAGAACTCGGACTAGGGAAGGTGCTACCTACTTCATTACTTTCACGGACGACTTTAGTCGTTATGGTTATGTTTACTTGATGAAACATAAACATGAAACCTTTGAAACGTTCAAAGCTTTCCAAAATGAAGTAGAAAATCAACTCGGCAAGAAGATAAAAGCTCTCCGTTCTGATCGTAGAGGAGAGTACATGAGCCATGAGTTTCAAGACCATCTAAAGAATTGTGGGATTGTCTCACAATTCACTCCCCCTTATACACCACAGCATAATGGTGTATCAGAGAGGAGAAATCACACCTTGCTAGACATGGTCCGATCGATGATGAGTCCTACCACTCTGCCTCTATCCTTTTGGGGTTATGCACTCAAGTCGGCTGCTCGCATACTAAATATGGTTCCCACCAAGAAGGTTGAAAAGACACCATATGAGATATGGCATGGGAAAGTCCCTAACTTGTCTTACTTGAAGGTCTGGGGTTGTGAGGCTCTCGTGAAACGAGACACACCGAACAAACTTGAACCCAGAGCTGTCAAGTGTGCATCTTTATAGGATACCCTGAGGAAACGATGGGTTACTATTTCTACTACCCACCTGAGCAAAAACTAATTATTGCTCGTTATGTTGAGTTTCTTGAGAGCAATCTCATTTCACAAGAAGCAAGTGGGAATACAATCGACTTTTACGAGATTCCAAGCGATGAAGATGCACAACCTATTGTAGAAACTAGCGAACATCAAGATGAGGCTGAACATGAAACTATTCATGTTGCACCTCAAAATGATGAAGTCCCCATACGAAGGTCCGCAAGGACACCTCATGCACCTGAACCCCCTCGATGCTGAGGAGCTAAGTTTAGGGGATCATAAGGAACCCCCTAACTATCGAGCTGCATTAGCAGATTCTAAATCTGACAAATGTCTTGATGCTATGAACGCGAAAATGCAATCCATGAAAGATAACCAAGTATGGACTTTGGTTGATATTCCTCCTAACAGTAAGACTGTTGGCAGCAAATGGCTTTCAAGAAGAAGACCGACATGGATGGCAATGTACCCACCTATAAAGCTCGGTTGGTGGCAAAAGGTTACACTCAAACCTACGGGATTGACTATGATGAAACCTTCTCGCCTGTTGCCGACATTAGAGCTATTAGGATCATCATAGCCATATCAGCGTACTATGACTATGAGATTTGGCAAATGGATGTTAAAACTGCTTTCTTAAATGGACACCTCGACGAAGATGTCTATATGGTACAACCTGAGGGATTTGTAAGTACAAAGCACCCTAAGAAAGTATGTAAGCTTCAAAGGTCCATTTATGGACTAAAGCAAGCATCCAGAAGTTGGAACAAAAGATTCGACGAGGAAATCAAAATGTTTGGTTTCACTCAGAATCCCGACGAGCCATGTGTATATGTAAGAGCTAGTGGGAGCATTGTCGTCTTCCTAATCCTATATGTCGATGACATACTACTCATAGGAAATAACATTCCAATGCTACAAGATGTAAAATCCTGGCTTGGGAAGTGCTTCGCTATGAAGGATCTAGGGGAAGCGGCATATATACTTGGTATAAAGATCTACCGGGATAGATCAAAGCGGTTAATCGGGCTAAGTCAAAGTGCGTACATTGATAAGATTCTAAAACGGTTTAGAATGGAAGCTTCCGAACGTGGAACCCTTCCCATGCAACACAATGTACACTTGAGTAAGACTCAAGGACCGTCCTCACCTGACGAGATGAAACGTATGCGTGATGTCCCCTACGCCTCGGCAGGAGGGTCAATCATGTATGTTGTACGGTGCACAAGACCTGATGTAGCGTTCTCTCAGAACCTTACAAGCCGATATCAACAGAATCCAGGTGAGAGTCACTGGACTGCTGTTAAGAACATACTGAAGTATCTTAGGAATACTAAAGATATGTTTCTTGTTTATGGTGGTGAAAGTCAAGATGAACTGAGCGTCACTTGTTATTCTGATGCTAGTTTTAAGACTGATAGAGATGATTCCAAATCTCAAACGCGGTATGTTTTCGTTTTGAACGGAGGCGCCGTTGATTAGAAAAGTACAAAGCAGAGCATTATCGCCATGTCTTCTACAGAAGCTGAATACATTGCAACTACTGAAGCTGCAATGGAAGCTGTTTGGATGAGGAAATTCATTTCTTGGCTTGGAGTTGTCCCCAGTAATGAAAAACCTATGGATATGTACTGTGATAACACAGGTGCTATCATCATTGCCAACGAACCTGGTGTTCAGAAAGGCGCCAGACATTATAGGAGGAAGCTTCACTACATTAGAGATGCGATCCTAATGGAAGATGTACGCTTGCTCAAAGTTCATACAGATGACAACTTAGCTGACCCATTCACGAAGCCAATGTCATGTACCAAACATATTGAGCATGCTAGAAACATTGGGCTTCGACCAGCTAGTAGTTTCATGTAATCTATTTTAGTATTTGGATAATGGAACATTGAGCAGTTTTTATTGGAATAAATTGATATATTTGATATGATCGTTTTTATATGAATATCTATTGTGTTCTATATTTGCATGTTTATATCCATGAATATTTACTGTGTTTTATATTCTAAATTGTCCATTGTCATATTAATAAAATGGGAATATTATTAAGACTAATCTGAGGGCGTTGAGGACATTATCTTAGTATGACTAAGGATAATGAAATCAAACTCACATGTTGTTCATAAGATGCACAATTGGACTGACCCAACCTATGAGAAATCACTTCCTTGATTTATGTCACAAGTGAATCTCACAAAGGCTTTGTCGCTTATCCTCTGACTTGAGATGCAAGTTGGTTTGTGTATGTAGAGGGGCAAACTTTGATATGGTTAAACGCTGACCTGAATAAGGCTGCTATAACAACCATTATCGGGTTTGTCATTAAGCATATGACAGACACGTGCAGTCAATAAAGAATTTGTTCCTCCACGAAAGTGGATTAGATACTACTGGGCCCCTCGATGATTTGAATAGATGTATGTGTGGCCACACCCAAAAGGTAATCACGATGAATCCTGATTGGTTTTGGTAAACTACTTCAATGTATAGATCGAGAAACGGAATCGTTGAAATTGTAGATTGACATTAATCCTTGTATAAATTTCAACATAGTGTCAGCAACAAAAGGATAACTGATTGAAAAACTTTGAACAAAGATTTTATGAAACTCCTCATGAACTTCTAGGGGCATTGGCGGGTTGCTAGACTCTAACCTTTGCTTGTATAACTACTTGATGTTATCACGTGCGCAAGTGGGAGCTGTTGGAATATGCTTCACGCGTATAACATATAGTTATATGGCTAGTTGTTTGTGAGCCTAAAGGGTCACACACTAAAACACCTAACACCATAAGATATTTAGTGTAATTAGGGTAATTACATTACATATTAATATAAGCTACATGCTTGTATATATTAAAGTATAATATTAATTGTTAATATTAGAACTATATTGTGAGCAAACTAGAAGGAACAAAAGATAGGGACTAGAGTGTTAATAATCATAGGTGATTATGGGAAGTCAATAAAAGGGAATCAAGGGCAAGATATATCTCACTCCTTGAAACCCTAATCGGCCGTCGCCCCTTCACACACTCTCTAGACTTTTGTTCTCTTTGCTTGAAGATTGGACTAGCATCCCTTGGTGTTCTTGCATAGGTGTTGTGTGGACTAGCTTTGGAGGAATTCCCCGTTGGAAGTTCATGGTTTCCGTCGTACCACATCTCCACCCGATACATATTATACAAAGGCTTCTAGGGTATGATTTATTCATCTTAACTCTTTGTATTTAATTAGTTTAATTGTATGATTGATATCAAGATCCGTTCATTGGTGATTAAACTATTTTCCGCTGCGTTTGTTACTTGTTATAACCGAAAATCACCATTAATACGGACTCCGTTTTAAGCGATTCAAAAGCCTAAAATGCTTGCAAAGTCGTGGGGTACAACTTTCCAGAAGGCCGGGAAGACTATCGAAGACTCCTTCAGTGACTTTTCGAGCTTCAAAGTCTGCTGGAATTTTCGGGCAGATTGCAATTTTTCACAAGTTTTGGTCTCTACTTGCTCAAGAATGTCTTGGAGCAAGTGGGAGCCCATTGGGTTAATGTTGGCCCGTCCCCCAGTTTGACCCTTCGGTCCGTCGTGATGACTCACGTGACCGAACCTAGGATTTCATCGGTCGAGGTTTGCACAAAATGTGTTGCATGTTTTATTATATGTTTGTGGTTGTGAAATGATTTCTATATGATACAAATAATAAACAACTAAAAACATGATTTTTTGAAACACAAACATTAAAACATCCAAAATTTTAATCGTCAATGATTACTTGTTAATCATCGATGATTATTGCTGAATAATACATGATTAATGTTTAATCATCAACGATTAATTGTTAATCATCGATGATTACAATTTAATCATCTATGATTATGAAATTAATCTAAACTTGTTTTTTGAGATTAATACAAAAGTTTAAATATGATTTGAAAGTTATAATTTAATAATCGCTAAACGTTTTTACCGCTTATTAAACCGACTTATGAAGTGGCATGAATGAAGTACATGATTCATTTATATCTTAATGAAATTTTAGCACAAAATTTTTTCCATACCTAAAATTTAAGTCACGCCGTCCAATCGGTTGCAAATCACTTGCGTCTATTTTTGAATTCACGTGAGACGTGTTTGAATTTAGATCCGTGGTCATTATTATCTACGCGTGAGACCTAGATCTATTTTGACATGATTTCACATTGGATGACTTAATCGAGTTAACGGTGAGACCTTGACTCGAGGAAAAGATGCGACAAACATGCCACTTGACCCTAGATGCTTGTTCACTAGGTGCCATGAAGTCCCATACCTCTAAGAGTTGCACTTGTAATGCAATTGTTGATCGTCACCTACCTATTAGATCTATCATCTCTAGCAGATCAACTGATGCGATGATAGAAGCGCAATGAGATCTTACCTTTTAATTAAAATTAATTGGGTACTTAATTTATTAAAAGAAATTAATTATTGAAAATACTAATTATTGAAGTTTGTAATTTTGTAGATGACTACAAACAATCAAACCCTATCAAACAACAGCATTCGCTCCATTCTCGATAAGGAGAAACTTGATGGATCGAATTTTGTTGATTGGGCTCGTAACCTAAGGATTGTCCTTAGGGCCGAGCACAAATACCACCATTTGGAAGAGGCGTTGCCCCCTGCCCCAGCTGCTAATGCCACCGCTCCTGTTCGTGCGGCCTATACTAAAAGGTTTAACGAACAGCAAGAAGTCGCTGCCCTTATGCTAGTGAGCATGACCCCCGAGATTCAAAAGAATCACGAGGACCTCACTGCATTTGAAATGATGCGTGAACTAAAAACCACGTATCAAAAGCAAGCTGATCAGGCACTCTTTGACACGGTTAAAGCCTTCCATGCTTGTAAGCAAGAGGAGAGACAGTCTGTTAGCTGTTATCTTTTGAAGATGAAGAGTTACCTAGACCAGATGGAGAAACTTGGCTACCCTATGCCTAATATCCTTGGAATTGGGTTAATTCTCACTTCACTTCACAAGGACTATGCACCGTTTGTCATGACTTATCATATGCATAGTATGGGGAAGACTTTCGTCGAATTACATGCTATGCTGAAACAAACGGAAGCTGGGCTACCCAAGAAAGCTCCTATCCCTACTGTCCTTGCCATAAGGCAAGGAAAGATCCAAAAACCAAAACCGCAAGTAGTTGGTAAGGGCCAAGGCAAGGGAAAGCAAGTTTACAAGACCAAGCCAAAGGTTCCCCCACCTACTCATAAGGAGCATCCTGCTAAGGATCTTGCTTGCCATCACTGCGGTGAAACAGGCCATTGGAGGAGGAATTGTCCTGCCTACCTGGCAGATTTGATGAAGAACAAAGCCAACAAGGTTGGTACATCAGGTATCTTCACAATAGAACTATATGATTTCCCTAAGAAATCATGGGTATATGACACTGGTTGTGGTACTCACATTTGTAATACCATGCAGGGTCTAAGGGGAAGTAGAAAGCTAAACCACGGAGCTTTGGACTTGTACGTAGGCAATGGAATGCGTGCACCAGTCGAAGCTATAGGAAGCTATGATTTAATCCTTCCTAGTGGTTTAATTATTGTATTAGACAATTGTCACTATGCGCCTAGTATTACTAGGGGTATAGTATCGCTTTCATGTTTGTGGAATAATGGTTTTATTCACTCTTTTACGGATTATGGTATTTCAGTTTCAAAGGATAATGTATTCAATTTTAATGCTATTCCTTGTGATGGTATTTTTGAGATTGACATGCATAATCGTATCACAAACAGTAGTTCTATTTATACATGTAGCAATAAAAAATCCAAGAAGAATTTGGATTCTACTTACCTATGGCATTGTCGTCTTTGCCATGTTAACAAGAAACGCGTTTTAAAATTACAAAATAATGGACTTATTAAATCAGGTGATTCTGAATCATTTGATAAATGTGTTTCTTGTATATCTGGTAAAATGGCGAGCAAGCCTTTCTCCCATGTAGGCGAAAGGGCCAATGATCTACTTAGACTCATACATACCGATGTATGTGGCCCTTTTAGAACTAGAACCAGGGAAGGTGCTACCTACTTCATTACTTTCACTGACGACTTTAGTCGTTATGGTTATGTTTACTTGATTAAACATAAACATGAAACCTTTGAAACGTTCAAAGCTTTCCAAAATGAAGTAGAAAATCAACTCGGCAAGAAGATAAAAGCTCTTCATTCTGATCGAGGAGGAGAGTACATGAGCCATGAGTTTCAAGACCATCTAAAGAATTGTGGGATTGTCTCACAATTCACTCCCCCTTATGCACCACAGCATAATGGTGTATCAGAGGGGAGAAATCGCACGTTGCTAGACATGGTCCGATCGATGATGAGTCCTACCACTCTGCCTCTATCCTTTTGGGGTTATGCACTCAAGTCGGCTGCTCGCATACTGAATATGGTTCCCACCAAGAAGGTTGAAAAGACGCCATATGAGATATGGCATGGGAAAGTCCCTAACTTGTGTCACTTGAAGGTCTGGGGTTGTGAGGCTCTCGTGAAACGAGACACACCGAACAAACTTGAACCCAGAGCTGTCAAGTGCATCTTTATAGGATACCCTCAAAATGATTAAGTCCCCGTTCGAAGGTCCGCAAGGACACCTCATGCACCTGAATGATATGGTTTCCAAATCGATGCTGAGGAGCTGAGTTTAGGGGATCATAATGAACCCTCTAACTATCGACCTGCATTATCAGATTCTGAATCTGACAAATGGCTTGATGCTATGAACGCGGAAATGCAATCCATGAAAGATAACCAAGTATGGACTTTGGTTGATCTTCCTCCTAACAGTAAGACTGTTGGCAGCAAGTGGCTCTTCAAGAAGAAGACCGACATGGATGGCAATGTACACACCTATAAAGCTCGGTTGGTGGCAAAAGGTTACACTCAAACCTACGGGATTGACTATGATGAAACCTTCTCGCCTGTTGACGACGTTAGAGCTATTAGGATCATCATAGCCATAGCAGCGTACTATGACTATGAGATTTGGCAAATGGATGTTAAAACTGCTTTCTTAAATGGACACCTCGACGAAGATGTCTATATGGTACAACCTGATGGATTTGTAAGTACAAAGCACCCCAAGAAAGTATGTAAGCTTCAAAGGTCCATTTATGGACTAAAGCAAGCATCCAGAAGTTGGAACAAAAGATTCGACGAGGAAATCAAAACGTTTGGTTTCACTCAGAATCCCATGTGTATATGTAAGAGCTAGTGGGAGCATTGTCGTCTTTCTAATCCTATATGTCGATGACATACTACTCATAGGAAATAACATTCCAATGCTACAAGATGTAAAACCATGGCTTGGGAAGTGCTTCGCTATGAAGGATCTAGGGGAAGCGGCATATATACTTGGTATAAAGATCTACCGAGATAGATCAAAGCGGTTAATCAGGCTAAGTCAAAGTGCATACAATGATAAAATTCTAAAACGGTTTAGAATGGATGCTTCCAAACGTGGAAATCTTCCTATGCAACACAATGTACACTTGAGTAAGACTCAAGGACCATCCTCACCTAATGAGTTGAAACGTATGCGTGATGTCCCCTATGCCTCGGCAGTAGGGTCTATCATGTATGTTGTGCGGTGCACAAGACCTGATGTAGCGTTCACTCAGAACCTTACAAGCCGATACCAACAGAATCCAGGTGAGAGTCACTGGACTGCTGTTAAGAACATACTGAAGTATCTTAGGAATACTAAAGATATGTTTCTTGTTTATGGTGGTGAAACTCAAAATGAGCTAAGTGTTACTTGTTATTCTGACGCTAGTTTTGAGACTGATAGAGATGATTCCAAATCTCAAACAGGGTATGTTTTCGTTTTGAACGGAGGCGCTGTTGATTGGAAAAGTGCTAAACAGAGCACTATTGCTATGTCTTCTACAGAAGCTGAATACATTGCAACTACTGAAGCTGCAATGGAAGCTGTTTGGATGAGGAAATTCATTTATGGGCTTGAAGTGGTCCCCAGTAATGAAAAACCTATGGATATGTACTGTGATAACTCAGGTGCTATCATCATTGAGAACGAACCTGGTGTTCAGAAAGGCGCCAGACATTATCGGAGGAAGCTTCACTACATTAGAGATGCGATCCTAATGGGAGATGTACGCTTGCTCAAAGTTCATACAGATGACAACTTAGCTGACCCATTCACGAAGCCAATGTCATGTACAAAACATATTGAGCATGCTAGAAACATTGGGCTTCGACCAGCTAGTAGTTTCATGTAATCTGTTTTAGTATTTGGATAATGGAACATTGAGCAGTTTTTATTGGAATAAATTGATATATTTGATATGATCGTTTTTATATGAATATCTACTGTGTTCTATATTTGCATGTTTATATCCATGAATATTTACTGCGTTTTATATTCTAAATTGTCCATTGTCATATTATTAATATGTGAATATTATTAAGACAAATCTGAGGGCATTGAGGACATTATCTTAGTATGACTAAGGATGATGAAATCAAACTCACATGTTGTTCATAAGATGCACAATTGGACTGACCCAACCTATGAGAAATCACTTCCTGGATTTATGTCATAAGTGAATCTCACAAAGGCATTGTCACCTATCCCTCTGACTTGAGATGCAAGTTGGTTTGTGTATGTAGAGGGGCAAACTTTGATGTGGTTAAATGCTGACCTGAATAAGGCTGCTATAACAACCAGTATCGGGCTTGTCATTAAGCATATGACAGACACGTGCAGTCAATAAAGAATTTGTTCCTCCACGTATGTGGATTAGATACTACTGGGCCCCTCGATGATTTGAATAGATGTATGTGTGGCCACACCCAAAAGGTAATCACGATGAATCCTGATTGGTTTTGGTAATCTACTTAAATGTATAGATCGAGAAACAAAATCATTGAAATTGTAGATTGACATTAATCCTTGTCTAAATTTCAACAAAGTATCAGCAACAAAAGGATAACTGATTGAAAAACTTTGAACAAAGATTTTATGAAACTCCTCATGTACTTCTAGGGGCATTGGCGGGTTGCTAGACTCTAACCTTTGCTTGTATATCTACTTGATGTTATCACGTGCGCAAGTGGGAGCTGTTAGAATATGCTTCACGCGTATAACATATAGTTGTATGGCTAGTTGTTTGAGAGCCTAAAGGGTCACACACTTAAACGCTAAACACCATAAGATATATAGTGTAATTAGGGTAATTACATTATATATTAATATAAGCTACTAGCTTGTATAAATATTATAGTTTAATATTAATTGTTAATATTGAAACTTAATACTGAGCTTAATAGAAAGAACAAAAGGCAAGGGGCTAGAGTGCAATAAATCATAAGTGATTTTGGGAAGTCATTAAAAGGGATTAGGGCAACCATAATCCCTCACTTCCTCTGATTCTCGGCCACACCCCACATCCCCTCTAGGGTTCTTTTGCTTCTTCTTGATTGCTCAATCGGACTAGCATCCCTTGGTGTTCTTGCTATAGTGTTGTGTGGACTAGCTTTGGAGGGACTCCCCGTTGGTGTTCTTGGTTTCGGTCGATCATCATCTCCAACCGATTCGTATTATACAAAGGCTTCAAGGGTATGATTAATTCATCTTAACTCTTTGTATTTATTATTAGTTTAATTGTATGATTGATATCAAGATCCGTTCATTGGTGATTAAACTATTTTCCGCTGCGTTTTGTTACTTGTAATAACCGAAAATCACCATTAAGCCTGACCTGGGCCAGATGGGTTCTCTTCTAAGTTTTTTAAAGAGGCCTGTGATGTGATTGGTGGTGACATATGTAAAGCTGTTAAGCAGTTTTTTGTTTCTGGTAAACTGCTAAAGGAGATTAATGCTACTGTGATAGCTTTAGTTCCTAAAGTGAAAGTTCCTTCTAATGTTTCTGAATTTAGACCCATAGCCTGTCGCAATGTCATCTACAACTGTATTAGTAAGATTATTACTAATAGGATCAAAACTGCTTTAGATGGGTTGGTAGATGAAAACCAAAGTGCCTTTATACCTGGTAGGAAAATTAGTGATAATATTCTATTATCACAAGAATTAATGAGAAATTACCACATAACATATGGTCCCCCTAGATGTGCTTTTAAAGTTGACATAAAAAAGGCTTATGATTCTGTCGAGTGGACTTTTTTGAGGAAAATTCTTATTCTTTTTGGGTTTAATCATTGGATGGTGCACCTTATTATGGAATGGATTACTACCACTTCTTATATGATTAGTATTAATGGTGAGGTTCATGGTTATTTTAAGTGTAAGAGAGGTCTAAGACAAGGGGATCCTATGTCCCCGTATTTGTTCACATTAGTTATGGAAGTTTTGAATCTGATCCTTAAAAGGCAAATTAGGGAGGACAATAACTTTAAGTACCATTGGAAATGTGACATTTTGAAGATCACCCATATTTGCTTTGCTGATGATTTATTGTTGTTTAGCCATGGTGACAGCAGATCTGTTGCTATTATTAAAAGCGCTCTTGATGAGTTTAGTTCTATTTCTGGTCTGGTGCCTAGTATGGAAAAGAGTACTACTTTTTTTGGTAATGTGAATGATCATACTAGGGCTGCCATATCTAGTATCTTACCTTTTAACTTTTGTGATTTGCCTGTGAGATATTTGGGCATTCCTTTGATTGCTTCTAAGTTGCATGTTAAAGATTGCAGAAGTTTGGTGGATAAAGTCAAGTGTAGGCTTATGGATTCGAAGAACAAGTCCTTGTCTTTTGCTGGGAGTCTTTTATTAATAAAGTCTGTGCTCAGCTCTATGCAGGTGTACTGGGCATCTAGTTTTGTCCTTCCCAAGTCTATTTCTAATGATATTGAGAGGCTGCTAAGGGGTTTCTTGTGGTGCAGTGGTGAGCTTATTAGAGGTAAAGTTAAGGTTAAATGGGATCATTTATGTTTACCTAAGTGCCATGGTGGTCTTGGGCTAAGGAAATTGCATTCTTGGAATCTTGCTCTTATCTCTAAACATGTTTGGAACATTGTGGTTGGGAAAGATTCGTTATGGGTTAAATGTGTTAATGCTGTAAGGATAAAAAACAGGTTTTTCTGGTCTGTCCCTGTTCATTTGAATGCTTGTTAGAGCTGGAGGTGCATTATGAAAAGTAGAAAGGATATTAGAGAAAATTTTATTTCTAGACTTGGGGATGGTAAATGTACTTATGCTTGGTTTGACAATTGGCATGATCTTGGGCCTTTATGTATTTTTTTTGTCTAATAGGGATATAAATTATGGGGGTTTCTCTACTTTGTCTACTGTTGCTGAGTTGGTTCATGAGGGAGATTGGAGAATACCGGATTATTGGTATGATAAATACAGTGATATTTTTGGTAGGGGCCCTCCTATTTTAAATGATGATTTTTAGGATAAAATCCTTTGGAAACCTAGGAATGGTAAGTGTATTCCTTATTCTGTGGCTGCTGCTTGGACAGATTTGAGGGAAACTGGCCAGGATGTCTTTTGGTCTAAATGGATATGGTTTAGCCAGAATATCCCTAGGCATGCGTGTATTCTATGGTTGGTTTTCTTAGACAAACTTACTACTCAAGATAAGTTGGCTGTTTTTAACAGAGATATTGAGTATAAGTGTGTGTTTTGTAAAAGTCAAATGGGTTCGGTTGACCACCTTTTTTTGAATGTGATTTTTCTTTGGCTGTTTGGGATTATATGAAGAGTCTTTGTAGGCTTGAGTATAATTCCAACAAATGGTCTTACTTGGTTATGCAACTGGAAAGAATCCCTGTTGATAAGTCTATATGGAGTATTCTTCAAAGACTTGTGATGGCTGCCAAGGTTTATTTCTTGTGGAAGGAGAGAAATCTTAGAATGTTTCATAATAAAAGCAGGAACATTGATGTAGTTTGAAAAATCATTCAGGATTCTGTTAGATTGAGAGTCATGGGCTTGAGAATTAAACCTTCTGCTCAAGTCATGAAGGCAGCTGATTTATGGAATTTTAGTCATGGAAATTTTCTGATAATGATTGACCTTTTTCTGATTGACAGGGCCCTGTTTTTATTATTCATGGTTTTATGGATGATTGGCTTTGGTGGTTTGTATGGGAATACATGGTACTCCAAGTGCAGAGGGGATTGTTTTGACTGTCTTCACTGCCATGTTATAAGGATTATTAGCAGTCATGATCTGTGTCATATGTGCAGATGGTGCAATAGGATTGGAGTTTATGATCCTTATGTTTGGGATTTTTTTGGTCTTTTTCTGATTCTATTTAGAAAGCTTGAGTTTTGGAGGAGGGGCACTATGGATAATTTATGTGGGATTTATTCACATGTTGACTGCTTGAAGACCTTTATAAAGGAAAGTCGCACTTTACTTAATTTTGTTAATCATAGTTTGAACTGCAGTCCTTGCTCTCTTCTTTTTGCAGGTGCTGGTATGTACTTTTGGTGGGTTAAAGTGCTTGTAATCATTTATGGAGCTACACTCCTCTTTACCATTCTTTTGATGGAGCACAAGAGTTGGAGCAGATCGTGCATGTTTAAGCATTGGATGGGGAGGGTTGTTATTCTGAGCCTGTCAGGATTGGGTCAAAGCCAGGGCAATTTTTGTCAAAGATGTGGTTTGACCTGGTTCTGTTGGTTGTGGAATTCTCCTTTTGGGTTGGGGTGGATTGGCATGGTAAGGATGTGTAGATGGGTGTTAATAGTTTTTAATGTTTTGGGGCAGTGTGTGCAAGGCTCTTTTAGTATAGAGAATGGCTGCCGTTTGACTTTGAAGTCAAAGGTAGCCTCTGTTTTTGGGGATTGTACTGGTAGGACAATTTGTCATACCATTATGAATACTTCTTTGTTTTATTTTGGGACAATGTTGCATTCTAGCCTTAGATTGGGTAGTAATGCTGAGAGGGATGTTCTTGAAGCGCCAAATCTGAGTTGCAGCTCGGGTACAAAGTCAAAGGGGTGGAAGATTAAGAGTTTTAATTATGTTGGTATACATAGTCTAGGCTTTGTTGTAGGTTATAGTGCTATGTTTTTGTTGTTGGTCTTGTTCCCTAAGCATGTTGTGGGAGGCCAAGTTTTTTTATTGAGATGTGGTAGTTTTACCCTTCTCTTGTTGTAAATACTTTTCTTTTTTAGTTTTTGCCGGGTTTGGTCCCTTTACCAAAAAAAAAATAACCCATAACCTTGGCCCTTATACCATTATAACTACTAGCCATAACCTATAGCCTATAGATATCCAATTCACAAGTAATAGGTGTCTATAACACATAACCATGGTCGTTGAACCATTATAACCACTAAATGTCCATAACTCATACCAATGGCCTTTGAACCATTATAACTACTAGCCATGACCAATATCCTATGGATAACCATTTAAAAGTAATAGGTGTCCATAAGCTATAACCATGGCCCTTGAACCATTATAATCACTAGATTTCCATAACTCATACCGATGACCCTTGAACCATTATAACTACTAGCCATGACCAATAGCCTATAGATATCCATTTTACAAGTAATAGGTGTCCATAACCCATAACCATGTCCCTTGAACCATTATAACCACTAGATGTGTATAAGGCATACCGATGGCCCTTGAACCATTATAACCCATACCCATGTCCCTTGAACCATCTTAACCCATACCCATGTTCCTTGAACCATTATAACCACTAGATGTCCATAACTCATAGCGATGGCCCTTGAACCATTATAAATACTAGCCATGACCAATAGCCTATGTATATCCATTTTAAAAGTAATAGGTGTCCATAACCCATACCATGACCCTTGTACCATTATAACTACTAGCCATAACCAATAGCCTATAGATATCCATTTTACAAATAATAGGTGTCCAGAACCCATAACCATGGCCCTTGAACTATTATAACCACTAGATGTCCATAAGGCATACCCATGTCCCTTGAACCATTATAACTCATACCCATGTCCCTTGAACCATTATAACCCATACACATGTCCCTTGAACCATTATAACTCACACCCATGTCCCTTGAACCATTATAACCACTAGATGTCCATAACTCATAGCGATGGCCTTTGAACTATTATAACTACTAGCCATGACCAATAGCCTATAGATATCCATTTTACAAGTAATAGGTGTCCAAAACACATAACCAAGGCCAAGAACCATTATAACCACTACATATCCATAATTCATATCGATGACCCTTGAATCATTACAACTACTAGTCATGACCAATAGCCTATAGATATCTATTTTACATGTAATAGGTGTCCATAACTCATAACCATGGCCCTTCAACCATTATAACCACTAGATGTCCATAACTCATACCGATGTGTGACAACTCGATATTTCCGGTATGTAATCTCATTTCCTTTCTAGAACTTTCCTTATTTAGAAAGTTTCTACTTATAAACATTTCTATTTTTGGCTTCCATACACACAACAAAACATCTATTTTTATACCATGCATTAGTGTTTGACTATTTTAGTCAACACAAACATTCTCTTTTCTTAGGGTGACACATTGAGCTAAAACATTTCTAAAAATATAATTTTATCGGTAAAACAATAAACGTACAAATTAATATAACGTGACTCGATTTGAACTACATTCTAGACCCGACATCAGGTCGTGACCGACCACTAATGCGGCCGGCCTTACAATGCTCGAACCCTCCCTAGTTCGGCCGAACCCCTTTTGGGTGAGGTTGAATGTGTCCTTCCCTTTTGATCTCATCTTATTGATCCTTATCTTCTTCTCATTTTGAACCTAGTTGAATCCTTCCATGACTCTACCATCTAAAACCCTAATCCTATCATATAAATACCCTTAAGTGGCCAACATGAAACCCCATTTGCTCCCTTTGAAACCGTCGGCCACCATCAACCATTCAAACCCGAGATCGAGTTCGTTCTTAAGCCAAACCGCAAGCAATCCTCTATCGTTGTTGATCTCTCTTGTTCGTAGATCGCAAAGAATGTCCAATCCCATTGTTTCCCTCTTTGTTTCGGTTCTATTACTCGAACCCGAGACTGTGACAACCCTCGAAAATGGATTTTTGACCCGACACTTATTTTAACCTAAATCATTGAAGAATTTATGTGTCATTAATAAATATTCTTTTCACATCTAAGTCTAGCAAAAACACACACATTATTTGTTGTTAGTGCACATGAGCACTTGGTTAGCAAATTGGTGACCAAATGAAACCTTAAACATGACTCAAAAAAATATAAACTTTATATTTTATTTAATGATGTTTTAGTTAAGCCAAAGCAACCGGTGCGAAAAATATGGTACGAATCATCCTACACAATTAAGTATGTATGTATTATCAGGTAACTACTCAGTAAAATATTAGAATATCGAAAGTGACTAAATCTAATTCTGATATGTTTTTATCGAGTAAATGACTACAATTAAAAACCAAATAAAACCTCAACTAAAATATATTACCAAGTTAAAATGTGAGTGTACGTAAGTTCTTGTTTTTAGGAAAATAAATTAAAATTCTAAGTTATACTTATCCCCTAGTCACCGCACCGCGGTTTTATGCATGTATCGGAATTCCCTTTTAATAGTGCACATGCTTTATTCTCTTAATATTATATTCTTATAGCAGATTCTATCTCTTCTACCATACCACCCCATGATCCGCTCAACCCACCCCTATCTTGGTGACGTTAAGTTGTTATCTCCCCACTCGTCTTTCTCTGATAAATGGAACCAGGAAGCGGAAACTTACAAGCCCCTAGTCCCCTACTATAACCTGCGTTTTCTCTCTCACTGCAGGAACCCTATAAACCAGTTCGCAACTACCATTTCCTTTCCCATTCGGTTTTCCCGGCGATATACCACCATTCCGGCGGAGAGCAACAAACCACCGTAGAAGTACTCCATCACTTCCGTTTTAAACCCAGAAAACAAACGTAACAGCCACCTCTCGGTTCGATCTCTCTCATCCCTCTCCACCCATGTGAAATCAAAACCAGCCAAGGAAATCCGGCAACACCGACGAACTCAAGACTCTCCGTACCAGAAACAGAAACAGGAGCCATCTCCGGCGATCACCGTATCACTCCCTTCGTCTATATTTATTACCGGAACCCGAAAATCACCATCTTCTCTCATTGTTTCCGGCGAAACACATTGTACTTCCGGCGATTAGACGTGCTCCCGACGATCTCCATCTCTTGCTCGGTCTCTCTGATACTCGTTAGGTATAACATCTCGACTCTTTTAATACCGTTTTGCATCATTCATATGTGAGTTTAGTTTCTGGGTTTTGTTTCTATCCCGATCACCTCGTCTACGGTGAGACGTTGTATTCGTGTGTGTCTCGCAACTTGTATCACGTTCATACGATGGGCCGTTGTAGTCGATCGCTTGTAAGATTCGATGTGTAATGTGTGTGTTCGTTCGTGTGACTTTCGTCGCCGGCGAGAAACGTTTTCCCCGGCACTAGTTCCTCCCGGTATCCATTCATGTTTCCATCACAGGCCACAAAACAAGTGAATGGGCCAGAACTCTAATTCCTTCTGCGGCCCAAAATAGCGTAAGCCCAATTATTAAATCCAGCCCGTTATTAACCCAGTCCGTTTCTTGCTGCTGGGCCCTGGCCTTGGGCTGACCCAGCAGACCGAAAATGTCATTCCAGTTGTCTATAAACACCCGAATCAGATTTTAAAAGCATAACGGTTGTATTTAAATGATTTTTAAGTAACTATAGTTTTAAATAAGTATATATTAATTTTTATCTATTATTACTTACGTACTTCTAATAAATAATGTATTTATCCATTTATTCATTTAAATAAGAATTAATTAAATTCAAATTGTGTATTTAAAATTTTATTATTGGAGTTTCTTATTTATTTAATAATTAATATTTTGTAATAATTTAACTTTATTTAAATAATAAGCTATTGTATCAAAATTCATGCACTTTCAATCAAAGTGCAATCTATATTTAAAACTTGTTAAATCGAAACAAACATATATTATATATACAAGTCCAACTCCACCGAGTGACCAACGTATCTCTCATGTCTATATTCAAGTTGAGAGAATCATTTGTGCCGCATATAGATTAGGCGTGTCATTTTAGACTGTTATTTATTAACTATTAATATGCATTTAGGAAGCAAGGAAACTTTGGTTGGAAACCCTAACACTTATTAAAATGCAAGTTTTGCTCGATGTGCCAAGGTGAGTTTCACGGCCCCATTTTTACTATTTTATAACTACTTTATTGGGGGAGAAAACATATACTACTCAACTATTTTGCAATAATTGATCTTTGTATAATCATTGTGGTGTACACGTACCAACTGTTTAAGGACCACAATACATGTCCTCGTTTAACCGTAATCATTAACTATCCATTTTAGACAAAGAATATAGAGATAGTACTATCGGGATTGATCCCCCGCTCATGGTTAGTTATGCGCTAGCCCAACTGGGTTTCAGCTTTATATTCTAACTACTTTAGATTTTGGTTTGATTATAGGCTCCTTGATTATACTTTAACCTGAATGTCCTGCAAACATGTCAAGGGATTATGCATTGCACACTAAAACTATTTTTGTACATGATTTGTACCTAACGATTTTGATGATACTAAAATATAATGGAGTCGCAAAGCCTGCGGACTCACCAACCTTTGTGTTGGCAATTTTCATACTAAACGATTTATGGAGTCACAAAACCTGTGAACTCACCAACCATTGTGTTGACACTTTTTCTAATATGTTTTCTCAGGTGATGGAAATTAAGTCTTTTTGTAAAGATTCGAATATGGTCAAGATTGTCATGCATTTAATTCAAGAATAAGTCTTAGAGACAGGAGTATCATTTAAAACTTATTTTGTTAGTTTTTATGGTCAAACATTCACTTTTCGTATTGTAAAACATGTTGACAATCCATTTTCTATTAATGCGAAGTTTACTATTATTGATGTGTAATGTTGCTAATTAGGCGCACCTCGTTCTTCCGCAAACCAATTTTTGGCGGGGTGTGACAGAGACCTAGGCCAAGGGCCAAGATGTCTCGGCACTTGCTTGATCTTGATACCCGACGTGCATGCAAGCATGCATGTCAACGGGTTTTGTTGATTTATTCGTTTGATTCGTTTATTGTTCGTTATTCGTATGGATTTGTTTGACTCGTTGTTATTTCATTAATTCGTGACCTAAAACTCTAGATCTAGCTTTGTGTCACCAAAATACCGAAAACTAGTCAAGTCTAACCCTTGAACTCGAACCCTTGACCGAATCTATACCAAAACCGTAGGGTCTTGGCCTACTTGGCCAATCCTAGCCGAACTCAAACACTAGAAACCGAAACCCTAACCCTAGTTGACTAGTAGGTTGACTATTTGACCTAGATTGACTAGATTTAGCCATTTTGACCCGTATCTACACCGAAACCCTAACCCTAGGCCGGAAACCCAAATCTAGCCGAGATCTAGTTGACTTACGTTGACTAATTGTGACCCACAAGTTAAAACGGGTCAAGGCCGGATCTTGACCCAAACCGTGACCCATACCCGAACTCTATATCGGGCCAAGGCCCGTACTTGGCCCAATTCGATCTATCTTAGTCCATCGGGCCCAAACCTTAGTTGGCCAATTAGTATCCAAGCCCGTTTGGACCCAAGCCCAAACATTTGGCCCATTCCTTACCCAAACCGAACCCATTGGGCCAAGCCCAATCCATGGCCCAACTCTATTGGACCTAAGCCCAATATGAGGCCCAAGTGGCCCACCTAGTGGTCCATTAAGCCCATCTAGGCCCATTAAGCCCATCTAGGCCCAATAAACCCATTTAGGCCCAATCTAGGCCCATTAAGCCAAACCCATTTCATTTCATGTCATTTCGTTTCAAGACCCGTTTCATTTCATTTTATAAAACCCAATGCATTTCATTTCATTTCATTTTATAAAACCCAATGCATTTCATTTCATTTCATTTTATTAATCCAAGTTCATTCGATGTCACAAAACATATAACATGACACTTAACGTATATCATATATATAGAATCGCCTGTGTTAGCTTAGTCTAATTAGAAAGTCATATTGTTTAGGAAGCTAGGAGCCTTTGGGGGATCATCTGTCCTAACATTTGCTAAGCTTAGCCCAGGTGAGTCCACAGACCCCTTTTTACTCTTTTTACTGCTTTTATAAACTATTGGGGTGGAAAACATAAACAAACGCTACTATTTTACTATGACTGTACAACAACATTTACATTTTCATCATAGCGTTGGTATGAAAAACGATTATTATGCCGGACTAAGGTGCCAGCAATCATTAACTAGTGGATCTAGACCATGGATATGCAGATAGTACTATTGGCTGACACTCATCCTCCCAACGATATTTGATCATTGCTGGTTTATCCAGTGCTACCGGGAGTGTATATCCATAAAAGAACATAACATACTGGAGTTGAAGTGTTGATTGTGGACTTAGGGGGTGGTATATTAACTCAATAGACTGGTTACCTGTTGGGGATACGGACATGCGATGTCAAACATAACAACTTGTTCAACACATTTTCATAAACAAACTAGTAATTGTAGATTCTTCTACAATTACGCTTTACTTTTCGTACTTACTTCTCATATTATATGAGTGTTGAACCTTATACTTTTCAGTCATAAAACTATTTTCAACACAACCATTTGGAGTAGCAAAACACTTTACTTTTATTTCAACGTTAACCCTGCGGATTCACTCAACATTATTGTTGACCCTTTTATATTTATGTTTTTCTAGGTGATTAGGTGTAGTGGAATTGGAGGATATAAGCAGTGGGATTGTCGTGAGCCATGAATAAAAATTAAGTTTACGAACAATCATTTCATTTCAAACAATTTCTATTTTAGGAAAACTTGCTATTTTTGGGAACTTTCTATTTTTGGAAAGTGAAACTACTTTTATTTTTCGTTATTGCGTGGTTGTTTGTTTACTTAATTTTTGCTATGTTGTCATGAACGTTACACCTCCGTTTTTCCGCAAAACGTTTTAAATGAAGTAAAACTCATTTTTGGCAGGGTGTGAGACGATGTGGCTCTTGAACCATTATAACTATTAGCCATGACCAATAGCCTATAGATATCCATTTTACAAGCAATAGATGTCCATAACCCATAACCATGGCCCTTGAACCATTATAATCACTAGATGTCCATAATTCATAACGATGACCCTTAAACCATTATAACTACTAGCCAGGACCAATATCCTATGGATAACCATTTACAAGTAATAGATGTCCATAACCCATAACCATGGCCCTTATACCATTATAACTACTAGCCATAACCAATAGCCTATAGATATCCATTTTACAAGTAATAGGTGTCCAGAACCCATAACCATGGCCCTTGAACTATTATAACCACTAGATGTCCATAAGGCATACCGATGTCCCTTGAACCATTATAACTCATACCCATGTCCGTTGAACCATTATAACCCATACACATGTCCCTTGAACCATTATAACTCATACCCATGTCCCTTGAACCATTATAACGACTAGATGTCCATAACTTACAGCCAATGCCCTTGAACAATTATAACTCCTAGCAATGACCAATAGCCTATTAATATCCATTTTACAAGTAATAGGTGTCCATAACGACCAAGGCCCTTGAACTATTATAACCACTAGATATCCATAACTCATACCGATGACCCTTGAATCATTATTACTACTAGTCATGACAGTTAGCCTATAGATAACTATTTTACAAGTAATAGGTGTCCATAGCCCATAACCATGGCCCTTGAACCATTATAACCACTAGATGTCCATAACTCATACCGGTGACCCTTGAACGATTATAAATACTAGCCATGACTAAAATAGCCTATAAATATCCATTTTACAAGTAATAGGTGTCTATAACCCATAATCATGGCCCTTGAACTATTATAACCACTAGATGTCCATAACTCATACCGATGAACCATGACCCATTATAACTACAAGCCTTGACCAATAGCCTATAGATATCCATTATACAAGTGATAGGTGTCTGTAACACATGAACATGGCCCTTGAACCATTATAACCACCAGATGTCCATAACTCGCACCGATAGCCCTTAAACCATTACAACTACTAGCCATGACCAAAAGCCTATAGGTATTCATTTTACAAGTAATAGGTGTCCATAACCCATAACCATGGCCCTTGACCATTATAACCACTAGATATACATAACTCATACCGATGATCCTTGAATCATTATAACTAGTAGTCATGACCAATAGCCTATAGATATCTATTTTACAACTAATAGGTGTCCATAACCCATAACCATGGCCCTTGAACCATTATAACCACTTGATGTCCATAAGGCATACCGATGGCCCTTGAACCATTATAACCCATATCCATGTACCTTGAACCATTATAACCCATACCCATGTCCCTTGAACCATTATAACCCATACCCATGTCCCTTGAACCATTATAACCACTAGATGTCCATAACTCATAGCGATGACCCTTGAACTATTATAACTACTAGCCATGACCAATAGCCTATAGATATCCATTTTACAAGTAATAGGTGTCAATAACCCATAACCATGACCCTTGAACCATTATAGCCACTAGATGTCCATAACTCACACCGATGGCGCTTGAACCATTTTAACCACTAGATGTCCATAACTCACACCGATGGCCCTTGAACAATTATAACTACTAGCCATTACGAATAGCCAATAGATATCCGTTTTACAAGTAATAGGTGTCCATAACCCATAACCATGTCCCATGAACGATTATAACCACTAGATGTCCATAACTCATACCGATGACCCTTGAATCATTATAACTACTAGTCATGACTAATAGCCTATAGATATCTATTTTACAATTAATAGGTGTCCATAACACCATAACCATGGCCCTTGAACCGTAATAACCACTAGATGTCCATAACTCATACCAATGACCCTTGAACCATTATAACTACTACCCTTGACCAATATCCTATAGATATCCATTTTACAAGTGATAGGTGTCCGTAACCCATAACCATGGCTCTTGAACCGTTATAAACACTAGATGTCCGTAATTCATATCGATGGCCCTTGAGCCATTAAAACTACTAGCCATGACCAATATCCTATGGATAACCATTTTACAAGTAATAGGTGTCCATAACCAATAGCCTATAGATATCCATTTTACAAGTAATAGGTGTCTATAACCGATAACCATGGTCGTTGAACCATTATAACCACTAGATGTCCATAACTCATACCAATGGCCTTTCAACCATTATAACTACTAGCCATAACCAAAAGCCTATAGATATCCATTTTACAAGTAATAGGTGTCTATAACCCATAACCATGGCCCTTGAACCATTATAACCACTAGATGTTCATAACTCATACCAATGGCCTTTGAAACATTATAATTACTAGCCATGACCAATAGCCTATAGATATCCATTTTACAAGTAATAGGTGTCCATAGCCCATAACCATTGCCCTTGAACAATTATAACCACTAGATGTCCATAAGGCATACCTATGGCCCTTGAACCATTATAACCCATACCCATGTACCTTGAACCATTATAACCCATGCCCTTATCCCTTGAACCATTATAACCCATACCCATGTCCCTTGAACCATTATAACCACTAGATGTCCATAACTCATAGCGATGGCCCTTGAACTATTATAACTACTAGCCATGACCAATAGGCTATAGATATCCATTTTAAAAGTAATAGGTGTCCGTAACCCATAACCATGGCCCTTGAACTACTATAACAACTAGATGTCCATAACTCACACCGATGGCCCTTGAACCATTATAACTACTATCCATGACCAATAGCATATAGATATCCATTTTACAAGTAATAGGTGTCCATAACCCATAACCATGGCCCTTGCACCATTATAACCACTAGATTTCCATAACTGATACCGATGACCCTTGAATCATTATAACTATTAGTCACGACTAATAGCCTATAGATATCTATTTTACAATTAATAGGTGTCCATAACACCATAACCATGGCCCTTGAACCGTAATAACCACTAGATGTCCATAACTCATACCAATGACCCTTGAACCATTATAACTACTACCCTTGACCAATATCCTATAGATATCCATTTTACAAGTGATAGGTGTCCGTAACCCATAACCATGGCTCTTGAACCGTTATAACCACTAGATGTCCGTAATTCATATCGATGGCCCTTGAGCCATTAAAACTACTAGCCATGACCAATATCCTATGGATAACCATTTTACAAGTAATAGGTGTCCATAACCAATAGCCTATAGATATCCATTTTACAAGTAATAGGTGTCTATAACCGATAACCATGTCCCTTGAACCATTATAACCACTAGATGTCTCATAGCGATGGCCCTTGAACTATTATAACTACTAGCCATGACCAATAGGCTATAGATATCCATTTTAAAAGTAATAGGTGTCCGTAACCCATAACCATGGCCCTTGAACTACTATAACAACTAGATGTCCATAACTCACACCGATGGCCCTTGAACCATTATGACTACTATCCATGACCAATAGCATATAGATATCCATTTTACAAGTAATAGGTGTCCATAACCCATAACCATGGCCCTTGCACCATTATAACCACTAGATTTCCATAACTGATACCGATGACCCTTGAATCATTATAACTACTTGTCCCGACCAATAGCCTATTAATATCTATTTTACAAGTAAAAGGTTTCCATAACCCATAACCATGTCCCTTGAACCATTATAACCACTAGATGTCCATAAGGCGTACCGATAGCCCTTGAACCATTATAACCCATATCCTTGTACCTTGAACCATTATAACCCATACCCATGTCCCTTGAACCATTATAACCCATACCCATGTCCTTTGAACCATTATAACCACTAGATGTCCATAACTCATAGCGATGGCCGATGACCATGGCAGAGAGGACGTGTGTTGTCTTGTTGACTTTTTCTCTCTAGGGCGATTTTTGAGAGACTGGCATTCGACGGCTGTTCGTCCAAAATTTCGTATCTAGGTTCATTCGATCTCCTAGTTTACTCTTTTGTAGTCGTGGTTGTTTCAGACAATTGCTTGATTTTTGTGTGCGTATTAAATTATATACATACAAGTTTCTGGCGACTGGAATGCGATTGAAGAACCCTACGTTCGATAAAACCCTACTTTCGATAAAACCCTACGTTCGCAAAATCAAAAGAACCCTACATTCGAAACCCTACGTTCGAATTACCCGCCATTATAAAGAACCCTACGTTCAATTTGTTGAAGATTTGTTGAAGATCTGTTGAAGACCAAAATGGCTGGTGATACACATAATACGGGGCAAAGACACTCTAACTTTGCGGCTAAACTGAAAAGCATAGATGGCAAGATTATTGGAAAAAGTGGGAATGTTCTTCAACCCCGCAATGCAGTGCATGGCCAACCGGTGAGTCTTATGGGTCGTTCCACAAGCCCGATGTAATCCCTGAAGGGTTTCATTGACACTGATTGACCACTTGGGTCAACCTCCTATACTACTTGGTTGGAACCACACTGACCAAGAACATGAACTTGTTCTTGACCGGTTAAACCATCTAGCTAATTTAATCCCTAGAAGCGGAAGTGGGGTTAAACTTAATCCTTAAACCCTAAAGGATTGGGATCTTGGAGATCTAGATTAGATTAACAATGAAAGAAACCTTGTACGGAAAACTCGAACACCCACATACCCTTGTGGTATTCGACGGCCAACCAAGAACCCTAGGGTTCTTGGTGGTCGAATTCGGCCAAGAGGGGAGAAGGGAGAAAAGGGTTTCCCAAAACATACCTTGTTGTTTGTTTAAGATAGATCCACTGATGATGAACAAATCGAGTGATCTTCTAGTTTATCCTTATGATCTTCAATCTTCAAGACTTGAAGAATATGAAGAACGAACGAACGAAGAACGAAGAACACCAAGAACTTGGTGATGCTCTTGTTCGGCCGAAACCAAGGGGAGAGGGGGAAGGGATTTCGTGGGGATCAAGGGGGTTTTAGGGATACCCTAAGCCTCTTACTTATAGATAAATAAGTTACGCTTAGGACCCTCTAGTTTAATTAAGATCAAATCTTTAATTAAACTTTCCTTTTTACGTTTCCTTCCCTTATAGTTTATTATTCTTTTATTATTGAACTTAACTATTAAATATCTAGTATTAATACACTTAATAATTCGGTACCCATATACACGAATTATATACTTGTATTTAAACTTTTAATAATTAATTATATAATACCCTTTATATAATTTATACAATAATATTAACCAATTACCATATGATTTAATTACTTTAAATCATATTATGGATAATCTACAATTAACACATTGTATATTTACTTAACTAGTAAATGTACAAATACTTGTATTAATTAGTTAGATAAACTAATCTAGTAATAAGTCAAACTTCACTTAATACTTAACTTGATTCATAAATGACTATTATGAATCAATCCTCTTCCAAGTATCATTACATATCTTACTCGTATTACATGCACTCACGGGTGTGACCCTTAAGTGTTCCGTAGGCATGGATGTATCATCATAGGTTGACTAACTGTGCACATAAATCCTTCAGACTCCCACTTGTGCAAGTTTGTAACCTTTATCTTAATGATTCGAGCTACAGTGGCCTTCTAGATGGGCATGTAGGTAACCAACCCCATAAAAACAGCTTACGTAACACAGGTATAGTTTTTGAAAAAACTCTTTAATAGCGCCTCCTAGTAAAGAACACTCTGTCTCTACTTCTTGGGCAACTATGTTAGGTTTATCCCTTGCAGCACGATATTTGTGATAACGAATACGAGCATGGTAGAAGTTATCAACTCCTGTATTCGAAATCATTTAATGACTTCTTGATTTAAACTGTTGTGATAAACGACAAAGAACAAATCAGTTCGTTTGGGCATGGCCATGCACTTTCCAGTTATCTCATCATGTCAAAGGACCCATAAATATCTCTCCTAAAAAGGAGGTGCAATTACCATCTTGTTATATTCCGATTCAAAATACAAATTCCTTTGTACCCAGTAAGGCCTCGTATGACAACCATATATCAGAATTGTATAAGACGAACCAAAGCACATTAGTCATTATATCCCAAACCAAATACCTCAGGCTTAAGGACAATCTTAAGCAATCAACAAGCCTTTGTGTTCTTCAATTGTTCTTCGTGTTCTTCGTGTTCTTCATAGTTCTTGAAGATCCAAGTTCATTGCATCAACCAACTAGAAGGTTTCTCGTTGTGTTCATCATCAGTGGACTATGTTAAGCAATAAACAAGGTATGTTTTGAGAAAACCTTTTCTCCCTTCTCCCCTCTTGGCCGAATCGAACCCAAGAACCCTAGGGTTCTTGGGGTTGGTCGAAACACACACAAGTGTGTGTGTGTGTGTTTGGGATTTCGTACAAGGTTTCTTCCATTGTTAATCTAATCTAGATTTCCAAGATCCCAATCCTTTAGGGTTTAAGGATTAAGTTTAATCTCAGTTACGCATTAGGGATTAAATTAGCTAGATGGTCTAACCGGTCAAGAATAAGATCATGTTCTTGGTCAGTATGATTCAAACCAAGTGATCTAGGAGGTTGACTCAAGTGGTCAATCAGTTTCATAGAAACCCTTCACGTAACCACTAGATGACCATAACTCATACCGATGGCCCTTACACCATTATAACTACTAGCCATGACCAATAGCCTATAGATATCTATTTTACAAGTAATAGGTGTTCATAACCCATAACCCATAACCATGGCCCTTGAACCATTATAACCACTAGATGTCCATATCTCATATTGATGGCCCTCGAACCATTATCACTACTAGTCATGACCAATAGCCTATAGATATCCATCGTACTAGTAATAGGTGTCCATACCCCATAACCATGACCCTTGAACCATTATAAACACTAGATGTCCATAACTCATAGCGATGGCCTTTGAACCATTATAACTACTAACCATGACCAATAGCCTATATATATCTATTTTACAAGTAATAGGTGTCCATAACCCACAACCATGGCCCTTGAACCATTATAACCACTATATATCCATAACTCATATCGATGGCCCTTGAATCATTATCACTACTAGTCATGACCAATAGCCTATAGATATCCATCTTACAAATAATAGGTGTTGAACCATTAAACACTAGATGTCCATAACTCATAGCGATGGCCAACCATTATAACTACTAACAATGACAATTAGCCTATGGATATCCATTTTACAAGTAATAGGTGTCCATAACCCATAACCATAGCCGTTAAACCATTATAACTACTAGATGTCCATTACTCATACAGATGGCCCTTGAATCATTATAACTACTAGACATGACAAATAGCCAATTGATATCCATTTTACAAGTATTGGTATCCATAACCCATAACCATGGCCCTTGAACTATTATAACCACAAGATGTCCATAACACATACCAATGGCCCTTGAAGCATTATAACTACTAGCCATGACCTATTCCTATTGATATCCATTTTACAAGTAATTGGTGTCCATAACCCATAACCATGGCTCTTGAACCATTATAATCACTAGATACATTATAACCACTAGATATCCATAACTTATATCGATGGCCCTTGAACCATTATAGCTAGTAGCCATGACCAATAGCCTATATATCCATTTTACAAGTAATAGGTGTCCACAACCCATAACCACGACCCTTGAACCATTATAGATATCCATAACTCATACCGATGACCCTTGAACCATTATAACTACTAGCCATGACCAATAGCCAATGGATATCTATTTTACAAGTAATAGTTGTCCATAACCCATAACCTAGGTCCTTGAACCAATATAACCACTAGATGTCCATATCTGATACTGATGGCCCTTGAACCATTATAACTACTAGCCATGACCAATAACCTATAGATATCCAATTTACAAGTAATAGGTGTCCATAACCCATAACCATGGTCCTTGAACCATTATAACCACTAGATGTCCATAACTGATACTGATGGCCCTTGAACCATTATAACTACTAGCCATGACCAATAGCCTATAGATAACCATTTTACAAGTAATAGGTGTTTATAACCCATAACCATGGCCCTGGAACAATTATAACCACTAGAAGTCCGTAACAGATACCGATGGCCCTTGAACCATTATAACTACTAGCAATGACCAATAGCCTATAGATATCCAATTTACAAGTAATAGGTGTCCATAACCCATAACAATGGTCCTTAAACCATTATAACCACTAGATGTCCATAACTGATATTGGTTGCCCTTGAACCATTATAACTACTAGCCATGACCAATAGCCTATAGATATCCATTTTACAAGTAATAGGTGTCCATAACCCATAACCATGGTCCTTGAATCATTTTAACCACTAGATGTCCATAACTGATACTGATGGCCCTTGAACCATTATAACTACTAGCCATGTCCAATAGCCTACAGATATCCATTTTACAAGTAATAGGTGTCCATAACCATAACCATGGTTCTTGAACCATTATAACCACCTGATGTCCATAACTGATACTGATGGCCCTTGAACCATTATAAATACTAGTCATATCCAATAGCCTACAGATATCCATTTTACAAGTAATAGGTGTCCATAACCCATAACCATGGTCCTTGAACCATTATAACCACTGGATGTTCATAACTGATACTGATGGCCCTTGAACCATTATAACCACTAGTCATGACCAATAGCATATAAATATACATTTTACAAGTAATAGGTGTCCATAACCCATAACCAAGGCCATTGAACCATTATAACCACTACATGTCCATAACTCATATCGATGGCCCTTGAACCATTATAACTACTAGCCATCACCAATAGCCTATAGATATCCATTTTAAAAGTAATTGGTGTCCATTACCCATAACAATCGTATCTGAACCATTATAACCACTAGATGTCCATAACTGATACTGATGGCCCTTGAACCATTATAACTACTAGCCATCATAAATAGCCTATAGATATCCATTTTACAAGTAATATGTGTCCATAACCCATAACCATGGTCCTTGAATCGGTATAACCACTAGATGTTCATAACTGATACTGATGGCCCATGAACCATTATAACTACTAGCCATGTCCAATAGCCTACAGATATCCATTTTACAAGTAATAGGTGCCCATAACCCATAACCATGGTTCTTGAACCATTAGAACCACTAGATGTCCATAACTGATACTGATGGCCCTTCAACCATTATAACTACTAGCCATGACCAATAGCCTCTAGATATCCAATTTACAAGTAATAGGTGTCCATAACCCATAACCATGGTTCTTGAACCATTATAACCACTAAATGTCCATAACTAATACTGATGGCCCTTGAACCATTATAACTACTAGCCATGACCAATAGCCTATAGATATCTATTTTACAAGTAATAGGTGTCCATAACCCATAACCATGGTTCTTGAACCATTATAACCACAAGATGTTCATAACTGATACTGATGGCCCTTGAACCATTATAACTATTAGCCATGACAAATAGCCTCTAGATATCCAATTTACAAGTAATAATTGTCCATAACCCATAACCATGGTTCTTGAACCATTATAACCACTAGATGTCCATAACTGATATAGATGGCCCTTGAACCATTATAACTACTAGCCATGACCAATAGCCTATAGATATCCATTTTACAAGTAATAGGTGTCCATAACCCATAACCATGGTCCTTGAATCATTATAACCACTAGATGTCCATAATTGATACTGATGGCCCTTGAACCATTATAACTACTAGCCATGTCCAATAGCCTACAGATATCCATGTTAATAAATTTGTGTCATAGCAGATTTCATCGTGTATTAACCTATTAGTGTGCATTTCTAAAAATTCCATATCAGGTAACGGCATTCCATTGATAGAACTTAAGCTGCTACCATTTGTACGAAGGATATTGTCAATATGCTGCAAACACAAATTCTTTCGACGACGTTCACTGATTTGTAAATCTGCAAAATAAAAAATATCATTGAGAACTACCATATACTTAATTATAATGAATGAACTTATAGTATGTTTTAATAATATATAAATTAAAAATATTGCATCTAAATTATGATTACCTGAATCATTAAAAATATTACGTTAGTCATATTCAATGTCATCGGACATATATTCCCATGTTTCTTTCCATACATGATCTGGCCTTACAATACTATTGGAAATCAACAACATAACAAATAACCGACGAACATAATCACCACATGCTATACGATGACTTTCTTTAATAGCCTCAATGTACTCTTTATCGTCGTCTAACAAACCATAAGCAAAACATGCATCCCGAAATGTTTCATACACTGTACCCTTATATGTTCGAATGTCTTCCCAAGAAGTTTTCACTTTCACCTTATTCAATAGCACTCTCAAATAATAAGCATCACCAATCGAAGGTGGTACATAATGAATCTTTCCTACAGCAAATCCAGTTTTACGCATCTACCATTTTCTTTTGTCAGCCTTCCATACATATTTAGTTCGGAATTCTGCATATGTCAATTTCTTGGCATCTTCATTCGTTTTATTACATTCCATCCACTCTATAAATTTTGAAGTACTAACAGATGGTTTGTTTAGAACATCATCAATATCAAGCTTATTGTCAAAGTAAACTTGTTGATGGCCTGGTAAGTGAAAAGGCAAATCTCTCAACAGGGGGGTAACGGTAGTGTACATCATAAGCAAAAATTCTCCAAGTTGCCTCACATGCTGAAAGATACCTAAAATCGTAAAATTCCTTAATTTCATCAACAGTTTCTTTGTTATTTGTATTTTGATTTTCATTATCTGCTGGAGCTGAAACAGTAGCAGTAACACGATCATGCCCTAATATATTTAAATAAATATTTAATCGAACCAGCTTGATTACACCACTCTACGTTGATATGTGCCTGATAAGCCTTCAACAATGTCTTATTATATCCAACAACATAACCGTTGTGTAGTTTCACACCATTTTTTTCAATAAAAATTCCATTATTTCTTCGTTTGTAAACAGGGTAACCATCTGAGTCAGTCTTAGTTCTTTCATTAAATTTTTTTGGGAATTTTTTTGTACATTTCCCTTTGACAGTGCAAGGGCATTTTGGGTTGTCAATTCCACAGGGGCCATGCATCATATGATCATTTACGAGTTGATAAAGTTGCGGATCAAGATCTTTGTCAGGTATCTCAGCAGAAATAAAATCATCTATCTTTTCAGCAGAAATAAAATCATCTTGATGTAGAAAAATACATATATGTGCATGAGGGAGGCCTCTCTTTTGAAATTCAACAGTATATACAACTGCATAAAATAGGTTGTTAATAACATATAAATTATTTAACAAATTGAAAGAATCTCATAATTTAATAAATTAGATACTGATATAACCGTAACAATATTGGATCACATGTTAGAAATGTTTTAAAATGATAATAAATTAAATGTACCCGCATTAACTCTGCCAAACATACATGAGTCCTTTAACCTTTTAATAAGACAATCTAACTTCATTTTGAATATTCTACAAATAATATCAGGTCTATCTTCAGCATGTAATCCGGTTCCATTTAAGAATCTACATATCTCTGGCCAATTTGGATTGCATGTGAATGTAATAAAAAAATCTGGGTGACCATACCATTTGCATAGCGACATCGCGTCTAAGTAGTTTTGGCGCATATACCTAGCACCGCCTGTAAAAGAAGATGGGAGGACTACACGTTTACCAGTTGTGGAAGCATCTGTATTTCCCCTTTCAACATTTTCTGATAATGTCTGATACGATTCAACACACAAGACTTTTTGCTGGCTTCTTATGAAATACAACCTTTGAGTTTCGATTGCACAATATCCGTCAACGACAAATTGTTGGAAAAGTCTTCTAGAGTTATGATGCAAAGAATATCTACCCATTCTTTCTTGAATGATATATGCAAAATAGTCACGCATTGTTAACCTGTAACGTGAGTTTGTGTCTGGGTGGATGATATCTCTATGGAAAATATCTGTTCTATATCCGTCTTCACCGTGCGGAAATAAAATGGGATACTGAAGTGCCAAAAACTGAGGATGCATTACGTTAACATGTAGCATATCACATGTTTGTGTCTCAATAACAATATCTCTTTTATCAACTAAGTCTTCAATGTCACCAACAATTAAACCAGCGATTTCTGACGCGGTTGGTAAATTGTAAGTCCTCCCGTCCGTTGTCCTTGTACCAATAAGTCTCAATTTTACATTTTGTAGTTCATCATTTTCATGTCTATCTCTAACCATCCTATATGATTTAACCAATTCATTCTTTTCGTCGAAGATGCTCTTCAAACCAATAATAATACTTGGGTCAATTGAGTTTGTATTGTTTGACTCATATTTTTTTCCAGACGAAGATGCTCCATCAGTTGCTCCCGATCTATTATTGAACAATAAAGTCTTAGTTAAGAAAATAATGACGTTGATATTATTGTTGAATACATGCTTAAATGGTTACGTTAATGTTAGTTCAAAAGCATCAATAATTTCTATAAAGCTGCGAGTTTTTGACTTGTTTGAGGGTATTAACAAAACAATCATTAATAAGTGTTTACCGTAAAGCGGAAATCCTGTTTTGAACCTCATGCTCAGTATCATATATGTATAGCTGTGAAAATTTTGTTGTGGAACCTGGACTCGGCAAAAGACTACCATGACTGTGATAGTTCTGTCCATGAAGCCTAAAACAATAAGGTCCTTTTCCTTTGTTAACCGGATAATCAACTTTCCCCGCCATTGATGTGAACGAAAACATCATGTTGTACGTACGAATATTTTTTAGAAAATGTTTTGACCTTGCATCATTAGCTTGGAAAAGATCTAACAGAAATTTGTTAGGCTCTTTAAACTCAGGGACTTCCACCTTTCCATATAAACAACATAAGGAGTAACTCCATTTATCGCCGAAACGCCTTTTAAGCCTGACCTCTGAGTCCCATAAAGAAGCATTACATGCTCCACATACGTTCTTAGCATCACCGTGATCAATATATTCTGTTAAATAAAATAGTTAGGTTAAGGTATTACATAAGACAAAATTTCAAAATCTTTTGTTAATATTCAAATTTAAAAGTACCTGGGCATAATCCATCAAATTTTGAAACATCACAATTGTCATCAAGGTCGAAATTAATACTTTGCACTTGATGAATTTTGGTCCTTTGCCGCTTATATGGATGTTTTCTAGAACAAGTTGCAGTTGTATCTACATCATCAGTTGTTTCTGTAATTCTAGTGTGTAACGTGTCATCTACTGTACCTGAGCTCATTAGTAAGTTGATAAATTGTTACTTCCAATTATGGAAAAAAAACAAAAGTAAGTAATTGACAATAATATAAATATATAAGATCACTAAAACCTGATGATGTATTAGGAGTATCGTATGTAGTTGGTGTGGCACTAACAGATTTAACTCTTGTTGGGGTAGTTTGATTTATTATTTTACTTCGTCCCGCTACTATTAAAAAATGATTTTTTTTAATATATGAAATGATATTAACTTATAATATAAAAAAAATCATATACCATTTAATGGTGTACTAAGCGGCTGTCTTCCACGTCGACGTGGACGTATATCTATTATATGGATGTTATACATTATGTGTTAGTACCGATAACTCACGAATTAAGTACATGTAATTTTCAAATTATACCTTCGGGGTATGACATCTCAATTTTTCCAGATCTGTGTATGTGACCTGCTAAAGAATAAATCCCAATAATAAGAGTAACCCCATGAAACATTTTAACTGGTATATGTGCTAATAAGTTTATAGAAAATATTAACATACTTTTTACTGGCGTTGGAATTGGCTTTCTACCACGACGTCGGGGTAGTAAATCAGCTTCTGTAATCACCAATTAGTGTTATCAAATGAATACACAAATGGTATATGTATATTAAGTAACATTTACACATACCCACTGATGGTGTACTAACAGATGGCTTGGGTCCAGGGCGCCGACGGCTTAAATCTATTTAAAATAATTAAAACTTAATAGGTGAGTTTGAATAAATAATATGTGAATAATAACTAAATTAAATGGTCAATATTAATTAGAAAAATGATATTTAGTCCTACCATTTAGAGAAATGATATTTAGTCCTACTATTTAGGTTTAAATGGTAGGCCTAAATACCATCACTCTATTAATTATAGGGGTTCAATGTACGTGTACCTGGATTATTGGATATATCAGTTAGTGTAGGTTGCATTACGTTGGTGGCCTTTTGTGTTGACATACATGACCTTTTTAGTTTTTGAGAATCATCATCTAAATTTTGGCTCATGATAAGGTCTTTGGTAACGTTGAAACTATTTTACATAAACAGAGAAACTATTATTAAATAAGATATCATGCCTTATTGAATATATAAAAAAAGATACAAACCAATTACTTATTGATTCTGAATATCCCGATAAGGTTATTCACATAACATAAACTGAATATTTAATTACTTGTTACCTGTATCAGAAATCACAGGGAATAGTGAACTTGTAGAAAGGCCTTGCAAGCTACAGAGAAAGCTAATCGTTAAAGGTTAGATGACTAACTACTGTATATATGGTGCGAAAATCAGTTGCAATTAATATGGCAAAAAATCAGAAAGCAAGTGTTTACAGATTCAAGTTGATGGTTATCCTAAATTCGAATTTTCATTTTCCCTATTAATGGAATAAGTATGTTTTTGAAATATTTTATATTAGCACTTAATCCGCCAATTTAATTCGTTTTCATTTTGAAACGAATAGTTTATGTTATGTGACACTCATTTCCTTTAATTTAATCCGCCAATTTAATTCGTTTTCAGGTACAGTAGATGACAACTTACTAATTCATTTCCTTTATGCGACACTCATGAATGAAGGGTTTATTAAAATGCGTAACTGCAAAATGTAGTTTAAATTTTTTATTTATTGGGTGGTGGATGTATATCTTCATTAATAGAAGCATATAAACAAATAATATTTGGACCTAGCTACTTAGAAAATATTAATCATAGATATAATTGAATCTTGGAAAAAAAACTTGTGTAACAATGCATAACCATCTCACGATGCATTTTATATTATCATTCCTTCTCATGTCTTTCTTTAGTCTTTATTTTCATACAACCATCACTAATGCAGGTTTCTCAATAATTCCCCATTCCATTTGTGAACTGGGCTCACATTAGTCATTCATAAAAAAAGTTGTTCATAGGTTTCTACATATGGATCACAATGGTTATGACTTTTCGAGATATAAAATGAATATATTATTTTATGTCGTCTTTGAAGGCTTCACTTAAACAAATCTGACCTTACAAACAACATTGAGCATAAGTAATCATATCAATATTTGATTAAAAAAATCAAATTTATAAATAACCCATAGTGCATATTAAAAACCTAAAAAAACATTGTATGAAAAGATCAAATAATTATCCATAATACCAAACATAAAGGAAAAGCATACTAAAAAGCCAGCGCAAATAATAAATCGACCACAAAAAACCCTTCTCACACATCAATTTTTTCAGTCTTGGGGATAAGAACTTTTTTGTAGTAGAGCTAGAAACATGCTCGTCCTCGATGTCAATAACATTGTTAATCTTCGACTTTAATGGACTTGTTGCAGTACTGTTATCCTCCTCCTCTTGAGGAATGTTATCCCCAGTAGCTGAATAGACATCTTGTTTGACAGTAAATGTTTAGTACTTTTATAGAACAATCCAAAGATGAGCTATTATTTAACCATCTTATATGCTTACTTTTGGTTTTTTTTGAGATTGATGGTGGTGACATTAACCCTGAAGTTGGGGGATAGTTATACTCAAGTGAAGCACTTTCTGAATTTGGTTGGACCTGTTGTACACAAAACATGCATGCATTGAAAAATAACCATACAAACCAATGTAGTAATAATTAAAATGCGTAAAAACGTACATTCTCCTGTATGTCGTCCTTTTCAAGCTCTTTGATAAGTTGTACGTCACTTGTTAGTTCTTTAATGCCATACACAAACCTTTTCTTACCAATGTTGAAATCCGACACTTCCACTTTAAATGCGAAGCGGGTTTCAAGCAAGACGGACAAGTGAGGATGTATACCATTTTCGTTTCCACTCTAAAATAAATTAACGAATCATATTTATAATACGTACAGGGACTATAATAACGTTATTGCGTAGATTGACAATTTTTAGGTTACCTGTCTCATCTCAACTCGCATCTCTTCTGCAGTCTTGTTTAACAACGGTTGAACCTGTCTATCCCATAGAGTCATCGAAACAGGTCCACTTGAATCCACTACTTCCACGGGAATTTTAAACTGAATGCATTCACACAAATTGCATGTTATAGTTTGATGACCATTTAAAAAAAATGAATGGTTAATAAATGCAGCTTACTTGTATTCAACCTCTGTAACACCACAAGAGACTCTTTTGTTACGACAAACATAGACACCTCTTTTCTTCACAATCACACCGTCTTCATCTTTCTCTACAACGGGTTCTTTTTCAGACTTCGCATTACATTTTACACAAGCTGTATACCACCAATGGTCATATTTCTCAATCGAATTAATCTTGCCAACCACTACACACATGATTGCCTCCAAATATTCAACGTTATTGCCAACCACGACACACATTCATTGTGTAATTTTATAATCAGAAGTTTTTTTGATAGAAGCACAAATTATAGGTACATTGTTTAATTAAATGGCAGAGGATAATATACCTGTGTCAAACCTTTTAGACTACCACATTTCATTTTTTTCAAGCTACGTAAGTGATCTTTCACATCATATGATGATCTGGATGAGAATGTGGTGATGGTATGGTTGTCGTTGTCATTCGAACACCTTTTCATCAAACTATGGTAAACATATTAACCACACTGTAAATATTAAAAAAGAAAGAAAAAACATATAGGTAAAAGGTGTCAAGATAGGCTTATATTTTTGTAAGTATACGTTTCTTTAAAAGAACGGATAGCGGGGATGTCATCGTTGATCATAACCTTTGTGCACCCGTACATAGACTGAACTGATGTTTTATTACCTATGTATGATAAATATTAACGCATGTTATCCACCGCTGTTTATAATTTGCCAAGAAAAGAGTGTAATGTTTAAAAAATGGTTATTACCATGATACATTTTGTGCTTCACAAATCTAAGCACCATAATAATGTGACCGAGATTTGTTCTATTCTTTAAAGTTTCGATCAGATTTTCCGCATACTCTTCCCACAAAGTAACGTTCGTCAACCTATCACCACTAAACGAACACAAAATTTTAAGTGCATTATTGACGATTATAAATTAATGTATCACAGTGCAAGTATATTGTTTATTCAATAAGAAATGAAATACCCCGCGTCTTCTAATTCCAGCGTTATTAACGCAGTAGGCCTCCCCAATATGTCAATTTTTTCCAATTTACTCGCAGACACCAGACTTCCGATAATATATTTTTTTATTGTTTTCATATTGAACATTCAACATAAATAATATTATTATTATAATATAATGAAGCATGATTAAAAAAATATAATTTATAATACTAAAAATACCATATGAAATAGTAGATTCAGTTTTTGACTGTTTGATCTCCTCAAAACTCTTGAACCTAAACCCAAAAGTACGTCCATTATAGTCATCACATAGCCTCACAGTGGTGGTTAACTCAGATTTGATTTTGATTTTGTTGTCGACAACCAATGTCCTACTTGATATTGTCTCAGTTCCGAAGTTGGAAAGGTAAATACATTCACCTTCTTTCAGCATGCTTTCAAACTTCATGCAACATGCTTTGGTTAATGTTGCATGTATCATTGATTCCTACACGTTCATGTAAATAAATATGATGCAATTTATTATAAATGACACTAAATTATAAATATATTAAACAAAACCGGAAAAATACCTTCTCATCTTGTAGAACCATATCAATTCTATATGAGACAAGGGGGTTGTTTTTATCAGAATATTTCCATATTCTGATAATTCGGACCTTGATAGTCCAATCCTGTGTTAAGTTATCTTCCAACTCAGAAACGAAATGAATATTTGCCGACATTATTGAAACTGAAAGAATGGCAAAAAAAAAAAAAAAAAAAAAAAAAAAAAACAACGGGGTAAACAAACACATAAATTTGTAACTGGATATGGGTAGGGTTTACCGGCTGTGTTGAAGCGCTGGATCTGTTGCCCTGTGAAGATACTTTGGAAATGTATGCGAGTAGTGAATAAATGGAATACTGAATGTATATATACAGTTAATAGATGACGAATTATATGGTAAAAGATTAGATTGAGGTTCAAAATTCATATAACCCATGAAAGATTATATGGGTCCATAACCCATAACCATAACCATAGTCCTTGAATCATTATAACCACTAGATGTCCATAACTGATACTGATGGCCCTTGAACCATTATAACTACTAGCCATGTCCAATAGCCTCAGATATCCATTTTACAAGTAATAGGTGTCCATAACCCATAACCATGGTCCTTGAATCATTATAACCACTAGATGTCCATAACTGATACTGATGGCCCTTGAACCATTATAACTACTAGCCATGTCCAATAGCCTACAGATGTCCATTTTACAAGTAATAGGTGTCCATAACCGATAACCATGGTTCTAGAACCATTATAACCACTAGATGTCCATAACTGATACTGATGGCCCTTGAACCATTATAACTACTAGCCATGACCAATAGCCTATAGATATCCATTTTACAAGTAATAGGTGTCCATAACCCATAACCATGGTCCTTAAATCATTATAACCACTAGATGTCAATAACAGATACTGATGGCCATTGAACCATTATAACTACTAGCCATGTCCAATAGCCTACATATATCCATTTTACAAGTAATAGGTGTCCATAACCCATAACCATGGTTCTTGAACCATTATAACCACTAGATGTCCATAACTGATACTGATGGCCCTTGAACCATTATAACTACTAGCCATGTCCAATAGCCTACAGATATCCATTTTACAAGTAATAGGTGTCCATAACCCATAACCATGGTCCTTGAACCATTATAACCACTAGATGTCCATAACTGATACTGATGGCCCTTGAACCATTATAACTACTAGCCACGACCAATAGCCTATAAATATACATTTTACAAGTAATAGGTGTCCATAACCCATAACCAAGGCCAATGAACCATTATAACCACTACATGTCCATAACTCATATTGATGGCCCTTGAACCATTATAACTACTAGACATGACCAATAGCCTATAGATATCCATTTTAAAAGTAATAGGTGTCCATTACCCATAACAATCGTCCCTGAACCATTATAACCACTAGATGTCCATAACTGATACTGATGGCCCTTGAACCATTATAACTACTAGCCATGACCAGTAGCCTATAGATATCCATTTTACAAGTAATAGGTGTCCATAACCCATAACCATGGTCCTTGAATCATTATAACCACCAGACGTCCATAACTGATACTGATGGCCCATGAACCATTATAACTACTAGCCATGTCCAATAGCCTACATATATCCATTTTACAAGTAATAGGTATCCAAAACCCATAACCATGGTTCTTGAACCATTATAACCACTAGATGTACATAACTGATACTGATGGCCCTTCAACCGTTATAACTACTAGCCATTACCAATAGCCTCTAGATATCCAATTTACAAGTAATAGGTGCCAATAATCCATAACCAAGGTTCTTGAACCATTATAACCACTAGATGTCCATAACTGATACTGATGGCCCTTGAACCATTATAAAACCTAGCCATGACCTATAGCCTATAGATATCCATTTTGCAAGTAATAGGTGTGCATAACCCATAACCATGGCCATTGAACCATTATAACCACTACATGCATGTCTATGACTCATATCGATGGCCCTTGAACCATTATAACTACTAGCCATGACCAATAGCCTATAGATATCTATTTTACAAGTAATAGGTGTCCATAACCCATAACCAAGGTCCTTGAACCATTATAACCACTAGATGTCCATAACGGATACTGATGGCCCTTGAACCATTATAACTACTTGCCATGACCAATAGCCTATAGAAATTCATTTTACAAGTAATAGGTGTCCATAACCCGTAACCATGGTCCTTGAACCATTATAACCACTAGATGTCCATAACTGATACTGATGGCCCTTCAACTATTATAACTACTAGCCATGGCCAATAGCGTATAGATATCCAATTTACAAGTAATAGGTGTCCATAACCCATAACCATGGTCCTTGAACCATTATAACCACTAGATGTCCATAACTGATACTGATGGCCCTTGAACCATTATAACTACTAGCCATGACCAATAGCCTATAGATATCCATTTTACAAGTAATAGGTGACCGTTACCCATAACCATGGCCCTTGAACCATTATAGCCACTAGATGTCCATAACTCATACTGATGGCCCTTGAACCATTATTACTATTAGCCATGACCAATAGCCTATAGATATCCATTTTAAAAGTAATAGGTGTCCCTAACCCATACCCATGGCCCTTGAACCATTATAACCACTACATGTCGATAACTCATATCAATGGCCCTTGAACCATTATAACTACAAGCCTTGACCAATAGCCTATAGATACGCATTTTACAAGTAATAGGTGTCCATAACCCATAACCAAGGCCATTGAACCATTATAACCACTACATGTCCATTACTCATATCGATGGCCCTTGAACCATTATAACTACTAGCCATGACCAATAGCCTATAGATATCCATTTTAAAAGTAATAGGTGTCCATTACCCATAACAATCATCCCTGAACCATTATAACCACTAGATGTCCATAACTGATACTGATGGCCCTTGAACCATTATAACTACTAGCCATCACCAATAGCCTATAGATATCCATTTTACAAGTAATAGGTGTCCATAACCCATAACCATGGTCCTTGAATCATTATAACCACTAGATGTCCACAACTGATACTGATGGCCCATGAACCATTATAACTACTAGCCATGTCCAATAGCCTACAGATATCCATTTTACAAGTAATAGGTGTCCATAACCCATAACCATGGTTCTTGAACCATTATAACCACTAAATGTCCATAACTGATACTGATGGCCATTAAACCATTATAACTACTAGCCATGACCAATAGCATATAGATATCTATTTTACGAGTAATAGGTGTTTATAACCCATAACCATGGCCCTTGAACAATTATAACCACTAGATGCCTGTAACTGATACCGATGGCCCTTGAACCATTATAACTACTACCCATGACCTATATAGATATCTATTTTACAAGTAATAGGTGTCCATAACCCATAACCATGGTTGTTGAACGATTATAGCCACTAGATGTCCATAACTGATACTGACGGCCCTTCAACCATTATAACTACTAGCCATGACCAATAGCCTATAGATATCCATTTTACAAGTAATCGGTGTCCATAACCCATAACCATGGTTCTTGAACCATTATAACCACTAAATGTCCATAACTGATACTGATGGCCCTTGAACCATTATAACTACTAGCCATGACCAATAGCCTATAGATATCCATTTTACAATTAATAGGTGTCCATAACCCATAACCATGCCTGATCATCCACCGGCCAGGCCGGTGGTGATGAATCGAGAATCCAGTTCACTGACAGATTCGCTGTCAGAAATGGCCCCTATTGATGTGAAGATTTCTGGCCGATTAGAGGTTGATGGAGGGCATGGTTCGGGTTGGAATGAAGGAAGGAGTGTTGGTATGAAGGGTTCGGTGGTGCAGGGTTCGCAACCTGTGAAATCGACCGTTAGTGGTGTTCGACGAAATGTCCTTCGTATGCCAAGCTTGAATGAAGGTTCAGGAATGGTGCAAGCTGGTCAAAATGGCATGGGAAGTGATAATCCTGTGTCAATTGCTGCTTCCAAAGCAAATTGTAGTGATAGAACTGTTGGATCGGATTCTGGCACACAAGGTGCTCGACGAAATGCCAGGCCTGATTCTGGTGGTGGGTTCTCTGGTTCTGGTCCTATTTTGCAGAGCACTAATAGCTCCCAACCAATTGGTGATAGAAAGGTTCCCACTGTCACTCACATTTTGAAGAGATCTGATGGACCTCTGATTGGTGTGGATTGTACTGTTGTGGGACTGCAGAATGGTGTTCCTGTTGTTGATTTAGGAAATAAGCACCAAAGCAATTCTTATGTGAATGCTGAGATGGAGAAAATTGTTAATTCAGTTCGTCATGTCCTTAGTAAAGTTGGGAAGGATATGAACATAGTCTATGATGATCCGGAAACTGTTAGAAGAATTCATATTATTAAGAAAGCAATCAAGAAGAAGCTATTTGATAAAATGATTAGCTTGGGTTTAATTGAAGAGAGTGAAGCTTCTCAAATTGTTACTTGTTTATCGTCCAAGAGTAGAAGTTTTAAGAAGATTGTTTCCTCTTATAATCCAGTGGTTAGTAAAGAGAGTGAAGCTAGATTGGTTACACCTCCACAGAGTTTCATAGATATCTCTTCTCCCAATTGTCCTCATACCTCCCCTGCCCAATTTCGAAAACAGGTTAGGGCTCAGGTCCTTGATTCTGTTGAGCAAGCTAGTAATGTGGAGATGGATATTTTTGTGGATAAGAAAAGAAAGATGGTTGAGAAGAGATTCCAGAGTTCTAAGACTGCTGTTGTAGAAGAAGAGAATTCAGATGAGTCAGAAACAGAGGATGTTTATATGAAGGAGAAAGATCAGTTAGGTAGTGCAGTTTGTAACCCTACTCATGCTAAGGCTGGAAGTGATGTGGAGGGGTTGAACCATCATTTTTCAGCCTCTAGCCATGATGTAATAGGTTGCACAGTCATGACAACCTGTAATGCTGATGTAAGTCCAGTTGCTTACCAGTTTGAGACTAATACAGATCATTACCCTATAACAGTTGATCCTGGGTTAAGTTTGGAGAAGGATGATAACTTATTAAAATTCCCAGGAAATAACACTGTTGTAATAGGTAATGCAGTTATTGATGCTCTTAACTCTGGTTATAGTATTTCTGGCAATGAAAGTGATGATTGTACTGATATTGAAATGGAGGATAAAACAGGGCATGTTAAAGGCAATACTGTTGTTAATTCCTCTGTTGGAAAAAGTGTAAATGCTGAGGTGGATGTTCCCAAACCTGTTAATGTGTGGGATAAAAATAAAAGTAAGGGCTCTTCTTTTGTGGATATGTTTAGGAAGAATATTGAAAATGCAGAGTTAAGAATGGAGTACAGCCCACCTATTAAATTGGATAATGGAGGGAAAAGAGTTTTTATGATTAGTGATGATTTAAAGCGGAGTAAGTCCACTTTCTCTCTGATGTTATATGGATATTTTATTGGTACTTCCATGGATTTTGTGAAAGTTAGCTATAGCCTTAAAAGGATGTGGAGAGCTTATGATATATTGGAAATTACAAAGAATGGGGCAGGCTTTTTCTTCTTCAAATTTAAAAGTGAGGAAGGAATGAATTCTGTCTTAGAAAATGGTACTTGGCTTGTTGATAATGTTCCTTTAATTATTAGCAAGTGGGAGTCTGGTGTTTGCTTGCAAAGGATTGAACCTTCTAAGATTTCTGTCTGGGTCTGTTTTCATGATATCCCCTTGGAAATGTGGTATGGTCCTGGGCTTGGCAGAATAGCAAGTGATGTTGGAAAGCCTTATTGATGGACAAGATGACGCAGGAAAGATGCTTAAATAGATCTGGTAGGATGGGATATGCCAGAATCTTGGTTGAAGTTGATGCTGTTGATGAGTTACCTGATGAGTTGGAATTAATGTATCCTGATGATAGTCCAAATCCTGGTAAAATTGTTAAATTGAAAGTTAGCTATCAATGGAAACCACCATTATGTATTTTCTGTAAGGTGTTTGGGCATTCTTGTAAAAACTGTAGAGATAGACCAAAAACAGAGGAAGAATTAGCTAGTTTAGCTAATAAAAAAGCAGCAGTTAACCAAAGTGATAAGTCAGGTGATGGTGGTGAGGATGGTTTTCAGGAGGTTGGAAGAAGAAACAGAATTGTGAAGAATCCTGTGAGGGTTAATAACAATAATAATACCCCGGGCAGGAAGAGTGTTTTTTCAAGGATTAATTTTGGAAACCAAAGGAATTATGGGAGGAATGGAAATAACCAAAGTGCTATGATCCAGAATAGGCATAATCAACAGAAAGTTCAGGACAATCAGAGAAAGGAACCAGTTATTTTGCAGAATCAAGTCCCAAAGAATGTTAATAATATGAGGTATGTGGCTAAGAATAGTAATGCTAACCCTAGTGTTTCTCTCCCAAAAGAAGTTCCTGTTCAGGAGAACGATAATAGAAAAAATAGGGGTAAAAGTAAGGTGGACAGTGGAAATAAGATTGGGCATGGAAATGATGTCCCTGTTTCAAATAGTTTTGCTGGGTTGGAAGAGGATGAGGAGGAATATGATGATGGATGGGATAAAAAATATCATATTTATAAGGAGCAGAAAAAAGAAGTCCTTTATTATTTAGAAAACAATATTATTCCTTTGGTTGATGTGTTTAATTCTTAGTCAACAGGGTCAATATGAGTTTTATTTAGATAATTGTGAGGAATTTGGTGTTGATCCTGATATGGTGTTAGATGATGTGGGATCTGACATAAATGGGGTTGGTCAAGAGATGAAAAATGATGATAAAATTCATGGTAGTGTTGTTGCTTCATCCTCAAAGATTGTCCAATGATTTTAAAAACCATGGCTTGGAATGTTAGGGGTCTTAATAAGGCGGTCAGTCAAGATGAGGTTAGGCAGGTTATTATTGATGAAAACATTAATATTTGTTCTGTTTTAGAGTCCCATGTCAAGAAGAAAAATATGGATTGGGTGTGTAATCGGGTGTTTGGTAACTGGAATTGGATTTCCAATTCTGATTTAAGCTTAAGTGGTGCCAGGGTAATTATTGCCTGGGATCCAAGTTTAGTTAATATCATGGTTATTGATCAACACCCTCAAGTTATGCACTGTTTTATTGAGCCTTTAAATGGTAAAACAGGGTATTATTGTTCTTTTGTGTATGCTCATCATAGGAGGAATATTAGAGCACAAATTTGGGAGAATCTTATTGCTTTTAGTGTCACTGTTAAAGACAAACCTTGGGTGTTGTTGGCTGATTTTAACTCTGCTTTGGATCCTAGTGAATTATCTATGGGATCTAGCAGTATGAGTAGAAGCATGGTTGAGTTTTCTGAATGTGTGGCCAATATTGAGGTGGATGACTTATGTTTTTCTGGTTTGAATTTTACTTGGAAGAAGAGTCCTAATAAGGATGATAAAGAAAGCTTGATAGAATTATGGGGAATTATGATTTTTGAAGACTTATCCGGATGCAAATGCTATATTTCTCCCCTTTTTATCTTCTGACCATAGTTCTTGTATTCTGAATATTCCTTCAGCCAAGAGAGATAAGCCTACAGCTTTTAAATTTCCTAATTATTTAGCTAATAAAAAGGATTTTATTCCTCTTGTTAAAGACCTATGGAATACTGAGTTGAATGGGTTTGATATGTTTAAGCTTGTCTCCAATTTAAAAGCTTTAAAGAAACCTATTAGGGCTTTTTGCAGAAAGCAGGGGAATGTTCACCAAAAAGTGGATAATTTGAGATCTGTTTTGAAAGATGTTCAGGCTGCTATGGTCTCTAATCCTCATGATCTTGTTTTGAGGGATAGAGAAGTGTCATGTCTTAAGGCCTATAATGAAGCAATGATAGATGAAGAGGTTTTTTTAAAACAGAAAGCTAAGGTTGAGTGGTTAAAAGAGGGTGATCATAATACCAAATATTTTCATAAAGCTATTAGAGGAAGGATTAATAGAAACAGAATTAATATGATTCAAGATATGGAGGGCAGAGTTTTCCATGGAAATGATGTTGCTGGTCAATTTGTTGCCCATTTTGAGAATATTTTGGGTACTTCTAGTATTACTTCTCCCATTATTAATCCTGACAGCCTGTTTGGTAGGAAGCTTTCTGATCAATGTGCTAATTTCATGATTAGACCTGTGATTATGGAAGAAGTGAAGGCTGCTCTTTTTGATATATGTGATGATAAGGCTCCAGGCCCAGATGGGTATTCTTCAAAGTTTTTTAAGCCTCTTGGAACATTATTGGTGATGATGTGTTTAAGGCTGTCAAGCAATTTTTTGAATCTGGGAAGCTGTTAAAAGAAGTGAATGCAACCAGTATTGCTTTAGTGCCTAAGATCAGTAACCCTTTAAAAGTTTCTAATTTTATGCCTATAGCCTGTTGTAATGTAGTGTACAAGTGTATTAGCAAGGTTATTACTAATAGAATAAAAAATTCTCTTAATGACCTTGTTGATGAAAACCAAAGTGCTTTCATCCCTGGTAGACAAATCAGTGATAACATTCTTTTATCTCAGGAATTATTGAGAAATTATCACACTGACAAGGGTACTTCTAAATGTGCTATGAAGATTGATATTCAGAAGGCTTATGACACAGTTGAGTGGGGTTTTTTAAGGAATATTTTATTGTTTTTTGGTTTTCATCCTTGGATGGTCCATCTGATAATGGAATGTACATCCACAACCTCTTTTATGATAAATGTTAATGGTGATTTTAAGGGGTTCTTTAAAGGAAAAAGGGGGTTGAGGCAGGGTGATCCTATGTCACCTTACTTGTTCACCCTTGTTATGGAGGTCTTAAACTTGATTCTTAAGAGGCAAATTTTAGAGGATGGAGGTTTTAAATTTCATTGGAGATGTGAAGAGCTTAATATAACTCATTTATGCTTTGCAGATGACCTCTTACTGTTTTGTAATGGAGATAGCAGGTCTGTCTCTGTTATTAAAAAAGGTTTAGAGGAATTCAGTTCAGTGTCTGGCTTGATTCCCAGTCAGTAGAAAAGCACTATATTTTTTTGTAATGTTAAACCTCATACTAGGTTAAATATTACTACCATTCTGCCTTTTTCTGTTGGTACTCTTCCTGTTAGGTATTTAGGAGTTCCTTTGATTTCTTCTAAGTTGTTTGTGAAAGACTGTAGCAGCCTTGTTGATAAAGTGAAAAAGAGGATGCTTGACTGGAAAAACAAATCCCTCTCTTTTGCGGGCAGATTACAGCTTATCCAGTCAGTCCTTAGTTCCATGCAGGTTTATTGGTCTTCAATGTTTTTATTGCCAAAATCTATTTCTCAAGACATTGAAAGACTCTTAAGAAGTTTTCTTTGGTGCCATTGTGAGATGAGAAGAGGCAGGGCAAAAGTTAAATGGGAAGATGTTTGTACCCCTAAATGTCAAGGGGGTTTGGGGTTAAAGGTTCTTCACACCTGGAATAAGGCTTTGGTTGCTAAACAAGTTTGGAATATTTTGAGCAATAAAGAGTCTTTATGGGTCAAGTGGATTAATGAGGTAAGACTCAAAGATATAAATTTTTGGTCTTTAGCATCTCCTGGCAATGTGTGTTGGAGTTGGAGGAGTATTTTGAGGTGCAGATCAGAAATCAGATATCATTTTTTGCACAGAATTGGAGATGGAAAGAACACATCTGCCTGGTTTGACAATTGGCACCCCATGGGTCCTTTAAGTATGTTCATTTCTCACAGGGATATGCATGAGGGTGGTTTGTTAGCAAACTGTACTGTGCATGACATTGTTCGGAATGGGGAATGCAGGATCCCCATGGATTGGTTTGCCAAATTCCCCTTGATTTTTGAAGTTCAGCCTCCCCTTATCTTCAATGATAGACATGATAGAGTCTTATGGAAGAAGTTGAATGGTAGGTGTATTCCTTTCTCTGTGTCTGATGCCTGGAATGTGATGAGGGAGAGTGCTGCTTATGTGTTTTGGTCAAACTGGGTATGGTTCAATCAGAACATACCTAGGCATTCGTTTATCCTCTGGTTGGTTTTCCTGCAGAAGTTAAAAACTCAGGATAAATTGATGGAGGTTAAGGAAAATGAGGATATTAGGTGTATTTTCTGCAATTTGCAATTAGATACTCATGACCACCTTTTCTTTGAATGTGACTATCCAGCTACGATTTGGGACATTATGAAGAATATGTGTAGGCTGGATATCATGCCCAATAAGTGGTCTTATTTGGTTATGAATTTGGAAAGTATTCCTGTGAGTAAGTCCATTTGGAGTATTATACAGAGGTTAGTGTTAGCAGCCTCTGTCTATTATATATGGCAAGAAAGGAACTTGAGGATGTTTCAGGGAAAGCATAGATCTGTTGAAGATGTTTGTGAGTTAATTAAAAATTCTGTTAGACTAAGGCTTATGGGGCTAAATATTAGAAGATCTAAACAATCTGTCTTGGCAGCTGATTTATGGAATTTCAGTTTATTAAAGGAAGGGATTTTTACTTCTTTCACTGACCATAATGTTAATGAATGATTATTTATGGAGATGGTGTAACAAAGTTTGCAGATTTTTTCTGTTTACTTGGTTATGTTTGGCTGCAGAGGGGTATTATGGTCTTTTGCCCTATTTTTTCAGGATTTTTTATGGGGCTTCTTGGTATTTTTCTGGAATTTTCCACAATTTTTGTGAATTTTTTTGGAGATATCATGATAGGTTTGGTATTTATCAAAGTCATAGCTGGAAAATCATTGATTTACAAGGGTTTTATGCTATTTTTGAGCTGCAGAGGGTTTTTTGGGTTTTTCTAGCCATATTTTGAGGATGGCTTTTCGTGTGCAGCTTTGGATTATATTTTTATATTTTTCCGGTTTTTTGGAGATGTCTATGATTTTTTCTAGAAATATTGGCCCGTTGGGCCTTTATACCAACAACTGCTATGGGCTGCAATGCACAAAGGAAAGTCGTAATTATTTATTTTTGTGCAATCCAAATGTGAGCTGCAGTTCTTTTGTTGTATTTTTTGCAGGTCAATTTTTTAGCATTTGGTTTCTGGATGTTTTCTGCTCAAATCATGGAGGCTTCAAGGCTGATGTTTTGAAGTTTTTTGGACAGCTGTGCAGACATTTAGAGTGCAGGTTGTTGATTGGGAAATGGGGGATTGTAACCCTAATTAAAGGGGTTGGTCATAGTCAGGACAATTTCAGTCAAAGATGTGATATGGCCAGCTCCCAAAGGGTTATTAATTCTCGATACTTGCTGCAGTTTGGCAACTTTTTGAAAGCTTGGTACTGGTGGCTTAAGCATTGCTTGGTGAAGTGGAAATTTACAGGTTTGACTTTTCTGAAGTCAACGCCGGGTTTTGTCTTTTGGTACAGTTTCTTTTTTGTGATCTTAGATTTGATCTATTTTGAGTTAAAGATTGTAAGTGTTGCTAAGGATTGTAGTAGCATGGCTCACTCTTATGCTATTATGGATACAATTTTGACTTTCATTAAGTCAGAATTGGGTCTTAATCTGTGGGTCAAACTGCTTAGAGGATGGATTGTGTGGTATTTGAGTTTTCATTGGTCAAAGGCTATTATGGATTTTATAATCACAAGGTCAAGGAGGGTTTGTAGCAGTGGTGAAGATTTGATGAGGATTTTGACTTGTCTTGGGTCAAAATCCATGAAGTACTTAAGGGTTTACTTCAGACATAATTCTATGAGAATGTTGACTTTTTATGAGTCAACATTCTGCACTTTCTCCATTTCTAATTGTCATGGTGAATGTGTCCATAGTATTGAGCCTACTTTGGCAATTTTGACTTTTGGGTGGTCAATTTTGGATCGGGATTATGATATAGCCTTTTGAAGACTAAAGAAGATACTATTGTTGGAAGGAAGGCAATTTTAGAAGCTATTGGCAATTTTGACAATTTTAGCTATCTGGATGAGTCTTTTTTATGTAGCATTTCACATGTGATAGGATATAGTGTTATGCTTCTTTTGTTGGTCTTATTCCCAAAGCATGTTTTGGGAGGCCAAGTAGTTGTTTTCAAGATGTGGTATTTTTACCCATCTTTGTTTTGTAAATAACTTTTCTTTTGTTGGTTTAGTTTTGCCGGGCTTAGCCCTTCCAAAAAAAAAAAACCCATAACCATAGTTCTTGAACGATTATAGCCACTAGATGTCCATAACTGATACTGATGGCCCTTCAACCATTATAACTACTAGCCACGACCAATAGCTTCTAGATATCCGATTTACAAGTAATAGGTGTCCATAACCCATACCCATGGTCCTTGAACCATTATAACCACAAGATGTCCATAACTGATACTGATGGCCCTTCAACCATTATAACTACTAACCATGACCAATAGCCTATAGATATTCATTTTACAAGTAATAGGTGTCCATAACCCATAACCATGGTTCTTGAACCATTATAACCACTAGATATCCATAACTGATACTGATGGCCCTTGAACCATTATAACTACTAGCCATGACCAATAGCCTATAGATATCTATTTTACAAGTAATAAGTGTCCATAACCCATAACCATGGTTCTTGAACCATTATAACCACTAGATGTCCACAACTGATACTGATGGCCCTTGAACCAATATAACTACTAGCCATGACCAATAGCCTCTAGATATTCAATTTACAAGTAATATGTGTCCATAACCCATAACCATGGTCGTTGAACCATTATAACTACTAGATTTCCATAACTGATATTGATGGCCCTTGAACCATTATAACTACTAGCCATGACCAATAGCCTATAGATATCCATTTTACAAGTAATGGGTGTCCATAACCCATAACCATGGTCCTTGAACCATTATAACCACTATATGTCCATAACTGATACTGATGGCCCTTGAACCATTATAACTACTAGCCTTGACCAATAGCCTATAGATATCCATTTTACAAGTTAAAGGTGCCCATAACCCATAAACATGGTTCTTGAACCATTATAACTACTAGATTTCCATAACTGACATTGATGGCCCTTGAACCATTATAACTACTACCCATGACCTATATAGATATCTATTTTACAAGTAATAGGTGTCCATAACCCATAACCATGGTTCTTGAATGATTATAGCCACTAGATGTCCATAACTGATACTGACGGCCCTTCAACCATTATAACTACTAGCCATGACCAATAGCCTATAGATATCCATTTTACAAGTAATAGGTGTCCATAACCCATAACCATGGTTCTTGAACCATTATAACCACTAAATGTCCATAACTGATATTGATGGCCCTTGAACCATTATAACTACTAGCCATGACCAATAGCCTATAGATATCCATTTTACAAGTAATAGGTGTCCATAACCCATAACCATGGTCCTTGAACCATTATAACCACTATATGTCCATAACTGATACTGATGGCCCTTCAACCATTATAACTACTAGCCATGACCAATAGCCTATAGATATCCATTTTACAAGTAATAGGTGTCCATAACCCATAACCATGGTCCTTGAATCATTATAACCACTCGATGTCCATAACTGATACTGATGGCCCATGAACCATTATAACTACTAGCCATGTCCAATAGCCTAAAGATATCCATTTTACAAGTAATAGGTGTCCATAACCCATAACCGTGGTTCTTGAACCATTATAACTACTAGATGTCCATAACTGATACTGATGGCCCTTCAACCATTATAACTACTAGCCATGACCAATAGCCTCTAGATATCCAATTTACAAGTAATAGGTGTCCATAACCCATAACCATGGTTCTTGAACCATTATAACCACTAGATGTCCATAACTAATACTGATGGCCCTTGAACCATTATAACTACTAGCCATGACAAATAGCCTATAGATATCTATTTTACAAGTAATAGGTGTCCATAACCCATAACCACGGTCCTTGAATCATTATAACCACTAGATGTCCATAACTGATACTAATGGCCCATGAACCATTATAACTACTAGCCATGACCAATAGCCTATAGATATCCATTTTTCAAGTAATAGGTGTCCATAACCCATAACCATGGTCCTTGAACCATTATAACCACTACATGTCCATAACTGATACTGATGGCCCTTGAACCATTATAACTACTAGCCATGACCAATAGCCTCTAGATATCCAATTTACAAGTAATAGGTGTCCATAACCCATAACCATGGTTCTTGAACCATTATAACCACTAGATGTCCATAACTAATACTGATGGCCCTTGAACCATTATAACTACTAGCCATGACCAATAGCCTATAGATATCTATTTTACAAGTAATATGTGTCCATAACCCATAACCATGGTCCTTGAATCATTATAACCACTAGATGTCCATAACTGATACTGATGGCCCATGAAGCATTATAACTACTAGCCATGACCAATAGCCTATAAAAATTCATTTTTCAAGTAATAGGTGTCCATAACCCATAACCATGGTCCTTGAACCATTATAACCACTAGATGTCCGTAACTGATACTGATGGCCCTTCAACTATTATAACAACTAGCCATGGCCAATAGCCTATAGATATCCATTTTACAAGTAATAGGTGTCCATAACCCATAACCATGGTCCTTGAATTATTATAACCACTAGATGTCCATAACTGATACTGATGGCCCTTGAACCATTATAACTACTAGCCATGTCCAATAACCTATAGATATCTATTTTACAAGTAATAGGTGTCCATAACCCATAACCATGGTTCTTGAACCATTATAACCACAAGATGCCCATACCTGATACTGATGGCCCTTCAACCATTATAACTACTAGCCATGACCAATAGCCTATAGATATCCATTTTACAAGTAATAGGTGTCCATAACCCATAACCATGGTTCTTGAACCATTATTACCACTAGATGTCCATAACTAATACTGATGGCCCTTGAACCATTATAACTACTAGCCATGACCAATAGCCTATAGATATCTATTTTACAAGTAATAGGTGTCCATAACCCATAACCATGGTTCTTGAACCATTATAACCACAAGATGCCCATAACTGATACTGATGGCCCTTCAACCATTATAACTACTAGCCATGACCAATAGGCTCTAGATATCCAATTTACAAGTAATAGGTGTCCATAACCCATAACCATGGTCCTTGAACCATTATAACCACTAGATGTCCATAACTGATACTGATGGCCCTTGAGCCATTCTAACAACTAGCCATGACCTATAGCCATACATGCAAGTCCATAGCTCATATCGATGGCCCTTGAACCATTATAACCACTAGATGTCCATAACTCATACCGATGGCTCTTGAACCATTATCACTACTAGTCATGACCAATAGCCTATAGATATCCATCTTACAAGTAATAGGTGTCCATACCCTTGAACCATTATAAACACTAGATGTCCATAACTCATTGCGATGGACCTTGAACCATTATAACTACTAGCCATGACCAATAGACTACAGATATCCATTTTACAAGTAATAGGTGTCCATATCCCATAACCATGGCCCTTAAACCATTATAACCACTAGATGACCATAACTCCTACCGATGGCCCTTGAACCATTATAACTACTAGCCATGACCAATAGCCTACATATATCCATTTTACAAGTAATAGGTGTCCATAACCCATAACCAAGGCCAGTGAACCATTATAACCACTACATGTCCATAACTCATATCGATGGTCCTTGAACCATTATAACTACTAGCCATGACCAATAGCCTATAGATAACCATTTTACAAGTAATAGGTGTCCATTACCCATAACAATCGTCGTCGAACCATTATAACCACTAGATGTCCATAACTTACACTTATGGCCCTTGAACCATTATAACTACTAGCCATGACCAATAGCCTATAGATATCTATTTTACAAGTAATAGGTGTCCATAACCCATAACCATGGTCCTTGAATCATTATAACCACTAGATGTCCATAACTGATACTGATGGCCCTTGAACCATTATAACTAGTAACCATGACCAGTAGCCTATATATATCCATTTTACAAGTAATAGGTGTCCATAACCCATAACCAAGGCCGGTGAACCATTATAACCACTACATGTCCATAACTCATATCGATGGCCCTTGAACCATTATAACTACTAGCCATGACCAATAGCCTATAGATATCCATTTTACAAGTAATAGGTGTCCATAACCCATAACCATGACCATTATAACCAGTAGTTGTCCATAACTGATACTGATGGTCCTTGAACCATTATAACTACTAGCCATGACCAATAGCCTATAAATATCCATTTTACAAGTAATAGGTGTCCATAACCCATAACCAAGGCCAGTGAACCATTATAACCACTACATGTCCATAACTAATATCGATGGCCCTTGAACAATTATAACTACTAGCCATGACCAATAGCCTACAGATATCCATTTTACAAGTAATATGTGTCCATAACCCATAACCATGGTTCTTGAACCATTATAAGCACTAGATGGCCATAAGTGATACTGATGGCCCATGAACCATTTTAACTAGTAACCTTGACCAGTACCCTACAGATATCCATTTTACAAGTAATAGGTGCCCATAACCCATAACCAAGGCCAGTGAACCATTATAACCACTACATGTCCATAACTCATATCGATGGCCCCTGAACCATTATAACTAGTAACCATGACCAGTAGCCTATAGATATCCATTTGACAAGTAATAGGTGTCCATAACCCATAACCATGGTCCTTGAACCATTATAACAACTAGATGTCCATAACTGATACTGATGGCCCTTGAACCATTATAACTACTAGCCATGACCGATAGCCTATAAATATACATTTTACAAGTAATAGGTGTCCATAACCCATAACCAAGGCCATTGAACCATTATAACCACTACATGTCCACAACTCATATCGATGGCCCTTGAACCATTATAACTACTAGCCATGACCAATAGCCTATAGATATCCATTTTAAAAGTAATAGGTGTCCATTACGCATAAGAATCGTCCCTGAACCATTATAACCACTAGATTTCCATAACTGATACCGATGGCCCTTGAACCATTATAACTACTAGCCATGACCAATAGCCTATAGATATCCATTTTACAAGTAATAAGTGTCCATAACCCATAACCATGGTACTTGAATCATTATAACCACTAGATGTCCATAACTGATACTGATGGACCTTGAACCATTATAACAACTAGCCATGTCCAATAGCCTATAGATATACATTTTACAAGTAATAGGTGTCCATAACCCATAACCATGGTTCTTGAATCATTATAACCACTAGATGTCCATGACTGATACTGATGGCCCTTGAACCATTATAACTAGTAACCATGACTAATAGCCTACAGATATCCATTTTACAAGTAATAGGTGTCCATAACCCATAACCATGGTTCTCGAACCATTATAACCACTAGATGCCCATAACTGATACTGATGGCCCTTGAACCATTATAACTACTAGCTATGACCAATAGCCTATAGATATCCATTTTTCAAGTAATAGGTGTCCATAACCCATAACCATGGTCCTTGAACCATTATAACCACTAGATGTCCATAACGGATACTGATGGCCCTTGAACCATTATAACTACTAGCCATGACCAATAGCATATAGATATCCATTTTGCAAGTAATTGGTGTGCATAACCCATAACCATGGCCATTGAACCATTATAACCACTACATGCATGTCTATGACTCATATCCATGGCCCTTGAACCATTATAACTACTAGCCATGACCAATAGCCTATAGATATCCATTTTACAAGTAATAGGTTTCCATAACCCATAACCATGGCCCTTGAACAATTATAACCACTAGATGTCTGTAACTGATACCGACGGCCCTTGAACCATTATAAATATTACCCATGACCTATATAGATATCTATTTTACAAGTAATAGGTGTCCATAACCCATAACCAAGGTCCTTGAACCATTATAACCACTAGATGTCCATAACTGATACTGATGGCCCTTCAACTATTATAACAACTAGCCATGGCCAATAGCGTATAGATATCCAATTTACAAGTAATAGGTGTCCATAACCCATAACCGTGGTCCTTGAACAATTATAACCACTAGATGTCTGTAACTGATACCGACGGCCCTTGAACAATTATAACTATTACCCATGACCTATATAGATATCTATTTTACAAGTAATAGGTGACCGTTACCCATAACCATGGCCCTTGAACCAATATAGCCACTAGATGTCCATAACTCATACTGATGGCCCTTAAACCATTATTACTACTAGCCATGACCAATAGCCTATAGATATCCATTTTAAAAGTAATAGGTGTCCCTAACCCGTACCCATGGCCCTTGAACCATTATAACCACTTCGTGTCCATAACTCATATCAATGGCCCTTGAACCATTATAACTACAAGCCATGACCAATAGCCTACAGATATGCATTTTACAAGTAACAGGTGTCCATAACCCATAACCAAGGCCATTGAACCATTATAACCACTACATGTCCATTACTCATATCAATGGCCCTTGAACCATTATAACTACTAGCCATGACCAATAGCCCATAGATATCCATTTTAAAAGTAATAGGTGTCCATTACCCATAACAATCGTCCCTGAACCATTATAACCACTAGATGTCCATAACTGATGCTGATGGCCCTTGAACCGTTATAATTACTAGCCATCACCAATAGCCTATAGATATCCATTTTACAAGTAATAGGTGTCCATAACCCATAACCATGGTCCTTGAATCATTATAACCACTAGATGTCCACAACTGATACTGATGGCCCATGAACCATTATAACTACTAGCCATGTCCAATAGCCTAGAGATATCCATTTTACAAGTAATAGGTGTCCATAACCCATAACCATGGTTCTTGAACCATTATAACCACTAGATTTCCATAACTGATACCAATGGCCCTTCAACCATTATAACTACTAGCCATGACCAATAGCCTCTAGATATCCAATTTACAAGTAATAGGTGTCCATAACCCATAACCATGGTTCTTGAACCATTATTACCACTAGATGTCCATAACTAATACTGATGGCCCTTGAACCATTATAACTACTAGCCATGACCAATAGCCTATAGATATCTATTTTACAAGTAATAGGTGTCCATAACCCATAACCATGGTTCTTGAATCATTATGACCACAAGATGCCCATAACTGATACTGATGGCCCTTCAACCATTATAACTACTAGCCATGACCAATAGGCTCTAGATATCCAATTTACAAGTAATAGGTGTCCATAACCCATAACCATGGTCCTTGAACCATTATAACCACTAGATGTCCATAACTGATACTGATGGCACTTGAGCCATTCTAACAACAAGACATGACCTATAGCCACACATGCATGTCCATCGCTCATATCGATGGCCCTTGAACCATTATAACCACTAGATGTCCATAACTCATACCGATGGCTCTTGAACCATTATCACTACTAGTCATGACCAATAGCCTATAGATATCCATCTTACAAGTAATAGGTGTCCATACCCTTGAACCATTATAAACACTAGATGTCCTTAACTCATTGCGATGGACCTTGAACCATTTTACAAGTAATAGGTGTCCATAACCCATAACCATGGCCCTTAAACCATTATAACCACTAGATGACCATAACTCCTACCGATGGCCCTTGAACCATTATAACTACTAGCCATGACCAATAGCCTACAGATATCCATTTTACAAGTAATAGGTGTCCATAACCCATAACCATGGCCCTTGAACCATTATAACCACTAGATGTCCATAACTACTACCGATGGCCTTTGAACCATTATAACTACTAGCCATGACCAATAGCCTATAGATAACCATTTTACAAGTAATAGGTTTCCAGAACCCATAACCATGGTCCTTGAATCATTATAACCACTAGATGTCCATAACTGATACTGATGGCCCTTGAACCATTATAACTACTAGCCATTTCCAACAGCCTACAGATATCCATTTTACAAGTAATACACCCTGAACCATTATAACTACTAGCCATGACCAATAGCCTATAAATATCCATTTTACAAGTAATAGGTGTCCATAACCCATAACCAAGGCCAGTGAACCGTTATAACCACTACATGTCCATAACTCATATCGATGGCACTTTAACCATTATAACTACTAGCCATGACCAATAGCCTATAGATATCCATTTTACAAGTAATAGGTGTCCATAACCCATAACCATGGTCCTTGAATCATTATAACCACTGGATGTCCATAACTGATACTAATGGCCCTTGAACCATTATAACTACTAGCCATGTCCAATAGCCTACAGATATCCATTTTACAAGTAATAGATGTCCATAACTGATACTGATGGCCCATGAACCATTATAACTAGTTACCATGACCAGTAGCCTATAGATATCCATTTTACAAGTAATAGGTGTCCATAACCCATAACCAAGGCCAGTGAACCATTATAACCACTACATGTCCATAACTCATATCGATGGTCCTTGAACCATTATAACTTCTAGCCATGACCAATAGCCTATAGATAACCATTTTACAAGTAATAGGTGTCCATTACCCATAACAATCGTCGTCGAACCATTATAACCACTAGATGTCCATAACTTACACTTATGGCCCTTGAACTATTATAACTACTAGCCATGACCAGTAGCCTATAGATATCTATTTTACAAGTAATAGGTGTCCATAACCCATAACCATGGTCCTTGAATCATTATAACCACTAGATGTCCATAACTGATACTGATGGCCCTTGAACCATTATAACTACTAGCCATGTCCAATAACCTACAGATATACATTTTACAAGTAATAGGTGTCCATAACCCATAACCATGGTTCTTGAACCATTATAACCACTAGATGTCCATAACTGATACTAATGGCCCATGAACCATTATAACTAGTAACTATGACCAGTAGCCTATAGATATCCATTTTACAAGTAATAGGTGTCCATAACCCATAACCAAGGCCAGTGAACCATTATAACCACTACATGTCCATAACTCATATCGATGGCCCTTGAACCATTATAACTACTAGCCATGTCCAACAGCCTACAGATATCCATTTTACAAGTAATACACCGTGAACCATTATAACTACTAGCCATGACCAATAGCCTATAAATATCCATTTTACAAGTAATAGGTGTCCATAACCCATAACCAAGGCCAGTGAACCGTTATAACCACTACATGTCCATAACTCATATCGATGTCCCTTGAACCATTATAACTACTAGCCATGACCAATAGCCTATAGATATCCATTTTACAAGTAATAGGTGTCCATAACCCATAACCAAGGTCCTTGAATCATTATAACCACTAGATGTCCATAACTGATACTGATGGCCCTTGAACCATTATAACTACTAGCCATGTCCAATAGCCTACAGATATACATTTTACAAGTAATAGATGTCCATAACTGATACTGATGGCCCATGAACCATTATAACTAGTTACCATGACCAGTAGCCTATAGATATCCATTTTACAAGTAATAGGTGTCCATAACCCATAACCAAGGCCAGTGAACCATTATAACCACTACATGTCCATAACTCATATCGATGGTCCTTGAACCATTATAACTACTAGCCATGACCAATAGCCTATAGATAACCATTTTACAAGTAATAGGTGTCCATTACCCATAACAATCGTCGTCGAACCATTATAACCACTAGATGTCCATAACTTACACTTATGGCCCTTGAACCATTATAACTACTAGCCATGACCAATAGCGTATAGATATCTATTTTACAAGTAATAGGTGTCCATAACCCATAACCATGGTCCTTGAATCATTATAACCACTAGATGTCCATAACTGATACTGATGGCCCTTGAACCATTATAACTACTAGCCATGTCCAATAGCCTACAGATATACATTTTACAAGTAATAGGTGTCCATAACCCATAACCATGGTTCTTGAACCATTATAACCACTAGATGTCCATAACTGATACTAATGGCCCATGAACCATTATAACTAGTAACCATGACCAGTAGCCTATAGATATCCATTTTACAAGTAACAGGTGTCCATAACCCATAACCAAGGCCAGTGAACCATTATAACCACTACATGTCCATAACTCATATCGATGGCCCTTGAACCATTATAATTACTAGCCATGACCAATAGCCTATAGATATCCATTTTACAAGTAATAGGTGTCCATAACCCATAACCATGGTCCTTGAACCATTATAACCAGTAGTTGTCCATAACTGATACTGATAGCCCTTGAACCATTATAACTACTAGCCATGACCAATAGCCTATAGATATCCATTTTACAAGTAATAGGTGTCCATAACCCATAACCACGGTCCTTGAATTATTATAACCACTAGATGTCCATAACTGATACTGATGGCCCTTTAACCATTATAACTACTAGCCATGTCCAATAGCCTACAGATATACATTTTACAAGTAATAGGTGTCCATAACCCATAACCATGGTTCTTGAACCATTATAACCACTAGATGTCCATAACTGATACTGATGGCCCATGAACCATTATAACTAGTAACCATGACCAGTAGCCTATAGATATCCATTTTACAAGTAATAGGTGTCCATAACCCATAACCAAGGCCAGTGAACCATTATAACCACTACATGTCCATAACTCATATCGATGGCCCTTGAACCATTATAACTACTAGCCATGACCAATAGCCTATAGATATCCATTTTACAAGTAATAGGTGTCCATAACCCATAACCATGGTCCTTGAACCATTATAACCAGTAGTTGTCCATAACTGATACTGATGGTCCTTGAACCATTATAACTGCTAGCCATGACCAATAGCCTATAAATATCCATTTTACAAGTAATAGGTGTCCATAACCCATAACCAAGGCCAGTGAACCATTATAACCACTACATGTCCATAACTCATATCGATGGCCCTTGAACCATTATAACTACTAGCCATGACCAATAGCCTACAGATATCCATTTTACAAGTAATAGGTGTCCATAACCCATAACCATGGTCCTTGAATCATTATAACCACTAGATGTCCATAACTGATACCGATGGCCCTTGAACCATTATAACTACTAGCCATGTCCAATAGCCTACAGATATACATTTTACAAGTAATAGGTGTCCATAACCCATAACCATGGTTCTTGAGCCATTATAACCACTAGATGTCCATAACTGATACTGACGGCCCATGAACCATTATAACTAGTAACCATGACCAGTAGCCTATAGATATCTATTTTACAAGTAATAGGTCTCCATAACCCATAACCAAGGCCAATGAACCATTATAACCACTACATGTCCATAACTCATATCGATGGCCCTTGTACCATTATAACTACTAGCCATGTCCAATAGCCTACAGATATCCATTTTACAAGTAATAGGTGTCCATAACCCATAACCATGGTTCTTGAACCATTATAAGCACTAGATGTCCATAACTGATACTAATGGCCCATGAACCATTTTAACTAGTAACCTTGACCAGTACCCTACAGATATCCATTTTACAAGTAATAGGTGCCCATAACCCATAACCAAGGCCAGTGAACCATTAGACTGGGCGTAATGGGTGACCGTTCGCAGTTTGGTCACCCCTGCCACATCTGCGCCACATCAGCTTTCTCTCTCCTGATCAACCACACGACCAGACAGCGACCAAATGCCCGTAATGGGTGACCGTTCGGAATTTTTTTTTTAATTTAAATTTCATTAATAATTAAAACATTACATAAAAAATAATTTAAAACATTACATTAAACATAATTAAAAAAACATTAAAAAAACTACTGGTGGAGTCGTCGATTCCAAACGTGTTCCACCAAATCAGATCTAAGATTAAGATGAGTTTGTTTATCATTGATCTCCCTGATAACTTGTAATACTTCTTCATGTGATCGTACGGGGTCGCCTTCACTATGTCGCTCTTCCGGATGAAAATCGGGACATATGGCCCTGCCTTTGTCTTTGATAATCATATTATGTAATATGATACAAGTGTACATTATATCCCTTATTTTGTTAACATTTGGGGACCTTGCAGCCGTTTTTATTATACCCCATTTTTTCTTTAGAACGCCAAATGCTCGTTCTACGTCTTTCCTTGCAGCTTCGTGTGCTTTCTTGTAGTTCACCCGCTTAACATCATTCGCATTTGGGTGTGAAATGGACTTAACAAGAACGGACCATTCCGGATATATCCCGTCAGTAAGATAATATCCCCATTTGTAAGACACCCCGTTTGCCAAAAAGGGTACCTCAGGTGCTTTCCCGTCTTTGAGATCATTGAAAATATGGGACGCTCGTAACACGTTGATGTCGTTGTTCGACCCGGCGACACCAAAGAACGCGTGCCAAATCCACAAATCTTGCGAGGCAACCGCTTCAAGTAAGATGAATGGTTCGTTCCCGTGATCCCCTCTAACATATTGCCCACGGTAAGCATTTGGACATTGAGCCCAAGGCCAATCAGTACAATCAATGCTTCCTAGCATACCGGGAAACCCATGTTTCTCCTCATGAAAAGCGTATAGCTTCGCCACATCAGTATGAGTAGGCTTTCGCAGAAACTCGTCTCCATACAAGTGCATAACCCCTTTACAGAACTCTGCGATACTATCACGGCTAGTTTTCTCACCAATTTGTAAGTATTCATCTAGAGCATCCGGTACGGTCCCGTATGCTAACTGACGAATTGCAGACGTGCACCTCATTAGCGGAGAAGTACCTGGGTTCCCGAGTGCATCATATCGTTACGCAAATAATGGGACGGTGTTAGTGAGATCGCGAACAATGCGTGTGAAAAGATCACGACTCATCCTGAAACGTTTGCGAAAATTATGCTCGTTATACGTCGGATTTTCAGCGAAGTAAGCTGCCACGAGACGGTCATTCGCACCGCCACGGTCCCTATTCACGTATCTTCTAGGAGCTCTAGGGATAGTAGAACTAGAACTTTCAAGAAACGCGACCGCCGTTTGTAAAAAACCAAGATGTATAACCCTGTCCTCTTCCTCGTCGCCAAAAATGAAATTAGCGACATTCATTTCATCGTCGGAACTCATTCTTAATATAGTGTGTGTGATGTGAGTAAGTATGAAGAAAAGAAATGAGAAGTGTGAAATTTTTTAGAAAAAGATTGGGTATTTATAAGGTAAAAAAAGGGGTAAAATTTGAAGAGGTGTGGGGCAAACTAGCCGTTTATAGCCGTTGCCCATTAAATTTCGTCCATTTCAGACCGTTCGCCAACGGTCGACTCCCCGACCGTTCAAGGTGCTCGACGCGTCGAGCAAGGGAACCCGTAACGGGGGCGACGCGTCGTGGGTGTCCGAGGTGGAGGTCGCGACCGAGTTTGAGGTCGTGCGATATGCATGGTCTTATAACCACTACATGTCCATAACTCATATCGATGGCCCCTGAACCATTATAACTACTAGCCATGACCAATAGTCTATAGATATCCATTTTACAAGTAATAGGTGTCCATAACCCATAACCATGGTCCTTGAACCATTATAACAACTAGATGTCCATAACTGATACTGATGGCCCTTGAACCATTATAACTACTAGCCATGACCGATAGCCTATAAATATACATTTTACAAGTAATAGGTGTCCATTACGCATAACAATCGTCCCTAAACCATTATAACCACTAGATTTCCATAACTGATACCGATGGCCCTTGAACCATTATAACTACTAGCCATGACCAATAGCCTATAGATATCCATTTTACAAGTAATAAGTGTCCATAACCCATAACCGTGGTCCTTGAATCATTATAACCACTAGATGTCCATAACTGATACTGATGGCCCTTGAACCATTATAACAACTAGCCATGTCCAATAGCCTACAGATATACATTTTACAAGTAATAGGTGTCCATAACCCATAACCATGGTTCTTGAATCATTATAACCACTAGATGTCCATGACTGATACTGATGGCCCTTGAACCATTATAACTTGTAACCATGACTAATAGCCTACAGATATCCATTTTACAAGTAATAGGTGTCCATAACCCATAAACATGGTTCTTGAACCATTATAACCACTAGATGCCCATAACTGATATTGATGGCCCTTGAACCATTATAACTACTAGCCGTGTCCAATAGCCTACAGATGTCCATTTTACAAGTAATAGGTGTCCATAACCCATAACCATGGTCCTTGAACCATTATAACCAGTAGCTGTCCATAACTGATACTGATGGCCCTTGAACCATTATAACTACTAGCTATGACCAATAGCCTATAAATATACTTTTTACAAGTAATAAGTGTCCATAACCCATAACCAAGGCCATTGAACCATTATAACCACTACATGTCCATAACTCATATTGATGGCCCTTGAACCATTATAACTACTAGCCATGACCAATAGCCTATAGATATCCATTTTAAAAGTAATAGGTGTCCATTACCCATAACAATCGTCCCTGAACCTTTATAACCACTAGATGTCCATAACTGATATTGATGGCCCTTGAACCATTATAACTACTAGCCATGACCAGTAGCCTATAGATATCCATTTTACCAGTAATAGGTGTCCATAACCCATAACCATGGTCCTTGAATCATTATAACCACCAGATGTCCATAACTGATACTGATGGCCCATGAACCATTATAACTACTAGCCATGTCCAATAGCCTACAGATATCCATTTTACAAGTAATAGGTATCCATAACCCATAACCATGGTTCTTGAACCATTATAACCACTAGATGTCCATAACTGATACTGATGGCCCTTCAACCATTATAACTACTAGCCATGACCAATAGCCTCTAGATATCCAATTTACAAGTAATAGGTGTCCATAACCCATAACCATGATTCTTGAACCATTATAACCACTAGATGTCCATAACTGATACTGATGGCCCTTGAACCATTATAACAACTATCCATGACCTATAGCCTATAGATATCCATTTTACAAGTAATAGGTGTGCATAACCCATAAATATCGTATTTCTGATCATTCCCCTTGCATTCTTCGTATCCCTGACTTATGTAAGTCGAAACGCTAGCCCTTTAAATTCTTCAATTTTTTAGCTCACAAAAAAGGCTTCCATGATATTAAGTCGGGATGGTCTTCAGAAGTAACAGGTTTTGCAATGTTCAGAGTGGTTAAAAGATTGAAGCTTCTTAAGTCCCCACTGCGGATTTTATTAAAGGAGCAAGGTAATTTACATACAAAAGTTCAGAATCTTCGTTTGGAGCTAGATGATATCCAACGTGCTCTAGATAAAAACCCGCATTGTATAGAGCTTAGGGAGGAAGAAGCAACCTATTTGCAAGCTTTTAAGGATGCGGTCTTGGATGAGGAAAGGTTTCTAAAACAGAAATCCAAGGTGGAGTGGCTTCGGGTTGGTGATTCCAACTCGGCGTTTTTTCACAATTCCTTGAAGAGCAGATGCCATAGAAGTCGTATTGATGCCATATTTGATGGTGACGATGTCTTGCGAGAAGGTAAGGATGTTGCTCATGTTTTTACTGGTTACTATGAGAATTTCCTTGGTATTGCGGGTCCAACGAACCCTCTTGTGTTGCATGAACTGTTTCCTAACACTATAGAGCCTAATAAGGCTGATTTTATGGTCCGGGAAATTATGGATGCGGAAATAAAAGATGCAATGTTCTCTGTTGGTGATGATAAACCCCGGGGCCAGATGGTTATACTTCTGCATTTTTTAAGAAGGCTTGGGATATCGTTGGTAATGATGTATGTAGTGCTGTTCGTGAATTTTTTATGTCTGGTAAGCTTCTTAAAGAAGTTAATCATACTATCCTTGCTCTTATTCCAAAGGTTGCTACTCCTTCTAGAGTTACGGAATACCGCCCTATTTCTTGCTGTAATGTCTTATATAAATGTATTAACAAGGTTATCACTAACCGAATTAAAGATGTCTTAGGTGATATTGTGGGTATTAACCAATCGGCCTTTATCCTGGGCCGAAGAATATCAGACAATATTTTATTGACTCAGGACTTTATGCATAACTATCATCTGCAAAATGGCCATCCCCGATGTGCGTTTAAAGTTGATAACCAGAAAGCTAATGATACGGTTGACTAGGAGTTTCTTCATAATATTTTACTAGGTTTCGGGTTTCCTTTGAGAATGGTCACTTGGATCATGGAATGTATTACCACCCCTTCATTCTTTGTCTCTATTAATGGTGATATCCATGGCTGGTTCAAGGGCAAAAGAGGGTTGAGACAAGGCGATCCTATGTCTCCTTATCTTTTCACTCTTGTTATGGAAGTGTTATCTCTTATTCTACAACGTAGAGTGCGGGAAAGTGAGGATTTTCAGTACCACTTTCGTTGTGAGCAACAAAAGATTATTAACCTTTGTTTTGCAGATGATTTATTTCTGTTTGCACGAGGGAATGTCAGCTCAACGAACTTGATTTTGGATTCCTTGAATGAGTTTAAGGAGGTCTCGGGGTTAGTGCCAAGTATTCCTAAGAGTACAATATTCTTCTGCAATGTCCCGCCTTCAATACGTCAAGATATTCTTCAGATTATGCCTTTTGCTGAAGGTACGCTCCCAGTCAAGTATCTTGGAGTCCCGCTCATTTCGACTAGGTTACTTTATAGAGACTGTAAGGTTCCTGTTGAAAAGTTGCGGATGAGGATTGCTGATTGGAAGAACAAGTTCCTCTCGTTTGCGGGGAGAGTTCAATTAATTATATCTGTCTTATCTTCCTTGCATATCTATTGGGCGTCGGTTTTTATTCTCCCTTCTCGTATTGTTCATGATCTTGAACAATTGATGCGGGGTTTTTTATGATGCCAGGGGGAGATGAAAAAGGGGAAGGCAAAAGTCGCTTGGGAGTTGGTGTGTAAGCCGAAAAATGAAGGGGGGCTTGGTATTCGAAGAATTCATGACTTTAATGTTTCCCTTATGGCTACTCATATCTGGTCTATTGTGACAAATAAAGAGTCGTTATGGGTCAAATGGATCCACTCTTATAAGCTCGCGGGACGAAGCTTTTGGGAAGTCCCATGTACGGGATATGTTTCATGGGGATGGCGGAAATTAATCTAAATACGAGACCAACTTAAACGAGTCACCAACGAATCGCTCAAGTCTAAATTCTCTTAAGGGATAAATTGTGCATCATTTAGTTTAGGCGTGTCGTCAAGACCGTCACTTATACATTATTTCATATGCGTTTAGGACGCTAGGATCATTGTGGTTGGAGACCGCCCGTTAGTGTTTGTGATTTTGGCTAGCATTGCATCAGGTGAGTTCACAGCCCCACTTTTTACAGCATTTTATTTACTGTTTTACAACTTTGGGGTGAAAAACATAACAAATGTTTTTATAAATGTTCCAACTATTTATCACAACATATTTATAAATCTTATTGTGATGGTGATTTCACGACCCCTCTTTTACTACGTTTTTAACTATTTTACTATTGGGGTGAAAAACATATAAACTATTTTATAAATAATTACCATTATTTATAATCAATCATTTTATGGTGATGAAACTATTTTTGGAAACTAGACAACGAATCCTTAAGCTTGGACTAAGTTTAGATGTACATGGAAGTGCGTATATGTTACATACATAATCATTAGCTAGTTTCGACTAGGCCCTGGATATGCAAATAGTACTATTGGCGGAGACCTACCCTCCCACGATTTCATCATTTATCGGTATTTACCGACCACGAGGAGTGTATATCTAGCACGTTTAAGGTTGTTTTGGTTATGGACTTAGGGTCAGCATTTGAACTCAAAGGTGTAGCTAACCTGTTGGGGAATCACCGTCACTAATGTTTCTACTACTGCTCTCGGAGCAGGCCATTTTCACGTTTTATATCATCACACTATTTTTGCCAACGATGGCATACTAAACCTATTGTTTCTACTAACGCGATTAAAATCCTACCACTACTTTCGGAGCAGGTCAATTTTAACATTTTTTAACATCACCTTATTTTTGCCAACGATGGCATACGAAAACTATTGTTTCTACTATTGCTTTTGAGCAGACTATTTTTAAACGTTTTATATCGTCAAACGATTTTTTCCATGAATGGCATACAAAAACTATGGAGCTATTTTGAACTCATTAAAACCTGTGAATTCACTCAACAATTTTGTTGATACTTTTACTTATGTTTTTCAAGTATCTAAGAAAAGCATTGAGTCGCATGCATTGGAGTCAAGCTTTCATTTTGTAAAGATGTCACCTCCTAATTTTAGTTAAAAACTATGTTTTGGTTCAACTACTTTGTTTACATTAAATATTGGTGACATTACTTTTTATCAAACATTTATTGTTTACAATAATCATATGCTATGTTTACTCATGATAGTCGCATGCCCGTTCTTCTGCAAACCACTTTTGGCGGGGTGTGACAAAGGTGTACATAACCCATAACCATGGTCCTTGAACCATTATAACCGCTAGATGTCCATAACAGATACTGATGGCCCTAGAACCATTACAACTACTAGCCATGACCAATAGCATATAGATATCCATTTTACAAGTAATAGGTGTCCATAACCCATAACCATGGTTCTTGAACCATTATAACCACTAGATGTCCATAACTGATACTGATGGCCCTCGAACCATTACAACTACTAGACATGACCAATAGCCTATAGATATCCATTTTACAAGTAATAGGTGTCCATAACCCATAACCATGGTTCTTGAACCATTATAACCACTAGCTGTCCATAACTGATACTGATGGCCCTTGAACCATTATAACTACTAGCCATGAACAATAGCCAATAGATATCCATTTTACAAGTAATAGGTGTCCATAACCCATAACCATGGATCTTGAACGATTATAACCGCTAGATGTCCATAACTGATACTGATGGCCCTTCAACCATTATAACTACTAGCCATGACCAATAGCTTCTAGATATCCAATTTACAAGTAATAGGTGTCCATAACCCATAGCCATGGTCCTTGAACCATTATAACCACTAGATGTCCATAACTAATACTGATGGCCCTTGAACCATTATAACTACTAGCCTTGACCAATAGCCTATAGATATCCATTTTACAAGTAATAGGTGTCCATAACCCATAACCGTGGTCCTTGAACCATTATAACCACTAGATGTCCATAACTGATACTGATGGCCCTTAAACCATTATAACTACTAGCCATGACCATTAGCCTATAGATATATATTTTACAAGTAATAGGTGTCCATAACCCATAACCATGGTCCTTGAATCATTATAACCACTAGATGTCCATAACTGATACTGATGGCCCATGAACCATTATAACTACTAGCCATGACCAATAGCCTATAGATATCCATTTTACAAGTAATAGGTGTCCATAACCCATAACCATGGTCCTTGAACCATTATAACCACTAGATGTCCATAACTGATACTGATGGCCCTTGAACCATTATAACTACTAGCCATGACCAATAGCATATAGATATACATTTTACAAGTAATAGGTGTTCATAACCCATAACCATGGTTCTTGAACCATTATAACCACTGCCATAACTGATACAGATGGCCCTTAAACCAATATAACTACTAGCCATGACCAATAGCCTATTGATATCGCTTTTACAAGTAATAGGTGTCCATAACCCATAACCATGTTCCTTGAACCATTAAAACCACAAGATGTCCATAACTGATACTGATGGCCCTTGAACCATTATAACTACTAGCCCTGACCAATAGCCTATAGATATCCATTGTACAAGTAATAGGTGTCCATAACCCATAACCATGGTTCTTGAACCATTATAACCACTGCCATAACTGATACAGATGGCCCTTAAACCATTATAACTACTAGCCATGACCAATAGCATATTGATATCGCTTTTACAAGTAATAGGTGTCCATAACCCATAACCATGGTCCTTGAACCATTATAACCACTAGATGTCCATAACTGATACTGATGGCCCTTGAACCATTATAACTACTAGCCATGACCAATAGCATATAGATATACATTTTACAAGTAATAGGTGTCCATAACCCATAACCATGGTTCTTGAACCATTATAACCACTAAATGTCCATAACTGATACTGATGGCCCTTGAACCATTATAACTACTAGCCATGACCAATAGCCTATAGATATATATTTTACGAGTAATAGGTGTTTATAACCCATAACCATGGCCCTTGAACAATTATAACCACTAGATGTCTGTAACTGATACCGATGGCCCTTGAACCATTATAACTACTACCCATGACCTATATAGATATCTATTTTACAAGTAATAGGTGTCCATAACCCATATCCATGGTTCTTGAACAATTATAGCCACTAGATGTCCATAACTGATACTGATGGCCCTTCAACCATTATGACTACTAGCCATGACCACTAGCCTATAGATATCCATTTTACAAGTAATAGAAGTCCATAACCCATAACCATGGTTCTTGAACCATTATAACCACTAGATGTACATAACTGATACTGATGGCCCTTGAACCATTATACCTACTAGCCATGAACAATAGCCAATAGATATCCATTTTACAAGTAATAGGTGTCCATAACCCATAACCATGGATCTTGAACGATTATAACCGCTAGATGTCCATAACTGATACTGATGGCCCTTCAACCATTATAACTACTAGCCATGACCAATAGCTTCTAGATATCCAATTTACAAGTAATAGGTGTCCATAACCCATAGCCATGGTCCTTGAACCATTATAACCACTAGATGTCCATAACTAATACTGATGGCCCTTGAACCATTATAACTACTAGCCTTGACCAATAGCCTATAAATATCCATTTTACAAGTAATAGGTGTCCATAACCCATAACCGTGGTTCTTGAACCATTATAACCACTAGATGTCCATAACTGATACTGATGGCCCTTAAACCATTATAACTACTAGCCATGACCATTAGCCTATAGATATCTATTTTACAAGTAATAGGTGTCCATAACCCATAACCATGGTCCTTGAATCATTATAACCACTAGATGTCCATAACTGATACCGATGGCCCATGAACCATTATAACTACTAGCCATGACCAATAGCCTATAGGTATCCATTTTACAAGTAATAGGTGTCCATAACCCATAACCATGGTCCTTGAACCATTATAACCACTAGATGATCATAACTGATACTGATGGCCCTTGAACCATTATAACTACTAGCCATGACCAATAGCATATAGATATACACTTTACAAGTTAAAGGTGTCCATAACCCATAACCATGGTTCTTGAACCATTATAACCACTAGATGTCCATAACTGATACTGATGGCCCTTCAACTATTATAACTACTAGCCATGACCAATAGCCTCTAGATATTCAATTTACAAGTAAATAAGTGTCCATAACCCATAACCATGGTCCTTGAACCATTATAACCACTAGATGTCCATAACTGATACTGATGGCCCTTGAACCATTATAACTACTAGCCATGAACATTAGCCAATAGATATCCATTTTACAAGTAATAGGTGTCCATAACCCATAACCATGGATCTTGAACGATTATAACCGCTAGATGTCCATAACTGATACTGATGGCCCTTCAACCATTATAACTACTAGCCATGACCAATAGCTTCTAGATATCCAATTTACAAGTAATAGGTGTCCATAACCCATAGCCATGGTCCTTGATCCATTATAACCACTAGATGTCCATAACTAATACTGATGGCCCTTGAACCATTATAACTACTAGCCTTGACCAATAGCCTATAGATATCCATTTTACAAGTAATAGGTGTCCATAACCCATAACCGTGGTTCTTGAACCATTATAACCACTAGATGTCCATAACTGATACTGATGGCCCTTAAACCATTATAACTACTAGCCATGACCATTAGCCTATAGATATCTATTTTACAAGTAATAGGTGTCCATAACCCATAACCATGGTCCTTGAATCATTATAACCACTAGATGTCCATAACTGATACCGATGGCCCATGAACCATTATAACTACTAGCCATGACCAATAGCCTATAGGTATCCATTTTACAAGTAATAGGTGTCCATAACCCATAACCATGGTCCTTGAACCATTATAACCACTAGATGATCATAACTGATACTGATGGCCCTTGAACCATTATAACTACTAGCCATGACCAATAGCATATAGATATACACTTTACAAGTTAAAGGTGTCCATAACCCATAACCATGGTTCTTGAACCATTATAACCACTAGATGTCCATAACTGATACTGATGGCCCTTCAACTATTATAACTACTAGCCATGACCAATAGCCTCTAGATATTCAATTTACAAGTAAATAAGTGTCCATAACCCATAACCATGGTCCTTGAACCATTATAACCACTAGATGTCCATAACTGATACTGATGGCCCTTGAACCATTATAACTACTAGCCATGAACATTAGCCAATAGATATCCATTTTACAAGTAATAGGTGTCCATAACCCATAACCATGGATCTTGAACGATTATAACCGCTAGATGTCCATAACTGATACTGATGGCCCTTCAACCATTATAACTACTAGCCATGACCAATAGCTTCTAGATATCCAATTTACAAGTAATAGGTGTCCATAACCCATAGCCATGGTCCTTGAACCATTATAACCACTAGATGTCCATAACTAATACTGATGGCCCTTGAACCATTATAACTACTAGCCTTGACCAATAGCCTATAGATATCCATTTTACAAGTAATAGGTGTCCATAACCCATAACCGTGGTTCTTGAACCATTATAACCACTAGATGTCCATAACTGATACTGATGGCCCTTAAACCATTATAACTACTAGCCATGACCATTAGCCTATAGATATCTATTTTACAAGTAATAGGTGTCCATAACCCATAACCATGGTCCTTGAATCATTATAACCACTAGATGTCCATAACTGATACCGATGGCCCATGAACCATTATAACTACTAGCCATGACCAATAGCCTATAGGTATCCATTTTACAAGTAATAGGTGTCCATAACCCATAACCATGGTCCTTGAACCATTATAACCACTAGATGATCATAACTGATACTGATGGCCCTTGAACCATTATAACTACTAGCCATGACCAATAGCATATAGATATACACTTTACAAGTTAAAGGTGTCCATAACCCATAACCATGGTTCTTGAACCATTATAACCACTAGATGTCCATAACTGATACTGATGGCCCTTCAACTATTATAACTACTAGCCATGACCAATAGCCTCTAGATATTCAATTTACAAGTAAATAAGTGTCCATAACCCATAACCATGGTCCTTGAACCATTATAACCACTAGATGTCCATAACTGATACTGATGGCCCTTGAACCATTATAACTACTAGCCATGAACAATAGCCAATAGATATCCATTTTACAAGTAATAGGTGTCCATAACCCATAACCATGGATCTTGAACGATTATAACCGCTAGATGTCCATAACTGATACTGATGGCCCTTCAACCATTATAACTACTAGCCATGACCAATAGCTTCTAGATAACCAATTTACAAGTAATAGGTGTCCATAACCCATAGCCATGGTCCTTGAACCATTATAACCACTAGATGTCCATAACTAATACTGATGGCCCTTGAACCATTATAACTACTAGCCTTGACCAATAGCCTATAGATATCCATTTTACAAGTAATAGGTGTCCATAACCCATAACCGTGGTCCTTGAACCATTATAACCACTAGATGTCCATAACTGATACTGATGGCCCTTAAACCAATATAACTACTAGCCATGACCAATAGCCTATTGATATCGCTTTTACAAGTAATAGGTGTCCATAACCCATAACCATGTTCCTTGAACCATTATAACCACAAGATGTCCATAACTGATACTGATGGCCCTTGAACCATTATAACTACTAGCCCTGACCAATAGCCTATAGATATCCATTTTACAAGTAATAGGTGTCCATAACCCATAACCATGGTTCTTGAACCATTATAACCACTGCCATAACTGATACAGATGGCCCTTAAACCATTATAACTACTATCCATGACCAATAGCATATTGATATCGCTTTTACAAGTAATAGGTGTCCATAACCCATAACCATGGTCCTTGAACCATTATAACCACTAGATATCCATAACTGATACTGATGGCCCTTGAACCATTATAACTACTAGCCATGACCAATAGCATATAGATATACATTTTACAAGTAATAGGTGTCCATAACCCATAACCATGGTTCTTGAACCATTATAACCACTAAATGTCCATAACTGATACTGATGGCCCTTGAACCATTATAACTACTAGCCATGACCAATAGCCTATAGATATATATTTTACGAGTAATAGGTGTTTATAACCCATAACCATGGCCCTTGAACAATTATAACCACTAGATGTCTGTAACTGATACCATTGGCCCTTGAACCATTATAACTACTACCCATGACCTATATAGATATCTATTTTACAAGTAATAGGTGTCCATAACCCATGACCATGGTTCTTGAACAATTATAGCCACTAGATGTCCATAACTGATACTGATGGCCCTTCAACCATTATGACTACTAGCCATGACCACTAGCCTATAGATATCCATTTTACAAGTAATAGGAGTCCATAACCCATAACCATGGTTCTTGAACCATTATAACCACTAGATGTCCATAACTGATACTGATGGCCCTTGAACCATTATACCTACTAGTCATGACCAATAGCCTATAGATATCTATTTTACAAGTAATAAGTGTCCATAACCCATAACCATGGTTCTTGAACCATTATAACCACTAGATGTCCATAACTGATACTGATGGCCCTTCAACTATTATAACTACTAGCCATGACCAATAGCCTCTAGATATTCAATTTACAAGTAAATAAGTGTCCATAACCCATAACCATGGTCCTTGAACCATTATAACCACTAGATGTCCATAACTGATACTGATGGCCCTTGAACCATTATAACTACTAGCCATGAACAATAGCCAATAGATATCCATTTTACAAGTAATAGGTGTCCATAACCCATAACCATGGATCTTGAACGATTATAACCGCTAGATGTCCATAACTGATACTGATGGCCCTTCAACCATTATAACTACTAGCCATGACCAATAGCTTCTAGATAACCAATTTACAAGTAATAGGTGTCCATAACCCATAGCCATGGTCCTTGAACCATTATAACCACTAGATGTCCATAACTAATACTGATGGCCCTTGAACCATTATAACTACTAGCCTTGACCAATAGCCTATAGATATCCATTTTACAAGTAATAGGTGTCCATAACCCATAACCGTGGTCCTTGAACCATTATAACCACTAGATGTCCATAACTGATACTGATGGCCCTTAAACCAATATAACTACTAGCCATGACCAATAGCCTATTGATATCGCTTTTACAAGTAATAGGTGTCCATAACCCATAACCATGTTCCTTGAACCATTATAACCACAAGATGTCCATAACTGATACTGATGGCCCTTGAACCATTATAACTACTAGCCCTGACCAATAGCCTATAGATATCCATTTTACAAGTAATAGGTGTCCATAACCCATAACCATGGTTCTTGAACCATTATAACCACTGCCATAACTGATACAGATGGCCCTTAAACCATTATAACTACTATCCATGACCAATAGCATATTGATATCGCTTTTACAAGTAATAGGTGTCCATAACCCATAACCATGGTCCTTGAACCATTATAACCACTAGATATCCATAACTGATACTGATGGCCCTTGAACCATTATAACTACTAGCCATGACCAATAGCATATAGATATACATTTTACAAGTAATAGGTGTCCATAACCCATAACCATGGTTCTTGAACCATTATAACCACTAAATGTCCATAACTGATACTGATGGCCCTTGAACCATTATAACTACTAGCCATGACCAATAGCCTATAGATATATATTTTACGAGTAATAGGTGTTTATAACCCATAACCATGGCCCTTGAACAATTATAACCACTAGATGTCTGTAACTGATACCATTGGCCCTTGAACCATTATAACTACTACCCATGACCTATATAGATATCTATTTTACAAGTAATAGGTGTCCATAACCCATAACCATGGTTCCTGAACAATTATAGCCACTAGATGTCCATAACTGATACTGATGGCCCTTCAACCATTATGACTACTAGCCATGACCACTAGCCTATAGATATCCATTTTACAAGTAATAGGAGTCCATAACCCATAACCATGGTTCTTGAACCATTATAACCACTAGATGTCCATAACTGATACTGATGGCCCTTGAACCATTATACCTACTAGTCATGACCAATAGCCTATAGATATCTATTTTACAAGTAATAAGTGTCCATAACCCATAACCAGGGTTCTTGAACCATTATAACCACTAGATGTCCATAACTGATACTGATGGCCCTTCAACTATTATAACTACTAGCCATGACCAATAGCCTCTAGATATTCAATTTACAAGTAAATGTGTCCATAACCCATAACCATGGTCGTTGAACCATTATAACCACTAGATGTCCATAACTGATATTGATGGCCCTTGAACCATTATAACTACTAGCCATGACCAATAGCCTATAGATATCCATTTTACGAGTAAGGGTGTCCATAACCCATAACCATGGTCCTTGAACCATTATAACCACTAGATGTCCATAACTGATACTGATGGCCCTTGAACCATTATAACTACTAGCCATGAACAATAGCCAATAGATATCCATTTTACAAGTAATAGGTGTCCATAACCCATAACCATGGATCTTGAACGATTATAACCGCTAGATGTCCATAACTGATACTGATGGCCCTTCAACCATTATAACTACTAGCCATGACCAATAGCTTCTAGATATCCAATTTACAAGTAATAGGTGTCCATAACCCATAGCCATGGTCCTTGAACCATTATAACCACTAGATGTCCATAACTAATACTGATGGCCCTTGAACCATTATAACTACTAGCCTTGACCAATAGCCTATAGATATCCATTTTACAAGTAATAGGTGTCCATAACCCATAACCGTGGTTCTTGAACCATTATAACCACTAGATGTCCATAACTGATACTGATGGCCCTTAAACCATTATAACTACTAGCCATGACCATTAGCCTATAGATATCTATTTTACAAGTAATAGGTGTCCATAACTCATAACCATGGTCCTTGAATCATTATAACCACTAGATGTCCATAACTGATACTGATGGCCCATGAACCATTATAACTACTAGCCATGACCAATAGCCTATAGATATCCATTTTACAAGTAATAGGTGTCCATAACCCATAACCATGGTCCTTGAACCATTATAACCACTAGATGATCATAACTGATACTGATGGCCCTTGAACCATTATAACTACTAGCCATGACCAATAGCATATAGATATACACTTTACAAGTTAAAGGTGTCCATAACCCATAACCATGGTTCTTGAACCATTATAACCACTAGATGTCCAGAACTGATACTGATGGCCCTTCAACTATTATAACTACTAGCCATGACCAATAGCCTCTAGATATCCATTTTACAAGTAATAGGTGTCCATAACCCATAACCTTGGTCCTTGAACCATTATAACCACTAGATGTCCAAAACAGATACTAATGGCCCTTGAACCATTACAACTACTAGCCATGACCAATAGCATATAGATATCCATTTTACAAGTAATAGGTGTCCATTACCCATAACCATGGTTCTTGAACCATTATAACCACTGCCATAACTGATACAGATGGCCCTTAAACCAATATAACTACTAGCCATGACCAATAGCCTATTGATATCGCTTTTACAAGTAATAGGTGTCCATAACCTATAACCATGGTCCTTGAACCATTATAACCACTAGATGTCCATAACTGATACTGATGGCCCTTGAACCATTATAACTACTAGCCCTGACCAATAGCCTATAGATATCCACTTTACAAGTAATAGGTGTCCATAACCCATAACCATGGTTCTTGAACCATTATAACCACTGCCATAACTGATACAGATGGCCCTTAAACCATTATAACTACTAGCCATGACCAATAGCATATTGATATCGCTTTTACAAGTAATAGGTGTCCATAACCCATAACCATGGTCCTTGAACCATTATAACCACTAGATGTCCATAACTGATACTGATGGCCCTTGAACCATTATAACTACTAGCCATGACCAATAGCATATAGATATACATTTTACAAGTAATAAGTGTCCATAACCCATAACCATGGTTCTTGAACCATTATAACCACTAGATGTCCAAAACTAATACTGATGGCCCTTCAACTATTATAACTACTAGCCATGACCAATAGCCTCTAGATATTCAATTTACAAGTAAATGTGTCCATAACCCATAACCATGGTCGTTGAACCATTATAACCACTAGATGTCCATAACTGATATTGATGGCCCTTGAACCATTATAACTACTAGCCATGACCAATAGCCTATAGATATCCATTTTACAAGTAATGGGTGTCCATAACCCATAACCATGGTCCTTAAACCATTATAACCACTAGATGTCCATAACTGATACTGATGGCCCTTGAACCATTATAACTACTTGCCATGACCAATAGCCTATAGATATCCGTTTTACAAGTTAAAGGTGTCCATAACCCATAACCATGGTTCTTGAACCATTATAACTACTAGATTTCCAGAACTGATATTGATGGCCCTTGACCCATTATAACTACTAGCCATGACCAATAGCCTATAGATATCCATTTTACAAGTAATAGGTGTCCATAACCCATAACCTTGGTCCTTGAACCATTATAACCACTAGATGTCCAAAACAGATACTAATGGCCCTTGAACCATTACAACTACTAGCCATGACCAATAGCATATAGATATCTATTTTACAAGTAATAGGTGTCCATTACCCATAACCATGGTTCTTGAACCATTATAACCACTAGATGTCCATAACTGATACTGATGGCCCTCGAACCATTATAACTACTAGCCATGACCAATAGCCTATAGATATCCATTTTACAAGTAATAGGTGTCCATAACCCATAACCATGGTTCTTGAACCATTATAACCACTAGCTGTCCATAACTGCTACTGATGGCCCTTGAACCATTATAACTACTAGCCATGACCAATAGCCAATAGATATCCATTTTACAAGTAATAGGTGTCCATAACCCATAACCATGGTTCTTGAACGATTATAACCACTAGATGTCCATAACGGATACTGATGGCCCTTCAACCATTATAACTACTAGCCATGACCAAAAGCCTATAGATATCCAATTTACAAGTAATAGGTGTCCATAACCCATAACCATGGTCCTTGAACCATTATAACCACTAGATGTCCATAACTGATACAGATGGCCCATGAACCATTATAACTACTAGCCATGTCCAATAGCCTACAGATATCCATTTTACAAGTAATAGGTGTCCATAACCCATAACCATGGTTCCTGAACCATGATAACCACTAGATGTCCATAACTGATACTGATGGCCCTTCAACCATTATAACTACTAGCCATGACCAATAGCCTCTAGATATCCAATTTACAAGTAATAGGTGTCCATAACCCATAACCATGGTTCTTGAACCATTATAACCATTAGCTGTCCATAACTGATACTGATGGCCCTTGAACCATTATTACTACTAGCCATGACCAATAGCATATAGATATCCATTTTACAAGTAATAAGTGTCCATAACCCATAACCAAGGCCATTGAACCATTATAACCACTACATGCATGTCCATAACTCATATCGATGGCCCTTGAACCATTATAACTACTTGCCATGACCAATAGCCTACAGATATCCATTTTACAAGTAATAGGTGTCCATAACCCATAACCATGGTACTTGAACCATTATAACCACTAGATGTCCATAACTGATACTGATGGACCTTGAACCATTATAACTACTAGCCATGACCAATAGCCTATAGATATCCATTTTACAAGTAATAGGTGTCCATAACCCATAACCATGGTCCTTGAACCATTATAACCACTAGATGTCCATAACTGATACTGATGGCCCTTGAACCATTATAACTACTAGCCATGACCAATAGCATATAGATATACATTTTACAAGTAATAGGTGTCCATAACCCATAACCATGGTTCTTGAACCATTATAACCACTGCCATAACTGATACAGATGGCCCTTAAACCAATATAACTACTAGCCATGACCAATAGCCTATTGATATCGCTTTTACAAGTAATAGGTGTCCATAACCCATAACCATGGTCCTTGAACCATTATAACCACAAGATGTCCATAACTGATACTGACGGCCCTTGAACCATTATAACTACTAGCCATGACAAATAGCCTATAGATATCCATTTTACGAGTAATGGGTGTCCATAACCCATAACCATGGTCCTTGAACCATTATAACCACTAGATGTCCATAACTGATACTGATGGCCCTTGAACCATTATAACTACTTGCCATGACCAATAGCCTATAGATATCCGTTTTACAAGTAATAGGTGTCCATAACCCATAACCGTGGTCCTTGAACCATTATAACCACTAGATGTCCATAACTGATACTGATGGCCCTTAAACCATTATAACTACTAGCCATGACCATTAGCCTATAGATATCTATTTTACAAGTAATAGGTGTCCATAACCCATAACCATGGTCCTTGAATCATTATAACCACTAGATGTCCATAAGTGATACTGATGGCCCATGAACCATTATAACTACTAGCCATGACCAATAGCCTATAGATATCCATTTTACAAGTAATAGGTGTCCATAACCCATAACCATGGTCCTTGAACCATTATAACCACTAGATGTCCATAACTGATACTGATGGCCCTTGAACCATTATAACTACTAGCCATGACCAATATCATATAGATATACATTTTACAAGTAATAGGTGTCCATTACCCATAACCATGGTTCTTGAACCATTATAACCACTGCCATAACTGATACAGATGGCCCTTAAACCAATATAACTACTAGCCATGACCAATAGCCTATTGATATCGCTTTTACAAGTAATAGGTGTCCATAACCTATAACCATGGTCCTTGAACCATTATAACCACTAGATGTCCATAACTGATACTGATGGCCCTTGAACCATTATAACTACTAGCCCTGACCAATAGCCTATAGATATCCACTTTACAAGTAATAGGTGTCCATAACCCATAACCATGGTTCTTGAACCATTATAACCACTGCCATAACTGATACAGATGGCCCTTAAACCATTATAACTACTAGCCATGACCAATAGCATATTGATATCGCTTTTACAAGTAATAGGTGTCCATAACCCATAACCATGGTCCTTGAACCATTATAACCACTAGATGTCCATAACTGATACTGATGGCCCTTGAACCATTATAACTACTAGCCATGACCAATAGCATATAGATATACATTTTACAAGTAATAAGTGTCCATAACCCATAACCATGGTTCTTGAACCATTATAACCACTAGATGTCCATAACTGATACTGATGGCCCTTCAACTATTATAACTACTAGCCATGACCAATAGCCTCTAGATATTCAATTTACAAGTAAATGTGTCCATAACCCATAACCATGGTCGTTGAACCATTATAACCACTAGATGTCCATAACTGATATTGATGGCCCTTGAACCATTATAACTACTAGCCATGACCAATAGCCTATAGATATCCATTTTACAAGTAATGGGTGTCCATAAGCCATAACCATGGTCCTTAAACCATTATAACCACTAGATGTCCATAACTGATACTGATGGCCCTTCAACTATTATAACTACTAGCCATGACCAATAGCCTCTAGATATTCAATTTACAAGTAAATGTGTCCATAACCCATAACCATGGTCGTTGAACCATTATAACCACTAGATGTCCATAACTGATATTGATGGCCCTTGAACCATTATAACTACTAGCCATGACCAATAGCCTATAGATATCCATTTTACAAGTAATGGGTGTCCATAACCCATAACCATGGTCCTTAAACCATTATAACCACTAGATGTCCATAACTGATACTGGTGGCCCTTGAACCATTATAACTACTTGCCATGACCAATAGCCTATAGATATCCGTTTTACAAGTTAAAGGTGTCCATAACCCATAACCATGGTTCTTGAACCATTATAACAACTAGATTTCCAGAACTGATATTGATGGCCCTTGACCCATTATAACTACTAGCCATGACCAATAGCCTATAGATATCCATTTTACAAGTAATAGGTGTCCATAACCCATAACCTTGGTCCTTGAACCATTATAACCACTAGATGTCCAAAACAGATACTAATGGCCCTTGAACCATTACAACTACTAGCCATGACCAATAGCATATAGATATCCATTTTACAAGTAATAGGTGTCCATAACCCATAACCATGGTTCTTGAACCATTATAACCACTTGATGTCCATAACTGATACTGATGGCCCTCGAACCATTATAACTACTAGCCATGACCAATAGCCTATAGATATCCATTTTACAAGTAATAGGTGTCCATAACCCATAACCATGGTTCTTGAACCATTATAACCACTAGCTGTCCATAACTGATACTGATGGCCCTTGAACCATTATAACTACTAGCCATGACCAATAGCCAATAGATATCCATTTTACAAGTAATAGGTGTCCATAACCCATAACCATGGTTCTTGAACGATTATAACCACTAGATGTCCATAACTGATACTGATGGCCCTTCAACCATTATAACTACTAGCCATGACCAAAAGCCTATAGATATCCAATTTACAAGTAATAGGTGTCCATAACCCATAACCATGGTCCTTGAACCATTATAACCACTAAATGTCCATAACTGATACAGATGGCCCATGAACCATTATAACTACTAGCCATGTCCAATAGCCTACAGATATCCATTTTACAAGTAATAGGTGTCCATAACCCATAACCATGGTTCTTGAACCATTATAACCACTGCCATAACTGATACAGATGGCCCTTAAACCAATATAACTACTAGCCATGACCAATAGCCTATTGATATCGCTCTTACAAGTAATAGGTGTCCATAACCCATAACCATGGTCCTTGAACCATTATAACCACTAGCTGTCCATAACTGATACTGATGGCCCTTGAACCATTATTACTACTAGTCATGACCAATAGCCTATAGATATCCATTTTACAAGTAATAGGTGTCCATAACCCATAACCGTGGTTCTTGAACCATTATAACCACTAGCTGTCCATAACTGATACTGATGGCCCTTGAACCATTATTACTACTAGCCATGACCAATAGCCTATAGATATCCGTTTTACAAGTTAAAGGTGTCCATAACCCATAACCATGGTTCTTGAACCATTATAACAACTAGATTTCCAGAACTGATATTGATGGCCCTTGACCCATTATAACTACTAGCCATGACCAATAGCCTATAGATATCCATTTTACAAGTAATAGGTGTCCATAACCCATAACCATGGTCCTTGAACCATTATAACCACAAGATGTCCATAACTGATACTGACGGCCCTTGAACCATTATAACTACTAGCCATGACCAATAGCCTATAGATATCCATTTTACGAGTAATGGGTGTCCATAACCCACAACCATGGTCCTTGAACCATTATAACCACTAGATGTCCATAACTGATACTGATGGCCCTTGAACCATTATAACTACTTGCCATGACCAATAGCCTATAGATATCCGTTTTACAAGTAATAGGTGTCCATAACCCATAACCGTGGTCCTTGAACCATTATAACCACTAGACGTCCATAACTGATACTGATGGCCCTTAAACCATTATAACTACTAGCCATGACCATTAGCCTATAGATATCTATTTTACAAGTAATAGGTGTCCATAACCCATAACTATGGTCCTTGAATCATTATAACCACTAGATGTCCATAAGTGATACTGATGGCCCATGAACCATTATAACTACTAGCCATGACCAATAGCCTATAGATATCCATTTTACAAGTAATAGGTGTCCATAACCCATAACCGTGGTTCTTGAACCATTATAACCACTAGCTGTCCATAACTGATACTGATGGCCCTTGAACCATTATTACTACTAGCCATGACCAATAGCCTATAGATATCCGTTTTACAAGTTAAAGGTGTCCATAACCCATAACCATGGTTCTTGAACCATTATAACAACTAGATTTCCAGAACTGATATTGATGGCCCTTGACCCATTATAACTACTAGCCATGACCAATAGCCTATAGATATCCATTTTACAAGTAATAGGTGTCCATAACCCATAACCATGGTCCTTGAACCATTATAACCACAAGATGTCCATAACTGATACTGACGGCCCTTGAACCATTATAACTACTAGCCATGACCAATAGCCTATAGATATCCATTTTACGAGTAATGGGTGTCCATAACCCACAACCATGGTCCTTGAACCATTATAACCACTAGATGTCCATAACTGATACTGATGGCCCTTGAACCATTATAACTACTTGCCATGACCAATAGCCTATAGATATCCGTTTTACAAGTAATAGGTGTCCATAACCCATAACCGTGGTCCTTGAACCATTATAACCACTAGACGTCCATAACTGATACTGATGGCCCTTAAACCATTATAACTACTAGCCATGACCATTAGCCTATAGATATCTATTTTACAAGTAATAGGTGTCCATAACCCATAACTATGGTCCTTGAATCATTATAACCACTAGATGTCCATAAGTGATACTGATGGCCCATGAACCATTATAACTACTAGCCATGACCAATAGCCTATAGATATCCATTTTACAAGTAATAGGTGTCCATAACCCATAACCATGGTCCTTGAACCATTATAACCACTAGATGTCCATAACTGATACTGATGGCCCTTGAACCATTATAACTACTAGCCATGACCAATAGCATATAGATATACATTTTACAAGTAATAGGTGTCCATTACCCATAACCATGGTTCTTGAACCATTATAACCACTGCCATAACTGATACAGATGGCCCTTAAACCAATATAACTACTAGCCATGACCAATAGCCTATTGATATCGCTTTTACAAGTAATAGGTGTCCATAACATATAACCATGGTCCTTGAACCATTATAACCACTAGATGTCCATAACTGATACTGATGGCCCTTGAACCATTATAACTACTAGCCCTGACCAATAGCCTATAGATATCCACTTTACAAGTAATAGGTGTCCATAACCCATAACCATGGTTCTTGAACCATTATAACCACTGCCATAACTGATACAGATGGCCCTTAAACCATTATAACTACTAGCCATGACCAATAGCATATTGATATCGCTTTTACAAGTAATAGGTGTCCATAACCCATAACCATGGTCCTTGAACCATTATAACCACTAGATGTCCATAACTGATACTGATGGCCCTTGAACCATTATAACTACTCGCCATGACCAATAGCATATAGATATACATTTTACAAGTAATAAGTGTCCATAACCCATAACCATGGTTCTTGAACCATTATAACCACTAGATGTCCATAACTGATACTGATGGCCCTTCAACTATTATAACTACTAGCCATGACCAATAGCCTCTAGATATTCAATTTTCAAGTAAATGTGTCCATAACCCATAACCATGGTCCTTGAACCATTATAACCACAAGATGTCCATAACTGATACTGATGGCCCTTGACCCATTATAACTACTAGCCATGACCAATAGCATATAGATATCCATTTTACAAGTAATAGGTGTCCATAACCCATAACCATGGTTCTTGAACCATTATAACCACTAGCTGTCCATAACTGATACTGATGGCCCTTGAACCATTATAACTACTAGCCATGACCAATAGCCAATAGATATCCATTTTACAAGTAATAGGTGTCCATAACCCATAACCATGGTTCTTGAACGATTATAACCACTAGATGTCCATAACTGATACTGATGGCCCTTCAACCATTATAACTACTAGCCATGACCAAAAGCCTATAGATATCCAAGTTACAAGTAATAGGTGTCCATAACCCATAACCATGGTCCTTGAACCATTATAACCACTAAATGTCCATAACTGATACAGATGGCCCATGAACCATTATAACTACTAGCAATGTCCAATAGCCTACAGATATCCATTTTACAAGTAATAGGTGTCCATAACCCATAACCATGGTTCTTGAACCATTATAACCACTAGATGTCCATAACTGATACTGATGGCCCTTCAACCATTATAACTACTAGCCATGACCAATAGCCTCTAGATATCCAATTTACAAGTAATAGGTGTCCATAACCCATAACCATGGTTCTTGAACCATTATAACCACTAGCTGTCCATAACTGATACTGATGGCCCTTGAACCATTATTACTACTAGCCATGACCAATAGCATATAGATATCCATTTTACAAGTAATAAGTGTCCATAACCCATAACCAAGGCCATTGAACCATTATAACCACTACATGCATGTCCATAACTCATATCGATGGCCCTTGAACCATTATAACTACTTGCCATGACCAATAGCCTACAGATATCCATTTTACAAGTAATAGGTGTCCATAACCCATAACCATGGTACTTGAACCATTATAACCACTAGATGTCCATAACTGATACTGATGGACCTTGAACCATTATAACTACTAGCCATGACCCATAGCCTATAGATATCCATTTTACAAGTAATAGGTGTCCATAACCCATAACCTTGGTCCATGAACCATTATAACCACTAGATGTCCAAAACAGATACTAATGGCCCTTGAACCATTACAACTACTAGCCATGACCAATAGCATATAGATATCCATTTTACAAGTAATAGGTGTCCATAACCCATAACCATGGTTCTTGAACCATTATAACCACTAGCTGTCCATAACTGATACTGATGGCCCTTGAACCATTATAACTACTAGCCATGACCAATAGCCAATAGATATCCATTTTAGAAGTAATAGGTGTCCATAACCCATAACCATGGTTCTTGAACGATTATAACCACTAGATGTCCATAACTGATACTGATGGCCCTTCAACCATTATAACTACTAGCCATGACCAAAAGCCTATAGATATCCAATTTACAAGTAATAGGTGTCCATAACCCATAACCATGGTCCTTGAACCATTATAACCACTAAATGTCCATAACTGATACAGATGGCCCATGAACCATTATAACTACTAGCCATGTCCAATAGCCTACAGATATCCATTTTACAAGTAATAGGTGTCCATAACCCATAACCATGGTTCTTGAACCATTATAACCACTGCCATAACTGATACAGATGGCCCTTAAACCAATATAACTACTAGCCATGACCAATAGCCTATTGATATCGCTCTTACAAGTAATAGGTGTCCATAACCCATAACCATGGTCCTTGAACCATTATAACCACAAGATGTCCATAACTGATACTGACGGCCCTTGAACCATTATAACTACTAGCCCTGACCAATAGCATATAGATATCCATTTTACAAGTAATAGGTGTCCATAACCCATAACCATGGTTCTTGAACCATTATAACCACTGCCATAACTGATACAGATGGCCCATGAACCATTATAACTACTAGCCATGTCCAATAGCCTACAGATATCCATTTTACAAGTAATAGGTGTCCATAACCCATAACCATGGTTCTTGAACCAGTATAACCACTAGATATCCATAACTGATACTGATGGCCCTTCAACCATTATAACTACTAGCCATGACCAATAGCCTCTAGATATCCAATTTACAAGTAATAGGTGTCCATAACCCATAACCATGGTTCTTGAACCATTATAACCACTAGCTGTCCATAACTGATATTGATGGCCCTTGAACCATTATTACTACTAGCCATGACCAATAGCATATAGATATCCATTTTACAAGTAATAAGTGTCCATAACCCATAACCAAGGCCATTGAACCATTATAACCACTACATGCATGTCCATAACTCATATCGATGGCCCTTGAACCATTATAACTACTTGCCATGACCAATAGCCTACAGATATCCATTTTACAAGTAATAGGTGTCCATAACCCATAACCATGGTACTTGAACCATTATAACCACTAGATGTCCATAACTGATACTGATGGACCTTGAACCATTATAACTACTAGCCATGACCAATAGCCTATAGATATCCATTTTACAAGTAATAGGTGTCCATAACCCATAACCATGGTCCTTGAACCATTATAACCACTAGATGTCCATAACTGATACTGATGGCCCTTGAACCATTATAACTACTAGCCATGACCAATAGCATATAGATATACATTTTACAAGTAATAGGTGTCCATAACCCATAACCATGGTTCTTGAACCATTATAACCACTGCCATAACTGATACAGATGGCCCTTAAACCAATATAACTACTAGCCATGACCAATAGCCTATTGATATCGCTTTTACAAGTAATAGGTGTCCATAACCCATAACCATGGTCCTTGAACCATTATAACCACAAGATGTCCATAACTGATACTGACGGCCCTTGAACCATTATAACTACTAGCCCTGACCAATAGCCTATAGATATCCATTTTACAAGTAATAGGTGTCCATAACCCATAACCATGGTTCTTGAACCATTATAACCACTGCCATAACTGATACAGATGGCCCTTAAACCATTATAACTACTAGCCATGACCAATAGCCTATTGATATCGCTTTTACAAGTAATAGGTGTCCATAACCCATAACCATGGTCCTTGAACCATTATAACCACTAGATGTCCATAACTGATATTGATGGCCCTTGAACCATTATAACTACTAGCCATGACCAATAGCATATAGATATACATTTTACAAGACTCCTATGTGGGAGGTCCCGGGTTCGAACCCCGTGAAACCCCCCTTGTGGCCACCAGCCTCCGTTGAAACGTGGGTCCCCCTCTGTGCTGAAAATGCTGGGTCTCGTATATCGAGCCCAAGCAGAGGTGTGGATATCATTGTTAGGTGATTTACCGGGGAATGCACCTGTTGCTGGGTCGGGTGTCCGGTCACAATATGTGGCCAATGTCAATGGTACACTCCTTTACCATTTTTTTTACATTTTACAAGTAATAGGTGTCCATAACCCATAACCATGGTTCTTGAACCATTATAACCACTGCCATAACTGATACAGATGGCCATTAAACCAGTATAACTACTAGCCATGACCAATAGCCTATTGATATCGCTTTTACAAGTAATAGGTGTCCATAACCCATAACCATGGTCCTTGAACCATTATAACCACAAGATGTCCATAACTGATACTGACGGCCCTTGAACCATTATAACTACTAGCCCTGACCAATAGCCTATAGATATCCATTTTACAAGTAATAGGTGTCCATAACCCATAACCATGGTTCTTGAACCATTATAACCACTGCCATAACTGATACAGATGGCCCTTAAACCATTATAACTACTAGCCATGACCAGTAGCCTATTGATATCGCTTTTACAAGTAATAGGTGTCCATAACCCATAACCATGGTCCTTGAACCATTATAACCACTAGATGTCCATAACTGATACTGATGGCCCATGAACCATTATAACTACTAGCCATGTCCAATAGCCTACAGATATCCATTTTACAAGTAATAGGTGTCCATAACCCATAACCATGGTTCTTGAACCATTATAACCACTAGATGTCCATAACTGATACTGATGGCCCTTCAACCATTATAACTACTAGCCATGACCAATAGCCTCTAGATATCCAATTTACAAGTAATAGGTGTCCATAACCCATAACCATGGTTCTTGAACCGTTATAACCACTAGCTGTCCATAACTGATATGATGGCCCTTGAACCATTATAACTACTAGCCATGACCAATAGCATATAGATATCCATTTTACAAGTAATAAGTGTCCATAACCCATAACCAAGGCCATTGAACCATTATAACCACTACATGCATGTCCATAACTCATATCGATGGCCCTTGAACCATTATAACTACTTGCCATGACCAATAGCCTACAGATATCCATTTTACAAGTAATAGGTGTCCATAACCCATAACCATGGTACTTGAACCATTATAACCACTAGATGTCCATAACTGATACTGATGGACCTTGAACCATTTATAACTACTAGCCATGACCAATAGCCTATAGATATCCATTTTACAAGTAATAGGTGTCCATAACCCATAACCATGGTCCTTGAACCATTATAACCACTAGATGTCCATAACTGATACTAATGGCCCTTGAACGATTATAACTACTAGCCATGACCAATAGCATATAGATATACATTTTACAAGTAGTAGGTGTCCATAACCCATAACCATGGTTCTTGAACCATTATAACCACTGCCATAACTGATACAGATGGCCCTTAAACCAATATAACTACTAGCCATGACCAATAGCCTATTGATATTGCTTTTACAAGTAATAGGTGTCCATAACCCATAACCATGGTCCTTGAACCATTATAACCACAAGATGTCCATAACTGATACTGACGGCCCTTGAACCATTATAACTACTAGCCCTGACCAATAGCCTATAGATATCCATTTTACAAGTAATAGGTGTCCATAACCCATAACCATGGTTCTTGAACCATTATAACCACTGCCATAACTGATACAGATGGCCTTTAAACCATTATAACTACTAGCCATGACCAATAGCCTATTGATATCGCTTTTACAAGTAATAGGTGTCCATAACCCATAACCATGGTCCTTGAACCATTATAACCACTAGATGTCCATAACTGATACTGATGGCCCTTGAACCATTATAACTACTAGCCATGACCAATAGCATATAGATATACATTTTACAAGTAATAGGTGTCCATAACCCATAACCATGGTTCTTGAACCATTATAACCACTGCCATAACTGATACATATGGCCATTAAACCAATATAACTACTAGCCATGACCAATAGCCTATTGATATCGCTTTTACAAGTAATAGGTGTCCATAACCCATAACCATGGTCCTTGAGCCATTATAACCACAAGATGTCCATAACTGATACTGACGGCCCTTGAACCATTATAACTACTAGCCCTGACCAATAGCCTATTGATATCCATTTTACAAGTAATAGGTGTCCATAACCCATAACCATGGTTCTTGAACCATTATAACCACTGCCATAACTGATACAGATGGCCCCTCAACCATTATAACTACTAGCCATGACCAGTAGCCTATTGATATCGCTTTTACAAGTAATAGGTGTCCATAACCCATAACCAAGGTCCTTGAACCATTATAACCACTAGATGTCCATAACTGATACTGATGGCCCTTGAACCATTATAACTACTAGCCATGACCAATAGCATATAGATATACATTTTACAAGTAATAGGTGTCCATAACCCATAACCATGGTTCTTGAACCATTATAACCACTAGATGTCCATAACTGATACTGATGGACCTTGAACCATTTATAACTACTAGCCATGACCAATAGCCTATAGATATCCATTTTACAAGTAATAGGTGTCCATAACCCATAACCATGGTCCTTGAACCATTATAACCACTAGATGTCCATAACTGATACTAATGGCCCTTGAACGATTATAACTACTAGCCATGACCAATAGCATATAGATATACATTTTACAAGTAGTAGGTGTCCATAACCCATAACCATGGTTCTTGAACCATTATAACCACTGCCATAACTGATACAGATGGCCCTTAAACCAATATAACTACTAGCCATGACCAATAGCCTATTGATATTGCTTTTACAAGTAATAGGTGTCCATAACCCATAACCATGGTCCTTGAACCATTATAACCACAAGATGTCCATAACTGATACTGACGGCCCTTGAACCATTATAACTACTAGCCCTGACCAATAGCCTATAGATATCCATTTTACAAGTAATAGGTGTCCATAACCCATAACCATGGTTCTTGAACCATTATAACCACTGCCATAACTGATACAGATGGCCTTTAAACCATTATAACTACTAGCCATGACCAATAGCCTATTGATATCGCTTTTACAAGTAATAGGTGTCCATAACCCATAACCATGGTCCTTGAACCATTATAACCACTAGATGTCCATAACTGATACTGATGGCCCTTGAACCATTATAACTACTAGCCATGACCAATAGCATATAGATATACATTTTACAAGTAATAGGTGTCCATAACCCATAACCATGGTTCTTGAACCATTATAACCACTGCCATAACTGATACATATGGCCATTAAACCAATATAACTACTAGCCATGACCAATAGCCTATTGATATCGCTTTTACAAGTAATAGGTGTCCATAACCCATAACCATGGTCCTTGAACCATTATAACCACAAGATGTCCATAACTGATACTGACGGCCCTTGAACCATTATAACTACTAGCCCTGACCAATAGCCTATTGATATCCATTTTACAAGTAATAGGTGTCCATAACCCATAACCATGGTTCTTGAACCATTATAACCACTGCCATAACTGATACAGATGGCCCCTCAACCATTATAACTACTAGCCATGACCAGCAGCCTATTGATATCGCTTTTACAAGTAATAGGTGTCCATAACCCATAACCATGGTCCTTGAACCATTATAACCACTAGATGTCCCTAACTGATACTGATGGCCCTTGAACCATTATAACTACTAGCCATGACCAATAGCATATAGATATACATTTTACAAGTAATAGGTGTCCATAACCCATAACCATGGTTCTTGAACCATTATAACCACTAAATGTCCATAACTGATACTGATGGCCCTTGAACCATTATAACTACTGGCCATGACCAATAGCCTATAGATATATATTTTACGAGTAATAGGTGTTTATAACCCATAACCATGGCCCTTGAACAATTATAACCACTAGATGTCTGTAACTGATACCGATGGCCCTTGAACCATTATAACTACTACCCATGACCTATATAGATATCTATTTTACAAGTAATAGGTGTCCATAACCCATAACCATGGTTCTTGAACAATTATAGCCACTAGATGTCCATAACTGATACTGATGGCCCTTCAACCATTATAACTACTGGCCATGACCAATAGCCTTTAGATATCCATTTTACAAGTAATAGGAGTCCATAACGCATAACCATGGTTCTTGAACCATTATAACCACTAGATGTCCATAACTGATATTGATGGCCCTTGAACCATTATACCTACTAGTCATGACCAATAGCCTATAGATATCCATTTTACAAGTAATAAGTGTCCATAACCCATAACCATGGTTCTTGAACCATTATAACCACTAGATGTCCATAACTGATACTGATGGCCCTTGAACCATTATAACTACTTGCCATGACCAATAGCCTATAGATATCCGTTTTACAAGTTAAAGGTGTCCATAACCCATAACCATGGTTCTTGAACCATTATAACTACTAGATTTCCAGAACTGATATTGATGGCCCTTGACCCATTATAACTACTAGCCATGACCAATAGCCTATAGATATCCATTTTACAAGTAATAGGTGTCCATAACCCATAACCATGGTCCTTGAACCATTATAACCACTAGATGTCCAAAATAGATACTAATGGCCCTTGAACCATTATAACTATTTGCCATGACCAATAGCCTATAGATATCCGTTTTACAAGTTAAAGGTGTCCATAACCCATAACCATGGTTCTTGAACCATTATAACTACTAGATTTCCAGAACTGATATTGATGGCCCTTGACCCATTATAACTACTAGCCATGACCAATAGCCTATAGATATCCATTTTACAAGTAATAGGTGTCCATAACCCATAACCATGGTCCTTGAACCATTATAACCACTAGATGTCCAAAACAGATACTAATGGTCCTTGAACCATTACAACTACTAGCCATGACCAATAGCAAATAGATATCCATTTTACAAGTAATAGGTGTCCATAACCCATAACCATGGTTCTTGAACCATTATAACCTCTAGATGTCCATAACTGATACTGATGGCCCTCGAACCATTATAACTACTAGCCATGACCAATAGCCTATAGATATCCATTTTACAAGTAATAGGTGTCCATAACCCATAACCATGGTTCTTGAACCATTATAACCACTAGCTATCCATAACTGATACTGATGGCCCTTGAACCATTATAACTACTAGCCATGACCAATAGCCAATAGATATCCATTTTACAAGTAATAGGTGTCCATAACCTATAACCATGGTTCTTGAACAATTATAACCACTAGATGTCCATAACTGATACTGATGGCCCTTCAACCATTATAACTACTAGCCATGACCAAAAGCCTATAGATATCCAATTTACAAGTAATAGGTGTCCATAACCCATAACAGTGGTCCTTGAACCATTATAACCACTAGATGTCCAAAACAGATACTAATGGCCCTTGAACCATTACAACTACTAGCCATGACCAATAGCATATAGATATCCATTTTACAAGTAATAAGTGTCCATAACCCATAACCAAGGCCATTGAACCATTATAACCACTACATGCATGTCCATAACTCATATCGATGGCCCTTGAACCATTATAACTACTTGCCATGACCAATAGCCTACAGATATCCATTTTACAAGTAATAGGTGTCCATAACCCATAACCATGGTACTTGAACCATTATAACCACTAGATGTCCATAACTGATACTAATGGCCCTTGAACGATTATAACTACTAGCCATGACCAATAGCATATAGATATACATTTTACAATTAATAGGTGTCCATAACCCATAACCATGGTTCTTGAACCATTATAACCGCTGCCATAACTGATACAGATGGCCCTTAAACCAATATAACTACTAGCCATGACCAATAGCCTATTGATATCGCTTTTACAAGTAATAGGTGTCCATAACCCATAACCATGGTCCTTGAACCATTATAACCACAAGATGTCCATAACTGATACTGACGGCCCTTGAACCATTATAACTACTAGCCCTGACCAATAGCCTATAGATATCCATTTTACAAGTAATAGGTGTCCATAACCCATAACCATGGTTCTTGAACCATTATAACCACTGCCATAACTGATACAGATGGCCCTTAAACCATTATAACTACTAGCCATGACCAATAGCCTATTGATATCGCTTTTACAAGTAATAGGTGTCCATAACCCATAACCATGGTCCTTGAACCATTATAACCACTAGATGTCCATAACTGATACTGATGGCCCTTGAACCATTATAACTACTAGCCATGACCAATAGCATATAGATATACATTTTACAAGTAATAGGTGTCCATAACCCATAACAATGGTTCTTGAACCATTATAACCACTGCCATAACTGATACATATGGCCATTAAACCAATATAACTACTAGCCATGACCAATAGCCTATTGATATCGCTTTTACAAGTAATAGGTGTCCATAACCCATAACCATGGTCCTTGAACCATTATAACCACAAGATGTCCATAACTGATACTGACGGCCCTTGAACCATTATAACTACTAGCCCTGACCAATAGCCTATAGATATCCATTTTACAAGTTATAGGTGTCCATAACCCATAACCATGGTTCTTGAACCATTATAACCACTGCCATAACTGATACAGATGGCCTTTAAACCATTATAACTACTAGCCATGACCAATAGCCTATTGATATCGCTTTTACAAGTAATAGGTGTCCATAACCCATAACCATGGTCCTTGAACCATTATAACCACTAGATGTCCATAACTGATACTGATGGCCCTTGAACCATTATAACTACTAGCCATGACCAATAGCATATAGATATACATTTTACAAGTAATAGGTGTCCATAACCCATAACCATGGTTCTTGAACCATTATAACCACTGCCATAACTGATACATATGGCCATTAAACCAATATAACTACTAGCCATGACCAATAGCCTATTGATATCGCTTTTACAAGTAATAGGTGTCCATAACCCATAACCATGGTCCTTGAACCATTATAACCACAAGATGTCCATAACTGATACTGACGGCCCTTGAACCATTATAACTACTAGCCCTGACCAATAGCCTATTGATATCCATTTTACAAGTAATAGGTGTCCATAACCCATAACCATGGTTCTTGAACCATTATAACCACTGCCATAACTGATACAGATGGCCCCTCAACCATTATAACTACTAGCCATGACCAGTAGCCTATTGATATCGCTTTTACAAGTAATAGGTGTCCATAACCCATAACCAAGGTCCTTGAACCATTATAACCACTAGATGTCCATAACTGATACTGATGGCCCTTGAACCATTATAACTACTAGCCATGACCAATAGCATATAGATATACATTTTACAAGTAATAGGTGTCCATAACCCATAACCATGGTTCTTGAACCATTATAACCACTAGATGTCCATAACTGATACTGATGGACCTTGAACCATTTATAACTACTAGCCATGACCAATAGCCTATAGATATCCATTTTACAAGTAATAGGTGTCCATAACCCATAACCATGGTCCTTGAACCATTATAACCACTAGATGTCCATAACTGATACTAATGGCCCTTGAACGATTATAACTACTAGCCATGACCAATAGCATATAGATATACATTTTACAAGTAGTAGGTGTCCATAACCCATAACCATGGTTCTTGAACCATTATAACCACTGCCATAACTGATACAGATGGCCCTTAAACCAATATAACTACTAGCCATGACCAATAGCCTATTGATATTGCTTTTACAAGTAATAGGTGTCCATAACCCATAACCATGGTCCTTGAACCATTATAACCACAAGATGTCCATAACTGATACTGACGGCCCTTGAACCATTATAACTACTAGCCCTGACCAATAGCCTATAGATATCCATTTTACAAGTAATAGGTGTCCATAACCCATAACCATGGTTCTTGAACCATTATAACCACTGCCATAACTGATACAGATGGCCTTTAAACCATTATAACTACTAGCCATGACCAATAGCCTATTGATATCGCTTTTACAAGTAATAGGTGTCCATAACCCATAACCATGGTCCTTGAACCATTATAACCACTAGATGTCCATAACTGATACTGATGGCCCTTGAACCATTATAACTACTAGCCATGACCAATAGCATATAGATATACATTTTACAAGTAATAGGTGTCCATAACCCATAACCATGGTTCTTGAACCATTATAACCACTGCCATAACTGATACATATGGCCATTAAACCAATATAACTACTAGCCATGACCAATAGCCTATTGATATCGCTTTTACAAGTAATAGGTGTCCATAACCCATAACCATGGTCCTTGAACCATTATAACCACAAGATGTCCATAACTGATACTGACGGCCCTTGAACCATTATAACTACTAGCCCTGACCAATAGCCTATTGATATCCATTTTACAAGTAATAGGTGTCCATAACCCATAACCATGGTTCTTGAACCATTATAACCACTGCCATAACTGATACAGATGGCCCCTCAACCATTATAACTACAAGCCATGACCAGCAGCCTATTGATATCGCTTTTACAAGTAATAGGTGTCCATAACCCATAACCATGGTCCTTGAACCATTATAACCACTAGATGTCCCTAACTGATACTGATGGCCCTTGAACCATTATAACTACTAGCCATGACCAATAGCATATAGATATACATTTTACAAGTAATAGGTGTCCATAACCCATAACCATGGTTCTTGAACCATTATAACCACTAAATGTCCATAACTGATACTGATGGCCCTTGAACCATTATAACTACTGGCCATGACCAATAGCCTATAGATATATATTTTACGAGTAATAGGTGTTTATAACCCATAACCATGGCCCTTGAACAATTATAACCACTAGATGTCTGTAACTGATACCGATGGCCCTTGAACCATTATAACTACTACCCATGACCTATATAGATATCTATTTTACAAGTAATAGGTGTCCATAACCCATAACCATGGTTCTTGAACAATTATAGCCACTAGATGTCCATAACTGATACTGATGGCCCTTCAACCATTATAACTACTGGCCATGACCAATAGCCTTTAGATATCCATTTTACAAGTAATAGGAGTCCATAACGCATAACCATGGTTCTTGAACCATTATAACCACTAGATGTCCATAACTGATATTGATGGACCTTGAACCATTATACCTACTAGTCATGACCAATAGCCTATAGATATCCATTTTACAAGTAATAAGTGTCCATAACCCATAACCATGGTTCTTGAACCATTATAACCACTAGATGTCCATAACTGATACTGATGGCCCTTGAACCATTATAACTACTTGCCATGACCAATAGCCTATAGATATCCGTTTTACAAGTTAAAGGTGTCCATAACCCATAACCATGGTTCTTGAACCATTATAACTACTAGATTTCCAGAACTGATATTGATGGCCCTTGACCCATTATAACTACTAGCCATGACCAATAGCCTATAGATATCCATTTTACAAGTAATAGGTGTCCATAACCCATAACCATGGTCCTTGAACCATTATAACCACTAGATGTCCAAAATAGATACTAATGGCCCTTGAACCATTATAACTATTTGCCATGACCAATAGCCTATAGATATCCGTTTTACAAGTTAAAGGTGTCCATAACCCATAACCATGGTTCTTGAACCATTATAACTACTAGATTTCCAGAACTGATATTGATGGCCCTTGACCCATTATAACTACTAGCCATGACCAATAGCCTATAGATATCCATTTTACAAGTAATAGGTGTCCATAACCCATAACCATGGTCCTTGAACCATTATAACCACTAGATGTCCAAAACAGATACTAATGGTCCTTGAACCATTACAACTACTAGCCATGACCAATAGCAAATAGATATCCATTTTACAAGTAATAGGTGTCCATAACCCATAACCATGGTTCTTGAACCATTATAACCTCTAGATGTCCATAACTGATACTGATGGCCCTCGAACCATTATAACTACTAGCCATGACCAATAGCCTATAGATATCCATTTTACAAATAATAGGTGTCCATAACCCATAACCATGGTTCTTGAACCATTATAACCACTAGCTATCCATAACTGATACTGATGGCCCTTGAACCATTATAACTACTAGCCATGACCAATAGCCAATAGATATCCATTTTACAAGTAATAGGTGTCCATAACCTATAACCATGGTTCTTGAACAATTATAACCACTAGATGTCCATAACTGATACTGATGGCCCTTCAACCATTATAACTACTAGCCATGACCAAAAGCCTATAGATATCCAATTTACAAGTAATAGGTGTCCATAACCCATAACAGTGGTCCTTGAACCATTATAACCACTAGATGTCCAAAACAGATACTAATGGCCCTTGACCCATTACAACTACTAGCCATGACCAATAGCATATAGATATCCATTTTACAAGTAATAAGTGTCCATAACCCATAACCAAGGCCATTGAACCATTATAACCACTACATGCATGTCCATAACTCATATCGATGGCCCTTGAACCATTATAACTACTTGCCATGACCAATAGCCTACAGATATCCATTTTACAAGTAATAGGTGTCCATAACCCATAACCATGGTACTTGAACCATTATAACCACTAGATGTCCATAACTGATACTAATGGCCCTTGAACGATTATAACTACTAGCCATGACCAATAGCATATAGATATACATTTTACAATTAATAGGTGTCCATAACCCATAACCATGGTTCTTGAACCATTATAACCGCTGCCATAACTGATACAGATGGCCCTTAAACCAATATAACTACTAGCCATGACCAATAGCCTATTGATATCGCTTTTACAAGTAATAGGTGTCCATAACCCATAACCATGGTCCTTGAACCATTATAACCACAAGATGTCCATAACTGATACTGACGGCCCTTGAACCATTATAACTACTAGCCCTGACCAATAGCCTATAGATATCCATTTTACAAGTAATAGGTGTCCATAACCCATAACCATGGTTCTTGAACCATTATAACCACTGCCATAACTGATACAGATGGCCCTTAAACCATTATAACTACTAGCCATGACCAATAGCCTATTGATATCGCTTTTACAAGTAATAGGTGTCCATAACCCATAACCATGGTCCTTGAACCATTATAACCACTAGATGTCCATAACTGATACTGATGGCCCTTGAACCATTATAACTACTAGCCATGACCAATAGCATATAGATATACATTTTACAAGTAATAGGTGTCCATAACCCATAACAATGGTTCTTGAACCATTATAACCACTGCCATAACTGATACATATGGCCATTAAACCAATATAACTACTAGCCATGACCAATAGCCTATTGATATCGCTTTTACAAGTAATAGGTGTCCATAACCCATAACCATGGTCCTTGAACCATTATAACCACAAGATGTCCATAACTGATACTGACGGCCCTTGAACCATTATAACTACTAGCCCTGACCAATAGCCTATAGATATCCATTTTACAAGTTATAGGTGTCCATAACCCATAACCATGGTTCTTGAACCATTATAACCACTGCCATAACTGATACAGATGGCCCCTAAACCATTATAACTACTAGCCATGACCAGTAGCCTATTGATATCGCTTTTACAAGTAATAGGTGTCCATAACCCATAACCATGGTCCTTGAACCATTATAACCACTAGATGTCCATAACTGATACTGATGGCCCTTGAACCATTATAACTACTAGCCATGACCAATAGCATATAGATATACATTTTACAAGTAATAGGTGTCCATAACCCATAACCATGGTTCTTGAACCATTATAACCACTAAATGTCCATAACTGATACTGATGGCCCTTGAACCATTATAACTACTAGCCATGACCAATAGCCTATAGATATATATTTTACGAGTAATAGGTGTTTATAACCCATAACCATGGCCCTTGAACAATTATAACCACTAGATGTCTGTAACTGATACCGATGGCCCTTGAACCATTATAACTACTACCCATGACCTATATAGATATCTATTTTACAAGTAATAGGTGTCCATAACCCATAACCATGGTTCTTGAACAATTATAGCCATTAGATGTCCATAACTGATACTGATGGCCCTTCAACCATTATAACTACTGGCCATGACCAATAGCCTATAGATATCCATTTTACAAGTAATAGGAGTCCATAACCCATAACCATGGTTCTTGAACCATTATAACCACTAGATGTCCATAACTGATACTGATGGCCCTTGAACCATTATACCTACTAGTCATGACCAATAGCCTATAGATATCTATTTTACAAGTAATAAGTGTCCATAACCCATAACCATGGTTCTTGAACCATTATAACCACTAGATGTCCATAACTGATACTGATGGCCCTTCAACTATTATAACTACTAGCCATGACCAATAGCCTCTAGATATTCAATTTACAACTAAATGTGTCTATAACCCATAACCATGGTCGTTGAACTATTATAACCACTAGATTTCCAGAACTGATATTGATGGCCCTTGACCCATTATAACTACTAGCCATGACCAATAGCCTATAGATATCCATTTTACAAGTAATAGGTGTCCATAACCCATAACCATGGTTCTTGAACCATTATAACCACTAGCTGTCCATAACTGATACTGATGGCCCTTAAACCATTATAACTACTAGCCATGACCAATAGCCAATAGATATCCATTTTACAAGTAATAGGTGTCCATAACCTATAACCATGGTTCTTGAACAATTATAACCACTAGATGTCCATAACTGATACTGATGGCCCTTCAACCATTATAACTACTAGCCATGACAAAAGCCTATAGATATCCAATTTACAAGTAATAGGTGTCCATAACCCATAACAGTGGTCCTTGAACCATTATAACCACTAGATGTCCAAAACAGATACTAATGGCCCTTGAACCATTACAACTACTAGCCATGACCAATAGCATATAGATATCCATTTTACAAGTAATAAGTGTCCATAACCCATAACCAAAGCCATTGAACCATTATAACCACTACATGCATGTCCATAACTCATATCGATGGCCCTTGAACCATTATAACTACTTGCCATGACCAATAGCCTACAGATATCCATTTTACAAGTAATAGGTGTCCATAACCCATAACCATGGTACTTGAACCATTATAACCACTAGATGTCCATAACTGATACTGATGGACCTTGAACCATTTATAACTACTAGCCATGACCAATAGCCTATAGATATCCATTTTACAAGTAATAGGTGTCCATAACCCATAACCATGGTCCTTGAACCATTATAACCACTAGATGTCCATAACTGATACTAATGGCCCTTGAACGATTATAACTACTAGCCATGACCAATAGCATATAGATATACATTTTACAAGTAATAGGTGTCCATAACCCATAACCATGGTTCTTGAACCATTATAACCACTGCCATAACTGATACAGATGGCCCCTAAACCATTATAACTACTAGCCATGACCAGTAGCCTATTGATATCGCTTTTACAAGTAATAGGTGTCCATAACCCATAACCATGGTCCTTGAACCATTATAACCACAAGATGTCCATAACTGATACTGACGGCCCTTGAACCATTATAACTACTAGCCCTGACCAATAGCCTATAGATATCCATTTTACAAGTTATAGGTGTCCATAACCCATAACCATGGTTCTTGAACCATTATAACCACTGCCATAACTGATACAGATGGCCCCTAAACCATTATAACTACTAGCCATGACCAGTAGCCTATTGATATCGCTTTTACAAGTAATAGGTGTCCATAACCCATAACCATGGTCCTTGAACCATTATAACCACTAGATGTCCATAACTGATACTGATGGCCCTTGAACCATTATAACTACTAGCCATGACCAATAGCATATAGATATACATTTTACAAGTAATAGGTGTCCATAACCCATAACCATGGTTCTTGAACCATTATAACCACTAAATGTCCATAACTGATACTGATGGCCCTTGAACCATTATAACTACTAGCCATGACCAATAGCCTATAGATATATATTTTACGAGTAATAGGTGTTTATAACCCATAACCATGGCCCTTGAACAATTATAACCACTAGATGTCTGTAACTGATACCGATGGCCCTTGAACCATTATAACTACTACCCATGACCTATATAGATATCTATTTTACAAGTAATAGGTGTCCATAACCCATAACCATGGTTCTTGAACAATTATAGCCATTAGATGTCCATAACTGATACTGATGGCCCTTCAACCATTATAACTACTGGCCATGACCAATAGCCTATAGATATCCATTTTACAAGTAATAGGAGTCCATAACCCATAACCATGGTTCTTGAACCATTATAACCACTAGATGTCCATAACTGATACTGATGGCCCTTGAACCATTATACCTACTAGTCATGACCAATAGCCTATAGATATCTATTTTACAAGTAATAAGTGTCCATAACCCATAACCATGGTTCTTGAACCATTATAACCACTAAATGTCCATAACTGATACTGATGGCCCTTGAACCATTATAACTACTAGCCATGACCAATAGCCTATAGATATATATTTTACGAGTAATAGGTGTTTATAACCCATAACCATGGCCCTTGAACAATTATAACCACTAGATGTCTGTAACTGATACCGATGGCCCTTGAACCATTATAACTACTACCCATGACCTATATAGATATCTATTTTACAAGTAATAGGTGTCCATAACCCATAACCATGGTTCTTGAACAATTATAGCCATTAGATGTCCATAACTGATACTGATGGCCCTTCAACCATTATAACTACTGGCCATGACCAATAGCCTATAGATATCCATTTTACAAGTAATAGGAGTCCATAACCCATAACCATGGTTCTTGAACCATTATAACCACTAGATGTCCATAACTGATACTGATGGCCCTTGAACCATTATACCTACTAGTCATGACCAATAGCCTATAGATATCTATTTTACAAGTAATAAGTGTCCATAACCCATAACCATAGTTCTTGAACCATTATAACCACTAGATGTCCATAACTGATACTGATGGCCCTTCAACTATTATAACTACTAGCCATGACCAATAGCCTCTAGATATTCAATTTACAACTAAATGTGTCTATAACCCATAACCATGGTCGTTGAACTATTATAACCACTAGATTTCCAGAACTGATATTGATGGCCCTTGACCCATTATAACTACTAGCCATGACCAATAGCCTATAGATATCCATTTTACAAGTAATAGGTGTCCATAACCCATAACCATGGTTCTTGAACCATTATAACCACTAGCTGTCCATAACTGATACTGATGGCCCTTGAACCATTATAACTACTAGCCATGACCAATAGCCAATAGATATCCATTTTACAAGTAATAGGTGTCCATAACCTATAACCATGGTTCTTGAACAATTATAACCACTAGATGTCCATAACTGATACTGATGGCCCTTCAACCATTATAACTACTAGCCATGACAAAAGCCTATAGATATCCAATTTACAAGTAATAGGTGTCCATAACCCATAACAGTGGTCCTTGAACCATTATAACCACTAGATGTCCAAAACAGATACTAATGGCCCTTGAACCATTACAACTACTAGCCATGACCAATAGCATATAGATATCCATTTTACAAGTAATAAGTGTCCATAACCCATAACCAAAGCCATTGAACCATTATAACCACTACATGCATGTCCATAACTCATATCGATGGCCCTTGAACCATTATAACTACTTGCCATGACCAATAGCCTACAGATATCCATTTTACAAGTAATAGGTGTCCATAACCCATAACCATGGTACTTGAACCATTATAACCACTAGATGTCCATAACTGATACTGATGGACCTTGAACCATTTATAACTACTAGCCATGACCAATAGCCTATAGATATCCATTTTACAAGTAATAGGTGTCCATAACCCATAACCATGGTCCTTGAACCATTATAACCACTAGATGTCCATAACTGATACTAATGGCCCTTGAACGATTATAACTACTAGCCATGACCAATAGCATATAGATATACATTTTACAAGTAATAGGTGTCCATAACCCATAACCATGGTTCTTGAACCATTATAACCACTGCCATAACTGATACAGATGGCCCTTAAACCAATATAACTACTAGCCATGACCAATAGCCTATTGATATCGCTTTTACAAGTAATAGGTGTCCATAACCCATAACCATGGTCCTTGAACCATTATAACCACAAGATGTCCATAACTGATACTGACGGCCCTTGAACCATTATAACTACTAGCCCTGACCAATAACCTATAGATATCCATTTTACAAGTAATAGGTGTCCATAACCCATAACCATGGTTCTTGAACCATTATAACCACTGCCATAACTGATACAGATGGCCCTTAAACCATTATAACTACTAGCCATCACCAATAGCCTATTGATATCGCTTTTACAAGTAATAGGTGTCCATAACCCATAACCATGGTCCTTGAACCATTATAACCACTAGATGTCCATAATTGATACTGATGGCCCTTGAACCATTATAACTACTAGCCATGACCAATATCATATAGATATACATTTTACAAGTAATAGGTGTCCATAACCCATAACCATGGTCCTTGAACCATTATAACCACTAGATGTCCATAACTGATACTGATGGCCCTTGAACCATTATAACTACTAGCCATGACCAATAGCCTATAGATATATATTTTACGAGTAATAGGTGTTAATAACCCATAACCATGGCCCTTGAACAATTATAACCACTAGATGTCTGTAACTGATACCGATGGCCCTTGAACCATTATAACTACTACCCATGACCTATATAGATATCTATTTTACAAGTAATAGGTGTCCATAACCCATAACCATGGTTCTTGAACCATTATAACCACTAGCTGTCCATAACTGATACTGATGGCCCTTGAACCATTATAACTACTAGCCATGACCAATAGCCAATAGATATCCATTTTACAAGTAATAGGTGTCCATAACCCATAACCATGGTTCTTGAACAATTATAACCACTAGATGTCCATAACTGATACTGATGGCCCTTCAACCATTATAACTACTAGCCATGACCAAAAGCCTATAGATATCCAATTTACAAGTAATAGGTGACCATAACCCATAACAGTGGTCCTTGAACCATTATAACCACTAGATGTCCAAAACAGATACTAATGGCCCTTGAACCATTACAACTACTAGCCATGACCAATAGCATATAGATATCCATTTTACAAGTAATATGTGTCCATAACCCATAACCAAGGCCATTGAACCATTATAACCACTACATGCATGTCCATAACTCATATCGATGGCCCTTGAACCATTATAACTACTTGCCATGACCAATAGCCTACAGATATCCATTTTACAAGTAATAGGTGTCCATAACCCATAACCATGGTACTTGAACCATTATAACCACTAGATGTCCATAGCTGATATTGATGGACCTTGAACCATTATAACTACTAGCCATGACCAATAGCCTATAGATATCCATTTTACAAGTAATAGGTGTCCATAACCCATAACCATGGTCCTTGAACCATTATAACCACTAGATGTCCATAACTGATACTGATTGCCCTTGAACCATTATAACTACTAGCCATGACCAATAGCATATAGATATACATTTTACAAGTAATAGGTGTCCATAACCCATAACCATGGTTCTTGAACCATTATAACCACTGCCATAACTGATACATATGGCCCTTAAACCAATATAACTACTAGCCATGACCAATAGCCTATTGATATCGCTTTTACAAGTAATAGGTGTCCATAACCCATAACCATGGTCCTTGAACCATTATAACCACAAGATGTCCATAAGTGATACTGACGGCCCTTGAACCATTATAACTACTAGCCCTGACCAATAGCCTATAGATATCCATTTTACAAGTAATAGGTGTCCATAACCCATAACCATGGTTCTTGAACCATTATAACCACTGCCATAACTGATACAGATGGCCCTTAAACCATTATAACTACTAGCCATCACCAATAGCCTATTGATATCGCTTTTACAAGTAATAGGTGTCCATAACCCATAACCATGGTCCTTGAAGCATTATAACCACTAGATGTCCATAATTGATACTGATGGCCCTTGAACCATTATAACTACTAGCCATGACCAATATCATATAGATATACATTTTACAAGTAATAGGTGTTCATAACCCATAACCATGGTTCTTGAACCATTATAACCATTAAATGTCCATAACTGATACTGATGGCCCTTGAACCATTATAACTACTAGCCATGACCAATAGCCTATAGATATATATTTTACGAGTAATAGGTGTTAATAACCCATAACCATGGCCCTTGAACAATTATAACCACTAGATGTCTGTAACTGATACCGATGGCCCTTGAACCATTATAACTACTACCCATGACCTATATAGATATCTATTTTACAAGTAATAGGTGTCCATAACCCATAACCATGGTTCTTGAACCATTATAACCACTAGCTGTCCATAACTGATACTGATGGCCCTTGAACCATTATAACTACTAGCCATGACCAATAGCCAATAGATATCCATTTTACAAGTAATAGGTGTCCATAACCTATAACCATGGTTCTTGAACAATTATAACCACTAGATGTCCATAACTGATACTGATGGCCCTTCAACCATTATAACTACTAGCCATGACCAAAAGCCTATAGATATCCAATTTACAAGTAATAGGTGTCCATAACCCATAACAGTGGTCCTTGAACCATTATAACCACTAGATGTCCAAAACAGATACTAATGGCCCTTGAACCATTACAACTACTAGCCATGACCAATAGCATATAGATATCCATTTTACAAGTAATAAGTGTCCATAACCCATAACCAAGGCAATTGAACCATTATAACCACTACATGCATGTCCATAACTCATATCGATGGCCCTTGAACCATTATAACTACTTGCCATGACCAATAGCCTACAGATATCCATTTTACAAGTAATAGGTGTCCATAACCCATAACCATGGTACTTGAACCATTATAACCACTAGATGTCCATAACTGATACTGATGGACCTTGAACCATTTATAACTACTAGCCATGACCAATAGCCTATAGATATCCATTTTACAAGTAATAGGTGTCCATAACCCATAACCATGGTCCTTGAACCATTATAACCACTAGATGTCCATAACTGATACTAATGGCCCTTGAACGATTATAACTACTAGCCATGACCAATAGCATATAGATATACATTTTACAAGTAATAGGTGTCCATAACCCATAACCATGGTTCTTGAACCATTATAACCACTGCCATAACTGATACAGATGGCCCTTAAACCAATATAACTACTAGCCATGACCAATAGCCTATTGATATCGCTTTTACAAGTAATAGGTGTCCATAACCCATAACCATGGTCCTTGAACCATTATAACCACAAGATGTCCATAACTGATACTGACGGCCCTTGAACCATTATAACTACTAGCCCTGACCAATAGCCTATAGATATCCATTTTACAAGTAATAGGTGTCCATAACCCATAACCATGGTTCTTGAACCATTATAACCACTGCCATAACTGATACAGATGGCCCTTAAACCATTATAACTACTAGCCATGACCAATAGCCTATTGATATCACTTTTACAAGTAATAGGTGTCCATAACCCATAACCATGGTCCTTGAACCATTATAACCACTAGATGTCCATAACTGATACTGATGGCCCTTGAACCATTTATAACTACTAGCCATGACCAATAGCCTATAGATATCCATTTTACAAGTAATAGGTGTCCATAACCCATAACCATGGTCCTTGAACCATTATAACCACTAGATGTCCATAACTGATACTAATGGCCCTTGAACGATTATAACTACTAGCCATGACCAATAGCATATAGATATACATTTTACAAGTAATAGGTGTCCATAACCCATAACCATGGTTCTTGAACCATTATAACCACTGCCATAACTGATACAGATGGCCCTTAAACCAATATAACTACTAGCCAAGACCAATAGCCTATTGATATCGCTTTTACAAGTAATAGGTGTCCATAACCCATAACCATGGTCCTTGAACCATTATAACCACAAGATGTCCATAACTGATACTGACGGCCCTTGAACCATTATAACTACTAGCCCTGACCAATAGCCTATAGATATCCATTTTACAAGTAATAGGTGTCCATAACCCATAACCATGGTTCTTGAACCATTATAACCACTGCCATAACTGATACAGATGGCCCTTAAACCATTATAACTACTAGCCATGACCAATAGCCTATTCATATCACCTTTACAAGTAAAAGGTGTCCATAACCCATAACCATGGTCCTTGAACCATTATAACCACTAGATGTCCATAACTAATACTGATGGCCCTTGAACCATTATAACTACTAGCCATGACCAATAGCATATAGATATACATTTTACAAGTAATAGGTGTCCATAACCCATAACCATGGTTCTTGAACCATTATAACCACTGCCATAACTGATACATATGGCCATTAAACCTATATAACTACTAGCCATGACCAATAGCCTATTGATATCGCTTTTACAAGTAATAGGTGTCCATAACCCATAACCATGGTCCTTGAACCATTATAACCACAAGATGTCCATAACTGATACTGACGGCCCTTGAACCATTATAACTACTAGCCCTGACCAATAGCCTATAGATATCCATTTTACAAGTTATAGGTGTCCATAACCCATAACCATGGTTCTTGAACCATTATAACCACTGCCATAACTGATACAGATGGCCCCTAAACCATTATAACTACTAGCCATGACCAGTAGCCTATTGATATCGCTTTTACAAGTAATAGGTGTCCATAACCCATAACCATGGTCCTTGAACCATTATAACCAATAGATGTCCATAACTGATACTGATGGCCCTTGAACCATTATAACTACTAGCCATGACCAATAGCATATAGATATACATTTTACAAGTAATAGGTGTCCATAACCCATAACCATGGTTCTTGAACCATTATAACCACTAAATGTCCATAACTGATACTGATGGCCCTTGAACCATTATAACTACTAGCCATGACCAATAGCCTATAGATATATATTTTACGAGTAATAGGTGTTTATAACCCATAACCATGGCCCTTGAACAATTATAACCACTAGATGTCTGTAACTGATACCGATGGCCCTTGAACCATTATAACTACTACCCATGACCTATATAGATATCTATTTTACAAGTAATAGGTGTCCATAACCCATAACCATGGTTCTTGAACAATTATAGCCATTAGATGTCCATAACTGATACTGATGGCCCTTCAACCATTATAACTACTGGCCATGACCAATAGCTTATAGATATCCATTTTACAAGTAATAGGAGTCCATAACCCATAACCATGGTTCTTGAACCATTATAACCACTAGATGTCCATAACTGATACTGATGGCCCTTGAACCATTATACCTACTAGTCATGACCAATAGCCTATAGATATCTATTTTACAAGTAATAAGTGTCCATAACCCATAACCATGGTTCTTGAACCATTATAACCACTAGATGTCCATAACTGATACTGATGGCCCTTCAACTATTATAACTACTAGCCATGACCAATAGCCTCTAGATATTCAACTTACAACTAAATGTGTCTATAACCCATAACCATGGTCGTTGAACTATTATAACCACTAGATTTCCAGAACTGATATTGATGGCCCTTGACCCATTATAACTACTAGCCATGACCAATAGCCTATAGATATCCATTTTACAATTAATGGGTATCCATAACCCATAACCATGGTCCTTGAACCATTATAACCACTAGATGTCCATAACTGATACTGATGGCCCTTGAACCATTATAACTACTTGCCATGACCAATAGCCTATAGATATCCGTTTTACAAGTTAAAGGTGTCCATAACCCATAACCATGGTTCTTGAACCATTATAACTACTAGATTTCCAGAACTGATATTGATGGCCCTTGACCCATTATAACTACTAGCCATGACCAATAGCCTATAGATATCCATTTTACAAGTAATAGGTGTCCATAACCCATAACCATGGTCCTTGAACCATTATAACCACTAGATGTCCAAAACAGATACTAATGGCCCTTGAACCATTACAACTACTAGCCATGACCAATAGCATATAGATATCCATTTTACAAGTAATAGGTGTCCATAACCCATAACCATGGTTCTTGAACCATTATAACCACTAGATGTCCATAACTGATACTGATGGCCCTCGAACCATTATAACTACTAGCCATGACCAATAGCCTATAGATATCCATTTTACAAGTAATAGGTGTCCATAACCCATAACCATGGTTCTTGAACCATTATAACCACTAGCTGTCCATAACTGATACTGATGGCCCTTGAACCATTATAACTACTAGCCATGACCAATAGCCAATAGATATCCATTTTACAAGTAATAGGTGTCCATAACCCATAACCATGGTTCTTGAACAATTATAACCACTAGATGTCCATAACTGATACTGATGGCCCTTCAACCATTATAACTACTAGCCATGACCTAAAGCCTATAGATATCCAATTTACAAGTAATAGGTGTCCATAACCCATAACAGTGGTCCTTGAACCATTATAACCCCTAGATGTCCAAAACAGATACTAATGGCCCTTGAACCATTACAACTACTAGCCATGACCAATAGCATATAGATATCTATTTTACAAGTAATAGGTGTCCATAACCCATAACCAAGGCCATTGAACCATTATAACCACTACATGCATGTCCATAACTCATATCGATGGCCCTTGAACCATTATAACTACTTGCCATGACCAATAGCCTACAGATATCCATTTTACAAGTAATAGGTGTCCATAACCCATAACCATGGTACTTGAACCATTATAACCACTAGATGTCCATAACTGATATTGATGGACCTTGAACCATTATAACTACTAGCCATGACCAATAGCCTATAGATATCCATTTTACAAGTAATAGGTGTCCATAACCCATAACCATGGTCCTTGAACCATTATAACCACTAGACGTCCATAACTGATACTGATTGCCCTTGAACCATTATAACTACAAGCCATGACCAATAGCATATAGATATACATTTTACAAGTAATAGGTGTCCATAACCCATAACCATGGTTCTTGAACCATTATAACCACTGCCATAACTGATACATATGGCCCTTAAACCAATATAACTACTAGCCATGACCAATAGCCTATTGATATCGCTTTTACAAGTAATAGGTGTCCATAACCCATAACCATGGTCCTTGAACCATTATAACCACAAGATGTCCATAAGTGATACTGACGGCCCTTGAACCATTATAACTACTAGCCCTGACCAATAGCCTATAGATATCCATTTTACAAGTAATAGGTGTCCATAACCCATAACCATGGTTCTTGAACCATTATAACCACTGCCATAACTGATACAGATGGCCCTTAAACCATTATAACTACTAGCCATGACCAATAGCCTATTGATATCGCTTTTACAAGTAATAGGTGTCCATAACCCATAACCATGGTCCTTGAACCATTATAACCACTAGATGTCCATAACTGATACTGATGGCCCTTGAACCATTATAACTACTAGCCATGACCAATAGCATATAGATATACATTTTACAAGTAATAGGTGTTCATAACCCATAACCATGGTTCTTGAACCATTATAACCACTAAATGTCCATAACTGATACTGATGGCCCTTGAACCATTATAACTACTAGCCATGACCAATAGCCTATAGATATATATTTTACGAGTAATAGGAGTCCATAACCCATAACCATGGCCCTTGAACAATTATAACCACTAGATGTCTGTAACTGATACCGATGGCCCTTGAACCATTATAACTACTACCCATGACCTATATAGATATCTATTTTACAAGTTATAGGTGTCCATAACCCATAACCATGGTTCTTGAACAATTATAGCCATTAGATGTCCATAACTGATACTGATGGCCCTTCAACCATTATAACTACTGGCCATGACCAATAGCCTATAGATATCCATTTTACAAGTAATAGGAGTCCATAACCCATAACCATGGTTCTTGAACCATTATAACCACTAGATGTCCATAACTGATACTGATGGCCCTTGAACCATTATACCTACTAGTCATGACCAATAGCCTATAGATATCTATTTTACAAGTAATAAGTGTCCATAACCCATAACCATGGTTCTTGAACCATTATAACCACTAGATGTCCATAACTGATACTGATGGCCCTTCAACTATTATAACTACTAGCCATGACCAATAGCCTCTAGATATTCAACTTACAACTAAATGTGTCTATAACCCATAACCATGGTCGTTGAACTATTATAACCACTAGATTTCCAGAACTGATATTGATGGCCCTTGACCCATTATAACTACTAGCCATGACCAATAGCCTATAGATATCCATTTTACAATTAATGGGTATCCATAACCCATAACCATGGTCCTTGAACCATTATAACCACTAGATGTCCATAACTGATACTGATGGCCCTTGAACCATTATAACTACTTGCCATGACCAATAGCCTATAGATATCCGTTTTACAAGTTAAAGGTGTCCATAACCCATAACCATGGTTCTTGAACCATTATAACTACTAGATTTCCAGAACTGATATTGATGGCCCTTGACCCATTATAACTACTAGCCATGACCAATAGCCTATAGATATCCATTTTACAAGTAATAGGTGTCCATAACCCATAACCATGGTCCTTGAACCATTATAACCACTAGATGTCCAAAACAGATACTAATGGCCCTTGAACCATTACAACTACTAGCCATGACCAATAGCATATAGATATCCATTTTACAAGTAATAGGTGTCCATAACCCATAACCATGGTTCTTGAACCATTATAACCACTAGATGTCCATAACTGATACTGATGGCCCTCGAACCATTATAACTACTAGCCATGACCAATAGCCTATAGATATCCATTTTACAAGTAATAGGTGTCCATAACCCATAACCATGGTTCTTGAACCATTATAACCACTAGCTGTCCATAACTGATACTGATGGCCCTTGAACCATTATAACTACTAGCCATGACCAATAGCCAATAGATATCCATTTTACAAGTAATAGGTGTCCATAACCCATAACCATGGTTCTTGAACAATTATAACCACTAGATGTCCATAACTGATACTGATGGCCCTTCAACCATTATAACTACTAGCCATGACCTAAAGCCTATAGATATCCAATTTACAAGTAATAGGTGTCCATAACCCATAACAGTGGTCCTTGAACCATTATAACCCCTAGATGTCCAAAACAGATACTAATGGCCCTTGAACCATTACAACTACTAGCCATGACCAATAGCATATAGATATCTATTTTACAAGTAATAGGTGTCCATAACCCATAACCAAGGCCATTGAACCATTATAACCACTACATGCATGTCCATAACTCATATCGATGGCCCTTGAACCATTATAACTACTTGCCATGACCAATAGCCTACAGATATCCATTTTACAAGTAATAGGTGTCCATAACCCATAACCATGGTACTTGAACCATTATAACCACTAGATGTCCATAACTGATATTGATGGACCTTGAACCATTATAACTACTAGCCATGACCAATAGCCTATAGATATCCATTTTACAAGTAATAGGTGTCCATAACCCATAACCATGGTCCTTGAACCATTATAACCACTAGACGTCCATAACTGATACTGATTGCCCTTGAACCATTATAACTACAAGCCATGACCAATAGCATATAGATATACATTTTACAAGTAATAGGTGTCCATAACCCATAACCATGGTTCTTGAACCATTATAACCACTGCCATAACTGATACATATGGCCCTTAAACCAATATAACTACTAGCCATGACCAATAGCCTATTGATATCGCTTTTACAAGTAATAGGTGTCCATAACCCATAACCATGGTCCTTGAACCATTATAACCACAAGATGTCCATAAGTGATACTGACGGCCCTTGAACCATTATAACTACTAGCCCTGACCAATAGCCTATAGATATCCATTTTACAAGTAATAGGTGTCCATAACCCATAACCATGGTTCTTGAACCATTATAACCACTGCCATAACTGATACAGATGGCCCTTAAACCATTATAACTACTAGCCATGACCAATAGCCTATTGATATCGCTTTTACAAGTAATAGGTGTCCATAACCCATAACCATGGTCCTTGAACCATTATAACCACTAGATGTCCATAACTGATACTGATGGCCCTTGAACCATTATAACTACTAGCCATGACCAATAGCATATAGATATACATTTTACAAGTAATAGGTGTTCATAACCCATAACCATGGTTCTTGAACCATTATAACCACTAAATGTCCATAACTGATACTGATGGCCCTTGAACCATTATAACTACTAGCCATGACCAATAGCCTATAGATATATATTTTACGAGTAATAGGTGTTAATAACCCATAACCATGGCCCTTGAACAATTATAACCACTAGATGTCTGTAACTGATACCGACGGCCCTTGAACCATTATAACTACTACCCATGACCTATATAGATATCTATTTTACAAGTAATAGGAGTCCATAACCCATAACCATGGTTCTTGAACCATTATAACCAGTAGATGTCCATAACTGATACTGATGGCCCTTGAACAATTATACCTACTAGTCATGACCAATAGCCTATAGATATCTATTTTACAAGTAATAAGTGTCCATAACCCATAACCATGGTTCTTGAACCATTATAACCACTAGATGTCCATAACTGATACTGATGGCCCTTCAACTATTATAACTACTAGCCATGACCAATAGCCTCTAGATATTCAATTTACAAGTAAATGTGTCCATAACCCATAACCATGGTCGTTGAACCATTATAACCACTAGATGACCATAACTGATATTGATGGCCCTTAAACCATTATAACTACTAGCCATGACCAATAGCCTATAGATATCTATTTTACAAGTAATGGGTGTCCATAACCCATAACCATGGTCCTTGAACCATTATAACCACTAGATGTCCATAACTGATACTGATGGCCCTTGAACCATTATAACTACTTGCCATGACCAATAGCCTATAGATATCCGTTTTACAAGTTAAAGGTGTCCATAACCCATAACCATGGTTCTTGAACCATTATAACTACTAGATTTCCAGAACTGATATTGATGGCCCTTGACCCATTATAACTACTAGCCATGACCAATAGCCTATAGATATCCATTTTACAAGTAATAGGTGTCCATAACCCATAACCATGGTCCTTCAACCATTATAACCACTAGATGTCCAAAACAGATACTAATGGCCCTTGAACCATTACAACTACTAGCCATGACCAATAGCATATAGATACCCATTTTACAAGTAATAGGTGTCCATAACCCATAACCATGGTTCTTGAACCATTATAACCACTAGATGTCCATAACTGATACTGATGGCCCTCGAACCATTATAACTACTAGCCATGACCAATAGCCTATAGATATCCATTTTACAAGTAATAGGTGTCCATAACCCATAACCATGGTTCTTGAACCATTATAACCACTAGCTGTCCATAACTGATACTGATGGCCCTTGAACCATTATAACTACTAGCCATGACCAATAGCCAATAGATATCCATTTTACAAGTAATAGGTGTCCATAACCCATAACCATGGTTCTTGAACGATTATAACCACTAGATGTCCATAACTTATACTGATGGCCCTTCAACCATTATAACTACTAGCCATGACCAAAAGCCTATAGATATCCAATTTACAAGTAATAGGTGTCCATAACCCATAACAGTGGTCCTTGAACCATTATAACCACTAGATGTCCAAAACAGATACTAATGGCCCTTGAACCATTACAACTACTAGCCATGACCAATAGCATATAGATATCCATTTTACAAGTAATAAGTGTCCATAACCCATTACCAAGGCCATTGAACCATTATAACCACTACATGCATGTCCATAACTCATATCGATGGCCCTTGAACCATTATAACTACTTGCCATGACCAATAGCCTACACATATCCATTTTACAAGTAATAGGTGTCCATAACCCATAACCATGGTACTTGAACCATTATAACCACTAGATGTCCATAACTGATATTGATGGACCTTGAACCATTATAACTACTAGCCATGACCAATAGCCTATAGATATCCATTTTACAAGTAATAGGTGTCCATAACCCATAACCATGGTCTTTGAACCATTATAACCACTAGATGTCCATAACTGATACTGATGGCCCTTGAACCATTATAACTACTAGCCATGACCAATAGCATATAGATATACATTTTACAAGTAATAGGTGTCCATAACCCATAACCATGGTTCTTGAACCATTATAACCACTGCCATAACTGATACATATGGCCCTTAAACCAATATAACTACTAGCCATGACCAATAGCCTATTGATATCGCTTTTACAAGTAATAGGTGTCCATAACCCATAACCATGGTCCTTGAACCATTATAACCACAAGATGTCCATAAGTGATACTGACGGCCCTTGAACCATTATAACTACTAGCCCTGACCAATAGCCAATAGATATCCATTTTACAAGTAATAGGTGTCCATAACCCATAACCATGGTTCTTGAACCATTATAACCACTGCCATAACTGATACAGATGGCCCTTAAACCATTATAACTACTAGCCATGACCAATAGCCTATTGATATCGCTTTTACAAGTAATAGGTGTCCATAACCCATAACCATGGTCCTTGAACCATTATAACCACTAGATGTCCATAACTGATACTGATGGCCCTTGAACCATTATAACTACTAGCCATGACCAATAGCATATAGATATACATTTTACAAGTAATAGGTGTTAATAACCCATAACCATGGCCCTTGAACAATTATAACCACTAGATGTCTGTAACTGATACCGATGGCCCTTGAACCATTATAACTACTACCCATGACCTATATAGATATCTATTTTACAAGTAATAGGAGTCCATAACCCATAACCATGGTTCTTGAACCCTTATAACCAGTAGATGTCCATAACTGATACTGATGGCCCTTGAACAATTATACCTACTAGTCATGACCAATAGCCTATAGATATCAATTTTACAAGTAATAAGTGTCCATAACCCATAACCATGGTTCTTGAACCATTATAACCACTAGATGTCCATAACTGATACTGATGGCCCTTCAACTATTATAACTACTAGCCATGACCAATAGCCTCTAGATATTCAATTTACAAGTAAATGTGTCCATAACCCATAACCATGGTCGTTGAACCATTATAACCACTAGATGACCATAACTGATATTGATGGCCCTTGAACCATTATAACTACTAGCCATGACCAATAGCCTATAGATATCTATTTTACAAGTAATGGGTGTCCATAACCCATAACCATGGTCCTTGAACCATTATAACAACTAGATGTCCATAACTGCACTGATGGCCCTTGAACCATTATAACTACTTGCCATGACCAATAGCCTATAGATATCCGTTTTACAAGTTAAAGGTGTCCATAACCCATAACCATGGTTCTTGAACCATTATAACTACTAGATTTCCAGAACTGATATTGATGGCCCTTGACCCATTATAACTACTAGCCATGACCAATAGCCTATAGATATCCATTTTACAAGTAATAGGTGTCCATAACCCATAACCATGGTCCTTGAACCATTATAACCACTAGATGTGCAAAACAGATACTAATGGCCCTTGAACAATTACAACTACTAGCCATGACCAATAGCATATAGATATCCATTTTACAAGTAATAGGTGTCCATAACCCGTAACCATGGCTCTTGAACCATTATAACCACTAGATGTCCATAACTGATACTGATGGCCCTCGAACCATTATAACTACTAGCCATGACCAATAGCCTATAGATATCCATTTTACAAGTAATAGGTGTCCATAACCCATAACCATGGTTCTTGAACCATTATAACCACTAGCTGTCCATAACTGATACTGATGGCCCTTGAACCATTATAACTACTAGCCATGACCAATAGCCAATAGATATCCATTTTACAAGTATAGGTGTCCATAACCCATAACCATGGTTCTTGAACGATTATAACCACTAGATGTCCATAACTGATACTGATGGCCCTTCAACCATTATAACTACTAGCCATGACCAAAAGCCTATAGATATCCAATTTACAAGTAATAGGTGTTCATAACCCATAACCATGGTCCTTGAACCATTATAACCACTAGATGTCCAAAACAGATACTAATGGCCCTTGAACCATTACAACTAGTAGTCATGACCAATAGCATATAGATATCCATTTTACAAGTAATAGGTGTCCATAACCCATAACCATGGTCCTTGAACCATTATAACCACTAGATGTGCAAAAAAGATACTAATGGCCCTTGAACAATTACAACTACTAGCCATGACCAATAGCCTATAGATATCCATTTTACAAGTAATAGGTGTCCATAACCCATAACCATGGTTCTTGAACGATTATAACCACTAGATGTCCATAACTGATACTGATGGCCCTTCAACCATTATAAATACTAGCCATGACCAAAAGCCTATAGATATCCATTTTACAAGTAATAGGTGTCCATAACCCATAACCATGGTTCTTGAACCATTATAACCACTAGATGTCCATAACTGATACTGATGGCCCTCGAACCATTATAACTACTAGCCATGTCCAATAGCCTACAGATATCCATTTTACAAGTAATAGGTGTCCATAACCCATAACCATGGTTCTTGAACCATTATAACCACTAGATGTCCATAACTGATACTAATGGCCCTTCAACCATTATAACTACTAGCCATGTCCATTAGCCTCTAGATATCCAATTTACAAGTAATAGGTTTCCATAACCCATAACCATGGTTCTTGACCCATTATAACCACTAAATGTCCATAACTAATACTGATGGCTCTTGAACCATTATAACTACTAGCCATGACCAATAGCATATAGATATCCATTTTACAAGTAATAAGTGTCCATAACCCATAACCAAGGCCATTGAACCATTATAACCACTACATGCATGTCCATAACTCATATCGATGGCCCTTGAACCATTATAACTACTTGCCATGACCAATAGCCTACAGATATCCATTTTACAAGTAATAGGTGTCCATAACCCATAACCATGGTACTTGAACCATTATAACCACTAGATGTCCATAACTGATACTGATGGACCTTGAACCATTATAACTACTAGCCATGACCAATAGCCTATAGATATATCTATTTTACATGTAATAGGTGTCCATAACCCATAACCATGGTTCTTGAACCATTATAACCACTAGATGTCCATAACTGATACTGATGGCCCTTCAACCATTATAACTACTAGCCGTGACAAAAAGCCTCTAGATATCCAATTTACAAGTAATAGGTGTCCATAACCCATAACCATGGTCCTTGAACCATTATAACTACTAGATGTCCATAACTGATATTGATGGCCCTTGAACCATTATAACTACTAGCCATGACCAATAGCCTATAGATATCCATTTTACAAGTAATAGGTGTCCATAACCCATAACCATGGTCCTTGAACCATTATAACCACTAGATGTCCATAACTCATATCGATGGCCCTTGAACCATTATAACTACTAGCCATGAGCAAAATCCTATAGATATGCATTTTACAAGTAATAGGTGTCCATAACCCATAACCAAGGCCATTGAATCATTATAACCACTACATGTCCATAACTCATATCGATGGCTCTTGAACTATTATAACTACTAGCCATGACTAATAGCCTATAGATATCCATATTAAAAGTAATAGGTGTCCATAACCCATAACCATGGCCCTTGAACAATTATAACCACTAGATGCCCATAACTGATACCGTTGGCGCTTGAACCATTATAACTACTGGCCATGAACAATAGCCTATAGATATCCATTTTACAAGTAACAGGTGTCCATAACCCATAACCATGGTTCTTGAACCATTATAACCATTTGATGTCCATTACTGATATTGATGGCCCTTGAACCATTATAACTAGTAGCCATGACCAATTGCCTATAGATATCCATTTTACAAGTAATAGGTGTCTATAACCCATAACCAAGGCCATTGAACCATTATAACCATAATAATTGGATTTGGCCAATTTACTGGTATACTAGGTTCCCGGAAATGACTAGTATCCCGGTCCCCCATATTGTTCCAGATCAAAAGGAATGTGTAGTGTGGTTAGACTTAAATGGGTCTTCTCAGGCTTTCTCGGTTTTACTAGCGTGGAATTCTATTAGATCAAGGGAGGTTGAGGTCCCTTGGCACCCCTATTGTATGGTTTTCCCATTGTATCCCTCGCCATGCCTTTCATATGTGGCTTGTTATGAACAAACGCCTAAAAACTCAAGATATGTTGAAACAATGGGATGTTCACAATGATACGGATACTGCCTCTTTGCGGTGCCCTCTATGTGGTCTTATTCCTGATTCCCACTCTCATTTATTCTTTGATTGTACATATTCTTCGCAGGTTTGGGTTAAAATCAGATGGCTTGGGGGGATGGACACGATTGCACCAAGAATTGCTGATATTATTGATCACCTTACCCCAATGTCCAGAGGAAGGTCAGCAAAAAGTGTTATCTCTCGTATTTTGATTGGAGCTGCTACGTATTATATTTGGTTAGAGAGAAATGCAAGATTGTTCAGAAAGAAGTCCAAGACACATATGCAGTTGTGTGACGAGATTATTGCCACCGTCCGTTTAAAACTGATGACGTTAAAGTTTAAGAGAAAGACGGTTGATGTTCAACGGCTACTAGCTATATGGAAGATCCCGGACTCGGTTGTTTAGCTCAGTGTTTCTGTTAAAGTTTGTTCGCTTTTGCCTCGTTTGAGCGTTTTGTTGGTAGTTGTTAGTGCTAGTTTGGTCTCGGTTGTGTTTATGGCATGTCATAAACTCTGTCTTGTTGTGTCGAGCTTCTGCTTGAGGTCAATGTGACAGTCTGTCACATTCCTATGTATTTCTTTTTGTGATTAATATATTTTACCAGGGTAACCCCTTTACCCGAAAAAAACTCATATCAATGGCCCTTGAACCATTATAACTACTAGCCATGACCAATAGCCTATAGATATCCATTTTACAAGTAATAGGTGTCCATAACCCATAACCATGGTCTTTGAATCATTATAACAACTAGATGTCCATAACTGATATTGATGGCCCTTGAATCATTATAACTACTAGCCATGACCAATAGTCTACAGATATCCATTTTACAAGTAATAGGTGTCGATAACCCATAACCATGGTTCATGAACCATTGTAACCACTAGATGTCCATAACTGATACTGATGGCCCTTGAACCATTATAACTAGTAGCCATGACCGATAGCCTATAGATATCCATTTTACAAGTAATAGGTGTCAATAACCCATAACCAAGGCCATTGAACCATTATAACCACTACATGTCCATAACTCATATCAATGGGAATGGCAGTGGTATTAGGGGAGTGTTGACTTGTTGACTTTTTCTCTCTAGGGCGAAATCTGGAGATTGGTTTTTTCGCCGGCTGGTTTTCAACGTTTCTTCCCTAGTTTCATTTGATTTCTTCGTTCTACGTTGTAATCATCCCGTTGACTACTACAATTGTTTTGATTTCAGTGTGATTATCAGATTTACCTTCTTTCTTTTTGCGCAATTACTAGAACCCTACGTTCGTATTGTTTCAAAGGTTAGAAGTTTTCCGATCTGTTTTTGGTTTCTTCATACTTCAATTACGTTTCTACGTTTCTGGAATCGTGTGATTGGTGATCTTTATTGATCTTTGTTTATTTGGTTCGAGAATTTTCGGTGGTTCATTAACATTATTGCAGTGATTTGGTTACACGGGTTTCCTTCTTTCATCGATCTAGATTGAAAGTATTGTTTATTGCTGCGATTTGTTTCCTTCTAAAGAATATTGATTATCGGCTGCATTATTATTATATTTCAGTGCTACGATTTGGTAAATCTTTATTAAGGCTGCAGCTAGGTGTTCTTGGCTGCATGCTTTGATCTTGTTGTGTGTAATGGCCCCTGCTGCTAACGATACGGGTCAAAAACCATCAAACTTTGCTGCAAAATTGAAAAACATAGATGGCAAGATTATTGGCAAGAACGGGAATACTCTAAAGTCCCGTAATGCTGTGCGTGGTAACCGGTGGATTCTGTGGTACGATCCACAACTCATGATGGAGACTTGGTGTCTAATACAGGTCCTACTACAAGTAATGTAAGTGAATGCCCCTCGGATGTTGGTACTAAAAAACCTAAATCAGCTGTTGTGTCCAATGATTCGCAACCTAAACCAAGTTTTGCGGTTGTGTCCAATCAATCAGCTGTTGTCTCTAATGAACCCCAACCTAAACCATCCTATGCTGCAGTAATAAACAAGAATACTGATGTTTCTAAGGTTAATTTTCGTAAACTTGTCTCTGAAAAGTCAAATGATGATGTAGATGTCATGATACCAATAGAATCAGTTAAGGAAGTTGCAAACAGGTTCTCGAATACCCTTTATGGTTACTTCTTAGGCAAACGGATTGCCTTCCCGATTGTTGAGTATTATGTAAAAAACGTTTGGACAAAGTTTGGTCTCAATCGGGTAATGATGAATGCAAAAGGTTTCTTCTTTTTCAAATTTGACTCCAACAAAGGATTAGAAGATGTGTTGGAACATGGTCCTTGGATGATCCGAAACAACCCCATTATCTTAAATGAGTGGACTCCAAATACCACTCTAACAAAGGAAGATCTTACTAAACTTCCGATCTGGGTGAAATTCCATGATGTCCCATTGGCTGCGTTTACAGCTGATGGTCTTAGTATCATTGCTACAAAGATTGGCACACCAAAAATGTTGGATGCCTACACAAGTACAATCTGCTCGGAATCTTGGGGTAGAAGTAATTTTGCTAGAGCCCTCATTGAAGTCAGCTCTAAAGATGACCTTAGATCCTCGTTGTCTGTGGCAATCCCTTCCCTTGAAGGATCTGATTATTCGAAGGAAGTTATTAGTATTGAATACGAATGGAAACCTCCGAGGTGTTCAATATGCAAAATTTTTGGTCATAATATTGAGGGCTGTCCTAAAAACGTTAAACCCAAAGAAAGGGAAGTTGAACAAGATGATGATGGATACCAGCTCGTGGGGAACAAAAAACGTTTTAAAACTCGATCTAATTTTCAGTATAGACCAAAGGGGAGCTCAAAATCTGATTTGGAAGGGGCTGTTAATGCTAAAATACCGAACACAACCAGTATTAGTGTAGATAATGATAACCATTATGCTGCACCTATTGGTTGTGAAGGTGTCCATAAGAAGAGAGATAGTGGGAATAAAAGTGCGACCAGTAATAGTGTAGAGAATGCTACACCTATTGATCGCAATGAGGTCCCGGATACTATGTTCTTTGATTATGGAAAGGCTAACAGTAATAGTGTAAATGGTAATCATAAACACCATGTTACACCTATTGTTGGCCAAAAAGCAAAGGGGAGCAGTAATAGTATAGGTGATGTTGGGAGTTCTCAACATCAGGCTAAACCTACTGTTTTTCATAAATTGAACACCTATGCTAATATTCCTACCTCAAATGGGTTTGATTCGTTAAGTGATATGGAGGATGAAGAAGATGAAGTGGAAGAAAACACAAACGATACTACAAATTTTTTGGCGGCTAATGCTAAAAACAAGGGGGCAAGCACTCCCTATTCACATGGTCTTAATGTTTAGTCTCGCTTCTTGGAATATTAGGGGTTTGAACCAGCCCCCTAAACAAGACGAGGTTCGTCAAATAGTACTTGATAACAATCTTAGTATTTGTGCAATTCTAGAATCTCATGTGAATGTTGCGGATGTTTATGATGTGTGTAAGAAAGTTTGTGCAAGTTGGAATTGGACCTCTAATGGGTCTTTGTGTGATAAAGGTACCCGTATTATTCTTGGTTGGGATGAAAGGGTGTTAGATGTTATGACTCTAGCTCAAACAAACCAGGTTATACATGTGCAAGTGGTTACTAAATCTGATAGAAAGTCTTTCTTTTGTTCTTTCGTGTATGCTGCCACCTCATACATAGAAAGGAGGAGTTTATGGCAAAATCTAGTGGGGCATAGCCAGCTTATGTTGAATAAACCTTGGGCTATTCTTGGTGACTTTAATGCAGCCCTGAATCTAGAAGATCACTCATGTGGTGGGTACCAACCTCATATTGCTATGCGGGAATTCCAAGAGTGTGTCTATGATATGGCTGTTATGGATATTAATAGTACGGGCCTTCACTTTACTTGGAACCAAAAACCGCAGGGTTTAGATGGTATTTTAAAGAAGATTGATCGAATTATGGGGAATCAAGTTTTCATTGACTTATTCCCGGACTCTATTGGCATTTTCCAGCCTTATCGTATTTCCGATCACACCCCTTGTATCTTGAAAATCCCGAATGTTATGAAGTTCAAACCCAAGCCCTTTAAATTTTTTAATTTTCTTGCAGACAAACCTGAATTTCGTAATATTGTTGGTGGGGCTTGGTCGGAGAGAATCACAGGTTGTGCTATGTATCGGGTGGTAAAACACCTAAAAGCTATGAAACCCCCTTTGCGAAGGCTCTTAAAGGACCAAGGTAATCTACACTCCAAAGTAAAATTCCTTCGGGTTGAGCTCGATGAAGTTCAATCAGCCCTTGATCAAAACCCACACTGTCCTAAGCTTCGGGAAGAGGAAGCCCATTATCTTCTTGCGTATAAGGCCGCGGTTTTAGATGAGGAACGTTTCCTTAAACAAAAATCTAAAATTGAATGGTTACGAGTTGGGGACTCTAATTCAGCTTATTTCCACAATGTGGTCAAGGGTAGATGCCACAGAAATCGTATAGATGCTATTTTCGAGGGCACTACTATGCATGAAGGTAAGGAAATCGTTCCAATTTTTGTTAATCATTACCAAACTTTCCTTGGAATTGCGGGCCAAGTGTCCACCCTTGATACTCAGGAGCTGTTTCACAACACTATTAATAGCCAAAAGGCTGATTTTATGGTTAGGGATGTAAGCAATTCTGAAATTAAAAAGTCTCTTTTTTCTATTGGCAATGACAAAGCCCCGGGTCCTGATGGCTTCACAGCTGGTTTCTTTAAAAAGTCTTGGGACATTATTGGTGAGGAAGTGTGTTGTGCGGTTCGGGAATTTTTTGCAAACGGCAAGCTACTAAAAGAAATAAATCATACGATTCTAGCTATGATTCCAAAGATCCCAACCCCTTCAAAGACGACTGATTTTAGGCCAATTTCATGCTGCAATGTAATTTATAAGTGTATCAGCAAAATTCTTACAAATCGCATCACTGATGTCCTTAGTGATATTGTGGGCGTAAATCAATCAGCATTCATTCCTGGTAGACGAATTTCAGATAACATACTCCTCACACAAGAACTTTTGCATAATTATCATAGAAATTCTGGTCCCCCTCGATGTGCTTTCAAAATTGATATCCAGAAAGCTTATGATACTGTTGACTGGAAGTTTCTACACTCTATCTTAATTGGTTTTGGTTTTCCTACTAAAATGATCATGTGGATTTTGGAGTGTGTCACATCTCCCTCTTTTTCCATTTGTATAAATGGAGAGGTCCATGGCTGGTTTAGGGGTAAAAGAGGCTTGAGACAGGGTGACCCCATGTCACCATACCTTTTTACTCTTGTTATGGAGGTTCTTTCTCTTATTATCAAACGTAGAGTTACTTCAAGCACGGATTTTGGTTATCACAAAGGCTGTGAGAAACAAAAGATTGTTAACCTATGTTTTGCTGATGACCTTTTCATTTTTTCGCGAGGTAATCTGAATTCTGCTAATCTGATTTTGGATGCGTTGAATGAGTTTAAAGAAGTTTCCGGGCTGGTTCCTAGCATTCCTAAAAGTACGGTGTTTTTCTGTAATGTCCCCACAACTACCCGTGATGCAATTCTCCTTTCAATGCCTTTTGAGGAAGGAAGTCTCCCGGTTAAATATCTTGGAGTGCCTTTGATCTCTACAAGATTACTTTTTCGTGACTGTAAAGGCCTGATAGAAAAGATGCGGAATCGCATAAATGATTGGAAGAATAAATTCCTATCTTTTGCGGGGCGGCTTCAACTGATAATTTCAGTGCTTTCTAATTTACATATCTATTGGGCTTCAGTTTTTACTCTTCCAACCCGTATTACTCATGAGCTCGAGCAACTAATGCGAGGGTTTCTATGGTGTCAAGGCGAAATGAAGAAGGGTAAAGCAAAAGTCTCTTGGGAGGTAGTGTGCAAACCAAAATCTGAAGGCGGTCTTGGTATTCGTCGTATAAAAGACTTTAATGCTGCCCTAATGACTTACCATATCTGGAGTATAGTGACTAACAAGGAGTCGTTATGGGTCAAATGGATTCATTCGTATAAGTTGCGGGGTAGAAGTTTTTGGGACATTCCCATTATGGGTTCTATGAGCTGGTCTTGGAGGAAGTTGCTCCAATTAAGAAACAAAGTTAGGCCTTTTATATGGCATACGATTCGTGATGGGAAATCTACTTCCATTTGGTTTGACAAATGGAGCATGACTAGTCCAATCTTTCAATTCCTCACTCACAGAGATATCACTAGAGCTGGGTTTTCCCCCCTTGATATGGTGTCGGATTTGATTAATGATAATAATTGGACTTGGCCAACTGATTGGTATGCTAGGTTTCCGGAAATTACTAGTATCCCGATACCTCAAATTATTCCAGATCATAAGGACGAGGTAGGTTGGTTGGACCTCAATGGGTCTTCCCAGTCTTTCTCGGTCTACCTAGCCTGGAATTCTATCCGTTCAAGGGAGGTTGAGGTCCCTTGGAAAGATGTCGTTTGGTTCCCCCATTGTATCCCTAGACATGCTTTTCATATGTGGCTAGTTATGAACAACCGCTTAAAAACACAAGATATGTTGAAACAATGGGATATCCACCATGATACGGATATTGCCTCTTTACGGTGCCCTCTTTGTGGTCTTGTGCAAGACTCCCACCCTCACCTATTTTTTGAATGCACATACTCCTTGCAGGTTTGGGTTAAAATCAGATTGCTTGGGGGGATGGACATGATTGCTCCTAGATTGGCTGATATCATTGATTACCTCACCCCATTGTCTAGAGGAAGATCAGCAAAAAGTGTTATCTCTCGTATAATGGTTGGAGCTACTACATATTATATCTGGTTAGAGAGAAATGCTAGATTGTTCAGGAAGAAGTCCAAGACGCATATGCAATTATGTGATGAGATTATTGCCACCGTCCGGTTAAAACTTATGACATTAAAGTTCAAGAATAAGACGGTTGACATCCAACGGCTGTTAACTAGCTGGAAGATCCCAGACCCGTTTACATAGATCAGTGTTTGTTTTAGTTGCTTGTTTTTGGTTAGTTGTTTGGTTTGTCGTGGTTGTGTAGTTTTGGTTATGGCATGTCTTAACCCATGTCTTGGTTGGTCAAGCTTCTGCTTGAGGTCAATGTGACCGCCTGTCACATTCCTATGTACTTTTTGTGAGTAATATACTTAGCCAGGGTAATCCCCTTTACCCAAAAAAAACTCATATCAATGGCCCTTGGACCATTATAACTACTAGCCATGACCAATAGCCTATAGATATCCATTTACAAGTAATAGGTGTCCATAACCCATAACCATGGTTCTTAAACCATTATAACCACTTGATGTCCATGATATCGATGGCCCTTGAACCATTATAACTACTAGCCATGACCAATAGCCTATAGATATCCATTTTACAAGTAATAGCTGTCCATAACCCATAACCATGGTCCTTGAACCATTATAACCACTAGATGTCCATAACTGATACTGACGACCCTTGAACCATTATAACTACTCGCCATGTCCAATAGCCTACAGTGTCCATAACCCATAACCACGGTTCTTGAACCATTATAACCACTAGATGCCCATAACTGATAATGATGGCCCTTGAACCATTATAACTAGTAGCCATTACCAATAGCCTATAGTATCCATTTTACAAGTAATAGGGGTCCATAACCCATAACCAAGGCCACTGAACCATTATAACCAATACATGTCCATAACTCATATCGATGGCCCTTGGACCATTATAACTACTAGCCATGACCAATAGCCTATAGATATCCATATACAAGTAATAGGTGTCCATAACCCATAACCATGGTCCTTAATCCATTATAACAACTAGATGTCCATAAGTGATACTGATGGCCCTTGAACCATTATAACTATTAGCCATGACCAATAGCCTATAGATATCCATTTACAAGTAATAGGTGTCCATAACCCATAACCATGGTTCTTGAACCATTATAACCACTAGATGTCCATAACTGATACTGATGGCCTTGAACCATTATAGCTAGTAGCCATGACCGATATAGCCCATATATATCCATTTTACAAGTAATAGGTGTCCATAACCCATAACCAAGGCCATTGAACCATTATAACCACTACATGTCCATAACTCATATCGATGGCCCTTGAACCATTATAACTACTAGCCATGACTAATAGCCTACAGATATCCATTTTTCAAGTAATAGGTGTCCATAACCCATAACCATGGACCTTTTACCATTATAACCACTAGATGCCCATAACTGTTACTGATGGCCCTTGAACCATTATAACTACTAGCAATGACCAGTAGCCTGTAAATATCATTTTAAAAGTAATAGGTGTCCATAACCCATAACCATGGTCTTGAAGCATTATAACCACTAGATGTCCATAACTCATATCGATGGCCCTTGAACCATTATAAGTACTAGCCATGAGCAATAGCCTATAGATATGCATTTTACAAGTAATAGGTGTCCATAACCCATAACCAAGGCCATTGAATCATTATAACCACTACATGTCCATAACTCACATCGATGGCCCTTGAACCATTATAACTACTAGCCATGACTAATAGCCTATAGATATCCATATTAAAAATAATAGGTGTCCATAACCCTTAACCATGGCCCTTGAACAATTATAACCACAAGATGCCCATAACTGATACCGATGGCCCTTGAACCATTATAACTACTAGCCATGACCAATAGCCTATAGATATCCATTTTACAAGTAATAGGTGTCCATATCCCATAACCAAGGACATTGAACCATAATAACCAATACATGTCCATAACTCATATCGACGGCCCTTGAACCATTATAACTTCTAGCCATGACCAATAGCCTATAGATATCCATTTTACAAGTAATAGGTGTCCATAACCCATTACCATTGTCCTTGAACCATTATAACAACTAGATATCCATAACTGATATTGATGGCCCTTGAATCATTATAACTACTAGCCATGACCAATAGCCTACAGATATCCATTTTACAAGTAATAGGTGTCGATAACCCATAACCATGGTTCATGAACCATTATAACCACTAGATGTCCATAACTGATACTGATGGCCCATGAACCATTATAACTAGTAGCCATGACCGATAGCCTATAGATATCCATTTTACAAGTAATAGGTGTCCATAACCCATAACCAAGGCCATTGAACCGTTATAACCACTACATGTCCATAACTCGTATCAATGGCCCTTGGACCATTATAACTACTAGCCATGACCAATAGCCTATAGATATCCACTTTACAAGTAATAGGTGTCCATAACCCATAACCATGGTTCTTGAACCACTATAACCACTTGATCTCCATAACTGATACTGATGGCCCTTGAACCATTATAACTACTAGCCATGACCAATAGCCTATAGATATCCATTTTACAAATAATAGGTGTCCATAACCCATAACCATGGTCCTTGAACCATTATAACCACTAGATGTCCATAACTGATATTAATGGCCCTTGAACCATTATAACTACTAGCCATGACCAATAGCCTATAGATATCCATTTTACAAATAATTGGTGTCCATAACCCATAACCATGGTCCTTGAACCATTATAACCGCTAGATGTCCATAACTGATAGTAATGGCCCTTGAATCATTATAACTACTAGCAATGACTACTGCCTATAGATATCCATTTTAAAACTAATAGGTGTCCATAACCCGTAACCACGGCCCTTGAACAATTATAACCACTAGATGCCCATAACTGATATCGATGGCCCTTGAACCAATATAACTACTAGCCATGACCAATAGCCTACAGATATCCATTTTACAAGTAATAGGTGTCCATAACCTATAACCATGGTCTTGAACCATTATAACCACTAGATGTCCATAACTCATATCGATGGCCCTTGAACCATTATAACTACTAGCCATGAGCAATAGCCTATAGATATGCATTTTACAAGTAATAGGTGTCCATAACCCATAACCAAGGCCATTGAATCATTATAACCACTACATGTCCATAACTCATATCGATGGCCCTTGAACCATTATAACTACTAGCCATGACTAATAGCCTATAGATATCCATTTTACAAGTAATAGGTGTCCATAACCCATAACCATGGTTCTTGAACCATTATAACCACTTGATGTCCATAACTGATACTGATGGCCCTTGAACCATTATAACTTGTAGCCATGACCAATAGCCTATAGATATCCATTTTACAAGTAATAGGTGTCCATAACCCATAACCAAGGCCATTGAACCATAATAACCAGTACATGTCCATAACTCATATCGATGGCCCTTGAACCATTATAACTTCTAGCCATGACCAATAGCCTATTGATATCCATTTTACAAGTAACAGGTGTCCATAACCCATAACCATGGTCCTTGAACCATTATAACAACTAGATGTCCATAACTGATATTGATGGCCTTTGAATCATTATAACTACTAGCCATGACCAATAGCCTACAGATATCCATTTTACAAGTAATAGGTGTCGATAACCCATAACCATGGTTCATGAACCATTATAACCACTAGATGTCCATAACTGATACTGATGGCCCATGAACCATTATAACTAGTAGCCATGACCGATAGCCTATAGATATCCATTTTACAAGTAATAGGTGTCCATAACCCATAACCATGGTTCATGAACCATTTTAACCACTAGATGTCCATAACTGATACTGATGGCCCATGAACCATTATAACTAGTAGCCATGACCGATAGCCTATAGATATCCATTTTACAAGTAATAGGTGTCCATAACCCATAACCATGGTTCTTGAACCACTATAACCACTTGATGTCCATAACTGATACTGATGGCCCTTGAACCATTATAACTACTAGCCATGACTAATAGCCTACAAATATCCATTTTTCAAGTAATAGGTGTCCATAACCCATAACCATGGTCCTTTTACCATTATAACCACTTGATGTCCATAACTGATACTTATGGCCCTTGAACCATTATAACTAGTAGCCATGACCAATAGCCTTTAGATATCCATTTTACAAGTAATAGGTGTCCATAACCCATAACCAAGGACATTGAACCATAATAACCAGTACATGTCCATAACTCATATCGATGGCCCTTGAACCATTATAACTTCTAGCCATGACCAATAGCCTATAGATATCCATTTTATAAGTAATAGGTGTCCATAACCCATAACCATGGTCCTTGAACCATTATAACAACTAGATATCCATAACTGATATTGATGGCCCTTGAATCATTATAACTACTAGCCATGACCAATAGCCTACAGATATCCATTTTACAAGTAATAGGTGTCCATAACCCGTAACCATGGTTCATGAACCATTATAACCACTAGATGCCCATAACTGATATCGATGGCCCTTGAACCAATATAACTACTAGCCATGACCAATAGCCTACAGATATCCATTTTACAAGTAATAGGTGCCCATAACCTATAGCCATGGTCTTGAACCATTATAACCACTAGATGTCCATAACTCATATCGATGGCCCTTGAACCATTATAACTACTAGCCATGAGCAATAGCCTATAGATATGCATTTTACAAGTAATAGGTGTCCATAACCCATAACCAAGGCCATTGAATCATTATAACCACTACATGTCCATAACTCATATCGATGGCCCTTGAACCATTATAACTACTAGCCATGACTAATAGCCTATAGATATCCATTTTACAAGTAATAGGTGTCCATAACCCATAACCATGGTTCTTGAACCATTATAACCACTTGATGTCCATAACTGATACTGATGGCCCTTGAACCATTATAACTTGTAGCCATGACCAATAGCCTATAGATATCCATTTTACAAGTAATAGGTGTCCATAACCCATAACCAAGGCCATTGAACCATAATAACCAGTACATGTCCATAACTCATATCGATGGCCCTTGAACCATTATAACTTCTAGCCATGACCAATAGCCTATTGATATCCATTTTACAAGTAACAGGTGTCCATAACCCATAACCATGGTCCTTGAACCATTATAACAACTAGATGTCCATAACTGATATTGATGGCCTTTGAATCATTATAACTACTAGCCATGACCAATAGCCTACAGATATCCATTTTACAAGTAATAGGTGTCGATAACCCATAACCATGGTTCATGAACCATTATAACCACTAGATGTCCATAACTGATACTGATGGCCCATGAACCATTATAACTAGTAGCCATGACCGATAGCCTATAGATATCCATTTTACAAGTAATAGGTGTCCATAACCCATAACCATGGTTCATGAACCATTTTAACCACTAGATGTCCATAACTGATACTGATGGCCCATGAACCATTATAACTAGTAGCCATGACCGATAGCCTATAGATATCCATTTTACAAGTAATAGGTGTCCATAACCCATAACCATGGTTCTTGAACCACTATAACCACTTGATGTCCATAACTGATACTGATGGCCCTTGAACCATTATAACTACTAGCCATGACTAATAGCCTACAAATATCCATTTTTCAAGTAATAGGTGTCCATAACCCATAACCATGGTCCTTTTACCATTATAACCACTTGATGTCCATAACTGATACTTATGGCCCTTGAACCATTATAACTAGTAGCCATGACCAATAGCCTTTAGATATCCATTTTACAAGTAATAGGTGTCCATAACCCATAACCAAGGACATTGAACCATAATAACCAGTACATGTCCATAACTCATATCGATGGCCCTTGAACCATTATAACTTCTAGCCATGACCAATAGCCTATAGATATCCATTTTATAAGTAATAGGTGTCCATAACCCATAACCATGGTCCTTGAACCATTATAACAACTAGATATCCATAACTGATATTGATGGCCCTTGAATCATTATAACTACTAGCCATGACCAATAGCCTACAGATATCCATTTTACAAGTAATAGGTGTCCATAACCCGTAACCATGGTTCATGAACCATTATAACCACTAGATGCCCATAACTGATATCGATGGCCCTTGAACCAATATAACTACTAGCCATGACCAATAGCCTACAGATATCCATTTTACAAGTAATAGGTGCCCATAACCTATAGCCATGGTCTTGAACCATTATAACCACTAGATGTCCATAACTCATATCGATGGCCCTTGAACCATTATAACTACTAGCCATGAGCAATAGCCTATAGATATGCATTTTACAAGTAATAGGTGTCCATAACCCATAACCAAGGCCATTGAATCATTATAACCACTACATGTCCATAACTCATATCGATGGCCCTTGAACCATTATAACTACTAGCCATGACTAATAGCCTATAGATATCCATTTTACAAGTAATAGGTGTCCATAACCCATAACCATGGTTCTTGAACCATTATAACCACTTGATGTCCATAACTGATACTGATGGCCCTTGAACCATTATAACTTGTAGCCATGACCAATAGCCTATAGATATCCATTTTACAAGTAATAGGTGTCCATAACCCATAACCAAGGCCATTGAACCATAATAACCAGTACATGTCCATAACTCATATCGATGGCCCTTGAACCATTATAACTTCTAGCCATGACCAATAGCCTATTGATATCCATTTTACAAGTAACAGGTGTCCATAACCCATAACCATGGTCCTTGAACCATTATAACAACTAGATGTCCATAACTGATATTGATGGCCTTTGAATCATTATAACTACTAGCCATGACCAATAGCCTACAGATATCCATTTTACAAGTAATAGGTGTCGATAACCCATAACCATGGTTCATGAACCATTATAACCACTAGATGTCCATAACTGATACTGATGGCCCATGAACCATTATAACTAGTAGCCATGACCGATAGCCTATAGATATCCATTTTACAAGTAATATGTGTCCATAACCCATAACCATGGTTCATGAACCATTTTAACCACTAGATGTCCATAACTGATACTGATGGCCCATGAACCATTATAACTAGTAGCCATGACCGATAGCCTATAGATATCCATTTTACAAGTAATAGGTGTCCATAACCCATAACCATGGTTCTTGAACCACTATAACCACTTGATGTCCATAACTGATACTGATGGCCCTTGAACCATTATAACTACTAGCCATGACTAATAGCCTACAAATATCCATTTTTCAAGTAATAGGTGTCCATAGCCCATAACCATGGTCCTTTAACCATTATAACCACTTGATGTCCATAACTGATACTTATGGCCCTTGAACCATTATAACTAGTAGCCATGACCAATAGCCTTTAGATATCCATTTTACAAGTAATAGGTGTCCATAACCCATAACCAAGGACATTGAACCATAATAACCAGTACATGTCCATAACTCATATCGATGGCCCTTGAACCATTATAACTTCTAGCCATGACCAATAGCCTATAGATATCCATTTTATAAGTAATAGGTGTCCATAACCCATAACCATGGTCCTTGAACCATTATAACAACTAGATATCCATAACTGATATTGATGGCCCTTGAATCATTATAACTAATAGCCATGACCAATAGCCTACAGATATCCATTTTACAAGTAATAGGTGTCGATAACCCATAACCATAGTTCATGAACCATTATAACCACTAGATGTCCATAACTGATACTGATGGCCCATGAACCATTATAACTAGTAGCCATGACCGATAGCCTATAGATATCCATTTTACAAGTAATAGGTGTCCATAACCCATAACCAAGGCCATTGAACCGATAACCACTACATGTCCATAACTCATATCAATGGCCCTTGGACAATTATAACTACTAGCCATGACCAATAGCCTATAGATATCCATTTTACAAGTAATAGGTGTCCATAACCCATAACCATGGTTCTTGAACCACTATAACCACTTGATCTCCATAACTGACACTGATGGCCCTTGAACCATTATAACTACTAGCCATGACCAATAGCCTATAGATATCCATTTTACAAATAATAGGTGTCCATAACCCATAACCATGGTCCTTGAACCATTATAACCACTAGATGTCCATAACTGATACTGATGGCCCTTGAACCATTATAACTACTAGCCATGACTAATAGCCTATAGATATCCATTTTTCAAGTAATAGGTGTCCATAACCCATAACCATGGTCCTTTTAACATTATAACCACTCGATGTCCATAACTGTTACTGATGGCCCTTGAACCATTATAACTACTAGCAATGACTACTGCCTATAGATATCCATTTTAAAACTAATAGGTGTCCATAACCCGTATCCACGGCCCTTGAACAATTATAACCACTAGATGCCCATAACTGATATCGATGGCCCTTGAACCAATATAACTACTAGCCATGACCAATAGCCTACAGATATCCATTTTACAAGTAATAGGTGTCCATAACCTATAACCATGGTCTTGAACCATTATAACCACTAGATGTCCATAACTCATATCGATGGCCCTTGAACCATTATAACTACTAGCCATGAGCAATAGCCTATAGATATGCATTTTACAAGTAATAGGTGTCCATAACCCATAACCAAGGCCATTGAATCATTATAACCACTACATGTCCATAACTCATATCGATGGCCCTTGAACCATTATAACTACTAGCCATGACTAATAGCCTATCGATATCCATTTTACAAGTAATAGGTGTCCATAACCCATAACCATGGTTCTTGAACCATTATAACCACTTGATGTCCATAACTGATACTGATGGCCCTTGAACCATTATAACTTGTAGCCATGACCAATAGCCTATAGATATCCATTTTACAAGTAATAGGTGTCCATAACCCATAACCAAGGCCATTGAACCATAATAACCATTACATGTCCTTAACTCATATCGATGGCCCTTGAACCATTATAACTTCTAGCCATGACCAATAGCCTATTGATATCCATTTTACAAGTAACAGGTGTCCATAACCCATAACCATGGTCCTTGAACCATTATAACAACTAGATGTCCATAACTGATATTGATGGCCTTTGAATCATTATAACTACTAGCCATGACCAATAGCCTACAGATATCCATTTTACAAGTAATAGGTGTCGATAACCATAACCACGGCCCTTGAACAATTATAACCACTAGATGCCCATAACTGATACCGATGGCCCTTGAACCATTATAACTACTAGCCATGACCAATAGCCTATAGATATCCATTTTACAAGTAATAGGTGTCCATAACACATAACCATGGTCTTTAAACCATTATAACAACTAGATGTCCATAACTGATACTGATGGCCCTTGAACCATTATAACTACTAGCCATGACCAATAGCCTACAGATATCCATTTTACAAGTAATAGGTGTCCATAACCCATAACCATGGTTCTTGAACCATTATAACCACTAGATATCCATAACTGATACTGATGGCCCTTGAACCATTATAACTACTAGCCATGACTAATAGCCTACAAATATCCATTTTTCAAGTAATAGGTGTCCATAACCCATAACCATGGTCCGTTTACCATTATAACCACTAGATGCCCATAACTCATATCGATGGCCCTTGAACCATTATAACTACTAGCCATGACTAATAGCCTATAGATATCCTTTTTACAAGTAATAGGTGTCCATAACCCATAACCATGGTTCTTGAACCATTATAACCACTAGATGTCCATAACTGATACTGATGGCCCTTGAACCATTATAACTACTAGCCATGCACAATAGCCTATAGATATGCATTTTACAAGTAATAGGTGTGCATAACCCATAACCATGGTCCTTTTACCATTATAACCACTTGATGTCCATAACTGATACTGATGGCCCTTGAACCATTATAACTAGTAGCCATGACCAATAGCCTTTAGATATCCATTTTACAAGTAATAGGTGTCCATAACCCATAACCAAGGACATTGAACCATATTAACCAGTACATGTCCATAACTCATATCGATGGCCCTTGAACCATTATAACTTCTAGCCATGACCAATAGCCTATAGATATCCATTTTACAAGTAATAGGTGTCCATAACCCATAACCATGGTCCTTGAACCATTATAACAACTAGATATCCATAACTGATATTGATGGCCCTTGAATCATTATAACTACTAGCCATGACCAATAGCCTACAGATATCCATTTTACAAGTAATAGGTGTCGATAACCCATAACCATGGTTCATGAACCATTATAACCACTAGATGTCCATAACTGATACTGATGGCCCATGAACCATTATAACTAGTAGCCATGACCGATAGCCTATAGATATCCATTTTACAAGTAATAGGTGTCCATAACCCATAACCAAGGCCATTGAACCGTTATAACCACTACATGTCCATAACTCATATCAATGGCCCTTGGACAATTATAACTACTAGCCATGACCGATAGCCTATAGATATCCATTTTACAAGTAATAGGTGTCCATAACCCATAACCATGGTTCTTGAACCACTATAACCACTTGATCTCCATTACTGACACTGATGGCCCTTGAACCATTATAACTACTAGCCATCACCAATAGCCTATAGATATCCATTTTACAAATAATAGGTGTCCATAACCCATAACCATGGTCCTTGAACCATTATTACCACTAGATGTCCATAACTGATACTGATGGCCCTTGAACCATTATAACTACTAGCCATGACTAATAGCCTATAGATATCCAATTTTCAAGTAATAGGTGTCCATAACCCATAACCATGGTCCTTTTACCATTATAACCACTAGATGTCCATAACTGTTACTGATGGCCCTTGAACCATTATAACTACTAGCAATGACTACTGCCTATAGATATCCATTTTAAAACTAATAGGTGTCCATAACCCGTAACCACGGCCCTTGAACAATTATAACCACTAGATGCCCATAACTGATATCGATGGCCCATGAACCATTATAACTAGTAGCCATGACCGATAGCCTATAGATATCCATTTTACAAGTAATAGGTGTCCATAACCCATAACCATGGTTCATGAACCATTTTAACCACTAGATGTCCATAACTGATACTGATGGCCCATGAACCATTATAACTAGTAGCCATGACCGATAGCCTATAGATATCCATTTTACAAGTAATAGGTGTCCATAACCCATAACCATGGTTCTTGAACCACTATAACCACTTGATGTCCATAACTGATACTGATGGCCCTTGAACCATTATAACTACTAGCCATGACTAATAGCCTACAAATATCCATTTTTCAAGTAATAGGTGTCCATAACCCATAACCATGGTCCGTTTACCATTATAACCACTAGATGCCCATAACTGTTACTGATGGCCCTTGAACCATTATAACTACTAGCAATGACCAGTAGCCTATAAATATCATTTTAAAAGTAATAGGTGTCCATAACCCATAACCATGGTCTTGAAGCATTATAACCACTAGATGTCCATAACTCATATCGATGGCCCTTGAACCATTATAAGTACTAGCCATGAGCAATAGCCTATAGATATGCATTTTACAAGTAATAGGTGTCCATAACCCATAACCAAGGCCATTGAATCATTATTACCACTACATGTCCATAACTCACATCGATGGCCCTTGAACCATTATAACTACTAGCAATGACTACTGCCTATAGATATCCATTTTAAAACTAATAGGTGTCCATAACCCGTAACCACGGCCCTTGAACAATTATAACCACTAGATGCCCATTACTGATACCGATGGCCCTTGAACCATTATAACTACTAGCCATGACCAATAGCCTATAGATATCCATTTTACAAGTAATAGGTGTCCATATCCCATAACCAAGGACATTGAACCATAATAACCAGTACATGTCCATAACTCATATCGATGGCCCTTGAACCATTATAACTTCTAGCCATGACCAATAGCCTATAGATATCCATTTTACAAGTTATAGGTGTCCATAACCCATAACCATGGTCCTTGATCCATTATAACAACTAGATATCCATAACTGATATTGATGGCCCTTGAATCATTAGAACTACTAGGCATGACCAATAGCCTATAGATATCCATTTTACAAATAATAGGTGTCCATAACCCATAACCATGGTCCTTGAACCATTATAACCACTAGATGTCCATAACTGATATTAATGGCCCTTGAACCATTATAACTACTAGCCATGACTAATAGCTTATAGATATCTATTTACAAGTAATAGGTGTCCATAACACATAACCATGGTCTTTAAACCATTATAACAACTAGATGTCCATAACTGATACTGATGGCCCTTGAACCATTATAACTACTAGCCATGACCAATAGCCTACAGATATCCATTTTACAAGTAATAGGTGTCCATAACCCATAACCATGGTTCTTGAACCATTATAACCACTAGATGTCCATAACTGATACTGATGGCCCTTGAACCATTATAACTAGTAGCCATGACCGATACCCTATAGATATCCATTTTACAAGTAATAGGTGTCCATAACCCATAACCAAGGCCATTGATCCATTATAACCACTACATGTCCATAACTCATATCGATGGCCCTTGAACCATTATAACTACTAGCCATGACTAATAGCCTATAGATATCCTTTTTACATGTAATAGGTGTCCATAACCCATAACCATGGTTCTTGAACCATTATAACCACTAGATGTCCATAACTGATACTGATGGCCCTTGAACCATTATAACTACTAGCCATGCACAATAGCCTATAGATATGCATTTTACAAGTAATAGGTGTGCATAACCCATAACCATGGTCCTTTTACCATTATAACCACTTGATGTCCATAACTGATACTGATGGCCCTTGAACCATTATAACTAGTAGCCATGACCAATAGCCTTTAGATATCCATTTTACAAGTAATAGGTGTCCATAACCCATAACCAAGGACATTGAACCATAATAACCATTACATGTCCATAACTCATATCGATGGCCCTTGAACCATTATAACTTCTAGCCATGACCAATAGCCTATAGATATCCATTTTACAAGTAATAGGTGTCCATAACCCATAACCATGGTCCTTGAACCATTATAACAACTAGATATCCATAACTGATATTGATGGCCCTTGAATCATTATAACTACTAGCCATGACCAATAGCCTACAGATATCCATTTTACAAGTAATAGGTGTCGATAACCCATAACCATGGTTCATGAACCATTATAACCACTAGATGTCCATAACTGATACTGATGGCCCATGAACCATTATAACTAGTAGCCATGACCGATAGCCTATAGATATCCATTTTACAAGTAATAGGTGTCCATAACCCATAACCAAGGCCATTGACCCGTTATAACCACTACATGTCCATAACTCATATCAATGGCCCATGGACAATTATAACTACTAGCCATGACCGATAGCCTATAGATATCCATTTTACAAGTAATAGGTGTCCATAACCCATAACCATGGTTCTTGAACCACTATAACCACTTGATCTCCATAACTGACACTGATGGCCCTTGAACCATTATAACTACTAGCCATGACCAATAGCCTATAGATATCCATTTTACAAATAATAGGTGTCCATAACCCATAACCATGGTCCTTGAACCATTATAACCACTAGATGTCCATAACTGATACTGATGGCCCTTGAACCATTATAACTACTAGCCATGACTAATAGCCTATAGATATCCATTTTTCAAGTAATAGGTGTCCATAACCCATAACCATGGTCCTTTTACCATTATAACAACTAGATGTCCATAACTGTTACTGATGGCCCTTGAACCATTATAACTACTAGCAATGACTACTGCCTATAGATATCCATTTTAAAACTAATAGGTGTCCATAACCCGTAACCACGGCCCTTGAACAATTATAACCACTAGATGCCCATAACTGATATCGATGGCCCTTGAACCAATATAACTACTAGCCATGACCAATAGCCTACAGATATCCATTTTACAAGTAATAGGTGTCCATAACCTATAACCATGGTCTTGAACCATTATACCCACTAGATGTCCATAACTCATATCGATGGACCTTGAACCATTATAACTACTAGCCATGAGCAATAGCCTATAGATATGCATTTTACAAGTAATAGGTGTCCATAACCCATAACCAAGGCCATTGAATCATTATGACCACTACATGTCCATAACTCATATCGATGGCCCTTGAACCATTATAACTACTAGCCATGACTAATAGCCTATAGATATCCATTTTACAAGTAATAGGTGTCCATAACCCATAACCATGGTTCTTGAACCATTATAACCACTTGATGTCCATAACTGATACTGATGGCCCTTGAACCATTATAACTTGTAGCCATGACCAATAGCCTATAGATATCCATTTTACAAGTAATAGGTGTCCATAACCCATAACCAAGGCCATTGAACCATAATAACCAGTACATGTCCATAACTCATATCGATGGCCCTTGAACCATTATAACTTCTAGCCATGACCAATAGCCTATTGATATCCATTTTACAAGTAATAGGCGTCCATAACCCATAACCATGGTCCTTGAACCATTATAACAACTAGATGTCCATAACTGACGTTGATGGCCCTTGAATCATTATAACTACTAGCCATGACCAATAGCCTACAGATATCCATTTTACAAGTAATAGGTGTCGATAACCCATAACCATGGTTCATGAACCATTATAACCACTAGATGTCCATAACTGATACTGATGGCCCATGAACCATTATAACTAGTAGCCATGACCGATAGCCTATAGATATCCATTTTACAAGTAATAGGTGTCCATAACCCATAACCATGGTTCATGAACCATTTTAACCACTAGATGTCCATAACTGATACTGATGGCCCATGAACCATTATAACTAGTAGCCATGACCGATAGCCTATAGATATCCATTTTACAAGTAATAGGTGTCCATAACCCATAACCATGGTTCTTGAACCACTATAACCACTTGATGTCCATAACTGATACTGATGGCCCTTGAACCATTATAACTACTAGCCATGACCAATAGCCTATAGATATCCATTTTACAAGTAATAGGTGTCCATAACGCATAACCATGGTCCTTGAACCATTATAACCACTAGATGTCCATAACTGATACTGATGGCCCTTGAACCATTATAACTACTAGCCATGACTAATAGCCTACAGATATCCATTTTTCAAGTAATAGGTGTCCATAACCCATAACCATGGTCCTTTTACCATTATAACCACTAGATGTCCATAACTGTTACTGATTGCCCTTGAACCATTATAACTAGTAGCCATTACCAATAGCCTATAGTATCCATTTTACAAGTAATACATGTCCATAACCCATAACCAAGGCCATTGAACCATAATAACCCGTACATGTCCATAACTCATATCGATGGCCCTTGAACCATTATAACTTCTAGCCATGACCAATAGCCTATTGATATCCATTTTACAAGTAATAGGTGTCCATAACCCATAACCATGGTCCTTGAACCATTATAACCACTAGATGTCCATAACTGATACTGACGGCCCTTGAACCATTATAACTACTAGCCATGTCCAATAGCCTACAAATATCCATTATACAAGTAATAGGTGTCCATAACCCATAACCATGGTTCTTGAACCATTATAACCACAAGATGCCCATAGCTGATACTGATGGCCCTTGAACCATTATAACTAGTAGCCATTACCAATAGCCTATAGTATCCATTTTACAAGTAATACGTGTCCATAACCCATAACCAAGGCCATTGAACCATTATAACCACTACATGTCCATAACTCATATCGATGGCCCTTGGACCATTATAACTACTAGCCATGACCAATAGCCTATAGATATCCATTTACAAGTAATAGGTGTCCATAACCCATAACCATGGTCCTTAAACCATTATAACAACTAGATGTCCATAACTGATACTGATGGGCCTTGAACCATTATAACTACTAGCCATGACCAATAGGCTACAGATATCCATTTTACAAGTAATAGGTGTCCATAACCCATAACCATGGTTCTTGAACCATTATAACCACTAGATGTCCATAACTGATACCGATTGCCCTTGAACCATTATAACTAGTAGCCATGACCGATAGCCTATAGATATCCATTTTACAAGTAATAGGTGTCCATAACCCATAACCATGGTTCTTGAACCACTATAACCACTTGATGTCCATAACTAATACTGATGGCCCTTGAACCATTATAACTAGTAGCCATGACCAATAGCCTACAAATATCCATTTTACAAGTAATAGGTGTCGATAACCCATAACCGTGGTTCATGAACGATTATAACCACTAGATGTCCATAACTGATACTGATGGCCCATGAACCATTATAACTAGTAGCCATGACCGATAGCCTATAGATATCCATTTTACAAGTAATAGGTGTCCATAACCCATAACCAAGGCCATTGAACCGTTATAACCACTACATGTCCATAACTCATATCAATGGCCCTTGGACCATTATAACTACTAGCCATGACCAATAGCCTATAGATATCCAGTTTACAAGTAATAGGTGTCCATAACCCATAACCATGGTTCTTGAACCACTATAACCACTTGATCTCCATAACTGACACTGATGGCCCTTGAACCATTATAACTACTAGCCATGACCAATAGCCTATAGATATCCATTTTAAAAGTAATAGGTGTCCATAACCCGTAACCACGGCCCTTGAACAATTATAACCACTAGATGCCCATAACTGATATCGATGGCCCTTGAACCAATATAACTACTAGCCATGACAAATAGCCTACAGATATCCATTTTACAAGTAATAGGTGTCCATAACCTATAACCATGGTCTTGAACCATTATAACCACTAGATGTCCATAACTCATATCGATGGCCCTTGAACCATTATAACTACTAGCCATGAGCAATAGCCTATAGATATGCATTTTACAAGTAATAGGTGTCCATAACCCATAACCAAGGCCATTGAATCATTATAACCACTACATGCCCATAACTCATATCGATGGCCCTTGAACCATTATAACTACTAGCCATGACTAATAGCCTATAGATATCCATTTTACAAGTAATAGGTGTCCATAACCCATAACCATGGTTCTTGAACCATTATAACCACTTGATGTCCATAACTGATACTGATGGCCCTTGAACCATTATAACTTGTAGCCATGACCAATAGCCTATAGATATCCATTTTACAAGTAATAGGTGTCCATAACCCATAACCAAGGCCATTGAACCATAATAACCAGTACATGTCCATAACTCATATCGATGGCCCTTGAACCATTATAACTTCTAGCCATGACCAATAGCCTATTGATATCCATTTTCCAAGTAATAGGTGTCCATAACCCATAACCATGGTCCTTGAACCATTATAACAACTAGATGTCCATAACTGATATTGATGGCCCTTGAATCATTATAACTACTAGCCATGACCAATAGCCTACAGATATCCATTTTACAAGTAATAGGTGTCGATAACCCATAACCATGGTTCATGAACCATTATAACCACTAGATGTCCATAACTGATACTGATGGCCCATGAACCATTATAACTAGTTGCCATGACCGATAGCCTATAGATATCCATTTTACATGTAATAGGTGTCCATAACCCATAACCATGGTTCTTGAACCATTATAACCACTAGATGTCCATAACTGATACTGATGGCCCATGAACCATTATAACTAGTAGCCATGACCGATAGCCTATAGATATCCATTTTACAAGTAATAGGTGTCCATAACCCATAACCATGGTTCTTGAACCACTATAACCACTTGATGTCCTTAACTGATACTGATGGCCCTTGAACCATTATAACTACTAGCCATGACCAATAGCCTATAGATATCCATTTTACAAGTAATAGGTGTCCATAACCCATAACCATGGTCCTTGAACCATTATAACCACTAGATGTCCATAACTGATACTGATGGCCCTTGAACCATTATAACTACTAGCCATGACTAATAGCCTACATATATCCATTTTTCAAGTAATAGGTGTCCATAACCCATAACCATGGTCCTTTTACCATTATAACCACTAGATGTCCATAACTGTTACTGATTGCCCTTGAACCATTATAACTAGTAGCCATGACCATTAGCCTATAGATATCCATTTTACAAGTAATAGGTGTCCATAACGCATAACCAAGGCCATTGAACCATAATAACCAGTACATGTCCATAACTCATATCGATGGCCCTTGAACCATTATAACTTCCAGCCATGACCAATAGCCTATTGATATCCATTTTACAAGTAATAGGTGTCCATAACCCATAACCATGGTCCTTGAACCATCATAACCACTAGATGTCCATAACTGATACTGACGGCCCTTGAACCATTATAACTACTAGCCATGTCCAATAGCCTACAAATATCCATTATACAAGTAATAGGTGTCCATAACCCATAACCATGGTTCTTGAACCATTATAACCACTAGATGCCCATAACTGATACTGATGGCCCTTGAACCATTATAACTAGTAGCCATTACCAATAGCCTATAGTATCCATTGTACAAGTAATACGTGTCCATAACCCATAACCAAGGCCATTGAACCATTATAACCACTACATGTCCATAACTCATATCGATGGCCCTTGGACCATTATAACTACTAGCCATGACCAATAGCCTATAGATATCCATTTACAAGTAATAGGTGTCCATAACCCATAACCATGGTCCTTAAACCATTATAACAACTAGATGTCCATAACTGATACTGATGGGCCTTGAACCATTATAACTACTAGCCATGTGCAATAGGCTACAGATATCCATTTTACAAGTAATAGGTGTCCATAACCCATAACCATGGTTCTTGAACCATTATAACCACTAGATGTCCATAACCGATACCGATGGCCCTTGAACCATTATAACTAGTAGCCATGACCGATAGCCTATAGATATCCATTTTACAAGTAATAGGTGTCCATAACCCATAACCAAGGCCATTGAACCATTATAACCACTACATGTCCATAACTCATATCGATGGCCCTTGAACCATTATAACTACTAGCCATGACTAATAGCCTATAGATATCCTTTTTACAAGTAATAGGTGTCCATAACCCATAATTATGGTTCTTGAACCATTATAACAACTAGATGTCCATAACTGATACTGATGGCCCTTGAACCATTATAACTACTAGCCATGCGCAATAGCCTATAGATATGCATTTTACAAGTAATTGGTGTGCATAACCCATAACCATGGTCCTTTTACCATTATAACCACTAGATGTCCATAACTGTTACTGATGGCCCTTGAACCATTATAACTACTAGCAATGACCAGTAGCCTATAGATATCCATTTAAAAAGTAATAGGTGTCCATAACCCATAACCACGACCCTTGAAATATTATAACCACTAGATGCCCATAACTGATATCGATGGCCCTTGAACCATTATAACTACTAGCCATGACCAATAGCCTACAGATATCCATTTTACAAGTAATAGGTGTTCATAACCCATAACCATGGTTCTTGAACCATTATAACCACTAGATGTCCATAACTGATACTGATGGCCCATGAACCATTATAACTAGTAGCCATGACCGATAGCCTATAGATATCCATTTTACAAGTAATAGGTGTCCATAACCCATAACCATGGTTCTTGAACCATTATAACCACTAGATGTCCATAACTGATACTGATGGCCCATGAACCATTATAACTAGTAGCCATGACCGATAGCCTATAGATATCCATTTTACAAGTAATAGGTGTCCATAACCCATAACCATGGTTCTTGAACCACTATAACCACTTGATGTCCATAACTGATACTGATGGCCCTTGAACCATTATAACTACTAGCCAAGACCAATAGCCTATAGATATCCATTTTACAAGTAATAGGTGTCCATAACCCATAACCATGGTCCTTGAACCATTATAACCACTAGATGTCCATAACTGATACTGATGGCCCTTGAACCATTATAACTACTAGCCATGACTAATAGCCTACAGATATCCATTTTTCAAGTAATAGGTGTCCATAACCCATAACCATGGTCCTTTTACCATTATAACCACTAGATGTCCATAACTGTTACTGATTGCCCTTGAACCATTATAACTAGTAGCCATGACCATTAGCCTATAGATATCCATTTTACAAGTAATAGGTGTCCATAACGCATAACCAAGGCCATTGAACCATAATAACCAGTACATGTCCATAACTCATATCGATGGCCCTTGAACCATTATAACTTCTAGCCATGACCAATAGCCTATTGATATCCATTTTACAAGTAATAGGTGTCCATAACCCATAACCATGGTCCTTGAACCATTATAAAGATGTCCATAACTGATACTGACGGCCCTTGAACCATTATAACTACTAGCCATGTCCAATAGCCTACAAATATCCATTATACAAGTAATAGGTGTCCATAACCCATAACCATGGTTCTTGAACCATTATAACCACTAGATGCCCATAACTGATACTGATGGCCCTTGAACCATTATAACTAGTAGCCATTACCAATAGCCTATAGTATCCATTGTACAAGTAATACGTGTCCATAACCCATAACCAAGGCCATTGAACCATTATAACCACTACATGTCCATAACTCATATCGATGGCCCTTGGACCATTATAACTACTAGCCATGACCAATAGCCTATAGATATCCATTTACAAGTAATAGGTGTCCATAACCCATAACCATGGTCCTTAAACCATTATAACAACTAGATGTCCATAACTGATACTGATGAGCCTTGAACCATTATAACTACTAGCCATGTCCAATAGGCTACAGATATCCATTTTACAAGTAATAGGTGTCCATAACCCATAACCATGGTTCTTGAACCATTATAACCACTAGATGTCCATAACCGATACCGATGGCCCTTGAACCATTATAACTAGTAGCCATGACCGATAGCTTATAGATATCCATTTTACAAGTAATAGGTGTCCATAACCCATAACCAAGGCCATTGAACCATTATAACCACTACATGTCCATAACTCTTATCGATGGCCCTTGAACCATTATAACTACTAGCCATGACTAATAGCCTATAGATATCCTTTTTACAAGTAATAGGTGTCCATAACCCATAATTATGGTTCTTGAACCATTATAACAACTAGATGTCCATAACTGATACTGATGGCCCTTGAACCATTATAACTACTAGCCATGCGCAATAGCCTATAGATATGCATTTTACAAGTAATTGGTGTGCATAACCCATAACCATGGTCCTTTTACCATTATAACCACTAGATGTCCATAACTGTTACTGATGGCCCTTGAACCATTATAACTACTAGCAATGACTAGTAGCCTATAGATATCCATTTTAAAAGTAATAGGTGTCCATAACCCATAACCACGACCCTTGAAATATTATAACCACTAGATGCCCATAACTGATATCGATGGCCCTTGAACCATTATAACTACTAGCCATGACCAATAGCCTACAGATATCCATTTTACAAGTAATAGGTGTTCATAACCCATAACCATGGTTCTTGAACCATTATAACTACTAGATGTCCATAACTGATACTGATGGCCCATGAACCATTATAACTAGTAGCCATGACCGATAGCCTATAGATATCCATTTTACAAGTAATAGGTGTCCATAACCCATAACCATGGTTCTTGAACCATTATAACCACTAGATGTCCATAACTGATACTGATGGCCCATGAACCATTATAACTAGTAGCCATGACCGATAGCCTATAGATATCCATTTTACAAGTAATAGGTGTCCATAACCCATAACCATGGTTCTTGAACCACTATAACCACTTGATGTCCATAACTGATACTGATGGCCCTTGAACCATTATAACTACTAGCCATGACCAATAGCCTATAGATATCCATTTGACAAGTAATAGGTGTCCATAACCCATAACCATGGTCCTTGAACCATTATAACCACTAGATGTCCATAACTGATACTGATGGCCCTTGAACCATTATAACTACTAGCCATGACTAATAGCCTACAGATATCCATTTTTCAAGTAATAGGTGTCCATAACCCATAACCATGGTCCTTTTACCATTATAACCACTAGATGTCCATAACTGTTACTGATTGCCCTTGAACCATTATAACTAGTAGCCATGACCATTAGCCTATAGATATCCATTTTACAAGTAATAGGTGTCCATAACGCATAACCAAGGCCATTGAACCATAATAACCAGTACATGTCCATAACTCATATCGATGGCCCTTGAACCATTATAACTTCTAGCCATGACCAATAGCCTATTGATATCCATTTTACAAGTAATAGGTGTCCATAACCCATAACCATGGTCCTTGAACCATTATAAAGATGTCCATAACTGATACTGACGGCCCTTGAACCATTATAACTACTAGCCATGTCCAATAGCCTACAAATATCCATTATACAAGTAATAGGTGTCCATAACCCATAACCATGGTTCTTGAACCATTATAACCACTAGATGCCCATAACTGATACTGATGGCCCTTGAACCATTATAACTAGTAGCCATTACCAATAGCCTATAGTATCCATTGTACAAGTAATACGTGTCCATAACCCATAACCAAGGCCATTGAACCATTATAACCACTACATGTCCATAACTCATATCGATGGCCCTTGGACCATTATAACTACTAGCCATGACCAATAGCCTATAGATATCCATTTACAAGTAATAGGTGTCCATAACCCATAACCATGGTCCTTAAACCATTATAACAACTAGATGTCCATAACTGATACTGATGGGCCTTGAACCATTATAACTACTAGCCATGTCCAATAGGCTACAGATATCCATTTTACAAGTAATAGGTGTCCATAACCCATAACCATGGTTCTTGAACCATTATAACCACTAGATGTCCATAACCGATACCGATGGCCCTTGAACCATTATAACTAGTAGCCATGACCGATAGCCTATAGATATCCATTTTACAAGTAATAGGTTTCCATAACCCATAACCAAGGCCATTGAACCATTATAACCACTACATGTCCATAACTCATATCGATGGCCCTTGAACCATTATAACTACTAGCCATGACTAATAGCCTATAGATATCCTTTTTACAAGTAATAGGTGTCCATAACCCATAATTATGGTTCTTGAACCATTATAACAACTAGATGTCCATAACTGATACTGATGGCCCTTGAACCATTATAACTACTAGCCATGCGCAATAGCCTATAGATATGCATTTTACAAGTAATTGGTGTGCATAACCCATAACCATGGTCCTTTTACCATTATAACCACTAGATGTCCATAACTGTTACTGATGGCCCTTGAACCATTATAACTACTAGCAATGACCAGTAGCCTATAGATATCCATTTTAAAAGTAATAGGTGTCCATAACCCATAACCACGACCCTTGAAATATTATAACCACTAGATGCCCATAACTGATATCGATGGCCCTTGAACCATTATAACTACTAGCCATGACCAATAGTCTACAGATATCCATTTTACAAGTAATAGGTGTTCATAACCCATAACCATGGTTCTTGAACCATTATAACCACTAGATGCCCATAACTGATACTGATGGTCGAATTTCAGATAACATTCTCCTCACTCAAGAATTAATGCATAATTATCATAGGCAAGCTGGTCCCCATAGACGTGCGTTTAAAATTGATATACAGAAAGCTTATGATACTGTTGATTGGGAGTTCTTACACTTTATCTTAGTTGGGTTTGGCTTTCATCATAAAATGACCATGTGGATATTGGAATGTGTTACATCTCCTTCTTTTTCCATTTGTATAAATGGAGAGGTCCACGGCTGGTTTTAGGGTAAACGAGGCTTGAGACAGGGTGACCCAATGTCTCCATACCTCTTTACTCTGGTCATGGAGGTACTCTCTCTTATAATAAAACGCAGAGTTACAGCTAGCACGGATTTTCAATATCACAAAGGCTGTGAAAACCAAAAGATTGTCAACTTATGTTTTGCTGATGATCTTTTCCTCTTTACTCGAGGTAACTTGATCTCTGCTACTCTGATTTTGGATGCCTTGAATGAGTTTAATGAAGTATCGGGACTTGTCCCCAGCATTCCTAAAAGTACAGTGTTTTTCTGTAACGTCCCGGCCACTACCCGTGCTGCAATTCTTCATTTAATGCCGTTTGGGGAAGGAAGCCTTCCTGTTAAATACCTCGGAGTGCCTCTGATCTCTTCTAGATTATTATTCAGAGATTGTAAAGTCCTTATTGAAAAGATGCAGAATCGTATAAATGATTGGAAGAACAAATTCCTTTCCTTTGCGGGTCGTCTCCAATTGATTATTTCAGTTCTATCTAATTTACATATTTATTGGGCTTCGGTTTTTACTCTCCCAACCCGTATCACTCATGAGCTTGAGCAGTTAATGCGGGGTTTTCTGTGGTGTCAAGGAGAAATGAAGAAGGGTAAAGCAAAAGTCTCTTGGGAGGTAGTTTGCAAACCAAAATCTGAAGGGGGTCTCGGTATCCGTCGTATCAAAGATTTTAATGCTGCCCTAATGGCATACCATATATGGAGTATAGTATCTAATAAGGAGTCGTTATGGGTACAATGGATTCATTCATATAAATTGCGGGGTAGAAGTATTTGGGATACTCCCAGCACAGGTTCTATGAGCTGGTCTTGGAGGAAGCTGCTTCAATTAAGAAACACAGTTAGACCTTATATATGGCATATGATTTGTGACGGAAAATCTACTTCCATTTGGTTTGATAAATGGAGCATGACTAGTCCTTTGTTTCAATTCCTTACTCATAGGGATATTACTAGAGCAGGGTTTTCATCCAATGATGTGGTGTCGGACCTGATTGCTGATAATAACTGGATTTGGCCAATTGACTGGTATACTAGGTTCCCGGATTTGACTAGTACCCCGGTCCCCCATATTGTTCCAGATCAGAAGGACTGTGTAGAGTGGTTAGACGTAAATGGGTCTTCTCAGGCTTTCTCGGTTTATCTAACTTGGAATTCTATTAGATCAAGGCAGGTTGAGGTTCCTTGGCATCATGTTGTATGGTTTGCCCATTGTATCCCTGGCCATGCCTTTCATATGTGGCTTGTCATGAACAAACGTTTAAAAACTTAAGATATGTTGAAACAATGGGATGTTCACAATGTTACGGATACTGCCTCTTTGCGGTGCCCTCTATGTGGTCTTATACCTGATTCCCACTCTCATTTATTTTTTGATTGTACATATTCTTCTCAGGTCTGGGTTAAAATCAGATGGCTTGGGGGGATGGACACGATTGCACCAAGAATTGCTGATATTATTAACTACATTACCCCAATGTCCAGAGGAAGGTCAGCAAAAAGTGTTATCTCTCGTATATTGATTGGACCTGCTACATATTATATTTGGTTAGAAAGAAATGCAAGATTGTTCAGAAAGAAGTCCAAGACACATATGCAGTTGTGTGACGAGATTATTGCCACCGTCCGTTTAAAATTGATGACGTTAAAGTTTAAGAGAAAGACGGTTGATGTTCAACGGCTACTAGCTATATGGAAGATCCCAATCTCGATTGTTTAGCTCAGTGTCATGCTAAAGTTTTAGTTTGTTTTTGCCTTTTTTGAGCGCTTTGTTGGTACTTGTTACTTCTAGTTGGGTCTCGGCTGTGTTTATGGCATGTCATAAACTCTGCCTTGTTGTTTCGAGCTTCTGCTTGAGGTCAATGTGACAATATGTCACATTCCTATGTAGTTCTTTTTTGTGAATAATATATTTAGCCAGGGTAACCCCTTTACCCAAAAAAACTGATACTGATGGCCCTTGAACCATTATAACTATTAGCCATTACCAATAGCCTATAGTATCCATTTTAAAAGTAATAGGTGTCCATAACCCATAACCAAGGCAATTGAACCATTATAACCACTACATGTCCATAACTCATATCGATGGCCTTTGAACCATTATAACTACTAGCCATGACTAATAGCCTATAGATATCCATTTTACAAGTAATAGGTGTCCATAACCCATAACCATGGTTCTTGAACCATTATAACCACTTGATGTCCATAACTGATACTGATGGCCCTTGAACCATTATAACTAGTAGCCATGACAAATAGCCTATAGATATCCATTTTACAAGTAATAGGTGTCCATAACCCATAACCAAGGCCATTGAACCATAATAACCAGTACATGTCCATAACTCATATCGATGGCCCTTGAACCATTATAACTTCTAGCCATGACCAATAGCCTATAGATATCCATTTTACAAGTAATATGTGTCCATAACCCATAACCAAGGCCATTGAACCATTATAACCACTACATGACCATAACTCATATCAATGGCCCTTGGACCATTATAACTACTAGCCATGACCAATAGCCTATAGATATCCATTTCACAAGTAATAGGTGTCCATAACCCATAACCATGGTCCTTGAACCATTATAACCACTAGATGTCCATAACTGATACTGATGGACCTTGAACCATTATAAATACTTGCCATGTACAATAGCCTACAGATATACATTTTAGAAGTAACAGGTGTCCATAACCCATAACCATGGTTCTTGAACCATTATAACCACTTGATGTCAATAACTGACACTGATGGCCATTGAACCATTATAACTAGTAGCCATGACCAATAGCCTATAGATATCCATGTTACAAGTAATAGATGTCCATAACCCATAACCAATTCCATTGAACCATTATAACCAGTACATGTCCATAACTCATATCGATGGACCTTGAACCATTATAAGTACTAGCCATGAACAATAGCCTATAGATATCCATTTCACAAGTAACAGGTGTCCATAACCCATAACCATGGTCCTTGAACCATTATAACCACTAGATGTCCATAACAGATACTGATGGACCTCGAACCATTATAACTACTTGCCATGTACAATAGCCTACAGATATCCATTTTACAAGTAATAGGTGTCCATAACCCATAACCATGGTTCTTGAACCATTATAACCACTTGATGTCAATAACTGATACTGATCCATTGAACCATTATAACTACTAGCCATGACTAATAGCCTATAGATATCCATTTTACAAGTAATAGGTGTCCATAACCCATAACCAAGGCCATTGAACCATAATAACCAGTACATGTCCATAACTCATATCGATGGCCCTTGAACCATTATAACTTCTAGCCATGACCAATAGCCTATAGATATCCATTTTACAAGTAATATGTGTCCATAACCCATAACCAAGGCCATTGAACCATTATAACCACTACATGTCCATAACTCATATCAATGGCCCTTGGACCATTATAACTACTAACCATGACCAATAGCCTATAGATATCCATTTCACAAGTAATAGGTGTCCATAACCCATAACCATGGTCCTTGAACCATTATAACCACTAGATGTCCATAACTGATACTGATGGACCTTGAACCATTATAAATACTTGCCATGTACAATAGCCTACAGATATACATTTTAGAAGTAACAGGTGTCCATAACCCATAACCATGGTTCTTGAACCATTATAACCACTTGATGTCAATAACTGACACTGATGGCCATTGAACCATTATAACTAGTAGCCATGACCAATAGCCTATAGATATCCATGTTACAAGTAATAGATGTCCATAACCCATAACCAATGCCATTGAACCATTATAACCAGTACATGTCCATAACTCATATCGATGGACCTTGATCCATTATAAGTACTAGCCATGAACAATAGCCTATAGATATCCATTTCACAAGTAACAGGTGTCCATAACCCATAACCATGGTCCTTGAACCATTATAACCACTAGATGTCCATAACAGATACTGATGGACCTCGAACCATTATAACTACTTGCCATGTACAATAGCCTACAGATATCCATTTTACAAGTAATAGGTGTCCATAACCCATAACCATGGTTCTTGAACCATTATAACCACTTGATGTCAATAACTGATACTGATCCATTGAACCATTATAACTACTAGCCATGACTAATAGCCTATAGATATCCATTTTACAAGTAATAGGTGTCCATAACCCATAACCATGGTTCTAGAACCATTATAACCACTTGATGTCAATAACTGATACTGATCCATTGAACCATTATAACTACTAGCCATGACTAATAGCCTATAGATATCCATTTTACAAGTAATAGGTGTCCATAACCCATAACCAAGGCCATTGAACCATAATAACCAGTACATGTCCATAACTCATATCGATGGCCCTTGAACCATTATAACTTCTAGCCATGACCAATAGCCTATAGATATCCGTTTTACAAGTAATATGTGTCCATAACCCATAACCAAGGCCATTGAACCATTATAACCACTACATGTCCATAACTCATATCAATGGCCCTTGGACCATTATAACTACTAACCATGACCAATAGCCTATAGATATCCATTTCACAAGTAATAGGTGTCCATAACCCATAACCATGGTCCTTGAACCATTATAACCACTAGATGTCCATAACTGATACTGATGGACCTTGAACCATTATAAATACTTGCCATGTACAATAGCCTACAGATATACATTTTAGAAGTAACAGGTGTCCATAACCCATAACCATGGTTCTTGAACCATTATAACCACTTGATGTCAATAACTGACACTGATGGCCATTGAACCATTATAACTAGTAGCCATGACCAATAGCCTATAGATATCCATGTTACAAGTAATAGATGTCCATAACCCATAACCAATGCCATTGAACCATTATAACCAGTACATGTCCATAACTCATATCGATGGACCTTGAACCATTATAAGTACTAGCCATGAACAATAGCCTATAGATATCCATTTCACAAGTAACAGGTGTCCATAACCCATAACCATGGTCCTTGAACCATTATAACCACTAGATGTCCATAACAGATACTGATGGACCTCGAACCATTATAACTACTTGCCATGTACAATAGCCTACAGATATCCATTTTACAAGTAATAGGTGTCCAAAACCCATAACCATGGTTCTTGAACCATTATAACCACTTGATGTCAATAACTGATACTGATCCATTGAACCATTATAACTACTAGCCATGACTAATAGCCTATAGATATCCATTTTACAAGTAATAGGTGTCCATAACCCATAACCATGGTTCTTGAACCATTATAACCACTTGATGTCCATAACTGATACTGATGGCCCTTGAACCATTATATAACTACTAGCCATGAACAATAGCCTATAGATATCCATTTTACAAGTAATAGGTCTCCATAACCCATAACCATGGTCCTTGAACCATTATAACCACTAGATGTTAATAACTGATACTGATGGCCCTTGAACCATTATAACTAGTAGCCATGACCGATAGCCTATAGATATCCATTTTACAAGTAATAGGTGTCCATAACCCATACCCATGGTCCTTGAACCATTTTAACCACTAGATGACCATAACTGATACTGATGGCCCTTGAACCATTATAAATACTTGCCATGTACAATAGCCTACAGATATCCATTTTAGAAGTAACAGGTGTCCATAACCCATAACCATGGTTCTTGAACCATTATAACCACTTGATGTCAATAACTGACACTGATGGCCATTGAACCATTATAACTAGTAGCCATGACCAATAGCCTATAGATATCCATGTTACAAGTAATAGATGTCCATAACCCATAACCAATGCCATTGAACCATTATAACAAGTACATGTCCATAACTCATATCGATGGACCTTGAACCATTATAAGTACTAGCCATGAACAATAGCCTATAGATATCCATTTCACAAGTAACAGGTGTCCATAACCCATAACCATGGTCCGTGAACCATTATAACCACTAGATGTCCATAAAAGATACTGATGGACCTCTAACCATTATAACTACTTGCCATGTACAATAGCCTACAGATATCCATTTTACAAGTAATAGGTGTCCATAACCCATAACCATGGTTCTTGAACCATTATAACCACTTGATGTCAATAACTGATACTGATCCATTGAACCATTATAACTAGTAGCCATGACCAATAGCCTATAGATATCAATTTTACAAGTAATAGGTGTCCATAACCCATACACATGGTCCTTAAACCATTTTAACCACTAGATGTCCATAACTGATACTGATGGCCCTTGAACCATTATAACTACTTGCCATGTACAATAGCCTACAGATATCCATTTTACAAGTAACATGTGTCCATAACCCATAACCATGGTTCTTGAACCATTATAACCACTTGATGGCAATAACTGACACTGATGGCAATTGACCCATTATAACTAGTAGCCATGACCAATAGCCTATAGATATCCATTTTACAAGTAATAGATGTCCATAACCCATAACCAATGCAATTGAACCATTATAACCAGTACATGTCCATAACTCATATCGATGGCCCTTGAACCATTATATAACTACTAGCCATGAACAATAGCCTATAGATATCCATTTCACAAGTAATAGGTGTCCATAACCCATAACCATGGTCCTTGAACCATTATAACCACTAGATGTCCATAACTGATACTGATGGACCTTGAACCATTATAACTACTTGCCATGTATAGCCTACAGATATCCATTTTACAAGTAACAGGTGTCCATAACCCATAACTATGGTTCTTGAACCATTATAACCACTTGATGTCAATAACTGATACTGATGGCCATTGAACCATTATAACTAGTAGCCATGACCAATAGCCTATAGATATCCATTTTACAAGTAATAGGTCTCCATAACCCATAACCATGGTCCTTGAACCATTATAACCACTAGATGTCAATAACTGATACTGATGGCCCTTGAACCATTATAACTAGTAGCCATGACCGATAGCCTACAGATATCCATTTTACAAGTAATAGGTGTCCATAACCCATAACCATGGTCCTTGAACCATTATAACCACTAGATGTCCATAACAGATACTGATGGACCTCGAACCATTATAACTACTTGCCATGTACAATAGCCTACATATATCCATTTTACAAGTAATAGGTGTCCATAACCCATAACCATGGTTCTTGAACCATTATAACCACTTGATATCCATAACTGATACTGATGGCCCTTGAACCATTATATAACTACTAGCCATGAACAATAGCCTATAGATATCCATTTTACAAGTAATAGGTCTCCATAACCCATAACCATGGTCCTTGAACCATTATAACCACTAGATGTTAATAACTGATACTGATGGCCCTTGAACCATTATAACTAGTAGCCATGACCGATAGCCTATAGATATCCATTTTACAAGTAATAGGTGTCCATAACCCATACCCATGGTCCTTGAACCATTTTAACCACTAGATGTCCATAACTGATACTGATGGCCCTTGAACCATTATAAATACTTGCCATGTACAATAGCCTACAGATATCCATTTTAAAAGTAACAGGTGTCCATAACCCATAACCATGGTTCTTGAACCATTATAACCACTTGATGTCAATAACTGACACTGATGGCCATTGAACCATTATAACTAGTAGCCATGACCAATAGCCTATAGATATCCATGTTACAAGTAATAGATGTCCATAACCCATAACCAATGCCATTGAACCATTATAACCAGTACATGTCCATAACTCATATCGATGGACCTTGAACCATTATAAGTACTAGCCATGAACAATAGCCTATAGATATCCATTTCACAAGTAACAGGTGTCCATAACCCATAACCATGGTCCCTGAACCATTATAACCACTAGATGTCCATAAAAGATACTGATGGACCTCTAACCATTATAACTACTTGCCATGTACAATAGCCTACAGAAATCCATTTTACAAGTAATAGGTGTCCATAACCCATAACCATGGTTCTTGAACCATTATAACCACTTGATGTCAATAACTGATACTGATCCATTGAACCATTATAACTAGTAGCCATGACCAATAGCCTATAGATATCAATTTTACAAGTAATAGGTGTCCATAACCCATACGCATGGTCCTTGAACCATTTTAACCACTAGATGTCCATAACTGATACTGATGGCCCTTGAACCATTATAAATACTTGCCATGTACAATAGCCTACAGATATCCATTTTACAAGTAACAGGTGTCCATAACCCATAACCATGGTTCTTGAACCATTATAACCACTTGATGGCAATAACTGACACTGATGGCAATTGACCCATTATGACTAGTAGCCATGACCAATAGCCTATAGATATCCATTTTACAAGTAATAGATGTCCATAACCCATAACCAATGCAATTGAACCATTATAACCAGTACATGTCCATAACTCATATCGATGGCCCTTGAACCATTATATAACTACTAGCCATGAACAATAGCCTATAGATATCCATTTCACAAGTAATAGGTGTCCATAACCCATAACCATGGTCCTTGAACCATTATAACCACTAGATGTCCATAACTGATACTGATGGACCTTGAACCATTATAACTACTTGCCATGTATAGCCTACAGATATCCATTTTACAAGTAACATGTGTCCATAACCCATAACTATGGTTCTTGAACCATTATAACCACTTGATGTCAATAACTGATACTGATGGCCATTGAACCATTATAACTAGTAGCCATGACCAATAGCCTATAGATATCCATTTTACAAGTAATAGGTCTCCATAACCCATAACCATGGTCCTTGAACCATTATAACCACTAGATGTCAATAACTGATACTGATGGCCCTTGAACCATTATAACTAGTAGCCATGACCGATAGCCTACAGATATCCATTTTACAAGTAATAGGTGTCCATAACCCATAACCATGGTCCTTGAACCATTATAACCACTAGATGTCCATAACAGATACTGATGGACCTCGAACCATTCTAACTACTTGCCATGTACAATAGCCTACATATATCCATTTTACAAGTAATAGGTGTCCATAACCCATAACCATGGTTCTTGAACCATTATAACCACTTGATGTCAATAACTGACACTGATGGCAATTGAACCATTATAACTAGTAGCCATGACCAATAGCCTATAGATATCCATTTTACAAGTAATAGATGTCCATAACCCATAACCAATGCAATTGAACCAATATAACCAGTACATGTCCATAACTCATATTGATGGCCCTTGAACCATTATATAACTACTAGCCATGAACAATAGCCTATAGATATCCATTTCACAAGTAATAGGTGTCCATAACCCATAACCATGGTCCTTGAACCGTTATAACCACTAGATGTCCATAACTGATACTGATGGACCTTGAACCATTATAACTACTTGCCATGTATAGCCTACAGATATCCATTTTACAAGTAACAGGTGTCCATAACCCATAACCATGGTTCTTGAACCATTATAACCACTTGATGTCAATAACTGATACTGATGGCCATTGAACCATTATAACTAGTAGCCATGACCAATAGCCTATAGATATCCATTTTACAAGTAATAGGTCTCCATAACCCATAACCATGGTCCTTGAACCATTATAACCACTAGATGTCAATAACTGATACTGATGGCCCTTGAACCATTATAACTAGTAGCCATGACCGATAGCCTATAGATATCCATTTTACAAGTAATAGGTGTCCATAACCCATACCCATAGTCCTTGAACCATTTTAACCACTAGATGTCCATAACTGATACTGATGGCCCTTGAACCATTATAACTACTTGCCATGTACAATAGCCTACATATATCCATTTTACAAGTAACAGGTGTCCATAACCCATAACCATGGTTCTTGAACCATTATAACCACTTGATGGCAATAACTGACACTGATGGCAATTGACCCATTATAACTAGTAGCCATGACCAATAGCCTATAGATATCCATTTTACAAGTAATAGATGTCCATAACCCATAACCAATGCAATTGAATCATTATAACCAGTACATGTCCATAACTCATATCGATGGACCTTGAACCATTATAAGTACTAGCCATGAACAATAGCCTATAGATATCCATTTCACAAGTAACAGGTGTCCATAACCCATAACCATGGTCCTTGAACCATTATAACCACTAGATGTCCATAAAAGATACTGATGGACCTCTAACCATTATAACTACTTGCCATGTACAATAGCCTACAGATATCCATTTTACAAGTAATAGGTGTCCATAACCCATAACCATGGTTCTTGTACCATTATAACCACTTGATGTCAATAACTGATACTGATCCATTGAACCATTATAACTAGTAGCCATGACCAATAGCCTATAGATATCAATTTTACAAGTAATAGGTGTCCATAACCCATACCCATGGTCCTTGAACCATTTTAACCACTAGATGTCCATAACTGATACTGATGGCCCTTGAACCATTATAACTACTTGCCATGTACAATAGCCTACAGATATCCATTTTACAAGTAACAGGTGTCCATAACCCATAACCATGGTTCTTGAACCATTATAACCACTTGATGGCAATAACTGACACTGATGGCAATTGACCCATTATAACTAGTAGCCATGACCAATAGCCTATAGATATCCATTTTACAAGTAATAGATGTCCATAACCCATAACCAATGCAATTGAACCATTATAACCAGTACATGTCCATAACTCATATCGATGGCCCTTGAACCATTATATAACTACTAGCCATGAACAATAGCCTATAGATATCCATTTCACAAGTAATAGGTGTCCATAACCCATAACCATGGTCCTTGAACCATTATAACCACTAGATGTCCATAACTGATACTGATGGACCTTGAACCATTATAACTACTTGCCATGTATAGCCTACAGATATCCATTTTACAAGTAACAGGTGTCCATAACCCATAACCATGGTTCTTGAACCATTATAACCACTTGATGTCAATAACTGATACTGATGGCCATTGAACCATTCTAACTAGTAGCCATGACCAATAGCCTATAGATATCCATTTTACAAGTAATAGGTCTCCATAACCCATAACCATGGTCCTTGAACCATTATAACCACTAGATGTCAATAACTGATACTGATGGCCCTTGAACCATTATAACTAGTAGCCATGACCGATAGCCTATAGATATCCATTTTACAAGTAATAGGTGTCCATAACCCATACCCATGGTCCTTGAACCATTTTAACCACTAGATGTCCATAACTGATACTGATGGCCCTTGAACCATTATAACTACTTGCCATGTACAATAGCCAACATATATCCATTTTACAAGTAACATATGTCCATAACCCATAACCATGGTTCTTGAACCATTATAACCACTTGATGTCAATAACTGACACTGATGGCAATTGAACCATTATAACTAGTAGCCATGACCAATAGCCTATAGATATCCATTTTACAAGTAATAGATGTCCATAACCCATAACCAATGCAATTGAACCAATATAACCAGTACATGTCCATAACTCATATTGATGGCCCTTGAACCATTATATAACTACTAGCCATGAACAATAGCCTATAGATATCCATTTCACAAGTAATAGGTGTCCATAACCCATAACCATGGTCCTTGAACCGTTATAACCACTAGATGTCCATAACTGATACTGATGGACCTTGAACCATTATAACTACTTGCCATGTATAGCCTACAGATATCCATTTTACAAGTAACAGGTGTCCATAACCCATAACCATGGTTCTTGAACCATTATAACCACTTGATGTCAATAACTGATACTGATGGCCATTGAACCATTATAACTAGTAGCCATGACCAATAGCCTATAGATATCCATTTTACAAGTAATAGGTCTCCATAACCCATAACCATGGTCCTTGAACCATTATAACCACTAGATGTCAATAACTGATACTGATGGCCCTTGAACCATTATAACTAGTAGCCATGACCGATAGCCTATAGATATCCATTTTACAAGTAATAGGTGTCCATAACCCATACCCATAGTCCTTGAACCATTTTAACCACTAGATGTCCATAACTGATACTGATGGCCCTTGAACCATTATAACTACTTGCCATGTACAATAGCCTACATATATCCATTTTACAAGTAACAGGTGTCCATAACCCATAACCATGGTTCTTGAACCATTATAACCACTTGATGGCAATAACTGACACTGATGGCAATTGACCCATTATAACTAGTAGCCATGACCAATAGCCTATAGATATCCATTTTACAAGTAATAGATGTCCATAACCCATAACCAATGCAATTGAATCATTATAACCAGTACATGTCCATAACTCATATCGATGGCCCTTGAACCATTATATAACTACTAGCCATGAACAATAGCCTATAGATATCCATTTCACAAGTAATAGGTGTCCATAACCCATAACCATGGTCCTTGAACCATTATAACCACTAGATGTCCATAACTGATACTGATGGACCTTGAACCATTATAACTACTTGCCATGTATAGCCTACAGATATCCATTTTACAAGTAACAGGTGTCCATAACCCATAACCATGGTTCTTGAACCATTATAACCACTTGATGTCAATAACTGATACTGATGGCCATTGAACCATTCTAACTAGTAGCCATGACCAATAGCCTATAGATATCCATTTTACAAGTAATAGGTCTCCATAACCCATAACCATTTTCCTTGAACCATTATAACCACTAGATGTCAATAACTGATACTGATGGCCCTTGAACCATTATAACTAGTAGCCATGACCGATAGCCTATAGATATCCATTTTACAAGTAATAGGTGTCCATAACCCATACCCATGGTCCTTGAACCATTTTAACCACTAGATGTCCATAACTGATACTGATGGCCCTTGAACCATTATAACTACTTGCCATGTACAATAGCCAACATATATCCATTTTACAAGTAACAGGTGTCCATAACCCATAACCATGGTTCTTGAACCATTATAACCACTTGATGTCAATAACTGACACTGATGGCAATTGAACCATTATAACTAGTAGCCATGACCAATAGCCTATAGATATCCATTTTACAAGTAATAGATGTCCATAACCCATAACCAATGCAATTGAACCATTATAACCAGTACATGTCCATAACTCATATCGATGGCCCTTGAACCATTATATAACTACTAGCCATGAACAATAGCCTATAGATATCCATTTCACAAGTAATAGGTGTCCATAACCCATAACCATGGTCCTTGAACCGTTATAACCACTAGATGTCCATAACTGATACTGATGGACCTTGAACCATTATAACTACTTGCCATGTATAGCCTACAAATATCCATTTTACAAGTAACAGGTGTCCATAACCCATAACCATGGTTCTTGAACCATTATAACCACTTGATGTCAATAACTGATACTGATGGCCATTGAACCATTATAACTAGTAGCCATGACCAATAGCCTATAGATATCCATTTTACAAGTAATAGGTCTCCATAACCCATAACCATGGTCCTTGAACCATTATAACCACTAGATGTCAATAACTGATACTGATGGCCCTTGAACCATTATAACTAGTAGCCATGACCGATAGCCTATAGATATCCATTTTACAAGTAATAGGTGTCCATAACCCATACCCATGGTCCTTGAACCATTTTAACCACTAGATGTCCATAACTGATACTGATGGCCCTTGAACCATTATAACTACTTGCCATGTACAATAGCCTACATATATCCATTTTACAAGTAACAGGTGTCCATAACCCATAACCATGGTTCTTGAACCATTATAACCACTTGATGTCAATAACTGACACTGATGGCAATTGAACCATTATAACTAGTAGCCATGACCAATAGCCTATAGATATCCATTTTACAAGTATTAGATGTCCATAATCCGTAACCAATGCAATTGAACCATTATAACCAGTACATGTCCATAACTTATATCGATGGCCCTTGAACCATTATATAACTACTAGCCATGAACAATAGCCTATAGATATCCATTTCACAAGTAATAGGTGTCCATAACCCATAACCATGGTCCTTGAACCATTATAACCACTAGATGTACATAACTGATACTGATGGACCTTGAACCATTATAACTACTTGCCATGTATAGCCTACAGATATCCATTTTACAAGTAACAGGTGTCCATAACCCATAACCATGGTTCTTGAACCATTATAACCACTTGATGTCAATAACTGACACTGATGGCCATTGAATCATTATAACTAGTAGCCATGACCAATAGCCTAGAGATATCCATTTTACAAGTAATAGATGTCCATAACCCAAAACCAATGCCATTGAACCATGATAACCAGTTTATGTCCGTAACTCATATCGATGGCCCTTGAACCATTATAACTACTAGCCATGAACAATAGCCTATAGATATCCATTTCACAAGTAATAGGTGTCCATAACCCATAACCATGGTCCTTGAACCATTATAACCACTAGATGTCCATAACTGATACTGATGGCCCTTGAACCATTATAACTACTAGCCATGACCAATAGCCTATACATATCCATTTTACAAGTAATAGGTGTCCATAACCCATAACCAAGGCCAGTGAACTATTATAACCACTAGATGTCCATAACTGATACCGATGGCCCATGAACCATTATAACTACTAGCCATGACCAATAGCCTATAGATATCCATTTTACAAGTAATAGGTGTCCATAACCCATAACCATGGTTCTTGAACCATTATAACCACTAGTTGTCCATAACTGATACTGATGGCCCTTGAACCATTATAACTACTAGCCATGACCAATAGCCAATAGATATCCATTTTACAAGTAATAGGTGTCAATAACCCATAACCATGGTTCTTGAACGATGATAACCACTAGATGTCCATAACTGATACTGATGGCCCTTCAACCATTATAACTACTAGCCATGACCAATAGCATATAGATATCCAATTTACAAGTAATAGGTGTCCATAACCCATAACCATGGTCCTTTAACCATTATAACGACAAGATGTCCATAACTGATACTGATGGCCCTTGAACCATTATAACTACTAGCCATGACCAATAGCATATAGATATCCGTTTTACAAGTAATAGGTGTCCATAACCCATAACCATGGTCCTTGAACAATTATAACCACTAGATGTCCATAACTGATACAGATGGCCCATGAACCATTATAACTACTAGCCATGTCCAATAGCCTACAGATATCCATTTTACAAGTAATAGGTGTCCATAACCCATAACCGTGGTTCTTGAACCATTATAACCACTAGATGTGCATAACTGATACTGATGGCCCTTGAACCATTATAACTACTAGCCATGACCAATAGCCTATACATATCCATTTTACAAGTAATAGGTGTCCATAACCCATAACCAAGGCCAGTGAACTATTATAACCACTAGATGTCCATAACTGATACCGATGGCCCATGAACCATTATAACTACTAGCCATGACCAATAGCCTATAGATATCCATTTTACAAGTAATAGGTGTCCATAACCCATAACCATGGTTCTTGAACCATTATAACCACTAGCTGTCCATAACTGATACTGATGGCCCTTGAACCATTATAACTACTAGCCATGACCAATAGCCAATAGATATCCATTTTACAAGTAATAGGTGTCAATAACCCATAACCATGGTTCTTGAACGATTATAACCACTAGATGTCCATAACTGATACTGATGGCCCTTCAACCATTATAACTACTAGCCATGACCAATAGCATATAGATATCCAATTTACAAGTAATAGGTGTCCATAACCCATAACCATGGTCCTTTAACCATTATAACGACAAGATGTCCATAACTGATACTGATGGCCCTTGAACCATTATAACTACTAGCCATGACCAATAGCATATAGATATCCGTTTTTACAAGTAATAGGTGTCCATAACCCATAACCATGGTCCTTGAACAATTATAACCACTAGATGTCCATAACTGATACAGATGGCCCATGAACCATTATAACTACTAGCCATGTCCAATAGCCTACAGATATCCATTTTACAAGTAATAGGTGTCCATAACCCATAACCGTGGTTCTTGAACCATTATAACCACTAGATGTCCATAACTGATACTGATGGCCCTTCAACCATTATAACTACTAGCCATGACCAATAACCTCTAGATATCCAATTTACAAGTAATAGGTGTCCATAACCCATAACCATGGTTCTTGACCCATTATAACCACTAAATGTCCATAACTGATACTGATGGCCCTTGAACCATTATAACTACTAGCCATGACCAATAGCATATAGATATCCATTTTACAAGTATTAGGTGTCCATAACCCATAACCAAGGCCATTGAACCAGTATAACCACTACATGCATGTCCATAACTCATATCGATGGCCCTTGAACCATTATAACTACTTGCCATGACCAATAGCCTACAGATATCCATTTTACTAGTAATAGGTGTCCATAACCCATAACCATGGTACTTGAACCATTATAACCACTAGATGTCCATAACTGATACTGATGGCCCTTCAACCATTATAACTACTAGCCATGACCAATAGCCTATAGATATCCATTTTACAAGTAATTGGTGTCCATAACCAATAACCAAGGCCAGTGAACCAATATAACCACTACATTTCCATAACTCATATCGATAACCCTTGAAGCATTATAACTACTAGCCATGACAAAAAGCCTCTAGATATCCAATTTACAAGTAATAGGTGTCCATAACCCATAACCATGGTCCTTGAACCATTATAACTACTAGATGTCCATAACTGATAGTGATGGCCCTTGAACCATTATAACTACTAGCCATGACCAATAGCCTATTGATATCCATTTTACAAGTAATAGGTGTCCATAACCCATACCCATGGTCCTTGAACCATTATAACCACTACATGTCCATAATTGATACTGATGGCCCTTGAACCATTATAACTACTAGCCATGACCAACAGCCTATAGATATTCATTTTACAAGTAATAGATGCCCATAACCCATAACCATGGTCCTTGAACCATTATAACCACTAGATGTCCGTAACTGATACGGATGGCCATTGAACCATTATAACTACCAGCCGTGACCAATAGCCTATAGATATTCATTTTACAAGTAATAGGTGTCCATAACCCATAACCATGGTCCTTGAACCATTATAACCACTAGATGTCCATATCTGATACTGATGGCCCTTGAACCATTATAACTACTAGCCATGACCAATGGCCTATAGATATCCATTTTACAAGTAATAGGTGTCCATTACCCATAACAATCGTCCCTGAACCATTATAACCACTAGATGTCCATAACTGACGCTGATGGCCCCTGAACTGTTTTAACTACTAGCCATGACTAATAGCCTCAAGATATCCAATTTACAAGTCATAGGTGTCCATAACCCATAACCAAGGCCATTGAACCATTATAACCACTACATGCATGTCCACAACTCATATCGATGGCCCTTAAACCATTATAACTACTAGCCATGACCAATAGCCTATAGATATCCATTTTACAAGTAATAGGTGTCCATAACCCATAACCATGGTCCTTGAACATTATAACTACTAGATTTCCATAACTAGATGGCCCTTGAACCATTATAACTACTAGCCATGACCAATAGTTTATAGATATCCATTTTAAAAGTAATGGGTATCCATAACCCATAACCATGGTCCTTGAACCATTATAACCACTAGATGTCCATAAATGATAGTGATGGCCCTTGAACCATTATAACTACTAGCCATGACCAATAGCCTATAGATATCCATTTTACAAGTAATAGGTGTCCATAACCCATAACCATGGTCCTTGAACCATTATAACCACTAGATGTCCATAACTGACCCTGATGGCCCTTGAACCATTATAACTACTAGCCATGACGAATAGCGTATAGATATCCATTTTACAAGTAATAGGTGTGCGTAACCCATAACCAAGGCCATTGAACCATTATAACCGCTACGTGCATGTCCATAACTCATATCGATGGCCCTTGAACCATTATAACTACTAGCCCTGACCAATAGCCTATAGATATCCATTTTACAAGTAATAGGTGTCCATAACCCATACCCAAGGTCCTTGATCCATTATAACCACTAGATGTCCATAACTGATACTGATGGCCCTTGAACCATTATAACTACTAGCCATGACCAATAGCCTATATAGATATCCATTTTACAAGTAATAGGTGTCCATAACCCATAACCATGTCTGTTGAGTGTGTTTGTGATTTGATAAAAAATTCTGTTAGAATGAGGCTAATGGAATTAAATATCAGAAGTTCTCAACAGTCTAAATTAGCAGCTGAGATTTGGAATTTTTCCCTGATTAAGGATGGGGAGTTTCACCTTTTATATGTCATAATGTTAAAGATTAACCAGAAGTGGAGATGGATTAACCTAATATTTAGTGAACTCCTAGTTATTTGGTTATTTCTGTTAAAAGAGGGGTACTATGGTCTTTTATATAGATTTTTTGATATTTTTTATGGTGACTCTTGGCATTTTTCTGGATTTTTCCATAATTTTTATGGAATTTTTTGGAATTTCTATGATGGAGATATTATTTTCCAAAGTCTCAGCAGGAAAATTCTTGAGTTTCAAGGTTTTTTTTGTTGTTTTTGAGCTGCAGAGAGGCAATTTGGGTATTTGTAGTGGCTTGTTAAAGCTGGTTTTATTTATGCAGTATTGGGATATTGTTCTTCATTTTTCTGGATTTTTGGTGATTTTCCAGAATTTTTATAGAAGATATGGCCTGTTGGGCCTTTATACCAACAACTGCTTTGGGCTACACTGCATAAAGGAAAGTCGAAATTTTTTATTTTTGTGCAATCAAAATGTGAGCTGCAGTGTTTGTGTTATATTTTTTGCAGGTCAATTTTTTATCTAATGGATTCTGGATAAAGTTTTCTCAGATTATGGTGGCTTCAAGGCTGCTGTGAGGAGGATTTATGCGCAGCTGAGTAGTTGGTTGGAATGCAGAGTCAATAGTGGTATATGGTGGACTGTAAACCTAATCAAAGATATTGGGCATAGTCAGGACAATTTCGGTCAAAGATGTGATATGACCAATTTTCTTAGGGTTTTTAGTTCTCCATGCTTGATGCAGATTGTTAATGTTTGGAAGCCTTGGATTTGGTGGTCTAAGCTTGGAAAATGGAAAACTATAGGTCTGACTTTTTTAAAGTCAACTAGTTACTTTATGTTTTGGTACAGTTTCTTAATCAGGGCTTTTGACTGGGCCTGTTTTGGTTTAATTACTGAAATTGTTGCTAGTGATTGTAATGGCTTGACACATTGTTATGCCATTATGGATGCAATTTTGATTTTCATTAAGTCAAAATTATGTCTTAATCCGTGGACCAATCTGCTTAAAAACTGGATTTTGTTGTATTTGACTTTTCTGTGGTCAAAGGCTGTTATGGGTTTAAGGATTATTTGGTCAAAGGTGGTGTTTTATAACAGTGGTGATGTTTTGAAGGGGTGTTTGACTTTTCATGGGTCAAATGCCGTGAATTGTTCTTGGGATTACATTTTTGAAGATACTATGAGGATGTTTACTTTCGCTGAGTCAACATTCTGCATTTCCCTCAACTCAAACTGTTTTGATGGAAATGCCCATAGTTTTGAGCATTGTTTGGCAATTTTGACTTTGTGGTGGTCAACTTTGGATCCGGATTATGATAGGTTCTTGAAGGCTAATGAAGATGCTTTTGGTGTAAGGAAGGCAATCTTAGAAGCTATTGGAAATTTTGATAAGTTTAGCCATCCGGATGATACTATTTTTGTAGACCTATGGTTTTTAGCATTTCAAATGTGATAGGTTATAGTGTTATGTTTCTTTTGTTGGTCTTATTCCCAAAGCATGTTTTGGGAGGCCAAGTAGTTATTTTCAAGATGTGGTATTTTTACCCATCTTTGTCTTGTAAATAACTTTTCTTTTTGATGTCTTAATGTTTGCCGGGCTTATCCCTTTATCAAAAATAAAAAAAAAATAAAAAAAAATAACCCATAACCATGGTCCTTGAACATTATAACCACTAGATGTCCATAGCTGATACTGATGGCCCTTAAACCATTATAACTACTAGCCATGACCAATAGCCTACAGATATCCATTTTACAAGAAATAGGTGTCCATAACACATAACCATGGCCCTTGACCAAATATAACCAATAGATATCCATACCTGATACCGATGGCCCTTGAACTATATAACTACTAGCCATGACCTATATAGATATCCATTTTACAAGTAATAGGTGTCCATCACCCATAACCATGGTCCTTGAACCATTATAACCACTAGATGTCCATAACTGATACTGATGGCCCTTGAACCATTATAACTACTAGCCATGACCAATAGCCTATAGATATTCATTTTACAAATACTAGGTGTCCATAACCCATAACCATGGTCCTTGAACCATTATAACCACTAGATGTCCATAACTGATACTGATGGCCCTTGAACCATTATAACTACTAGCCATGACCAATAGTCTATAGATATGCATTTTACAAGTAATAGGTGTCCATAACCCATAACCATGGTCCTTGAACCATTTAACCACTAGATGTCCATAACTGATATTGATGGCCCTTGAACCATTATAACTACTAGCCATGACCAATAGCCTATAGATATCCATTTTACAAGTAATAGGTGTGCATAACCATAACCAAGGCCATTGAACCATTATAACCTCTACATGCATGTCCATAACTCATATCGATGGCCCTTGAACCATTATAACTACTAGCCATGACCAATAGCCTATAGTTATCCATTTTACAAGTAATAGGTGTCCATAACCCATAACAACGGTCCTTGAACATTATAACCACTAGATGTCCATAAATGATATTGATGTCCCTTAAACCATTATAACTACTAGCCATGACCAATAGCCTATAGATATCCATTTTACATGTAATAGGTGTACATAAACCATAACCAAGGCCATTGAACCATTATAACCACTACATGCATGTCCACAACTCATATCGATGGCCCTTGAACCATTATAACTACTAGCCATGACCAATAGCCTATAGATATCCATTTTACAAGTAATAGGTGTCCATAACCCATAACCATGGTCCTTGAACATTATAACCACTAGATGTCCATAACTGATACTGATGGCCCTTGAACCATTATAACTACTAGGCATGACCAATAGCCTATAGATATCCATTTTACAAGTAATAGGTGTCCATAACCCATAATCATGGTCCTCGAACCATTATAACCACTAGATTTCCATAACTGATACTGATGGCCCTTGAACCATTATAGCTACTAGCCATGACCAATAGCCTATAGATATCCATTTTACAAGTAATAGGTGTGTATAACCCATAACCATGGCCATTGAACCATTATAACCACTACATGCATGTCCATGACTCATATCGATGGCCCTTGAACCATTATAACTACTAGCCATGACCAATAGCCTATATTTATCCATTTTACAAGTAATAGGTGTCCATAACCCATAACCATGGTCCTTGAACAATTATAACTACTAGATGTTCATAACTGATACTAATGGCCCTTGCACCATTATAACTACTAGTCACGACCAATAGCCTATAGATATCCATTTTACAAGTAATAGGTGTTCATAACCCGTAACCATCTCTCGTTTCACACAGTTAAAGGTGCGATTTAGTGTGTGTAACCGGCATTTTTCTTTTTTTCGATCATTCCTCCGTCGTGGTTCTCCGGCAGGCTCCATCTAGGGTTTGTTTTGTTGCTCGGATTTTGTTATGGTGCGTTCTACTATCCCTGAGCGGCCTCCTGACCCACCGGATAGCTCGAATCTTAAGATGAACTATAGTGTTCCTCATGTGTTGCGACGACCTCAAACTAGTACTAGGGTCGACGATGGGGCAACTGTTCCAGTTGAAGATTGTTTGATTGATGGTAATTCTGGGCGTGAACAACGTAATCTCGGTGTTCCGAATTCTGAAAACCCTAATTTGAGGGATGAATTAGTTGGTTCTGTTAAGAAAAATATTCGTAAAATTGAGGCTACTACTCTAAAAGAACAAACTAATAGTGCTGCTAACTCTAAACTTGCTTCAGTAAAGAAATTGATTAAGAAGAAGCAGACTAAAATGATGCGTGATTTGGGGATCTTATCCAAATCGGCCAGTACTTTGGATTCTGATTTGCTTGAATCAGTTTCGCCTCTGCAAAATAGGGTGGAGAGCCTTGGCTTTGTCACTCCTTTGCAGACAATTGTTGATTATACTGAGCCTGTGCCTGTGCCTATGCCTGTGCCTTCCGCGTCCATTATGAGGAAGTTGTACAGGGCTAATGTTAGGGATTCCATTGAAAGTGTTCAAGATATGGACACTAATGTGGTGAAAAAAAGAAAGGACATGCCTTCTACGCCTTTTTGTAATGTCAATAGAAATGTGGTTAATGAGGACTCTGAACCACATGCAAAATCTGTGTTCATTGAGGATGAGGAGTCTGAGGATGATGTTTCTGATGCTGATGTAAGTCCAGTTGCTTATCAGGTTGATTCCAATGCAGTTCATTACCCTATAGCAGTTGATTCTGGGTTGGGTTTGGAGAAGGATGATAACTTTGTAAAATTCCCAGAATTTAACACTGATATAATAGGTGATGCAGCCATTGATGCTCTCAATTCTGTTAATGAAACTTCTGGCAATGATAGTAGGGATATGGAGGTTGATAAGGGTGCTCCAAAAATATTTGATCAAACTGCCAATTCTGTGCCAATCAATTCTGCAGCTGCTCCTAAGGCTCCTGTTGTGCAGAATGTTTGGGGAAATAAAAATAATGGTGGTCCCACCATTGCAGAAAGATTAAGGAAAGATGATGATAATGGGGACATCAATCTAAATTTTATTACCCCTGTGATACTTGATGATGGAAAGAAAAGAGTTTTCATGCATAATGATGATCTTAAACATGGTAGAACTTCATTTTCCTTAATGTTGTATGGCTACTTTGTTGGCACTTCTATGGATTTTATTAAAGTTAATTCTAGCTTAAGAAGGATGTGGAGAGCACATGATTTGGTGGAAGTGACAAAGAATGGTGCTGGTTTCTTCTTTTTTAAGTTTAAAAGTGAGAAGGGAATGCATGAAGTTCTTGAAATTGGTTGGTCGATAATATCCCATTGGTTGTTTGTAAATGGGAGTCTGGCACTAGTCTTCAGAAAATTGAACCTGCTAAGGTTTCAATTTGGGCATGTGTGCATGACATTCCAATAGAAATGTGGTATGGGCCAGGGTTGAGCAGAATATTTAGTGCTATAGGCAAGCCCACTATGATGGACAAAATGACAAAAGAAAGGTGTCTAAAAAGGTCTGGTAGAATGGGATTTGCTAGAATTCTTGTTGAAGTTGATGTTGTTGATGATTTGCAGGATGAAATTGAGCTGGTATATCCGGATTTAGGCCCTAACCCTGGAAAAAGAATTTATTTAAGAACTACATACCAGTGGAAAGCCCCACTTTGCACATTCTGCAAAGTTTTTGGGCACTCTCATAGTGGGTGTAAGACTAGGCCTAGAACTGAGGAGGAGTTAGCTTCCAAAGCTGTTAAAGATTCTGCCATTTCTCAGGTTAATGTTGATAAAATCAATGATGGTTTTCAAGAGGTTGGCAGGAAGAATAAACCTGTCAAGGATAATGTGGGCAATAACTTTAATAATAATAGTAATCAGGGTAGAAGAAGTGTTTTTACTAGATTAAATTTGGGGAATCAAAGTAATAGTAACAGGAATGTTGGGAGACAGAACACAGGCTCTCAAAATAGGCAGAATCAAGGTGCTAGAATTAATGAAAAGCAGAAATATGTTGTTAAGAACTCTGTGCAGAATAGTGATTCTTTTAATAAAAAAATGGTAATAATCTAGTTGCGAACGTTTTGGCTACAGATAAAGGGAAAGGTAAAGTTGATGGCAACCCCAAAAATGCTTCTGTTAATAATCCAAGTATTGTAACTTCTAATAGGTTTGACAGTTTAAATGATGAAGAGGAGGAATTTGATGATGGTTGGGATGCTAAAAATCATATTTATGATGTCCAGAAAAATGTTGTCTTAGAGTATTTGAAAGATAACATTTGTCCGGATTATGAAGTTTTGAAGGCCTGGTCTTCTGGGCAACTTGACTTTTATAAGGATAAATGTGATGAAATGACTATGAACCCTGATTTGTTTTTTGATGATGTTGGTTCTGACATGGATGGTATGGCCCAAGACATGAAGAATGATGATGCTAATCTTGTGGATAAAAATCAGAGTGGTGTTAGTGCTTCATCCTCCAAATTTGTTTAAATGATGTTAAAAACAATGTTTTGGAATGTGAGGGGCTTGAATCAAGCTGCTTGCCAAGATGAAGTTACTCAGGTTATTAGAGATGAAGGGGTTAACATTTGTGCAATTCTGGAAACTCATGTTAAAGGTAAAAATCTCCATTGGATTTGTAATAGAGTCTTTGGTAATTGGAATTGGGTTTCCAATTCTGACTTGTGTGTTGGTGGGGCCAGAATTATCATAGCTTGGGATCCTAATATTGCTAATATTATGGTCATTAACCAACATCCTCAAGTTATCCATTGTTATGTTGAACCTTTAAGTGGTAAAAAGAGTTATTATTGTTCTTTTGTTTATGGTCATCACAAGAGTCATATTAGAACTCAAGTTTGGAAGAATCTTGGAGAGTTTGGTCAAACTGTCAAGAATAAGCCTTGGATCTTAATGGGTGACTTTAATGTTGTGTTAGACCCAAATGAAGTTTCAATGGGGTCTAGTAGTATGACTAGAAGCATGGTGGAATTTGCGGATTGTGTGGCTAGAATTCAAGTTGATGATCTATCCTATTCGGGTTTGAGCTTTACTTGGAAGAAGAGCCCTAATAAGGACAATAGTCTTTTAAAGAAATTGGATAGAATAATGCCGAACTTTGAGTTTCTTATAGATTTTCCGGATGCAAATTCCCAATTTCTTCCTTTTTTATCTTCGGATCATAGCCCTGGTATTTTGATTCTGCCGTCTGTTATGAGAGAAAAATCTAAGTCCTTTAAATTTTCTAATTTTTTGGTCAGGAAAAAGGAATTTATTCCTCTAATAGAAAATAATTGGAAAAAAGACTTGCAGGGTGTTGAAATGTTTAAAGTGGTCTCCAATTTAAAAGCTTTGAAGAAACCTTTACGTGCTTTGAATAGAAATCAGGGGAATTTGCATCTTAAAGTGGAGGATTTGAGGGATGATTTGAAGAAAATTCAAGCTGCTATGGTTGCTAATCCTCATGATGCTACTTTAAGAGAAAAGGAGATTAGAAGTTTAAAAATGTATAAAGAAGCTATGTTAGATGAGGAGCTGTTTTTAAAACAAAAAGCTAAGGTGGAGTGGTTAAAGGAGGGTGACCACAACACAAAGTATTTCCACAAGGTTGTTAAGGGCAGAATTAATAGAAGCAGAATTGAGATGATTCAGGATTTGGAGGGCAGAGTTTTTCATGGTAATGATGTTGCAGGACAGTTTGTTGCTCATTTTGAGAGCATCCTTGGTACCTCTGCTGCTACTGTTCTTATAAACAATCCTGATAGCCTTTTTTGAAGGAATTTGTCTGATCACAGTTCTAATTTCATGATTAGACCTGTTGTGTTAGAAGAAGTTAAAAATGCTTTATTTGATATTTGTGATGACAAATCTCCTGGGCCTGATGGATTCACTTCCAAGTTTTTTAAGGCCTCTTGGAATATCATTGGGGATGACATTTTTAAGGCTGTTAAGCAATTTTTTGATAATGGCAGATTACTTAAAGAGGTTAATGCTACAGGAATTGCCTTAGTTCCTAAAGTTAATAATCCTGCTAAAGTGTCAGACTTTAGGCCCATAGCCTGCTGCAATGTTGTGTACAAATGTATTAGTAAGGTCATTACTAACAGAATAAAAAACTCTCATAATGATCTTGTTGATGAGAACCAAAGTGCCTTTATACCTGGGAGACAGATTAGTGATAACATCCTTTTATCCCAAGAATTGTTAAGAAATTATCACAGAGATAAAGGGCCTCCCAAGTGTGCAATTAAAGTTGATATACAGAAGGCTTATGATACTGTAGAATGGAGTTTTTTGAGGAATATTTTATTGTTTTTTGGATTCTATCCGTGGATGGTTCACCTAATAATGGAATGCACTTCTACTACCTCTTTTATGATTAATGTTAATGGAGATTTTAAGTGGTTTTTTTAAAGGGAAAAGAGGATTAAGGCAGGGTGATCCAATGTCACCTTACTTATTTACTCTTGTTATGGAAGTGCTCAATTTAATTATGAAGAGAAACATCTTGGAAGATGGGGGTTTTAAATTCCATTGGAAATGTAAAGAGCTTGGTATAACACATTTGTGTTTTGCAGATGATCTTTTGCTGTTTTGTCATGGAAACAGCAGGCCAGTTTCTGTTATTAAAAGAGCTCTTGAGGAATTTAGTTCAGTTTCAGGCCTTATTCCTAGCCAGCAGAAAAGTACCATATTTTTTAGTAATGTTCAGCCTCAAACTAGGTTAAATATCACTACCACTCTGCCTTTTTCTGTTGGTAACCTTCCTGTTAGATATTTGGGCATTCCTTTGATTTCTTCTAAATTGTACATCAAGGATTGTAGTAGCCTTGTGGACAAAGTGAAAAAAAGGTTACTTGAATGGAAGAACAAGTCTCTTTCTTTTGCTGGAAGATTGCAGCTTATCCAGTCAGTCCTGAGTTCTATGCAAGTATATTGGTCTTCCATGTTTTTATTACCTAAATCTATTTCCCAGGATATTGAAAGGCTGTTAAGAGGGTTCCTTTGGTGCCATGGTGAAATGATAAAAGGAAGGGCCAAAGTTAGGTGGGATGATGTTTGTATTCCCAAATGTCATGGGGGTTTGGGTTTAAAATTATTGCGTTCATGGAATAAAGCCCTAATTGCTAAGCATATCTGGAATATTTTAAGTAATAAAGAATCCCTGTGGGTTAAATGGGTACATGAGATAAGGCTTAAAAACAGAAATTTTTGGTCCTTGGCTGCCCCTGATAATGTTTGTTGGAGTTGGAGAAGTATTTTGAATTGCAGAATGGAGGTTAGAGACCACTTTGTGAGTAGGATTGGTGATGGGAGGAGTACTTCAGCCTGGTTTGATAATTGGCACCCCATTGCTCCTTTGAGTAAGTTTATTACTTATAGGGATATTTATGAGGGGGGGTTTGTCTTCCAATTGTTCTGTTCAGGATATTATTCAGAATGGGGAATGGAAAATCCCAGATTTTTGGTATTCTAAGTTCCCTATGGTCTTTGATACACACCCTCCTCTGATAATGGTTAATAGGGATGATAGAGTTTTATGGAAGGCTGCCAATGGGAGATGTGTTCCTTTCACTGTAGCTGAAGCTTGGAAGGCTATGATAGAGGATGGATCCTTTGTTTTCTGGTCTAATTGAGTGTGGTTTAGCCAGAACATCCCTAGGCATTCTTTTGTTCTTTGGTTGGTTTTCCTTGAAAAACTAAAGACTCAGGATAAGCTTATGCAGAATAGTGTGGTTGGTGATTTGAGGTGCATTTTCTGTAATCTGTAGTCTGATACCCTTGACCATTTGTTTTTTGAATGTGATTTTGCAGCTACAGTTTGGGATATTATGAAGAACATGTGTAGACTGGAGTTCATGCCTAACAAGTGGTCTTAGCTTGTTATGAGGTTGGAAAGAGTTCCCATTAGTAAGTCCATTTGGAGCATCATTCAGAGGTTGGTCTCAGCAGCTTCTGTTTACTACATATGGCAGGAAAGGAATATGCGGATGTTCCAAAACAATAAGAGGTCTGTTGAGTGTGTTTGTGATTTGATAAAAAAATTCTGTTAGAATGAGGCTAGTGGGATTAAATATCAGAAGTACTCAACAGTCTAAATTAGCAGCTGAGATTTGGAATTTTTCCCTGATTAAGGATGGGGAGTTTACACCTTTTATATGTCATAATGTTAAAGATTAACCAGAAGTGGAGATGGATTAACCTAATATTTAGTGAACTCCTAGTTATTTGGTTATTTCTGTTAAAAGAGAGGTACTATGGTCTTTTATATAGATTTTTTGATATTTTTTATGGCGACTCTTGGCATTTTTCTGGATTTTTCCATAATTTTTGTGGAATTTTTTGGAATTTCTATAATGGAGATATTATTTTCCAAAGTCATAGTAGGAAAATTCTTGAGTTTCAAGGTTTTTTTTGTTGTTTTTGAGCTGCAGAGAGGCAATTTGGGTATTTCTAGTGGCTTGTTAAAGCTAGTTTTATTTATGCAGTATTGGGATATTGTTCTTCATTTTTCTGGATTTTTGGTATTTTCCAGAATTTTTATAGAAGATATGGCATGTTGGGCCTCTATACCAACAACTGCTTTGGGCTACACTGCATAAAGGAAAGTCGAAATTTTTTATTTTTGTGCAATCAAAATGTGAGCTGCAGTGTTTGTGTTATATTTTTTGCAGGTCAATTTTTTATCTCTTGGATTCTGGATAAAGTTTTCTCAGATTATGGTGGCTTCAAGGCTGCTGTGAGGAGGATTTATGGGCAGCTGAGTAGTTGGTTGGAATGCAGAGTCAATAGTGGTATATGGTGGACTATACACCTAATCAAAGATATTGATCATAGTCAGGACAATTTCGGTCAAAGATGTGATATGACCAATTTTCTTAGGGTTTTTAGTTCTCCATGCTTGATGCAGATTGTTAATGTTTGGAAGCCTTGGATTTGGTGGTCTAAGCTTGGAAAATGGAAAACTGCAGGTCTGACTTTTTTAAAGTCAACTAGTTACTTTATGTTTTGGTACAGTTTCTTAATCAGGGCTTTTGACTGGGCCTGTTTTGGTTTAATTACTGAAATTGTTGCTAGTGATTGTAATGGCTTGACACATTGTTATGCCATTATGGATGCAATTTTGATTTTCATTAAGTCAAAATTATGTCTTAATCCGTGGACCAATCTGCTTAAAAACTGGATTTTGTTGTATTTGACTTTTCTGTGGTCAAAGGCTGTTATGGGTTTAAGGATTATTTGGTCAAAGGTGGTGTTTTATAACAGTGGTGATGTTTTGAAGGGGTGTTTGACTTTTCATGGGTCAAATGCCGTGAATTGTTCTTGGGATTACATTTTTGAAGATACTATGAGGATGTTTACTTTCACTGAGTCAACATTCTGCATTTCCCTCAACTCAAACTGTTTTGATGGAAATGCCCATAGTTTTGAGCATTGTTTGGCAATTTTGACTTTGTGGTGGTCAACTTTGGATCCGGATTATGATAGGTTCTTGAAGGCTAATGAAGATGCTTTTGGTGGAAGGAAGGCAATCTTAGAAGCTATTGGCAATTTTGATAAGTTTAGCCTTCCGGATGATACTATTTTTTGTAGACCTATGGTTTTTAACATTTCAAATGTGATAGGTTATACTGTTATGTTTCTTTTGTTGGTCTTATTCCCAAAGCATGTTTTGGGAGGCCAAGTAGTTATTTTCAAGATGTGGTATTTTTACCCATCTTTGTCTTGTAAATAACTTTTCTTTTTGATGTCTTAATGTTTGCCGGGCTTAGCCCTTTATCAAAAAAAAAAAAAAAATAAATAAATAAAAAAATAACCCGTACCATGGTCCTTGAACCATTATAACCACTAGATGTCCATAACTGATACTGATGGCCCTTGAACCATTATAACTACTAGCCATGACCAATAGCCTATAGATATCCATTTTACAAGTCATAGGTGTCCATAACCCATAACCATGGTCCTTGAACCATTATAACCACTAGATGACCATAACTGATACTGATGGCCCTTGAACCATTATAACTACTAGCCATGACCAATAGCCTATAGATATCCATTTTACAAGTAATAGGTGTGTATAACCCATAACCAAGGCCATTGAACCATTATAACCACTACATGCATGTTCATAACTCATATCGATGGCCCTTGAACATTATAACCACTAGATGTCCATAGCTGATACTGATGGCCCTTAAATAAATACTAGCCATGACCAATAGCCTATAGATATCCATTTTACAAGTAATAGGTGTCCATAACCCATAACCATGGCCCTTGAACAAATATAACCACTAGATATCCATAACTGATACCGATGGCCCTTGAACCATTATAACTACTAGCCATGACCTATATAACTATCCATTTTACAAGTAATAGGTGTCCGAAACACATAACCATGGTCCTTGAACCATTATAACCACTAGATGTCCATAACTGATACTGATGGCCCTTGAACCATTATAACTACTAGCCATGACCAATAGCCTATAGATATCCATTTTACAAGTAATAGGTGTGCATAACCCATATCCAAGGCCATTGAACCATTATAACCACTAGATGTCAATAGCTGATACTGATGGCCCTTAAACCATTATAACTACTAGCCATGACCAATATCCTATAGATATCCATTTTACAAGTAATAGGTGTGCATAACCCATAGCCAAGGCCATTGAACCATTATAACCACTACATACAGGTCCATAACTCATATTGAGCCTTGAGCCTTGAGCCTTGAGCCTTGAGCCGTGAGCCTTGAGCCTTGAGCCTTGAGCCTTGAGCCTTTGAGCCTTGAGTCTTGAGCCTCGAGCCTTGAGCCTCGAGCCTGGAGCCTGGATCCTTGAGCCTTGAGCCTTGGGCCTTGAGCCTTGAGCCTTGAGCCTTGAGCCTTGAGCCTTGAGCCTTGAGCCTTGAGCCTTGAGCCTTGAGCCTTGAGCCTTAAGCCTTAAGCCTTGAGCCTGAGACTTGAGCCTTGAACCTTGAGCGTTGAGCATTGAGCATTGAGCCTTGAGCGTTGAGCCTTGAGACTTGAGACTTGAGCCTTGAGCCTTGAGTTCTGTGCCTTGACCCATGATCCTTGAGCCTTGAGCCTTGACCCTTGACCCTTGAGCCTTGACCCTTAAGCCTTGAGCCTTGAGCCTTATTCCTTGAACCTTGAGCCTTGTGCCTTGAGCCTTGAGCCTTGAGCCTTGAGCCTTGAGCCTTGAGCCTTGAGCCTTGAGCCTTGAGCCTTGAGCCTTGAGCCTTGAGCCTTGAGCCTTGTGCCTTGAGCCTTGAGCCTTGAGCCCTGAGCCCTGAGCCTTGAGCCTTGAAACTTGAGCCTTGACCCTTGACCCTTGACCCTTGAGCGTTGACCCTTGACCCTTGAGCCTTGACCCTTAAGCCTTGAGCCTTGACCCTTGTTCCTTGAACCTTGAGCCTTGAGCCTTGAGCCTTGAGACTTGAGCCTTGAGCCTTGAGCCTTGAGCCTTGAGCCTTGAGCCTTGAGCCTTGAGCCCTGAGCCTTGAGCCTTGAAACTTGAGCCTTGACCCTTGACCCTTGACCCTTGAGCGTTGACCCTTGACCCTTGAGCGTTGACCCTTGAGCGTTGACCCTTGAGCGTTGAGCGTTGAGCCTTGAGCCTTGAGCTTTAGCCTTGAGCCTTGAGCCTTGAGCCTTGAGCCTTGAGCCTTGAGCCTTGAGCCTTGAGCCTTGAGCCTTGAGCCTTGAGCCTTGAGCCTTGAGCCTTGAGCCTTGAGCCTTGAGCCTTGAGCCTTGAGCCTTGAGCCTGGAGCCTTAGAGCATTGAGCCTTGCTCGTTGAGCCTTGAGCCTTGGCTTGAGCCTTGCGCTTTGAGCCTTGAGCCTTGACTCTTGACCCTTGCGCCTTGAGCCTTGCGTCTAGAGCCTTGAGCCATGAGCCTTGAGCCTTGAGCCTTGTTCCTTGAGCCTTGAGCCTTTGAACTTGGAGCCTGGAGCCTTGAGCCTGGAGCCTTGAGCCTTGACCCTTGAGCCTTGTCCCTTGAGCCTTGACCCTTGACCCTTGCGCCTGGACCCTTGAGCCTTGACCCTTGAGCCTTGTCCCTTGAGCCTTGACCCTTGACCCTTGAGCGTTGTGCCTTGAGCCTGGAGCCTTGAGCCTCGAGCCTTGAGCCTGGAGCCTTGAGCCATTGAACTTGGAGCCTCGAGCCAGGAGCCTTGAGCCTCGAGCCTCGAGACTTGAGCCTGGACCCTTGATCCTGGAGCCTCGAGCCATGAGCCATGAGCCATGAGCCTTGAACCTTAGCCTTGAGCCTTGAGCCTGGAGCCTTTGTGCCTGGATCCTGGAGTCTTGAGCCTCGAGCCTCGAGCCTTGAGTCTTGAGCCTTAGCCTTTAGCCTTGCGCCTTGAGCCTTGAGCCTAGAGCCTTGAGCGTTGAGCCTTGAGCGTTGCGCCTTGAGCGTTGAGCCTTGAGCCTTTGAGCCTGGAGCCTGGAGCCTGGAGCCTAGAGCCTCGAGCCTCGAGCCTGGAGCCTGGAGCCTTGAGCCTGGAGCCTTGAGCCTCGAGACTTGAGCCTCGAGACTTGATCCTTGAGCCTTGAGCCTTGACCCTTGAGCCTTGAGCCTTGAGCCTTGAGCCTTGAGCCTTGAGCCTTGAGCCTTGAGCCTTGAGCCTTGAGCCTTGAGCCTTGAGCCTTGAGCCTTGAGCCTTGAGCCTTGATCCTCTAGCCTTGAGCCTTGCGCTTTGAGCCTTAAGCCTTGATCCGATAGCCTTGACCCTTGTGCCTTGAGCCTTGCGTCTTGAGCCTTTAGCCATGAGCCTTGGGCCTTGAGCCTTCTTCCTTGAGCCTTCAGCCTTGCGCCTTGAGCCTTGAGCGTTGAGCCTTGAGTCTTGAGCTATGAGCGTTGAGCCTTGAGCGTTGAGCCTTGAGCCTCGAGCCTTGAGCCTGGAGCCTTGAGCCTGGAGCCTTGAGCCTTTGAACTTGGAGCCTCGAGCCAGGAGCCTGGAGCCTTGAGCCTCGAGCCTCGAGCCTCGAGCCTCGAGCCTCGAGCCTGGAGCCTTGAGCCTTGAGCCTTGATTCTGGAGCCTCGAGCCATGAGCCATGAGCCTTGAGCCTTGGCCTTGAGCCTTGAGCCTTGAGCCTGGAGCCTTTGTGCCTGGAGCCTGGAGTCTTGAGCCTCGAGCCTCGAGCCTTGAGTCTTGAGCCTTGAGCCTTTAGCCTTGCGCCTTGAGCCTTGAGTGTTGAGCCTTGTCCCTTGAGCCTTGAGCGTGGAGCCTCGAGCCTCGAGCCTCGAGCCTCGAGCCTTGAACCTGGATCCTTGAGCCTCGAGACTTGAGCCTTGAGCCTTGAGCCTTGAGCCTTGCGTCTTGAGCCTTGAGCCTTGAGCCTTGAGCCTTGAGCCTTGAGCCTTGAGCCTTGAGCCTTGAGCCTTGAGCCTTGACCCTTGAGCCTTAAGCTTTGAGCCTTGAGCCTTAAGCCTTGAGCCTTGATCCTCTAGCCTTGAGCCTTACGCTTTGAGCCTTGAGCCTTGATCCTCTAGCCTTGACCCTTGCGCCTTGAGCCTTGAGCCTGGAGCCTTGAGCCTGGAGCCTTGAGCCTTGAGCCTTTGAACTTGGAGCCTCGAGCCAGGAGCCTTGAGCCTCGAGCCTCGAGCCTTGAGCCTGGACCCTTGATCCTGGAGCCTCGAGCCATAAGCCATGAGCCTTGAGCCTTTAGCCTTAGCCTTGAGCCTTGAGCCTTGAGCCTGAAGCCTTTGTGCCTGGAGCCTGGAGTCTTGAGCCTTGAGCCTCGAGCCTTGAGTCTTGAGCCTTGAGCCTTTAGCCTTGCGCCTTGAGCCTTGAGTGTTGAGCCTTGAGCCTTGAGCGTTGAGCCTTGAGCCTTGAGCGTGGAGCCTTGAGCGTTGAGCGTTGAGCCTTGAGCCTTTGAGCCTGGAGCCTTGAGCCTGGAGCCTGGAGCCTCGAGCCTGGAGCCTCGAGCCTTGAGCCTGGAGCCTTGAGCCTGGAGCCTTGAGCCTCGAGACTTGAGCCTTGAGACTTGAGCCTTGAGCCTTGAGCCTTGAGCCTTGAGCCTTGAGCCTTGAGCCTTGACCCATGAGCCTTGAGCCTTGAGCCTTGAGCCTTGAGCCTTGAGCCTTGAGTCTTGAGCCTTCAGCCTTGAGCCTTGAGCCTTGAGCCTTGAGCCTTAGAGCATTGAGCCTTGCTCGTTGAGCCTTGAGCCTTGAGCCTTGAGCCTTGATCCTCTAGCCTTGAGCCTTGCGCTTTGAGCCTTGAGCCTTGACTCTTGACCCTTGCGCCTTGAGCCTTGCGTCTAGAGCCTTGAGCCATGAGCCTTGAGCCTTGAGCATTGTTCCTTGAGCCTTGAGCCTTTGAACTTGGAGCCTGGAGCCTTGAGCCTCGAGCCTTGAGCCTTGACCCTTGAGCCTTGTCCCTTGAGCCTTGACCCTTGACCCTTGCGCCTGGACCCTTGAGCCTTGACCCTTGAGCCTTGTCCCTTGAGCCTTGACCCTTGACCCTTGACCCTTGAGCGTTGTGCCTTGAGCCTGGAGCCTTGAGCCTTGAGCCTCGAGCCTTGAGCCTGGAGCCTTGAGCCATTGAACTTGGAGCCTCGAGCCAGGAGCCTTGAGCCTCGAGCCTCGAGCCTTGAGCCTGGACCCTTGATCCTGGAGCCTCGAGCCATGAGCCATGAGCCATGAGCCTTGAACCTTAGCCTTGAGCCTTGATCCTGGAGCTTTTGTGCCTGGATCCTGGAGTCTTGAGCCTCGAGCCTCGAGCCTTGAGTCTTGAGCCTTAGCCTTTAGCCTTGCGCCTTGAGCCTTGAGCCTTGAGCGTTGAGCCTTGAGCCTTGAGCGTTGCGCCTTGAGCGTTGAGCCTTGAGCCTTTGAGCCTGGAGCCTGGAGCCTGGAGCCTCGAGCCTAGAGCCTCGAGCCTCGAGCCTGGAGCCTGGAGCCTTGAGCCTCGAGACTTGAGCCTCGAGACTTGATCCTTGAGCCTTGAGCCTTGAGCCTTGAGCCTTGAGCCTTGAGCCTTGAGCCTTGAGCCTTGAGCCTTGAGCCTTGAGCCTTGAGCCGTGACCCTTGAGCCTTAAGCTTTGAGCCTTGAGCCTTAAGCCTTGAGCCTTGATCCTCTAGCCTTGAGCCTTACGCTTTGAGCCTTGAGCCTTGATCCTCTAGCCTTGACCCTTGCGCCTTGAGCCTTGAGCCTGGAGCCTTGAGCCTTGAGCCTTTGAACTTGGAGCCTCGAGCCAGGAGCCTTGAGCCTCGAGCCTCGAGCCTTGAGCCTGGACCCTTGATCCTGGAGCCTCGAGCCATAAGCCATGAGCCTTGAGCCTTTAGCCTTAGCCTTGAGCCTTGAGCCTTGAGCTTGAAGCCTTTGTGCCTGGAGCCTGGAGTCTTGAGCCTTGAGCCTCGAGCCTTGAGTCTTGAGCCTTGAGCCTTTAGCCTTGCGCCTTGAGCCTTGAGTGTTGAGCCTTGAGCCTTGAGCGTTGAGCCTTGAGCCTTGAGCGTGGAGCCTTGAGCGTTGAGCGTTGAGCCTTGAGCCTTTGAGCCTGGAGCCTTGAGCCTGGAGCCTCGAGCCTCGAGCCTGGAGCCTCGAGCCTTGAGCCTGGAGCCTTGAGCCTGGAGCCTTGAGCCTCGAGACTTGAGCCTTGAGACTTGAGCCTTGAGCCTTGAGCCTTGAGCCTTGAGCCTTGACCCGTGAGCCTTGAGCCTTGAGCCTTGAGCCTTGAGCCTTGATCCTTGAGCCTTGAGCCTTGAGCCTTGAGCCTTAGAGCATTGAGCCTTGCTCGTTGAGCCTTGAGCCTTGAGCCTTGAGCCTTGATCCTCTAGCCTTGAGCCTTGCGCTTTGAGCCTTGAGCCTTAACTCTTGACCCTTGCGCCTTGAGCCTTGCGTCTAGAGCCTTGAGCCATGAGCCTTGAGCCTTGAGCCTTGAGCATTGTTCCTTGAGCCTTGAGCCTTTGAACTTGGAGCCTGGAGCCTTGAGCCTCAAGCCTTGAGCCTTGACCCTTGAGCCTTGTCCCTTGAGCCTTGACCCTTGACCCTTGCGCCTGGACCCTTGAGCCTTGACCCTTGAGCCTTGTCCCTTGAGCCTTGACCCTTGACCCTTGACCCTTGAGCGTTGTGCCTTGAGCCTGGAGTCTTGAGCCTTGAGCCTCGAGCCTTGAGCCTGGAGCCTTGAGCCATTGAACTTGGAGCCTCGAGCTAGGAGCCTTGAGCCTCGAGCCTCGAGCCTTGAGCCTGGACCCTTGATCCTGGAGCCTCGAGCCATGAGCCATGAGCCATGAGCCTTGAACCTTAGCCTTGAGCCTTGAGCCTGGAGCCTTTGTGCCTGGATCCTGGAGTCTTGAGCCTCGAGCCTCGAACCTTGAGTCTTGAGCCTTAGCCTTTAGCCTTGCGCCTTGAGCCTTGAGCGTTGAGCCTTGAGCCTTGAGCGTTGCGCCTTGAGCGTTGAGCCTTGAGCCTGGAGCCTGGAGCCTGGAGCCTGGAGCCTGGAGCCTGGAGCCTCGAGCCTTGAACCTGGAGCCTGGAACCTTGAGCCTGGAGCCTTGAGCCTCGAGACTTGAGCCTCGAGACTTGATCCTTGAGCCTTGAGCCTTGAGCCTTGAGCCTTGAGCCTTGAGCCTTGAGCCTTGAGCCTTGAGCCTTGAGCCTTGAGCCTTGAGCCTTGAGCCTTGAGCCTTGAGCCTTGAGCCTTGAGCCTTGAGCCTTGAGCCTTGAGCCTTGAGCCTTGAGCCGTGAGCCTTGAGCCTTAAGCCTTGAGCCTTGAGCCTTAAGCCTTGAGCCTTGAGCCTTAAGCCTTGAGCCTTGATCCTCTAGCCTTGAGCCTTGCGCTTTGAGCCTTAAGCCTTGATCCGATAGCCTTGACCCTTGCGCCTTGAGCCTTGCGTCTTGAGCCTTTAGCCATGAGCCTTGGGCCTTGAGCCTTCTTCCTTGAGCCTTCAGCCTTGCGCCTTGAGCCTTGAGCGTTGAGCCTTGAGTCTTGAGCTATGAGCGTTGAGCCTTGAGCGTTGAGCCTTGAGCCTCGAGCCTTGAGCCTGGAGCCTTGAGCCTGGAGCCTGGAGCCTTGAGCCTTTGAACTTGGAGCCTCCAGCCAGCAGCCTGGAGCCTCGAGCCTCGAGCCTCAAGCCTCGAGCCTCGAGCCTCGAGCCTTGAGCCTTGAGCCTGGACCCTTGATTCTGGAGCCTCAAGCCATGAGCCATGAGCCTTGAGCCTTGGCCTTGAGCCTTGAGCCTTGAGCCTTGAGTCTTGAGCCTTTAGCCTTGCGCCTTGAGCCTTGAGTGTTGAGCCTTGTCCCTTGAGCCTTGAGCGTGGAGCCTCGAGCCTCGAGCCTCGAGCCTCGAGCCTTGAACCTGGATCCTTGAGCCTCGAGCCTTGAGCCTTGAGCCTTGAGCCTTGAGCCTTGAGCCTTGAGCCTTGAGCCTTGAGCCTTGAGCCTTGAGCCTTGAGCCTTGAGCCTTGAGCCTTGAGCCTTGAGCCTTGAGCCTAGAGCCTTGAGCCTTGAGCCTTGAGCCTTGAGCCTTGAGCCGTGAGCCTTGAGCCTTAAGCCTTGAGCCTTGAGCCTTAAGCCTTGAGCCTTGAGCCTTAAGCCTTGAGCCTTGATCCTCTAGCCTTGAGCCTTGCGCTTTGAGCCTTAAGCCTTGATCCGATAGCCTTGACCCTTGCGCCTTGAGCCTTGCGTCTTGAGCCTTTAGCCATGAGCCTTGGGCCTTGAGCCTTCTTCCTTGAGCCTTCAGCCTTGCGCCTTGAGCCTTGAGCGTTGAGCCTTGAGTCTTGAGCTATGAGCGTTGAGCCTTGAGCGTTGAGCCTTGAGCCTCGAGCCTTGAGCCTGGAGCCTTGAGCCTGGAGCCTGGAGCCTTGAGCCTTTGAACTTGGAGCCTCCAGCCAGCAGCCTGGAGCCTCGAGCCTCGAGCCTCAAGCCTCGAGCCTCGAGCCTTGAGCCTGGACCCTTGATTCTGGAGCCTCGAGCCATGAGCCATGAGCCTTGAGCCTTGGCCTTGAGCCTTGAGCCTTGAGCCTTGAGTCTTGAGCCTTTAGCCTTGCGCCTTGAGCCTTGAGTGTTGAGCCTTGTCCCTTGAGCCTTGAGCGTGGAGCCTCGAGCCTCGAGCCTCGAGCCTCGAGCCTCGAGCCTTGAACCTGGATCCTTGAGCCTCGAGCCTTGAGCCTTGAGCCTTGAGCCTTGAGCCTTGAGCCTTGAGCCTTGAGCCTTGAGCCTTGAGCCTTGAGCCTTGAGCCTTGAGCCTTGAGCCTTGAGCCTTGAGCCGTGAGCCGTGACCCTTGAGCCTTAAGCTTTGAGCCTTGAGCCTTAAGCCTTGAGCCTTGATCCTCTAGCCTTGAGCCTTACGCTTTGAGCCTTGAGCCTTGATCCTCTAGCCTTGACCCTTGCGCCTTGAGCCTTGAGCCTGGAGCCTTGAGCCTTGAGCCTTTGAACTTGGAGCCTCGAGCCAGGAGCCTTGAGCCTCGAGCCTCGAGCCTCGAGCCTTGAGCCTGGACCCTTGATCCTGGAGCCTCGAGCCATAAGCCATGAGCCTTGAGCCTTTAGCCTTAGCCTTGAGCCTTGAGCCTTGAGCCTGAAGCCTTTGTGCCTGGAGCCTGGAGTCTTGAGCCTTGAGCCTCGAGCCTTGAGTCTTGAGCCTTGAGCCTTTAGCCTTGCGCCTTGAGCCTTGAGTGTTGAGCCGTGAGCCTTGAGCGTTGAGCCTTGAGCCTTGAGCGTGGAGCCTTGAGCGTTGAGCGTTGAGCCTTGAGCCTTTGAGCCTGGAGCCTTGAGCCTGGAGCCTCGAGCCTCGAGCCTTGAGCCTGGAGCCTTGAGCCTGGAGCCTTGAGCCTCGAGACTTGAGCCTTGAGACTTGAGCCTTGAGCCTTGAGCCTTGAGCCTTGAGCCTTGACCCGTGAGCCTTGAGCCTTAAGCCTTGAGCCTTGAGCCTTAAGCCTTAAGCCTTGAGCCTTGATCCTCTAGCCTTAAGCCTTGCGCTTTGAGCCTTGAGCCTTGATCCTCTAGCCTTGACCCTTGCACCTTGAGCCTTGCGTCTTGAGCCTTGAGCCATGAGCCTTGAGCCTTGTTCCTTGACTCTTGACCCTTGCGCCTTGAGCCTTGAGCCATGAGCCGTGAGCCTTGAGCCTTGTTCCTTGAGCCTTGCCCCTTGAGTCTTGCGCGTTGAGCCTTGAGCGTTGAGCCTTGAGTCTTGAACCATGAGCATTGAGCGTTGAGCCTTGAGCCTTGAGCCTTGAGCCTTGATCATTGAGCCTTGAGCCTTGAGCCTTGAGCCTCGAGCCTTGAGCCTTGAGCCTTGAGCCTTGAGCCTTGATCCTTGAGCTTTGATCCTTGAGCCTTGAACCTTAAAACATGAGACTTGAGCCTTGACTCTTTACCCTTGGGCCTTGATCCTTATGCCTTGAGCCTTGAGCCTCTACCCTTGACCCTTGAGCCTTGAGCCTTGATCCTTTAGCATTGAGCCTTGAGCCTTGAGCCATGAGCTTGAGCCTTAAAATATGAGACTTGAGCCTTTATCCTCTAGCCTTGAGTCTTGAGTTTTGAGCCTTGAGCCATGAGCCTTGAGGCTTGAGGCTTGAGCCTTCAGCCTGGAGGCTGGAGCCTTGAGCCTTGAGCCTTGAGGTTGGAGGCTGGAGCCTTGAGCCTTGAGGCTCGTGGCTTGAGGCTTGAGGCTTGAGCCTTGAGCCTTGAGCCTTGAGCCTTGAGCCTAGAGCCTAGAGCCTTGAGCCTTGAGCCTTGATCCTCTAGCCTTGACCCTTGCGCCTTGAGCCTTGCGTCTTGAGCCTTTAGCCATGAGCAAGCCTTGAGCCTTCTTCCTTGAGCCTTCAGCCTTGTGCCTTGAGCCTTGAGCGTTGAGCCTTGAGTCTTGAGCTATGAGCGTTGAGCCTTGAGCCTTGAGCCTCGAGCCTTGAGCCTTGAGCCTGGAGCCTTGAGCCTTTGAACTTGGAGCCTCGAGCCATGAGCCTTGAGTCTTGAGCCTCGAGCCTCGAGCCTCGAGCCTTGAGCCTTGAGCCTGGACCCTTGATCCTGGAGCCTCGATCCATGAGCCATGAGCCTTGAGCCTTAGCCTTGAGCCTTGAGCCTTGAGCCTGGAGCCTTTGTGCCTGGAGCCTGGGGTCTTGAGCCTCGAGCCTCGAGCCTTGAGTCTTGAGCCTTGAGCCTTTAGCCTTGCGCCTTGAACCTTGAGTGTTGAGCCTTGAGCCTTGAGCGTTGAGCCTTGAGCCTGGAGCCTTGAGCGTTGAGCCTTGAGCCTTTGAGCCTGGAGCCTGGAGCCTGGAGCCTCGAGCCTCGAGCCTCGAGCCTTGAGCCTCGAGCCTTGAGCCTCGAGCCTGGAGCCTCGAGCCTTGAACCTGGAGCCTTGAGCCTCGAGACTTGAGCCTTGAGCCTTGAGCCTTGAGCCTTGAGCCTTGAGCCTTGAGCCTTGAGCCTTGAGCCGTGAGCCGTGAGGCTTGAGCCTTAAGCCTTGAGCCTTGAGCCTTAAGCCTTGAGCCTTGATCCTCTAGCCTTGAGCCTTACGCTTTGAGCCTTGAGCCTTGATCCTCTAGCTTTGACCCGTGCGCCTTGAGCCTTGAGCCTGGAGCCTGGAGCCTTGAGCCTTTGAACTTGGAGCCTCGAGCCAGGAGCCTTGAGCCTCGAGCCTCGAGCCTTGAGCCTTGAGCCTGGACCCTTGATCCTGGAGCCTCGAGCCATGAGCCATGAGCCTTAGCCTTGAGCTTTGAGCCTGAAGCCTTTGTGCCTGGAGCCTGGAGTCTTGAGCCTCGAGCCTCGAGCCTTGAGCCTTGAGCCTTTAGCCTTGCGCCTTGAGCCTTGAGTGTTGAGCCTTGAGCCTTGAGCGTTGAGCCTTGAGCATTGAGCCTTGAGCGTTGAGCCTTGAGCCTGGAGCCTTGAGCCTCGAGCCTTGAGCCTCGAGCCTCGAGCCTCGAGCCTTGAGCCTCGAGCCTTGAGCCTCGAGCCTTGAGCTTGGAGCCTTGAGCCTCGAGACTTGAGCCTTGAGCCTTGAGACTTGAGCCTTGAGCCGTGAGCCTTGAGCCTTGAGCCTTAAGCCTTGAGCCTTGATCCTCTAGCCTTGAGCCTTGCGCTTTGAGCCTTGAGCCTTGATCCTCTAGCCTTGACCCTTGCGCCTTGACCCTTGCGTCTTGAGCCTTTAGCCATGAGCCTTGAGCCTTGTTCCTTGAGCCTTCAGCCTTGCGCCTTAAGCCTTGAGCGTTGAACCTTGAGTCTTGAGCTATGAGCGTTGAGCGTTGAGCCTTGAACCTTGAGGCTTGAGTCTTGAGCCTTGAGCCTCGAGCCTCGAGCCTTGAGCCTTGAGCCTTGAGCCTTTAGCCTTGAGCCTTGAGCCTTGAGACTTGAGCCTTGAGCCTTGAGCCTTGAGCCTTGAGCCATGAGCCTTGAGCCTTGAGCCTTGAGCCTTGAGCCTTGAGCCTGGAGCCTTGAGCCTTGAGCCTTGAGCCTGGAGCCTTGAGCCTTGAGCCTGGAGCCTTGAGCCTGGAGCCTTGAGCCTTGAGCCTCTAACCTTGAGCCTTGAGCCTTGCGCCTCGAGCCTCGAGCCTTGAGCCTTGAGCCTTGAGCCTTGAGCCTTGAGCCTTGAGGCTTGAGCCTTGAGCCTTGAGCTTTGATCCTTGAGCCTTGACCCTTAAAACATGAGACTTGAGCCTTGACTCTTTACCCTTGCGCCTTGATCCTTAAGCCTTGAGCCTCTACCCTTGGCCCTTGACCCTTGACCCTTGAGCCTTGAGCCTTGATCCTCTAGCCTTGAGCCTTGTGCCTTGAGCCTGGAGCCTTGATCCTTTAGCATTGAGCCTTGAGCCTTGAGCCTTGAGCCATGAGCTTGAGCCTTAAAACATGAGACTTGAGCCTTGATCCTCTAGCCTTGAGCCTTCAGTTTTGAGCCTTGAGCCATGAGCCTAGAGGCTGGAGGCTGGAGCCTGGAGCCTGGAGCCTTGAGCCTTGAGCCTTGAGGCTTGAGGCTTGAGGCTGGAGCCTCTAGCCTTGATGCTTGTGGCTTGAGCCTTGAGCCTTGAGCCTTGAGCCTCTAGCCTAGAGCCTTGCGCTTTGAGCGTTGACCCTTGATCCTCTAGCCTTGAGCCATGAGCTTTGAGCCTTGAGCCTGAAAACATGAGACTTGAGCCTTGACTCTTGAACCTTGCGCCTTGAGCCTTGCGTCTTGAGCCTGGAGCCATGAGCCATGAGCCTTGAGCCTTGAGCCTTGAGCCTTGAGCCTTGAGCCTTGATCCTTGAGCCTTGAGCCTTGTTCCTTGAGCCTTGAGCGTTGATCCTTGAGTCTTGAGCCTTGAGCCTCGAGCCTCTAGCCTTGACCCTTGAGTCTTGACCCATGAGTCTTGACCCTTGAGTCTTGACCCATGAGTCTTGACCCTTGAGAGTTGTGCCTTGAGCTTTGAGCCTTGAGCCTTGAGCCTGGAGCCTGGAGCCTTGAGCCTTTGAACCTGGAGCCTCGAGCCAGGAGCCTTGAGCCTTGAGCCTTGATCCTTGAGCCTTGAGCCTTGAGCCTTGACTTTTGACCCTTGACCGTGACCCTTGAGCCTTGAGCTTTGAACCTTGAGCCTTCAACCTTTAGTCATGATCCTTGAGCCTTGGGCCTTGAGCCTTGAGCCTTGAGCCTTGAGCCTTGAGCCTTGAGCCTTTAGCCTTTAGCGTTGAGCCTTGAGCCTTGAGCCTTGAGCCTTGAGCCTTTAGCCTTGACACATGACCCTTGAGTGTTGAGCCTTGAGCCTTGAACCGTGACTTGAGCCTTGTGCCTTGAGCCTTGAGCCTTAAGCCTTGAGCCTTGAGCCTTTTGCCTTGAGTCCTGACCCTTGAGCCGTGACTTGAGCCTTGATCCTTGAGCCATAAGCCTTGAACCTTGAACGTTGAGCCTTGAGCCTTGAGCCTTGAGCCTTGAGCCTTGAGCGTTGAGCCTTGAGCCTTGAGCCTTGAGCCTTGAGCCTTGAGCCTTGAGCCTTGAGCCTTGACCCTGGAGCCTTGAGCCTTGAGCCCAGAGCCTTGAGCCTTGAGCCTTGAGCCTTGAGCCTTGAGCCTGGAGCCTTGAGCCTCGAGCCTCGAGCCTTGAGCCTCGAGCCTCGAGCCTTGAGATTTGTGCCTTGAGCCTTGAGCCTTGAGCCTTGAGCCTTGAGTCTTGTGCCTTGAGACTTGAGCCTTGAGCCTTGAGCCTGGAGCCTCGAGCCTTGAGCCTTGAGCCTTGAGCCTGGATCCTTAAGCCTTGAGCCTTTAGCCTCGACCCTCGAGCCTCGAGCCTTTAGCCTTGAGCCTTGACCCTTGACCCTTGTGCCTTGAGCTTTGAGCCTTGAGACTTGAGCCATGACCCTTGACCCTTGACCCTTGAGTGTTGAGCCTTGAGCCTTGACTTTTTAGCCTTGACCCTTGAGCCGTGACTTGAGACTTGAGCCTTGACTTTTGACTCTTGATACTTGAGCCGTGACCCTTGAGCATTAAGCCTTGAACCTTGAGCCTTGATCCTTGAGCCTTGAGCCTTGAGCCTTGAGCCTTAAGCCTTGAGCCTTGAGCCTTTTGTCTTGAGTCCTGACCCTTGAGCCGTGACTTGAGCCTTGATCCTTGAGCCATAAGCCTTGAACCTTGAATGTTGAGCCTTGAGCCTTGAGCCTTGAGCCTTGAGCCTTGAACCTTGAGCCTTGAGCCTTGACCCTGGAGCCCTGAGCCTTGAGCCCAGAGCCTTGAGCCTTGAGTCTTGAGCCTTGAGCCTTGAGCCTTGAGCCTTGACCCTGGAGCCTTGAGCCTTGAACCTGGAGCCTTGAGCCTCGAGACTTGAGCCTTGAGCCTTGAGCCTTGAGCCTTGAGCCTTGAGCCTTGAGCCGTGAGCCGTGAGGCTTGAGCCTTAAGCCTTGAGCCTTGAGCCTTAAGCCTTGAGCCTTGATCCTCTAGCCTTGAGCCTTACGCTTTGAGCCTTGAGCCTTGATCCTCTAGCTTTGACCCGTGCGCCTTGAGCCTTGAGCCTGGAACCTGGAGCCTTGAGCCTTTGAACTTGGAGCCTCGAGCCAGGAGCCTTGAGCCTCGAGCCTCGAGCCTTGAGCCTTGAGCCTGGACCCTTGATCCTGGAGCCTCGAGCCATGAGCCATGAGCCTTAGCCTTGAGCCTTGAGCCTGAAGCCTTTGTGCCTGGAGCCTGGAGTCTTGAGCCTCGAGCCTCGAGCCTTGAGTCTTGAGCCTTGAGCCTTTAGCCTTGAGCCTTGAGTGTTGAGCCTTGAGCCTTGAGCCTTGAGCGTTGAGCCTTGAGCATTAAGCCTTGAGCGTTGAGCCTTGAGCCTGGAGCCTTGAGCCTCGAGCCTTGAGCCTCGAGCCTCGAGCCTCGAGCCTTGAGCCTCGAGCCTTGAGCTTGGAGCCTTGAGCCTCGAGACTTGAGCCTTGAGCCTTGAGCCGTGAGCCGTGAGCCGTGAGCCTTGAGCCTTAAGCCTTGAGCCTTGAGCCTTAAGCCTTGAGCCTTGATCCTCTAGCCTTGAGCCTTGCGCTTTGAGCCTGGAGCCTTGATCCTCTAGCCTTGACCCTTGCGCCTTGACCCTTGCGTCTTGAGCCTTTAGCCATGAGCCTTGAGCCTTGTTCCTTGAGCCTTCAGCCTTGCGCCTTGAGCCTTGAGCGTTGAACCTTGAGTCTTGAGCTATGAGCGTTGAGCGTTGAGCCTTGAACCTTGAGGCTTGAGTCTTGAGCCTTGAGCCTCGAGCCTCGAGCCTTGAGCCTTGAGCCTTGAGCCTTTAGCCTTGAGCCTTGAGCCTTGAGACTTGAGCCTTGAGCCTTGAGCCTTGAGCCTTGAGCCTTGAGCCTTGAGCCTTGAGCCTTGAGCCTTGAGCCTTGAGCCTTGAGCCTTGAGCCTTGAGCCTTGAGCCTGGAGCCTTGAGCCTTGAGCCTTGAGCCTTGAGCCTGGAGCCTTGAGCCTTGAGCCTGGAGCCTTGAGCCTGGAGCCTTGAGCCTTGAGCCACTAACCTTGATCCTTGAGCCTTGCGCCTCGAGCCTCGAGCCTTGAGCCTTGAGCCTTGAGCCTTGAGCCTTGAGCCTTGAGCCTTGAGCCTTGAGCCTTGAGGCTTGAGCCTTGAGCCTTGAGCTTTGATCCTTGAGCCTTGAACCTTAAAACATGAGACTTGAGCCTTGACTCTTTACCCTTGCGCCTTGATCCTTAAGCCTTGAGCCTCTACCCTTGGCCCTCGACCCTTGACCCTTGAGCCTTGAGCCTTGATCCTCTAGCCTTGAGCCTTGTGCCTTGAGCCTTGAGCCTTGATCCTTTAGCATTGAGCCTTGAGCCTTGAGCCATGAGCTTGAGCCTTAAAACATGAGACTTGAGCCTTGATCCTCTAGCCTTGAGCCTTCAGTTTTGAGCCTTGAGCCATGAGCCATGAGCCTAGAGGCTTGAGGCTTGAGCCTGGAGCCTGGAGCCTTGAGCCTTGAGGCTTGAGGCTTGAGGCTGGAGCCTCTAGCCTTGATGCTTGTGGCTTGAGCCTTGAGCCTTGAGCCTTGAGCCTTGAGCCTCTAGCCTTGAGCCTTGCGCTTTGAGCGTTGACCCTTGATCCTCTAGCCTTGAGCCATGAGCTTTGAGCCTTGAGCCTGAAAACATGAGACTTGAGCCTTGACTCTTGAACCTTGCGCCTTGAGCCTTGCGTCTTGAGCCTGGAGCCATGAGCCTTGAGCCTTGAGCCTTGAGCCTTGAGCCTTGAGCCTTGATCCTTGAGCCTTGAGCCTTGAGCCTTGTTCCTTGAGCCTTGAGCGTTGATCCTTGAGTCTTGAGCCTTGAGCCTCGAGCCTCTAGCCTTGAACCTTGAGTCTTGACCCATGAGTCTTGACCCTTGAGTCTTGACCCATGAGTCTTGACCCTTGAGCGTTGTGCCTTGAGCTTTGAGCCTTGAGCCTTGAGCCTGGAGCCTGGAGCCTTGAGCCTTTGAACCTGGAGCCTCGAGCGAGGAGCCTTGAGCCTTGAGCCTTGATCCTTGAGCCTTGAGCCTTGAGCCTTGACTTTTGACCCTTGACCGTGACCCTTGAGCCTTGAGCCTTCAACCTTTAGTCATGATCCTTGAGCCTTGGGCCTTGAGCCTTGAGCCTTGAGCCTTGAGCCTTTAGCCTTTAGCGTTGAGCCTTGAGCCTTGAGCCTTGAGCCTTGAGCCTTTAGCCTTGACACATGACCCTTGAGTGTTGAGCCTTGAGCCTTGAACCGTGACTTGAGCCTTGTGGCTTGAGCCTTGAGCCTTAAGCCTTGAGCCTTGAGCCTTTTTCCTTGAGTCCTGACCCTTGAGCCGTGACTTGAGCCTTGATCCTTGAGCCATAAGCCTTGAACCTTGAACGTTGAGCCTTGAGCCTTGAGCCTTGAGCGTTGAGCCTTGAGCCTTGAGCCTTGAACCTTGAGCCTTGAGCCTTGACCCTGGAGCCTTGAGCCTTGAGCCCAGAGCCTTGAGCCTTGAGTCTTGAGCCTTGAGCCTTGAGCCTTGAGCCTTGAGCCTCGAGCCTTGAGCCTCGAGCCTCGAGCCTTGAGATTTGTGCCTTGAGCCTTGAGCCTTGAGCCTTGAGCCTTGTGCCTTGAGACTTGAGCCTTGAGCCTTGAGCATTGAGCCTCGAGCCTTGAGCCTTGAGCCTTGAGCCTTGAGCCTTGACCCTGGATCCTTAAGCCTTGAGCCTTTAGCCTCGACCCTCGAGCCTTTAGCCTTGAGCCTTGACCCTTGACCCTTGTGCCTTGAGCTTTGAGCCTTGAGACTTGAGCCATGACCCTTGACCCTTGACCCTTGAGTGTTGAGTCTTGAGCCTTGACTTTTTAGCCTTGACCCTTGAGCCGTGACTTGAGACTTGAGCCTTGACTTTTGACACTTGATACTTGAGCCGTGACCCTTGAGCCTTAAGCCTTGAAGCTTGAGCCTTGATCCTTGAGCCTTGAGCCTTGAGCCTTGAGCCTTAAGCCTTGAGCCTTGAGCCTTTTGCCTTGAGTCCTGACCCTTGAGCCGTGACTTGAGCCTTGATCCTTGAGCCATAAGCCTTGAACCTTGAACGTTGAGCCTTGAGCCTTGAGCCTTGAGCCTTGAGCCTTGAGCCTTGAGCCTTGAACCTTGAGCCTTGAGCCTTGACCCTGGAGCCTTGAGCCTTGAGCCCAGAGCCTTGAGCCTTGAGTCTTGAGCCTTGAGCCTTGAGCCTTGAGCCTCGAGCCTTGAGCCTCGAGCCTCGAGCCTTGAGATTTGTGCCTTGAGCCTTGAGCCTTGAGGCTGGAGCCTTGAGCCTTGAGCCTTGAGCCTTGAGCCTTGAGCCTTGAGCCTTGAGCCTTGAGCCTTGTGCCTTGAGACTGGAGCCTTGAGCCTTGAGCCTTGAGCCTTGAGCCTCGAGCCTTGAGCCTTGAGCCTTGAGCCTTGAGCCTGGATCCTTAAGCCTTGAGCCTTGAGCCTTTAGCCTCGACCCTCGAGCCTCGAGCCTTGAGCCTTGACCCTTGACCCTTGTGCCTTGAGCTTTGAGCCTTGAGACTTGAGCCATGACCCTTGACCCTTGACCCTTGAGTGTTGAGCCTTGAGCCTTGACTTTTTAGCCTTGACCCTTGAGCCGTGACTTGAGACTTGAGCCTTGACTTTTGACTCTTGATACTTGAGCCGTGACCCTTGAGCCTTAAGCCTTGAACCTTGAGCCTTGATCCTTGAGCCTTGAGCCTTGAGCCTTGAGCCTTGAGCCTTGAGCCTTGAGCCTTGAGCCTTGAGCCTTGAGCCTTGAGCCTTGATCCTTGAGCCTTGAGCCTTGAGCCTTGAGCCTTGACTTTTGACCCTTGACCGTGACCCTTGAGCCTTGAGCTTTGAACCTTGAGCCTTCAACCTTTAGTCATGATCCTTGAGCCTTGAGCCTTGAGCCTTGAGCCTTGAGCCTTGAGCCTTGAGACTTGAGCCTTGAGCCTTGAGCCTTGAGCCTTGAGCCTTTAGCCTTTAGCCTTGAGCCTTGAGCCTTGAGCCTTTTGCCTTGAGTCCTGACCCTTGAGCCGTGACTTGAGCCTTGATCCTTGAGCCTTAAGCCTTGAACCTTGAACGTTGAGCCTTGAGCCTTGAGCCTTGAGCGTTGAGCCTTGAGCCTTGAGCCTTGAGCCTTGAGTCTTGAGCCTTGAGCCTTGACCCTGGAGCCTTGAGCCTTGAGCCGAGAGCCTTGAGCCCAGAGCCTTGAGCCTTGAGCCTTGAGCCTTGAGCCTCGAGCCTTGAGCCTCGAGCCTTGAGCCTTGAGCCTTGAGCCTCGAGCCTTGAGCCTCGAGCCTTGAGCCTCGAGCCTCGAGCCTTGAGCCTTGAGATTTGTGCCTTGAGCCTTGAGCCTTGAGCCTTGAGCCTTGAGCCTTGAGCCTTGAGCCTTGAGCCTTGAGCCTTGAGCCTTAAGCCATGAGCCTTGTGCCTTGAGACTTGAGCCTTGAGCCTTGAGCCTTGAGCCTTGAGCCTGGAGCCTTGAGCCTTGAGCCTCGAGCCTTGAGCCTTGAGCCTCGAGCCTTGAGCCTTGAGCCTGGAGCCTTGAGCCTCGAGCCTCAAGCCTTGAGCCTTTAGACTTGAGTCCTGACCCTTGAGCCGTGACTTGAGCCTTGATCCTTGAGCCTTAAGCCTTGAACCTTGAACGTTGAGCCTTGAGCCTTGAGCCTTGAGCCTTGAGCCTTGAGCCTTGAGAGTTGAGCCTTGAGCCTTAAGCCTTGAGCCTTGAGCCTTGAGCCTTGAGCCTTGAGCCTTGAGTCTTGAGCCTTGAGCCTTGACCCTGGAGCCTTGAGCCTTGAGCCCAGAGCCTTGAGCCTTGAGTCTTGAGCCTTGAGCCTTGAGCCTTGAGCTTTGAGCCTTGAGCCTTGAGCCTTGAGCCTTGAGCCTGGAGCCTTGAGCCTTGAGCCTTGAGCCTTGAGCCTTGAGCCTCGAGCCTTGAGCCTCGAGCCTAGAGCCTCGAGCCTCGAGCCTCGAGCCTTGAGCCTTGAGATTTGTGCCTTGAGCCTTGAGCCTTGAGCCTTGAGCCTTGAGCCTTGAGCCTTGAGCCTTGAGCCTTGAGCCTTGAGCCTTAAGCCTTGAGCCTTGTGCCTTGAGACTTGAGCCTTGAGCCTTGAGCCTTGAGCCTTGAGCCTTGAGCCTCGAGCCTCGAGCCTTGAGCCTCGAGCCTTGAGCCTTGAGCCTGGAGCCTTGAGCCTCGAGCCTCAAGCCTTGAGCCTTTAGACTTGAGTCCTGTCCCTTGAGCCGTGACTTGAGCCTTGATCCTTGAGCCTTAAGCCTTGAGCCTTGAGCCTTGAGCCTTGAGCCTTGACTTTTGACCCTTGACCGTGACCCTTGAGCCTTGAGCTTTGAACCTTGAGCCTTCAACCTTTAGTCATGATCCTTGAGCCTTGAGCCTTGAGCCTTGAGCCTTTAGCCTTTAGCCTTAAGCCTTGAGCATTGAGCCTAGAGCCTTGAGCCTTGAGCCTTGAGCCTTGAGCCTTGAGCCTTGAGCCTTGAGCCTTTAGCCTTGACACTTGACCCTTGAGTGTTGAGCCTTGAGCCTTGAACCGTGACTTAAGCCTTGTGCCTTGAGCCTTGAGCCTTGAGCCTTAAGCCTTGAACCTTGAGCCTTTTGCCTTGAGTCCTGACCCTTGAGCCGTGACTTGAGCCTTGATCCTTGAGCCTTAAGCCTTGAACCTTGAGCCTTGAGCCTTGAGCCTTGAGCCTTGAGCCTTGAGCCTTGAGCCTTGAGCCTTGAGCCTTGAGCCTTGAGTGTTGAGCCTTGAGCCTTGAACCGTGACTTGAGCCTTGTGCCTTGAGCCTTGAGCCTTGAGCCTTAAGCCTTGAACCTTGAGCCTTTTGCCTTGAGTCCTGACCCTTGAGCCGTGACTTGAGCCTTGATCCTTGAGCCTTAAGCCTTGAGCCTTGATCCTTGAGCCTTGAGCCTTGAGCCTTGAGCCTTGAGCCTTGAGCCTTGAGCCTTGAGCCTTGAGCCTTGAGCCTTGAGCCTTGAGCCTGGAGCCTGGAGCCTTGAGCCTTGAGCCTTGAGCCTCGAGCCTCGAGCCTCGAGCCTCGAGCCTTGAGATTTGTGCCTTGAGCCTTGGGCCTTGAGCCTTGGGCCTTGAGCCTGGAGCCTTAAGCCTTGAGCCTTGTGCCTTTAGACTTGAGCCTTGAGCCTTGAGCCTCGAGCCTTGAGCCTCGAGCCTTGAGCCTTGAGCCTGGAGCCTTGAGCCTCGAGGCTTGAGCCTTGAGCCTTTAGACTTGAGTCCTGACCCTTGAGCCGTGACTTGAGCCTTGATCCTTGAGCCATAAGCCTTGAACCTTGAACCTTGAGCCTTGAGCCTTGAGCCTTGAGAGTTGAACCTTGAGCCTTGAGCCTTGAGCCTTGAGCCTTGAGCCTTGAGCCTTGAGCCTTGAGCCTTGAGCCTTCAGTCTTGAGCCTTGAGCCTTGACCCTGGAGCCTTGAGCCTCGAGCCCAGAGCCTTGAGCCTTGAGTCTTGAGCCTTGAGCCTTGAGCCTTGAGCCTGGAGCCTTGTGCGTTGAGCCTTGAGCATTGAGCCTTGAGCCTTGAGGCTTGAGCCTTGAGCCTTGAGCCTCGAGCCTCGAGCCTTGAGCCTCGAGCCTCGAGCCTCAAGCCTCGAGCCTCGAGCCTTGAGCCTTGAGCCTTGAGCCTTGAGCCTTGAGCCTTGAGCCTTGAGCCTTTAGACTTGAGTCCTGACCCTTGAGCCGTGACTTGAGCCTTGATCCTTGAGCCTTAAGCCTTGAACCTTGAACCTTGAGCCTTGAGCCCTGAGCCTTGAGCGTTGAGCCTTGAGCCTTGAGCCTTGAGCCTTGAGCCTTGAGCCTTGAGCCTTCAGTCTTGAGCCTTGAGCCTTGAGCCTTGAGCCTTGAGCCTTGAGCCTTGAGCCTTGAGCCTTGAGCCTTGAGCCTTGAGCCTTGAGCCTTGAGCCTTGAGCCTTGGGCCTTGAGCCTCGAGCCTCCAGCCTTGAGCCTTTAGACTTGACCCTTGACCCTTGTGCCTTGAGCCTTGACACTTGAGCCATGACCCTTGACCCTTGACCCTTGAGTGTTGAGCCTTGAGCCTTGACTTTTGAGCCTTGACCCTTGAGCTATGACTTGAGCCTTGAGCCTTGAGCCTTAAGCCTTGAGCCTTGAGCCTTAAGCCTTTTTCCTTGAGTCCTGACCGTTGAGCCGTGACTTGAGCCTTGATCCTTGAGCCTTGAGCCTTGAGCCTTGAGCCTTGAGCCTTGAGCCTTGAGCCTTGAGCCTTGAGCCTTGAGCCTTGAGCCTTGAGCCTTGAGCCTTTAGCCTTGAGCCTTGAGCCTTGAGCCTTGAGCCTGGAGCCTTGAGTCTTGAGCCTCGAGCCTTGAGCCTTGAGCCTTGAGCCTTGAGCCTTGAGCCTTGAGCCTTGAGACTTTTTCCTGGAACCTTGAGCCTTAAGTCTTGAGCCGTGATCCTTGAGCCTTGAGTCTTGAGCCTTGAGCCTTGAGCCTTGAGCCTTCAGCATTGAGCCTTGAGCCTTCAGCCTTCAGCCTTGAGCCTTAAGCCTTGAGCCTGGAGCCTTAAGCCTTGAGCCTTGAGCCTTTTGCCTTGAGTCCTGCCCCTTGAGCCGTGACTTGAGCCTTGATCCTTTATCCTTGAGCCTTAAGCCTTGAGCCTTGAGCCTTGAGCCTTGAGCCTTAAGCCTTTTGCCTTGAGTCCTGACCGTTGAGCCGTGACTTGAGCCTTGATCCTTGATCCTTGAGCCTTTTGCCTTGAGCTTTGAGCATTGAGCCTTTAGCCTTGTCCCTTGAGCCTTGAGCCTTGAGCCTGGAGCCTTAAGCCTTGAGCCTCGAGCCTTGAGCCTTGAGCCTTGAGCCTTGAGCCTTGAGACTTGAGCCTTGAGCCTTGAGCCTTGAGCCTTGAGCCTTGAGCCTTGAGACTTGAGCCTTGAGCCTTGAGCCTTGAGCCTTGAGCCTCGAGCCTGGAGCCTCGAGCCTTGAGCCTCGAGCCTCGAGCCTTGAGATTTGTGCCTTGAGCCTTGAGCCTTGAGCCTTGAGCCTTGAGCCTTGAGCCTTGAGCCTTGAGCCTTGAGCCTTGAGCCTTGTGCCTTGAGACTTGAGCCTTGAGCCTTGAGCCTTGAGCCTTGAGCCTTGAGCCTCGGGCCTCGGGCCTTGAGCCTTGATCCTTGAGCCTTAAGCCTTGAGCCTTGAGCCTTGAGCCTTGAGCCTTCAGCCTTGAGCCTTGAGCCTTCAGCCTTGAGCCTTGAGCCTTTAGCCTCGACCCTCGAGCCTCGAGCCTTGAGCCTTGACACCTAACCCTTATACCTTGAGCCTTGAGACATGAGCCATGACCCTTGACCCTTGACCCTTGAGTGTTGAGCCTTGAGCCTTGACTTTTTAGCCTTGACCCTTGAGCCGTGACTTGAGCCTTGAGCCTTGACTTTTAACTTTTGACACTTGAGCCGTGACCCTTGAGCCTTAAGCCTTGAACCTTGAGCCTTGAGCCTTGAGCCTTGAGCCTTGAGCCTTGACCCTTGAGCCTTGAGCCTTGAGCCTTGATCCTGGAGCCTTGAGCCTTGAGCCTTGACTTTTGACCCTTGACCGTGACCCTTGAGCCTTGAGCTTTGAACCTTGAGCCTTCAACCTTTAGTCATGATCCTTGAGCTTTGAGCCTTGAGCCTTGAGCCTTGAGCCTTGAGCCTTTAGCCTTGAGCCTTTAGCCTTGACACTTGACCCTAGAGTGTTGAGCCTTGAGCCTTGAACCGTGACTTGAGCCTTGTGCCTTGAGCCTTGAGCCTTGAGCCTTAAGCCTTGAGCCTTGAGCCTTTTGCCTTGAGTCCTGACCCTTGAGCCGTGACTTGAGCCTTGATCCTTGAGCCTTAAGCCTTGAACCTTGAACGTTGAGCCTTGAGCCTTGAGCCTTGAGCCTTGAGCCTTGACCCTAGAGCCTTGAGCCTTGAGCCCAGAGCCTTGAGCCTTGAGCCTTGAGCCTTGAGCCTTGAGCCTTGAGCCTTGAGCCTTGAGCCTCGAGCCTGGAGCCTCGAGCCTTGAGCCTCGAGCCTTGTGCCTCGAGCCTCGAGCCTCGAGATTTGTGCCTTGAGCCTTGTGCCTTGAGCCTTGAGCCTTGAGCCTTGAGCCTTGTGCCTTGAGACTTGAGCCTTGAGCCTTGAGCCTTGAGCCTTGAGCCTTGAGCCTTGAGCGTCGAGCCTTGAGCCTTGAGCCTCGAGCCTTGAGCCTTGAGCCTCGAGCCTTGAGCCTCGAGCCTCAATCCTTGAGCCTTTAGACTTGAGTCCTGACCCTTGAGCCGTGACTTTAGCCTTGATCCTTGAGCCTTAAGCCTTGAACCTTGAACGTTGAGCCTTGAGCCTTGAGCCTTGAGCCTTGAGCCTTGAGCCTTGAGCCTTGAGCCTTGAGCGTTGAGCCTTGAGCCTTGAGCCTTGAGCCTTGAGCCTTGAGCCTTGAGTCTTGAGCCTTGAGCCTTGACCCTGGAGCCTTGAGCCTTGAGCCCAGAGCCTTGAGCCTTGAGATTTGTGCCTTGTGCCTTGAGACTTGACTCTTGAGCCTTGAGCCTTGAGCCTCGAGCCTTGAGCCTTGAGCCTGGAGCGTTGAGCCTCGAGCCTCAAGCCTTGAGCCTTGAGCCTTGAGTCCTGACCCTTGAGCCGTGACTTGAGCCTTGATCCTTGAGCCTTGAGCCTTGAGCCTTGAGCCTTGATCCTTGAGCCTTGATCCTTGAGCCTTGATCCTTGAGCCTTGAGCCTTGAGCCTTGAGCCTTGAGCCTTGAGCCTTGAGCCTTGAGCCTTGAGCCTTAAGCCTTGAGCCTTTTGCCTTGAGTCCTGACCTTCGAGCCTCGAGCCTTGAGCCTTGATCCTTGAGCCTTGATCCTTGAGCCTTGAGCCTTAAGCCTTGAGCCTTGAGCCTTGAGCCTTGAGCCTTCAGCCTTGAGCCTTGAGCCTTTAGCCTCGACCCTCGAGCCTCGAGCCTTGAGCCTTGACCCTTAACCCTTATACCTTGAGCCTTGAGCCTTGAGCCTTGAGCCTCGAGCCTTGAGCCTCGAGCCTTGAGCCTCGAGCCTTGAGCCTCGAGCCTTGAGCCTTGAGATTTGTGCCTTGAGCCTTGAGCCTTGTGACTTGAGCCTTGAGCCTTGAGCCTTGAGCCTTAAGCCTTGAGCCTTGTGCCTTGAGCCTCGAGCCTTGTGCCTTGAGCCTCGAGCCTGGATCCTTGATCCTTGAGCCTTGATCCTTGAGCCTTAAGCCTTGAGCCTTGAGCCTTGAGCCTTGAGCCTTGAGCCTTTAGCCTCGACCCTCGAGCCTCGAGCCTTGAGCCTTGACCCTTCACCCTTATACCTTGAGCGTTGAGCCTTGAGCCTTGAGCCTCGAGCCTTGAGCCTCGAGCCTTGAGCCTCGAGCCTTGAGCCTCGAGCCTCGAGCCTTGAGCCTTGAGATTTGTGCCTTGAGCCTTGAGCCTTGTGACTTGAGCCTTGAGCCTTGAGCCTTGAGCCTTAAGCCTTGAGCCTTGAGCCTTGAGACTTGAGCCTTGAGCCTTGAGCCTTGAGCCTTGAGCCTTGAGCCTTGAGCCTTGAGCCTTGAGCCTGGAGCCTTGAGCCTTGAGCCTTGAGCCTTGAGCCTTGAGCCTCGAGCCTTGAGCCTTGAGCCTCGAGCCTTGAGCCTTGAGTCTGGAGCCTTAAGCCTCGAGCCTCAAGCCTTGAGCCTTTAGACTTGAGTCCTGACCCTTGAGCCGTGACTTTAGCCTTGATCCTTGAGCCTTAAGCCTTGAACCTTGAACCCTTGAGCCTTGAGCCTTGAGCCTTGACCCTTGAGTGTTGAGCCTTGAGCCTTGACTTTTGAGCCTTGACCCTTGAGCTATGACTTGAGCCTTGAGCCTTGAGCCTTGAGCCTTGAGCCTTAAGCCTTGAGCCTTGAGCCTTAAGCCTTTTTCCTTGAGTCCTGACCGTTGAGCCGTGACTTGAGCCTTGATCCTTGAGCCTTGAGCCTTGAGCCTTGAGCCTTGAGCCTTGAGCCTTGAGCCTTGAGCCTTGAGCCTTGAGCCTTGAGCCTTGAGCCTTGAGCCTTGAGCCTTGAGCCTTGAGCCTTGAGCCTTGAGCCTTGAGCCTCGAGCCTTGAGCCTTGAGCATGGAGCCTTGAGTCTTGAGCCTCGAGCCTTGAGCCTTGAGCCTGGAGCCTTGAGCCTTGAGCCTTGAGACTTTTTCCTGGAACCTTGAGCCTTAAGTCTTGAGCCGTGATCCTTGAGCCTTGAGTCTTGAGCCTTGAGCCTTGAGCCTTGAGCCTTCATCATTGAGCCTTGAGCCTTCAGCCTTCAGCCTTGAGCCTTGAGCCTTGAGCCTGGAGCCTTAAGCCTTGAGCCTTGAGCCTTTTGCCTTAAGTCCTGACCCTTGAGCCGTTACTTGAGCCTTGATCCTTTATCCTTGAGCCTTAAGCCTTGAGCCTTGAGCCTTGAGCCTTAAGCCTTTTGCCTTGAGTCCTGACCGTTGAGCCGTGACTTGAGCCTTGATCCTTGAGCCTTGAGCCTTGAGCTTTGAGCATTGAGCCTTTAGCCTTGTCCCTTGAGCCTTGAGCCTTGAGCCTGGAGCCTTGAGCCTTGAGCCTTGAGACTTGAGCCTGGAGCCTCGAGCCTTGAGCCTCGAGCCTCGAGCCTTGAGATTTGTGCCTTGAGCCTTGAGCCTTGAGCCTTGAGCCTTGAGCCTTGAGCCTTGAGCCTTGTGCCTTGAGACTTGAGCCTTGAGCCTTGAGCCTTGAGCCTTGAGCCTTGTGCCTTGAGACTTGAGCCTTGAGCCTTGAGCCTTGAGCCTTAAGCCTTGAGCCTTGAGCCTTGAGCCTGGAGCCTTGAGCCTTGAGCCTTGAGCCTTGAGCCTTGAGCCTTGAGCCTTGTGCCTTGAGACTTGAGCCTTGAGCCTTGAGCCTTGAGCCTTGAGCCTTGTGCCTTGAGACTTGAGCCTTGAGCCTTGAGCCTTGAGCCTTCAGCCTTGAGCCTTGAGCCTTGAGCCTTGAGCCTTGAGCCTTGAGCCTTGAGCCTTGTGCCTTGAGACTTGAGCCTTGAGCCTTGAGCCTTGAGCCTTAAGCCTTGAGCCTCGAGCCTCGAGCCTTGAGCCTTGATCCTTGAGCCTTGATCCTTGAGCCTTGAGCCTTAAGCCTTGAGCCTTGAGCCTTGAGCCTTGAGCCTTCAGCCTTGAGCCTTGAGCCTTTAGCCTCGACCCTCGAGCCTCAAGCCTTGAGCCTTGACCCATAACCCTTATACCTTGAGCCTTGAGACTTGAGCCATGACCCTTGACCCTTGACCCTTGACCCTTGAGTGTTGAGCCTTGAGCCTTGACTTTTTAGCCTTGACCCTTGAGTCGTGACTTGAGCCTTGAGCCTTGACTTTTAACTCTTGACACTTGAGTCGTGACCCTTGAGCCTTAAGCCTTGAACCTTGAGCCTTGAGCCTTGAGCCTTGAGCCTTGAGCCTTGAGCCTTGAGCCTTGAGCCTTGACCCTTGAGCGTTGAGGCTTGAGCCTTGATCCTTGAGCCTTGAGCCTTGAGCCTTGACTTTTGACCCTTTACCGTGACCCTTGAGCCTTGAGCTTTGAACCTTGAGCCTTCAACCTTTAGTCATGATCCTTGAGCTTTGAGCCTTGAGCCTTGAGCCTTGAGCCTTGAGCCTTGAGCCTTTAGCCTTGACACTTGACCCTTGAGTGTTGAGCCTTGAGCCTTGAACCATGACTTGAGCCTTGTGCCTTGAGCCTTGAGCTTTGAGCCTTAAGCCTTGAGCCTTGAGCCTTTTGCCTTGAGTCCTGACCCTTGAGCCGTGACTTGAGCCTTGATCCTTGAGCCTTAAGCCTTGAACCTTGAACGTTGAGCCTTGAGCCTTGAGCCTTGAGCCTTGAGCCTTGAGCCTTGACCCTAGAGCCTTGACCCTTGAGCCCAGAGCCTTGAGCCTTGAGCCTTGAGCCTTGAGCCTTGAGCCTTGAGCCTTGAGCCTTGAGCCTTGAGCCTTGAGCCTTGAGTCTTGAGCCTTGAGCCTTGAGCCTCGAGCCTGGAGCCTCGAGCCTTGAGCCTCGAGCCTTGTGCCTCGAGCCTCGAGCCTTGAGCCTTGAGATTCGTGCCTTGAGCATTGAGCCTTGAGCCTTGAGCCTTGAGCCTTGAGCCTTAATCCTTGAGCCTTGTGCCTTGAGACTTGAGCCTTGAGCCTTGAGCCTTGAGCCTTGAGCCTTGAGCCTTGAGCCTTGAGCCTTGAGCCTTGAGCCTCGAGCCTCGAGCCTTGAGCCTTGAGCCTCGAGCCTTGAGCCTTGAGCCTGGAGCCTTGAGCCTCGAGCCTTAAGCCTTGAGCCTGGAGCCTTGAGCCTCGAGCCTCAAGCCTTGAGCCTTTAGACTTGAGTCCTGACCCTTGAGCCGTGACTTTAGCCTTGATCCTTGAGCCTTAAGCCTTGAACCTTGAACGTTGAGCCTTGAGCCTTGAGCCTTGAGCCTTGAGCCTTGAGCCTTAAGCCTTGAGCCTTGAGCCTTGAGCCTTGAGCCTTGAGTCTTGAGCCTTGACCCTGGAGCCTTGAGCCTTGAGCCCAGAGCCTTGAGCCTTGAGCCTTGAGCCTTGAGATTTATGCCTTGTGCCTTGAGACTTGAGCCTTGAGCCTTGAGCCTCGAGCCTTGAGCCTCGAGCCTTGTGCCTCGAGCCTCGAGCCTTGTGCCTCGAGCCTCGAGCCTTGAGCCTTGAGATTCGTGCCTTGAGCATTGAGCCTTGAGCCTTGAGCCTTGAGCCTTGAGCCTTAATCCTTGAGCCTTGTGCCTTGAGACTTGAGCCTTGAGCCTTGAGCCTTGAGCCTTGAGCCTTGAGCCTTGAGCCTTGAGCCTTGAGCCTTGAGCCTTGAGCCTCGAGCCTCGAGCCTTGAGCCTTGAGCCTCGAGCCTTGAGCCTTGAGCCTGGAGCCTTAAGCCTCGAGCCTTAAGCCTTGAGCCTGGAGCCTTGAGCCTCGAGCCTCAAGCCTTGAGCCTTTAGACTTGAGTCCTGACCCTTGAGCCGTGACTTTAGCCTTGATCCTTGAGCCTTAAGCCTTGAACCTTGAGCCTTGAGCCTTTAGCCTTGAGCCTTGAGCCTTGAGCCTTGAGCCTTGAGCCTTGAGCCTTGAGCCTTGAGCCTTGAGTCTTGAGCCTTGACCCTGGAGCCTTGAGCCTTGAGCCCAGAGCCTTGAGCCTTGAGCCTTGAGCCTTGAGATTTATGCCTTGTGCCTTGAGACTTGAGCCTTGAGCCTCGAGCCTCAAGCCTTGAGCCTTGAGCCTGGAGCGTTGAGCCTCGAGCCTCAAGCCTTGAGCCTTTAGACTTGAGTCCTGACCCTTGATCCGTGACTTGAGCCTTGATCCTTGAGCCTTGAGCCTTGAGCCTTGAGCCTTGATCCTTGAGCCTTGATCCTTGAGCCTTGAGCCTTGAGCCTGGAGCCTTGAGCCTCGAGCCTTAAGCCTTGAGCCTTTAGACTTGAGTCCTGACCCTTGAGCCGTGACTTTAGCCTTGATCCTTGAGCCTTAAGCCTTGAACCTTGAACGTTGAGCCTTGAGTGTTGAGCCTTGAGCCTTGAGCATTGAGCCTTGAGCCTTGAGATTTGTGCCTTGTGCCTTGAGACTTGAGCCTTGAGCCTTGAGCCTTGAGCCTTGAGCCTTGAGCCTCGAGCCTTGAGCCTTGAGCCTCGAGCCTTGAGCCTTGAGCCTGGAGCCTTGAGCCTGGAGCCTCAAGCCTTGAGCCTTTAGACTTGAGTCCTGACCCTTGGGCCGTGACTTGAGCCTTGATCCTTGAGCCTTGAGCCTTGAGCCTTGACTTTTGACCCTTGACCGTGACCCTTGAGCCTTGAGCTTTGAACCTTGAGCCTTCAACCTTTAGTCATGATCCTTGAGCCTTGAGCCTTGAGCCTTGAGCCTTGAGCCTTGAGCCTTGAGCCTTGAGCCTTGAGCCTTTAGCCTTGACACTTGACCCTTGAGTGTTGAGCCTTGAGCCTTGAACCGTGACTTGAGCCTTGTGCCTTGAGCCTTGAGCCTTGAGCCTTAAGCCTTGAACCTTGAGCCTTTTGCCTTGAGTCCTGACCCTTGAGCCGTGACTTGAGCCTTGATCCTTGAGCCTTGAGCCTTGAGTCTTGAGCCTTGAGCCTTGACCCTGGAGCCTTGAGCCTTGAGCCCAGAGCCTTGAGCCTTGAGTCTTGAGCCTTGAGCCTTGAGCCTTGAGCCTTGAGCCTTGAGCCTTGAGCCTTGAGCCTTGAGCCTGGAGCCTCGAACCTCGAGCCTTGAGCCTTGAGCCTTTAGACTTGAGTCCTGACCCTTGAGCCGTGACTTGAGCCTTGATCCTTGAGCCTTAAGCCTTGAACCTTGAACCTTGAGCCTTGAGCCTTGAGCCTTGAGCGTTGAGCCTTGAGCCTTGAGCCTTGAGCCTTGAGCCTTGAGCCTTGAGCCTTGAGCCTTGAGCCTTAAGTCTTGAGCCTTAAGCCTTGACCCTGGAGCCTTGAGCCTCGAGCCCAGAGCCTTGAGTCTTGAGCCTTAAGCCTTGAGCCTTGTGCCTTGAGCCTTGAGCCTTGAGCCTTGAGCCTTGAGCCTTGAGCCTTGAGCCTTGAGCCTTGAGCCTTGAGCCTTGAGCCTCGAGCCTTGAGCCTTGAGCCTCGAGCCTTGAGCCTTGAGCCTTTAGACTTGAGTCCTGACCCTTGAGCCGTGACTTGAGCCTTGATCCTTGAGCCTTAAGCCTTGAACCTTGAACCTTGAGCCTTGAGCCTTGAGCCTTGAGCGTTGAGCCTTGAGCGTTGAGCCTTGAGCGTTGAGCCTTGAGCCTTCAGTCTTGAGCCTTGAGCCTTGACCCTGGAGCCTTGAGCCTCGAGCCCAGAGCCTTGAGCCTTGAGTCTTGAGCCTTGAGCCTTGAGCCTTGTGCGTTGAGCCTTGAGCATTGAGCCTTGAGCCTTGAGGCTTGAGCCTTGAGCCTTGAGCCTTGAGCCTCGAGCCTCGAGCCTGGAGCCTCGAGCCTTGATCCTTGAGCCTTGAGCCTTAAGCCTTGAGGCTTGAGCCTTGAGCCTTGAGCCTTGAGCCTTGTGCCCTGAGACTTGAGCCTTGAGTCTTGAGCCTTGAGCCTTGAGCCTTGTGCCTTGAGACTTGAGCCTTGAGCCTTGAGCCTTGAGCCTCGAGCCTCAAGCCTTGAGCCTTTAGACTTGACCCTTGACCCTTGTGCCTTGAGCCTTGAGCCTTGACACTTGAGCCATGACCCTTGACCCTTGACCCTTGAGTGTTGAGCCTTGAGCCTTGAGCCTTGAGCCTTGAGCCTTGAGCCTTGAGCCTTGAGCCTTGAGCCTTGAGCCTTGAGCCTTGACCCTTGAGCCTTGACCCTTGAGCCTTGAGCCTTGAGCCTTGATCCTTGAGCCTTGAGCCTTGAGCCTTGACTTTTGACCCTTGACCGTGACCCTTGATCCTTGAGCTTTGAACCTTGAGCCTTCAACCTTTAGTCATGATCCTTGAGCTTTGAGCCTTGAGCCTTGAGCCTTGAGCCTTGAGCCTTTAGCCTTGACACTTGATCCTTGAGTGTTGAGCCTTGAGCCTTGAACCGTGACTTGAGCCTTGTGCCTTGAGCCTTGAGCCTTGAGCCTTAAGCCTTGAGCCTTGAGCCTTTTGCCTTGAGTCCTGACCCTTGAGCCGTGACTTGAGCCTTGATCCTTGAGCCTTAAGCCTTGAACCTTGAACGTTGAGCCTTGAGCCTTGAGCCTTGAGCCTTGAGCCTTGACCCTAGAGCCTTGAGCCTTGAGCCCAGAGCCTTGAGCCTTGAGCCTTGAGCCTTGAGCCTTGAGCCTTGAGCCTTGAGCCTCGAGCCTGGAGCCTCGAGCCTTGAGCCTCGAGCCTTGTGCCTCGAGCCTCGAGACTTGAGCCTTGAGATTTGTGCCTTGAGCCTTGAGCCTTGAGCCTTGAGCCTTAATCCTTGAGCCTTGTGCCTTGAGACTTGAGCCTTGAGCCTTGAGCCTTGAGCCTTGAGCCTTGAGCCTTGAGCCTTGAGCCTTGAGCCTTGAGCCTTGAGCCTTGAGCCTTGAGCCTTGAGCCTTGAGCCTCGAGACTTGAGCCTTGAGCCTCGAGCCTTGAGCCTTGAGCCTGGAGCCTTGAGCCTCGAGCCTCAAGCCTTGAGCCTTTAGACTTGAGTCCTGACCCTTGAGCCGTGACTTTAGCCTTGATCCTTGAGCCTTGAACCTTGAACGTTGAGCCTTGAGCCTTGAGCCTTGAGCCTTGAGCCTTGAGCGTTGAGCCTTGAGCCTTGAGCCTTGAGCCTTGAGCCTTGAGTCTTGAGCCTTGAGCCTTGACCCCGGAGCCTTGAGCCTTGAGCCCAGAGCCTTGAGCCTTGAGCCTTTAGCCTTGAGATTTGTGCCTTGTGCCTTGAGACTTGAGCCTTGAGCCTTGAGCCTTGAGCCTCGAGCCTTGAGCCTTGAGCCTGGAGCGTTGAGCCTCGAGCCTCAAGCCTTGAGCCTATAGACATGAGTCCTGACCCTTGAGCCGTGACTTGAGCCTTGATCCTTGAGCCTTGAGCCTTGAGCCTTGAGCCTTGATCCTTGAGCCTTGATCCTTGAGCCTTGAGCCTTGAGCCTTGAGCCTGGAGCCTTGAGCCTCGAGCCTCAAGCCTTGAGCCTTTAGACTTGAGTCCTGACCCTTGAGCCGTGACTTTAGCCTTGATCCTTGAGCCTTAAGCCTTGAACCTTGAACGTTGAGCCTTGAGCCTTGAGCCATGAGCGTTGAGCGTTGAGCCTTGAGCCTTGAGCCTTGAGTCTTGAGCCTTGAGCCTTGACCCTGGAGCCTTGAGCCTTGAGCCCAGAGCCTTGAGCGTTGAGCCTTGAGCCTTGAGATTTGTGCCTTGTGCCTTGAGACTTGAGCCTTGAGCCTTGAGCCTTGAGCCTTGAGCCTTGAGCATTGAGCCTCGAGCCTTGAGCCTTGAGCCTCGAGCCTTGAGCCTTGAGCCTGGAGCCTTGAGCCTCGAGCCTCAAGCCTTGAGCCTTTAGACTTGAGTCCTGACCCTTGAGCCGTGACTTGAGCCTTGATCCTTGAGCCTTGAGCCTTGAGCCTTGAGCCTTGAGCCTTGAGCCTTGACTTTTGACCCTTGACCGTGACCCTTGAGCCTTGAGCTTTGAACCTTGAGCCTTCAACCTTTAGTCATGATCCTTGAGCCTTGAGCCTTGAGCCTTGAGCCTTGAGCCTTGAGCCTTGAGCCTTGAGCCTTGACCCTTGAGCCTTGAGCCTTGAGCCTTGATCCTTGAGCCTTGAGCCTTGAGCCTTGACTTTTGACCCTTGACCGTGACCCTTGAGCCTTGAGCTTTGAACCTTGAGCCTTCAACCTTTAGTCATGATCCTTGAGCTTTGAGCCTTGAGCCTTGAGCCTTGAGCCTTGAGCCTTGAGCCTTTAGCCTTGACACTTGACCCTTGAGTGTTGAGCCTTGAGCCTTGAACCGTGACTTGAGCCTTGTGCCTTGAGCCTTGAGCCTTGAGCCTTAAGCCTTGAGCCTTGAGCCTTTTGCCTTGAGTCCTGACCCTTGAGCCGTGACTTGAGCCTTGATCCTTGAGCCTTAAGCCTTGAACCTTGAACGTTGAGCCTTGAGCCTTGAGCCTTGAGCCTTGAGCCTTGAGCCTTGAGCCTTGAGCCTTGAGCCTTGACCCTAGAGCCTTGAGCCTTGAGCCCAGAGCCTTGAGCCTTGAGCCTTGAGCCTTGAGCCTTGAGCCTTGAGCCTTGAGCCTTGAGCCTCGAGCCTGGAGCCTCGAGCCTTGAGCCTCGAGCCTGGAGCCTCGAGCCTTGAGCCTCGAGCCTTGTGCCTCGAGCCTCGAGCCTTGAGCCTTGAGATTTGTGCCTTGAGCCTTGAGCCTTGAGCCTTGAGCCTTGAGCCTTAATCCTTGAGCCTTGTGCCTTGAGACTTGAGCCTTGAGCCTTGAGACTTGAGCCTTGAGCCTTGAGCCTTGAGCCTTGAGCCTTGAGCCTTGAGCCTTGAGCCTTGAGCCTCGAGCCTGGAGCCTCGAGCCTTGAGCCTCGAGCCTTGTGCCTCGAGCCTCGAGCCTCGAGCCTTGAGCCTTGAGATTTGTGCCTTGAGCCTTGAGCCTTGAGCCTTAATCCTTGAGCCTTGTGCCTTGAGACTTGAGCCTTGAGCCTTGAGCCTTGAGCCTTGAGCCTTGAGCCTTGAGCCTTGAGCCTTGAGCCTTGAGCCTCGAGCCTTGAGCCTTCAGCCTCGAGCCTTGAGCCTTGAGCCTGGAGCCTTGAGCCTCGAGCCTCAAGCCTTGAGCCTTTAGACTTGAGTCCTGACCCTTGAGCCGTGACTTTAGCCTTGATCCTTGAGCCTTAAGCCTTGAACCTTGAACGTTGAGCCTTGAGCCTTGAGCCTTGAGATTTGTGCCTTGAGCCTTGAGCCTTGAGCCTTAATCCTTGAGCCTTGTGCCTTGAGACTTGAGCCTTGAGCCTTGAGCCTTGAGCCTTGAGCCTTGAGCCTTGAGCCTTGAGCCTTGAGCCTTGAGCCTTGAGCCTTGAGCCTTGAGCCTTGAGCCTTGAGCCTTGAGCCTTGAGCCTTGAGCCTTGAGCCTTGAGCCTCGAGCCTTGAGCCTTGAGCCTCGAGCCTTGAGCCTTGAGCCTGGAGCCTTGAGCCTCGAGCCGTGACTTTAGCCTTGATCCTTGAGCCTTAAGCCTTGAACCTTGAACGTTGAGCCTTGAGCCTTAATCCTTGAGCCTTGTGCCTTGAGACTTGAGCCTTGAGCCTTGAGCCTTGAGCCTTGAGCCTTGAGCCTTGAGCCTTGAGCCTTGAGCCTTGAGCCTTGAGCCTTGAGCCTTGAGCCTCGAGCCTTGAGCCTTGAGCCTGGAGCCTTGAGCCTTGACCCTGGAGCCTTGAGCCTCGAGCCTCAAGCCTTGAGCCTTTAGACTTGAGTCCTGACCCTTGAGCCGTGACTTTAGCCTTGATCCTTGAGCCTTAAGCCTTGAACCTTGAACGTTGAGCCTTGAGCCTTGAGCCTTGAGCCTTGAGCCTTGATCCTTGAGCCTTGAGCCTTGAGCCTTGAGTCTTGAGCCTTGAGCCTTGACCCTGGAGCCTTGAGCCTTGAGCCCAGAGCCTTGAGCCTTGAGCCTTGAGCCTTGAGCCTTGAGATTTGTGCCTTGTGCCTTGAGACTTGAGCCTTGAGCCTTGAGCCTTGAGCCTCGAGCCTTGAGCCTTGAGCCTGGAGCGTTGAGCCTCGAGCCTCAAGCCTTGAGCCTTTAGACTTGAGTCCTGACCCTTGAGCCGTGACTTGAGCCTTGATCCTTGAGCCTTGAGCCTTGAGCCTTGAGCCTTGATCCTTGAGCCTTGATCCTTGAGCCTTGAGCCTTGAGCCTTGAGCCTGGAGCCTTGAGCCTCGAGCCTCAAGCCTTGAGCCTTTAGACTTGAGTCCTGACCCTTGAGCCGTGACTTTAGCCTTGATCCTTGAGCCTTAAGCCTTGAACCTTGAACGTTGAGCCTTGAGCCTTGAGCCTTGAGCCTTGAGCATTGAGCCTTGAGCCTTGAGCCTTGAGCCTTGATTCTTGAGCCTTGAGCCTTGACCCTGGAGCCTTGAGCCTTGAGCCCAGAGCCTTGAGCGTTGAGCCTTGAGCCTTGAGATTTGTGCCTTGTGCCTTGAGACTTGAGCCTTGAGCCTTGAGCCTTGAGCCTTGAGCATTGAGCCTCGAGCCTTGAGCCTTGAGCCTCGAGCCTTGAGCCTTGAGTCTGGAGCCTTGAGCCTCGAGCCTCAAGCCTTGAGCCTTTAGACTTGAGTCCTGACCCTTGAGCCGTGACTTGAGCCTTGATCCTTGAGCCTTGAGCCTTGAGCCTTGAGCCTTGAGCCTTGAGCCTTGAGCCTTGAGCCTTGAGCCTTGAGCCTTGACTTTTGACCCTTGACCGTGACCCTTGAGCCTTGAGCTTTGAACCTTGAGCCTTCAACCTTTAGTCATGATCCTTGAGCCTTGAGCCTTGAGCCTTGAGCCTTGAGCCTTGAGCCTTGAGCCTTGAGCCTTGAGCCTTGAGCCTTGAGCCTTTAGCCTTGACACTTGACCCTTGAGTGTTGAGCCTTGAGCCTTGAACCGTGACTTGAGCCTTGTGCCTTGAGCCTTGAGCCTTGAGCCTTAAGCCTTGAACCTTGAGCCTTTTGCCTTGAGTCCTGACCCTTGAGCCGTGACTTGAGCCTTGATCCTTGAGCCTTAAGCCTTGAACCTTGAACCTTGAGCCTTGAGCCTTGAGCCTTGAGCCTTGAGCCTTGAGCCTTGAGCCTTGAGCCTTGAGCCTTGAGCCTTGAGCCTTGAGCCTTGAGCCTTGACCCTGGAGCCTTGAGCCTTGAGCCCAGAGCCTTGAGCCTTGAGCCTTGAGCCTTGAGCCTTGAGCCTTGAGCTTTGAGCCTTGAGCCTTGAGCCTTGAGCCTTGAGCCTTGAGCCTTGAGCCTTGAGCCTTGAGCCTTGAGCCTTGAGCCTTGAGCCTGGAGCCTCGAGCCTCGAGCCTCGAGCCTTGAGCCTTGAGCCTTTAGACTTGAGTCCTGACCCTTGAGCCGTGACTTGAGCCTTGATCCTTGAGCCTTAAGCCTTGAACCTTGAACCTTGAGCCTTGAGCCTTGAGCGTTGAGCGTTGAGCCTTGAGCCTTGAGCCTTGAGCCTTGAGCCTTGAGCCTTGAGCCTTGAGCCTTCAGTCTTGAGCCTTAAGCCTTGACCCTGGAGCCTTGAGCCTCGAGCCCAGAGCCTTGAGCCTTGAGTCTTAAGCCTTGAGCCTTGAGCCTTGAGCCTTGAGCCTTGAGCCTTGAGCCTTGAGCCTTGAGCCTTGAGCCTTGAGCCTTGAGCCTGGAGCCTTGAGCCTTGAGCCTTGAGCCTCGAGCCTGGAGCCTTGAGCCTCGAGCCTTGAGCCTTGAGCCTTTAGACTTGAGTCCTGACCCTTGAGCCGTGACTTGAGCCTTGATCCTTGAGCCTTAAGCCTTGAAACTTGAACCTTGAGCCTTGAGCCTTGAGCCTTGAGCCTTGAACGTTGAGCCTTGAGCCTTGAGCCTTGAGCCTTGAGCCTTGAGCCTTCAGTCTTGAGCCTTGAGCCTTGACCCTGGAGCCTTGAGCCTCGAGCCCAGAGCCTTGAGCCTTGAGTCTTGAGCCTTGAGCCTTGAGCCTTGTGCGTTGAGCCTTGAGCCTTGAGCCTGGAGCCTTGAGCCTCGAGCCTCAAGCCTTGAGCCTTTAGACTTGAGTCCTGACCCTTGAGCCGTGACTTGAGCCTTGATCCTTGAGCCTTGAGCCTTGAGCCTTGAGCCTTGAGCCTTGAGCCTTGAGCCTTGAGCCTTGACTTTTGACCCTTGACCGTGAGCTTTGAACCTTGAGCCTTCAACCTTTAGTCATGATCCTTGAGCCTTGAGCCTTGAGCCTTGAGCCTTGAGCCTTGAGCCTTGAGCCTTTAGCCTTGACACTTGACCCTTGAGTGTTGAGCCTTGAGCCTTGAACCGTGACTTGAGCCTTGTGCCTTGAGCCTTGAGCCTTGAGCCTTAAGCCTTGAACCTTGAGCCTTTTGCCTTGAGTCCTGACCCTTGAGCCGTGACTTGAGCCTTGATCCTTGAGCCTTAAGCCTTGAACCTTGAACCTTGAGCCTTGAGCCTTGAGCCTTGAGCCTTGAGCCTTGAGCCTTGAGCCTTGAGCCTTGAGCCTTGAGCCTTGAGCCTTGAGCCTTGAGCCTTGACCCTGGAGCCTTGAGCCTTGAGCCCAGAGCCTTGAGCCTTGAGCCTTGAGCCTTGAGCCTTGAGCCTTGAGCCTTGAGCCTTGAGCTTTGAGCCTTGAGCCTTGAGCCTGGAGCCTTGAGCCTTGAGCCTTTAGACTTGAGTCCTGACCCTTGAGCCGTGACTTGAGCCTTGATCCTTGAGCCTTAAGCCTTGAACCTTGAACCTTGAGACTTGAGCCTTGAGCGTTGAGCCTTGAGCCTTGAGCCTTGAGCCTTGAGCCTTGAGCCTTGAGCCTTGAGCCTTCAGTCTTGAGCCTTAAGCCTTGACCCTGGAGCCTTGAGCCTCGAGCCCAGAGCCTTGAGCCTTGAGTCTTAAGCCTTGAGCCTTGAGCCTCGAGCCTTGAGCCTTGAGCCTTGAGCCTTGAGCCTTGAGCCTTGAGCCTTGAGCCTTGAGCCTCGAGCCTCGAGCCTCGAGCCTTGAGCCTCGAGCCTTGAGCCTTGAGCCTTTAGACTTGAGTCCTGACCCTTGAGCCGTGACTTGAGCCTTGATCCTTGAGCCTTGAGCCTTAAGCCTTGAAACTTGAACCTTGAGCCTTGAGCCTTGAGCCTTGAGCGTTCAGTCTTGAGCGTTGAGCCTTGAGCCTTGAGCCTTCAGTCTTGAGCCTTGAGCCTTGACCCTGGAGCCTTGAGCCTCGAGCCCGGAGCCTTGAGCCTTGAGTCTTGAGCCTTGAGCCTTGAGCCTTGAGCCTTGTGCGTTGAGCCTTGAGCATTGAGCCTTGAGCCTTGAGGCTTGAGCCTTGAGCCTTGAGCCTTGAGCCTAGAGCCTCGAGCCTCGAGCCTCGAGCCTTGAGCCTTGATCCTTGAGCCTTGAGCCTTAAGCCTTGAGCCTTGAGCCTTGAGCCTTGTGCCCTGAGACTTGAGCCTTGAGTCTTGAGCCTTGAGCCTTGAGCCTTGTGCCTTGAGACTCGAGCCTTGAGCCTTGAGCCTTGAGCCTTGAGCCTCGAGCTTCAAGCCTTGAGCCTTTAGACTTGACCCTTGACCCTTGTGCCTTGACCCTTGAGCCTTGACACTTGAGCCATGACCCTTGACCCTTGACCCTTGAGTGTTGAGCCTTGAGCCTTGACTTTTGAGCCTTGACCCTTGAGCTGTGACTTGAGCCTTGAGCCTTGAGCCTTGAGCCTTGAGCCTTGAGCCTTGAGCCTTAAGCCTTTTGCCTTGAGTCCTGACCGTTGAGCCGTGACTAGAGCCTTGATCCTTGATCCTTGAGCCTTGAGCCTTGAGCCTTGAGCCTTGAGCCTTGAGCCTTAAGCCTTGAGCCTTGAGCCTTGAGCCTTGAGCCTTGAGCCTTGAGCCTTGTGCCTTGAGCCTGGAGCCTTGAGCCTTGAGCCTCGAGCCTTGAGCCTTGAGCCTTGACCCTTGAGCCTTGAGCCTTGGGCCTTTTTCCTGGAACCTTGAGCCTTAAGTCTTGAGCGTGATCCTTGAGCCTTGAGTCTTGAGCCTTGAGCCTTGATCCTCGAGCCTTGAGCCTTCAGCATTGAGCCTTGAGCCTTGAGCCTTGAGCCTTGAGCCTGGAGCCTTAAGCCTTGAGCCTTGAGCCTCTTGCCTTGAGTCCTGACCCTTGAGCCGTGACTTGAGCCTTGATCCTTTATCCTTGAGCCTTAAGCCTTGAGCCTTGAGCCTTGAGCCTTGAGCCTTGAGCCTTAAGCCTTTTGCCTTGAGTCCTGACCGTTGAGCCGTGACTTGAGCCTTGATCCTCGATCCTTGATCCTTGAGCCTTGAGCCTTGAGCTTTGAGCATTGAGCCTTTAGCCTTGTGCCTTGAGCCTTGAGCCTTGAGCCTGGAGCCTTGAGCCTTGAGCCTCGAGCCTTGAGCCTTGAGCCTTGAGCCTTGAGCCTTGAGCCTTGAGCCTTGAGCCTTGAGCCTTGAGCCTTGAGCCTTGAGACTTGAGCCTTGAGCCTTGAGCCTTGAGCCTTTTTCCTGGAGCCTTGACCCTTGAGCCTTGAGCCTTGAGCCTTGAGCCTTGAGCCTTCAGCATTGAGCCTTGAGACTTGAGCCTTCAGCATTGAGCCTTGAGCCTTGAGCCTTGATCCTGGAGCCTTAAGCCTTGAGCCTTGAGCCTTTTCCCTTGAGTCCTGACCCTTGAGCCATGACTTGAGCCTTGATCCTTTATCCTTGAGCCTTAAGCCTTGAGCCTTGAGCCTTGAGCCTTGATCCTTGAGCCTTGAGCCTTGAGCCTTGAGCCTTAAGCCTTGAGCATTGTGCCTTGAGAATTGAGCCTGGAGGCTTGAGCCTTGAGCCTTTAGCCTTGAGCCTTGAGCCTTGAGCCTTGAGCCTTGAGCCTTGAGCCTTGAGCCTTGAGCCTTGAGCCTTGAGCCTTGAGCCTTGAGCCTTGACCCTGGAGCCCAGAGCCTTGAGCCTTGAGTCTTGAGCCTTGAGCCTTGAGTCTTGAGCCTTGAGCCTTGAGCCTTAAGCCTTGGGTCTTGTGCCTTGAGCCTGGAGCCTTGAGCCTTGAGCCTTGAGCCTGGAGCCTTGAGCCTTGAGCCTCGAGCCTTGAGCCTTGAGCCTTTAGCCATGACCCTTGACCCTTGACCCTTGAGTGTTGAGCCTTGAGCCTTGACTTTTAAGCCTTGACCCTTGAGCCGTGACTTGAGCCTTGAACCTTCACTTTTGACTCTTGACACTTGAGCTGTGACCCTTGAGCCTTGAGCCTTGAGACTTGAGCCTTGAGCCTTGAGCCTTGAGCCTTTTTCCTGGAGCGTTGACCCTTGAGCCTTGAGCCTTGAGCTTTGAGCCTTGAGCCTTAAGCCTTGAGCCTTCAGCATTGAGCCTTGAGCCTTGAGCCTTCAGCATTGAGCCTTGAGCCTTGAGCCTTGAGCCTTGAGCCTTGATCCTGGAGCCTTAAGCCTTGAGCCTTGAGCCTTTTCCCTTGAGTCCTGACCCTTGAGCCGTGACTTGAGCCTTGATCCTTTATCCTTGAGCCTTAAGCCTTGAGCCTTGAGCTTTGAGCCTTGAGCCTTGAGCCTTAAGCCTTGAGCCTTGAGCCTTGAGCCTTGAGCCTTGAGCCTTGAGCCTTAAGCATTGAGCCTTGATCCTTGAGCCTTGAGCCTTAAGCCTTGAGCATTGTGCCTTGAGCATTGAGCCTGGAGGCTTGAGCCTTGAGCCTGGAGCCTTGAGCCTTGAGCCTTGAGCCTGGAGCCTTGACCCTGGAGCCCAGAGCCTTGAGCCTTGAGTCTTGAGCCTTGAGCCTTGAGTCTTGAGCCTTGAGCCTTGAGCCTTGAGCCTTAAGCCTTGGGTCTTGTGCCTTGAGCCTGGAGCCTTGAGCCTTGAGCCTTGAGCTTGGAGCCTTGAGCCTCGAGCCTTGAGCCTTGAGCCTTTAGCCATGACCCCTGACCCTTGACCCTTGAGTGTTGAGCCTTGAGCCTTGACTTTTAAGCCTTGACCCTTGAGCCGTGACTTGAGCCTTGAACCTTCACTTTTGACTCTTGACACCTGAGCCGTGACCCTTGAGCCTTAAGCCTTGAACCTTGAGCCTTGAGCCTTGAGCCTTGAGCCTTGAGCCTTGAGCCTTGAGCCTTGAGCCTTGAGCCTTGAGCCTTGAGCCTGGAGCCTTGAGCCTTGAGCCTTGAGCCTCGAGCCTCGAGCCTTGAGCCTTGAGAGTTGTGCCTTAAGCCTTGAGTCTTGAGCCTTGAGCCTTAAGCCTTGAGCCTTGTGCCTTGAGACTTGAGCCTTGAGCCTTGAGCCTTGAGCCTTGAGCCTTGAGACTTGAGCCTTGAGCCTGGAGCCTTGAGCCTTGAGCCTTGAGCCTTGAGCCTTGAGCCTTGAGCCTGGAGCCTGGAGCCTTGAGCCTCGAGCCTCAAGCCTTGAGCCTTTAGACTTGAGTCCTGACCCTTGAGCCGTGACTTGAGCCTTGATCCTTGAGCCTTAAGCCTTGAACCTTGAACCTTGATCCTTGAGCCTTGAGCCTTGAGCGTTGAGCCTTGAGCCTGGAACCTTGAGCCTTGAGCCTTGAGCCTTGAGTCTTGAGCCTTGAGCCTTGACCCTGGAGCCTTGAGCCTCGAGCCCAGAGCCTTGAGCCTTGAGTCTTGAGCCTTGAGCCTTGAGCCTTGAGCCTTGTGCCTTGAGCCTTGAGCCTTGAGCATTGAGCCTTGAGCCTTGAGCCTTGAGGCTTGAGCCCTGAGCCTTGAGCCTTGAGCCTGGAGGCTTGAGCCTTGAGCCTCGAGCATCGAGCCTCGAGCCTCGAGCCTTGAGCCTTGAGCCTTGTGCCTTGAGCCTTGAGCCTTGAGCCTTGAGCCTTGAGCCTTGAGCCTTGTGCCTTGAGACTTGAGCCTTGAGCCTTGAGCCTTGAGCCTTGAGCCTTGAGCTTCGAGCCTCAAGCCTTGAGCCTTTAGACTTGACCCTTGACCCTTTTGCCTTGAGCCTTGAGCCTTAACTCTTGAGCCATGACCCTTGACCCTTGACCCTTAAGTGTTGAGCCTTGAGCCTTGACTTTTGAGCCTTGACCCTTGAGCCGTGACTTGAGCCTTGAGCCTTGCGCCTTGAGCCTTGAGCCATGAGCCTTGAGCCTTAAGCCTTTTGCCTTGAGTCCTGACCGTTGACCCGTGACTTGAGCCTTGATCCTCGATCCTTGAGCCTTGAGCCTTGAGCCTTGAGCCTTGAGCCTTGAGCCTTGAGCCTTGAGCCTTGAGCCTTTAGCCGTAAGCCTTAAGCCTTGAGCCTTGAGCCTTGAGCCTTGAGCCTTGAGCCTTGAGCCTTTTTCCTGGAACCTTGAGCCTTAAGTCTTGAGCCGTGATCCTTGAGCCTTGAGCCTTGAGCCTTCAGCATTGAGCCTTGAGCCTTGAGCCTTCAGCCTTGAGCCTTGAGCCTGGAGCCTTAAGCCTTGAGCCTTGAGCCTTTTGCCTTGAGTCCTGACCCTTGAGCCGTGACTTGAGCCTTGATCCTTGATCCTTGAGACTTGAGCCTTGAGCATTGAGCTTTGAGCCTTGAGCCTTTAGCCTTGTGCCTTGAGCCTTGAGCCTCGAGCCTGGAGCCTGGAGCCTTGAGCCTCGAGCCTTGAGCCTTGAGCCTTGAGCCTTGAGCCTTGAGCCTTGAGCCTTGAGCCTTGAGACTTGAGCCTTGAGCCTTTTTCCTGGAGCCTTGAGCCTAGAGCCTTGAGCCTTGAGCCTTGAGCCTTGAGCCTTGAGCCTTGAGCTTTGAGCCTTCAGCATTGAGCCTTGAGCCTTGAGCCTTCAGCATTGAGCCTTGAGCCTTGAGCCTTGATCCTGGAGCCTTAAGCCTTGAGCCTTGAGCCTTGAGCCTTTTGCCTTGAGTCCTGACCCTTGAGCCGTGACTTGAGCCTTGATCCTTTATCCTTGAGCCTTAAGCCTTGAGCCTTGAGCCTTGAGCCTTGAGCCTTAAGCCTTTTGCCTTGAGTCCTGACCGTTGAGCCGTGACTTGAGCCTTGATCCTTGATCCTTGATCCTTGAGCATTGAGCCTTGAGCCTTGAGCCTTTAGCCTTGTGCCTTGAGCCTTGATCTTTGAGCCTGGAGCCTCGAGCCTTGAGCCTTGAGCCTTGAGCCTTGAGCCTTGAGACTTGAGCCTTGAGCCTTGAGCCTTTTTCCTGGAGCCTTGAGCCTGGAGCCTAGAGCCTTGAGCCTTGAGCCTTGAGCCTTGAGCCTTGAGCCTTGAGCCTTGAGCCTTGAGCCTTGAGCCTTGAGCCTTGAGCCTTGAGCCTTGATCCTTGATCCTTGAGCCTTGAACCTTGAGGCTGGAGCCTTGACCCTGGAGCCCAGAGCCTTGAGTCTTGAGCCTTGAGCCTTGAGTCTTGAGCCTTGAGCCTTGAGCCTTAAGCCTTGGGTCTTGTGCCTTGAGCCTGGAGCCTTGAGCCTTGAGCCTTGAGCCTGGAGCCTTGAGCCTCGAGCCTCGAGCCTTGAGCCTTGAGCCTTGAGCCTTTAGCCATGACCCTTGACCCTTGACCCTTGAGTGTTGAGCCTTGAGCCTTGACTTTTAAGCCTTGACCCTTGAGCCGTGACTTGAGCCTTGAACCTTCACTTTTGACTCTTGACACTTGAGCCGTGACCCTTGAGCCTTAAGCCTTGAACCTTGAGCATTGAGCCTGGAGCCTTGAGCCTTGAGCCTTGAGCCTTGAGCCTTGAGCCTTTAGCCATGACCCTTGACCCTTGACCCTTGACCCTTGAGTGTTGAGCCTTGAGCCTTGACTTTTAAGCCTTGACCCTTGAGCCGTGACTTGAGCCTTGAACCTTCACTTTTGACTCTTGACACTTGAGCTGTGACCCTTGAGCCTTGAGCCGTGACTTGAGCCTTGAACCTTCACTTTTGACTCTTGACACTTGAGCTGTGACCCTTGAGCCTTGAGCCTTGAGACTTGAGCCTTGAGCCTTGAGCCTTGAGCCTTTTTCCTGGAGCCTTGAGCCTTGAGCCTTGAGCCTTGAGCCTTGAGCCTTGAGCCTTGAGCCTTGAGCCTTGAGCCTTGAGCCTTGAGCCTTGAGCCTTGAGCCTTCAGCATTGAGCCTTGAGCCTTGAGCCTTCAGCATTCAGCCTTGAGCCTTGAGCCTTGAGCCTTGAGCCTTCAGCCTTGAGCCTTCAGCCTTGATCCTGGAGCCTTAAGCCTTGAGCCTTGAGCCTTTTCCCTTGAGTCCTGACCCTTGAGCCGTGACTTGAGCCTTGATCCTTTATCCTTGAGCCTTAAGCCTTGAGCCTTGAGCTTTGAGCCTTGAGCCTTGAGCCTTGAGCCTTGAGCCTTGAGCCTTGAGCCTTGAGCCTTGAGCCTTGAGCCTTGAGCCTTGAGCCTTAAGCATTGAGCCTTGATACTTGAGCCTTGAGCCTTAAGCCTTGAGCATTGTGCCTTGAGCATTGAGCCTTGAGGCTTGAGCCTTGAGCCTGGAGCCTTGAGCCTTGAGCCTTGAGCCTGGAGCCTTGACCCTGGAGCCCAGAGCCTTGAGCCTTGAGTCTTGAGCCTTGAGCCTTGAGTCTTGAGCCTTGAGCCTTGAGCCTTGAGCCTTAAGCCTTGGGTCTTGTGCCTTGAGCCTGGAGCCTTGAGCCTTGAGCCTTGAGCCTGGAGCCTTGAGCCTCGAGCCTTGAGCCTTGAGCCTTGAGCCTTTAGCCATGACCCCTGACCCTTGACCCTTGAGTGTTGAGCCTTGAGCCTTGACTTTTAAGCCTTGACCCTTGAGCCGTGACTTGAGCCTTGAACCTTCACTTTTGACTCTTGACACCTGAGCCGTGACCCTTGAGCCTTAAGCCTTGAACCTTGAGCCTTGAGCCTTGAGCCTTGAGCCTTGAGCCTTGAGCCTGGAGCCTTGAGCCTTGAGCCTTGAGCCTGGAGCCTCGAGCCTTGAGCCTTGAGAGTTGTGCCTTGAGCCTTGAGTCTTGAGCCTTGAGCCTTAAGCCTTGAGCCTTGTGCCTTGAGACTTGAGCCTTGAGCCTTGAGCCTTGAGCCTTGAGCCTTGAGACTTGAGCCTTGAGCCTTGAGCCTTGAGCCTTGAGCCTTGAGCCTTGAGCCTGGAGCCTGGAGCCTTGAGCCTCGAGCCTCAAGCCTTGAGCCTTTAGACTTGAGTCCTGACCCTTGAGCCGTGACTTGAGCCTTGATCCTTGAGCCTTAAGCCTTGATCCTTGAGCCTTAAGCCTTGAACCTTGATCCTTGAGCCTTGAGCCTTGAGCGTTGAGCCTTGAGCCTTGAGTCTTGAGCCTTGAGCCTTGATCCTGGAGCCTTGAGCCTCGAGCCCAGAGCCTTGAGCCTTGAGCCTTGAGCCTTGTGCCTTGAGCCTTGAGCCTTGAGCATTGAGCCTTGAGCCTTGAGCCTTGAGGCTTGAGCCCTGAGCCTTGAGCCTGGAGGCTTGAGCCTTGAGCCTCGAGCATCGAGCCTCGAGCCTCGAGCCTTGAGCCTTGAGCCTTGTGCCTTGAGCCTTGAGCCTTGAGCCTTGAGCCTTGTGCCTTGAGACTTGAGCCTTGAGCCTTGAGCCTTGAGCCTTGAGCTTCGAGCCTCAAGCCTTGAGCCTTTAGACTTGACCCTTGACCCTTGTGCCTTGAGCCTTGAGCCTTGACACTTGAGCCATGACCCTTGACCCTTGACCCTTAAGTGTTGAGCCTTGAGCCTTGACTTTTGAGCCTTGACCCTTGAGCCGTGACTTGAGCCTTGAGCCTTGCGCCTTGAGCCATGAGCCTTGAGCCTTAAGCCTTTTGCCTTGAGTCCTGACCGTTGACCCGTGACTTGAGCCTTGATCCTTGATCCTTGAGCCTTGAGCCTTGAGCCTTGAGCCTTGAGCCTTGAGCCTTTAGCCTTAAGCCTTGAGCCTTGAGCCTTGAGCCTTGAGCCTTGAGCCTTGAGCCTTGAGCCTTTTTCCTGGAACCTTGAGCCTTAAGTCTTGAGCCGTGATCCTTGAGCCTTGAGCCTTGAGCCTTCAGCATTGAGCCTTGAGCCTTGAGCCTTCAGCCTTGAGCCTTGAGCCTGGAGCCTTAAGCCTTGAGCCTTGAGCCTTTTGCCTTGAGTCCTGACCCTTGAGCCGTGACTTGAGCCTTGATCCTTTATCCTTGAGCCTTAAGCCTTGAGCCTTGAGCCTTGAGCCTTGAGCCTTAAGCCTTTTGCCTTGAGTCCTGACCGTTGAGCCGTGACTTGAGCCTTGATCCTTGATCCTTGAGACTTGAGCCTTGAGCATTGAGCTTTGAGCCTTGAGCCTTTAGCCTTGTGCCTTGAGCCTTGAGCCTTGAGCCTCGAGCCTGGAGCCTTGAGCCTTGAGCCTCGAGCCTTGAGCCTTGAGCCTTGAGCCTTGAGCCTTGAGCCTTGAGACTTGAGCCTTGAGCCTTTTTCCTGGAGCCTTGAGCCTTGAGCCTAGAGCCTTGAGCCTTGAGCCTTGAGCCTTGAGCCTTGAGCTTTGAGCCTTCAGCATTGAGCCTTGAGCCTTGAGCCTTCAGCATTGAGCCTTGAGCCTTGAGCCTTGAGCCTTGAGCCTTGATCCTGGAGCCTTAAGCCTTGAGCCTTGAGCCTTGAGCCTTTTGCCTTGAGTCCTGACCCTTGAGCCGTGACTTGAGCCTTGATCCTTTATCCTTGAGCCTTAAGCCTTGAGCCTTGAGCCTTGAGCCTTGAGCCTTAAGCCTTTTGCCTTGAGTCCTGACCGTTGAGCCGTGACTTGAGCCTTGATCCTTGATCCTTGATCCTTGATCCTTGAGCATTGAGCCTTGAGCCATGAGCCTTTAGCCTTGTGCCTTGAGCCTTGATCTTTGAGCCTGGAGCCTCGAGCCTTGAGCCTTGAGCCTTGAGCCTTGAGCCTTGAGACTTGAGCCTTGAGCCTTGAGCCTTTTTCCTGGAGCCTTGAGCCTGGAGCCTAGAGCCTTGAGCCTTGAGCCTTGAGCCTTGAGCCTTGAGCCTTGAGCCTTGAGCCTTGAGCCTTGAGCCTTGAGCCTTGAGCCTTGAGCCTTGAGCCTTAAGCATTGAGCCTTGATCCTTGAGCCTTGAGCCTTAAGCCTTGAGCATTGTGCCTTGAGCATTGAGCCTTGAGGCTTGAGCCTTGAGCCTGGAGCCTTGAGCCTTGAGCCTTGAGCCTGGAGCCTTGACCCTGGAGCCCAGAGCCTTGAGCCTTGAGTCTTGAGCCTTGAGCCTTGAGTCTTGAGCCTTGAGCCTTGAGCCTTGAGCCTTAAGCCTTGGGTCTTGTGCCTTGAGCCTGGAGCCTTGAGCCTTGAGCCTTGAGCCTGGAGCCTTGAGCCTCGAGCCTTGAGCCTTGAGCCTTGAGCCTTTAGCCATGACCCCTGACCCTTGACCCTTGAGTGTTGAGCCTTGAGCCTTGACTTTTAAGCCTTGACCCTTGAGCCGTGACTTGAGCCTTGAACCTTCACTTTTGACTCTTGACACCTGAGCCGTGACCCTTGAGCCTTAAGCCTTGAACCTTGAGCCTTGAGCCTTGAGCCTTGAGCCTTGAGCCTTGAGCCTTGAGCCTTGAGCCTGGAGCCTTGAGCCTTGAGCCTTGAGCCTCGAGCCTCGAGCCTTGAGCCTTGAGAGTTGTGCCTTGAGCCTTGAGTCTTGAGCCTTGAGCCTTAAGCCTTGAGCCTTGTGCCTTGAGACTTGAGCCTTGAGCCTTGAGCCTTGAGCCTTGAGCCTTGAGACTTGAGCCTTGAGCCTTGAGCCTTGAGCCTTGAGCCTTGAGCCTTGAGCCTTGAGCCTTGAGCCTTGAGCCTGGAGCCTGGAGCCTTGAGCCTCGAGCCTCAAGCCTTGAGCCTTTAGACTTGAGTCCTGACCCTTGAGCCGTGACTTGAGCCTTGATCCTTGAGCCTTAAGCCTTGATCCTTGAGCCTTAAGCCTTGAACCTTGATCCTTGAGCCTTGAGCCTTGAGCGTTGAGCCTTGAGCCTGGAGCCTTGAGCCTTGAGCCTTGAGCCTTGAGTCTTGAGCCTTGAGCCTTGACCCTGGAGCCTTGAGCCTCGAGCCCAGAGCCTTGTGCCTTGAGTCTTGAGCCTTGAGCCTTGAGCCTTGTGCCTTGAGCCTTGAGCCTTGAGCATTGAGCCTTGAGCCTTGAGCCTTGAGGCTTGAGCCCTGAGCCTGGAGCCTTGAGCCTGGAGGCTTGAGCCTTGAGCCTCGAGCATCGAGCCTCGAGCCTCGAGCCTTGAGCCTTGTGCCTTGAGCCTTGAGCCTTGAGCCTTGAGCCTTGAGCCTTGTGCCTTGAGACTTGAGCCTTGAGCCTTGAGCCTTGAGCCTTGAGCCTTGAGCTTCGAGCCTCAAGCCTTGAGCCTTTAGACTTGACCCTTGACCCTTGTGCCTTGAGCCTTGAGCCTTGACACTTGAGCCTTGACCCTTGACCCTTAAGTGTTGAGCCTTGACCCTTGACCCTTAAGTGTTGAGCCTTGATCCTTGAGCCTTGAGCCTTGAGCCTTGAGCCTTGAGCCTTGAGCCTTTAGCCTTAAGCCTTGAGCCTTGAGCCTTGAGCCTTGAGCCTTGAGCCTTGAGCCTTGAGCCTTGAGCCTTGAGCCTTTTTCCTGGAACCTTGAGCCTTAAGTCTTGAGCCGTGATCCTTGAGCCTTGAGCCTTGAGCCTTCAGCATTGAGCCTTGAGCCTTGAGCCTTCAGCCTTGAGCCTTGAGCCTGGAGCCTTAAGCCTTGAGCCTTGAGCCTTTTGCCTTGAGTCCTGACCCTTGAGCCGTGACTTGAGCCTTGATCCTTTATCCTTGAGCCTTAAGCCTTGAGCCTTGAGCCTTGAGCCTTGAGCCTTAAGCCTTTTGCCTTGAGTCCTGACCGTTGAGCCGTGACTTGAGCCTTGATCCTTGATCCTTGAGACTTGAGCCTTGAGCATTGAGCTTTGAGCCTTGAGCCTTTAGCCTTGTGCCTTGAGCCTTGAGCCTTGAGCCTCGAGCCTGGAGCCTTGAGCCTTGAGCCTCGAGCCTTGAGCCTTGAGCCTTGAGCCTTGAGCCTTGAGCCTTGAGCCTTGAGACTTGAGCCTTGAGCCTTTTTCCTGGAGCCTTGAGCCTTGAGCCTAGAGCCTTGAGCCTTGAGCTTTGAGCCTTGAGCCTTGAGCTTTGAGCCTTCAGCATTGAGCCTTGAGCCTTGAGCCTTCAGCATTGAGCCTTGACCCTTGAGCCTTGAGCCTTGAGCCTTGATCCTGGAGCCTTAAGCCTTGAGCCTTGAGCCTTGAGAATTTTGCCTTGAGTCCTGACCCTTGAGCCGTGACTTGAGCCTTGATCCTTTATCCTTGAGCCTTAAGCCTTGAGCCTTGAGCCTTGAGCCTTGAGCCTTAAGCCTTTTGCCTTGAGTCCTGACCGTTGAGCCGTGACTTGAGCCTTGATCCTTGATCCTTGATCCTTGATCCTTGAGCATTGAGCCTTGAGCCATGAGCCTTTAGCCTTGTGCCTTGAGCCTTGATCTTTGAGCCTGGAGCCTGGAGCCTTGAGCCTTGAGCCTTGAGCCTTGAGCCTTGAGACTTGAGCCTTGAGCCTTGAGCCTTTTTCCTGGAGCCTTGAGCCTGGAGCCTAGAGCCTTGAGCCTTGAGCCTTGAGCCTTGAGCCTTGAGCCTTGAGCCTTGAGCCTTGAGCCTTGATCCTTGATCCTTGAGCCTTGAACCTTGAGGCTGGAGCCTTGACCCTGGAGCCCAGAGCCTTGAGCCTTGAGTCTTGAGCCTTGAGCCTTGAGTCTTGAGCCTTGAGCCTTGAGCCTTGAGCCTTAAGCCTTGGGTCTTGTGCCTTGAGCCTGGAGCCTTGAGCCTTGAGCCTTGAGCCTTGAGCCTGGATCCTCGAGCCTTGAGCCTTGAGCCTTGAGCCTTTAGCCATGACCCTTGACCCTTGACCCTTGAGTGTTGAGCCTTGAGCCTTGACTTTTAAGCCTTGACCCTTAAGCCGTGACTTGAGCCTTGAACCTTCACTTTTGACTCTTGACACTTGAGCCGTGACCCTTGAGCCTTAAGCCTTGAACCTTGAGCATTGAGCCTGGAGCCTTGAGCCTTGAGCCTTGAGCCTTTAGCCATGACCCTTGACCCTTGACCCTTGAGTGTTGAGCCTTGAGCCTTGACTTTTAAGCCTTGACCCTTGAGCCGTGACTTGAGCCTTGAACCTTCACTTTTGACTCTTGACACTTGAGCTGTGACCCTTGAGCCTTGAGCCTTGAGACTTGAGCCTTGAGCCTTGAGCCTTGAGCCTTTTTCCTGGAGCCTTGACCCTTGAGCCTTGAGCCTTGAGCCTTGAGCCATGAGCCTTGAGCCTTAAGCCTTGAGCCTTCAGCATTGAGCCTTGAGCCTTGAGCCTTCAGCATTGAGCCTTGAGCCTTGAGCCTTGAGCCTTGATCCTGGAGCCTTAAGCCTTGAGCCTTGAGCCTTTTCCCTTGAGTCCTGACCCTTGAGCCGTGACTTGAGCCTTGATCCTTTATCCTTGAGCCTTAAGCCTTGAGCCTTGAGCTTTGAGCCTTGAGCCTTGAGCCTTGAGCCTTGAGCCTTGAGCCTTGAGCCTTGAGCCTTGAGCCTTGAGCCTTGAGCCTTGAGCCTTAAGCATTGAGCCTTGATCCTTGAGCCTTGAGCCTTAAGCCTGGAGCATTGTGCCTTGAGCATTGAGCCTGGAGGCTTGAGCCTTGAGCCTGGAGCCTTGAGCCTTGAGCCTTGAGCCTGGAGCCTTGACCCTGGAGCCCAGAGCCTTGAGCCTTGAGTCTTGAGCCTTGAGCCTTGAGTCTTGAGCCTTGAGCCTTGAGCCTTGAGCCTTGAGCCTTAAGCCTTGGGTCTTGTGCCTTGAGCCTGGAGCCTTGAGCCTGGAGCCTTGAGCCTCGAGCCTTGAGCCTTGAGCCTTGAGCCTTTAGCCATGACCCCTGACCCTTGACCCTTGAGTGTTGAGCCTTGAGCCTTGACTTTTAAGCCTTGACCCTTGAGCCGTGACTTGAGCCTTGAACCTTCACTTTTGACTCTTGACACCTGAGCCGTGACCCTTGAGCCTTAAGCCTTGAACCTTGAGCCTTGAGCCTTGAGCCTTGAGCCTTGAGCCTTGAGCCTTGAGCCTTGAGCCTGGAGCCTTGAGCCTTGAGCCTCGAGCCTCGAGCCTCGAGCCTTGAGCCTTGAGAGTTGTGCCTTGAGCCTTGAGTCTTGAGCCTTGAGCCTTAAGCCTTGAGCCTTGTGCCTTGAGACTTGAGCCTTGAGCCTTGAGCCTTGAGCCTTGAGCCTTGAGACTTGAGCCTTGAGCCTTGAGCCTTGAGCCTTGAGCCTTGAGCCTTCAGCATTGAGCCTTGAGCCTTGAGCCTTCAGCCTTGAGCCTTGAGCCTGGAGCCTTAAGCCTTGAGCCTTGAGCCTTTTGCCTTGAGTCCTGACCCTTGAGCCGTGACTTGAGCCTTGATCCTTTATCCTTGAGCCTTAAGCCTTGAGCCTTGAGCCTTGAGCCTTAAGCCTTTTGCCTTGAGTCCTGACCGTTGAGCCGTGACTTGAGCCTTGATCCTTGATCCTTGAGACTTGAGCCTTGAGCATTGAGCTTTGAGCCTTGAGCCTTTAGCCTTGTGCCTTGAGCCTTGAGCCTTGAGCCTCGAGCCTGGAGCCTTGAGCCTTGAGCCTCGAGCCTTGAGCCTTGAGCCTTGAGCCTTGAGCCTTGAGCCTTGAGCCTTGAGCCTTGAGCCTTGAGCCTTGAGACTTGAGCCTTGAGCCTTTTTCCTGGAGCCTTGAGCCTTGAGCCTAGAGCCTTGAGCCTTGAGCCTTGAGCCTTGAGCCTTGAGCTTTGAGCCTTCAGCATTGAGCCTTGAGCCTTGAGCCTTCAGCATTGAGCCTTGAGCCTTGAGCCTTGAGCCTTGATCCTGGAGCCTTAAGCCTTGAGCCTTGAGCCTTGAGCCTTTTGCCTTGAGTCCTGACCCTTGAGCCGTGACTTGAGCCTTGATCCTTTATCCTTGAGCCTTAAGCCTTGAGCCTTGAGCCTTGAGCCTTGAGCCTTAAGCCTTTTGCCTTGAGTCCTGACCGTTGAGCCGTGACTTGAGCCTTGATCCTTGATCCTTGATCCTTGATCCTTGAGCATTGAGCCTTGAGCCATGAACCTTTAGCCTTGTGCCTTGAGCCTTGATCTTTGATCCTGGAGCCTCGAGCCTTGAGCCTTGAGCCTTGAGACTTGAGCCTTGAGCCTTGAGCCTTTTTCCTGGAGCCTTGAGCCTGGAGTCTAGAGCCTTGAGCCTTGAGCCTAGAGCCTTGAGCCTTGAGCCTTGAGCCTTGAGCCTTGAGCCTTGAGCCTTGAGCCTTAAGCATTGAGCCTTGATCCTTGAGCCTTGAGCCTTAAGCCTTGAGCATTGTGCCTTGAGCATTGAGCCTGGAGGCTTGAGCCTTGAGCCTGGAGCCTTGAGCCTTGAGCCTTGAGCCTGGAGCCTTGACCCTGGAGCCCAGAGCCTTGAGCCTTGAGTCTTGAGCCTTGAGCCTTGAGTCTTGAGCCTTGAGCCTTGAGCCTTGAGCCTTAAGCCTTGGGTCTTGTGCCTTGAGCCTGGAGCCTTGAGCCTTGAGCCTGGAGCCTTGAGCCTCGAGCCTTGAGCCTTGAGCCTTGAGCCTTTAGCCATGACCCCTGACCCTTGACCCTTGAGTGTTGAGCCTTGAGCCTTGACTTTTAAGCCTTGACCCTTGAGCCGTGACTTGAGCCTTGAACCTTCACTTTTGACTCTTGACACCTGAGCCGTGACCCTTGAGCCTTAAGCCTTGAACCTTGAGCCTTGAGCCTTGAGCCTTGAGCCTTGAGCCTTGAGCCTTGAGCCTTGAGCCTTGAGCCTGGAGCCTTGAGCCTTGAGCCTTGAGCCTCGAGCCTCGAGCCTTGAGCCTTGAGAGTTGTGCCTTGAGCCTTGAGTCTTGAGCCTTGAGCCTTAAGCCTTGAGCCTTGTGCCTTGAGACTTGAGCCTTGAGCCTTGAGCCTTGAGCCTTGAGCCTTGAGCCTTGAGCCTTGAGACTTGAGCCTTGAGCCTTGAGCCTTGAGCCTTGAGCCTTGAGCCTGGAGCCTGGAGCCTTGAGCCTCGAGCCTCAAGCCTTGAGCCTTTAGACTTGAGTCCTGACCCTTGAGCCGTGACTTGAGCCTTGATCCTTGAGCCTTAAGCCTTGATCCTTGAGCCTTAAGCCTTGAACCTTGATCCTTGAGCCTTGAGCCTTGAGCGTTGAGCCTTGAGCCTGGAGCCTTGAGCCTTGAGCCTTGAGCCTTGAGTCTTGAGCCTTGAGCCTTGACCCTGGAGCCTTGAGCCTCGAGCCCAGAGCCTTGTGCCTTGAGTCTTGAGCCTTGAGCCTTGAGCCTTGAGCCTTGTGCCTTGGGCCTTGAGCCTTGAGCATTGAGCCTTGAGCCTTGAGCCTTGAGGCTTGAGCCCTGAGCCTTGAGCCATGAGCCTGGAGGCTTGAGCCTTGAGCCTCGAGCATCGAGCCTCGAGCCTCGAGCCTTGAGCCTTGAGCCTTGTGCCTTGAGCCTTGAGCCTTGAGCCTTGTGCCTTGAGACTTGAGCCTTGAGCCTTGAGCCTTGAGCCTTGAGCTTCGAGCCTCAAGCCTTGAGCCTTTAGACTTGACCCTTGACCCTTGTGCCTTGAGCCTTGAGCCTTGACACTTGAGCCATGACCCTTGACCCTTGACCCTTAAGTGTTGAGCCTTGAGCCTTGACTTTTGAGCCTTGACCCTTGAGCCGTGACTTGAGCCTTGAGCCTTGCGCCTTGAGCCTTGAGCCATGAGCCATGAGCCTTAAGCCTTTTGCCTTGAGTCCTGACCGTTGACCCGTGACGTGAGCCTTGATCCTTGATCCTTGAGCCTTGAGCCTTGAGCCTTGAGCCTTGAGCCTTGAGCCTTGAGCCTTTAGCCTTAAGCCTTGAGCCTTGAGCCTTGAGCCTTGAGCCTTGAGCCTTGAGCCTTGAGCCTTGAGCCTTGAGCCTTTTTCCTGGAACCTTGAGCCTTAAGTCTTGAGCCGTGATCCTTGAGCCTTGAGCCTTGAGCCTTCAGCATTGAGCCTTGAGCCTTGAGCCTTCAGCCTTGAGCCTTGAGCCTGGAGCCTTAAGCCTTGAGCCTTGAGCCTTTTGCCTTGAGTCCTGACCCTTGAGCCGTGACTTGAGCCTTGATCCTTTATCCTTGAGCCTTAAGCCTTGAGCCTTGAGCCTTGAGCCTTGAGCCTTAAGCCTTTTGCCTTGAGTCCTGACCGTTGAGCCGTGACTTGAGCCTTGATCCTTGATCCTTGAGACTTGAGCCTTGAGCATTGAGCTTTGAGCCTTGAGCCTTTAGCCTTGTGCCTTGAGCCTTGAGCCTTGAGCCTCGAGCCTGGAGCCTTGAGCCTTGAGCCTCGAGCCTTGAGCCTTGAGCCTTGAGCCTTGAGCCTTGAGCCTTGAGCCTTGAGCCTTGAGCCTTGAGCCTTGAGACTTGAGCCTTGAGCCTTTTTCCTGGAGCCTTGAGCCTTGAGCCTAGAGCCTTGAGCCTTGAGATTTGAGCCTTCAGCATTGAGCCTTGAGCCTTGAGCCTTCAGCATTGAGCCTTGACCCTTGAGCCTTGAGCCTTGAGCCTTGATCCTGGAGCCTTAAGCCTTGAGCCTTGAGCCTTGAGCCTTTTGCCTTGAGTCCTGACCCTTGAGCCGTGACTTGAGCCTTGATCCTTTATCCTTGAGCCTTAAGCCTTGAGCCTTGAGCCTTGAGCCTTGAGCCTTAAGCCTTTTGCCTTGAGTCCTGACCGTTGAGCTGTGACTTGAGCCTTGATCCTTGATCCTTGATCCTTGAGCATTGAGCCTTGAGCCATGAGCCTTTAGCCTTGTGCCTTGAGCCTTGATCTTTGAGCCTGGAGCCTCGAGCCTTGAGCCTTGAGCCTTGAGCCTTGAGCCTTGAGACTTGAGCCTTGAGCCTTGAGCCTTTTTCCTGGAGCCTTGAGCCTGGAGCCTAGAGCCTTGAGCCTTGAGCCTTGAGCCTTGAGCCTTGATCCTTGATCCTTGAGCCTTGAACCTTGAGGCTGGAGCCTTGACCCTGGAGCCTAGAGCCTTGAGCCTTGAGTCTTGAGCCTTGAGCCTTGAGTCTTGAGCCTTGAGCCTTGAGCCTTAAGCCTTGGGTCTTGTGCCTTGAGCCTGGAGCCTTGAGCCTTGAGCCTTGAGCCTGGAGCCTTGAGCCTCGAGCCTCGAGCCTTGAGCCTTGAGCCTTGAGCCTTGAGCCTTTAGCCATGACCCTTGACCCTTGACCCTTGAGTGGTGAGCCTTGAGCCTTGACTTTTAAGCCTTGACCCTTGAGCCGTGACTTGAGCCTTGAACCTTCACTTTTGACTCTTGACACTTGAGCCGTGACCCTTGAGCCTTAAGCCTTGAACCTTGAGCATTGAGCCTGGAGCCTTGAGCCTTGAGCCTTGAGCCTTGAGCCTTGAGCCTTTAGCCATGACCCTTGACCCTTGACCCTTGAGTGTTGAGCCTTGAGCCTTGACTTTTAAGCCTTGACCCTTGAGCCGTGACTTGAGCCTTGAACCTTCACTTTTGACTCTTGACACTTGAGCTGTGACCCTTGAGCCTTGAGCCTTGAGACTTGAGCCTTGAGCCTTGAGCCTTTTTCCTGGAGCCTTGACCCTTGAGCCTTGAGCCTTGAGCCTTGAGCCTTGAGCCTTAAGCCTTGAGCCTTCAGCATTGAGCCTTGAGCCTTGAGCCTTCAGCATTGAGCCTTGAGCCTTGAGCCTTGAGCCTTGATCCTGGAGCCTTAAGCCTTGAGCCTTGAGCCTTTTCCCTTGAGTCCTGACCCTTGAGCCGTGACTTGAGCCTTGATCCTTTATCCTTGAGCCTTAAGCCTTGAGCCTTGAGCTTTGAGCCTTGAGCCTTGAGCCTTGAGCCTTGAGCCTTGAGCCTTGAGCCTTGAGCCTTGAGCCTTGAGCCTTGAGCCTTGAGCCTTGAGCCTTGAGCCTTGAGCCTTGAGCCTTAAGCATTGAGCCTTGATCCTTGAGCCTTGAGCCTTAAGCCTGGAGCATTGTGCCTTGAGCATTGAGCCTGGAGGCTTGAGCCTTGAGCCTGGAGCCTTGAGCCTTGAGCCTTGAGCCTGGAGCCTTGACCCTGGAGCCCAGAGCCTTGAGCCTTGAGTCTTGAGCCTTGAGCCTTGAGTCTTGAGCCTTGAGCCTTGAGCCTTGAGCCTTAAGCCTTGGGTCTTGTGCCTTGAGCCTGGAGCCTTGAGCCTGGAGCCTTGAGCCTTGAGCCTTGAGCCTTTAGCCATGACCCCTGACCCTTGACCCTTGAGTGTTGAGCCTTGAGCCTTGACTTTTAAGCCTTGACCCTTGAGCCGTGACTTGAGCCTTGAACCTTCACTTTTGACTCTTGACACCTAAGCCGTGACCCTTGAGCCTTAAGCCTTGAACCTTGAGCCTTGAGCCTTGAGCCTTGAGCCTTGAGCCTTGAGCCTTGAGCCTTGAGCCTTGAGCCTGGAGCCTTGAGCCTTGAGCCTTGAGCCTCGAGCCTCGAGCCTTGAGCCTTGAGAGTTGTGCCTTGAGCCTTGAGTCTTAAGCCTTGTGCCTTAAGCCTTGAGCCTTGTGCCTTGAGACTTGAGCCTTGAGCCTTGAGCCTTGAGCCTTGAGCCTTGAGACTTGAGCCTTGAGCCTTGAGCCTTGAGCCTTGAGCCTTAAGCCTTGAGCCTGGAGCCTCGAGCCTTGAGCCTCGAGCCTCAAGCCTTGAGCCTTTAGACTTGAGTCCTGACCCTTGAGCCGTGACTTGAGCCTTGATCCTTGAGCCTTAAGCCTTGAACCTTGAACCTTGATCCTTGAGCCTTGAGCCTTGAGCGTTGAGCCTTGAGCCTGGAGCCTGGAGCCTGGAGCCTTGAGCCTTGAGCCTTGAGCCTTGAGCCTTGAGCCTTGAGTCTTGAGCCTTGAGCCTTGACCCTGGAGCCTTGAGCCTCGAGCCCAGAGCCTTGAGCCTTGAGTCTTGAGCCTTGAGCCTTGAGCCTTGAGCCTTGAGCCTTGTGCCTTGAGCCTTGAGCCTTGAGCATTGAGCCTTGAGCCTTGAGCCTTGAGGCTTGAGCCCTGAGCCTTGAGCCTTGAGCCTGGAGGCTTGAGCCTTGAGCCTCGAGCCTCGAGCCTCGAGCCTCGAGCCTCGAGCCTCGAGCCTCGAGCCTTGAGCCTTGAGCCTTGAGCCTTGTGCCTTGAAACTTGAGCCTTGAGCCTTGAGCCTTGAGCCTTGAGCCTTGAGCCTTGAGCTTCGAGCCTCAAGCCTTGAGCCTTTAGACTTGACCCTTGACCCTTGTGCCTTGAGCCTTGAGCCTTGACACTTGAGCCATGACCCTTGACCCTTGACCCTTAAGTGTTGAGCCTTGAGCCTTGACTTTTGAGCCTTGACCCTTGAGCCGTGACTTGAGCCTTGAGCCTTGCGCCTTGAGCCTTGAGCCATGAGCCTTGAGCCTTAAGCCTTTTGCCTTGAGTCCTGACCGTTGACCCGTGACTTGAGCCTTGATCCTTGATCCTTGAGCCTTGAGCCTTGAGCCTTGAGCCTTGAGCCTTGAGACTTGAGCCTTGAGCCTTTAGCCTTAAGCCTTGAGCCTTGAGCCTTGAGCCTTGAGCCTTTTTCCTGGAACCTTGAGCCTTAAGTCTTGAGCCGTGATCCTTGAGCCTTGAGCCTTGAGCCTTCAGCATTGAGCCTTGAGCCTGGAGCCTTAAGCCTTGAGCCTTGAGCCTTTTGCCTTGAGTCCTGACCCTTGAGCCGTGACTTGAGCCTTGATCCTTTATCCTTGAGCCTTAAGCCTTGAGCCTTGAGCCTTGAGCCTTGAGCCTTAAGCCTTTTGCCTTGAGTCCTGACCGTTGAGCCGTGACTTGAGCCTTGATCCTTGATCCTTGAGCCTTGAGCCTTGAGCATTGAGCTTTGAGCCTTGAGCCTTTAGCCTTGTGCCTTGAGCCTTGAGTTTTGAGCCTTGAGCCTCGAGCCTGGAGCCTTCAGCATTGAGCCTTGAGCCTTGAGCCTTGAGCCTTGAGCCTTGAGCCTTGAGCTTTGAGCCTTCAGCATTGAGCCTTGAGCCTTGAGCCTTCAGCATTGAGCCTTGAGCCTTGAGCCTTGAGCCTTGAGCCTTGATCCTGGAGCCTTAAGCCTTGAGCCTTGAGCCTTGAGCCTTTTGCCTTGAGTCCTGACCCTTGATCCGTGACTTGAGCCTTGATCCTTTATCCTTGAGCCTTAAGCCTTGAGCCTTGAGCCTTGAGCCTTGAGCCTTAAGCCTTTTGCCTTGAGTCCTGACCGTTGAGCCGTGACTTGAGCCTTGATCCTTGATCCTTGATCCTTGATCCTTGAGCATTGAGCCTTGAGCCTTGAGCCTTTAGCCTTGTGCCTTGAGCCTTGAGCTTTGAGCCTGGAGCCTTGAGCCTTGAGCCTCGAGCCTTGAGCCTTGAGCCTTGAGCCTTGAGACTTGAGCCTTGAGCCTTGAGCCTTTTTCCTGGAGCCTTGAGCCTGGAGCCTAGAGCCTTGAGCCTTGAGCCGTGAGCCTTGAGCCTTGAGCCTTGAGCCTTGATCCTTGATCCTTGAGCCTTGAACCTTGAGGCTGGAGCTTTGACCCTGGAGCCCAGAGCCTTGAGCCTTGAGTCTTGAGCCTTGAGCCTTGAGTCTTGAGCCTTGAGCCTTGAGCCTTAAGCCTTGGGTCTTGTGCCTTGAGCCTGGAGCCTTGAGCCTTGAGCCTTGAGCCTGGAGCCTTGAGCCTTGAGCCTTGAGCCTCGAGCCTTGAGCCTTGAGCCTTGAGCCTTTAGCCATGACCCTTGACCCTTGACCCTTGAGTGTTGAGCCTTGAGCCTTGACTTTTAAGCCTTGACCCTTGAACCGTGACTTGAGCCTTGAACCTTCACTTTTGACTCTTGACACTTGAGCCGTGACCCTTGAGCCTTAAGCCTTGAACCTTGAGCATTGAGCCTGGAGCCTTGAGCCTTGAGCCTTGAGCCTTGAGCCTTGAGCCTTGAGCCTTGAGCCTTGAGCCTTGAGCCTTGAGCCTTGAGCCTTGAGCCTTGAGCCTTGAGCCTTGAGCCTTGAGCCTTGAGCCTTGAGCCTTGAGCCTTGAGCCTCGAGCCTCGAGCCTTGAGCCTTGAGAGTTGTGCCTTGAGCCTTGAGTCTTGAGCCTTGAGCCTTGAGCCTTGAGCCTTAAGCCTTGAGCCTTGTGCCTTGAGACTTGAGCCTTGAGCCTTGAGTCCTGACCCTTGATCCGTGACTTGAGCCTTGATCCTTTATCCTTGAGCCTTAAGCCTTGAGCCTTGAGCCTTGAGCCTTGAGCCTTAAGCCTTTTGCCTTGAGTCCTGACCGTTGAGCCGTGACTTGAGCCTTGATCCTTGATCCTTGATCCTTGATCCTTGAGCATTGAGCCTTGAGCCTTGAGCCTTTAGCCTTGTGCCTTGAGCCTTGAGCTTTGAGCCTGGAGCCTTGAGCCTTGAGCCTCGAGCCTTGAGCCTTGAGCCTTGAGCCTTGAGACTTGAGACTTGAGCCTTGAGCCTTTTTCCTGGAGCCTTGAGCCTGGAGCCTAGAGCCTTGAGCCTTGAGCCGTGAGCCTTGAGCCTTGAGCCTTGAGCCTTGATCCTTGATCCTTGAGCCTTGAACCTTGAGGCTGGAGCTTTGACCCTGGAGCCCAGAGCCTTGAGCCTTGAGTCTTGAGCCTTGAGCCTTGAGTCTTGAGCCTTGAGCCTTGAGCCTTAAGCCTTGGGTCTTGTGCCTTGAGCCTGGAGCCTTGAGCCTTGAGCCTTGAGCCTGGAGCCTTGAGCCTTGAGCCTCGAGCCTTGAGCCTTGAGCCTTGAGCCTTTAGCCATGACCCTTGACCCTTGACCCTTGAGTGTTGAGCCTTGAGCCTTGACTTTTAAGCCTTGACCCTTGAACCGTGACTTGAGCCTTGAACCTTCACTTTTGACTCTTGACACTTGAGCCGTGACCCTTGAGCCTTAAGCCTTGAACCTTGAGCATTGAGCCTGGAGCCTTGAGCCTTGAGCCTTGAGCCTTGAGCCTTGAGCCTTGAGCCTTGAGCCTTGAGCCTTGAGCCTTGAGCCTTGAGCCTTGAGCCTGGAGCCTTGAGCCTTGAGCCTCGAGCCTTGAGCCTTGAGAGTTGTGCCTTGAGCCTTGAGCCTTGAGCCTTGAGCCTTGAGCCTTGAGCCTTAAGCCTTGAGCCTTGTGCCTTGAGACTTGAGCCTTGAGCCTTGAGCCTTGAGCCTTGAGCCTAGAGCCTTGAGCCTTGAGCCTTGAGCCTTGAGCCTTGAGCCTTGAGCCTTGAGCCTGGAGCCTCAAGCCTCAAGCCTTGAGCCTTTAGACTTGAGTCCTGACCCTTGAGCCGTGTCTTGAGCCTTGATCCTTGAGCCTTAAGCCTTGAACCTTTAACCTTGATCCTTGAGCGTTGAGCCTTGAGCCTTGAGCGTTGAGCCTTGAGCCTTGAGCCTTGAGCCTTGAGTCTTGAGCCTTGAGCCTTGACCCTGGAGCCTTGAGCCTCGAGCCCAGAGCCTTGAGCCTTGAGCCTTGAGCCTTGAGCCTTGAGCCTTGAGCCTTGAGCCTTGAGCCTTGTGCCTTGAGCCTTGAGCATTGAGCCTTGAGCCTTGAGCCTGGAGGCTTGAGCCTTGAGCCTGGAGCCTCGAGCCTCGAGCCTCGAGCCTCGAGCCTTGAGCCTTGAGCCTTAAGCCTTGAGCCTTGAGCCTTGAGCCTTGAGCCTTGAGCCTTGAGCCTTGTGCCTTGAGACTTGAGCCTTGAGCCTTGAGCCTTGAGCCTTGAGCCTTGAGCTTCGAGCCTCAAGCCTTGAGCCTTTAGACTTGACCCTTGACCTTTGTGCCTTGAGCCTTGACACTTGAGCCATGACCCTTGACCCTTGACCCTTGAGTGTTGAGCCTTGAGCCTTGACTTTTGAGCCTTGACCCTTGAGCCGTGACTTGAGCCTTGAGCCTTGAGCCTTGAGCCTTGAGCCATGAGCCTTAAGCCTTTTGCCTTGAGTCTTGACCGTTGAGCCATGACTTGAGCCTTGATCCTTGATCCTTGAGCCTTGAGCCTTGAGCCTTGAGCCTGGAGCCTTGAGCCTTGAGCCTTTAGCCTTTAGCCTTGAGCCTTGAGCCTTGAGCCTTGAGCCTTGAGCCTTGAGCCTTGAGCCTTTTTCCTGGAACCTTGAGCCTTAAGTCTTGAGCCGTGATCCTTGAGCCTTGAGCCTTGAGCCTTGAGCCTTCAGCATTGAGCCTTGAGCCTTGAGCCTTCAGCCTTGAGCCTGGAGCCTTAAGCCTTGAGCCTTGAGCCTTTTGCCTTGAGTCCTGACCCTTGAGCCGTGACTTGAGCCTTGATCCTTTATCCTTGAGCCTTAAGCCTTGAGCCTTGAGCCTTAAGCCTTTTGCGTTGAGTCCTGACCGTTGAGCCGTGACTTGAGCCTTGATCCTTGATCCTTGAGCCTTGAGCCTTGAGCATTGAGCTTTGAGCCTTGAGCCTTTAGCCTTGTGCCTTGAGCCTTGAGCCTTGAGCCTTGAGCCTGGAGCCTTGAGCCTTGAGCCTCGAGCCTTGAGCCTTGAGCCTTGAGCCTTGAGACTTGAGCCTTGAGCCTTGAGCCTTGAGCCATTTTCCTAGAGCCTTGAGCCTTGAGCCTAGAGCCTTGAGCCTTGAGCCTTGAGCTTTGAGCCTTCAGCCTTGAGCCTTGAGCCTTGAGCCTTCAGCATTGAGCCTTGAGCCTTGAGCCTTGAGCCTTGGTCCTGGAGCCTTAAGCCTTGAGCCTTGAGCGTTTTGCCTTGAGTCCTGACCCTTGAGCCGTGACTTGAGCCTTGATCCTTTATCCTTGAGCCTTAAGCCTTGAGCCTTGAGCCTTGAGCCTTAAGCCTTAAGCCTTTTGCCTTGAGTCCTGACCGTTGAGCCGTGACTTGAGCCATGATCCTTGATCCTTGATCCTTGAGCCTTGAGCATTGAGCCTTGAGCCTTGAGCCTTGAGCCTTGAGCCTTGAGCCTTGAGCCTTGAGCCTTGAGCCTTGAGCCTTGAGCCTGGAGCCTGGAGCCTGGAGCCTTGAGCCTTGAGCCTTGAGCCTTGAGTCTTGAGCCTTGAGCCTTGACCCTGGAGCCTTGAGCCTCGAGCCCAGAGCCTTGAGCCTTGAGTCTTGAGCCTTGAGCCTTGAGCCTTGAGCCTTGAGCCTTGTGCCTTGAGCCTTGAGCCTTGAGCATTGAGCCTTGAGCCTTGAGCCTTGAGGCTTGAGCCCTGAGCCTTGAGCCTTGAGCCTGGAGGTTTGAGCCTTGAGCCTCGAGCCTCGAGCCTCGAGCCTCGAGCCTCGAGCCTTGAGCCTTGAGCCTTGAGCCTTGAGCCTTGAGCCTTGTGCCTTGAAACTTGAGCCTTGAGCCTTGAGCCTTGAGCCTTGAGCCTTGAGCCTTGAGCCTTGAGCCTTGAGCTTCGAGCCTCAAGCCTTGAGCCTTTAGACTTGACCCTTGACCCTTGTGCCTTGAGCCTTGAGCCTTGACACTTGAGCCATGACCCTTGACCCTTGACCCTTAAGTGTTGAGCCTTGAGCCTTGACTTTTGAGCCTTGACCCTTGAGCCGTGACTTGAGCCTTGAGCCTTGCGCCTTGAGCCTTGAGCCATGAGCCTTGAGCCTTAAGCCTTTTGCCTTGAGTCCTGACCGTTGACCCGTGACTTGAGCCTTGATCCTTGATCCTTTAGCCTTGAGCCTTGAGCCTTGAGCCTTGAGCCTTGAGACTTGAGCCTTGAGCCTTTAGCCTTAAGCCTTGAGCCTTGAGCCTTGAGCCTTGAGCCTTTTTCCTGGAACCTTGAGCCTTAAGTCTTGAGCCGTGATCCTTGAGCCTTGACCCTTGAGCCTTCAGCATTGAGCCTTGAGCCTTGAGCCTTCAGCCTTGAGCCTGGAGCCTTAAGCCTTGAGCCTTGAGCCTTTTGCCTTGAGTCCTGACCCTTGAGCCGTGACTTGAGCCTTGATCCTTTATCCTTGAGCCTTAAGCCTTGAGCCTTGAGCCTTGAGCCTTGAGCCTTAAGCCTTTTGCCTTGAGTCCTGACCGTTGAGCCGTGACTTGAGCCTTGATCCTTGATCCTTGAGCCTTGAGCCTTGAGCATTGAGCTTTGAGCCTTGAGCCTTTAGCCTTGTGCCTTGAGCCTTTTGCCTTGAGTCCTGACCCTTGAGCCGTGACTTGAGCCTTGATCCTTTATCCTTGAGCCTTAAGCCTTGAGCCTTGAGCCTTAAGCCTTTTGCGTTGAGTCCTGACCGTTGAGCCGTGACTTGAGCCTTGATCCTTGATCCTTGAGCCTTGAGCCTTGAGCATTGAGCTTTGAGCCTTGAGCCTTTAGCCTTGTGCCTTGAGCCTTGAGCCTTGAGCCTTGAGCCTGGAGCCTTGAGCCTTGAGCCTCGAGCCTTGAGCCTTGAGCCTTGAGACTTGAGCCTTGAGCCTTGAGCCTTGAGCCTTTTTCCTAGAGCCTTGAGCCTTGAGCCTAGAGCCTTGAGCCTTGAGCCTTGAGCTTTGAGCCTTCAGCCTTGAGCCTTGAGCCTTGAGCCTTCAGCATTGAGCCTTGAGCCTTGAGCCTTGAGCCTTGGTCCTGGAGCCTTAAGCCTTGAGCCTTGAGCGTTTTGCCTTGAGTCCTGACCCTTGAGCCGTGACTTGAGCCTTGATCCTTTATCCTTGAGCCTTAAGCCTTGAGCCTTGAGCCTTGAGCCTTAAGCCTTAAGCCTTTTGCCTTGAGTCCTGACCGTTGAGCCGTGACTTGAGCCATGATCCTTGATCCTTGATCCTTGAGCCTTGAGCATTGAGCCTTGAGCCTTGAGCCTTGAGCCTTGAGCCTTGAGCCTTGAGCCTTGAGCCTTGAGCCTTGAGCCTTGAGCCTGGAGCCTGGAGCCTGGAGCCTTGAGCCTTGAGCCTTGAGCCTTGAGTCTTGAGCCTTGAGCCTTGACCCTGGAACCTTGAGCCTCGAGCCCAGAGCCTTGAGCCTTGAGTCTTGAGCCTTGAGCCTTGAGCCTTGAGCCTTGAGCCTTGTGCCTTGAGCCTTGAGCCTTGAGCATTGAGCCTTAGGCCTTGAGCCTTGAGGCTTGAGCCCTGAGCCTTGAGCCTTGAGCCTGGAGGTTTGAGCCTCGAGCCTCGAGCCTCGAGCCTCGAGCCTCGAGCCTCGAGCCTCGAGCCTCGAGCCTTGAGCCTTGAGCCTTGAGCCTTGAGCCTTGAGCCTTGTGCCTTGAAACTTGAGCCTTGAGCCTTGAGCCTTGAGCCTTGAGCCTTGAGCCTTGAGCCTTGAGCTTCGAGCCTCAAGCCTTGAGCCTTTAGACTTGACCCTTGACCCTTGTGCCTTGAGCCTTGAGCCTTGACACTTGAGCCATGACCCTTGACCCTTGACCCTTAAGTGTTGAGCCTTGAGCCTTGACTTTTGAGCCTTGACCCTTGAGCCGTGACTTGAGCCTTGAGCCTTGCGCCTTGAGCCTTGAGCCATGAGCCTTGAGCCTTAAGCCTTTTGCCTTGAGTCCTGACCGTTGACCCGTGACTTGAGCCTTGATCCTTGATCCTTGAGCCTTGAGCCTTGAGCCTTGAGCCTTGAGCCTTGAGACTTGAGCCTTGAGCCTTTAGCCTTAAGCCTTGAGCCTTGAGCCTTGAGCCTTGAGCCTTTTTCCTGGAACCTTGAGCCTTAAGTCTTGAGCCGTGATCCTTGAGCCTTGAGCCTTGAGCCTTCAGCATTGAGCCTTGAGCCTTGAGCCTTCAGCCTTGAGCCTGGAGCCTTAAGCCTTGAGCCTTGAGCCTTTTGCCTTGAGTCCTGACCCTTGAGCCGTGACTTGAGCCTTGATCCTTTATCCTTGAGCCTTAAGCCTTGAGCCTTGAGCCTTGAGCCTTGAGCCTTAAGCCTTTTGCCTTGAGTCCTGACCGTTGAGCCGTGACTTGAGCCTTGATCCTTGATCCTTGAGCCTTGAGCCTTGAGCATTGAGCTTTGAGCCTTGAGCCTTTAGCCTTGTGCCTTGAGCCTTGAGTTTTGAGCCTTGAGCCTCGAGCCTGGAGCCTTGAGCCTTGATCCTCGAGCCTTGAGCCTTGAGCCTTGAGCCTTGAGCCTTGAGCCTTGAGACTTGAGCCTTGAGCCTTTTTCCTGGAGCCTTGAGCCTTGAGCCTAGAGCTTTGAGCCTTGAGCCTTGAGCCTTGAGCCTTGAGCTTTGAGCCTTCAGCATTGAGCCTTGAGCCTTGAGCCTTCAGCATTGAGCCTTGAGCCTTGAGCCTTGAGCCTTGAGCCTTGATCCTGGAGCCTTAAGCCTTGAGCCTTGAGCCTTGAGCCTTTTGCCTTGAGTCCTGACCCTTGAGCCGTGACTTGAGCCTTGATCCTTTATCCTTGAGCCTTAAGCCTTGAGCCTTGAGCCTTGAGCCTTGAGCCTTAAGCCTTTTGCCTTGAGTCCTGACCGTTGAGCCGTGACTTGAGCCTTGATCCTTGATCCTTGATCCTTGATCCTTGAGCATTGAGCCTTGAGCCTTGAGCCTTTAGCCTTGTGCCTTGAGCCTTGAGCTTTGAGCCTGGAGCCTTGAGCCTTGAGCCTCGAGCCTTGAGCCTTGAGCCTTGAGCCTTGAGCCTTGAGACTTGAGCCTTGAGCCTTGAGCCTTTTTCCTGGAGCCTTGAGCCTGGAGCCTAGAGCCTTGAGCCTTGAGCCTTGAGCCTTGAGCCTTGATCCTTGATCCTTGAGCCTTGAACCTTGAGGCTGGAGCTTTGACCCTGGAGCCCAGAGCCTTGAGCCTTGAGTCTTGAGCCTTGAGCCTTGAGTCTTGAGCCTTGAGCCTTGAGCCTTAAGCCTTGGGTCTTGTGCCTTGAGCCTGGAGCCTTGAGCCTTGAGCCTCGAGCCTGGAGCCTTGACCCTTGAGCCTCGAGCCTTGAGCCTTGAGCCTTGAGCCTTTAGCCATGACCCTTGACCCTTGACCCTTGAGTGTTGAGCCTTGAGCCTTGACTTTTAAGCCTTGACCCTTGAACCGTGACTTGAGCCTTGAACCTTCACTTTTGACTCTTGACACTTGAGCCGTGACCCTTGAGCCTTAAGCCTTGAACCTTGAGCATTGAGCCTGGAGCCTTGAGCCTTGAGCCTTGAGCCTTGAGCCTTGAGCCTAGAGCCTTGAGCCTTGAGCCTTGAGCCTTGAGCCTTGAGCCTTGAGCCTTGAGCCTTGAGCCTTGAGCCTGGAGCCTGGAGCCTTGAGCCTTGAGCCTCGAGCCTCGAGCCTTGAGCCTTGAGAGTTGTGCCTTGAGCCTTGAGTCTTGAGCCTTGAGCCTTGAGCCTTGAGCCTTAAGCCTTGAGCCTTGTGCCTTGAGACTTGAGCCTTGAGCCTTGAGCCTTGAGCCTAGAGCCTTGAGCCTTGAGCCTTGAGCCTTGAGCCTTGAGCCTTTAGCCTTTAGCCTGGAGCCTCAAGCCTCAAGCCTTGAGCCTTTAGACTTGAGTCCTGACCCTTGAGCCGTGACTTGAGCCTTGATCCTTGAGCCTTAAGCCTTGAACCTTTAACCTTGATCCTTGAGCGTTGAGCCTTGAGCCTTGAGCGTTGAGCCTTGAGCCTTGAGCCTTGAGCCTTGAGCCTTGAGTCTTGAGCCTTGAGCCTTGACCCTGGAGCCTTGAGCCTCGAGCCCAGAGCCTTGAGCCTTGAGCCTTGAGCCTTGAGCCTTGAGCCTTGAGCCTTGAGCCTTGAGCCTTGTGCCTTGAGCCTTGAGCATTGAGCCTTGAGCCTTGAGCCTGGAGGCTTGAGCCTGGAGCCTTGAGCCTCGAGCCTCGAGCCTCGAGCATCGAGCCTTGAGCCTTGAGCCTTAAGCCTTGAGCCTTGAGCCTTGAGCCTTGAGCCTTGAGCCTTGAGCCTTGTGCCTTGAGACTTGAGCCTTGAGCCTTGAGCCTTGAGCCTTGAGCTTCGAGCCTCAAGCCTTGAGCCTTTAGACTTGACCCTTGACCTTTGTGCCTTGAGCCTTGACACTTGAGCCATGACCCTTGACCCTTGACCCTTGAGTGTTGAGCCTTGAGCCTTGACTTTTGAGCCTTGACCCTTGAGCCGTGACTTGAGCCTTGAGCCTTGAGCCTTGAGCCTTGAGCCATGAGCCTTAAGCCTTTTGCCTTGAGTCTTGACCGTTGAGCCATGACTTGAGCCTTGATCCTTGATCCTTGAGCCTTGAGCCTTGAGCCTTGAGCCTGGAGCCTTGAGCCTTGAGCCTTTAGCCTTTAGCCTTGAGCCTTGAGCCTTGAGCCTTGAGCCTTGAGCCTTGACCCTTTTTCCTGGAACCTTGAGCCTTAAGTCTTGAGCCGTGATCCTTGAGCCTTGAGCCTTGAGCCTTGAGCCTTCAGCATTGAGCCTTGAGCCTTGAGCCTTCAGCCTTGAGCCTGGAGCCTTAAGCCTTGAGCCTTGAGCCTTTTGCCTTGAGTCCTGACCCTTGAGCCGTGACTTGAGCCTTGATCCTTTATCCTTGAGCCTTAAGCCTTGAGCCTTGAGCCTTAAGCCTTTTGCGTTGAGTCCTGACCGTTGAGCCGTGACTTGAGCCTTGATCCTTGATCCTTGAGCCTTGAGCCTTGAGCATTGAGCTTTGAGCCTTGAGCCTTTAGCCTTGTGCCTTGAGCCTTGAGCCTTGAGCCTTGAGCCTTGAGCCTGGAGCCTTGAGCCTTGAGCCTCGAGCCTTGAGCCTTGAGCCTTGAGACTTGAGCCTTGAGCCTTGAGCCTTGAGCCTTTTTCCTGGAGCCTTGAGCCTTGAGCCTAGAGCCTTGAACCTTGAGCCTTGAGCTTTGAGCCTTCAGCCTTGAGCCTTGAGCCTTGAGCCTTCAGCATTGAGCCTTGAGCCTTGAGCCTTGAGCCTTGAGCCTTGGTCCTGGAGCCTTAAGCCTTGAGCCTTGAGCGTTTTGCCTTGAGTCCTGACCCTTGAGCCGTGACTTGAGCCTTGATCCTTTATCCTTGAGCCTTAAGCCTTGAGCCTTGAGCCTTGAGCCTTAAGCCTTAAGCCTTTTGCCTTGAGTCCTGACCGTTGAGCCGTGACTTGAGCCATGATCCTTGATCCTTGATCCTTGAGCCTTGAGCATTGAGCCTTGAGCCTTGAGCCTTTAGCCTTGTGCCTTGAGCCTTGAGCCTTTAGCCTGGAGCCTTGAGCCTTGAGCCTCGAGCCTTGAGCCTTGAGCCTTGAGCCTTGAGACTTGAGCCTTGAGCCTTTTTCCTGGAGCCTTGAGCCTGGAGCCTAGAGCCTTGAGCCTTGAGCCTTGAGCCTTAAGCCTTGAGCCTTGAGCCTTCAGCATTAAGCCTTAAGCCTTGAGCCTTGAGCCTTGAGCCTTGAGCCTTGAGCCTTGAGCCTTGAGCCTTGAGCCTTGAGCCTTGATCCTGGAGCCTTAAGCCTTGAGCCTTGAGCCTTTTGCCTTGAGTCCTGACCCTTGAGCCGTGACCTGAGCCTTGATCCTTTATCCTTGAGCCTTAAGCCTTAAACCTTGAGCCTTGAGCCTTGAGCCTTGATCCTTGAGCCTTGAGCCTTGAGCCTTGAGCCTTAAGCATTGAGCCTTAAGCCTTAAGCCTTGATCCTTGAGCCTTGAGCCTTAAGCCTTGAGCATTGTGCCTTGAGCATTGAGCCTTGAGCCTTAGCCTTGAGCCTTGAGCCTTGAGCCTTGAGCCTTGAGCCTTGAGCCTTGACCCTTGAGCCTTGACCCTGGAGCCTTGACCCTGGATCCCAGAGCCTTAAGCCTTGAGTCTTGAGCCTTGAGCCTTGAGTCTTGAGCCTTGAGCCTTGAGCCTTGAGCCTTAAGCCTTGGGTCTTGTACCTTGAGCCTGGAGCCTTGAGCCTTGAGCCTTGAGCCTGGAGCCTTGAACCTTGAGCCTCGAGCCTTGAGCCTTGAGCCTTGAGCCTTGAGCCATGACCCTTGACCCTTGACCCTTGAGTGTTGAGCCTTGAGCCTTGACTTTTAAGCCTTGACCCTTGAGCCGTGACTTGAGCCTTGAACCTTCACTTTTGACTCTTGACACTTGAGCCGTGACCCTTGAGCCTTAAGCCTTGAACCTTGAGCCTTGAACCTTGAGCCTTGAGCCTTGAGCCTTGAGCCTTGAGCCTTGAGCCTTGAGCCTTGAGCCTTGAGCCTTGAGCCTTGAGCCTTGAGCCTTGAGCCTTGAGCCTTGAGCCTTAAGCGTTGAGCCTTGAACCTTGACCCTTGACTTTTGACCCTTGACCGTGACCCTTGAGCCTTTAGCTTTGAACCTTGAGCCTTCATCCTTGAGCCATGAGCCTTTAGACTTGAGCCTTGAGCCTCGAGCCTTGAGCCTTGAGCCTTGAGCCTTGAGCCTTGATCCTTGAGCCTTGAGCCTTGAGCCTTGACCCTTGAGTGTTGAGCCTTGAGCCTTGAGTCTTGAACCTTGAGCCTTGAGTCTTGAGCCTGGAGCCTGGAGCCTTGAGCCTTGAACCTTGAGCCTGGAGTCTTGAGCCTGGAGCCTGGAGCCTTGAGCCTCGAGCCTCGAGCCTTGAGCCTTGAGCCTTCAGCCTAGAGCCTTGAGACTTGAGCCTTGAGCCTTGAGCCTTGAGCCTTGAGTCTTGAGCCTTGAGCCTTGAGCCTCGAGCCTTGAGCCTTGAGCCTTGAGCCTTGAGCCTTGAGCCTTGAGCCTTGAGACTTGAGCCTTGAGCCTTTTTCCTGGAGCCTTGAGCCTTGAGCCTAGAGCCTTGAGCCTTGAGCCTTGAGCCTTGAGCCTTGAGCTTTGAGCCTTCAGCATTGAGCCTTGAGCCTTGAGCCTTCAGCATTGAGCCTTGAGCCTTGAGCCTTGAGCCTTGATCCTGGAGCCTTAAGCCTTGAGCCTTGAGCCTTGAGCCTTTTGCCTTGAGTCCTGACCCTTGAGCCGTGACTTGAGCCTTGATCCTTTATCCTTGAGCCTTAAGCCTTGAGCCTTGAGCCTTGAGCCTTGAGCCTTGAGCCTTGAGCCTTGAGCCTTGAGCCTTAAGCCTTTTGCCTTGAGTCCTGACCGTTGAGCCGTGACTTGAGCCTTGATCCTTGATCCTTGATCCTTGATCCTTGAGCATTGAGCCTTGAGCCATGAACCTTTAGCCTTGTGCCTTGAGCCTTGATCTTTGAGCCTGGAGCCTGGAGCCTTGAGCCTTGAGCCTTGAGACTTGAGCCTTGAGCCTTGAGCCTTTTTCCTGGAGCCTTGAGCCTGGAGTCTAGAGCCTTGAGCCTTGAGCCTAGAGCCTTGAGCCTTGAGCCTTGAGCCTTGAGCCTTGAGCCTTGAGCCTTGAGCCTTAAGCATTGAGCCTTGATCCTTGAGCCTTGAGCCTTAAGCCTTGAGCATTGTGCCTTGAGCATTGAGCCTTGAGGCTTGAGCCTTGAGCCTGGAGCCTTGAGCCTTGAGCCTTGAGCCTGGAGCCTTGACCCTGGAGCCCAGAGCCTTGAGCCTTGAGTCTTGAGCCTTGAGCCTTGAATCTTGAGCCTTGAGCCTTGAGCCTTGAGCCTTAAGCCTTGGGTCTTGTGCCTTGAGCCTGGAGCCTTGAGCCTTGAGCCTGGAGCCTTGAGCCTCGAGCCTTGAGCCTTGAGCCTTGAGCCTTGAGCCTTTAGCCATGACCCCTGACCCTTGACCCTTGAGTGTTGAGCCTTGAGCCTTGACTTTTAAGCCTTGACCCTTGAGCCGTGACTTGAGCCTTGAACCTTCACTTTTGACTCTTGACACCTGAGCCGTGACCCTTGAGCCTTAAGCCTTGAACCTTGAGCCTTGAGCCTTGAGCCTTGAGCCTTGAGCCTTGAGCCTTGAGCCTTGAGCCTTGAGCCTGGAGCCTTGAGCCTTGAGCCTTGAGCCTCGAGCCTCGAGCCTTGAGCCTTGAGAGTTGTGCCTTGAGCCTTGAGTCTTGAGCCTTGAGCCTTAAGCCTTGAGCCTTGTGCCTTGAGACTTGAGCCTTGAGCCTTGAGCCTTGAGCCTTGAGCCTTGAGCCTTGAGCCTTGAGACTTGAGCCTTGAGCCTTGAGCCTTGAGCCTTGAGCCTTGAGCCTGGAGCCTGGAGCCTTGAGCCTCGAGCCTCAAGCCTTGAGCCTTTAGACTTGAGTCCTGACCCTTGAGCCGTGACTTGAGCCTTGATCCTTGAGCCTTAAGCCTTGATCCTTGAGCCTTAAGCCTTGAACCTTGATCCTTGAGCCTTGAGCCTTGAGCGTTGAGCCTTGAGCCTGGAGCCTTGAGCCTTGAGCCTTGAGCCTTGAGTCTTGAGCCTTGAGCCTTGACCCTGGAGCCTTGAGCCTCGAGCCCAGAGCCTTGTGCCTTGAGTCTTGAGCCTTGAGCCTTGAGCCTTGAGCCTTGAGCCTTGTGCCTTGGGCCTTGAGCCTTGAGCATTGAGCCTTGAGCCTTGAGCCTTGAGGCTTGAGCCCTGAGCCTTGAGCCTTGAGCCTGGAGGCTTGAGCCTTGAGCCTCGAGCATCGAGCCTCGAGCCTCGAGCCTTGAGCCTTGAGCCTTGTGCCTTGAGCCTTGAGCCTTGAGCCTTGAGCCTTGTGCCTTGAGACTTGAGCCTTGAGCCTTGAGCCTTGAGCCTTGAGCCTTGAGCCTTGAGCCTTGAGCTTCGAGCCTCAAGCCTTGAGCCTTTAGACTTGACCCTTGACCCTTGTGCCTTGAGCCTTGAGCCTTGACACTTGAGCCATGACCCTTGACCCTTGACCCTTAAGTGTTGAGCCTTGAGCCTTGACTTTTGAGCCTTGACCCTTGAGCCGTGACTTGAGCCTTGAGCCTTGCGCCTTGAGCCTTGAGCCATGAGCCATGAGCCTTGAGCCTTAAGCCTTTTGCCTTGAGTCCTGACCGTTGACCCGTGACGTGAGCCTTGATCCTTGATCCTTGAGCCTTGAGCCTTGAGCCTTGAGCCTTGAGCCTTGAGCCTTGAGCCTTTAGCCTTAAGCCTTGAGCCTTGAGCCTTGAGCCTTGAGCCTTGAGCCTTGAGCCTTTTTCCTGGAACCTTGAGCCTTAAGTCTTGAGCCGTGATCCTTGAGCCTTGAGCCTTGAGCCTTCAGCATTGAGCCTTGAGCCTTGAGCCTTCAGCCTTGAGCCTTGAGCCTGGAGCCTTAAGCCTTGAGCCTTGAGCCTTTTGCCTTGAGTCCTGACCCTTGAGCCGTGACTTGAGCCTTGATCCTTTATCCTTGAGCCTTAAGCCTTGAGCCTTGAGCCTTGAGCCTTGAGCCTTAAGCCTTTTGCCTTGAGTCCTGACCGTTGAGCCGTGACTTGAGCCTTGATCCTTGATCCTTGAGACTTGAGCCTTGAGCATTGAGCTTTGAGCCTTGAGCCTTTAGCCTTGTGCCTTGAGCCTTGAGCCTTGAGCCTCGAGCCTGGAGCCTTGAGCCTTGAGCCTCGAGCCTTGAGCCTTGAGCCTTGAGCCTTGAGCCTTGAGCCTTGAGCCTTGATCCTTGAGACTTGAGCCTTGAGCCTTTTTCCTGGAGCCTTGAGCCTTGAGCCTAGAGCCTTGAGCCTTGAGCCTTGAGCTTTGAGCCTTCAGCATTGAGCCTTGAGCCTTGAGCCTTCAGCATTGAGCCTTGACCCTTGAGCCTTGAGCCTTGAGCCTTGATCATGGAGCCTTAAGCCTTGAGCCTTGAGCCTTGAGCCTTTTGCCTTGAGTCCTGACCCTTGAGCCGTGACTTGAGCCTTGATCCTTTATCCTTGAGCCTTAAGCCTTGAGCCTTGAGCCTTGAGCCTTGAGCCTTAAGCCTTTTGCCTTGAGTCCTGACCGTTGAGCCGTGACTTGAGCCTTGATCCTTGATCCTTGATCCTTGAGCATTGAGCCTTGAGCCATGAGCCTTTAGCCTTGTGCCTTGAGCCTTGATCTTTGAGCCTGGAGCCTCGAGCCTTGAGCCTTGAGCCTTGAGCCTTGAGCCTTGAGACTTGAGCCTTGAGCCTTGAGCCTTTTTCCTGGAGCCTTGAGCCTGGAGCCTAGAGCCTTGAGCCTTGAGCCTTGAGCCTTGATCCTTGATCCTTGAGCCTTGAACCTTGAGGCTGGAGCCTTGACCCTGGAGCCCAGAGCCTTGAGCCTTGAGTCTTGAGCCTTGAGCCTTGAGCCTTGAGCCTTGAGCCTTGAGCCTTAAGCCTTGGGTCTTGTGCCTTGAGCCTGGAGCCTTGAGCCTTGAGCCTTGAGCCTGGAGCCTTGAGCCTCGAGCCTCGAACCTTGAGCCTTGAGCCTTGAGCCTTGAGCCTTGAGCCTTTAGCCATGACCCTTGACCCTTGACCCTTGAGTGTTGAGCCTTGAGCCTTGACTTTTAAGCCTTGACCCTTGAGCCGTGACTTGAGCCTTGAACCTTCACTTTTGACTCTTGACACTTGAGCCGTGACCCTTGAGCCTTAAGCCTTGAACCTTGAGCATTGAGCCTGGAGCCTTGAGCCTTGAGCCTTGAGCCTTGAGCCTTTAGCCATGACCCTTGACCCTTGACCCTTGAGTGTTGAGCCTTGAGCCTTGACTTTTAAGCCTTGACCCTTGAGCCGTGACTTGAGCCTTGAACCTTCACTTTTGACTCTTGACACTTGAGCTGTGACCCTTGAGCCTTGAGCCTTGAGACTTGAGCCTTGAGCCTTGAGCCTTTTTCCTGGAGCCTTGACCCTTGAGCCTTGAGCCTTGAGCCTTGAGCCTTGAGCCTTGAGCCTTGAGCCTTAAGCCTTGAGCCTTCGGCATTGAGCCTTGAGCCTTGAGCCTTCAGCATTGAGCCTTGAGCCTTGAGCCTTGAGCCTTGAGCCTTGATCCTGGAGCCTTAAGCCTTGAGCCTTGAGCCTTTTCCCTTGAGTCCTGACCCTTGAGCCGTGACTTGAGCCTTGATCCTTTATCCTTGAGCCTTAAGCCTTGAGCCTTGAGCTTTGAGCCTTGAGCCTTGAGCCTTGAGCCTTGAGCCTTGAGCCTTGAGCCTTGAGCCTTGAGCCTTGAGCCTTGAGCCTTGAGCCTTGAGCATTGAGCCTTGATCCTTGAGCCTTGAGCCTTGAGCCTGGAGCATTGTGCCTTGAGCATTGAGCCTGGAGGCTTGAGCCTTGAGCCTGGAGCCTTGAGCCTTGAGCCTTGAGCCTGGAGCCTTGACCCTGGAGCCCAGAGCCTTGAGCCTTGAGTCTTGAGCCTTGAGCCTTGAGTCTTGAGCCTTGAGCCTTGAGCCTTGAGCCTTAAGCCTTGGGTCTTGTGCCTTGAGCCTGGAGCCTTGAGCCTGGAGCCTTGAGCCTTGAGCCTTGAGCCTTTAGCCATGACCCCTGACCCTTGACCCTTGAGTGTTGAGCCTTGAGCCTTGACTTTTAAGCCTTGACCCTTGAGCCGTGACTTGAGCCTTGAACCTTCACTTTTGACTCTTGACACCTAAGCCGTGACCCTTGAGCCTTAAGCCTTGAACCTTGAGCCTTGAGCCTTGAGCCTTGAGCCTTGAGCCTTGAGCCTTGAGCCTGGAGCCTTGAGCCTTGAGCCTTGAGCCTTGAGCCTCGAGCCTCGAGCCTTGAGCCTTGAGAGTTGTGCCATGAGCCTTGAGTCTTGAGCCTTGAGCCTTAAGCCTTGAGCCTTGTGCCTTGAGACTTGAGCCTTGAGCCTTGAGCCTTGAGCCTTGAGCCTTGAGACTTGAGCCTTGAGCCTTGAGCCTTGAGCCTTGAGCCTTGAGCCTGGAGCCTGGAGCCTTGAGCCTCGAGCCTCAAGCCTTGAGCCTTTAGACTTGAGTCCTGACCCTTGAGCCGTGACTTGAGCCTTGATCCTTGAGCCTTAAGCCTTGAACCTTGAACCTTGATCCTTGAGCCTTGAGCCTTGAGCGTTGAGCCTTGAGCCTGGAGCCTGGAGCCTGGAGCCTTGAGCCTTGAGCCTTGAGCCTTGAGTCTTGAGCCTTGAGCCTTGACCCTGGAGCCTTGAGCCTCGAGCCCAGAGCCTTGAGCCTTGAGTCTTGAGCCTTGAGCCTTGAGCCTTGAGCCTTGAGCCTTGTGCCTTGAGCCTTGAGCCTTGAGCATTGAGCCTTGAGCCTTGAGCCTTGAGGCTTGAGCCCTGAGCCTTGAGCCTTGAGCCTGGAGGCTTGAGCCTAGAGCCTTGAGCCTCGAGCCTCGAGCCTCAAGCCTCGAGCCTCGAGCCTCGAGCCTTGAGCCTTGAGCCTTGAGCCTTGAGCCTTGTGCCTTGAAACTTGAGCCTTGAGCCTTGAGCCTTGAGCCTTGAGCCTTGAGCCTTGAGCTTCGAGCCTCAAGCCTTGAGCCTTTAGACTTGACCCTTGACCCTTGTGCCTTGAGCCTTGAGCCTTGACACTTGAGCCATGACCCTTGACCCTTGACCCTTAAGTGTTGAGCCTTGAGCCTTGACTTTTGAGCCTTGACCCTTGAGCCGTGACTTGAGCCTTGAGCCTTGCGCCTTGAGCCTTGAGCCATGAGCCTTGAGCCTTAAGCCTTTTGCCTTGAGTCCTGACCGTTGACCCGTGACTTGAGCCTTGATCCTTGATCCTTGAGCCTTGAGCCTTGAGCCTTGAGCCTTGAGCCTTGAGACTTGAGCCTTGAGCCTTTAGCCTTAAGCCTTGAGCCTTGAGCCTTGAGCCTTGAGCCTTTTTCCTGGAACCTTGAGCCTTAAGTCTTGAGCCGTGATCCTTGAGCCTTGAGCCTTGAGCCTTCAGCATTGAGCCTTGAGCCTTGAGCCTTCAGCCTTGAGCCTGGAGCCTTAAGCCTTGAGCCTTGAGCCTTTTGCCTTGAGTCCTGACCCTTGAGCCGTGACTTGAGCCTTGATCCTTTATCCTTGAGCCTTAAGCCTTGAGCCTTGAGCCTTGAGCCTTGAGCCTTAAGCCTTTTGCCTTGAGTCCTGACCGTTGAGCCGTGACTTGAGCCTTGATCCTTGATCCTTGAGCCTTGAGCCTTGAGCCTTGAGCCTTGAGCCTTGAGCCTTGAGCCTTGAGCCTAGAGCTTTGAGCCTTGAGCCTTGAGCCTTGAGCCTTGAGCTTTGAGCCTTCAGCATTGAGCCTTGAGCCTTGAGCCTTCAGCATTGAGCCTTGAGCCTTGAGCCTTGAGCCTTGAGCCTTGATCCTGGAGCCTTAAGCCTTGAGCCTTGAGCCTTGAGCCTTTTGCCTTGAGTCCTGACCCTTGAGCCGTGACTTGAGCCTTGATCCTTTATCCTTGAGCCTTAAGCCTTGAGCCTTGAGCCTTGAGCCTTGAGCCTTAAGCCTTTTGCCTTGAGTCCTGACCGTTGAGCCGTGACTTGAGCCTTGATCCTTGATCCTTGATCCTTGATCCTTGAGCATTGAGCCTTGAGCCTTGAGCCTTTAGCCTTGTGCCTTGAGCCTTGAGCTTTGAGCCTGGAGCCTTGAGCCTTGAGCCTCGAGCCTTGAGCCTTGAGCCTTGAGCCTTGAGCCTTGAGACTTGAGCCTTGAGCCTTGAGCCTTTTTCCTGGAGCCTTGAGCCTGGAGCCTAGAGCCTTGAGCCTTGAGCCTTGAGCCTTGAGCCTTGAGCCTTGATCCTTGATCCTTGAGCCTTGAACCTTCAGGCTGGAGCTTTGACCCTGGAGCCCAGAGCCTTGAGCCTTGAGCCTTGAGTCTTGAGCCTTGAGCCTTGAGTCTTGAGCCTTGAGCCTTGAGCCTTAAGCCTTGGGTCTTGTGCCTTGAGCCTGGAGCCTTGAGCCTTGAGCCTTGAGCCTGGAGCCTTGAGCCTTGAGCCTCGAGCCTTGAGCCTTGAGAGTTGTGCCATGAGCCTTGAGTCTTGAGCCTTGAGCCTTAAGCCTTGAGCCTTGTGCCTTGACTTTTAAGCCTTGACCCTTGAGCCGTGACTTGAGCCTTGAACCTTCACTTTTGACTCTTGACACTTGAGCCGTGACCCTTGAGCCTTAAGCCTTGAACCTTGAGCATTGAGCCTTGAGCCTTGAGCCTTGAGCCTTGAGCCTGGAGCCTTGAGCCTTGAGCCTCGAGCCTCGAGCCTTGAGCCTTGAGAGTTGTGCCTTGAGCCTTGAGTCTTGAGCCTTGAGCCTTGAGCCTTGAGCCTTAAGCCTTGAGCCTTGTGCCTTGAGACTTGAGCCTTGAGCCTTGAGCCTTGAGCCTAGAGCCTTGAGCCTTGAGCCTTGAGCCTTGAGCCTTGAGCCTTGAGCCTTGAGCCTGGAGCCTCAAGCCTCAAGCCTTGAGCCTTTAGACTTGAGTCCTGACCCTTGAGCCGTGACTTGAGCCTTGATCCTTGAGCCTTAAGCCTTGAACCTTTAACCTTGATCCTTGAGCGTTGAGCCTTGAGCCTTGAGCGTTGAGCCTTGAGCCTTGAGCCTTGAGCCTTGAGCCTTGAGTCTTGAGCCTTGAGCCTTGACCCTGGAGCCTTGAGCCTCGAGCCCAGAGCCTTGAGCCTTGAGCCTTGAGCCTTGAGCCTTGAGCCTTGAGCCTTGAGCCTTGTGCCTTGAGCCTTGAGCATTGAGCCTTGAGCCTTGAGCCTGGAGGCTTGAGCCTTGAGCCTGGAGCCTCGAGCCTCGAGCCTCGAGCCTCGAGCCTTGAGCCTTGAGCCTTAAGCCTTGAGCCTTGAGCCTTGAGCCTTGAGCCTTGAGCCTTGAGCCTTGTGCCTTGAGACTTGAGCCTTGAGCCTTGAGCCTTGAGCCTTGAGCCTTTAGCTTCGAGCCTCAAGCCTTGAGCCTCTAGACTTGACCCTTGACCTTTGTGCCTTGAGCCTTGACACTTGAGCTATGACCCTTGACCCTTGACCCTTGAGTGTTGAGCCTTGAGCCTTGACTTTTGAGCCTTGACCCTTGAGCCGTGACTTGAGCCTTGAGCCTTGAGCCTTGAGCCTTGAGCCATGAGCCTTAAGCCTTTTGCCTTGAGTCTTGACCGTTGAGCCATGACTTGAGCCTTGATCCTTGATCCTTGAGCCTTGAGCCTTGAGCCTTGAGCCTGGAGCCTTGAGCCTTGAGCCTTTAGCCTTTAGCCTTGAGCCTTGAGCCTTGAGCCTTGAGCCTTGAGCCTTGAGCCTTTTTCCTGGAACCTTGAGCCTTAAGTCTTGAGCCGTGATCCTTGAGCCTGGAGCCTTGAGCCTTGAGCCTTCAGCATTGAGCCTTGAGCCTTGAGCCTTCAGCCTTGAGCCTGGAGCCTTAAGCCTTGAGCCTTGAGCCTTTTGCCTTGAGTCCTGACCCTTGAGCCGTGACTTGAGCCTTGATCCTTTATCCTTGAGCCTTAAGCCTTGAGCCTTGAGCCTTAAGCCTTTTGCGTTGAGTCCTGACCGTTGAGCCGTGACTTGAGCCTTGATCCTTGATCCTTGAGCCTTGAGCCTTGAGCATTGAGCTTTGAGCCTTGAGCCTTTAGCCTTGTGCCTTGAGCCTTGAGCCTTGAGCCTTGAGCCTGGAGCCTTGAGCCTTGAGCCTTGAGCCTCGAGCCTTGAGCCTTGAGCCTTGAGCCTTGAGACTTGAGCCTTGAGCCTTGAGCCTTTTTCCTGGAGCCTTGAGCCTTGAGCCTAGAGCCTTGAGCCTTGAGCCTTGAGCTTTGAGCCTTCAGCCTTGAGCCTTGAGCCTTGAGCCTTCAGCATTGAGCCTTGAGCCTTGAGCCTTGAGCCTTGGTCCTGGAGCCTTAAGCCTTGAGCCTTGAGCGTTTTGCCTTGTGTCCTGACCCTTGAGCCGTGAATTGAGCCTTGATCCTTTATCCTTGAGCCTTAAGCCTTGAGCCTTAAGCCTTGAGCCTTAAGCCTTAAGCCTTTTGCCTTGAGTCCTGACCGTTGAGCCGTGACTTGAGCCATGATCCTTGATCCTTGAGCCTTGAGCATTGAGCCTTGAGCCTTGAGCCTTTAGCCTTGTGCCTTGAGCCTTGAGCCTTTAGCCTGGAGCCTTGAGCCTTGAGCCTCGAGCCTTGAGCCTTGAGCCTTGAGCCTTGAGACTTGAGCCTTGAGCCTTTTTCCTGGAGCCTTGAGCCTGGAGCCTAGAGCCTTGAGCCTTGAGCCTTGAGCCTTAAGCCTTGAGCCTTGAGCCTTCAGCATTAAGCCTTAAGCCTTGAGCCTTGAGCCTTGAGCCTTGAGCCTTGAGCCTTGAGCCTTGAGCCTTGAGCCTTGAGCCTTGAGCCTTGAGCCTTGATCCTGGAGCCTTAAGCCTTGAGCCTTGAGCCTTTTGCCTTGAGTCCTGACCCTTGAGCCGTGACCTGAGCCTTGATCCTTTATCCTTGAGCCTTAAGCCTTGAACCTTGAGCCTTGAGCCTTGAGCCTTGATCCTTGAGCCTTGAGCCTTGAGCCTTAAGCATTGAGCCTTAAGCCTTAAGCCTTGATCCTTGAGCCTTGAGCCTTAAGCCTTGAGCATTGTGCCTTGAGCATTGAGCCTTGAGCCTTAGCCTTGAGCCTTGAGCCTTGAGCCTTGAGCCTTGAGCCTTGAGCCTTGAGCCTTGACCCTGGAGCCTTGACCCTGGATCCCAGAGCCTTGAGCCTTGAGTCTTGAGCCTTGAGCCTTGAGTCTTGAGCCTTGAGCCTTGAGCCTTGAGCCTTGAGCCTTAAGCCTTGGGTCTTGTACCTTGAGCCTGGAGCCTTGAGCCTTGAGCCTGGAGCCTTGAACCTTGAGCCTCGAGCCTTGAGCCTTGAGCCTTGAGCCTTGAGCCATGACCCTTGACCCTTGACCCTTGAGTGTTGAGCCTTGAGCCTTGACTTTTAAGCCTTGACCCTTGAGCCGTGACTTGAGCCTTGAACCTTCACTTTTGACTCTTGACACTTGAGCCGTGACCCTTGAGCCTTAAGCCTTGAACCTTGAGCCTTGAACCTTGAGCCTTGAGCCTTGAGCCTTGAGCCTTGAGCCTTGAGCCTTGAGCCTTGAGCCTTGAGCCTTGAGCCTTGAGCCTTGAGCCTTGAGCCTCGAGCCTCGAGCCTTGAGCCTTGAGAGTTGTGCCTTGAGCCTTGAGTCTTGAGCCTTGAGCCTTGAGCCTTGAGCCTTAAGCCTTGAGCCTTGTGCCTTGAGACTTGAGCCTTGAGCCTTGAGCCTTGAGCCTAGAGCCTTGAGCCTTGAGCCTTGAGCCTTGAGCCTTGAGCCTTGAGCCTTGAGCCTTGAGCCTGGAGCCTCAAGCCTCAAGCCTTGAGCCTTTAGACTTGAGTCCTGACCCTTGAGCCGTGACTTGAGCCTTGATCCTTGAGCCTTAAGCCTTGAACCTTTAACCTTGATCCTTGAGCGTTGAGCCTTGAGCCTTGAGCGTTGAGCCTTGAGCCTTGAGCCTTGAGCCTTGAGCCTTGAGCCTTGAGTCTTGAGCCTTGAGCCTTGACCCTGGAGCCTTGAGCCTCGAGCCCAGAGCCTTGAGCCTTGAGCCTTGAGCCTTGAGCCTTGAGCCTTGAGCCTTGAGCCTTGAGCCTTGTGCCTTGAGCCTTGAGCATTGAGCCTTGAGCCTTGAGCCTGGAGGCTTGAGGCTTGAGCCTTGAGCCTCGAGCCTCGAGCCTCGAGCCTTGAGCCTTAAGCCTTGAGCCTTGAGCCTTGAGCCTTGATCCTTGAGCCTTGAGCCTTGTGCCTTGAGACTTGAGCCTTGAGCCTTGAGCCTTGAGCCTTGAGCTTCGAGCCTCAAGCCTTGAGCCTTTAGACTTGACCCTTGACCTTTGTGCCTTGAGCCTTGACACTTGAGCCATGACCCTTGACCCTTGACCCTTGAGTGTTGAGCCTTGAGCCTTGACTTTTGAGCCTTGACCCTTGAGCCGTGACTTGAGCCTTGAGCCTTGAGCCTTGAGCCTTGAGCCATGAGCCTTAAGCCTTTTGCCTTGAGTCTTGACCGTTGAGCCATGACTTGAGCCTTGATCCTTGATCCTTGAGCCTTGAGCCTTGAGCCTTGAGCCTGGAGCCTTGAGCCTTGAGCCTTTAGCCTTTAGCCTTGAGCCTTGAGCCTTGAGCCTTGAGCCTTGAGCCTTGAGCCTTTTTCCTGGAACCTTGAGCCTTAAGTCTTGAGCCGTGATCCTTGAGCCTTGAGCCTTGAGCCTTGAGCCTTCAGCATTGAGCCTTGAGCCTTGAGCCTTCAGCCTTGAGCCTGGAGCCTTAAGCCTTGAGCCTTGAGCCTTTTGCCTTGAGTCCTGACCCTTGAGCCGTGACTTGAGCCTTGATCCTTTATCCTTGAGCCTTAAGCCTTGAGCCTTGAGCCTTAAGCCTTTTGCGTTGAGTCCTGACCGTCGAGCCGTGACTTGAGCCTTGATCCTTGATCCTTGAGCCTTGAGCCTTGAGCATTGAGCTTTGAGCCTTGAGCCTTTAGCCTTGTGCCTTGAGCCTTGAGCCTTGAGCCTTGAGCCTGGAGCCTTGAGCCTTGAGCCTCGAGCCTTGAGCCTTGAGCCTTGAGCCTTGAGACTTGAGCCTTGAGCCTTGAGCCTTGAGCCTTTTTCCTGGAGCCTTGAGCCTTGAGCCTTGAGCCTAGAGCCTTGAGCCTTGAGCCTTGAGCTTTGAGCCTTCAGCCTTGAGCCTTGAGCCTTCAGCATTGAGCCTTGAGCCTTGAGCCTTGAGCCTTGAGCCTTGGTCCTGGAGCCTTAAGCCTTGAGCCTTGAGCGTTTTGCCTTGAGTCCTGACCCTTGAGCCGTGACTTGAGCCTTGATCCTTTATCCTTGAGCCTTAAGCCTTGAGCCTTGAGCCTTGAGCCTTAAGCCTTAAGCCTTTTGCCTTGAGTCCTGACCGTTGAGCCGTGACTTGAGCCATGATCCTTGATCCTTGAGCCTTGAGCATTGAGCCTTGAGCCTTGAGCCTTTAGCCTTGTGCCTTGAGCCTTGAGCCTTTAGCCTGGAGCCTTGAGCCTTGAGCCTCGAGCCTTGAGCCTTGAGCCTTGAGCCTTGAGACTTGAGCCTTGAGCCTTTTTCCTGGAACCTTGAGCCTGGAGCCTAGAGCCTTGAGCCTTGAGCCTTGAGCCTTAAGCCTTGAGCCTTGAGCCTTCAGCATTAAGCCTTAAGCCTTGAGCCTTGAGCCTTGAGCCTTGAGCCTTGAGCCTTGAGCCTTGAGCCTTGATCCTGGAGCCTTAAGCCTTGAGCCTTTTGCCTTGAGTCCTGACCCTTGAGCCGTGACCTGAGCCTTGATCCTTTATCCTTGAGCCTTAAGCCTTGAACCTTGAGCCTTGAGCCTTGAGCCTTGATCCTTGAGCCTTGAGCCTTGAGCCTTAAGCATTGAGCCTTAAGCCTTAAGCCTTGATCCTTGAGCCTTGAGCCTTAAGCCTTGAGCGTTGTGCCTTGAGCATTGAGCCTTGAGCCTTAGCCTTGAGCCTTGAGCCTTGAGCCTTGAGCCTTGAGCCTTGAGCCTTGAGCCTTGAGCCTTGAGCCTTGACCCTGGAGCCTTGACCCTGGATCCCAGAGCCTTGAGCCTTGAGTCTTGAGCCTTGAGCCTTGAGTCTTGAGCCTTGAGCCTTGAGCCTTGAGCCTTAAGCCTTGGGTCTTGTACCTTGAGCCTGGAGCCTTGAGCCTTGAGCCTGGAGCCTTGAACCTTGAGCCTCGAGCCTTGAGCCTTGAGCCTTGAGCCTTGAGCCATGACCCTTGACCCTTGACCCTTGAGTGTTGAGCCTTGAGCCTTGACTTTTAAGCCTTGACCCTTGAGCCGTGACTTGAGCCTTGAACCTTCACTTTTGACTCTTGACACTTGAGCCGTGACCCTTGAGCCTTAAGCCTTGAACCTTGAGCCTTGAACCTTGAGCCTTGAGCCTTGAGCCTTGAGCCTTGAGCCTTGAGCCTTGAGCCTTGAGCCTTGAGCCTTGAGCCTTGAGCCTTGAGCCTTGAGCCTTGAGCCTTAAGCGTTGAGCCTTGAACCTTGACCCTTGACTTTTGACCCTTGACCGTGACCCTTGAGCCTTTAGCTTTGAACCTTGAGCCTTCATCCTTGAGCCATGAGCCTTTAGACTTGAGCCTTGAGCCTCGAGCCTTGAGCCTTGAGCCTTGAGCCTTGAGCCTTGATCCTTGAGCCTTGAGCCTTGAGCCTTGAGCCTTGACCCTTGAGTGTTGAGCCTTGAGCCTTGAGTCTTGAACCTTGAGCCTTGAGTCTTGAGCCTGGAGCCTGGAGCCTTGAGCCTTGAACCTTGAGCCTGGAGTCTTGAGCCTGGAGCCTGGAGCCTTGAGCCTCGAGCCTCGAGCCTTGAGCCTTGAGCCTTCAGCCTAGAGCCTTGAGACTTGAGCCTTGAGCCTTGAGCCTTGAGCCTTGAGTCTTGAGCCTCGAGCCTCAAGCCTTGAGCCTTGAGCCTTGACCCTTGACCCTTGTGCCTTGAGCCTTGACCCTTGAGACTTGATCCATGACCCTTGACCCTTGACCCTTGAATGTTGAGCCCTGAGCCTTGACTTTTGAGCCTTGACAGTTGAGCCTTGAGCCTTGAGCCTTGAGCCTTGAGTCTTGACACTTGACCCTTGAGTGTTGAGCCTTGAGCTTTGAACCGTGACTTGAGCCTTGAGCCTTGAGCCTTGAGCCTTGAGCCTTGAGCCTTTTTCCTGGAACCTTGAGCCTTGATCCTTGAGCCTTGAGCCTTGAGCCTTGAGCCTTGAGCCTTGAGCCTTAAGCGTTGAGCCTTGAGCCTTGAGCCTTGAGCCTTGAGCCTTGAGCCTTGAGTCCTGACCCTTGAGCCGTGACTTGATCCTTGAGCCTTAATCCATGAGCCTTGAGCCTTGAACCTTGAGCCTTGAGCCTTGAACATTGATCCTTGAGCCTTTTTCCTTTTGCCTTGAACCTGAGCCTTAAGTCTTGAGCCTTGAACCTTGAACCTTGAGCCTTGAGCCTTGAGCCTTGAGCCTTGAGCCTTGATCCTTGAACCTTGAGCCTTGAGCCTTGAGCCTTGATCCTTGACCCTTGAGCCTTGACCCTGGAGCCTTGAGCCTCGAGCCATGGAGCCCTGAGCCTCGAGCCCTGAGCCTTGAGCCTTGAGGAGCCTTGACGCTTGAGCCTTGAGCCTTGAGCCTTGAACCTTGAGGCTTGAGCCTTGAGCCTCGAGCCTTGACCCTAGACCCTTGACCATTTAGCCTTGAGCCTTGAGCCTTTTTCCTTGAACCTTGAACCATAAGCCTTGAGCCTCGAGCTTTGAGCCTTGAGCCTTGAGCCTTGAGCCTTGAGCCTTGAGACTTGAGCCTTGAGCCTTGAGCCTTAACCCTTGACCCTTGAACGTTGACCCTCTACCCTTGAGTGTTGTGCCTTGAGCCTTTTTCCTTGAACCTTGAGCCTTAAGCCTTGAGCATTGAGCCTTGAGCATTGAGCCTTGAGCCTTGAGCCTTGAGCCTTGAGCCTTGAGCCTTGAGCCTTGAGCCTTGAGCCTTGAGCCTTGACCCTGGAGCCTTGAACCTGGAGCCCAGAGCCTTGAGCCTTGAGCCTTGAGTCTTGAGCCTTGAGCCTTGAGCCTTGAGCCTTGAGCCTTGAGCCTTAAGCCTTGGGTCTTGTGCCTTGAGCCTGGAGCCTTGAGCCTTGAGCCTTGAGCCTTGAGCCTTGAGCCTTGAGCCTGGAGCCTTGAGCCTCGAGCCTTGAGCCTTGTGCCTTGAGACTTGAGCCTTGAGCCTTGAGCCTTGAGCCTCGAGCCTTGAGCCTTGAGCCTTGAGCCTTGAGCCTCGAGCCTCGAGTCTCGAGCCTCAAGCCTTGACCCTTGACCCTTGACCCTTGTGCCTTGAGCCTTGAGACTTGAGCCATGACCCTTGACACTTGACCCTTAAGTGTTGAGCCTTGAGCCTTCACTTTTGAGCCTTGACCCTTGAGCCGTGACTTGAGCCTTGAGCCTTCACTTTTGACTTTTGACACGTGAGCCGTGACCCTTGAGCCTTAAGCCTTAAACCTTGAGATTTGAGCCTTGAGCCTTGAGCCTTGAGCCTTGAGCCTTGAGCCTTGAGCCTTGAGCCTAGAGCCTTGAGCCTGGGGCCTGGAGCCTGGAGCCTGGAGCCTTGAGCCTTGAGCCTTGAGCCTTGAGCCTTGAGCCTTGAGCCTTGAGCCTTGAGCCTTGAGCCTTGAGCCTTGAGCCTTGAGCCTTGAGCCTTGAGCCTTGAGACTTGAGCCTTGAGCCTTGAGCCTTGAGCCTCGAGCCTCGAGCCTCGAGCCTTGAGCCTTGACCCTTGACCCTTGACCCTTGTGCCTTGAGCCTTGAGCCTTGAGACTTGAGCGATGACCCTTGACCCTTGAGTGTTGAGCCTTGAGCCTTGACTTTTAGCCTTGACCCTTGAGCCGTGACTTGAGCCTTGAGCCTTAATTTTTGACTCTTGACACTTGAGCCGTGACCCTTGAGCCTTAAGCCTTGAACCTTGAGCCTTGAGCCTTGAGCCTTGATCCTTGAGCCTTGAGCCTTGAGCCTTGAGCCTTGAGCCTTGAGCCTTGAGCCTTAAGCCTTAAGTCTTGAGCCTTGAACCTTGACCCTTGACTTTTGACCCTTGAGCGTGACCCTTGAGCCTTTATCTTTGAACCTTGAGCCTTCATCCTTGAGCCATGAGCCTTTAGACTTGAGCCTTGAGCCTTTAGCCTTGCGCCTTGAGCCTTGAGCCTTGAGCCTTGACCCTTGAGTGTTGAGCCTTGAGCCTTGAACCGTGACTTGAGCCTTGAGCCTTTTTCCTGGAACCTTGAGCCTTAAGCCTTAAGCCTTAAGCCTTGAGCCTTGAGTCTTTTGCCTTGAGTCCTAACCCTTGAGCCGTGACTTGAGCCTTCATCCTTGATCCTTGAGCGTTAAGCCTTGAACCTTGAGCCTTGAACCTTGAGCCTTGAACCTTGATCCTTGAGCCTTTTTCCTTTTGCCTTGAACCCTGAGCCTTGAGCCTTAAGCCTTGAGCCTTGAGCCTTGAACCTTAAAACCTTGAGCCTTGAGCCTTGAGCCTTGAGCCTTGAGCCATGAGCCTTGAGCGTGGAGCCTTGAGCGTCGAGCCCTTGAGCGTTGACCCTCGAGCCCTGAGCCTTGAGACTTGAGCCTTGAGCCTTGAGCCTTGAGCCTTGAGCCTTAACCCTTGACCCTTGAACGTGGAGCCTCTACCCTTGAGTGTTGTGCCTTGAGCCTTTTTCCTAGAACCTTGAGCCTTAAGCCTTGAGCATTGAGCCTTGAGCATTGAGCCTTGAGGCTTGAGCCTTGAGCCTGGAGCCTTGAGCCTTGAGACTTGAGCCTTGAGCCTTGAGCCTTGAGCCTCGAGCCTCGAGCCTTGAGCCTTGACCCTTGACGCTTGACCCTTGTGCCTTGAGCCTTGAGCCTTGAGACTTGAGCCATGACCCTTGACCCTTGACCCTTGAGTGTTGAGCCTTGAGCCTTGACTTTTAGCCTTGACCCTTGAGCCGTGACTTGAGCCTTGAGCCTTAATTTTTGACTTTTGACTTGAGCCGTGACCCTTGAGCCTTAAGCCTTGAACCTTGAGCCTTGAGCCTTGAGCCTTGAGCCTTGATCCTTGAGCCTTGAGCCTTGAGCCTTGAGCCTTGAGCCTTGAGCCTTGAGCCTTGAGCCTTGAGCCTGGAGCCTTGAGCCTTAAGCCTTAAGCCTTGAGCCTTGAGCCTTGACCCTTGACCCTTGACCCTTGTGCCTTGAGCCTTGAGCCTTGAGACTTGAGCGATGACCCTTGACCCTTGAGTGTTGAGCCTTGAGCCTTGACTTTTAGCCTTGACCCTTGAGCGTGACTTGAGCCTTGAGCCTTCATTTTTGACTCTTGACACTTGAGCCGTGACCCTTGAGCCTTAAGCCTTGAACCTTGAGCCTTGAGCCTTGAGCCTTGATCCTTGATCCTTGAGCCTTGAGCCTTGAGCCTTGAGCCTTGAGCCTTGAGCCTTGAGCCTTGAGCCTTGAGCCTTAAGCCTTGAGCCTTGAACCTTGACCCTTGACTTTTGACCCTTGAGCGTGACCCTTGAGCCTTTAGCTTTGAACCTTGAGCCTTCATCCTTGAGCCATGAGCCTTTAGACTTGAGCCTTGAGCCTTTAGCCTTGCGCCTTGAGCCTTGAGCCTTGAGCCTTGAGCCTTGACCCTTAAGTGTTGTGCCTTGAGCCTTGAACCGTGACTTGAGCCTTGAGCCTTTTTCCTGGAACCTTGAGCCTTAAGCCTTAAGCCTTAAGCCTTGAGCCTTGAGCCTTTTGCGTTGAGTCCTGACCCTTGAGCCGTGACTTGAGCCTTCATCCTTGATCCTTGAGCGTTAAGCCTTGAACCTTGAGCCTTGAACCTTGATCCTTGAGCCTTTTTCCTTTTGCCTTGAACCTGGAGCCTTGAGCCTTAAGCCTTGAGCCTTGAGCCTTGAACCTTAAAACCTTGAGCCTTGAGCTTTGAGCCTTGAGCCTTGAGCCTTGAGCCATGAGCCTTGAGCGTGGAGCCTTGAGCGTCGATCCCTTGAGCGTTGACCCTCGAGCCCTGAGCCTTGAGCCTTGAGCCTTGAACCTTGACCCTTGACTTTTGACCCTTGACCGTGACCATTGAGCCTTGAGCTTTGAACCTTGATCCTTGAACCTTGAGCCTTGAGCCTTGAGCCTTGAACCTTGAGCCTTGAGTCTTGAGCCTGGAGCCTGGAGCCTGGAGCCTTGAGCCTCGAGCCTGGAGCCTCGAGCCTCGAGCCTGGAGCCTCGAGCCTCGAGCCTCGAGCCTCGAGCCTTGAGCCTTGAGCCTTGAGCCTTGAGCCTTGAGCCTTGAGCCTTGAGCCTTGAGCCTTTTTCCATGAACCTTGAATCTTGAGCCTTGAGCTTTAAGCCTGGAGCCTTGAGCCTTGAGCCTTGAGCCTTGAGCCTTGAGCCTTGAGCCTTGAGCCTTGAGCCTTGAGCCTTGAGCCTTGAGCCTTGAGCCTTGAGCCTTGAGCCTTGAGCCTTGAGCCTTGAGCCTTGAGCCTTGAGCCTTGAGCCTGGAGCCTTGAGCCTTGAGCATTGAGCCTTGAGCCTCGAGCCTCAAGCCTTGAGCCTTGAGCCTTGACCCTTGACCCCTGAGCCTTGAGCCTTGAGAATTGAGCCATGACCCTTGACCCTTGACCCTTGAATGTTGAGCCCTGAGCCTTGAGACTTGAGCCATGACCCTTGACCCTTGACCCTTGAATGTTGAGCCCTGAGCCTTGACTTTTGAGCCTTGACCGTTGAGCCTTGAGCCTTGAGACTTGAGCCTTGAGCCTTGACACTTGACCCTTAAGTGTTGAGCCTTGAGCTTTGAACCGTGACTTGAGCCTTGAGCCTTGAGCCTTTTTCCTGGAACCTTGAGCCTTGATCCTTGATCCTTGAGCCTTGAGCCTTGACCCTTGATCCTTGAGCCTTGAGCCCTGAGCCTTTTGCCTTGAGTCCTGACCCTTGAGCCGTGACTTGAGCCTTGATCCTTGATCCTTGAGCCTTGAGCCTTGAACCTTGAGCCTTGAGCCTTGAACCTTGATCCTTGAGCCTTTTGACTTTTGCCTTGAACCTGGAGCCTTAAGTCTTGAGCCTTGAACCTTGAACCTTGAGCCTTGATCCTTGAGCCTTGAGCCTTGAGCCTTGAGCCTTTTTGATAAAGGGCTATGCCCGGCAAAAATTATATCATCAAAAGAAAAGTTATTTACAAACAAAGATGGGTAAAAAATACCACATCTTAAAAATAACTACTTGGCCTCCCAAAACATGCTTTGGGAATAAGACCAACAAAAGAAGCATAACTCTATAACCAATATCTAAACCTATTCTAGGTATACCAAAAAAACTAAGATTATAAAATAATCTTTTAACATCAAAAGACAAAATACCTAAAGCATCCTTAATCTTCCAAGTCTCGACTTTTACAATCAACTTGCACTTGTGATTAGGCTTGATCTTCAAATTGTGTACTTTCATCTTGACACAATCCATGCACATATCAATCTTCACTCCATCATTATCATAACCCGGATTAAGGTTTAATTTTGACCCAATGAAGGTCAAAATTAAACCCATAATGCCATAACAATTTGTTATAACACTACAATCCCTAAGAATCAAATCTGCCTTTGGCCCGAGATAAGTCAACATCCAATTCAAAAAACAATAACACTTTGACCGGATATAATTAGCCTTTCCCAAATTCGACCCGATGAAAATCAAGACAACAAAAATATAAAATCCATGGACATTACCTAAATAATAGTGTATTATGTAGGCAATGCAGAATTTTGACTCAGAGTAAGTCAAAATCCTCATAGATAAGCAATTCAACCCAAATTCACCATCTTTGACTTTCAGAAAGTCAACAGTCGCCCAGACATCAAATCTGTTCCTCAAAACCATCTTCAATTTTGACTTTGAAAAAGTCAATCTTCCTACAACAACATTGCCAACCTGTGACAAGCATGGTGAATTAATAACCCTTAGGAATTTGGCCATATCACATCTTTGACAGAAATTGTCCTGACTATGACCAAAACCTTTAATTAGGGTTATAATCCACCATTTTCCAATCAATATGCAGCACTTTAAAAGTCTGCCCATATGCCTAAAGATCTTCAAAACAGCAGCCATGAAACATCCATAATTAGGGCAGATAATATCCAAAATCCAAATGGTAAAATTTTGACCTGCAAAACATATAAAGAAGGAACTGCAGCTCACACTTAAAACGCACAAAAAAATCCTTAATTTACGACTATCCTTTATGCAGTGCAGCTCATAGCAGTTGTTGGTATAAAGGCCCAACGGGCCAGATGAGCCTTGAGCCTTGAGCCTTGAGCCTTGAGCCTTGAGCCTTGAGCATTGAGCCTTGAGCCTTGAGCCTTGAGCCTTGACCCTGGAGGCTTGAGCCTCAAGCCCAGGAGCCCTGAGCCTGGAGCCCTGAGCCTTGAGCCTTGAGGAGCCTTGACGCTTGAGCCTTGAGCCTTGAACCTTGAGGCTTGAGCCTTGAGCCTCGAGCCTCGAGCCTTGACCCTAGACCCTTGACCATTTAGCCTTGAGCCTTGATCCTTGAGCCTTTTTCCTTGAACCTTGAACAATAAGCCTTGAGCCTTGAGCTTTGAGCCTTGAGCCTTGAGCCTTGAGCCTTGAGCCTTGAGCCTTGAGCCTTGAGCCTTGAGCCTTGAGCCTTAAGCCTTTTGCCTTGAGTCCTGACCCTTGAGCCGTGGCTTGAGCCTTGATCCTTGATCCTTGAGCCTTGAACCTTGAGCCTTGAGCCTTGAGCCTTGAGCCTTGAGCCTTGAGCCTTGAGCCTTGAGCCTTGAGCCTGGAGCCTGGAGCCTTGAGCCTCGAGCCCTGTGCCTTGAGCCTTGAGGCTTGAGCCTTGAGCCTTGAGCCTTGAGCCTTGAACCTTGAGCCTTGAGCCTTGAGCCTTGAGCCTTGAGCCTTGTGCCTTGAGACTTGAGCCTTGAGCCTTGAGCTTTATGCCTCGAGCCTCGAGCCTTGAGGCTTGAGCCTTGAGCCTTGAGCCTTGAGCCTTGAGCCTTGAGCCTTGAGCCTCGAGCCTCGAGCCTCGAGCCTCGAGCCTCTAGCTTCGAGCCTCGAGCCTCGAGCCTTGAGCCTTGAGCCTTGAGCCTTGAGCCTTGAGCCTTGAGCCTTGAGCCTTGAGACTTGAGCCTTGACCCTTGACCCTTGAGTGTTGAGCCTTGAGCCTTGACTTTTGAGCCTTGACCCTTGAGCCGTGACTTGAGCCTTGACTTTTGACTATGACACTAGAGCCGTGACCCTTGAGCCTTAAGCCTTGAATGTTGATCCTTGAGCCTTGAGCCTTGAGCCTTGAGCCTTGACCCCTGGAGCCTTGAGCCTCGAGTCCTGGAGCCTTGAGCCTCGAGCCCTCAGCCTTGAGCCTTTAGGAGCCTTGAGTCTTGAGCCTTGAGCCTTGAGCCTTGAGCCTTGAGCCTTGAGCCTTGATCCTGGAACCTCGAACCTCGAACCTCGAACCTCGAGCCTCGAGCCTTGACCTTTGACCCTTTAGCCTTGAGCCTCGAGCCTTGAGCCTTGAGCCTTGAGCCTTGAGCCTTGAGCCTTGATCCTTGATCCTTGAGCCTTGAGCCTTGATCCTTGATCCTTGAGCCTTGAGCCTTGAGCCTTGAGACATGAGCCTTGACCCTTGACCCTTGACCCTTGAGTGGTGAGCCTCGAGCCTTGACTTTTGAGCCTTGACCCTTTAGCCGTGACTTGAGCCTTGAGCCTTGACCCTTGAGCCTTGACCCTTGACCCTTGAACGTTGACCCTCTACCCTTGAGTGTTGTGCCTTGAGCCTTTTTCCTTGAACCTTGAGCCTTAAGCCTTGAGCATTGAGCCTTGAGCATTGAGCCTTGAGCCTTGAGCCTTGAGCCTTGAGCCTTGAGCCTTGAGCCTTGACCCTGGAGCCTTGAGCGATGAGCCTTGAGCCTTGACCCTTGAGCCTTGAGCCTTGAGCCTTGAGCCTTGAGCCTTGAGCCTTGAGCCTGGAGCCTTGAGCCTTGAGCCTTTAGCCTTGAGCCTTGAGCCTTGAGCCTTGAGCCTTGAGCCTCGAGCCTCGAGCCTCGAGCCTTGAGCCTTGACCCTTGAGCCTTGAGCCTTGAGCCTTGAGCCTTGAGCCTTGAGCCTTGAGCCTTGAGCCTTGAGCCTTTTTCCTTGAACCTTGAGCCTTAAGCCTTGAGCCTTGAGCCTTGAGCCTTGAGCCTTGAGCCTTGAGCCTCGAGCCTTGACCCTTGACCCTTGACCCTTGACCCTTTAGCCTTGAGCCTTGAGCTTTGAGCCTTGAGCCTTGAGCCTCGAGCCTTGAACCTTGAGCCTTGAGCCTTGAGCCTTGAGCCTTGAGCCTTGATCCTTGATCCTTGAGCCTTGAGCCTTGAGCCTTGAGACATGAGCCTTGAGCCTTGACCCTTGACCCTTGAGTGTTGAGCCTCGAGCTTTGACTTTTGAGCGTTGACCCTTGAGCCGTGACTTGACCCTTGAGCCTTGAGCGTTGACCCTTGAGCCTTGACCCTTGACCCTTGAACGTTGACCCTCTACCCTTGAGTGTTGTGCCTTGAGCTTTTTTCCTTGAACTTTGAGCCTTAAGCCTTGAGCATTGAGCCTTGAGCATTGAGCCTTGAGCCTTGAGCCTTGAGCCTTGAGCCTTGAGCCTTGAGCCTTGAGCCTTGAGCCTTGAGCCTTGACCCTGAGCCTTGAGCCTTGATCCTCGAGCCTCAAGCCTCGAGCCTTGACCCTTGACCCTTGTGCCTTGAGCCTTGAGCCTTGAGACTTGAGCCATGACCCTTGACACTTGACCCTTGAGTGTTGAGCCTTGAGCCTTCACTTTTGAGACTTGACCCTTGAGCCGTGACTTGAGCCTTGAGCCTTGACTTTTGACTTTTGACACGTGAGCCGTGACCCTTGAGCCTTAAGCCTTGAACCTTGAGCCTTGAGCCTTGAGCCTTGAGCCTTGAGCCTTGAGCCTTGAGCCTTGAGCCTTGAGCCTTGAGCCTTGAGCCTGGAGCCTCGAGCCTTCAGCCTTGAGCCTTGAGCCTTGAGCCTTGAGCCTTATGCCTCGAGCCTCGAGCCTCGAGTCTCGAGCCTCGACCCTTTAGCCTTAAGCCTTGACCCTTTAGCTTTGAGCCTTGATCCTTGAGCCATGAGCCTTGAGCTTTTTTCCTTGAACCTTGAGCTTTGAGCCTTGATCCTTGAGCCTTGAGCCTTGAGCCTTGAGCCTTGAGCCTTGAGCTTTGAGCCTTGAGCCTTGAGCCTTGAGCCTTGAGCCTCGAGCCTCGAGCATCGAGCCTTGACCCTTGACCCTTTAGCCTTGAGCCTTGAGCTTTGAGCCTTGAGCCTTGAGCCTTTTTCCTTGAACCTTGAGCCTTGAGCCTTGAGCCTTGAGCCTTGACCCCTTGAGCCTTGAGCCTTGCGCCTTGAGCCTTGAGCTTTGAGCCTTGAGCCTTGAGCCTTGAGCCTTCAGCCTTGAGCCTTGAGCCTTGAGCCTTGAGCCTCGAGCCTCGAGCCCCGAGCCTTGACCCTTGAGCCTTTAGCCTTGAGCCTTGAGCTTTGAGCCTTGAGCCTTGAGCCTTTTTCCTTGAACCTCGAGCCTTGAGCCTTGAGCCTTGAGCCTTGAGCCTTGAGCCTTGAGCCTTGAGCCTTGAGCCTTGAGACATGAGCCTTGAACCTTGACCCTTGACCCTTGAGTGTTGTGCCTTGAGCCTTGACTTTTGAGCCTTGACCCTTGAGTCGTGACTTGAGCCTTGAGCCTTGAGCCTTGAGCCTTTTTCCATGAACCTTGAACCTTGAGCCTGAAGCCTTAATCCTTGAGCCTTAAGCCTAGACCCTTGAGCCTTGAGCCTTGAGCCTTGAGCCTGGAGCCTTGAGCCTTGAGCCTCGAGCCTCGAGCCTCGAGCCTTGTCCCTTGACCCTTTACCCTTGAGCCTTGAGCCTTGAGCCATGAGCCTAGAGCCTTGAGCCTTGAGCCTTGAGCCTTGAGCCTTTTTCATTGAACCTTGAGCATTAAGCCTTGAGCCTTGAGCCTTGAGCCTTGAGCCTTGAGCCTCGAGCCTTGTGCCTTGAATCCTTGCCCTTGAGCCATTACTTGAGCCTTGATCCTTGATCCTCGAGCCTTGAGCCTTGAGCCTTGACCCTCTAGCTTTGAGCCTTGAGCCTTGAGCCTTGTGCCTTGAGCCTTTTTCCTTGAACCTTGAGCCTTGAGCATTGAGCCTTGAGCCTTGAGCCTTGAGCCTTGAGCCTCGAGACATGAGCCTTGACCCTTGACCCTTGACCCTTGAGTGTTGAGCCTTGAGCCTTGACTTTTGAGCCTTGAACCTTGAGCCGTTACTTGAGCCTTGAGCCTTGACTTTTGAGCCTTGAACCTTGAGCCGTTACTTGAGCCTTCAGCCTTGAGCCTTTTTCCATGAACCTTGAACCTTGAGCCTTGACTTTTGAGCCTTGAACCTTGAGCCGTTACTTGAGCCTTGAGCCTTTTTCCATGAACCTTGAACCTTGAGCCTTGAGCCTTGAGCCTTGAGCCTTGAGCCTTGAGCCTTGAGCCTTGAGCCTTGAGCCTTGAGCTTTGAGCCTTGAGCCTTGAGCCTTGAGCCTTGAGCCTTGAGCCTCGAGTCTCGAGCGTCGAGCCTCGAGCCTTGACCCTTGACCCTTTAGCCTTGAGCCTTGAGCTTTGAGCCTTGAGCCTTGAGCCTTTTTCCTTGAACCTTGAGCCTTGAGCCTTGAGCCTTGAGCCTTAAGCCTTGAGCCTTGAGCCTTGAGCTTTGAGACATGAGCCTTGAACCTTGACCCTTGACCCTTGAGTGTTGTGCCTTGAGCCTTGACTTTTGAGCCTTGACCCTTGAGTCGTAACTTGAGCCTTGAGCCTTGAGCCTTGAGCCTTGAGCCTTGAGCCTTTTTCCATGAACCTTGAACCTTGAGCATGAAGCCTTAATCCTTGAGCCTTTAGCCTAGAGCCTTGAGCCTTGAGCCTTGAGCCTTGAGCCTTGAGCCTTGAGCCTGGAGCCTTGAGCCTCGAGCCTTTAGCCTCGAGCCTTGACCCTTGATCCTTTAGCCTTGAGCCTTGAGCCTTGAGCCTAGAGCCTTGAGCCTTGAGCCTTGAGCCTTGAGCCTTGAGCCTTGAGTCTTGAGCCTTTTTCCTTGAGACTTGAGCCTTGAGCCTTGAGCCTTGAGCCTGGAGCATTGAGCATCGAGCCTCGAGCCTCGAGCCTCGAGCCTTGACCCTTGACCCTTGACCCTTTAGCATTTAGCCTTGAGCCTTGAGCCTAGAGCCTTGAGCCTTGAGCCTTGAGCCTTGAGCCTTTTTCCTTGAACCTTGAGCCTTGAGCCTTGAGCCTTGAGCCTTGAGCCTTGAGCCTTGAGCCTTGAGCCTTGAGCCTTGAGCCTCGAGCCTTGAGCCTCGAGCCTCGAGCCTCGAGCCTTGACCCTTGACCCTTTAGCCTTGAGCCTTGAGCCTTGAGCCTTGCGCCTTGAGCCTTGACCATGGAGCCTTGAGCCTTGAGCCTTGACCATGGAGCCTTGAGCCTTGAGCCTTGAGCCTTGAGCCTCGAGCCTCGAGCCTCTAGCCTTGACCCTTGACCCTTTAGCCTTGAGCCTTGAGCGTTGAGCCTTGAGCCTTGAGCCTTGAGCCTTGAGCCTTGAGCCTTGAGCCTTGATCCTTGAGCCTTGAGCCTTGAGCCTTGAGCCTTGAGCCTTGAGCCTGGAGCCTTGAGCCTTGATCCTGGAGCCTTGAGCCTCGAGCCTCGAGCCTTGACCCTTGACCCTTTAGCCTTGAGCCTTGAGTCTTGAGCCTTGAGCCTAGAGCCTTGAGCCTTGAGCCTTGAGCCTTGAGCCTTGAGCCTTGAGCCTTGAGTCTTGAGCCTTTTTCCTTGAGACTTGAGCCTTGAGCCTTGAGCCTTGAGCCTGGAGCATTGAGCATCGAGCCTCGAGCCTCGAGCCTTGACCCTTGACCCTTGACCCTTTAGCCTTGAGCCTTGAGCTTTGAGCCTTGAGCCTTGAGCCTTGAGCCTCGAGCCTCGAGCCTTGACCCTTGACCCTTTAGCCTTGAGCCTTGAGCTTTGAGCCTTGAGCCTTTTTCCTTGAACCTTGAGCCTTGAGCCTTGAGCCTTGAGCCTTGAGCCTTGAGCCTTGAGCTTTGAGACATGAGCCTTGAACCTTGACCCTTGACCCTTGAGTGTTGTGCCTTGAGCCTTGACTTTTGAGCCTTGACCCTTGAGTCGTGACTTGAGCCTTGAGCCTCGAGCCTTCAGCCTTTTTCCATGAACCTTGAACCTTGAGCCTGAAGCCTTAATCCTTGAGCCTTAAGCCTAGAGCCTTGAGCCTTGAGCCTTGAGCCTTGAGCCTTGAGCCTTGAGCCTTGAGCCTTGAGCCTTGAGCCTTGAGCCTGGAGCCTTGAGCCTCGAGCCTTGAGCCTCGAGCCTTGACCCTTGACCCTTTAGCCTTGAGCCTTGAGCCTTGAGCCTAGAGCCTTGAGCCTTGAGCCTTGAGTCTTGAGCCTTTTTCCTTGAGACTTGAGCCTTGAGCCTTGAGCCTTGAGCCTTGAGCCTCGAGCCTGGAGCATTGAGCATCGAGCCTCGAGCCTCGAGCCTTGACCATTGACCCTTGACCCTTTAGCATTGAGCCTTGAGCCTTGAGCCTAGAGCCTTGAGCCTTGAGCCTTGAGCCTTGAGCCTTTTTCCTTGAACCTTGAGACTTGAGCCTTGAGCCTTGAGCCTTGAGCGTTGAGCCTTGAGCCTTGAGCCTTGAGCCTTGAGCCTTGAGCCTCGAGCCTCGAGCCTCGAGCCTCGAGCCTTGACCCTTTAGCCTTGAGCCTTGAGCTTTGAGCCTTAAGCCTTGAGCCTTTTTCCTTGAACCTTGAGCCTTGAGCCTTGAGCCTTGAGCCCTGAGCCTTGAGCCTTGAGCCTTGAGCCTTGAGCCTGGAGCCTTGAGCCTGGAGCCTTGAGCCTTGAGCCTTGAGCCTTGAGCCTCGAGCCTCGAGCCTCGAGCCTTGACCCTTGACCCTTTAGCCTTGAGCCTTGAGCTTTGAGCCTTGAGCCTTGAGCCTTTTTCCTTGAACCTTGAGCCTTGAGCCTTGAGCCTTGAGCCTTGAGCCTTGAGCCTTGAGCCTTGAGCCTTGACCCCTTGAGCCTTGAGCCTTGCGCCTTGAGCCTTGAGCTTTGAGCCTTGAGCCTTGAGCCTTGAGCCTTGAGCCTCGAGCCTCGTGCCTTGACCCTTGACCCTTTAGCCTTGAGCCTTGAGCTTTGAGCCTTGAGCCTTGAGCCTTTTTCCTTGAACCTTGAGCCTTGAGCCTTGAGCCTTAAGCCTTGAGCCTTGAGCTTTGAGACATGAGCCTTGAACCTTGACCCTTGACCCTTGAGTGTTGTGCCTTGAGCCTTGACTTTTGAGCCTTGACCCTTGAGTCGTGACTTGAGCCTTGAGCCTTGAGCCTTGAGCCTTTTTCCATGAACCTTGAACCTTGAGCCTGAAGCCTTAATCCTTGAGCCTTAAGCCTAGAGCCTTGAGCCTTGAGCCTTGAGCCTTGAGCCTTGAGCCTTGAGCCTTGAGCCTTGAGCCTGGAGCCTTGATCTTGGAGCCTTGAGCCTCGAGCCTTGAGCCTCGAGCCTTGACCCTTGACCCTTTAGCCTTGAGCCTTGAGCCTAGAGCCTTGAGCCTTGAGCCTTGAGTCTTGAGCCTTTTTCCTTGAGACTTGAGCCTTGAGCCTTGAGCCTTGAGCCTGGAGCATTGAGCATCGAGCCTCGAGCCTAGAGCCTTGACCCTTGACCCTTGACCCTTTAGCATTGAGCCTTGAGCCTTGAGCCTAGAGCCTTGAGCCTTGAGCCTTGAGCCTTTTTCCTTGAACCTTGAGCCTTGAGCCTTGAGCCTTGAGCCTTGAGCCTTGAGCCTTGAGCCTTGAGCCTTGAGCCTTGAGCCTTGAGCCTTGAGCCTTGAGCCTCGAGCCTCGAGCCTTGACCCTTGACCCTTTAGCCTTGAGCCTTGAGCTTTGAGCCTTGAGCCTTGAGCCTTTTTCCTTGAACCTTGAGCCTTGAGCCTTGAGCCTTGAGCCTTGAGCCTTGAGCCTTGCGCCTTGAGCCTTGAGCCTTGAGCCTTGAGCTTTGAGACATGAGCCTTGAACCTTGACCCTTGACCCTTGAGTGTTGTGCCTTGACCCTTGACTTTTGAGCCTTGACCCTTGAGTCGTGACTTGAGCCTTGAGCCTTGAGCCTTGAGCCTTTTTCCATGAACCTTGAACCTTGAGCCTGAAGCCTTAATCCTTGAGCCTTAAGCCTAGAGCCTTGAGCCTTGAGCCTTGAGCCTTGAGCCTTGAGCCTCGAGCCTTGAGCCTCGAGCCTTGACCCTTGACCCTTTAGCCTTGAGCCTTGAGCCTTGAGCCTAGAGCCTTGAGCCTTGAGCCTTGAGCCTTGAGTCTTGAGCCTTTTTCCATGAGACTTGAGCCTTGAGCCTTGAGCCTTGAGCCTTGAGCCTGGAGCATTGAGCATCGAGCCTCGAGCCTCGAGCCTCGAGCCTTGACCCTTGACCCTTGACCCTTTAGCATTGAGCCTTGAGCCTTGAGCCTAGAGCCTTGAGCCTTGAGCCTTGAGCCTTGAGCCTTTTTCCTTGAACCTTGAGCCTTGAGCCTTGAGCCTTGAGCCTTGAGCCTTGAGCGTTGAGCCTTGAGCGTTGAGCCTTGAGCCTTGAGCCTTGAGCCTTGAGCCTTGAGCCTTGAGCCTCGAGCCTCAAGCCTCGAGCCTTGACCCTTGACCCTTGAGCCTTGAGCTTTGAGCCTTGAGCCTTGAGCCTTTTTCCTTGAACCTTGAGCCTTGAGCCTTGAGCCTTGAGCCTTGAGCCTTGAGCCTTGAGCCTTGAGCCTTGAGCCTTGAGCCTTGAGCCTTGAGCCTTGAGCCTTGAGCCTTGAGCCTTGCGCCTTGAGCCTTGAGCCTTGAGCCTTGAGCCTCGAGCCTCGAGCCTCGAGCCTTGACCCTTGACCCTTTAGCCTTGAGCCTTGAGCTTTGAGCCTTGAGCCTTGAGCCTTGAGCCTTGAGCCTTGAGCCTTGAGCCTTGAGCCTTATGCCTCGAGCCTCGAGCCTCGAGTCTCGAGCCTCGACCCTTTAGCCTTAAGCCTTGACCCTTTAGCTTTGAGCCTTGATCCTTGAGCCATGAGCCTTGAGCTTTTTTCCTTGAACCTTTAGCTTTGAGCCTTGAGCCTTGAGCCTTGAGCCTTGAGCCTTGAGCCTTGAGCCTTGAGCTTTGAGCCTTGAGCCTTGAGCCTTGAGCCTCGAGCCTCGAGCCTCGAGCCTCAAGCCTTGACCCTTGACCCTTTAGCCTTGAGCCTTGAGCTTTGAGCCTTGAGCCTTGAGCCTTTTTCCTTGAACCTTGAGCCTTGAGCCTTGAGCCTTGAGCCTTGAGCCTTGAGCCTTGAGCCTTGACCCCTTGAGCCTTGAGCCTTGCGCCTTGCGCCTTGAGCCTTGAGCTTTGAGCCTTGAGCCTGGAGCCTTGAGCCTTGAGCCTCGAGCCTCGAGCTTTGACCCTTGACCCTTTAGCCTTGAGCCTTGAGCTTTGAGCCTTGAGCCTTTTTCCTTCAACCTTGAGCCTTGAGCCTTGAGCCTTGAGCCTTGAGCCTTGAGCTTTGAGACATGAGCCTTGAACCTTGACCCTTGACCCTTGAGTGTTGTGCCTTGAGCCTTGACCCTTGAGTCGTGACTTGAGCCTTGAGCCTTGAGCCTTGAGACTTTTTCCATGAACCTTGAACCTTGAGCCTGAAGCCTTAATCCTTGAGCCTTAAGCCTAGAGCCTTGAGCCTTGAGCCTTGAGCCTTGAGCCTTGAGCCTTGAGCCTTGAGCCTTGAGCCTTGAGCCTTGAGCCTTGAGCCTTGAGCCTTGAGCCTCGAGCCTTGAGCCTCGAGCCTTGACCCTTGACCCTTTAGCCTTGAGCCTTGAGCCTTGAGCCTAGAGCCTTGAGCCTTGAGCCTTGAGCCTTGAGCCTTGAGTCTTGAGCCTTTTTCCTTTAGACTTGAGCCTTGAGCCTTGAGCCTTGAGCCTTGAGCCTCGAGCCTGGAGCATTGAGCATCGAGCCTCGAGCCTCGAGCCTTGACCCTTGACCCTTGACCCTTGACCCTTGACCCTTTAGCATTGAGCCTTGAGCCTAGAGCCTTGAGCCTTGAGCCTTGAGCCTTTTTCCTTGAGCCTTGAGCCTTGAGCCTTGAGCCTTGAGCCTTGACCCTTGAGCCTGGAGCCTTGAGCCTTGAGCCTTGAGCCTTGAGCCTTGAGCCTTGAGCCTTGAGCCTCGAGTCTCGAGCCTTGACCCTTGACCCTTTAGCCTTGAGCCTTGAGCTTTGAGCCTTGAGCCTTGAGCCTTTTTCCTTGAACCTTGAGCCTTGAGCCTCGAGCCTTGAGCCTTGAGCCTTGAGCCTTGAGCCTTGAGCCTGGAGCTTTGAGCCTTGAGCCTTGAGCCTTGAGCCTTGAGCCTCGAGCCTCGAGCCTCGAGCCTTGACCCTTGACCCTTTAGCCTTGAGCCTTGAGCTTTGAGCCTTGATCCTTGAGCCTTTTTCCTTGAACCTTGAGCCTTGAGCCTTGAGCCTTGAGCCTTGAGCCTTTTTCCTTGAACCTTGAGCCTTGAGCCTTGAGCCTTGAGCCTTGAGCCTTGAGCCTTGACCCTTTAGCCTTGAGCCTTGAGCTTTGAGCCTTGAGCCTTGAGCCTTTTTCCTTGAACCTTGAGCCTTGAGCCTTGAGCCTTGAGCCTTGAGCCTTGAGCCTTGAGCCTTGAGCCTTGAGCTTTGAGACATGAGCCTTGAACCTTGACCCTTGACCCTTGAGTGTTGTGCCTTGAGCCTTGAGCCTTGAGCCTCGATCCTGGAGCATTGAGCATCGAGCCTCGAGCCTCGAGCCTCGAGCCTTGACCCTTGACCCTTGACCCTTTAGCATTGAGCCTTGAGCCTTGAGCCTAGAGCCTTGAGCCTTGAGCCTTGAGCCTTTTTCCTTGAACCTTGAGCCTTGAGCCTTGAGCCTTGAGCCTTGAGCCTTGAGCCTTGAGCCTTGAGCGTTGAGCCTTGAGCGTTGAGCCTTGAGCCTTGAGCCTTGAGCCTTGAGCCTTGTGCCTTGAGCCTCGAGCCTCGAGCCTTGACCCTTGACCCTTTAGCCTTGAGCCTTGAGCTTTGAGCCTTGAGCCTTGAGTCTTGAGCCTTTTTCCTTGAACCTTGAGCCTTGAGCCTTGAGCCTTGAGCCTTGAGCCTTGAGCCTTGAGCCTTGAGCCTTGAGCCTTGAGCCTGGAGCCTTGAGCCTTGAGCCTCGAGCCTCGAGCCTCGAGCCTTGACCCTTGACCCTTTAGCCTTGAGCCTTGAGCTTTGAGCCTTGAGCCTTGAGCCTTTTTCCTTGAACCTTGAGCCTTGAGCCTTGAGCCTTGAGCCTTGAGCCTTGAGCCTTGAGCCTTGACCCCTTGAGCCTTGAGCCTTGCGCCTTGAGCCTTGAGCCTTGAGCTTTGAGCCTTGAGCCTCGAGCCTCGAGCCTTGACCCTTGACCCTTTAGCCTTGAGCCTTGAGCTTTGAGCCTTGAGCCTTGAGCCTTTTTCCTTGAACCTTGAGCCTTGAGCCTTGAGCCTTGAGCCTTGAGCCTTGAGCCTTGAGGTTTGAGACATGAGCCTTGAACCTTGACCCTTGACCCTTGAGTGTTGTGCCTTGAGCCTTGACTTTTGAGCCTTGACCCTTGAGTCGTGACTTGAGCCTTGAGCCTTGAGCCTTGAGCCTTTTTCCATGAACCTTGAACCTTGAGCCTGAAGCCTTAATCCTTGAGCCTTAAGCCTAGAGCCTTGAGCCTTGAGCCTTGAGCCTTGAGCCTTGAGCCTTGAGCCTTGAGCCTTGAGCCTTGAGCCTGGAGCCTTGAGCCTCGAGCCTTGAGCCTCGAGCCTTGACCCTTGACCCTTTAGCCTTGAGCCTTGAGCCTTGAGCCTAGAGCCTTGAGCCTTGAGCCTAGAGCCTTGAGTCTTGAGCCTTTTTCCTTGAGACTTGAGCCTTGAGCCTTGAGCCTTGAGCCTTGAGCCTTGAGCCTTGAGCCTTGAGCCTGGAGCATTGAGCATCGAGCCTCGAGCCTCGAGCCTTGACCCTTGACCCTTGACCCTTTAGCATTGAGCCTTGAGCCTTGAGCCTAGAGCCTTGAGCCTTGAGCCTTTTTCCTTGAACCTTGAGCCTTGAGCCTTGAGCCTTGAGCCTTGAGCCTTGAGCCTTGAGCCTTGAGCCTTGAGCGTTGAGCCTTGAGCCTTGAGCCTTGAGCCTTGAGCCTTGAGCCTTGAGCCTTGAGCCTTGAGCCTTGAGCCTTGAGCTTTGAGACATGAGCCTTGAACCTTGACCCTTGACCCTTGAGTGTTGTGCCTTGAGCCTTGACTTTTGAGCCTTGACCCTTGAGTCGTGACTTGAGCCTTGAGCCTTGAGCCTTTTTCCATGAACCTTGAACCTTGAGCCTGAAGCCTTAATCCTTGAGCCTTAAGCCTAGAGCCTTGAGCCTTGAGCCTTGAGCCTTGAGCCTTGAGCCTTGAGCCTTGAGCCTTGAGCCTTGAGCCTTGAGCCTTGAGCCTTGAGCCTCGAGCCTTGAGCCTCGAGCCTTGACCCTTGACCCTTTAGCCTTGAGCCTTGAGCCTTGAGCCTAGAGCCTTGAGCCTTGAGCCTTGAGCCTTGAGCCTTGAGCCTTGAGTCTTGAGCCTTTTTCCTTGAGACTTGAGCCTTGAGCCTTGAGCCTGGAGCCTCGAGCCTGGAGCATTGAGCATCGAGCCTCGTGCCTCGAGCCTCGAGCCTTGACCTTTGACCCTTGACCCTTGACCCTTTAGCATTGAGCCTTGAGCCTAGAGCCTTGAGCCTTGAGCCTTGAGCCTTGAGCCTTGAGCCTTTTTCCTTGAACCTTGAGCCTTGAGCCTTGAGCCTTGAGCGTTGAGCCTTGAGCCTTGAGCCTTGAGCCTTGAGCCTTGAGCCTTGAGCCTTGAGCCTTGAGCCTTGAGCCTTGAGCCTTGAGCCTTGAGCCTCGAGCCTCGAGCCTTGACCCTTGACCCTTTAGCCTTGAGCCTTGAGCTTTGAGCCTTGAGCCTTGAGCCTTTTTCCTTGAACCTTGAGCCTTGAGCCTTGAGCCTTGAGCCTTGAGCCTTGAGCCTGGAGCTTTGAGCTTTGAGCCTTGAGCCTTGAGCCTTGAGCCTTGAGCCTCGAGCCTCGAGCCTCGAGCCTTGACCCTTGACCCTTTAGCCTTGAGCCTTGAGCTTTGAGCCTTGAGCCTTGAGCCTTTTTCCTTGAACCTTGAGCCTTGAGCCTTGAGCCTTGAGCCTTTTTCCTTGAACCTTGAGCCTTGAGCCTTGAGCCTTGAGCCTTGACCCTTTAGCCTTGAGCCTTGAGCTTTGAGCCTTGAGCCTTGAGCCTTTTTCCTTGAACCTTGAGCCTTGAGCCTTGAGCCTTGAGCCTTGAGCTTTGAGACATGAGCCTTGAACCTTGACCCTTGACCCTTGAGTGTTGTGCCTTGAGCCTTGAGCCTTGAGCCTCGATCCTGGAGCATTGAGCATCGAGCCTCGAGCCTCGAGCCTCGAGCCTTGACCCTTGACCCTTGACCCTTTAGCATTGAGCCTTGAGCCTTGAGCCTAGAGCCTTGAGCCTTGAGCCTTGAGCCTTGAACCTTTTTCCTTGAACCTTGAGCCTTGAGGCTTGAGCCTTGAGCCTGGAGCCTTGAGCCTTGAGCGTTGAGCCTTGAGCGTGGAGCCTTGAGCCTTGAGCCTTGAGCCTTGAGCCTTGAGCCTCGAGCCTCGAGCCTTGACCCTTGACCCTTTAGCCTTGAGCCTTGAGCTTTGAGCCTTGAGCCTTGAGCCTTGAGCCTTTTTCCTTGAACCTTGAGCCTTGAGCCTTGAGCCTTGAGCCTTGAGCCTTGAGCCTTGAGCCTTGAGCCTTGAGCCTTGAGCCTTGAGCCTCGAGCCTCGAGCCTCGACCCTTGACCCTTTAGCCTTGAGCCTTGAGCTTTGAGCCTTGAGCCTTGAGCCTTTTTCCTTGAACCTTGAGCCTTGAGCCTTGAGCCTTGAGCCTTGAGCCTTGAGCCTTGAGCCTTGACCCCTTGAGCCTTGAGCCTTGCGCCTTGAGCCTTGAGCCTTGAGCCTTGAGCCTCGAGCCTCGAGCCTTGACCCTTGACCCTTTAGCCTTGAGCCTTGAGCTTTGAGCCTTGAGCCTTGAGCCTTTTTCCTTGAACCTTGAGCCTTGAGCCTTGAGCCTTGAGCCTTGAGGTTTGAGACATGAGCCTTGAACCTTGACCCTTGACCCTTGAGTGTTGTGCCTTGAGCCTTGACTTTTGAGCCTTGACCCTTGAGCCTTTTTCCTTGAACCTTGAGCCTTGAGCCTTGAGCCTTGAGCCTTGAGCCTTGAGCCTTGAGCCTTGAGCCTTGAGCCTTGAGCCTTGAGCCTTGAGCCTTGAGCCTTGAGCCTTGAGCCTTGAGCCTCGAGCCTCGAGCCTCGAGCCTTGACCCTTGACCCTTTAGCCTTGAGCCTTGAGCTTTGAGCCTTGAGCCTTGAGCCTTTTTCCTTGAACCTTGAGCCTTGAGCCTTGAGCCTTGAGCCTTGAGCCTTGAGCCTTGAGCTTTGAGACATGAGCCTTGAACCTTGACCCTTGACCCTTGAGTGTTGTGCCTTGAGCCTTGACTTTTGAGCCTTGACCCTTGAGTCGTGACTTGAGCATTGAGTCTTGAGCCTTGAGCCTTTTTCCATGAACCTTGAACCTTGAGCCTGAAGCCTTAATCCTTGAGCCTTAAGCCTAGAGCCTTGAGCCTTGAGCCCTGAGCCTTGAGCCTCGAGCCTCGAGCCTCGAGCCTTGAGCCTTGACCTTTGACCCTTGAGCCTTGAGCCTTGAGCCTTGAGCCTTGAGTCTTGAGCCTTTTTCCTTGAGACTTGAGCCTTGAGCCTTGAGCCTTGAGCCTTGAGCCTTGAGCCTTGAGCCTTGAGCCTTGAGCCTTGAGCCTGGAGCATTGAGCATCGAGCCTCGAGCCTCGAGCCTCGAGCCTTGAGCCTTGACCCTTGACCGTTTAGCATTGAGCCTTGAGCCTTGAGCCTAGAGCCTTGAGCCTTGAGCCTTGAGCCTTGAGCCTTTTTCCTTGAACCTTGAGCCTTAAGCCTTGAGCCTTGAGCCTTGAGCCTTGAGCCTGGAGCCTGGAGCCTCGAGCCTTGAGCCTTGAGCCTTGAGCCTTAAGCCTTGAGCCTTGAGCCTCGAGCCTTGAGCCTCGAGCCTTGAGCCTTGACCCTTGACCCTTTAGCCTTGAGCCTTGAGCCTTGAGCCTAGAGCCTTGAGCCTTGAGCCTTGATCCTTGAGTCTTGAGCCTTTTTCCTTGAGACTTGAGCCTTGAGCCTTGAGCCTTGAGCCTGGAGCATTGAGCATCGAGCCTCGAGCCTCGAGCCACGAGCCGTGACCCTTGACCCTTGACCCTTTAGCATTGAGCCTTGAGCCTTGAGCCTAGAGCCTTGAGCCTTGAGCCTTTTTCCTTGAACCTTGAGCCTTGAGCCTTGAGCCTTGAGCCTTGAGCCTTGAGCCTTGAGCCTGGAGCCTTGAGCCTTGAGCCTTGAGCCTTGAGCCTCGAGCCTCGAGCCTTGACCCTTGACCCTTTAGCCTTGAGCCTTGAGCCTTGAGCCTTGAGCCTTTTTCCTTGAACCTTGAGCCTTGAGCCTTGAGCCTTGAGCCTTGAGCCTTGAGCCTTGAGCCTTGAGCCTTGAGCCTGGAGCCTTGAGCCTTGAGCCTCGAGCCTCGAGCCTCGAGCCTCGAGCCTTGACCCTTGACCCTTTAGCCTTGAGCCTTGAGCTTTGAGCCTTGAGCCTTGAGCCTTTTTCCTTGAACCTTGAACCTTGAGCCTTGAGCCTTGAGCCTTGAGCCTTGAGCCTTGAGCCTTGACCCCTTGAGCCTTGAGCCTTGCGCCTTGAGCCTTGAGCTTTGAGCCTTGAGCCTTGAGCCTTGAGCCTTGAGCCTCGAGCCTCGAGCCTTGACCCTTGACCCTTTAGCCTTGAGCCTTGAGCTTTGAGCCTTGAGCCTTGAGCCTTTTTCCTTGAACCTTGAGCCTTGAGCCTTGACCCTTGACCCTTGAGCCTTGAGCCTTGAGCTTTGAGACATGAGCCTTGAGCCTTGACCCTTGACCCTTGAGTGTTGTGCCTTGAGCCTTGACTTTTGAGCCTTGACCCTTGAGTCATGACTTGAGCCTTGAGCCTTGAGCCTTGAGGCTTTTTCCATGAACCTTGAACCTTGAGCCTGAAGCCTTAATCCTTGATCCTTAAGCCTAGAGCCTTGAGCCTTGAGCCTTGAGCCTTGAGCCTTGAGCCTTGAGCCTTGAGCCTCGAGCCTCGAGCCTCGAGCCTCGAGCCTTGAGCCTCGAGCCTTGACCCTTGACCCTTTAGCCTTGAGCCTTGAGCCTTGAGCCTAGAGCCTTGAGCCTTGAGCCTTGAGCCTTGAGCCTTAAGTCTTGAGCCTTTTTCCTTGAGACTTGAGCCTTGAGCCTTGAGCCTTGAGCCTTGAGCCTCGAGCCTGGAGCATTGAGCATTGAGCATCGAGCCTCGAGCCTCGAGCCTCGAGCCTCGAGCCTTGACCCTTGACCCTTGACCCTTTAGCATTGAGCCTTGAGCCTTGAGCCTAGAGCCTTGAGCCTTGAGCCTTGAGCCTTTTTCATTGAACCTTGAGCCTTGAGCCTTGAGCCTTGAGCCTTGAGCCTTGAGCCTTGAGCCTTGAGCGTTGAGCCTTGAGCGTTGAGCCTTGAGCCTTGAGCCTTGAGCCTTGAGCCTTGAGCCTTGAGCCTCGAGCCTCGAGCCTTGACCCTTGACCCTTTAGCCTTGAGCCTTGAGCTTTGAGCCTTGAGCCTTGAGCCTTTTTCCTTGAGCCTTGAGCCTTGAGCCTTGAGCCTTGAGCCTTGAGCCTGGAGCTTTGAGCCTTGAGCCTTGAGCCTTGAGCCTTGAGCCTCGAGCCTCGAGCCTTGACCCTTGACCCTTTAGCCTTGAGCCTTGAGCTTTGAGCCTTGAGCCTTGAGCCTTTTTCCTTGAACCTTGAGCCTTGAGCCTTGAGCCTTGAGCCTTGAGCCTTTTTCCTTGATCCTTGAGCCTTGAGCCTTGAGCCTTGAGCCTTGAGCCTTGACCCTTGACCCTTTAGCCTTGAGCCTTGAGCTTTGAGCCTTGAGCCTTGAGCCTTTTTCCTTGAACCTTGAGCCTTGAGCCTTGAGCCTTGAGCCTTGAGCCTTGAGCCTTGAGCTTTGAGACATGAGCCTTGAACCTTGACCCTTGACCCTTGAGTGTTGTGCCTTGAGCCTTGAGCCTTGAGCCTCGAGCCTGGAGCATTGAGCATCGAGCCTCGAGCCTCGAGCCTCGAGCCTTGACCCTTGACCCTTTAGCATTGAGCCTTGAGCCTTGAGCCTAGAGCCTTGAGCCTTGAGCCTTTTTCCTTGAACCTTGAGCCTTGAGCCTTGAGCCTTGAGCGTTGAGCCTTGAGCGTTGAGCCTTGAGCCTTGAGCCTTGAGCCTTGAGCCTTGAGCCTCGAGCCTCGAGCCTTGACCCTTGACCCTTTAGCCTTGAGCCTTGAGCTTTGAGCCTTGAGCCTTGAGCCTTTTTCCTTGAACCTTGAGCCTTGAGCCTTGAGCCTTGAGCCTTGAGCCTTGAGCCTTGAGCCTTGAGCCTTGAGCCTGGAGCTTTGAGCCTTGAGCCTTGAGCCTTGAGCCTTGAGCCTCGAGCCTCGAGCCTCGAGCCTTGACCCTTGACCCTTTAGCCTTGAGCCTTGAGCTTTGAGCCTTGAGCTTTGAGCCTTTTTCCTTGAGCCTTGAGCCTTTTTCCTTGAACCTTGAGCCTTGAGCCTTGAGCCTTGACCCCTTGAGCCTTGAGCCTTGCGCCTTGAGCCTTGAGCCTTGAGCTTTGAGCCTTGAGCTTTGAGCCTTGAGCCTCGAGCCTCGAGCCTTGACCCTTGACCCTTTAGCCTTGAGCCTTGAGCTTTGAGCCTTGAGCCTTGAGCCTTTTTCCTTGAACCTTGAGCCTTGAGCCTTGAGCCTTGAGCCTTGAGCCTTGAGCTTTGAGACATGAGCCTTGAACCTTGACCCTTGACCCTTGAGTGTTGTGCCTTGAGCCTTGACTTTTGAGCCTTGACCCTTGAGTCGTGACTTGAGCCTTGAGCCTTGAGCCTTGAGCCTTTTTCCATGAACCTCGAACCTTGAGCCTGAACCCTTAATCCTTGAGCCTTAAGCCTAGAGCCTTGAGCCTGGAGCCTTGAGCCTTGAGCCTTGAGCCTTGAGCCTTGAGCCTTGAGCCTTGAGCCTTGAGCCTTGAGCCTTGAGCCTTGAGCCTTGAGCCTTGAGCCTTTTTCCTTGAGACTTGAGCCTTGAGCCTTGAGCCTTGAGCCTTGAGCCTTGAGCCGGGAGCATTGAGCATCGAGCCTTGAGCCTCGAGCCTTGACCCTTGACCCTTTAGCATTGAGCCTTGAGCCTTGAGCCTAGAGCCTTGAGCCTTGAGCCTTTTTCCTTGAACCTTGAGCCTTGAGCCTTGAGCCTTGAGCCTTGAGCCTTGAGCCTTGAGCCTTGAGCCTTGAGCCTTGAGCCTTGAGCCTTGAGCCTTGAGCCTCGAGCCTCGAGCCTTGACCCTTAACCCTTTAGCCTTGAGCCTTGAGCTTTGAGCCTTGAGCCTTGAGCCTTTTTCCTTGAACCTTTAGCCTTGAGCCTTGAGCCTTGAGCCTTGAGCGTTGAGCCTTGAGCCTTGAGCCTTGAGCCTTGAGCCTTGAGCCTTGCGCCTTGAGCCTTGAGCCTTGAGCCTTGAGCCTTGAGCCTTGAGACTTGAGCCTTGAGCCTTGAGCTTGGAGCCTCGAGCCTCGAGCCTCGAGCCTTGAGCCTTGATCCTTGACCCTTTAGCCTTGAGCCTTGAGCTTTGAGCCTTGAGCCTTGAGCCTTTTTCCTTGAACCTTGAGCCTTGAGCCTTGAGCCTTGAGCCTTGAGCCTTGAGCCTTGAGCTTTGAGACATGAGCCTTGAACCTTGACCCTTGACCCTTGAGTGTTATGCCTTGAGCCTTGACTTTTGAGCCTTGACCCTTGAGTCGTGACTTGAGCATTGAGTCTTGAGCCTTGAGCCTTTTTCCATGAACCTTGAACCTTGAGCCTGAAGCCTTAATCCTTGAGCCTTAAGCCTATAGCCTTGAGCCTTGAGCCTTGAGCCTTGAGCCCTGAGCCTTGAGCCTCGAGCCTCGAGCCTTGAGCCTTGACCTTTGACCCTTGAGCCTTGAGCCTTGGCCTTGAGCCTTGAGTCTTGAGCCTTTTTCCTTGAGACTTGAGCCTTGAGCCTTGAGCCTTGAGCCTTGAGCCTTGAGCCTTGAGCCTGGAGCATTGAGCATCGAGCCTCGAGCCTCGAGCCTCGAGCCTCGAGCCTTGAGCCTTGACCCTTGACCGTTTAGCATTGAGCCTTGAGCCTTGAGCCTAGAGCCTTGAGCCTTGAGCCTTGAGCCTTTTTCCTTGAACCTTGAGCCTTAAGCCTTGAGCCTTGAGCCTTGAGCCTGGAGCTTGAGCCTCGAGCCTTGAGCCTCGAGCCTTGAGCCTTGACCCTTGACCCTTTAGCCTTGAGCCTTGAGCCTTGAGCCTTGAGCCTTGAGCCTAGAGCCTTGAGCCTTGAGCCTTGAGCCTTGAGTCTTGAGCCTTTTTCCTTGAGACTTGAGCCTTGAGCCTTGAGCCTTGAGCCTTGAGCCTTGAGCCTTGAGCCTGGAGCATCGAGCCTCGAGCCTCGAGCCTCGAGCCGTGACCCTTGAGCCTTGAGCCTTGAGCCTTGAGCCTTGAGCCTTGAGCCTTGAGCCTTGAGCCTTGAGCCTTGAGCCTTGAGCCTGGAGCCTTGAGCCTCGAGCCTCGAGCCTTGACCCTTGACCCTTTAGCCTTGAGCCTTGAGCCTTGAGCCTTGAGCCTTTTTCCTTGAACCTTGATCCTTGAGCCTTGAGCCTTGAGCCTTGAGCCTTGAACCTTGAGCCTTGAGCTTTGAGCCTTGAGCCTTGAGCCTTTTTCCTTGAACCTTGAGCCTTGAGCCTTGAGCCTTGAGCCTTGAGCCTTGAGCCTTGAGCCTTGAGCTTTGAGACATGAGCCTTGAACCTTGACCCTTGACCCTTGAGTGTTGTGCCTTGAGCCTTGACTTTTGAGCCTTGACCCTTGAGTCGTCACTTGAGCCTTGAGCCTTGAGCCTTTTTCCATGAACCTTGAACCTTGAGCCTGAAGCCTTAATCCTTGAGCCTTAAGCCTAGAGCCTTGAGCCTTGAGCCTTGAGCCTTGAGCCTTGAGCCTTGAGCCTTGAGCCTGGAGCCTCGAGCCTCGAGCCTTGAGCCTCGAGCCTTGACCCTTGACCCTTTAGCCTTGAGCCTTGAGCCTTGAGCCTAGAGCCTTGAGCCTTGAGCCTTGAGCCTTGAGTCTTGAGCCTTTTTCCTTGAGACTTGAGCCTTGAGCCTTGAGCCTTGAGCCTTGAGCCTTGAGCCTGGAGCATCGAGCCTCGAGCCTCGAGCCTCGAGCCTTGACCCCTTGACCCTTGACCCTTTAGCATTGAGCCTTGAGCCTTGAGCCTAGAGCCTTGAGCCTTGAGCCTTGAGCCTTGACCCTTGACCCTTGACCCTTGACCCTTGACCCTTTAGCATTGAGCCTTGAGCCTTGAGCCTAGAGCCTTGAGCCTTGAGCCTTGAGCCTTTTTCCTTGAACCTTGAGCCTTGAGCCTTGAGCATTGAGCCTTGAGCCTTGAGCCTTGAGCGTTGAGCCTTGAGCGTTGAGCCTTGAGCGTTGAGCCTTGAGCCTTGAGCCTTGAGCCTTGAGCCTTGAGCCTTGAGCCTTGAGCCTCGAGCCTCGAGCCTTGACCCTTGACCCTTTAGCCTTGAGCTTTGAGCTTTGAGCCTTGAGCCTTGAGCCTTTTTCCTTGAGCCTTGAGCCTTGAGCCTTGAGCCTTGAGCCTGGAGCTTTGAGCCTTGAGCCTTGAGCCTTGAGCCTCGAGCCTCGAGCCTTGAGCCTTTTTCCTTGAACCTTGAGCCTTGAGCCTTGAGCCTTGAGCCTTGAGCCTTGAGCCTTGAGCCTTGAGCTTTGAGACATGAGCCTTGAACCTTGACCCTTGACCCTTGAGTGTTGTGCCTTGAGCCTTGAGCCTTGAGCCTCGAGCCTGGAGCATTGAGCATCGAGCCTCGAGCCTTGACCCTTGACCCTTGACCCTTTAGCATTGAGCCTTGAGCCTTGAGCCTAGAGCCTTGAGCCTTGAGCCTTGAGCCTTTTTCCTTGAACCTTGAGCCTTGAGCCTTGAGCCTTGAGCCTTGAGCCTTGAGCCTTGAGCGTTGAGCCTTGAGCCTTAAGCCTCGAGCCTCGAGCCTTGACCCTTGACCCTTTAGCCTTGAGCCTTGAGCTTTGAGCCTTGAGCCTTGAGCCTTTTTCCTTGAACCTTGAGCCTTGAGCCTTGAGCCTTGAGCCTTGAGCCTTGAGCCTTGAGCCTTGAGCCTTGAGCCTTGAGCCTTGAGCCTGGAGCCTTGAGCCTTGAGCCTTGAGCCTTGAGCCTCGGGCCTCGAGCCTTGACCCTTGACCCTTTAGCCTTGAGCCTTGAGCTTTGAGCCTTTTTCCTTGAGCCTTGAGCCTTTTTCCTTGAACCTTGAGCCTTGAGCCTTGACCCCTTGAGCCTTGAGCCTTGCGCCTTGAGCCTTGAGCCTTGAGCTTTGAGCCTTGAGCTTTGAGCCTTGAGCCTCGAGCCTCGAGCCTTGACCCTTGACCCTTTAGCCTTGAGCCTTGAGCTTTGAGCCTTGAGCCTTGAGCCTTTTTCCTTGAGACTTGAGCCTTGAGCCTTGAGCCTTGAGCCTTGAGCCTGGAGCATTGAGCATCGAGCCTCGAGCCTCGAGCCTTGACCCTTGACCCTTGACCCTTTAGCATTGAGCCTTGAGCCTTGAGCCTAGAGCCTTGAGCCTTGAGCCTTGAGCCTTTTTCCTTGAACCTTGAGCCTTGAGCCTTGAGCCTTGAGCCTTGAGCCTTGAGCCTTGAGCCTTGAGCCTTGAGCCTTGAGCCTTGAGCCTTGAGCCTTGAGCCTTGAGCCTTGAGCCTCGAGCCTCGAGCCTTGACCCTTAACCCTTTAGCCTTGAGCCTTGAGCTTTGAGCCTTGAGCCTTGAGCCTTTTTCCTTGAACCTTGAGCCTTGAGCCTTGAGCCTTGAGCCTTGCGCCTTGAGCCTTGAGCCTTGAGCCTTGAGCCTTGAGCCTTGAGCCTTGAGCCTTGAGCCTTGAGCCTCGAGCCTCGAGCCTCGAGCCTTGATCCTTGACCCTTTAGCCTTGAGCCTTGAGCCTTGAGCTTTGAGCCTTGAGCCTTGAGCCTTTTTCCTTGAACCTTGAGCCTTGAGCCTTGAGCCTTGAGCCTTGAGCTTTGAGACATGAGCCTTGAACCTTGACCCTTGACCGTTTAGCATTGAGCCTTGAGCCTTGAGCCTAGAGCCTTGAGCCTTGAGCCTTGAGCCTTTTTCCTTGAACCTTGAGCCTTGAGCCTTGAGCCTTGAGCCTTGAGCCTTGAGCTTTGAGACATGAGCCTTGAGCCTTGACCCTTGACCGTTTAGCATTGAGCCTTGAGCCTTGAGCCTAGAGCCTTGAGCCTTGAGCCTTGAGCCTTTTTCCTTGAACCTTGAGCCTTAAGCCTTGAGCCTTGAGCCTTGAGCCTGGAGCCTTGAGCCTCGAGCCTTGAGCCTCGAGCCTTGAGCCTTGACCCTTGACCCTTTAGCCTTGAGCCTTGAGCCTTGAGCCTTGAGCCTTGAGCCTAGAGCCTTGAGCCTTGAGCCTTGAGCCTTGAGTCTTGAGCCTTTTTCCTTGAGACTTGAGCCTTGAGCCTTGAGCCTTGAGCCTTGAGCCTTGAGCCTGGAGCATTGAGCATCGAGCCTCGAGCCTCGAGCCTCGAGCCGTGACCCTTGACCCTTGAGCCTTGAGCCTTGAGCCTTGAGCCTTGAGCCTTGAGCCTTGAGCCTGGAGCCTTGAGCCTGGAGCCTTGACCCTTGACCCTTTAGCCTTGAGCCTTGAGCCTTGAGCCTTGAGCCTTGAGCCTTGAGCCTTTTTCCTTGAACCTTGAGCCTTGAGCCTTGAGCCTTGAGCCTTGAACCTTGAGCCTTGAGCTTTGAGCCTTGAGCCTTGAGCCTTTTTCCTTGAACCTTGAGCCTTGAGCCTTGAGCCTTGAGCCTTGAGCCTTGAGCCTTGAGCTTTGAGACATGAGCCTTGGACCTTGACCCTTGACCCTTGAGTGTTGTGCCTTGAGCCTTGACTTTTGAGCCTTGACCCTTGAGTCGTGACTTGAGCCTTGAGCCTTGAGCCTTGAGCCTTTTTCCATGAACCTTGAACCTTGAGCCTGAAGCCTTAATCCTTGAGCCTTAAGCCTAGAGCCTTGAGCCTTGAGCCTTGAGCCTTGAGCCTTGAGCCTTGAGCCTTGAGCCTTGAGCCTTGAGCCTTGAGCCTTGAGCCTTGAGCCTTGAGCCTTGAGCCTTGAGCATGGAGCCTGGAGCCTCGAGCCTCGAGCCTCGAGCCTCGAGCCTCGAGCCTTGACCCTTGACCCTTTAGCCTTGAGCCTTGAGCCTTGAGCCTAGAGCCTTGAGCCTTGAGCCTTGAGCCTTGAGTCTTGAGCCTTTTTCCTTGAACCTTGAGCCTTGAGCCTTGAGCCTTGAGCCTTGAGCCTTGAACCTTGAGCCTTGAGCTTTGAGCCTTGAGCCTTGAGCCTTTTTCCTTGAACCTTGAGCCTTGAGCCTTGAGCCTTGAGCCTTGAGCCTTGAGCCTTGAGCTTTGAGACATGAGCCTTGAACCTTGACCCTTGACCCTTGAGTGTTATGCCTTGAGCCTTGACTTTTGAGCCTTGACCCTTGAGTCGTGACTTGAGCCTTGAGCCTTGAGCCTTGAGCCTTTTTCCATGAACCTTGAACCTTGAGCCTGAAGCCTTAATCCTTGAGCCTTAAGCCTAGAGCCTTGAGCCTTGAGCCTTGAGCCTTGAGCCTTGAGCCTTGAGCCTTGAGCCTTGAGCCTGGAGCCTTGAGCCTCGAGCCTTGAGCCTCGAGCCTTGACCCTTGACCCTTTAGCCTTGAGCCTTGAGCCTTGAGCCTAGAGCCTTGAGCCTTGAGCCTTGAGCCTAGAGCCTTGAGTCTTGAGCCTTTTTCCTTGAGACTTGAGCCTTGAGCCTTGAGCCTGGAGCATTAAGCATAGAGCCTCGAGCCTCGAGCCTCGAGCCTTGACCCTTGACCCTTGTCCCTTTAGCATTGAGCCTTGAGCCTTGAGCCTAGAGCCTTGAGCCTTGAGCCTTGAGCCTTTTTCCTTGAGCCTTGAGCCTTGAGCCTTGAGCCTTGAGCCTTGAGCCTTGAGCCTTGAGCCTTGAGCCTTGAGCCTTGAGCCTTGAGCCTTGAGCCTTGAGCCTTGAGCCTTGAGCCTTGAGCCTCGAGCCTCGAGCCTTGACCCTTAACCCTTTAGCCTTGAGCCTTGAGCTTTGAGCCTTGAGCCTTGAGCCTTTTTCCTTGAACCTTGAGCCTTGAGCCTTGAGCCTTAAGCCTTGAGCCTTGAGCCTTGAGCCTTGAGCCTTGCGCCTTGAGCCTTGAGCCTTGAGCCTTGAGCCTTGAGCCTTCAGCCTTGAGCCTTGAGCCTCGAACCTCGAGCCTCGAGCCTTGATCCTTGACCCTTTAGCCTTGAGCCTTGAGCTTTGAGCCTTGAGCCTTGAGCCTTTTTCCTTGAACCTTGAGCGTTGAGCCTTGAGCCTTGAGCCTTGAGCCTTGAGCTTTGAGACATGAGCCTTGAACCTTGACCCTTGACCCTTGAGTGTTGTGCCTTGAGCCTTGACTTTTGAGCCTTGACCCTTGAGTCGTGACTTGAGCATTGAGTCTTGAGCCTTGAGCCTTTTTCCATGAACCTTGAACCTTGAGCCTGAAGCCTTAATCCTTGAGCCTTAAGCCTAGAGCCTTGAGCCTAGAGCCTTGAGCCTTGAGCCTTGAGCCCTGAGCCTTGAGCCTCGAGCCTCGAGCCTTGAGCCTTGACCTTTGACCCTCGAGCCTTGAGCCTTGAGCCTTGGCCTTGAGCCTTGAGTCTTGAGCCTTTTTCCTTGAGACTTGAGCCTTGAGCCTTGAGCCTTGAGCCTTGAGCCTTGAGCCTGGAGCATTGAGCATCGAGCCTCGAGCCTCGAGCCTCGAGCCTCGAGCCTTGAGCCTTGACCCTTGACCGTTTAGCATTGAGCCTTGAGCCTTGAGCCTAGAGCCTTGAGCCTTGAGCCTTGAGCCTTTTTCCTTGAACCTTGAGCCTTAAGCCTTGAGCCTTGAGCCTTGAGCCTGGAGCCTTGAGCCTCGAGCCTTGAGCCTCGAGCCTTGAGCCTTGACCCTTGACCCTTTAGCCTTGAGCCTTGAGCCTTGAGCCTTGAGCCTTGAGCCTAGAGCCTTGAGCCTTGAGCCTTGAGCCTTGAGTCTTGAGCCTTTTTCCTTGAGACTTGAGCCTTGAGCCTTGAGCCTTGAGCCTTGAGCCTTGAGCCTGGAGCATTGAGCATTGAGCATCGAGCCTCGAGCCTCGAGCCTCGAGCCGTGACCCTTGACCCTTGAGCCTTGAGCCTTGAGCCTTGAGCCTTGAGCCTTGAGCCTTGAGCCTGGAGCCTTGAGCCTGGAGCCTGGAGCCTTGACCCTTGACCCTTTAGCCTTGAGCCTTGAGCCTTGAGCCTTGAGCCTTTTTCCTTGAACCTTGAGCCTTGAGCCTTGAGCCTTGAGCCTTGAGCCTTGAACCTTGAGCCTTGAGCTTTGAGCCTTGAGCCTTGAGCCTTTTTCCTTGAAGCTTGAGCCTTGAGCCTTGAGCCTTGAGCCTTGAGCCTTGAGCTTTGAGACATGAGCCTTGAACCTTGACCCTTGACCCTTGAGTGTTGTGCCTTGAGCCTTGACTTTTGAGCCTTGACCCTTGAGTCGTGACTTGAGCCTTGAGCCTTGAGCCTTGAGCCTTTTTCCATGAACCTTGAACCTTGAGCCTGAAGCCTTAATCCTTGAGCCTTAAGCCTAGAGCCTTGAGCCTTGAGCCTTGAGCCTTGAGCCTTGAGCCTTGAGCCTTGAGCCTTGAGCCTTGAGCCTTGAGCCTTGAGCCTTGAGCCTTGAGCCTGGAGCCTTGAGCCTTGAGCCTCGAGCCTTGACCCTTGACCCTTTAGCCTTGAGCCTTGAGCCTTGAGCCTAGAGCCTTGAGCCTTGAGCCTTGAGCCTTGAGTCTTGAGCCTTTTTCCTTGAGACTTGAGCCTTGAGCCTTGAGCCTTGAGCCTTGAGCCTTGAGCCTTGAGCCTGGAGCATTGAGCCTCGAGCCTCGAGCCTTGACCCTTGACCCTTGACCCTTTAGCATTGAGCCTTGAGCCTTGAGCCTAGAGCCTTGAGCCTTGAGCCTTGAGCCTTGAGCCTTGAGCCTTGAGCCTTGAGCCTTGAGCCTTGAGCCTTGAGCCTTGAGCCTTGAGCCTTGAGCCTTGAGCCTTGAGCCTTGAGCCTTGAGCCTTGAGCCTTGAGCCTCGAGCCACGAGCCTTGACCCTTAACCCTTTAGCCTTGAGCCTTGAGCTTTGAGCCTTGAGCCTTGAGCCTTTTTCCTTGAACCTTGAGCCTTGAGCCTTGAGCCTTGAGCCTTGAGCCTTGAGCCTTGAGCCTTGAGCCTTGAGCCTTGAGCCTTGAGCCTTGCGCCTTGAGCCTTGAGCCTTGAGCCTTGAGCCTTGAGCCTTGAGCCTTGAGCCTCGAGCCTCGAGCCTCGAGCCTTGATCCTTGACCCTTTAGCCTTGAGCCTTGAGCTTTGAGCCTTGAGCCTTGAGCCTTTTTCCTTGAACCTTGAGCCTTGAGCCTTGAGCCTTGAGCCTTGAGCCTTGAGCCTTGAGCTTTGAGACATGAGCCTTGAACCTTGACCCTTGACCCTTGAGTGTTGTGCCTTGAGCCTTGACTTTTGAGCCTTGACCCTTGAGTCGTGACTTGAGCATTGAGTCTTGAGCCTTGAGCCTTGTTCCATGAACCTTGAACCTTGAGCCTGAAGCCTTAATCCTTGAGCCTTAAGCCTAGAGCCTTGAGCCTTGAGCCTTGAGCCTTGAGCCTTGAGCCTTGAGCCTTGAGCCTTGAGCCTTGAGCCCTGAGCCTTGAGCCTCGAGCCTCGAGCCTCGAGCCTCGAGCCTTGAGCCTTGAACTTTGACCCTTGAGCCTTGAGCCTTGAGCCTTGAGCCTTGGCCTTGAGCCTTGAGTCTTGAGCCTTTTTCCTTGAGACTTGAGCCTTGAGCCTTGAGCCTTGAGCCTTGAGCCTTGAGCCTTGAGCCTTGAGCCTTGAGCCTTGAGCCTTGAGCCTGGAGCATTGAGCATCGAGCCTCGAGCCTCGAGCCTCGAGCCTTGAGCCTTGACCCTTGACCGTTTAGCATTGAGCCTTGAGCCTTGAGCCTTGAGCCTTGAGCCTTGAGCCTGGAGCATTGAGCATCGAGCCTCGAGCCTCGAGCCTTAAGCCTTGACCCTTGACCGTTTAGCATTGAGCCTTGAGCCTTGAGCCTAAAGCCTTGAGCCTTGAGCCTTGAGCCTTTTTCCTTGAACCTTGAGCCTTGAGCCTTGAGCCTTGAGCCTTGAGCCTTGAGCCTTGAGCCTTGAGCCTTGAGCCTCGAGCCTTGAGCCTCGAGCCTGGAGCCTTGACCCTTGACCCTTTAGCCTTGAGCCTTGAGCTTTGAGCCTTGAGCCTTGAGCCTCGAGCCTTGACCCTTAACCCTTTAGCCTTGAGCCTTGAGCTTTGAGCCTTGAGCCTGGAGCATTGAGCATCGAGCCTCGAGTCTCGAGCCTCGAGCCTTGACCCTTGACCGTTTAGCATTGAGCCTTGAGCCTTGAGCCTAGAGCCTTGAGCCTTGAGCCTTGAGCCTTGAGCCTTTTTCCTTGAACCTTGAGCCTTGAACCTTGAGCCTTGAGCCTTGAGCCTTGAGCCTTGAGCCTTGAGCCTTGAGCCTTGAGCCTCGAGCCTGGAGCCTTGACCCTTGACCCTTTAGCCATGAGCCTCGAGCCTTGACCCTTAACCCTTTAGCCTTGAGCCTTGAGCTTTGAGCCTTGAGCCTTGAGCCTTTTTCCTTGAACCTTGAGACTTGAGCCTTGAGCCTTGAGCCTTGAGCCTTGAGCCTTGAGCCTTGAGCCTTGAGCCTTGAGCCTTGAGCCTTGCGCCTTGAGCCTTGAGCCTTGAGCCTTGAGCCTTGAGCCTTGAGCCTTGAGCCTTGAGCCTTCAGCCTTGAGCCTCGAGCCTCGAGCCTTGACCCTTGACCCTTTAGCCTTGAGCCTTGAGCTTTGAGCCTTGAGCCTTGAGCCTTTTTCCTTGAACCTTGAGCCTTGAGCCTTGAGCCTTGAGCCTTGAGCTTTGAGACATGAGCCTTGAACCTTGACCCTTGACCCTTGAGTGTTGTGCCTTGAGCCTTGACTTTTGAGCCTTGACCCTTGAGTCGTGACTTGAGCATTGAGTCTTGAGCCTTGAGCCTTTTTCCATGAACCTTGAACCTTGAGCCTGAAGCCTTAATCCTTGAGCCTTAAGCCTAGAGCCTTGAGCCTTGAGCCTTGAGCCTTGAGCCTTGAGCCTTGAGCCCTGAGCCTTGAGCCTCCAGCCTCGAGCCTTGAGCCTTGACCTTTGACCCTTGAGCCTTGAGCCTTGAGCCTTGGCCTTGAGCCTTGAGTCTTGAGCCTTTTTCCTTGAGACTTGAGCCTTGAGCCTTGAGCCTTGAGCCTTGAGCCTTGAGCCTTGAGCCTGGAGCCTGGAGCATTGAGCATCGAGCCTCGAGCCTCGAGCCTCGAGCCTTGAGCCTTGACCCTTGACCGTTTAGCATTGAGCCTTGAGCCTTGAGCCTAGAGCCTTGAGTCTTGAGCCTTGAGCCTTGAGCCTTTTTCCTTGAACCTTGAGCCTTAAGCCTTGAGCCTTGAGCCTTGAGCCTTGAGCCTGGAGCCTGGAGCCTCGAGCCTTGAGCCTCGAGCCTTGAGCCTTGACCCTTGACCCTTTAGCCTTGAGCCTTGAGCCTTGAGCCTAGAGCCTTGAGCCTTGAGCCTTGAGCCTTGAGCCTTGAGTCTTGAGCCTTTTTCCTTGAGACTTGAGCCTTGAGCCTTAAGCCTTGAGCCTTGAGCCTTGAGCCTTGAGCCTGGAGCATTGAGCATCGAGCCTCGAGCCTCGAGCCTTGAGCCGTGACCCTTGACCCTTGACCCTTTAGCATTGAGCCTTGAGCCTTGAGCCTAGAGCCTTGAGCCTTGAGCCTTGAGCCTTGAGCCTTGAGCCTTTTTCCTTGAACCTTGAGCCTTGAGCCTTGAGCCTTGAGCCTTGAGCCTTGAGCCTTGAGCCTTCAGCCTTGAGCCTTGAGCCTTGAGCCTTGAGCCTTGAGCCTTGAGCCTTTTTCCTTGAACCTTGAGCCTTGAGCCTTGAGCCTTGAGCCTTGAGCCTTGAACCTTGAGCCTTGCGCCTTGAGCCTTGAGCCTTGAGCCTTGAGCCTTGAGCCTTGAGCCTTGAGCCTTGAGCCTTCAGCCTTGAGCCTCTAGCCTCGAGCCTCGAGCCTTGACCCTTGACCCTTTAGCCTTGAGCCTTGAGCTTTGAGCCTTGAGCCTTGAGCCTTTTTCCTTGAACCTTGAGCCTTGAGCCTTGAGCCTTGAGCCTTGAGCCTTGAGCCTTGAGCCTTGAGCCTTGAGCCTTGAGCCTTGAGCCTTGAGCTTTGAGACATGAGCCTTGAACCTTGACCCTTGACCCTTGAGTGTTGTGCCTTGAGCCTTGACTTTTGAGCCTTGACCCTTGAGTCGTGACTTGAGCATTGAGTCTTGAGCCTTGAGCCTTTTTCCATGAACCTTGAACCTTGAGCCTGAAGCCTTAATCCTTGAGCCTTAAGCCTAGAGCCTTGAGCCTTGAGCCTTGAGCCTTGAGCCTTGAGCCTTGAGCCCTGAGCCTTGAGCCTCGAGCCTCGAGCCTTGAGCCTTGACCTTTGAGCCTTGAGCCTTGAGCCTTGAGCCTTGGCCTTGAGCCTTGAGTCTTGAGCCTTTTTCCTTGAGACTTGAGCCTTAAGCCTTGAGCCTTGAGCCTTGAGCCTTGAGCCTTGAGCCTTGAGCCTGGAGCATTGAGCATCGAGCCTCGAGCCTCGAGCCTCGAGCCTTGAGCCTTGACCCTTGACCGTTTAGCATTGAGCCTTGAGCCTTGACCCTTGAGCCTTGAGCCTTGAGCCTTGAGCCTTGAGCCTTTTTCCTTGAACCTTGAGCCTTAAGCCTTGAGCCTTGAGCCTTGAGCCTTGAGCCTTGAGCCTGGAGCCTCGAGCCTTGAGCCTCGAGCCTTGATCCTTGACCCTTGACCCTTTAGCCTTGAGCCTTGAGCCTTGAGCCTAGAGCCTTGAGCCTTGAGCCTTGAGCCTTGAGTCTTGAGCCTTTTTCCTTGAGACTTGAGCCTTGAGCCTTGAGCCTTGAGCCTTGAGCCTTGAGCCTTGAGCCTTGAGCCTTGAGCCTTGAGCCTGGAGCATTGAGCATCGAGCCTCGAGCCTCGAGCCGTGACCCTTGACCCTTTAGCATTGAGCCTTGAGCCTTGAGCCTAGAGCCTTGAGCCTTGAGCCTTGAGCCTTGAGCCTTGAGCCTTGAGCCTTGAGCCTTTTTCCTTGAACCTTGAGCCTTGAGCCTTGAGCCTTGAGCCTTGAGCCTTGAGCCTTGAGCCTTGAGCCTTGAGCCTTGAGCCTCGAGCCTCGAGCCTTGACCCTTGACCCTTTAGCCTTGAGCCTCGGGCCTTGAGCCTTGAGCCTTTTTCCTTGAACATTGAGCCTTGAGCCTTGAGCCTTGAGCCTTGAGTCTTGGGCCTTGAGCCTTGAGCCTTGAGCCTTGAGCCTTGAGCCTTGAGCCTTGAGCCTTGAGCCTTGAGCCTTGAGCCTTGAGCCTTGAGCCTTGAGCCTTGAGCCTTGAGCCTCGAGCCTCGAGACTTGACCCTTGACCCTTGACCCTTTAGCCTTGAACCTTGAGCTTTGAGCCTTGAGCATTGAGCCTTTTTCCTTGAACCTTGAGCCTTGAGCCTTGAGCCTTGAGCCTTGAGCCTTGAGCTTTGAGACATGAGCCTTGAACCTTGACCCTTGACCCTTGAGTGTTGTGCCTTGAGCCTTGACTTTTGAGCCTTGACCTTTGAGTCGTGACTGGAGCATTGAGTCTTGAGCCTTGAGCTATTTTCCATGAACCTTGAACCTTGAGCCTGAAGCCTTAATCCTTGAGCCTTAAGCCTAGAGCCTTGAGCCTAGAGCCTTGAGCCTTGAGCCTTGAGCCTTGAGCCTCGAGCCTCGAGCCTCGAGCCTCGAGCCTTGAGCCTTGAGCCTTGAGCCTTGAGCCTTGAGCCTTTTTCCTTGAGACTTGAGCCTTGAGCCTTGAGCCTTGAGCCTTGAGCATTGAGCATCGAGCCTCGAGCCTCGAGCCTCGAGCCTTGAGCCTTGACCCTTGACCGTTTAGCATTGAGCCTTGAGCCTTGAGCCTAGAGCCTTGAGCCTTGAGCCTTGAGCCTTGAGCCTTTTTCCTTGAACCTTGAGCCTTGAGCCTTGAGCCTGGAGCCTTGAGCCTTGAGCCTTGAGCCTTGAGCCTTGAGCCTTGAGCCTTGAGCCTTGAGCCTTTTGCCTCGAGCCTGGAGCCTTGACCCTTGACCCTTTAGCCTTGAGCCTTGAGCTTTGAGCCTTGAGCCTTGAGCCTTTTTCCTTAAACCTTGAGCCTTGAGCCTTCAGCCTTGAGCCTTGAGCCTTAACCCTTGACCCTTGAGTGTTGAGTCTTGAGCCTTAACTTTTGAGCCTTGACCCTTGAGTGTTGAGTCTTGAGCCTTGACTTTTGAGCCTTGACCCTTGAGCCGTGACTTGAGCCTTGAGCCTTGAGCCTTGAGCCTGGAGCCTTGAGCCACGAGCCTCGAGCCTCGAGCCTCGAGCCTTGACCCTTGACCCTTTACCCTTTAGCCTTAAGCCTTGAGCCTTGAGCCTAGAGCCGTGAGCCTTGAGCCTTGAGCCTTGAGCCTTGAGCCTTGAGCCTCGAGCCTCGAGCCTTGTGCCTTGAATCCTTGCCCTTGAGCCATTACTTGAGCCTTGATCCTTGATCCTCGAGCCTTGAGCCTTGAGCCTTGACCCTCTAGCTTTGAGCCTTGAGCCTTGAGCCTTGTGCCTTGAGCCTTTTTCCTTGAACCTTGAGCCTTAAGCCTTGAGCCTTGAGCCTTGAGCCTTGAGCCTTGAGCCTTGAGCCTTGAGCCTCGAGACATGAGCCTTGACCCTTGACCCCTGAGTGTTGAGCCTTAAGCCTTGAGCCTTGAGCCTTGAGCCTTGAGCCTTGAGCCTTGAGCCTTGAGCCTTGAGCCTTGAGCCTTGAGCCTTGAGCCTTGAGCCTTGAGCCTCGAGCCTGGAGCCTTGACCCTTGACCCTTTAGCCTTGAGCCTTGAGCTTTGAGCCTTGAGCCTTGAGCCTTTTTCCTTGAACCTTGAGCCTTGAGCCTTGAGCCTTGAGCCTTGAGCCTTGAGACATGAGCCTTAACCCTTGACCCTTGAGTGTTGAGTCTTGAGCCTTGACTTTTGAGCCTTGACCCTTGAGCCGTGACTTGAGCCTTGAGCCTTGAGCCTGGAGCCTTGAGCCTTGAGCCTCGAGCCTCGAGCCTTGACCCTTGACCCTTTACCCTTTAGCCTTGAGCCTTGAGCCTTGAGCCTTGAGCCTTGAGCCTTTTTCATTGAACCTTGAGCATTAAGCCTTGAGCCTTGAGCCTTGAGCCTGGAGCCTTGAGCCTCGAGCCTTGTGCCTTGAATCCTTGCCCATGAGCCATTACTTGAGCCTTGATCCTTGATCCTCGAGCCTTGAGCCTTGAGCCTTGAGCCTCGAGCCTCGAGCCTCGAGCCTTGACCCTTGACCCTTGACCCTTTAGCCTTGAGCCTTGAGCTTTGAGCCTTGAGCCTTGAGCCTTTTTCGTTGAACCTCGAGCCTTGAGCCTTGAGCCTTGAGCCTTGAGCCTTGAGCCTTGAGCCTTGAGCCTTGAGCCTTGAGCCTTGAGCCTTGAGCCTTGAGCCTTGAGCCTTGAGCCTTGAGCTTTGAGACATGAGCCTTGAACCTTGACCCTTGACCCTTTAGTGTTGTGCCTTGAGCCTTGACTTTTGAGCCTTGACCCTTGAGTCGTGACTTGAGCATTGAGTCTTGAGCCTTGAGCCTTTTTCCATGAACCTGCCTTAATCCTTGAGCCTTAAGCCTAGATCCTTGAGCCTTGAGCCTTGAGCCCTGAGCCTTGAGCCTCGAGCCTCGAGCCTCGAGCCTTGAGCCTTGACCTTTGACCCTTGAGCCTTGAGCCTTGAGCCTTGAGCCTTGGCCTTGAGCCTTGAGTCTTGAGCCTTTTTCCTTGAGACTTGAGCCTTGAGCCTTGAGCCTTGAGCCTTGAGCCTTGAGCCTTGAGCCTGGAGCATTGAGCATCGAGCCTCGAGCCTCGAGCCTCGAGCCTCGAGCCTCGAGCCTCGAGCCTTGAGCCTTGACCCTTGACCGTTTAGCATTGAGCCTTGAGCCTTGAGCCTAGAGCCTTTAGCCTTGAGCCTTGAGCCTTTTTTCCTTGAACCTTGAGCCTTAAGCCTTGAGCCTTGAGCCTGGAGCCTTGAGCCTTGAGCCTTGAGCCTTGAGCCTTGAGCCTTGAGCCTTGAGCCTTGAGCCTTGAGCCTTGAGCCTTGAGCCTCGAGCCTGGAGCCTTGACCCTTGACCCTTTAGCCTTGAGCCTTGAGCCTTGAGCCTTTTTCCTTTAACCTTGAGCCTTGAGCCTTGAGCCTTGAGCCTTGAGACATGAGCCTTAACCCTTGACCCTTGAGTGTTGAGTCTTGAGCCTTGACTTTTGAGCCTTGACCCTTGAGCCGTGACTTGAGCCTTGAGCCTTGAGCCTGGAGCCTTAAGCCTTGAGCCACGAGCCTCGAGCCTCGAGCCTCGAGCCTTGACCCTTGACCCTTTACCCTTTAGCCTTGAGCCTTGAGCCTTGAGCCTAGAGCCGTGAGCCTTGAGCCTTGAGCCTTGAGCCTCGAGCCTTGTGCCTTGAATCCTTGCCCTTTAGCCATTACTTGAGCGTTGATCCTCGAGCCTTGAGCCTTGAGCCTTGACCCTCTAGCTTTGTGCCTTTAGCCTTGAGCCTTGTGCCTTGAGCCTTTTTCCTTGAACCTTGAGCCTTAAGCCTTGAGCCTTGAGCCTTGAGCCTTGAGCCTTGAGCCTTGAGCCTCGAGACATGAGCCTTGACCCTTGACCCTTGACCCCTGAGTGTTGAGCCTTAAGCCTTGAGCCTTGAGCCTTGAGCCTTGAGCCTTGAGCCTTGAGCCTTGAGCCTTGAGCCTTGAGCCTTGAGCCTTGAGCCTTGGGCCTTGAGCCTTGAGCCTTGAGCCTTGAGCCTCGAGCCTGGAGCCTTGACCCTTGACCCTTTAGCCTTGAGCCTTTTTCCTTGAACCTTGAGCCTTGAGCCTTGAGCCTTGAGCCTTGAGACATGAGCCTTAACCCTTGACCCTTGAGTGTTGAGTCTTGAGCCTTGACTTTTGAGCCTTGACCCTTGAGCCGTGACTTGAGCCTTGAGCCTTGAGCCTTGAGCCTGGAGCCTTGAGCCTTGAGCCTCGAGCCTCGAGCCTTGACCCTTGACCCTTGACCCTTTACCCTTTAGCCTTGAGCCTTGAGCGTTGAGCCTAGAGCCGTGAGCCTTGAGCATTGAACCTTGAGCATTAAGCCTTGAGCCTTGAGCCTTGAGCCTTGAGCCTCGAGCCTTGTGCCTTGAATCCTTGCCCTTGAGCCATTACTTGAGCCTTGATCCTTGATCCTCGAGCCTTGAGCCTTGAGCCTTGACCCTCTAGCTTTGAGCCTTGAGCCTTGAGCCTTGTGCCTTGAGCCTTTTTCCTTGAACCTTGAGCCTTAAGCCTTGAGCCTTGAGCCTTGAGCCTTGAGCCTTGAGCCTTGAGCCTCGAGACATGAGCCTTGACCCTTGACCCTTGACCCCTGAGTGTTGAGCCTTGAGCCTTGACTTTTGAGCCTTGAACCTTGAGCCGTTACTTGAGCCTTGAGCCTTGACTTTTGAGCCTTGAACCTTGAGCCTTGAGCCTTGAGCCTTTTTCCATGAATCTTGAACCTTGAGCCTTAAGCCTTGAGCCTTAAGCCTTGAGCCTTGAGCCTTGAGCCTTGAGCCTTGAGCCTTGAGCCTTGATCCTTGAGCCTTGAGCCTTGAGCCTTGAGCCTTGAGCCTTGAGCCTTATGCCTCAAGCCTCGAGCCTCGAGTCTCGAGCCTCGACCCTTTAGCCTTGAGCCTTGACCCTTTAGCTTTGAGCCTTGATCCTTGAGCCTTGAGCCTTGAGCCTTTTTCCTTGAACCTTGAGCTTTGAGCCTTGAGCCTTGAGCCTTGAGCCTTGAGCTTTGAGCCTTGAGCTTTGAGCCTGGAGCCTTGAGCCTCGAGCCTCGAGCCTCGAGCCTTGACCCTTGACCCTTTAGCCTTGAGCCTTGAGCTTTGAGCCTTGAGCCTTGAGCCTTTTTCCTTGAGCCTTGAGCCTTGAGCCTTGAGCCTTGAGCCTTGAGCCTGGATCCTGGAGCCTTGAGACAAGAGCCTTAACCCTTGACCCTTGACCCTTGAGTGTTAAGTCTTGAGCCTTAACTTTTGATCCTTGACCCTTGAGCCGTGACTTGAGCCTTGAGCCTGGAGCCTTGAGCCTTGAGCCTCGAGCCTCGAGCCTTGACCCTTGACCCTTGACCCTTTAGCCTTGAGCCTTGAGCCTAGAGCCTTGAGCCTTGAGCCTTGAGCCTTGAGCCTTGAGCCTTGAGCCTTGAGCCTCGAGACAAGAGCCTTGACCCTTGACCCCTGAGTGTTGAGCCTGAAGCCTTGAGCATTGAGCCTTGAGCCTTGAGCCTTGAGCCTTGAGCCTTGAGCCTTGAGCCTTGAGCCTTGAGCCTTGAGCCTTGAGCCTTGAGCCTTGAGCCTTGAGCCTTGAGCCTTGAGCCTTGAGCCTTGAGCCTCGAGCCTGGAGCCTTGACCCTTTAGCCTTGAGCCTTGAGCTTTGAGCCTTTAGCCTTGAGCCTTTTTCCTTGAACCTTGAGCCTTGAGCCTTGAGCCTTGAGCCTTGAGACATGAGCCTTAACCCTTGACCCTTGAGTGTTGAGTCTTGAGCCTTGACTTTTGAGCCTTGACCCTTGAGCCGTGACTTGAGCCTTGAGCCTTGAGCCTGGAGCCTTGAGCCTTGAGCCTCGAGCCTCGAGCCTTGACCCTTGACCCTTTACCCTTTAGCCTTGAGCCTTGAGCCTTGAGCCTAGAGCCGTGAGCCTTGAGCCTTGAGCCTTTTTCATTGAACCTTGAGCATTAAGCCTTGAGCCTTGAGCCTTGAGCCTTGAGCCTTGAGCCTTGAGCCTCGAGCCTTGTGCCTTGAATCCTTGCCCTTGAGCCATTACTTGAGCCTTGATCCTTGATCCTCGAGCCTTGAGCCTTGAGCCTTGACCCTCTAGCTTTGAGCCTTAAGCCTTGAGCCTTGAGCCTTGAGCATTAAGCCTTGAGCCTCGAGACATGAGCCTTGACCCTTGACCCTTGACCCCTGAGTGTTGAGCCTTGAGCCTTGACTTTTGAGCCTTGAACCTTGAGCCGTTACTTGAGCCTTGAGCCTTGACTTTTGAGCCTTGAACCTTGAGCCGTTACTTGAGCCTTGAGCCTTTTTCCATGAACCTTGAACCTTGAGCCTTAAGCCTTGAGCCTTGAGCCTTGAGCCTTGAGCCTTGAGCCTTGAGCCTTGAGCCTTGAGCCTTGAGCCTTGAGCCTTGATCCTTGAGCCTTGAGCCTTGAGCCTTGAGCCTTAAGCCTTGAGCCTTGAGCCTTATGCCACAAGCCTCGAGCCTCGAGTCTCGAGCCTCGACCCTTTAGCCTTGAGCCTTGACCCTTTAGCTTTGAGCCTTGATCGTTGAGCCTTGAGCCTTGAGCCTTTTTCCTTGAACCTCGAGCCTGGAGCCTCGAGCCTTGAGCCTTGAGCCTCGAGCCTCGAGCCTTTAGCCTCAAGCCTCGAGCCTTGAGCCTTAACCCTTGACCGTTGACCCTTTAGCCTTGAGCCTTGAGCCTTGAGCCTTGAGCCTTGAGCCTTGAGCCTTGAGCCTTGAGCCTTGAGACATGAGCCTTGACCATTGACCCTTGAGTGTTGAGCCTTAAGCCTTGACTTTTGAGCCTTGACCCTAGAGCCGTGACTTGAGCCTTGAGCCTTGAGACTTGAGCCTTGAGCCTTGAGCCTTTTTCCATGAACCTTGAACGTTGAGCCTTAAGCCTTGTGCCTTGAGCCTTGAGCCTTGTTCCTTGAGCCTTGAGCCTTGAGCCTGGAGCCTTGAGCCTTGAGCCTCGAGCCTTGAGCCTTGAGCCTTGAGCCTTGAGCCTTGAGCCTCGAGCCTTGAGCGTTGACCCTTGACCCTTTAGCCTTGAGCCTTGAGCTTTGAGCCTTGAGCCTTGAGCTTTTCTCCTTTCTCCTTGAACCTTGAGCCTTGAGCCTTGAGCCTTGAGCCTTGACCCTTTAGCCTTGACCCTTGACCCTTGACACTTGAGCCTTGACCCTTGACCCTTGACCCTTGACCCTTGAGTGTTGAGCCTTGAGCCTTGACTTTTGAGCCTTGACCCTAGAGCCGTGACTTGAGCCTTGAGCGCTGAACCTTGAGCCTTGAGCCTTTTTCCATGAACCTTGAACCTTAAGCCTTAAGCCTTAATCCTTGAGCCTTAAGCCTTGAGCGTTGAGCCTTAAGCCTTGAGCCTGGAGCCTCGAGCCTTGAGCGTTGACCCTTGACCCTTGAGCCTTGAGCTTTGAGCCTTGAGCCTTGAGCTTTTCTCCTTTCTCCTTGAGCCTTGAGCCTTGAGCCTTGAGCCTTGAGCCTTGAGCCTTTTGCCTTGAGCCTTGACCCTTGAGCCTTGAGCCTTGAGCCTTGACCCTTGACCCTTGACCCTTGACCCTTGACCCTTGAGTGTTGAGCCTTGAGCCTTGACTTTTGAGCCTTGACCCTAGAGCCGTGACTTGAGCCTTGAGCGCTGAACCTTGAGCCTTGAGCCTTGAGCCTTTTTCCATGAACCTTGAACCTTAAGCCTTAAGCCTTAATCCTTGAGCCTTGTGCCTTGAGCCTTGAGCATTGAGCCTTGAGCCTTGAGCCGTGAGCCTTGAGCCTTGAGCCTTGAGCCTTGAGCCTTGAGCCTTGAGCCTTGAGTCCTGACCCTTGACCCTCTAGCCATGAGCCTTGAGCCTTGAGCCTTAAGCCTTGAGCCTTTTTCCTTGAACCTTGAGCCTTAAGCCTTGAGCCTTAAGCCATGAACCTTGAGCCTTGAGGCTTGACCCTTGAGCCTTGACCCTTGACCCTTGAGTGTTGAGCCTTGAGCCTTGACTTTTGAGCCTTGACCCTAGAGCCGTGACTTGAGCCTTGAGCGCTGAACCTTGAGCCTTGAGCCTTGAGCCTTTTTCCATGAACCTTGAACCTTAAGCCTTAAGCCTTAATCCTTGAGCCTTAAGCCTTGAGCCTTGAGGCTTGATCCTAGAGCCTTGAGCCTTGAGCCTTGAGCCTTGAGCCTTGGGCCTTGAGCCTTGGGCCTGGAGCCACGAGCATCGAGCCTCGAGCCTTGAGCCTTCAGCCTTGAGCCTTGAGCCTTGAGCCCGGAGCCTTTTTCCTTGAACCTTGAGCCTTAAGCCTTGAGCCTTGAGTTTTGAGCCTTGAGCCTTGAGCCTTGAGCCTTGAGCCTTGAGCCTTGAGCCTTGAGCCTTGAGCCTTGAGCCTTGAGCCTTGAGCCTTGAGCCTTGAGCCTTGAGTCCTGACCCTTGAGCCGTGACTTGAGCCTTAATCCTTGACCCTCGAGCCTTGAGCCTTGACCCTTGACCCTCTAGCCATGAGCCTTGAGCCTTGAGCCTTGAGCCTTGAGCCTTGAGCCTTGAGCCTTGAGCCTTGAGCCTTGAGCCTTGAGCCTTGAGCCTTAAGCCTTGAGCCTTGAGCCTTGAGCCTTGAGCCTTGAGCCTTGACCCTTGACCCTTGAGTGTTGAGCCTTGAGCCTTGACTTTTGAGCCTTGACCCTAGAGCCGTGACTTGAGCCTTGAGCGCTGAGCCTTGAACCTTGAACCTTGAGCCTTAAGCCTTAATCCTTGAGCCTTAAGCCTTAAGCCTTGAGCCCTGATCCTTCCTTGAGCCTTGAGCCTTGAGCCTTGAGCCTTGAGCCTTGAGCCTTCAGCCTTGAGCCTTGAGCCTTGGGCCTTGGGCCTTGAGCCTTGAGCCTTGGGCCTGGAGCCTCGAGCCTCGAGCCTCGAGCCTCGAGCCTTTAGCCTTGAGCCTTGAGCCTTGAGCCCGGAGCCTCGAGCCTTGAGCCTCGAGCCACGAGCCTTGAGCCTTAACCCTTGACCGTTGACCCTTTAGCCTTGAGCCTTGAGCCTTGAGCCTTGACCATTGACCCTTGAGTGTTGAGCCTTAAGCCTTGACTTTTGAGCCTTGACCCTAGAGCCGTGACTTGAGCCTTGAGCCTTGAGCCTTGAGACTTGAGCCTTGAGCCTTGAGCCTTTTTCCATGAACCTTGAACGTTGAGCCTTAAGACTTAAGCCTTGAGCCTTAAGCCTTGAGCCTTGAGCCTTGTTCCTTGAGCCTTAAGCCTTGAGCCTTGAGCTTTGAGCCTTGAGTCTTGAGCCTTGAGCCTTGAGCCTTGAGCCTTGAGCCTTGAGCCTTGAGCCTTGAGCCTTGAGCCTCGAGCCTCGAGCCTCGGGCCTCGAGCCTCGAGCCTTGACCCTTGACCCTTGACCCTTGAGCCTTGAACCTAGAGCCTTGAGCCTTGAGCCTTGAGCCTTTTTCATTGAACCTTGAGCCTTAAGCCTTGAGCCTTGAGCCTTGAGCCTTGAGCCTTGAGCCTTGAGCCTTGAGCCTTGAGCCTCCAGCCTTGTGCCTTGAATCCTGGCCCTTGAGCCATGACTTGAGCCTTGATCCTTGATCCTCGAGCCTTGAGCCTTGACCCTTGACCCTCTAGCTTTGAGCCTTGAGCCTTGAGCCTTGAGCCTTGAGCCTTAAGCCTTGAGTCTTGAGCCTTGAGCCTTGAGCCTTGAGCCTTGACCCTTAACCCTTGAGTGTTGAGCCTTGAGCCTTGACTTTTGAGCCTTGACCCTAGAGCCGTGACTTGAGCCTTGAGTGCTGAGCCTTGAACCTTGAACCTTGAGCCTTAAGCCTTAATCCTTGAGCCTTAAGCCTTAAGCCTTGAGCCTTGATCCTTCCTTGAGCCTTGAGCCTTGAGCCTTGAGCCTTGAGCCTTCAGCCTTGAGCCTTGAGCCTTGAGCCTTGAGCCTTGAGCCTTGGGCCCTGGGCCTTGAGCCTTGAGCCTTGGGCCTGGAGCCTCGAGCCTCGAGCCTCGAGCCTTTAGCCTTGAGCCTTGAGCCTTGAGCCCGGAGCCTCGAGCCTCGAGCCTCGAGCCACGAGCCTTGAGCCTTAACCCTTGACCGTTGACCCTTTAGCCTTGAGCCTTGAGCCTTGAGCCTTGACCATTGACCCTTGAGTGTTGAGCCTTGAGCCTTGACTTTTGAGCCTTGACCCTAGAGCCGTGACTTGAGCCTTGAGCGCTGAACCTTGAGCCTTGAGCCTTGAGCCTTTTTCCATGAACCTTGAACCTTAAGCCTTAAGCCTTAATCCTTGAGCCTTGTGCCTTGAGCCTTGAGCCTTGAGCCTTGAGCCGTGAGCCTTGAGCCTTGAGCCTTGAGCCTTGAGCCTTGAGCCTTGAGCCTTGAGTCCTGACCCTTGACCCTCTAGCCATGAGCCTTGAGCCTTGAGCCTTAAGCCTTGAGCCTTTTTCCTTGAACCTTGAGCCTTAAGCCTTGAGCCTTAAGCCATGAGCCTTGAGCCTTGAGCCTTGACCCTTGACCCTTGACCCTTGACCCTTGACCCTTGAGTGTTGAGCCTTGAGCCTTGACTTTTGAGCCTTGACCCTAGAGCCGTGACTTGAGCCTTGAGCGCTGAACCTTGAGCCTTGAGCCTTGAGCCTTTTTCCATGAACCTTGAACCTTAAGCCTTAAGCCTTAATCCTTGAGCCTTAAGCCTTGAGCCTTGAGCCTTGATCCTTGAGCCTTGAGCCTTGAGCCTTGAGCCTTGAGCCTTGGGCCTTGAGCCTTGAGCCTTGGGCCTGGAGCCACGAGCCTCGAGCCTCGAGCCTTGAGCCTTTAGCCTTGAGCCTTGAGCCTTGAGCCCGGAGCCTTTTTCCTTGAACCTTGAGCCTTAAGCCTTGAGCCTTGAGTTTTGAGCCTTGAGCCTTGAGCCTTGAGCCTTGAGCCTTGAGCCTTGAGCCTTGAGCCTTGAGCCTTGAGCCTTGAGCCTTGAGCCTTGAGCCTTGAGCCTTGAGTCCTGACCCTTGAGCCGTGACTTGAGCCTTAATCCTTGACCCTCGAGCCTTGAGCCTTGACCCTTGACCCTCTAGCCATGAACCTTGAGCCTTGAGCCTTGAGCCTTGAGCCTTGAGCCTTGAGCCTTGAGCCTTGAGCCTTGAGCCTTGAGCCTTGAGCCTTGAGCCTTGAGCCTTGAGCCTTGAGCCTTGAGCCTTGAGCCTTCAGCCTTGAGCCTTCAGCCTTGAGCCTTGAGCCTTGAGCCTTGACCCTTGACCCTTGAGTGTTGAGCCTTGAGCCTTGACTTTTGAGCCTTGACCCTAGAGCCGTGACTTGAGCCTTGAGCGCTGAGCCTTGAACCTTGAACCTTGAGCCTTAAGCCTTAATCCTTGAGCCTTAAGCCTTAAGCCTTGAGCCTTGATCCTTCCTTGAGCCTTGAGCCTTGAGCCTTGAGCCTTGAGCCTTGAGCCTTCAGCCTTGAGCCTTGAGCCTTGGGCCTTGGGCCTTGAGCCTTGAGCCTTGGGCCTGGAGCCTGGAGCCTCGAGCCTCGAGCCTTTAGCCTTGAGCCTTGAGCCTTGAGCCCAGAGCCTCGAGCCTCGAGCCTCGAGCCTCGAGCCTCGAGCCACGAGCCTTGAGCCTTAACCCTTGACCGTTGACCCTTTAGCCTTGAGCCTTGAGCCTTGACCATTGACCATTGACCCTTGAGTGTTGAGCCTTAAGCCTTGACTTTTGAGCCTTGACCCTAGAGCCGTGACTTGAGCCTTGAACCTTGAGCCTTGAGACTTAAGCCTTGAGCCTTGAGCCTTTTTCCATGAACCTTGAACGTTGAGCCTTAAGACTTAAGCCTTGAGCCTTAAGCCTTGAGCCTTGAGCCTTGTTCCTTGAGCCTTGAGCCTTGAGCTTTGAGCCTTGAGTCTTGAGCCTTGAGCCTTGAGCCTTGAGCCTCGAGCCTCGAGCCTCGGGCCTCGAGCCTCGAGCCTTGACCCTTGACCCTTGACCCTTGACCCTTGAACCTAGAGCCTTGAGCCTTGAGCCTTTTTCATTGAACCTTGAGCCTTAAGCCTTGAGCCTTGAGCCTTGAGCCTTGAGCCTTGAGCATTGAGCCTTGAGCCTTGAGCCTTGAGCCTTGAGCCTTGAGCCTTGAGCCTTGAGCCTTGAGCCTCGAGCCTTGTGCCTTGAATCCTGGCCCTTGAGCCATGACTTGAGCCTTGATCCTTGATCCTCGAGCCTTGAGCCTTGACCCTTGACCCTCTAGCTTTGAGCCTTGAGCCTTGAGCCTTGAGCCTTAAGCCTTGAGCCTTGAGCATTGAGCCTTGAGCCTTGACCCTTGACCCTTGAGTGTTGAGCCTTGAGCCTTGACTTTTGAGCCTTGACCCTAGAGCCGTGACTTGAGCCTTGAGCGCTGAGCCTTGAACCTTGAACCTTGAGCCTTAAGCCTTAATCCTTGAGCCTTAAGCCTTAAGCCTTGAGCCTTGATCCTTCCTTGAGCCTTGAGCCTTGAGCCTTGAGCCTTGAGCCTTTTTCATTGAACCTTGAGCCTTAAGCCTTGAGCCTTGACCCTTGACCCTTGAGTGTTGAGCCTTGAGCCTTGACTTTTGAGCCTTGAACCTTGAGCCGTGACTTGAGCCTTGATCCTGGAGCCTTTTTCCATGAACCTTGAACCTTGAGCCTTAAGCCTTGAGCCTTAAGCCTTAAGCCTTGAGCCTTGAGCCTTGAGCCTTGAGCCTTGAGCCTTGAGCCTTGAGCCTTGAGCCTTGAGCCTTGAGCCTTGAGCCTTGAGCCTTGAGCCTTGAGCCTTGAGCCTTGAGCCTGGAGCCTGGAGCCTTGAGCCTTGAGCCTCGAGCCTTGAGCCTTATGCCTCGAGCCTCGAGTCTCGAGCCTCGACCCTTTAGCCTTGAGCCTTGACCCTTTAGCCTTGAGCCTTGAGCCTTGAGCCTTGAGCCTTTTTCCTTGAAACCTTGAGCTTTGAGCCTTGAGCCTTGAGCCTTGAGCTTTGAGCCTTGAGCCTCGAGCCTCGAGCCTCGAGCGTTGACCCTTGACCCTTTAGCCTTGAGCCTTGAGCTTTGAGCCTTGAGCCTTAAGCCTTTTTCCTTGAACCTTGAGCCTTGAGCCTTGAACCTTGAGCCTTTTTCCATGAACCTTGAACCTTGAGCCTTAAGCCTTAATCCTTGAGCCTTAAGCCTTGAGCCTTGAGCCTTGATCCTTGAGCCTTGAGCCTTGAGCCTTGAGCCTTGAGCCTTGAGCCTTGAGCATTGAGCCTTGAGCCTTGAGCCTTGAGCCTGGAGCCTTGAGCCTTGAGCCTTGAGCCTTGAGCCTTGGCCTGGAGCCTCGAGACTCGAGCCTTGAGCCTTGAGCCTTGAGCCTTGAGCCCGGAGCCTCGAGCCTTAACCCTTGACCGTTCACCCTTTAGCCTTGAGCCTTGAGCCTTGAGCCTTGAGCCTTAAGCCTTGAGACATGAGCCTTGACCATTGAACCTTGAGTGTTGAGCCTTAAGCCTTGACTTTTGATCCTTGACCCTAGAGCCGTGACTTGAGCCTTGAGCCTTGAGCCTTGAGACTTGAGCCTTGAGCCTTTTTCCATGAACCTTGAACGTTGAGCCTTAAGCCTTAAGCCTTAACGCTTGAGCCTTAATCCTTGAGCCTTGAGCCTTGTTCCTTGAGCCTTGAGCCTTGAGCCTTGAGCCTTGAGCTTTGAGCCTTGAGTCTTGAGCCTTGAGCCTTGAGCTTTGAGCCTCGAGCCTCGAGCCTCAAGCCTCGGGCCTCGAGCCTCGAGCCTTGACCCTTGACCCTTGACCCTTTAGCCTTGAGCCTTGAGCCTTGAACCTAGAGCCTTGAGCCTTGAGCCTTTTTCATTGAACCTTGAGCCTTAAGCCTTGAGCCTTGAGCCTCGAGCCTTGTGCCTTGAATCCTGGCCCTTGAGCCATGACTTGAGCCTTTATCCTTGATCCTCGAGCCTTGAGCCTTGACCCTTGATCCTCTAGCTTTGAGCGTTGAGCCTTGACCCTTGTGCCTTGAGCCTTTTTCCTTGAACCTTGAGCCTTGAGCCTTGAGCCTTGAGCCTTGAGCCTTGAGCCTTGAGCCTTGAGCCTTGAGCCTTGAGCCTTGAGCCTTGAGCCTTGAGCCTCGAGACATGAGCTTTGACCCTTGACCCTTGACCCTTGAGTGTTGAGCCTTGAGCCTTGAGCCCGGAGCCTCGAGCCTCGAGCCTCAAGCCACGAGCCTTAACCCTTGACCGTTGAGCCTTGAGCCTTGAGCCTTGAGCCTTGAGCCTTGAGCCTTGAGCCTTGAGCCTTGAGCCTTGAGACATGAGCCTTGACCATTGACCCTTGAGTGTTGAGCCTTAAGCCTTGACTTTTGAGCCTTGACCCTAGAGCCGTGACTTGAGCCTTGAGCCTTGAGCCTTGAGACTTGAGCCTTGAGCCTTGAGCCTTGAGCCTTTTTCCATGAACCTTGAACGTTGAGCCTTAAGACTTAAGCCTTGAGCCTTGAGCCTTGAGCCTTGAGCCTTGAGCCTTGAGCCTTGTTCCTTGAGCCTTGAGCCTTGAGCCTTGAGACTTGAGCTTTGAGCCTCAGGCCTCGAGCCACGAGCCTCGGGCCTCGAGCCTCGAGCCTTGACCCTTGACCCTTGACCCTTTAGCCTTGAGTCTTGAGCTTTGAACCTAGAGCCTTGAGCCTTGAGCCTTGAGCCTTTTTCATTGAACCTTGAGCCTTAAGCCTTGAGCCTTGACCCTTGACCCTTGAGTGTTGAGCCTTGAGCCTTGACTTTTGAGCCTTGAACCTTGAGCCGTGACTTGAGCCTTGATCCTGGAGCCTTTTTCCATGAACCTTGAACCTTGAGCCTTAAGCCTTGAGCCTTAAGCCTTAAGCCTTGAGCCTTGAGCCTTGAGCCTTGAGCCTTGAGCCTTGAGCCTTGAGCCTTGAGCCTTGAGCCTTGAGCCTTGAGCCTTGAGCCTTGAGCCTTGAGCCTTGAGCCTTGAGCCTTGAGCCTTGAGCCTTAAGCCTGGAGCCTTGAGCCTCGAGCCTTGAGCCTCGAGCCTTGAGCCTTATGCCTCGAGCCTCGAGTCTCGAGCCTCGACCCTTTAGCCTTGAGCCTTGACCCTTTAGCCTTGAGCCTTGAGCCTTGAGCCTTTTTCCTTGAAACCTTGAGCTTTGAGCCTTGAGCCTTGAGCCTTGAGCTTTGAGCCTTGAGCCTTGAGCCTCGAGCCTCGAGCCTCGAGCGTTGACCCTTGACCCTTTAGCCTTGAGCCTTGAGCTTTGAGCCTTGAGCCTTAAGCCTTTTTCCTTGAACCTTGAGCCTTGAGCCTTGAACCTTGAGCCTTTTTCCATGAACCTTGAACCTTGAGCCTTAAGCCTTAATCCTTGAGCCTTAAGCCTTGAGCCTTGAGCCTTGATCCTTGAGCCTTGAGCCTTGAGCCTTGAGCCTTGAGCCTTGAGCCTTGAGCATTGAGCCTTGAGCCTTGAGCCTTGAGCCTGGAGCCTTGAGCCTTGAGCCTTGAGCCTCGAGCCATGGCCTGGAGCCTCGAGACTCGAGCCTTGAGCCTTGAGCCTTGAGCCCGGAGCCTCGAGCCTTAACCCTTGACCGTTCACCCTTTAGCCTTGAGCCTTGAGCCTTGAGCCTTGAGCCTTGAGCCTTGAGCCTTGAGACATGAGCCTTGACCATTGAACCTTTAGTGTTGAGCCTTAAGCCTTGACTTTTGATCCTTGACCCTAGAGCCGTGACTTGAGCCTTGAGCCTTGAGCCTTGAGACTTGAGCCTTGAGCCTTTTTCCATGAACCTTGAACGTTGAGCCTTAAGCCTTAAGCCTTAACGCTTGAGCCTTAATCCTTGAGCCTTGAGCCTTGTTCCTTGAGCCTTGAGCCTTGAGCCTTGAGCCTTGAGCTTTGAGCCTTGAGTCTTGAGCCTTGAGCCTTGAGCTTTGAGCCTCGAGCCTCGAGCCTAAAGCCTCGGGCCTCGAGCCTCGAGCCTTGACCCTTGACCCTTGACCCTTTAGCCTTGAGCCTTGAGCCTTGAACCTAGAGCCTTGAGCCTTGAGCCTTTTTCATTGAACCTTGAGCCTTAAGCCTTGAGCCTTGAGCCTCGAGCCTTGTGCCTTGAATCCTGGCCCTTGAGCCATGACTTGAGCCTTGATCCTTGATCCTCGAGCCTTGAGCCTTGACCCTTGATCCTCTAGATTTGAGCGTTGAGCCTTGACCCTTGTGCCTTGAGCCTTTTTCCTTGAACCTTGAGCCTTGAGCCTTGAGCCTTGAGCCTTGAGCCTTGAGCCTTGAGCCTTGAGCCTCGAGACATGAGCTTTGACCCTTGACCCTTAACCCTTGAGTGTTGAGCCTTGAGCCTTGAGCCCGGAGCCTCGAGCCTCGAGCCTCAAGCCACGAGCCTTAACCCTTGACCGTTGATCCTTGAGCCTTGAGCCTTGAGCCTTGAGCCTTGAGCCTTGAGCCTTGAGCCTTGAGCCTTGAGCCTTGAGACATGAGCCTTGACCATTGACCCTTGAGTGTTGAGCCTTAAGCCTTGACTTTTGAGCCTTGACCCTAGAGCCGTGACTTGAGCCTTGAGCCTTGAGCCTTGAGACTTGAGCCTTGAGCCTTGAGCCTTGAGCCTTTTTCCATGAACCTTGAACGTTGAGCCTTAAGACTTGACCCTTGACCCTCTAGCTTTGAGCCTTGAGCCTTGAGCCTTGTGCCTTGAGCCTTTTTCCTTGAGCCTTGAGCCTTGAGCCTTGACCCTTGAGCCTTGAGCCTTGAGCCTTGAGCCTCGAGACATGAGCCTTGACCCTTGACCCATGACCCTTGAGTGTTGAGCCTTGAGCCTTGAGCCTTGACTTTTGAGCCTTGAACCTTGAGCCGTGACTTGAGCCTTGAGCCTTGAGCCTTTTTCCATGAACCTTGAACCTTGAGCCTTGAGCCTTAAGCCTTGAGCCTTGAGCCTTGAGCCTTGAGCCTTGAGCCTTGAGCCTTGAGCCTTGAGCCTTTTTCCTTGAACCTTGAGCTTTGAGTCTTGAGCCTTGAGCCTTGAGCCTTGAGCCTTGAGCCTTGAGCTTTGAGCCTTGAGCCTCGAGCCTCGAGCCTCGAGCCTTGACCCTTGACCCATTAGCCTTGAGCCTTGAGCTTTGAGCCTTGAGCCTTAAGCCTTTTTCCTAGAACCTTGAGCCTTGAGCCTTGAGCCTTGAGCCTTTTTCCATGAACCTTGAACCTTGAGCCTTAAGCCTTAATCCTTGAGCCTTAAGCCTTGAGCCTTGAGCCTTGATCCTTGAGCCTTGAGCCTTGAGCCTTGAGCCTTGAGCCTTGAGCCTTGGCCTGGAGCCTCGAGCCTCGAGCCTTGAGCCATTAGCCTTGAGCCTTGAGCCTTGAGCCCGGAGCCTCGAGCCTCGAGCCTCGAGCCTCGAGCCTTGAGCCTTAACCCTTGACCGTTGACCCTTTAGCCTTGAGCCTTGAGCCTTGAGCCTTGAGCCTTAAGCCTTGAGACATGAGCCTTGACCATTGACCCTTGAGTGTTGAGCCTTAAGCCTCGACTTTTGAGCCTTGACCCTAGAGCCGTGACTTGAGCCTTGAGCCTTGAGCCTTGAGACTTGAGCCTTGAGCCTTGAGCCTTTTCCATGAACCTTGAACGTTGAGCCTTAAGCCTTAAGCCTTGAGCCTTGAGCCTTGAGCCTTGTTCCTTGAGCCTTGAGCCTTGAGCCTTGAGCCTTGAGCTTTGAGCCTTGAGTCTTGAGCCTTGAGCCTTGAGCTTTGAGCCTCGAGCCTCGAGCCTCAAGCCTCGGGCCTCGAGCCTCGAGCCTTGACCCTTGACCCTTGACCCTTTAGCCTTGAGCCTTGAGCCTTGAACCTAGAGCCTTGAGCCTTGAGCCTTGAGCCTTGAGCCTTGAGCCTTTTTCATTGAACCTTGAGCCTTAAGCCTTGAGCCTTGAGCCTTGAGCCTTGAGCCTAGAGCCTTGTGCCTTGAATCCTGGCCCTTGAGCCATGACTTGAGCCTTGATCCTTGATCCTCGAGCCTTGAGCCTTGACCCTTGACCCTCTAGCTTTGAGCCTTGAGCCTTGAGACTTGTGCCTTGAGCCTTTTTCCTTGAACCTTGAGCCTTGAGCCTTGAGCCATGAGCCTTGAGCCTTGAGCCTCGAGACATGAGCCTCGACCCTTGACCCTTGAGTGTTGAGCCTTGAGCCTTGAGCCCGGAGCCTCGAGCCACGAGCCTTGAGCCTTAACCCTTGACCGTTGACCCTTTAGCCTTGAGCCTTGAGCCTTGAGCCTTGAGCCTTGAGCCTTTAGCCTTGAGCCTTGAGCCTTGAGCCTTGAGCCTTGAGCCTTGACCCTTTAGCCTTTAGCCTTGAGCCTTGAGCCTTGAGCCTTGAGCCTTGAGCCTTGAGCCTTGAGACATGAGCCTTGACCATTGACCCTTGAGTGTTGAGCCTTAAGCCTTGACTTTTGAGCCTTGACCCTAGAGCCGTGACTTGAGCCTTGAGCCTTGAGCCTTGAGACTTGAGCCTTGAGCCTTGAGCCTTTTTCCATGAACCTTGAACGTTGAGCCTTAAGCCTTAAGCCTTGAGCCTTAAGCCTTGTGCCTTGAGCCTTGAGCCTTGAGCCTTGTTCCTTGAGTCTTGAGCCTTGAGCCTTGAGCCTTGAGCCTTGAGCCTCGAGCCTTGAGTGTTGACCCTTGACCCTATAGCCTTGAGCCTTGAGCTTTGAGCCTTGAGCCTTGAGCTTTTCTCCTTTCTCCTTGAGCCTTGAGACTTGAGCCTTTAGCCTTGAGCCTTGAGTCTTTAGCCTTGAGCCTTGACCCCTGAACCTTTAGCCTTGAGTGTTGAGCCTTGACTTTTGAGCCTTGACCCTTGTGTCGTGACTTGAGCCTTGAGCCTTGAGCCTTAAGCCTTGAGCCTTTTTCCATGAACCTTGAACCTTTAGCCTTAAGCCTTGAGCCTTGAGCCTTAAGCCTGCAGCTTTGAGCCTTGAGCCTTGAGCCTGGAGCCTTGAGCCTGGAGCCTTGAGCCTCGAGCCTCGAACCTCGAGCCTCGAGCCTCGAGCCTCGAGCCTCGAGCCTCGAGCCTCAGGCCTCGAGCCTCGAGCCTCAGGCCTCGAGCCTCGAGCCTCAGGCCTCGAGCCTCGAGCCTTGAGCCTCGAGCCTTGAGCCTTGAGCCTTGTGCCTTTTTCCTTGAACCTTGAGCCTTAAGCCTTGAGCCTTGAGTTTTGAGCCTTGAGCCTTGAGCCTTGAGCCTTGAGCCTTGAGCCTTGAGCCTTGAGCCTTGAGTCCTGACCCTTGAGCCGTGACTTGAGCCTTGATCCTTGACCCTCGAGCCTTGAGCCTTGACCCTTGACCCTCTAGCCATGAGCCTTGAGCCTTGAGCCTTCAGCCTTCAGCCTTGAGCCTTGAGCCTTGAGCCTTGAGCTTTGACCCTTGACCCTTGACCCTTGACCCTTGAGTGTTGAGCCTTGAGCCTTGACTTTTGAGCCTTGACCCTAGAGCCGTGACTTGAGCCTTGAGCGCTGAACCTTGAGCCTTGAACCTTGAGCCTTAAGCCTTAATCCTTGAGCCTTAAGCCTTGAGCCTTGAGCCTTGATCCTTCCTTGAGCCTTGAGCCATGAGCCTTGAGCCTTGAGCATTGAGCCTGGGGCCTTGAGCCTTGAGCCTTGGGCCTGGAGCCTCGAGCCTCGAGCCTCGAGCCTTGAGCCTTTAGCCTTGAGCCTTGAGCCCGGAGCCTCGAGCCTCGAGCCACGAGCCTTGTGCCTTAACCCTTGACCGTTGACCCTTGAGCCTTGAGCCTTGAGACTTGAGCCTTGAGCCTTGAGCCTTTTTCCATGAACCTTGAACGTTGAGCCTTAAGCCTTAAGCCTTGAGCCTTAAGCCTTGTGCCTTGAGCCTTGAGCCTTGTTCCTTGAGTCTTGAGCCTTGAGCCTTGAGCCTTGAGCCTCGAGCCTTGAGCGTTGACCCTTGACCCTTTAGCCTTGAGCCTTGAGCTTTGAGCCTTGAGCCTTGAGCTTTTCTCCTTTCTCCTTGAGCCTTGAGACTGGAGCCTTGAGCCTTGAGCCTTGAGTCTTTAGCCTTGAGCCTTGAGCCTTGAGCCTTTAGCCTTGAGACATGAGCCTTGACCCTTGAACCTTTAGCCTTGAGTGTTGAGCCTTGACTTTTGAGCCTTGACCCTTGAGTCGTGACTTGAGCCTTGAGCCTTGAGCCTTAAGCCTTGAGCCTTTTTCCATGAACCTTGAACCTTTAGCCTTAAGCCTTGAGCCTTAAGCCTGCAGCCTTGAGCCTTGAGCCTTGAGCCTTGAGCCTTGTGCCTTTTTCCTTGAACCTTGAGTTTTGAGCCTTGAGCCTTGAGTTTTGAGCCTTGAGCCTTGAGCCTTGAGCCTTGAGCCTTGAGCCTTGAGCCTTGAGCCTTGAGTCCTGACCCTTGAGCCGTGACTTGAGCCTTGATCCTTGACCCTCGAGCCTTGAGCCTTGACCCTTGACCCTCTAGCCATGAGCCTTGAGCCTTGAGCCTTCAGCCTTGAGCCTTGAGCCTTGAGACTTGAGCCTTGACCCTTGACCCTTGACCCTTGAGTGTTGAGCCTTGAGCCTGGACTTTTGAGCCTTGACCCTTGAGCCGTGACTTGAGCCTTGAGCGCTGAGCCTTGAGCCTTGAGCCTTGAGCCTTAAGCCTTAATCCTTGAGCCTTAAGCCTTGAGCCTTGAGCCTTGATCCTTCCTTGAGCCTTGAGCCTTGAGCCTTGAGCCTTGAGCCTTGAGCCTTGAGCCTTGAGCCTTGAGCCTTGGGCCTTGAGCCTTAAGCCTTGGGCCTGGAGCCTCGAGCCTCGAGGCTCGAGCCTCGAGCCTTGAGCCTTTAGCCTTGAGCCTTGAGCCTTGAGCCCGGAGCCTCGAGCCTCGAGCCACGAGCCTTGAGCCTTAACCCTTGACCGTTGACCCTTGAGACTTGAGCCTTGAGCCTTGAGCCTTTTTCCATGAACCTTGAACGTTGAGCCTTAAGCCTTAAGCCTTGAGCCTTAAGCCTTGTGCCTTGAGCCTTGAGCCTTGTTCCTTGAGTCTTGAGCCTCGAGCCTTGAGCGTTGACCCTTGACCCTTTAGCCTTGAGCCTTGAGCTTTGAGCCTTGAGCCTTGAGCTTTTCTCCTTTCTCCTTGAGCCTTGAGACTTGAGCCTTGAGCCTTGAGCATTGAGTCTTTAGCCTTGAGCCTTGAGCCTTTAGCCTTGAGACATGAGCCTTGAGCCTTGGGCCTTGAGCCTTGAGCCTTGGGCCTGGAGCCTGGAGCCTCGAGCCTCGAGCCTCGAGCCTCGAGCCTCGAGCCTCGAGCCTTGAGCCTTTAGCCTTGAGCCTTGAGCCTTGAGCCTTGAGCCCGGAGCCTCGAGCCTCGAGCCACGAGCCTTGAGCCTTCACCCCTGACCGTTGAGCCTTAAGCCTTGAGCCTTGAGCCTTGAGCCTTGAGCCTTGAGCCTTGAGCCTTGAGCCTTGAGCCTTGAGCCTTGAGCCTTGAGCCTCGAGCCTCGGGCCTCGAGCCTCGGGCCTCGGGCCTCGAGCCTCGAGCCTTGACCCTTGACCCTTTAGCCTTGACCCTTGAGCCTTGAACCTAGAGCCTTGAGCCTTGAGCCTTGAGCCTTTTTCATTGAACCTTGAGCCTTAAGCCTTGAGCCTTGAGCCTTGAGCCTTGAGCCTCGAGCCTTGTGCCTTGAATCCTGGCCCTTGAGCCATGACTTGAGACTTGATCCTTGATCCTCGAGCCTTGAGCCTTGACCCTTGACCCTCTAGCTTTGAGCCTTGAGCCTTGAGCCTTGTGCCTTGAGCCTTTTTCCTTGAACCTTGAGCCTTGAGCCTTGAGCCTTGAGCCTTGAGCCTTGAGCCTTGAGCCTCGAGACATGAGCCTTGACCCTTGACCCTTGACCCTTGAGTGTTGAGCCTTGAGCCTTGACTTTTGAGCCTTGAACATTGAGCCATGAGTTGAGCCTTGAGCCTTGAGCCTTTTTCCATGAACCTTGAACCTTGAGCCTTAAGCCTTGAGCCTTGAGCCTTGAGCCTTGAGCCTTGAGCCTTGAGCCTTGATCCTTGAGTCTTAAGCCTTGAGCCTTGAGCCTGGAGCCTTTAGCCTTGAGCCTTGAGCCTGGAGCCTTGAGCCTCGAGCCTCGAGCCTTGAGCCTTATGCCTCGAGCCTCGAGTCTCGAGCCTCGACCCTTTAGCCTTGAGCCTTGACCCTTTAGCCTTGAGCCTTGAGCCTTGAGCCTTTTTCCTTGAACCTTGAGCTTTGAGCCTTGAGCCTTGAGCCTTGAGCCTTGAGCCTTGAGCCTTGAGCCTTGAGCCCTGAGCCTTGAGCTTTGAGCCTCGAGCCTCGAGCCTCGAGCCTCGAGCCTTGACCCTTGACCCTTTAGCCTTGAGCCATGAGCTTTGAGCCTTGAGCCTTAAGCCTTTTTCCTTGAACCTTGAGCCTTGAGCCTTGAGCCTTGAGCCTTTTTCCATGAATCTTGAACCTTGAGCCTTAAGCCTTAATCCTTGAGCCTTGAGCCTTGATCCTTGAGCCTTGAGCCTTGAGCCTTGAGCCTTCAACCTTGAGCCTTGAGCCTTGAGCCTTGAGCCTTGATCCTTGAGCCTTGAGCCTTGAGCCTTGAGCCTTGAGCCTTGAGCCTCGAGCCTCGAGCCTCGAGCCTCGAGCCTTTAGCCTTGAGCCTTGAGCCTTGAGCCCGGAGCCTCGAGCCTCGAGCCACGAGCCTTGAGCCTTCACCCTTGACCGTTGAGCCTTGAGCCTTGAGCCTTGAGCCTTGAGCCTTGAGCCTTGAGCCTTGAGATTTGAGCCTTGAGCCTCGAGCCTCGGGCCTCGAGCCTCGGGCCTCGGGCCTCGAGCCTCGAGCCCTGACCCTTGACCCTTGACCCTTGACCCTTTAGCCTTGAGCCTTGAGCCTTGAACCTAGAGCCTTGAGCCTTGAGCCTTGAGCCTTTTTCATTGAACCTTGAGCCTTAAGCCTTGAGCCTTGAGCCTTGAGCCTTGAGCCTTGAGCCTCGAGCCTTGTGCCTTGAATCCTGGCCCTTGAGCCATGACTTGAGCCTTGATCCTTGATCCTCGAGCCTTGAGCCTTGACCCTTGACCCTCTAGCTTTGAGCCTTGAGCCTTGAGCCTTGTGCCTTGAGCCTTTTTCCTTGAACCTTGAGCCTTGAGCCTTGAGCCTTGAGCCTTGAGCCTCGAGACATGAGCCTTGACCCTTGACCCTTGACCCTTGAGTGTTGAGCCTTGAGCCTTGACTTTTGAGCCTTGAACCTTGAGCCATGACTTGAGCCTTGAGCCTTGAGCCTTTTTCCATGAACCTTGAACCTTGAGCCTTAAGCCTTGAGCCTTGAGCCTTGAGCCTTGAGCCTTGAGCCTTGAGCCTTGAGCCTTGATCCTTGAGCCTTAAGCCTTGAGCCTTGAGCCTGGAGCCTTGAGCCTGGAGCCTTGAGCCTTGAGCCTTGAGCCTCGAGCCTTGAGCCTTATGCCTCGAGCCTCGAGTCTCGAGCCTCGACCCTTTAGCCTTGAGCCTTGACCCTTTAGCCTTGAGCCTTGAGCCTTGAGCCTTTTTCCTTGAACCTTGAGCTTTGAGCCTTGAGCCTTGAGCCTTGAGCCCTGAGCCTTGAGCCTTGAGCCCTGAGCCTTGAGCTTTGAGCCTTGAGCCTCGAGCCTCGAGCCTTGACCCTTGACCCTTTAGCCTTGAGCCTTGAGCTTTGAGCCTTGAGCCTTAAGCCTTTTTCCTTGAACCTTGAGCCTTGGCCTGGAGCCTGGAGCCTCGAGCCTCGAGCCTCGAGCCTTGAGCCTTGAGCCTTTAGCCTTGAGCCTTGAGCCTTGAGCCCCGAGCCCCGAGCCTCGAGCCTCGAGCCTTAACCCTTGACCGTTGACCCTTGAGCCTTGAGCCTTGAGCCTTGAGCCTTGAGCCTTGAGCCTTGAGCCTTAAGCCTTGAGACATGAGCCTTGACCATTGACCCTTGAGCCTTAAGCCTTGACTTTTGAGCCTTGACCCTAGAGCCGTGACTTGAGCCTTGAGCCTTGAGACTTGAGCCTTGAGCCTTTTTCCATGAACCTTGAACGTTGAGCCTTAAGCCTTAAGCCTTGAGCCTTGAGCCTTGAGCCTTGAGCCTTGTTCCTTGAGCCTTGAGACTTGAGCTTTGAGCCTGAGTCTTGAGCCTTGAGCTTTGAGCCTCGAGCCTCGAGCCTCAAGCCTCGGGCCTCAAGCCTCGAGCCTTGACCCTTGACCCTTGACCCTTTAGCCTTGAGCCTTGCGCCTTTAACCTAGAGCCTTGAGCCTTGAGCCTTGAGCCTTGAGCCTTGAGCCTTTTTCATTGAACCTTGAGCCTTAAACCTTGAGCCTTGAGCCTTGAGCCTTGAGCCTTGAGCCTCGAGCCTTGTGCCTTGAATCCTGGCCCTTGAGCCATGACTTGAACCTTGATCCTTGATCCTCGAGCCTTGAGCCTTGACCCTTGACCCTCTAGCTTTTAGCCTTGAGCCTTGAGCCTTGTGCCTTGAGCCTTTTTCCTTGAACCTTGAGCCTTGAGCCTTGAGCTTTGAGCCTTGAGCCTTGAGCCTCGACCCTTGACCCTTGACCCTTGAGTGTTGAGTGTTGAGCCTTGAGCCTTGAGCCCGGAGCCTCGAGCCTCGAGCCACGAGCCTTGAGCCTTAACCCTTGACCGTTGACCCTTTAGCCTTGAGCCTTGAGCCTTGAGCCTTGAGCCTTGAGCCTTGAGCCTTGAGACATGGGCCTTGACCATTGACCCTTGAGTGTTGAGCCTTAAGCCTTGAGCCTTGAGCCTTGAGCCTTGAGCCTTGAGCCTTGAGCCTTGAGCCTTGAGCCTTGAGCCTTGAGCCTTGAGCCTTGAGCCTTGAGCCTTGAGACATGAGCCTTGACCATTGACCCTTGAGTGTTGAGCCTTAAGCCTTGAGCCTTGAGACTTGACCCTTGAGCCTTGAGCCTTGAGCCTTTTTCCATGAACCTTGAACGTTGAGCCTTAAGACCTAAGCCTTGAGCCTTGACCCTTGAGCCTTGAGCCTTGTTCCTTGAGCCTTGAGCCTTGAGCCTTGAGCTTTGAGCCTTGAGTCTTGAGCCTTGAGCCTTGAGCTTTGAGCCTTGAGCCTCGAGCCTCGAGCCTCGGGCCTCGAGCCTCGAGCCTTGACCCTTGACCCTTGACCCTTTAGCCTTGAGCCTTGAGCCTTGAACCTAGAGCCTTGAGCCTTGAGCCTTGAGCCTTTAGCCTTGAGCCTTTTTCATTGAACCTTGAGCCTTAAGCCTTGAGCCTTGAGCCTTGAGCCTCGAGCCTTGTGCCTTGAATCCTGGCCCTTGAGCCTTGATCCTTGATCCTCGAGCCTTGAGCCTTGACCCTTGACCCTCTAGCTTTGAGCCTTGAGCCTTGAGCCTTGTGCCTTGAGCCTTTTTCCTTGAACCTTGAGCCTTGAGCCTTGAGCCTTGAGCCTTGAGCCTCGAGACATGAGCCTTGACCCTTGACCCTTGACCCTTGACCCTTGAGTGTTGAGCCTTGAGCCTTGAATTTTGAGCCTTGAACCTTGAGCCGTGAATTGAGCCTTGAGCCTTGAGCCTTTTTCCATGAACCTTGAACCTTGAGCCTTAAGCCTTGAGCCTTAAGCCTTAAGCCTTGAGCCTTGAGCCTTGAGCCTTGATCCTTGAGCCTTTAGCCTTGAGCCTTGAGCCTTGAGCCTTGAGCCTTGAGCCTTGAGCCTGGAGCCTTGAGCCTTGAGCCTTGAGCCTCGAGCCTTGAGCCTTATGCCTCGAGCCTTGAGTCTCGAGCCTCGACCCTTTAGCCTTGAGCCTTGACCCTTTAGCCTTGAGCCTTGAGCCTTGAGCCTTGAGCCTTTTTCCTTGAACCTTGAGCCTTGAGCCTTGAGCCTTGAGCCTGGAGCCTTGAGCCTGGAGCCTTGAGCCTTGAGCCTTGAGCCTTGAGCCTCGAGCCTTGAGCCTTATGCCTCGAGCCTCGAGACTCGAGCCTCGACCCTTTAGCCTTGAGCCTTGACCCTTGAGCCTTGAGCCTTGAGCCTTGAGCCTTTTTCCTTGAACCTTAACCTTTGAGCCTTGAGCCTTGAGCCTTGAGCCTCGAGCCTTGAGCCTTATGCCTCGAGCCTTGAGTCTCGAGCCTCGACCCTTTAGCCTTGAGCCTTGACCCTTTAGCCTTGAGCCTTGAGCCTTGAGCCTTGAGCCTTTTTCCTTGAACCTTGAGCCTTGAGCCTTGAGCCTTGTGCCTTGAGCCTTGAGCCTTGAGCCTTGAGCCTGGAGCCTTGAGCCTTGAGCCTCGAGCCTTGAGCCTTATGCCTCGAGCCTCGAGTCTCGAGCCTCGACCCTTTAGCCTTGAGCCTTGACCCTTTAGCCTTGAGCCTTGAGCCTTGAGCCTTTTTCCTTGAACCTTGACCTTTGAGCCTTGAGCCTTGAGCCTTGAGCCTTGAGCCTCGAGCCTTGAGCCTTATGCCTCGAGCCTTGAGTCTCGAGCCTCGACCCTTTAGCCTTGAGCCTTGACCCTTTAGCCTTGAGCCTTGAGCCTTGAGCCTTTTTCCTTGAACCTTGAGCCTTGAGCCTTGAGCCTTGAGCCTTGAGCCTGGAGCCTTGAGCCTTGAGCCTCGAGCCTTGAGCCTTATGCCTCGAGCCTCGAGGCTCGAGCCTCGACCCTTTAGCCTTGAGCCTTGACCCTTTAGCCTTGAGCCTTGAGCCTTGAGCCTTGAGCCTTGAGCCTTTTTCCTTGAACCTTGACCTTTGAGCCTTGAGCCTTGAGCCTTGAGCCTTGAGCCTTGAGCCTTGTTCCTTGAGCCTTGAGCCTTGAGCCTTGAGCTTTGAGCCTTGAGTCTTGAGCCTTGAGCCTTGAGCTTTGAGCCTTGAGCCTCGAGCCTCGAGCCTTGACCCTTTAGCCTTGAGCCTTGAGCCTTGAACCTAGAGCCTTGAGCCTTGAGCCTTGAGCCTTGAGCCTTTTTCATTGAACCTTGAGCCTTAAGCCTTGAGCCTTGAGCCTTGAGCCTCGAGCCTTGTGCCTTGAATCCTGGCCCTTGAGCCATGACTTGAGCCTTGATCCTTGATCCTCGAGCCTTGAGCCTTGACCCTTGACCCTTGACCCTCTAGCTTTGAGCCTTGAGCCTTGAGCCTTGTGCCTTGAGCCTTTTTCCTTGAACCTTGAGCCTTGAGCCTTGAGCCTTGAGCCTTGAGCCTTGAGCCTTGAGCCTTGAGCCTCGAGACATGAGCCTTTACCCTTGACCCTTGACCCTTGAGTGTTGAGCCTTGAGCCTTGAATTTTGAGCCTTGAACCTTGAGCCGTGAATTGAGCCTTGAGCCTTGAGCCTTTTTCCATGAACCTTGAACCTTGAGCCTTAAGCCTTGAGCCTTAAGCCTTGAGCCTTAAGCCTTGAGCCTTGAGCCTTGAGCCTTGAGCCTTGATCCTTGAGCCTTGAGCCTTGAGCCTTGAGCCTTGAGCCTTGAGCCTTGAGCCTGAAGCCTTGAGCCTTGAGCCTCGAGCCTTGAGCCTTATGCCTCGAGCCTTGAGTCTCGAGCCTCGACCCTTTAGCCTTGAGCCTTGACCCTTTAGCCTTGAGCCTTGAGCCTTGAGCCTTGAGCCTTTTTCCTTGAACCTTGAGCCTTGAGCCTTGAGCCTTGAGCCTTGAGCCTTGAGCCTTGAGCCTTGAGCCTTGAGCCTTGAGCCTTGAGCCTGGAGCCTTGAGCCTTGAGCCTCGAGCCTTGAGCCTTATGCCTCGAGCCTCGAGTCTCGAGCCTCGACCCTTTAGCCTTGAGCCTTGACCCTTTAGCCTTGAGCCTTGAGCCTTGAGCCTTTTTCCTTGAACCTTGACCTTTGAGCCTTGAGCCTTGAGCCTTGAGCCTTGAGCCTCGAGCCTTGAGCCTTATGCCTCGAGCCTTGAGTCTCGAGCCTCGACCCTTTAGCCTTGAGCCTTGACCCTTTAGCCTTGAGCCTTGAGCCTTGAGCCTTGAGCCTTTTTCCTTGAACCTTGAGCCTTGAGCCTTGAGCCTTGAGCCTTGAGCGTGGAGCCTTGAGCCTTGAGCCTCGAGCCTTGAGCCTTATGCCTCGAGCTTCGAGGCTCGAGCCTCGACCCTTTAGCCTTGAGCCTTGACCCTTTAGCCTTGAGCCTTGAGCCTTGAGCCTTGAGCCTTGAGCCTTTTTCCTTGAACCTTGACCTTTGAGCCTTGAGCCTTGAGCCTTGAGCCTTGAGCCTCGAGCCTTGAGCCTTATGCCTCGAGCCTTGAGTCTCGAGCCTCGACCCTTTAGCCTTGAGCCTTGACCCTTTAGCCTTGAGCCTTGAGCCTTGAGCCTTGAGCCTTTTTCCTTGAACCTTGAGCCTTGAGCCTTGAGCCTTGAGCCTTGAGCCTGGAGCCTTGAGCCTCGAGCCTTGAGCCTTATGCCTCGAGCTTCGAGGCTCGAGCCTCGACCCTTTAGCCTTGAGCCTTGACCCTTTAGCCTTGAGCCTTGAGCCTTGAGCCTTGAGCCTTGAGCCTTTTTCCTTGAACCTTGACCTTTGAGCCTTGAGCCTTGAGCCTTGAGCCTTGAGCCTTGAGCCTTGAGCCTTGTTCCTTGAGCCTTGAGCCTTGAGCCTTGAGCTTTGAGCCTTGAGTCTTGAGCCTTGAGCCTTGAGCTTTGAGCCTCGAGCCTCGAGCCTTGACCCTTTAGCCTTGAGCCTTGAGCCTTGAACCTAGAGCCTTGAGCCTTGAGCCTTGAGCCTTGAGCCTTTTTCATTGAACCTTGAGCCTTAAGCCTTGAGCCTTGAGCCTTGAGCCTCGAGCCTTGTGCCTTGAATCCTGGCCCTTGAGCCATGACTTGAGCCTTGATCCTTGATCCTCGAGCCTTGAGCCTTGACCCTTGACCCTCTAGCTTTGAGCCTTGAGCCTTGAGCCTTGTGCCTTGAGCCTTTTTCCTTGAACCTTGAGCCTTGAGCCTTGAGCCTTGAGCCTTGAGCCTTGAGCCTTGAGCCTCGAGACATGAGCCTTTACCCTTGACCCTTGACCCTTGAGTGTTGAGCCTTGAGCCTTGAATTTTGAGCCTTGAACCTTGAGCCGTGAATTGAGCCTTGAGCCTTGAGCCTTTTTCCATGAACCTTGAACCTTGAGCCTTAAGCCTTGAGCCTTAAGCCTTGAGCCTTAAGCCTTGAGCCTTGAGCCTTGAGCCTTGAGCCTTGATCCTTGAGCCTTGAGCCTTGAGCCTTGAGCCTTGAGCCTTGAGCCTTGAGCCTGGAGCCTTGAGCCTTGAGCCTTGAGCCTCGAGCCTTGAGCCTTATGCCTCGAGCCTTGAGTCTCGAGCCTCGACCCTTTAGCCTTGAGCCTTGACCCTTTAGCCTTTAGCCTTGAGCCTTGAGCCTTGAGCCTTTTTCCTTGAACCTTGAGCCTTGAGCCTTAAGCCTTGAGCCTTTAGCCTTGAGCCTTGAGCCTTGAGCCTTGAGCCTGGAGCCTTGAGCCTTGAGCCTTGAGCCTCGAGCCTTGAGCCTTATGCCTCGAGCCTCGAGTCTCGAGCCTCGACCCTTTAGCCTTGAGCCTTGACCCTTTAGCCTTGAGCCTTGAGCCTTGAGCCTTGAGCCTTTTTCCTTGAACCTTGACCTTTGAGCCTTGAGCCTTGAGCCTCGAGCCTTGAGCTTTCGAGCCTCGAGCCTTGAGCCTTATGCCTCGAGCCTTGAGTCTCGAGCCTCGACCCTTTAGCCTTGAGCCTTGACCCTTTAGCCTTGAGCCTTGAGCCTTGAGCCTTGAGCCTTTTTCCTTGAACCTTGAGCCTTGAGCCTTGAGCTTTGAGCCTTGAGCCTTGAGCCTGGAGCCTTGAGCCTTGAGCCTTGAGCCTCGAGCCTTGAGCCTTATGCCTCGAGCCTCGAGTCTCGAGCCTCGACCCTTTAGCCTTGAGCCTTGACCCTTTAGCCTTGAGCCTTGAGCCTTGAGCCTTTTTCCTTGAACCTTGACCTTTGAGCCTTGAGCCTTGAGCCTTGAGCCTTGAGCCTCGAGCCTTGAGCCTTATGCCTCGAGCCTTGAGTCTCGAGCCTCGACCCTTTAGCCTTGAGCCTTGACCCTTTAGCCTTGAGCCTTGAGCCTTGAGCCTTGAGCCTTTTTCCTTGAACCTTGAGCCTTGAGCCTTGAGCTTTGAGCCTTGAGCCTTGAGCCTTGAGCCTTGAGCCTTGAGCCTTTTTCCTTGAACCTTGAGCCTTGAGCCTTGAGCCTTGAGCCTTGAGCCTTGAGCCTTGAGCCTGGAGCCTCGAGCCTTGAGCCTTGAGCCTTGAGCCTCGAGCCTTGAGCCTTATGCCTCGAGCCTCGAGTCTCGAGCCTCGACCCTTTAGCCTTGAGCCTTGAGCCTTGAGCCTTGACCCTTTAGCCTTGAGCCTTGAGCCTTGAGCCTTGAGCCTTGAGCCTTTTTCCTTGAACCTTGAGCCTTGAGCCTTGAGCCTTGAGCCTTGAGCCTTGAGCCTTGAGCCTGGAGCCTTGAGCCTTGAGCCTCGAGCCTTGAGCCTTATGCCTCGAGCCTCGAGTCTCGAGCCTCGACCCTTTAGCCTTGAGCCTTGACCCTTTAGCCTTGAGCCTTGAGCCTTGAGCCTTTTTCCTTGAACCTTGACCTTTGAGCCTTGAGCCTTGAGCCTTGAGCCTCGAGCCTTGAGCCTTATGCCTCGAGCCTTGAGTCTCGAGCCTCGACCCTTTAGCCTTGAGCCTTGACCCTTTAGCCTTGAGCCTTGAGCCTTGAGCCTTGAGCCTTTTTCCTTGAACCTTGAGCCTTGAGCCTTGAGCCTTGAGCCTTGAGCCTGGAGCCTTGAGCCTTGAGCCTCGAGCCTCTCGCCTTATGCCTCGAGCCTCGAGGCTCGAGCCTCGACCCTTTAGCCTTGAGCCTTGACCCTTTAGCCTTGAGCCTTGAGCCTTGAGCCTTGAGCCTTGAGCCTTTTTCCTTGAACCTTGACCTTTGAGCCTTGAGCCTTGAGCCTTGAGCCTTGAGCCTTGAGCCTTGTTCCTTGAGCCTTGAGCCTTGAGCCTTGAGCTTTGAGCCTTGAGTCTTGAGCCTTGAGCCTTGAGCTTTGAGCCTTGAGCCTCGAGCCTCGAGCCTTGACCCTTTAGCCTTGAGCCTTGAGCCTTGAACCTAGAGCCTTGAGCCTTGAGCCTTGAGCCTTGAGCCTTTTTCATTGAACCTTGAGCCTTAAGCCTTGAGCCTTGAGCCTTGAGCCTCGAGCCTTGTGCCTTGAATCCTGGCCCTTGAGCCATGACTTGAGCCTTGATCCTTGATCCTCGAGCCTTGAGCCTTGACCCTTGACCCTCTAGCTTTGAGCCTTGAGCCTTGAGCCTTGTGCCTTGAGCCTTTTTCCTTGAACCTTGAGCCTTGAGCCTAGAGCCTTGAGCCTTGAGCCTTGAGCCTCGAGACATGAGCCTTTACCCTTGACCCTTGACCCTTGAGTGTTGAGCCTTGAGCCTTGAATTTTGAGCCTTGAACCTTGAGCCGTGAATTGAGCCTTGAGCCTTGAGCCTTTTTCCATGAACCTTGAACCTTGAGCCTTAAGCCTTGAGCCTTAAGCCTTGAGCCTTAAGCCTTGAGCCTTGAGCCTTGAGCCTTGAGCCTTGATCCTTGAGCCTTGAGCCTTGAGCCTTGAGCCTTGAGCCTTGAGCCTTGAGCCTTGAGCCTTGAGCCTTGAGCCTGGAGCCTTGAGCCTTGAGCCTTGAGCCTCGAGCCTTGAGCCTTATGCCTCGAGCCTGGAGTCTCGAGCCTCGACCCTTTAGCCTTGAGCCTTGACCCTTTAGCCTTTAGCCTTGAGCCTTGAGCCTTGAGCCTTTTTCCTTGAACCTTGAGCCTTGAGCCTTGAGCCTTGAGCCTTGAGCCTTGAGCCTTGAGCCTTGAGCCTGGAGCCTTGAGCCTTGAGCCTTGAGCCTCGAGCCTTGAGCCTTATGCCTCGAGCCTCGAGTCTCGAGCCTCGACCCTTTAGCCTTGAGCCTTGACCCTTTAGCCTTGAGCCTTGAGCCTTGAGCCTTTTTCCTTGAACCTTGACCTTTGAGCCTTGAGCCTTGAGCCTTGAGCCTTGAGCCTCGAGCCTTGAGCCTTATGCCTCGAGCCTTGAGTCTCGAGCCTCGACCCTTTAGCCTTGAGCCTTGACCCTTTAGCCTTGAGCCTTGAGCCTTGAGCCTTGAGCCTTTTTCCTTGAACCTTGAGCCTTGAGCCTTGAGCTTTGAGCCTTGAGCCTTGAGCCTTGAGCCTGGAGCCTTGAGCCTTGAGCCTCGAGCCTTGAGCCTTATGCCTCGAGCCTCGAGTCTCGAGCCTCGACCCTTTAGCCTTGAGCCTTGACCCTTTAGCCTTTAGCCTTGAGCCTTGAGCCTTGAGCCTTTTTCCTTGAACCTTGAGCCTTGAGCCTTGAGCCTTGAGCCTTGAGCCTTGAGCCTTGAGCCTTGAGCCTGGAGCCTTGAGCCTTGAGCCGTGAGCCTCGAGCCTTGAGCCTTATGCCTCGAGCCTCGAGTCTCGAGCCTCGACCCTTTAGCCTTGAGCCTTGACCCTTTAGCCTTGAGCCTTGAGCCTTGAGCCTTTTTCCTTGAACCTTGACCTTTGAGCCTTGAGCCTTGAGCCTTGAGCCTTGAGCCTCGAGCCTTGAGCCTTATGCCTCGAGCCTTGAGTCTCGAGCCTCGACCCTTTAGCCTTGAGCCTTGACCCTTTAGCCTTGAGCCTTGAGCCTTGAGCCTTGAGCCTTTTTCCTTGAACCTTGAGCCTTGAGCCTTGAGCTTTGAGCCTTGAGCCTTGAGCCTTGAGCCTTGAGCCTGGAGCCTTGAGCCTTGAGCCTCGAGCCTTGAGCCTTATGCCTCGAGCCTCGAGTCTCGAGCCTCGACCCTTTAGCCTTGAGCCTTAACCCTTTAGCCTTGAGCCTTGAGCCTTGAGCCTTGAGCCTTTTTCCTTGAACCTTGACCTTTGAGCCTTGAGCCTTGAGCCTTGAGCCTCGAGCCTTGAGCCTTATGCCTCGAGCCTTGAGTCTCGAGCCTCGACCCTTTAGCCTTGAGCCTTGACCCTTTAGCCTTGAGCCTTGAGCCTTGAGCCTTGAGCCTTTTTCCTTGAACCTTGAGCCTTGAGCCTTGAGCCTTGAGCCTTGAGCCTTGAGCCTTGAGCCTTTTTCCTTGAACCTTGAGCCTTGAGCCTTGAGCCTTGAGCCTTGAGCCTTGAGCCTTGAGCCTTGAGCCTGGAGCCTTGAGCCTTGAGCCTTGAGCCTCGAGCCTTGAGCCTTATGCCTCGAGCCTCGAGTCTCGAGCCTCGACCCTTTAGCCTTGAGCCTTGACCCTTTAGCCTTGAGCCTTGAGCCTTGAGCCTTGAGCCTTTTTCCTTGAACCTTGACCTTTGAGCCTTGAGCCTTGAGCCTTGAGCCTTGAGCCTCGAGCCTTGAGCCTTATGCCTCGAGCCTCGAGGCTCGAGCCTCGACCCTTTAGCCTTGAGCCTTGACCCTTTAGCCTTGAGCCTTGAGCCTTGAACCTTGAGCCTTTTTCCTAGAACCTTGGCCTTTGAGCCTTGAGCCTTGAGCCTTGAGCCTTGAGACTTGAGCCTTGAGCCTTGACCCTTTAGCCTTGAGCCTTGAGCCTTGAGCCTTGAGCCTTTTTCCTTGAACCTTGACCTTTGAGCCTTGAGCCTTGAGCCTTGAGCCTTGAGCCTCGAGCCTTGAGCCTTATGCCTCGAGCCTCGAGGCTTGAGCCTCGACCCTTTAGCCTTGAGCCTTGACCCTTTAGCCTTGAGCCTTGAGCCTTGAACCTTGAGCCTTTTTCCTAGAACCTTGACCTTTGAGCCTTGAGCCTTGAGCCTTGAGCCTTGAGACTTGAGCCTTGAGCCTTGAGCCTTTTTCCATGAACCTTGAACGTTGAGCCTTAAGCCTTAAGCCTTGAGCCTTAAGCCTTAAGCCTTGAGCCTTGTTCCTTGAGCCTTGAGCCTTGAGCCTTGAGCCTTGAGCTTTGAGCCTTGAGTCTTAAGCCTTGAGCCTTGAGCTTTGAGCCTCAAGCCTCGAGCCTCAAGCATCGGGCCTCGAGCCTCGAGCCTTGACCCTTGACCCTTGACCCTTTAGCCTTGAGCCTTGAGCCTTGAACCTAGAGCCTTGAGCCTTGAGCCTTGAGCCTTGAGCCTTTTTCATTGAACCTTGAGCCTTAAGCCTTGAGCCTTGAGCCTTGAGCCTCGAGCCTTGTGCCTTGAATCCTGGCCCTTGAGCCATGACTTGAGCCTTGATCCTTGATCCTCGAGCCTTGACCCTTGACCCTTGACCCTCTAGCTTTGAGCCTTGACCCTTGAGCCTTGTGCCTTGAGCCTTTTTCCTTGAACCTTGAGCCTTGAGCCTTGAGCCTTGAGCCTTGAGCCTTGAGCCTTGAGCCTCGAGACATGAGCCTCGACCCTTGACCCTTGACCCTTGAGTGTTGAGCCTTGAGCCTTGAGCCCAGAGCCTTGAGCCTCGAGCCTCGAGCCACGATCCTTGAGCCTTAACCCTTGACCGTTGACCCTTTAGCCTTGAGCCTTGAGCCTTGAGCCTTGACCCTTGAGCCTTTAGCCTTGAGCCTTGAGCCTTGAGCGTTGAGCCTTGAGCCTTGACCCTTTAGCCTTTAGCCTTGAGCCTTGAGCCTTGAGCCTTGAGCCTTGAGACATGAGCCTTGACCATTGACCCTTGAGTGTTGAGCCTTAAGCCTTGACTTTTGAGCCTTGACCCTAGAGCCGTGACTTGAGCCTTGAGCCTTGAGCCTTGAGACTTGAGCATTGAGCCTTGAGCCTTTTTCCATGAACCTTGAACGTTGAGCCTTAAGCCTTAAGCCTTGAGCCTTAAGCCTTGTGCCTTGAGCCTTGAGCCTTGTTCCTTGAGTCTTGAGCCTTGAGCCTTGAGCCTTGAGCCTTGAGCCTTGAGCCTTGAGCCTCGAGCCTTGAGCGTTGACCCTTGACCCTTTAGCCTTGAGCCTTGAGCTTTGAGCCTTGAGCCTTGAGCTTTTCTCCTTTCTCCTTGAGCCTTGAGCCTTGAGCCTTGAGCCTTGAGCCTTGAGTCTTTAGCCTTGAGCCTTGAGCCTTGAGCCTTTAGCCTTGAGACATGAGCCTTGACCCTTGAACCTTTAGCCTTGAGTGTTGAGCCTTGACTTTTGAGCCTAGACCCTTGAGTCGTGACTTGAGCCTTGAGCCTTGAGCCTTGAGCCTTTTTCCATGAACCTTGAACCTTTAGCCGTAAGCCTTAAGCCTTGAGCCTTAAGCCTGCAGCCTTGAGCCTTGAGCCTTGAGCCTTGAGCCTTGAGCCTGGAGCCTCGAGCCTTGAGCCTCGAGCCTCGAGCCTCGAGCCTCGAGCCTCGAGCCTCGAGCCTCTAGCCTCGAGCCTCGAGCCTCGAGCCTCGAGCCTTAAGCCTTGAGCCTTGAGTTTTGAGCCTTGAGCCTTGAGCCTTGAGCCTTGAGCCTTGAGCCTTGAGCCTTGAGCCTTGAGCCTTGAGCCTTGAGTCCTGACCCTTGAGCCGTGACTTGAGCCTTGATCCTTGACCGTCGAGCCTTGAGCCTTGACCCTTGACCCTCTAGCCATGAGCCTTGAGCCTTGAGCCTTCAGCCTTGAGCCTTGAGCCTTGAGCCTTGAGCCTTGAGCCTTGAGCCTTGACCCTTGAGCCTTGACCCTTGACCCTTGACCCTTGGGTGTTGAGTCTTGAGCCTTGACTTTTGACTCTTGACCCTAGAGCCGTGACTTGAGCCTTGAGCGCTGAGCCTTGAGCCTTGAACCTTGAGCCTTAAGCCTTAAGCCTTAATCCTTGAGCCTTAAGCCTTGAGCCTTGAGGCTTGATCCTTCCTTGAGCCTTGAGCCCGGAGCCTCGAGCCACGAGCCTTGAGCCTTAACCCTTGACCGTTGAGCCTTGAGCCTTGAGCCTTGAGCCTTGAGCCTTGAGCCTTGAGCCTTGAGCCTTGAGCCTTGAGCCTTGAGCCTTGAGACATGAGCCTTGACCATTGACCCTTGAGTGTTGAGCCTTAAGCCTTGACTTTTGAGCCTTGACCCTAGAGCCGTGACTTGAGCCTTGAGCGCTGAGCCTTGAACCTTGAGCCTTAAGCCTTAATCCTTGAGCCTTAAGCCTTGAGCCTTGAGCCTTGATCCTTCCTTGAGCCTTGAGCCTTGAGCCTTGAGCCTTGAACCTTGAACCTTGAGCCTTGAGCCTTGAGCCTTGAGCCTTGAGCCTTGAGCCTTGAGCCTTGAGCCTTGAGCCTTGGGCCTTGAGCCTTGAGCCTTGGGCCTGGAGCCTCGAGCCTCGAGCCTTGAGCCTTTAGCCTTGAGCCTTGAGCCTTGAGCCCGGAGCCTCGAGCCTCGAGCCACGAGCCTTGAGCCTTAACCTTTGACCGTTGACCCTTGAGCCTTGAGCCTTGAGCCTTGAGCCTTGAGCCTTGAGCTTTGAGCCTTGAGCCTTGAGCCTTGAGCCTTGAGCTTTGAGCCTGGAGCCTCGAGCCTCGGGCCTCGAGCCTCGAGCCTCGAGCCTTGACCCTTGACCCTTGACCCTTTAGCCTTGAGCCTTGAGCCTTGAACCTAGAGCCTTGAGCCTTGAGCCTTGAGCCTTGAGCCTTGAGCGTTTTTCATTGAACCTTGGCCTTAAGCCTTAAGCCTTGAACCTTGAGCCTCGAGCCTTGTGCCTTGAATCCTGGCCCTTGAGCCATGACTTGAGCCTTGATCCTTGATCCTCGAGCCTTGAGCCTTGACCCTTGACCCTCTAGCTTTGAGCCTTGAGCCTTGAGCCTTGTGCCTTGAGCCTTTTTCCTTGAACCTTGAGCCTTGAGCCTTGAGCCTTGAGCCTTGAGCCTCGAGACATGAGCCTTGACCCTTGACCCTTGACCCTTGAGTGTTGAGCCTTGAGCCTTGACTTTTGAGCCTTGAACCTTGAGCCATGACTTGAGCCTTGAGCCTTGAGCCTTTTTCCATGAACCTTGAACCTTGAGCCTTAAGCCTTGAGCCTTAAGCCTTAAGCATTGAGCCTTGAGCCTTGAGCCTTGAGCCTTGAGCCTTGAGCCTTGATCCTTGAGCCTTGAGCCTTGAGCCTTGAGCCTTGAGCCTTGAGCCTTGAGCCTTGAGCCTTGAGCCTTGAGCCTTGAGCCTCGAGCCTCGAGCCTCGAGCCTTATGCCTCGAGCCTCGAGTCTCGAGCCTCGACCCTTTAGCCTTGAGCCTTGATCCTCGAGCCTTGAGCCTTGAGCCTTGACCCTCTAGCTTTGAGCCTTGAGCCTTGAGCCTTGTGCCTTGAGCCTTTTTCCTTGAACCTTGAGCCTTGAGCCTTGAGCCTTGAGCCTTGAGCTTTGTGCCTTGAGCCTCGAGCCTTGACCCTTGACCCTTTAGCCTTGAGCCTTGAGCTTTGAGCCTTGAGCCTTAAGCCTTTTTCCTTGAACCTTGAGCCTTGAGCCTTGAGCCTTTTTCCATGAATCTTGAACCTTGAGCCTTAAGCCTTAATCCTTGAGCCTTAAGCCTTGAGCCTTGAGCCTTGATCCTTGAGCCTTGAGCCTTGAGCCTTGAGCCTTGAGCCTTGGGCCTTGAGCCTTGGGCCTTGGCCTGGAGCCTCGAGCCTCGAGCCTCGAGCCTTGAGCCTTTAGCCTTGAGCCTCGAGCCTTGAGCCCGGAGCCTCGAGCCTCGAGCCTCGAGCCTTGAGCCTTAACCCTTGACCGTTGACCCTTTAGCCTTGAGCCTTGAGCCTTGAGCCTTGAGCCTTGAGCCTTGAGCCTTAAGCCTTGAGACATGAGCCTTGACCATTGACCCTTGAGTGTTGAGCCTTAAGCCTTGACTTTTGAGCCTTGACCCTAGAGCCGTGACTTGAGCCTTGAGCCTTGAGCCTTGAGACTTGAGCCTTGAGCCTTGAGCCTTTTTCCATGAACCTTGAACGTTGAGCCTTAAGCCTTAAGCCTTGAGCCTTAAGCCTTGAGCCTTGAGCCTTGAGCCTTCTTCCTTGAGCCTTGAGCCTTGAGCTTTGAGCCTTGAGTCTTGAGCCTTGAGCTTTGAGCCTCGAGCCTCGAGCCTCGGGCCTCGAGCCTTGACCCTTGACCCTTGACCCTTGACCTTTTAGCCTTGAGCCTTGAGCCTTTAACCTAGCGCCTTGAGCCTTGAGCCTTGAGCCTTGAGCCTTGAGCCTTTTTCATTGAACCTTGAGCCTTAAGCCTTGAGCCTTGAGCCTTGAGCCTTGAGCCTTGAGCCTTGTGCCTTGAATCCTAGCCCTTGAGCCATGACTTGAGCCTTGATCCTTGATCCTCGAGCCTTGAGCCTTGAACCTTGACCCTCTAGCTTTGAGCCTTGAGCCTTGAGCCTTGTGCCTTGAGCCTTTTTCCTTGAACCTTGAGCCTTGAGCCTTGAGCCTTGAGCCTTGAGCCTTGAGCCTTGAGCCTTGAGCCTTGAGCCTTGAGCCTTGAGCCTTGAGCCATGAGCCTTGAGCCTTGAGCCTCGATCCTTGACCCTTGACCCTTGAGTGTTGAGTGTTGAGCCTTGAGCCTTGAGCCCGGAGCCTCGAGCCTCGAGCCTCGAGCCTCGAGCCACGAGCCTTGAGCCTTAACCCTTGACCGTTGACCCTTTAGCCTTGAGCCTTGAGCCTTGAGCCTTGAGCCTTGAGCCTTGAGCCTTGAGCCTTGAGCCTTGAGCCTTGAGCCTTGAGCCTTGAGCCTTGAGCCTTGAGCCTTGAGCCTTGAGCCTTAAGCCTTGAGACATGAGCCTTGACCATTGACCCGTGAGTGTTGAGCCTTAAGCCTTGACTTTTGAGCCTTGACCCTAGAGCCGTGACTTGAGCCTTGAGCCTTGAGCCTTGAGACTTGAGCCTTAAGCCTTGAGCCTTTTTCCATGAACCTTGAACGTTGAGCCTTAAGCCTTAAGCCTTGAGCCTTAAGCCTTGAGCCTTGAGCCTTGTTCCTTGAGCCTTGAGCCTTGAGCCTTGAGCCTTGAGCCTTGAGCTTTGAGCCTCGAGCCTCGAGCCTCAAACCTCGGGCCTCGAGCCTCGAGACTTGACCCTTGACCCTTGACGCTTTAGCATTGAGCCTTGAGCCTTTAACCTAGAGCCTTGAGCCTTGAGCCTTGAGCCTTTTTCATTGAACCTTGAGCCTTAAGCCTTGAGCCTTGAGCCTTGAGCCTCGAGCCTTGTGCCTTGAATCCTGGCCCTTGAGCCATGACTTGAGCCTTGATCCTTGATCCTCGAGCCTTGAGTCTTGACCCTTGACCATCTAGCTTTGAGCCTTGAGCCTTGAGCCTTGTGCCTTGAGCCTTTTTCCTTGAACCTTGAGCCTTGAGCCTTGAGCCTTGAGCCTTGAGCCTTGAGCCTTGAGCCTTGATCCTTGATCCTTGAGCCTTGAGCCATGAGCCTTGAGCCTTGAGCCTTGAGCCTTGAGCCTCGGCCCTTGACCCTTGACCCTTGACCCTTGAGTGTTGAGCCTTGAGCCTTGAGCCCGGAGCCTCGAGCCACGAGCCTTGAGCCTTAACCCTTGACCGTTGACCCTTTAGCCTTGAGCCTTGAGCCTTGAGCCTTGAGCCTTGAGCCTTGAGCCATGAGCCTTGAGCCTTGAGCCTTGAGCCTTGAGCCTTGAGACATGAGCCTTGACCATTGACCCTTGAGTGTTGAGCCTTGAGCCTTGAGCCTTGAGACACGAGCCTTGACCATTGACCCTTGAGTGTTGAGCCTTAAGCCTTGACTTTTGAGCCTTGACCCTAGAGCCGTGACTTGAGCCTTGAGCCTTGAGACTTGACCTTGAGCCTTGAGCCTTGAGCCTTTTTCCATGAACCTTGAACGTTGAGCCTTAAGACTTAAGCCTTGAGCCTTGAGCCTTGTTCCTTGAGCCTTGAGCCTTGAGCCTTGAGCCTTGAGCTTTGAGCCTTGAGTCTTGAGCCTTGAGCCTTGAGCTTTGAGCCTTGAGCCTCGAGCCTCGAGCCTCGGGCCTCGAGCCTCGAGCCTTGACCCTTGACCCTTGACCCTTTAGCCTTGAGCCTTGAGCCTTGAACCTAGAGCCTTGAGCCTTGAGCCTTGAGCCTTGAGCCTTGAGCCTTGAGCCTTTTTCATTGAACCTTGAGCCTTAAGCCTTGAGCCTTGAGCCTTGAGCCTCGAGCCTTGTGCCTTGAATCCTGGCCCTTGAGCCATGACTTGAGCCTTGATCCTTGATCCTCTAGCTTTGAGCCTTGAGCCTTGAGCCTTGTGCCTTGAGCCTTTTTCCTTGAACCTTGAGCCTTGAGCCTTGAGCCTGGAGCCTTGAGCCTCGAGACATGAGCCTTGACCCTTGACCCTTGACCCTTGAGTGTTGAGCCTTGAGCCTTGACTTTTGAGCCTTGAACCTTGAGCCGTGAATTGAGCCTTGAGCCTTGAGCCTTTTTCCATGAACCTTGAACCTTGAGCCTTAAGCCTTGAGCCTTAAGCCTTAAGCCTTGAGCCTTGAGCCTTGAGCCTTGAGCCTTGATCCTTGAGCCTTGAGCCTTGAGCCTTGAGCCTTGAGCCTTGAGCCTTGAGCCTTGAGCCTTGAGCCTTGAGCCTTGAGCCTCGAGCCTTGAGCCTTATGCCTCGAGCCTCGAGCCTCGAGTCTCGAGCCTCGACCCTTTAGCCTTGAGCCTTGACCCTTTAGCCTTGAGCCTTGAGCCTTGAGCCTTTTTCCTTGAACCTTGAGCTTTGAGCCTTGAGCCTTGAGCCTTGAGCCTTGAGCCTTGAACCTTGAGCCTTGAGCTTTGAGCCTTGAGCCTCGAGCCTCGAGCCTCGAGCCTCGAGCCTTGACCCTTGACCCTTTAGCCTTGAGCGTTGAGCTTTGAGCCTTGAGCCTTAAGCCTTTTTCCTTGAACCTTGAGCCTTGAGCCTTGAGCCTTGAGCCTTTTTCCATGAACCTTGAACCTTGAGCCTTAAGCCTTAATCCTAGAGCCTTAAGCCTTGAGCCTTGAGCCTTGATCCTTGAGCCTTGAGCCTTGAGCCTTGAGCCTTGAGCCTTGAGCCTTGAGCCTTGAGCCTTGAGCCTTGGGCCTTGAGCCTTGGCCTGGAGCCTCGAGCCTCGAGCCTCGAGCCTCGAGCCTCGAGCCTTTAGCCTTGAGCCTTGAGCCTTGATCCTTTAGCCTTGAGCCTTGAGCCTTGAGCCTTGAGCCTTAAGCCTTGAGACATGAGACTTGACCATTGACCCTTGAGTGTTGAGCCTTAAGCCTTGACTTTTGAGCCTTGACCCTAGAGCCGTGACTTGAGCCTTGAGCCTTGAGCCTTGAGAATTGAGCCTTGAGCCTTGAGCCTTTTTCCATGAACCTTGAACGTTGAGCCTTAAGCCTTAAGCCTTGAGCCTTAAGCCTTGAGCCTTGAGCCTTGAGCCTTGAGCCTTGAGCCTTGTTCCTTGATCCTTGAGCCTTGAGCCTTGAGCCTTGAGCTTTGAGCCTTGAGTCTTGAGCCTTGAGCCTCGAGCCTCGAGCCTCAAGCCTCGGGCCTCGAGCCTCGAGCCTTGAACCTTGACCCTTTAGCCTTGAGCCTTGAGCCTTGAACCTAGAGCCTTGAGCCTTGAGCCTTGAGCCTTTTTCATTGAACCTTGAGCCTTAAGCCTTGAGCCTTGAGCCTTGAGCCTCGAGCCTTGTGCCTTGAATCCTGGCCCTTGAGCCATGACTTGAGCCTTGATCCTTAATCCTCGAGCCTTGAGCCTTGACCCTTGACCCTCTAGCTTTGAGCCTTGAGCCTTGAGCCTTGTGCCTTGAGCCTTTTTCCTTGAACCTTGAGCCTTGAGCCTTGAGCCTGGAGCCTTGAGCCTCGAGACATGAGCCTTGACCCTTGACCCTTGACCCTTGAGTGTTGAGCCTTGAGCCTTGACTTTTGAGCCTTGAACCTTGAGCCGTGAATTGAGCCTTGAGCCTTGAGCCTTTTTCCATGAACCTTGAACCTTGAGCCTTAAGCCTTGAGCCTTAAGCCTTAAGCCTTGAGCCTTGAGCCTTGAGCCTTGAGCCTTGATCCTTGAGCCTTGAGCCTTGAGCCTTGAGCCTTGAGCCTTGAGCCTTGAGCCTTGAGCCTCGAGCCTTGAGCCTTATGCCTCGAGCCTCGAGCCTCGAGTCTCGAGCCTCGACCCTTTAGCCTTGAGCCTTGACCCTTTAGCCTTGAGCCTTGAGCCTTGAGCCTTTTTCCTTGAACCTTGAGCTTTGAGCCTTGAGCCTTGAGCCTTGAGCCTTGAGCCTTGAACCTTGAGCCTTGAGCTTTGAGCCTTGAGCCTCGAGCCTCGAGCCTCGAGCCTCGAGCCTTGACCCTTGACCCTTTAGCCTTGAGCGTTGAGCTTTGAGCCTTGAGCCTTAAGCCTTTTTCCTTGAACCTTGAGCCTTGAGCCTTGAGCCTTGAGCCTTTTTCCATGAACCTTGAACCTTGAGCCTTAAGCCTTAATCCTAGAGCCTTAAGCCTTGAGCCTTGAGCCTTGATCCTTGAGCCTTGAGCCTTGAGCCTTGAGCCTTGAGCCTTGAGCCTTGAGCCTTGAGCCTTGAGCCTTGAGCCTTGGGCCTTGAGCCTTGGCCTGGAGCCTCGAGCCTCGAGCCTCGAGCCTCGAGCCTTTAGCCTTGAGCCTTGAGCCTTGATCCTTTAGCCTTGAGCCTTGAGCCTTGAGCCTTGAGCCTTAAGCCTTGAGACATGAGACTTGACCATTGACCCTTGAGTGTTGAGCCTTAAGCCTTGACTTTTGAGCCTTGACCCTAGAGCCGTGACTTGAGCCTTGAGCCTTGAGCCTTGAGAATTGAGCCTTGAGCCTTGAGCCTTTTTCCATGAACCTTGAACGTTGAGCCTTAAGCCTTAAGCCTTGAGCCTTAAGCCTTGAGCCTTGAGCCTTGAGCCTTGAGCCTTGAGCCTTGTTCCTTGATCCTTGAGCCTTGAGCCTTGAGCCTTGAGCTTTGAGCCTTGAGTCTTGAGCCTTGAGCCTCGAGCCTCGAGCCTCAAGCCTCGGGCCTCGAGCCTCGAGCCTTGAACCTTGACCCTTTAGCCTTGAGCCTTGAGCCTTGAACCTAGAGCCTTGAGCCTTGAGCCTTGAGCCTTTTTCATTGAACCTTGAGCCTTAAGCCTTGAGCCTTGAGCCTTGAGCCTCGAGCCTTGTGCCTTGAATCCTGGCCCTTGAGCCATGACTTGAGCCTTGATCCTTAATCCTCGAGCCTTGAGCCTTGACCCTTGACCCTCTAGCTTTGAGCCTTGAGCCTTGAGCCTTGTGCCTTGAGCCTTTTTCCTTGAACCTTGAGCCTTGAGCCTCGAGTCATGAGCCTTGACCCTTGACCCTCGAGACATGAGCCTTGACCCTTGACCCTTGGGTGTTGAGCCTTGAGCCTTGACTTTTGAGCCTTGAACCTTGAGCCGTGAATTGAGCCTTGAGCCTTGAGCCTTTTTCCATGAACCTTGAACCTTGAGCCTTGAGCCTTGAGCCTTAAGCATTAAGCCTTGAGCCTTGAGCCTTGAGCCTTGAGCCTTGATCCTTGAGCCTTGAGCCTTGAGCCTTGAGCCTTGAGCCTGGAGCCTTGAGCCTTGAGCCTTGAGCCTTGAGCCTTGAGCCTTGAGCCTCGAGCCTTGAGCCTTGATCCTTGAGCCTTGAGCCTCGAGCCTCGAGCCTCGACCCTTTTGCCTTGAGCCTTGACCCTTTAGCCTTGAGCCTTGAGCCTTGAGCCTTGAGCCTTGAGCCTTTTTCCTTGAGCCTTGAGCTTTGAGCCTTGAACCTTGAGCCTTGAGCCTTGAGCCTTGAGCCTTGAGCCTTGAGCCTTGAGCCTTGAGCCTTGAGCCTTGAGCCTTGAGCCTTGAGCCTCGAGCCTCGAGCCTCGAGCCTCGAGCCTCGAGCCTTGACCCTTGACCCTTTAGCCTTGAGCGTTGAGCTTTGAGCCTTGAGCCTTAAGCCTTTTTCCTTGAACCTTGAGCCTTGAGCCTTGAGCCTTGAGCCTTGAGCCTTGAGCCTTTTTCCATGAACCTTGAACCTTGAGCCTTAAGCCTTAATCCTTGAGCCTTAAGCCTTGAGCCTTGAGCCTTGATCCTTGAGCCTTGAGCCTTGAGCCTTGAGCCTTGAGCCTTGAGCCTTGGGCCTTGAGCCTTGAGCCTTGGCCTGGAGCCTCGAGCCTCGAGCCTCGAGCCTCGAGCCTTGAGCCTTGAGCCTTGAGCCCGGAGCCTCGAGCCTCGAGCCTCGAACCTTGAGCCTTAACCCTTGACCGTTGACCCTTTAGCCTTGAGCCTTGAGCCTTGAGCCTTAAGCCTTAAGCCTTGAGACATGAGCCTTGACCATTGACCCTTGAGTGTTGAGCCTTGAGCCTTGACTTTTGAGCCTTGAACCTTGAGCCGTGACTTGAGCCTTGAGCCTTGAGCCTTTTTCCATGAACCTCGAACCTTGAGCCTTAAGCCTTGAGCCTTAAGCCTTAAGCCTTGAGCCTTGTGCCTTGATCCTTGAGCCTTGATCATTGATCCTTGAGCCTTGAGCCTTGAGCCTTTTTCCATGAACCTTGAACCTTGAGCCTTGAGCCTTGAGCCTTTTTCCATGAGCCTTGAGCCTTGAGCCTTGAGCCTTGAGCCTTGAGCCTTGAGCCTCGAGCCTCGAGCCTCGAGCCTCGAGCCTCGAGCCTCGAGCCTTGACCCTTGACCCTTTAGCCTTGAGCGTTGAGCTTTGAGCCTTGAGCCTTAAGCCTTTTTCCTTGAACCTTGAGCCTTGAGCCTTGAGCCTTGAGCCTTTTTCCATGAACCTTGAACCTTGAGCCTTAAGCCTTAATCCTTGAGCCTTAAGCCTTGAGCCTTGATCCTTGAGCCTTGAGCCTTGAGCCTTGAGCCTTTTTCCATGAACCTTGAACCTTGAGCCTTAAGCCTTAATCCTTGAGCCTTAAGCCTTGAGCCTTGAGCCTTGATCCTTGAGCCTTGAGCCTTGAGCCTTGAGCCTTGAGCCTTGAGCCTTGAGCCTTGGGCCTTGAGCCTTGAGCCTTGGCCTGGAGCCTCGAGCCTCGAGCCTCGAGCCTCGAGCCTCGAGCCTCGAGCCTCGAGCCTCGAGCCTCGAGCCTCGAGCCTCGAGCCTCGAGCCTTGAGCCTTGAGCCTTGAGCCCGGAGCCTCGAGCCTCGAGCCTCGAACCTTGAGCCTTAACCCTTGACCGTTGACCCTTTAGCCTTGAGCCTTGAGCCTTGAGCCTTGAGCCTTAAGTCTTGAGACATGAGCCTTGACCATTGACCCTTGAGTGTTGAGCCTTGAGCCTTGACTTTTGAGCCTTGAACCTTGAGCCGTGACTTGAGCCTTGAGCCTTGAGCCTTTTTCCATGAACCTCGAACCTTGAGCCTTAAGCCTTGAGCCTTAAGCCTTAAGCCTTGAGCCTTGTGCCTTGATCCTTGAGCCTTGATCATTGATCCTTGAGCCTTGAGCCTTGAGCCTTTTTCCATGAACCTTGAACCTTGAGCCTTGAGCCTTGAGCCTTTTTCCATGAGCCTTGAGCCTTGAGCCTTGAGCCTTGAGCCTTGAGCCTCGAGCCTCGAGCCTCGAGCCTCGAGCCTCGAGCCTCGACCCTTGACCCTTGACCCTTTAGCCTTGAGCGTTGAGCTTTGAGCCTTGAGCCTTAAGCCTTTTTCCTTGAACCTTGAGCCTTTAGCCTTGAGCCTTGAGCCTTTTTCCATGAACCTTGAACCTTGAGCCTTAATCCTTAATCCTTGAGCCTTAAGCCTTGAGCCTTGAGCCTTGATCCTTGAGCCTTGAGCCTTGAGCCTTGAGCCTTGAGCCTTGAGCCTTGGGCCTTGGCCTGGAGCCTCGAGCCTCGAGCCTCGAGCCTCGAGCCTTGAGCCTTGAGCCCGGAGCCTCGAGCCTCGAGCCTCGAACCTTGAGCCTTAACCCTTGACCGTTGACCCTTTGCCTTGAGCCTTGAGCCTTGAGCCTTAAGCCTTGAGACATGAGCCTTGACCATTGACCCTTGAGTGTTGAGCCTTAAGCCTTGACTTTTGAGCCTTGACCCTAGAGCCGTGACTTGAGCCTTGAGCCTTGAGCCTTGAGACTTGAGCCTTGAGCCTTGAGCCTTGAGCCTTTTTCCATGAACCTTGAACGTTGAGCCTTAAGCCTTAAGCCTTGAGCCTTAAGCCTTGAGCCTTGAGCCTTGAGCCTTGTTCCTTGAGCCTTGAGCCTTGAGCCTTGAGCCTTGAGCCTTGAGCTTTGAGCCTTGAGTCTTGAGCCTTGAGCCTTGAGCTTTGAGCCTCGAGCCTCGAACCTCAAGCCTCGGGCCTCGAGCCTCGAGCCTTAACCCTTGACCCTTGACCCTTTAGCCTTGAGCCTTGAGCCTTGAACCTAGACCCTTGAGCCTTGAGCCTTGAGCCTTGAGCCTTTTTCATTGAACCTTGAGCCTTAAGCCTTGAGCCTTGAGCCTTGAGCCTCGAGCCTCGAGCCTTGTGCCTTGAATCCTGGCCCTCGAGCCATGACTTGAGCCTTGATCCTTGATCCTCGAGCCTTGAGCCTTGACCCTTGACCCTCTAGCTTTGAGCCTTGAGCCTTGAGCCTTGTGCCTTGAGCCTTGTGCCTTGAGCCTTTTTCCTTGAACCTTGAGCCTTGAGCCTTGAGCCTCGAGCCTTGAGCCTTATGCCTCGAGCCTCGAGCCTCGAGTCTCGAGCCTCGACCCTTTAGCCTTGAGCCTTGACCCTTTAGCCTTGATCCTTGAGCCTTGAGCCTTGAGCCTTGAGCCTTGAGCCTTGAGCCTTGAGCCTTGAGCCTTTTTCCTTGAACCTTGAGCTTTGAGAATTGAGCCTTGAGCCTTGAGCTTTGAGCCTTGAGCCTTGAGCCTCGAGCCTCGAGCCTTGACCCTTGACCCTTTAGCCTTGAGCCTTGAGCTTTGAGCCTTGAGCCTTGAGCCTTTTTCCTTGAACCTTGAGCCTTGAGCCTTGAGCCTTGAGCCTTGAGCCTTGAGCCTTGAGCCTTGAGCCTTGAGCCTTGAGACATGAGCCTTTACCCTTGACCATTGACCCTTGAGTGTTGAGCCTTGAGCCTTTACTTTTGAGCCTTGAACCTTGAGCCGTGACTTAAGCCTTGAGCCTTGAGCCTTTTTCCATGAACCTTGAACCTTGAGCCTTGAGCCTTAAGCCTTAAGCCTTAAGCCTTAAGCCTTGAACCTTGAGCCTTGAGCCTTTTTCCATGAACCTTGAACCTTGAGCCTTGAGCCTTGAGCCTTTTTCCACGAGCCTTGAGCCTTGAGCCTTGATCCTTGAGCCTTGAGCCTTGAGCCTTGAGCCTTGAGCCTTGAGCCTTAAGCCTTGAGCCTTGAGCCTTGAGCCTTGAGCCTTGAGCCTTGATCCTTGAGCCTTGAGCCTTGAGCCTTGAGCCTGGAGCCTTGAGCCTTATGCCTCGAGCCTCGAGCCTCGAGTCTCGAGCCTCGACCCTTTAGCCTTGAGCCTTGACCCTTTAGCCTTGAGCCTTGAGCCTTGAGCCTTGAGCCTTGAGCCTTGAGCCTTGAGCCTTGAGCCTTGAGCCTTGACCTTGAGCCTTTTTCCTTGAACCTTGAGCCTTGAGCCTTGAGCCTTGAGCCTTGAGCCTTGAGCCTTGAGCCTTGAGCCTTGAGCCTTAAGCCTTGAGCCTTGAGCCTTGAGCTTTGAGCCTTGAGCCTTGAGCCTTGAGCCTTGAGCCTTGAGCCTTGAGCCTTGAGCCTTGAGCCTCGAGCCTTGAGCCTTGAGCCTCGAGCCTCGAGCCTCGAGCCTCGAGCCTTGACCCTTGACCCTTTATCCTTGAGCCTTGAGCTTTGAGCCTTGAGCCTTGAGCCTCGAGCCTCGAGCCTTGACCCTTGACCCTTTAGCCTTGAGCCTTGAGCCTTGAGCCTTGAGCCTTTTTCCTTGAACCTTGAGCCTTGAGCCTTGAGCCTTGAGCCTTGAGCCTAGAGCCTTGAGACATGAGCCTAAACCCTTGACCCTTGACCCTTGAGTGTTGAGCCTTGAGCCTTGACTTTTGAGCCTTGAACCTTGAGCCGTGACTTGAGCCTTGAGCCTTGAGCCTTTTTCCATGAACCTTGAACCTTGAGCCTTAAGCCTTGAGCCTTAAGCCTTAAGCCTTGAGCCTTGAGCCTTGTGCCTTGGTCCTTGAGCCTTGATCCTTGAGCCTTGAGCCTTGAGCCTTTTTCCATGAACCTTGAACCTTGAGCCTTGAGCCTTGAGCCTTTTTCCATGACCCTTGAGCCTTGAGCCTTGATCCTTGAGCCTTGAGCCTTGAGACTTGAGCCTTAAACCTTGAGCCTTGAGCCTTGAGCCTTGAGCCTTGAGCCTTGATCCTTGAGCCTTGAGCCTTGAGCCTTGAGCCTTGAGCCTTATGCCTCGAGCCTCGAGTCTCGAGCCTCGACCCTTTAGCCTTGAGCCTTGACCCTTTAGCCTTGAGCCTTGAGCCTTGAGCGTTGAGCCTTTTTCCTTGAACCTTGAGCCTTGAGCCTTGAGCCTTGAGCCTTGAGCCTTGAGCCTTGAGCCTTGAGCCTTGAGCCTTGAGCCTTGAGCCTTGAGCCTTAAGCCTTGAGCCTTGAGCTTTGAGCCTTGAGCCTTGAGCCTTGAGCCTTGAGCCTTGAGCCTTGAGCCTTGAGCCTTGAGCCTTGAGCCTTGAGCCTTGAGCTTTGAGCCTCGAGCCTCGAGCCTCGAGCCTTGACCCTTGACCCTTGACCCTTGAGCTTTGAGCCCTGAGCCTTGAGCCTTTTTCCTTGAACCTTGAGCCTTGAGCCTTGAGCCTTGAGACTTGAGCCTTGAGCCTTGACCCTTGAGTGTTGAGTCTTGAGCCTTGACTTTTGAGCCTTGACCCTTGAGCCGTGACTTGAGCCTTGAGCCTTGAGCCTCGAGCCTCGAGCCTTGACCCTTGACCCTTGACCCTTGAGCCTTGAGCCTAGAGACTTTTTCATTGAACCTTGAGCCTTAAGCCTTGAGCCTTGAGCCTTGAGCCTTGAGCCTTGAGCCTTGTGACTTGAGCCTTGAGCCTTGAGCCTTGAGCCTTGAGCCTTGAGCCTTTTGCCTTGAATCATGGCCCTTGAGCCATGACTTGAGCCTTGATCCTTGATCCTCAAGCCTTGAGCCTTGACCCTTGACCCTCTAGCTTTGAGCCTTGAGCCTTGAGCCTTGTGCATTGAGCCTTTTTCCTTAAACATTGAGCCTTAAGCCTTGAGCCTTGAGCCTTGAGCCTTGAGCCTTGAGCCTTGAGCCTTGAGCCTTGAGCCTTGAGCCTCGAGCCTCGAGACATGAGCCTTGACCCTTGACCCTTGAGTGTTGAGCCTTGAGCCTTGACGTTTGAGCCTTGAACCTTGAGCCGTGACTTGAGCCTTGCGCCTTGAGCCTTTTTCCATGAACCTTGAGCCTTGAGCCTTGAGCCTTGAGCCTTGATCCTTGAGCCTTGAGCCTTGAGCCTTGACCCTTGAGCCTTGAGCCTTGAGCCTGGAGCCTTGAGCCTTAAGCCTCGAGTCTCTAGCCTCGACCCTTTAGCCTTGAGCCTTGACCCTTTAGACTTGAGCCTTGAGCCTTGAGCCTTTTTCCTTGAACCTTGAGCCTTAAGCCTTGAGCCTTGAGCTTTGAGCCTTGAGCCTTGAGACTTGAGCCTTGAGCCTTGAGCCTTGAGCCTTGAGCCTTGAGCCTTGAGCCTTGAGCCTTGAGCCTTGAGCCTTGAGCCTTGAGCTTTGAGCCTTGAGCCTTTTGCCTTGAGTCTTGAGCCTTGAACCTTGAGCCTTGAGCCTTGAGCCTTGAGCCATGACCCTTGAGCCTTGAGCCTTTTGCCTTGAGTCCTGACCCTTGAGCCGTGACTTGAGCCTTGATCCTTGATCCTTGAGCCTTGAACCTTGAGCCTTGAGCCTTGAGTCCGGAGCCTCGAGCCTCAAGCCTCGAACCTCGAGCTTCGAGCCTTGAGCCTTAACCCATATCCCTTGACCCTTTAGCCATTAGCCTTGAGCCTTGAGCCATGAGCCTTGAGCCTTGAGCCTCGAGCCTCGAGCCTCGAGCCTTGACCCTTGACCCTTTAGCCTTGAGCCTTGAGCCTTGAGCCTTGAGCCTTTTTCCTTGAACCTTGAGCCTTGAGCCTTGAGCCTTGAGCCTTGAGCCTAGAGCCTTGAGACATGAGCCTAAACCCTTGACCCTTGACCCTTGAGTGTTGAGCCTTGAGCCTTGACTTTTGAGCCTTGAACCTTGAGCCGTGACTTGAGCCTTGAGCCTTGAGCCTTTTTCCATGAACCTTGAACCTTGAGCCTTAAGCCTTGAGCCTTAAGCCTTAAGCCTTGAGCCTTGAGCCTTGTGCCTTGGTCCTTGAGCCTTGATCCTTGAGCCTTGAGCCTTGAGCCTTTTTCCATGAACCTTGAACCTTGAGCCTTGAGCCTTGAGCCTTTTTCCATGACCCTTGAGCCTTGAGCCTTGATCCTTGAGCCTTGAGCCTTGAGACTTGAGCCTTAAACCTTGAGCCTTGAGCCTTGAGCCTTGAGCCTTGAGCCTTGATCCTTGAGCCTTGAGCCTTGAGCCTTGAGCCTTGAGCCTTATGCCTCGAGCCTCGAGTCTCGAGCCTCGACCCTTTAGCCTTGAGCCTTGACCCTTTAGCCTTGAGCCTTGAGCCTTGAGCGTTGAGCCTTTTTCCTTGAACCTTGAGCCTTGAGCCTTGAGCCTTGAGCCTTGAGCCTTGAGCCTTGAGCCTTGAGCCTTGAGCCTTGAGCCTTGAGCCTTGAGCCTTAAGCCTTGAGCCTTGAGCTTTGAGCCTTGAGCCTTGAGCCTTGAGCCTTGAGCCTTGAGCCTTGAGCCTTGAGCCTTGAGCCTTGAGCCTTGAGCCTTGAGCTTTGAGCCTCGAGCCTCGAGCCTCGAGCCTTGACCCTTGACCCTTGACCCTTGAGCTTTGAGCCCTGAGCCTTGAGCCTTTTTCCTTGAACCTTGAGCCTTGAGCCTTGAGACTTGAGCCTTGAGCCTTGACCCTTGAGTGTTGAGTCTTGAGCCTTGACTTTTGAGCCTTGACCCTTGAGCCGTGACTTGAGCCTTGAGCCTTGAGCCTCGAGCCTCGAGCCTCGAGCCTCGAGCCTTGACCCTTGACCCTTGACCCTTGAGCCTTGAGCCTAGAGACTTTTTCATTGAACCTTGAGCCTTAAGCCTTGAGCCTTGAGCCTTGAGCCTTGAGCCTTGTGACTTGAGCCTTGAGCCTTGAGCCTTGAGCCTTGAGCCTTGAGCCTTTTGCCTTGAATCATGGCCCTTGAGCCATGACTTGAGCCTTGATCCTTGATCCTCAAGCCTTGAGCCTTGACCCTTGACCCTCTAGCTTTGAGCCTTGAGCCTTGAGCCTTGTGCATTGAGCCTTTTTCCTTAAACATTGAGCCTTAAGCCTTGAGCCTTGAGCCTTGAGCCTTGAGCCTTGAGCCTTGAGCCTTGAGCCTTGAGCCTTGAGCCTCGAGCCTCGAGACATGAGCCTTGACCCTTGACCCTTGAGTGTTGAGCCTTGAGCCTTGACGTTTGAGCCTTGAACCTTGAGCCGTGACTTGAGCCTTGCGCCTTGAGCCTTTTTCCATGAACCTTGAGCCTTGAGCCTTGAGCCTTGAGCCTTGATCCTTGAGCCTTGAGCCTTGAGCCTTGACCCTTGAGCCTTGAGCCTTGAGCCTGGAGCCTTGAGCCTTAAGCCTCGAGTCTCTAGCCTCGACCCTTTAGCCTTGAGCCTTGACCCTTTAGACTTGAGCCTTGAGCCTTGAGCCTTTTTCCTTGAACCTTGAGCCTTAAGCCTTGAGCCTTGAGCTTTGAGCCTTGAGCCTTGAGACTTGAACCTTGAGCCTTGAGCCTTGAGCCTTGAGCCTTGAGCCTTGAGCCTTGAGCCTTGAGCCTTGAGCCTTGAGCCTTGAGCCTTGAGCCTTGAGCTTTGAGCCTTGAGCCTTTTGCCTTGAGTCTTGAGCCTTGAACCTTGAGCCTTGAGCCTTGAGCCTTGAGCCATGACCCTTGAGCCTTGAGCCTTTTGCCTTGAGTCCTGACCCTTGAGCCGTGACTTGAGCCTTGATCCTTGATCCTTGAGCCTTGAACCTTGAGCCTTGAGCCTTGAGTCCGGAGCCTCGAGCCTCAAGCCTCGAACCTCGAGCTTCGAGCCTTGAGCCTTAACCCATATCCCTTGACCCTTTAGCCATTAGCCTTGAGCCTTGAGCCATGAGCCTTGAGCCTTGAGCCTCGAGCCTCGAGCCTCGAGCCTCGAGCCTCGAGCCTTGACCCTTGACCCTTTAGCCTTGAACCTTGAGCCTTGTGCCTTGAGCCTTGAGCCTTTTTCATTGAACCTTGAGCCTTAAGCCTTGAGCCTTGAGCCTTGAGCCTTGAGCTTTGAGCCTTCAGCCTTTTGCCTTGAATCATGGCCCTTGAGCCATGACTTGAGCCTTGATCCTTGATCCTCAAGCCTTGAGCCTTGACCCTTGACCCTCTAGCTTTGAGCCTTGAGCCTTGTGCCTTGAGCCTTTTTCCGTGAACCTTGAGCCTTAAGCCTTGAGCCTTGAGCCTTGAGCCTTGAGCCTCGAGACATGAGCCTTGAGCCTCGAGACATGACCCTTGACCCTTGACCCTTGACCCTTGAGTGCTGAGCCTTGAGCCTTGACTTTTGAGCCTTGAACCTTGAGCCGTGAGTTGAGCCTTGAGCCTTGAGCCTTTTTCCATGAACCTTGAAACTCGAGCCTTAAGCCTTGAGCCTTGAGCCTTAAGCCTTAAGCCTTAAGCCTTGAGCCTTGAGCCTTGAGCATTGAGCCTTGAGCCGTGAGCCTTGAGCCTTGAGCCTCGAGCCTTGAGCCTTATGCCTTGAGCCTCGAACCTCGAGTCTCGAGCCTCGACCCTTTAGCCTTGAGCCTTGACCCTTTAGCCTTGAGCCTTGAGCCTTGAGCCTTGAGCCTTTTTCCTGAACCTTGAGCTTTGATCCTTGAGCCTTGAGCCTTGAGCTTTGAGCCTTGAGCCCCGAGCCTCGAGCCTCGAGTCTTGACCCTTGACCCTTGACCCTTGACCCTTGAGCCTTGAGCCTAGAGCCTTTTTCATTGAACCTTGAGCCTTAAGCCTTGAGCCTTGAGCCTTGAGCCTTGAGCCTTGAGACTTGAGCCTTGAGCCTTGAGCCTTGAGCCTTGAGCCTCGAGCCTCGAGCCTCGAGCCTCGAGCCTTGACCCTTGACCCTTGACCCTTGAGCCTTGAGCCTAGAGACTTTTTCATTGAACCTTGAGCCTTAAGCCTTGAGCCTTGAGCCTTGAGCCTTGAGCCTTGTGACTTGAGCCTTGAGCCTTGAGCCTTGAGCCTTGAGCCTTGAGCCTTTTGCCTTGAATCATGGCCCTTGAGCCATGACTTGAGCCTTGATCCTTGATCCTCAAGCCTTGAGCCTTGACCCTTGACCCTCTAGCTTTGAGCCTTGAGCCTTGAGCCTTGTGCATTGAGCCTTTTTCCTTAAACATTGAGCCTTAAGCCTTGAGCCTTGAGCCTTGAGCCTTGAGCCTTGAGCCTTGAGCCTTGAGCCTTGAGCCTTGAGCCTTGAGCCTTGAGCCTTGAGCTTTGAGCCTTGAGCCTCGAGCCTCGAGACATGAGCCTTGACCCTTGACCCTTGAGTGTTGAGCCTTGAGCCTTGACGTTTGAGCCTTGAACCTTGAGCCGTGACTTGAGCCTTGCGCCTTGAGCCTTTTTCCATGAACCTTGAGCCTTGAGCCTTGAGCCTTGAGCCTTGATCCTTGAGCCTTGAGCCTTGAGCCTTGACCCTTGAGCCTTGAGCCTTGAGCCTGGAGCCTTGAGCCTTAAGCCTCGAGTCTCTAGCCTCGACCCTTTAGCCTTGAGCCTTGACCCTTTAGACTTGAGCCTTGAGCCTTGAGCCTTTTTCCTTGAACCTTGAGCCTTAAGCCTTGAGCCTTGAGCTTTGAGCCTTGAGCCTTGAGACTTGAACCTTGAGCCTTGAGCCTTGAGCCTTGAGCCTTGAGCCTTGAGCCTTGAGCCTTGAGCCTTGAGCTTTGAGCCTTGAGCCTTTTGCCTTGAGTCTTGAGCCTTGAACCTTGAGCCTTGAGCCTTGAGCCTTGAGCCTTGACCCTTGAGCCTTGAGCCTTTTGCCTTGAGTCCTGACCCTTGAGCCGTGACTTGAGCCTTGATCCTTGATCCTTGAGCCTTGAACCTTGAGCCTTGAGCCTTGAGTCCGGAGCCTCGAGCCTCAAGCCTCGAACCTCGAGCTTCGAGCCTTGAGCCTTATCCCATATCCCTTGACCCTTTAGCCATTAGCCTTGAGCCTTGAGCCATGAGCCTTGAGCCTTGAGCCTCGAGCCTCGAGCCTCGAGCCTCGAGCCTCGAGCCTCGAGCCTTGACCCTTGACCCTTTAGCCTTGAACCTTGAGCCTTGTGCCTTGAGCCTTGAGCCTTTTTCATTGAACCTTGAGCCTTAAGCCTTGAGCCTTGAGCCTTGAGCTTTGAGCCTTCAGCCTTTTGCCTTGAATCATGGCCCTTGAGCCATGACTTGAGCCTTGATCCTTGATCCTCAAGCCTTGAGCCTTGACCCTTGACCCTCTAGCTTTGAGCCTTGAGCCTTGTGCCTTGAGCCTTTTTCCGTGAACCTTGAGCCTTAAGCCTTGAGCCTTGAGCCTTGAGCCTCGAGACATGAGCCTTGAGCCTCGAGACATGACCCTTGACCCTTGACCCTTGACCCTTGAGTGTTGAGCCTTGAGCCTTGACTTTTGAGCCTTGAACCTTGAGCCGTGAGTTGAGCCTTGAGCCTTGAGCCTTTTTCCATGAACCTTGAAACTTGAGCCTTAAGCCTTGAGCCTTGAGCCTTAAGCCTTAAGCCTTAAGCCTTGAGCCTTGAGCCTTGAGCATTGAGCCTTGAGCCGTGAGCCTTGAGCCTTGAGCCTCGAGCCTTGAGCCTTATGCCTTGAGCCTCGAACCTCGAGTCTCGAGCCTCGACCCTTTAGCCTTGAGCCTTGACCCTTTAGCCTTGAGCCTTGAGCCTTGAGCCTTTTTCCTGAACCTTGAGCTTTGATCCTTGAGCCTTGAGCCTTGAGCTTTGAGCCTTGAGCCCCGAGCCTCGAGCCTCGAGTCTTGACCCTTGACCCTTGACCCTTGACCCTTGAGCCTTGAGCCTAGAGCCTTTTTCATTGAACCTTGAGCCTTAAGCCTTGAGCCTTGAGCCTTGAGCCTTGAGCCTTGAGCCTTGAGACTTGAGCCTTGAGCCTTGAGCCTTGAGCCTTGAGCCTCGAGCCTCGAGCCTCGAGCCTCGAGCCTTGACCCTTGACCCTTGACCCTTGACCCTTGAGCCTAGAGACTTTTTCATTGAACCTTGAGCCTTAAGCCTTGAGCCTTGAGCCTTGAGCCTTGAGCCTTGTGACTTGAGCCTTGAGCCTTGAGCCTTGAGCCTTGAGCCTTTTGCCTTGAATCATGGCCCTTGAGCCATGACTTGAGCCTTGATCCTTGATCCTCAAGCCTTGAGCCTTGACCCTTGACCCTCTAGCTTTGAGCCTTGAGCCTTGAGCCTTGTGCATTGAGCCTTTTTCCTTGAACATTGAGCCTTAAGCCTTGAGCCTTGAGCCTTGAGCCTTGAGCCTTGAGCCTTGAGCCTTGAGCCTTGAGCCTTGAGCCTTGAGCCTTGAGCCTTGAGCCTTGAGCCTTGAGCCTCGAGCCTCGAGACATGAGCCTTGACCCTTGACCCTTGAGTGTTGAGCCTTGAGCCTTGACGTTTGAGCCTTGAACCTTGAGCCGTGACTTGAGCCTTGCGCCTTGAGCCTTTTTCCATGAACCTTGAGCCTTGAGCCTTGATCCTTGAGCCTTGAGCCTTGAGCCTTGAGCCTTGAGCCTTGACCCTTGAGCCTTGAGCCTTGAGCCTGGAGCCTTGAGCCTTAAGCCTCGAGTCTCTAGCCTCGACCCTTTAGCCTTGAGCCTTGACCCTTTAGACTTGAGCCTTGAGCCTTGAGCCTTTTTCCTTGAACCTTGAGCCTTAAGCCTTGAGCCTTGAGCTTTGAGCCTTGAGCCTTGAGCCTTGAGACTTGAACCTTGAGCCTTGAGCCTTGAGCCTTGAGCCTTGAGCCTTGAGCCTTGAGCCTTTTGCCTTGAGTCTTGAGCCTTGAGCCTTGAGCCTTGACCCTTGAGCCTTGAGCCTTTTGCCTTGAGTCCTGACCCTTGAGCCGTGACTTGAGCCTTGATCCTTGATCCTTGAGCCTTGAACCTTGAGCCTTGAGCCTTGAGTCCGGAGCCTCGAGCCTCAAGCCTCGAACCTCGAGCTTCGAGCCTTGAGCCTTAACCCATATCCCTTGACCCTTTAGCCATTAGCCTTGAGCCTTGAGCCATGAGCCTTGAGCCTTGAGCCTTAAGCCTCGAGCCTTGAGCCTCGAGCCTCGAGCCTCGAGCCTTGACCCTTGACCCTTTAGCCTTGAACCTTGAGCCTTGAGCCTTGAGCCTTTTTCATTGAACCTTGAGCCTTAAGCCTTGAGCCTTGAGCCTTGAGCCTTGAGCCTTGAGCCTCGAGCCTTGAGCCTTGAGCTTTGAGCCTTCAGCCTTTTGCCTTGAATCATGGCCCTTGAGCCATGACTTGAGCCTTGATCCTTGATCCTCAAGCCTTGAGCCTTGACCCTTGACCCTCTAGCTTTGAGCCTTGAGCCTTGAGCCTTGTGCATTGAGCCTTTTTCCTTGAACATTGAGCCTTAAGCCTTGAGCCTTGAGCCTTGAGCCTTGAGCCTTGAGCCTTGAGCCTTGAGCCTTGAGCCTTGAGCCATGAGCCTTGAGCCTTGAGCCTCGAGCCTCGAGACATGAGCCTTGACCCTTGACCCTTGAGTGTTGAGCCTTGAGCCTTGACGTTTGAGCCTTGAACCTTGAGCCGTGACTTGAGCCTTGCGCCTTGAGCCTTTTTCCATGAACCTTGAGCCTTGAGCCTTGAGCCTTGAGCCTTGAGCCTTGATCCTTGAGCCTTGAGCCTTGAGCCTTGACCCTTGAGCCTTGAGCCTTGAGCCTGGAGCCTTGAGCCTTAAGCCTCGAGTCTCTAGCCTCGACCCTTTAGCCTTGAGCCTTGACCCTTTAGACTTGAGCCTTGAGCCTTGAGCCTTTTTCCTTGAACCTTGAGCCTTAAGCCTTGAGCCTTGAGCTTTGAGCCTTGAGCCTTGAGACTTGAACCTTGAGCCTTGAGCCTTGAGCCTTGAGCCTTGAGCCTTGAGCCTTGAGCCTTGAGCCTTGAGCCTTGAGCCTTGAGCTAGAAATATGGATGATAACTAGAAATATGATGATTGTGTTGATAGGTTTAAAAGACCTATATGTTGGAGTTATTCAAAAGGCGGGAAGTAAGGATTCATGCTGATAAACGCGAATTGGAAAGCATTGCAAAGGTGAGTACATGAGACTTTTAAACTGAGTACATAGCAAAGAGTTTGAAAATACTTATGATATTTTATGGGTCTTTATTAATAAATATTTTGATAAGGATAATGATTGAAAATATAAGAAAATAGGTATAATGTGATACTAGAATAAGTCTAGTATGATTGATGATTTTTGGAACTAGATATGATAAACAAAGGTAGTTATGGAATCTTTATTAATGAACCATAATAATAAAGTTATAGCGTATAAGAATGTATATTGAGTCTTTATTAATAAATATGTATTAGTAAAGCAATTGGAAATGACTTGATAATAATGAGTACCTATTGGTGAGATTTACTAATAAAAGAGAAGAACGAATATATATGAAAATGATTATGATGTGACTAGTAATAATTATGTATTATAGTCAAAGAAGAGATGAAAGTATATGATATCGATAAATAAGAAATAAATCTTATGAAATAAGTTAGTATGGACCTCCTAAGGTTCATAGATGTAAAAGTATGTGTGAATTGCTAATGATCGGGTCCATAGGACCATACAGGTACGTTCATACTATGTTGAACTAGTTATATATGGTTATTATTGGATAACTAACTTGTTTGATGATTTATGTGATAGCCGAAGGCTTTGATTGAAATAACTGTTGAGTTATGGTAAGAATGAGGTGATGTGATGATGCGGGGGACCCCCGGTCATGAGGTGTGGAATGAGGGGCAGTTGGGTGGATTCCTATCGACTCATCCACGTTAGTAGTCTTGCTAACTGGACGTATTCCGGCGAGTAAGGCAGGTATCGGTAGATTGGGCGAATCCCTCTTGCCGGTATCTTGAAGCTTATTAATGGCGATGGATTTCGGTTAATAAGCTAATGTGAAACTTATTAATGGCGATGGGTTTCGGTTAATAAGTCAATGTGAAGCCTGCTAATGGCGATGGATTTCGGTTAGTAAGTTAATGTGATTCTAGTACATATATGTTCATGTATTAGGTATGTTTGTGCTTCTAGCTAGTTCGGGGGCAACCCGATAGTTAGATATGATTGCTAGAAGAGCAAGGATTGATAGGGTCATTATAAGGTGACTAGACGGTATTGATGTTGTATATATATATGCGTTTATATATTTATGAAATGATTATTATTATTGGGGTCTAAAACCCATGTACCTCACGAGACAATTTTGTCTCATGTACTACGTTTGTTTTGTGGCTGTGTACTCAGATACAGGTTTGAAGTGATAGAAGGTTGCACTAGAAGTGGCCTAGAGATGTTTAGCTCGGGAGCTCGTAGGTAGATCCCTTGCCTATGGTTTTGATATACTTGGTGACACCGTATTTTTGTATACTCTGATAAAAGTTTTAAAGTTTTTGTTAAACCATAATTCGGGCAACATGGAAGATACTGAAAAATCGTATTTTAAATGTTTTAAACGATGTTATAAAAATACGGGTGTTTCATAACCCATACGAGTGACCCGTGAACCATTATAACCACTAGCTATGACCACTAACCTATAAGTATCCAATTTTAAACCGTGATTTGTGTCCATAACCGATACGTATGGCCCGTGAACCATTATAACCACTAGATATGACCAATACCCTATAAGTATCCATGTTAAACTGTAATTGGTGTCGATAACCCATACGAATGGTCCGTGAACCATTATAACTACTAGCTATGACCAATATCCTGTAAGTATCCATGTGAAACCTTAATTGGTGTCCATAACCCATACGAATGGCCCGTGAACCATTATAACCACTAGCTATGACAAATAACCTATAAGTATCCATCTTAAACCGTAATTGGTGTCCATAACCCATACGAATGGCCCATGAACCATTATAACCATTAGTTATGACTAATAACCTATAAGTATCCATGTTAAACCGTATTTGGTGTCCATAACATATACAAATGGCCTGTGAACCATTATAACCGCTACATGTGGCCAATAACTTATAAGTATCCAAGTTAAACCGTAATTGGTGTTCATAACCCATACGAATGGCATGTCAACCATTATAAGCACTAGCTATGACCAATAACCTATAAGTATCCATTTTAAACCGTGATTTGTGTCCATAACCGATACGTATGGCCCGTGAATTGTTTTAACCACTAGCTATTGGTCAACCACCTAGTATGCTTGGTTCCACCATACTGACAAGAACATTGTTCTTGTCGGTTAAACCAACTAGCTAGTTTATGTTGGAATATGCTTCACGTACATGACATATAGTTATATGGCTAAACGCATGTGAGCCTAAAGGGTCACACACTTAGACACTAAACACCATTTAATATATATAATATAATTAGGGTAATTATATTATTTATATAAACTATAATTACTTGGCTAGTTATGTTTTAATTAATTGTTAAGTTAAAACATATTAGTGAGTAATGATAAAGAACCAAAAAGAGAAGGGGCTAAGTGTCATATCTTATAACTTGTATTATAGATATATACTTGAATTAGGGAGCAAGAAAGATTAACCATAATCTCTCCCTTTCTTGCTCACTACGGCCGCAATACACAATGGATAAACAGAAGTCGTAGTTTCTTTTTTTCCAGTAGTTTTCGCACGCACAAAACTTTTATAAACAAATTGATTGCGTGTGGTTGTGGGTTAAAAAGGCAGTATATGCAAAACAATTGATTCCCTTTTTTGATTTTGAGATGTCACGTAATAAAGGAATTAAATATTCCTTTTGTTCTTGATTTTTCTTAAGGACTAGCATCCCAATTGGTATTCTATATTGGTGTAGTGTGAACTAGCTTTAGAGGAATTCTAACTTGAATTTTTAGAGTTCTTCATCCTCATTTGTTGGTGTAATCAAAGGCTTTAAGGGTATGATTTCTACATACTAATCTCTTTGATTTTCCAGGCTTAATTATATTGTCAATATGTAGATCATTGATTGGTGATTTATGTTTTATTTCCGCTGCGTTTTCTTTGATTAAAACCGTAAATCACTAACAGTGGTATCACGAGTCATCATATTGATGATTTAATTAGCAAGTTCTTTGTAAAAAGGAGCAATAAATTCGTATTTTTTTGGCCTAATGGTTGCGCCGATCGGACAAAGACCCCTATGGTTCTTTGTTTTTAATTTTCGTAAATTTGTTTTTATATGGGGTTAAAAATTTGATTTTTGGGAACCTTAATTGCTACTAGTTACAAAAACTTAAAATAAAAAATTAATCTTGTTTATTGAATTTTTTTTATTTGGCTTGACTTTTTATATTAATTGTTAATTTTTCATATGACAAAACATGTATTTTTGCCATATCCCAAGCCAAAACCTAGTCAAATGTTGATTGATTGTGTCAAACCGATGAAAACCTAGACCCATTTTGTGTTGTGAATGAATATGTTGTGATTGATTGTTGTTTGGAAAAGCCATGTTTGGCTCTTGTTGTAATTTCAATTTTTATTTATTTTTAGTTCCAATTTTTGGGGCAAATTTCAGTTGTAAATGTATTAGAATAGTTGATTTTTTATTACTTTTATCACTTGTAATTTGTTGACCAAGAATGATGAAAAAATTGAAGAAAAACAAGATTTTCGGCACCTCCTGCGCAGCTGCACAAAAATGAGAACTGTAGGAGTTCCAAAACTCCGTTGGACCTAAAACCACCGCCACAATTTCCGTATCTCAAAGATCTAGAAACGTCAAGAAGGCCGGGAACACTGAAACTGGCGTTTTCTAGGGCGAATTTCACTCTGAACGAAGCAAAAACTTTTGGACAGATTCTTCACTTCACTGTTTTGGGTAATTTTGGGTTCGACTTGCTCTTGGAGCGAGTGGGAGCCCACTAGGTTTATGTTGGCCCGTTCAGGTTCATGTTAGCCCGTCCCCTAGTTTGACCCTTCGGTCCATCGTGATGAATCACGTGACCGAACTTAGGTTATCATCGGTCGAGGTTTTGCACAAATTGTGTTGCATGTTTTTTTTATATGTTTGTGGTTGTGACATAATTTCTATATGATACAAATAATAAAACAATTAAAAATATGAGATTCTGGACACAAACATTAAAACATCCAAAATTTTAATCATCTCTGATTATCTGTTAATCATTGATGATTACTCTTTAATCTAAACTTGTCTTTTGAGATTAATACAATAAGTTTAAATATGATTTGAAACTTAAAAATTCCTTTTTAATCATCAATGATTATTTGTTAATCATTGATGATTATTTAATAATCCATGATTACTGTTTAATCATCAATGATTACTTGTTAATCATCGTTGATTACAGTTTAATCATTTATGATTATTCTTTAATCTAAAATTGTTTTTGAGATTAATACAAAAGTTTAAATATGATTTGAAACTTATAATTTAATAATCGCTAAAACGTTTTTACCGCTTATTAAACCGACTTGTGAATTGTATGAATGAAGTACATGATTCATTCATATCTTAAATAAAAATTTTCTTAAAATTTTATACCTAAAATTTAAGTCACGCCGTCCAATTGGGTGAAATCACTTGCTTCTACTTTTAAATTTACGTGAGACGTGGTTTGAATTTAGATCCGAGGTCGTTATTGTCTACGCGTGAGACCTAGATTTATATTGACACGAGTTCACATTGGATGACTTAATCGAGTTAACGGTGAGACCTTGACACGAGGCGAAGATGCGACAAACATGCCACTTGACCCTAGATGCTTGCTCACTAGGTGTCATGAAGTCCCATAACTCTAAGAGTTGCACTTGTAATGCAATTGTTGATCGTCACCTACCTATTGGATCTATCATCACTAGCAGATCAACTAGTGCGGTGATAGAACCTCAATATGTAACATCCCAAAAATTATGGAAAATTTTAAAATTTTTAAATAAATAAATAATCATTTTCCCAAAAGTACAAGTAAACAAACGGTCCCATCTCATTTAAAATAAAAATAAACCGTCTCATGGTTTTTAAATGCGGAATAAATAAAATAATTGTTTTAAAAACATTTGACTCAAAATAAAATAATAGTTTTAAAAACATTTGACTCAAAATAAACGTTTGGAATTCAAATCCTTAAAAGCTCATCGAGTAACAGCTCATCCAGTGCACTTGCTCCATTACCTAAAAAATGTGGGGGGAGTGTTTGGGGTCAGCCACCACTGAGTGAATAATATCAAAATAAACAAATAAATACAAACAACTCAAGTCACATAAGTGATCCCTAGAGACTCTACTCAATTCTCAATTACTCAAATTTATTTCTCAGATTTTAGTACTCGGATTTTAATTATATAGCGCGCTAGTGTGACTTGAGCCGAGAGATCAACCTCGACCCGCCTCACACCATCTCAAGGCTCAACACCTGTACTCTTCGGTGTTGAGTCAAAACGTATGGCACCAGTACTCTTCGGTGCCAAGACAAACATCTGACACCAGTGGTCTTCGGTGTCAAGTCAAGTATAATTATGTTTAATGTTTTAACTTAAGAACTCAGAACTCAGATAACTCAGTAAACAGATAACTCAGATTACAGATAACTCAGATAAATCGCACAATCAATACTCAAGCTCAATCAACCTTCTCATTGCATCATCAGTCAACCTTGTTGCACGATTCACAGCATCTTCGAATGTTGTCGGTTCAGAAGCAATAACATGAGTACGAATAAGATCATGAAGAGCTTGAAGATACTTTTCAATACGCTTGAATTCAGGAGAAACCATATGAGGAATGAGACGAGCGAGTTCTTGAAACTTAGTTGTGTAGGTAACAATATCAGATCCAACCATGGACAGGTTCCATAGTTCCACTTCAACTTTTTGTAGCTCTCTCCTTGGACAAAACTTCTGAGTTAACTGATCCTTGAACGTATCCCAAGTCATAGCATCAACAGTTGCACGACCTAAGACTTGCACTTGAGAATTCCACCAGGACAACGCTTCCTTGGACAACGTACTAGCAGCAAACTTCGTCATATTCTCAGGGGCACATTGAATGACACTGAAAATGGATTCCACCTTCTCAATCCAGTGGATGATAGAAATAGCACCTTCAGATCCAGAGTAGGTCGGAGGATGACAGGACGTAAAGGTCTTATAGGATTGACCTTGACGATTGGGATCTGAAGTTTAAACAAATAAGGAAAGAAAATGAACGATGGGTTAAAATAAAATGGAATAAATGAATCTTCTTTCATGGAGTCGAATAATATACCGTTGTTTCCCACATTAGATGCACCAGCGGCATTTCCTCTTGCAGCGTTCATTTGAGCCATTGCTTCAGCGATTCGGCGTTCCACCATTTGTTCGACAGTCTCAGCGTTTCCTCCTCGAGCCATTGATGAGTTGCTGATACAAATAATATGATAAGAAATTTAAGAAGTGAATAATGTAGGAGGACTATAAGGAAAATATATACTTATAATAAGGATCAAAGAATAGATATACAATTGGCATAATAGTAGTAGTAGACGTAGATATAACTAGTCGTAATTATAGTAGTAGTAGTAGAGACGTATAGAAAATACAATTTATAAGAACAATAGAAATTACTAAAATATCACTTTACTAAACACATTCCTAATACATAATAGTTTTAAAACTTGGGCATATACGCCAATACTAAAGAACAAAAATACTAAAATAGCTAACATAAAATCTAACAATAGTAAATAGGAAAACAAATATAGACGATACGTAGATGACTAATCATCCTCTTCTGGCTGCTGGTCGTTTTCTTGTCGTCATGTAGAGTTCACCATCCTTCACCAGTCGATAGAGATAAGGACGCTCTCCAGGCTTGAGGTCAGGGGGTCCATTGGGGTACACCGGGACATGAGGCTGAGTAGGATGAAACCAATCTGCTGACGATATTGGAAAAGGTGTCGGTATAAACACTGGCCTTGGAGACGAAGGAGGCGTAGCACGTCTTCTAGACGTGGCGGTACCCTGATCACTGTCGTACTCTGGTTCTGGCGTAATATCAATAACACTTGCTGACGACATTCTACTAGGCACGACGCATAAAAATTTATTAGATTAGGAAATTTTAAAGCTCGCTGACGAATACTAACTATAACACTAAGGCAAAACTAACTAAGGCAAATGTTCTAAACTAAGAACAATGGAACTTCAGGATATGAGACTGAGCATGCCATGATTATTTTGATTTTTATAAAAGTGTTTGTTTTTCCCAAAAATCTTTTGTAGTTATAGACTAGGCTTGCTAATTCACTATAACTTAAGCTCTATACCACTCTGTCACACCCCGCCAAAAAATGAGTTTTACTTCATTTAAAATGTTTTGCGGAAGAACGAAGGTGTAACGTTCATGACAACATAGCAAAAATTAAGTAAACAAACAACCACGCAATGACGAAAAATAAAGGTTTGTTTCACTTTCCAAAAGTAGAAAGTTTCCAAAAATAGTAAGTTTCCTAAAATAGAAATTGTTTGAAATGAAATGATTGTTCGTAAACTTAATGTTTAATCATGGCTCACGACAATCCCAATGCTCATATCCTCCAAAGTCCACTGCACCTAATTACCTGGAAAAACATATATAGTAAAAGGGTCAACAATAATGTTGAGTGAATCCACAGGGTTAAAGTAAAGTGTAAGGTAAGTAAATGTTTTTGCTACTCAAAATGTTTGTTATGAAAATGGTTTATGACTGAAAATGTATAAGGTTCAACACTCATATGATATGAGAAGTAAATATGAAAAGTGAAGTGTAATTGTAGAATATCTATAATTACTAGTTTTGTTTATGAAAGTGTGTTGAACAAGTTGTTATGTTTGACATCGCATGAACTGTTATCCCCAACAGGTAGCTAGTCTATTGAGTTAATATACCAACCCCTAAGTCCACAATCAACACTTCAACTCCAGTATGTTATTTTATTTTATGGATATACACTCCCGGAAATGTCTTGGATAAACCAAGTAATGATCAAACGTTGTTGGGAGGATGAGCGTCAGCCAATAGTACTATCTGCATATCCATGGTCTAGATCCACTAGCTAATGATTGCTGGTAACCTTAGTCTGGCATAATAATTGTTTGTCATGCCAATGCGATAATGAAAATGTAAAGTTGTTGTACAGTCATAGTAAAACAGTAGCAGTTGTGTTTATGTTTTCCACCCCAAAGTTTATAAAAACAGTAAAAGAGTAAAGGGGTCTGTGGACTCACCTGGCAAAGCTTAGCGGCAAATGCTTAGACATAGGAATCCTTTGGAGACTCCTAGCTTCCTAAATGATTTAACTAATGATTAGACTAAGCTAACACAGGCGATTCTATATACGATATAAGTTAAGCATTATGTATTTCATGTTATGTTTTGTTTTGTGACATCGAATGAATTTGGGTTATTGGACCTTAATAGGTCGAAATGAAATGAAATGAAATGAAATGGACTTCGAAATGAAATGAAATGAAATGGGCTTGGGTTAGGCTTATTGGGCCTAGATTGGGCCTAATGGGCCTAATGGGCTTAATGGCTTAATGGGGCTTAATGGGCCATTGGGTTGGGCCACTTGGGCCTCTTATTGGGCTTAGGTCCACTTAGATTGGGCCATGGATTGGGCTTGGCCCAATTGGGTTCGGTTTGGTTAGGTTTGGGCCAAAGGTTTGGGCTTTGGTCCAAATGGGCTTGGATACTAATGGGCCAACTAAGGTTTGGGCCCGATGGACTAAACTAGATCGATATGGGCCAAGTACGGGCCTTAGCCCGATTGGTATTCGGGTTTGGGTACACGGTTTGGGTCAAGATCCGGCCTTGACCCGGTTTGACTTATTAGTCAACAAAAGTCAACACTTGGGTTCTAGATTTCGGCTAGGGTTTAGGGTATACTATAACTCGGTCAACCAAAGTCAACTATGGTCAATCTAGCTATCAAATGGTCAAATAGTCAATCATGGAAGTCGATTAGGGTTAGGGTTCGGTTAGGGTTTGACCTAGGGTTGGCCGAATGGACAAAACCCTACGGGTTCTAGCTAGATCGAGTCTAGATCGGCTTGATCAAGGTTTGGGTGTATAGATCGGGTATAGTTCGAGTCTAGGGTTCTAGATCTAAGGTGTTTCGGTCATTCTAGGGTAGATCTAGGGTTCTCGGAAACGAATCAAGGCAAGGAATACAACAATCAACGATTCACTATCAAGGGACAATGCATGCTACGGTTTATTGGTGTTTAGGGTTTATACCGAGACCAAATGGCCTTGGCCATGGTCTCGGGTTCAAGCTACAAACCGAAACAATCAAAGAAGGAACAAGCAAGAAGGTTTTTGTATCATACCTGGGGATCTAGTCGAACAAGATCAAGAAACCGAGAAGAGGAAGTGTGCGGATTGCTTGATGATCGACGAACAAGGGGGGTTTCGGTTTTGGGGTTTGGCCGAATACACAAGGAGCAAAATAGGGTTTAATGGTTGGTTTAAGCAAGGTATTTATAGGATAAGCATCTAGGGTTTAGAGTAGAGTTTGAGTGATACAAGGATTCATTCAAATTGTGGATGGATAGGATCAAACAAAATTCAACCTCACCCCTAAGAGGGTTCGGCCGAATGGAGTAGGCAACAAGCAAGGTAAAGCCGGCCACATGGTGGTCGGTCAAAAGATCAAGGTGTCGGCTTAGACGGTTTATTCAATTCGAGTAACGTATGATTTAATTTGTTACGTTTATTGTTTAACTAGAAAGTTATTGTTTTAGAAATGATTTTAGCTCAAAGTGTGTCACCATAAGTAAATAAAATGTTGTGTTGACCAAAATAGTCAAACACTAATGTATGGTGCAAAATATGTATGTTTGTTGTGTGTAAGGAATGCCAAAAATAGAAATGTCTAAAAATAGAAACTTTCTATATGAGGAAAGTTCTAGAAATGAAATGAAGTTACATACCAGAAATATCGAGTTGTCACACTTGAGCCTTGAGCCTTGAGCCTTGAGACTTGAGACTTGAGCCTTGAGCCTTGAGACTTGAGCCTTTACCCTTGACCCTTGAGTGTTGAGCCTTGAGCCTTGACTTTTGAGTCTTGAGCCTTGAGCCGTGACTTGAGCCTTGAGCCTTGAGCCTCTAGCTTTGAGCCTTAAGCCTTTTGCCTTGAGTCCTGACCCTTGAGCCGTGACTTGAGCCTTGATCTTTGAGCCTTGAGCCTTGAGCCTTGAGCCTTGAGCCTTGAGCCTTGAGCCTTGAGCCTTGAGCCTTGAGCCTTGAGCCTGGAGCCTTGAGCCTCGAGCCCTGAGCCTTGAGCCTTGAGTCTTGAGCCTTGAGCCTTGAGCCTTGAGCCTTGAGCTTTGAGACTTGATACTTTTGCCTTGAGTCCTGACCCTTGAGCCGTGACTTGAGCCTTGATCCATGATCCTTGAGCCTTGAGCCTTGAGCCTTGAACCTTGAACCTTGATCCTTGAGCCTTGAACCTTGTGCCTTGAGCATTTTTCCTTTTGCCTTGAACCTGGAGCCTTGAGCCTTAAGCCTTGAACCTTGAACGTTGAGCCTTGGGCCTTGAGCCTTGAGCCTTGAGCCTTGAGCCTTGAGCCTTGAGCCTTGAGCCTTGAGCCTTGAGCCCTGAGCCTTGAGCCTTGAGCCTTGAGCCTGGAGCCTTGAGCCTTGAGGCTTGAGCCTTGATCCTTGAGCCTCGAGCCTTGAGCCTTAAGCCTTGAGCCTTAACCCTTGAGCCTTGAGCCTTGACCCTTGAGCCTTGAGCCTTGAGACATGAGCCTTGACCATTGACCCTTGACCCTTGAGTGTTGAGCCTTGAGCCTTGAGCCTTGAGCCTTGAGCATTGAGCCTTGAGCCTTGAGCCTTGAGCCTTGAGCCTTGAGCCTTTTTCCTTGAACCTTGAACCTTGAGCCTTGAGCCTTAAGCCTTTGTCCTTGAGCCTTGAGGCTCGAGCACTGTGAGCCTTGATCCAAGAGCCTTGAGCCTTGAGCCTTGACCCTTGAGCCTTGAGCCTTGAGCCTTGAGCCTTGAGAGTTGAGCCTCGAGCCTTGAGGCTTGAGCCTTGAGCCTTGAGCCTTGAGCCTTGAGCCTTGAGCCTTGAGCCTGGAGCCTTGAGCCTTGAGCCTTGAGCCTCGAGCCTCGAGCCTCGGGCCTCGAGCCTCGAGCATCGAGCCTTGACCCTTGACCCTTTACCCTTGACCCTTTAGCCTTGAGCCTTGAACCTTGAGCCTTGAGCCTTTTTCCTTGAACCTGGAGCCTGGAGCCTGGAGCCTTGAGCCTTGAGCCTTGAGCCTTGAGCCTTGAGCCTTGAGCCTTGAGCCTTGAGCCTTGAGCCTTGAGCCTTGAGACTTGAGCCTCTAGCTTTGAGCCTTAAGCCTTTTGCCTTGAGTCCTGACCCTTGAGCCGTGACTTGAGCCTTGAGCCTTGAACCTTGAGCCTTGAGCCTTGAGCCTTGAGCCTTGAGCCTTGAGCCTTGAGCCTAGAGCCTGGAGCCTGGAGCCTTGAGCCTCGAGCCCTGAGCCTTGAGCCTTGAGTCTTGAGCCTTGAGCCTTGAGCCTTGAGACTTGAGCCTTTTGCCTTGAGTCCTGACCCTTGAGCCGTGACTTGAGCCTTGATCCATGATCCTTGAGCCTTGAGCCTTGAACCTTGAACCTTGAGCCTTGAGCCTTGAACCTTGTGCCTTGAGCATTATGCCTTTTGCCTTGAACCTGGAGCCTTGAGCCTTAAGCCTTGAGCCTTGAACCTTGAACCTTGAACGTTGAGCCTTGAGCCTTGAGCCTTGAGCCCTTACCCTTGAGCCTCGAGCCTCGGGCCTCGAGCCTCGAGCCTCGAGCGTTGACCCTTGACCCTTTACCCTTGAGCCTTGAACCTTGAGCCTTGAGCCTTGAGCCTTGAGCCTTTTTCCATGAACCTTGAGCCTGGAGCCTGGAGCCTTGAGCCTTGAGCCTTGAGCCTTGAGCCTTGAGCCTTGAGCCTCTAGCTTTGAGCCTTAAGCCTTTTGCCTTGAGTCCTGACCCTTGAGCCGTGACTTGAGCCTTGATCTTTGAGCCTTGAGCCTTGAGCCTTGAGCCTTGAGCCTTGAGCCTTGAGCCTTGAGCCTTGAGCCTTGAGCCTTGAGCCTGGAGCCTTGAGCCTCGAGCCCTGAGCCTTGAGCCTTGAGTCTTGAGCCTTGAGCCTTGAGCCTTGAGCCTTGAGCTTTGAGACTTGATACTTTTGCCTTGAGTCCTGACCCTTGAGCCGTGACTTGAGCCTTGATCCATGATCCTTGAGCCTTGAGCCTTGAGCCTTGAACCTTGAACCTTGATCCTTGAGCCTTGAACCTTGTGCCTTGAGCATTTTTCCTTTTGCCTTGAACCTGGAGCCTTGAGCCTTAAGCCTTGAACCTTGAACGTTGAGCCTTGGGCCTTGAGCCTTGAGCCTTGAGCCTTGAGCCTTGAGCCTTGAGCCTTGAGCCTTGAGCCTTGAGCCTTGAGCCTTGAGCCTTGAGCCTTGAGCCTTGAGCCTTGAGCCTTGAGGCTTGAGCCTTGATCCTTGAGCCTCGAGCCTTGAGCCTTAAGCCTTGAGCCTTAACCCTTGAGCCTTGAGCCTTGACCCTTGAGCCTTGAGCCTTGAGACATGAGCCTTGACCATTGACCCTTGACCCTTGAGTGTTGAGCCTTGAGCCTGGAGCCTTGAGCCTTGAGCATTGAGCCTTGAGCCTTGAGCCTTGAGCCTTGAGCCTTGAGCCTTTTTCCTTGAACCTTGAACCTTGAGCCTTGAGCCTTAAGCCTTTGTCCTTGAGCCTTGAGGCTCGAGCACTGTGAGCCTTGATCCAAGAGCCTTGAGCCTTGAGCCTTGACCCTTGAGCCTTGAGCCTTGAGCCTTGAGCCTTGAGAGTTGAGCCTCGAGCCTTGAGCCTTGAGGCTTGAGCCTTGAGCCTTGAGCCTTGAGCCTTGAGCCTTGAGCCTTGAGCCTTGAGCCTGGAGCCTTGAGCCTTGAGCCTTGAGCCTTGAGCCTCGAGCCTCGAGCCTCTGGCCTCGAGCCTCGAGCATCGAGCCTTGACCCTTGACCCTTTACCCTTGACCCTTTAGCCTTGAGCCTTGAACCTTGAGCCTTTTTCCTTGAACCTGGAGCCTGGAGCCTTGAGCCTTGAGCCTTGAGCCTTGAGCCTTGAGCCTTGAGCCTTGAGCCTTGAGCCTTGAGCCTTGAGCCTTGAGCCTTGAGACTTGAGCCTCTAGCTTTGAGCCTTAAGCCTTTTGCCTTGAGTCCTGACCCTTGAGCCGTGACTTGAGCCTTGAGCCTTGAACCTTGAGCCTTGAGCCTTGAGCCTTGAGCCTTGAGCCTTGAGCCTTGAGCCTTGAGCCTAGAGCCTGGAGCCTGGAGCCTTGAGCCTCTAGCCCTGAGCCTTGAGCCTTGAGTCTTGAGCCTTGAGCCTTGAGCCTTGAGACTTGAGCCATTTGCCTTGAGTCCTGACCCTTGAGCCGTGACTTGAGCCTTGATCCATGATCCTTGAGCCTTGAGCCTTGAACCTTGAACCTTGAGCCTTGAGCCTTGAACCTTGTGCCTTGAGCATTATGCCTTTTGCCTTGAACCTGGAGCCTTGAGCCTTAAGCCTTGAGCCTTGAACCTTGAACCTTGAACGTTGAGCCTTGGGCCTTGAGCCTTGAGCCCTGAGACTTGACCCTGGAGCTTCGATCCCTGAGCATTGAGCCTTGAGCCTTGAGCCTTGAGCCTTGAGCCTTGAGCCTTGAGCCTTGAGCTTTGAGCCTTGAGCCTTGAGCCTTGAGCCTTGAGTCATGATCCTTGAGCCTTGAGCCTTGAGCCTTGAGCCTTGAGCCTTGAGCCTTGAGCCTTGAGCCTTGAGCCTTGAGCCTGGAGCCTTGAGCCTCGAGCCTTGAGCCTCGAGCCTTGACCCTTGACCATTGACCCTTGAGCCTTGACCCTTGACCCTTGAGCCTTGAGACATGAGCCTTGACCCTTGACCCTTGACCCTTGAGTGTTGAGCCTTGAGCCTTGACCCTTGAGTTGAGCCTTTAGCCTTGAGCCTTGAGCCTTGAGCCTTGGGCCTTGAGCCATATGCCTTTTGCCTTGTGTCCTGACCCTTGAGCCGTGACTTGAGCCTTGATCCTTGAGCATTGAGCCTTGAACCTTGAGCCTTGAGCCTTGAGCGTTGAGCCTCGAGCCTTGAGCCCGGAGCCTCGTGCCTCGAGCCTTGAGCCTTGACCCTTGAGCCTTGACCCTTGAACCTTTAGCCTTGAGCCTTGAGCCTTGAGCCTTGAGCCTTGAGACATGAGCCTTGACCCTTGACCCTTGACCCTTGAGTGTTGAGCCTTGAGCCTTGAATTTTGAGCCTTGAGCCTTGAGCCGTGACTTGAGCCTTGAGCCTTGAGCCTTGAGCCTTGAGCCTTTGTTTGTGAACCTTGAACCTTGAGCCTTAAGCCTTGAGCCTTGAGCCTTGAGCCTTGAGCCTTGAGCCTTGAGACATGAGCCTTGACCCTTGACCCTTGAGTGTTGAGCCTTGAGCCTTGACTTTTGAGCCTTGAGCCTTGAGCCGTGACTTTAGCCTTGAGCCTTAAGCCTTGAGCCTTTTTCCGTGAATCTTGAGCCTTGAGCCTTGAGCCTTGACCCTTGAGCCTTGAGACATGAGCCTTGACCCTTGAGCCTTGAGCCTTGAGCCTTGAGCCTTGAGCCTTGAGCCTTGAGCCTTGAGCCTTGAGCCTTGAGCCTTGAGCCTTGAGCCTTTTTCCTTATACCTTGAGCCTTTTTCCTTAAACCTTGAGCCTTAAGCCTTGAGCCTTGAGCCTTGAGCCTTGAGCCTTGAGCTTTGAGCCTTGAGCCTTGAGCCTTGAACCTTGAGCCTTGAGCCTTGAGCCTTGAGCCTTGAGCCAAGAGCCTTGAGCCTTGACCCTTGACCCTTCAGCCTTGAGCCTTGAGCCTTGAGACTTGAGCCTTGAGCCTTGAGCCTTGAGCCTTGAGCCTTGAGCCTTGAGCCTTGAGCCTTGAGCCTTGAGCCTTGAGCCTTGAGCCTCGAGCCTCGGGCCTCGAGCCTCGGCCCTTGACCCTTGACCCTTTAGCCTTGAACCTTGAGCCTTGAGCCATGAGCCTTGAGCCTTGAGCCTTTTCCTTGAACCTTGAGCCTTAAGCCTCGAGCATTAAGCCTTGAGCCTTGAGCCTTGAGCCTTGAGCCTTGAGCCTTGAGCCTTGAGCCTTGAGCCTTGAGCCTTGAGCCTTGAGCCTTGAGCCTTGAGCCATTTGCCTTGAGTCCTGACCCTTGAGCCGTGACTTGAGCCTTTACCCTTGACCCTTTAGCCTTGAACCTTGAGCCTTGAGCCTTGAGCCTTGAACCTTGAGCCTTGAGCCTTGAGCCTTGAGCGTTGAGCATTGAGCCTTGAGCCTTGAGCCTTGAGCCTTGAGCCTTGAGCCTTGAGCCTTGAGCCTTGAGCCTTGAGCCTTGAGCCTTGAGCCTGGAGCCTTGAGCCTTGAGCCTGGAGCCTTGATCCTTGAGCCTCGAGCCTTGAGCCTTGACCCTTGAGCCTTGAGCCTTGAGACATGAGCCTTGACCATTGACCCTTGACCCTTGACCCTTGAGTGTTGAGCCTTGAGCCTTGAGCCTTGAGCCTTGAGCCTTGAGCCTTGAGCCTTGAGCCTTGAACCTTGAGCCTTGAGCCTTGAGCCTTAAGCCTTGAGCCTTGAGCCTTGAGCCTAGAGCCTGGAGCCTGGAGCCTTGAGCCTCGAGCCCTGAGCCTTGAGCCTTGAGTCTTGAGCCTTGAGCCTTGAGCCTTGAGACTTGAGCCTTTTGCCTTGAGTCCTGACCCTTGAGCCGTGACTTGAGCCTTGATCCATGATCCTTGAGCCTTGAGCCTTGAACCTTGAACCTTGAGCCTTGAGCCTTGAACCTTGTGCCTTGAGCATTATGCCTTTTGCCTTGAACCTGGAGCCTTGAGCCTTAAGCCTTGAGCCTTGAACCTTGAACCTTGAACGTTGAGCCTTGGGCCTTGAGCCTTGAGCCCTGAGACTTGACCCTGGAGCTTCGATCCCTGAGCATTGAGCCTTGAGCCTTGAGCCTTGAGCCTTGAGCCTTGAGCCTTGAGCTTTGAGCCTTGAGCCTTGAGCCTTGAGCCTTGAGTCATGATCCTTGAGCCTTGAGCCTTGAGCCTTGAGCCTTGAGCCTTGAGCCTGGAGCCTTGAGCCTCGAGCCTTGAGCCTCGAGCCTTGACCCTTGACCATTGACCCTTGAGCCTTGACCCTTGACCCTTGAGCCTTGAGACATAAGCCTTGACCCTTGACCCTTGACCCTTGAGTGTTGAGCCTTGAGCCTTGACCCTTGAGTTGAGCCTTTAGCCTTGAGCCTTGAGCCTTGGGCCTTGAGCCATATGCCTTTTGCCTTGTGTCCTGACCCTTGAGCCGTGACTTGAGCCTTGATCCTTGAGCAATGAGCCTTGAACCTTGAGCCTTGAGCCTTGAGCGTTGAGCCTCGAGCCTTGAGCCCGGAGCCTCGAGCCTCGAGCCTTGAGCCTTGACCCTTGAGCCTTGACCCTTGAACCTTTAGCCTTGAGCCTTGAGCCTTGAGCCTTGAGCCTTGAGCCTTGAGACATGAGCCTTGACCCTTGACCCTTGACCCTTGAGTGTTGAGCCTTGAGCCTTGAATTTTGAGCCTTGAGCCTTGAGCCGTGACTTGAGCCTTGAGCCTTGAGCCTTGAGCCTTTGTTTGTGAACCTTGAACCTTGAGCCTTAAGCCTTGAGCCTTGAGCCTTGAGCCTTGAGCCTTGAGCCTTGAGCCTTGAGACATGAGCCTTGACCCTTGACCCTTGAGTGTTGAGCCTTGAGCCTTGACTTTTGAGCCTTGAGCCTTGAGCCGTGACTTTAGCCTTGAGCCTTGAGCCTTGAGCCTTAAGCCTTGAGCCTTTTTCCGTGAATCTTGAGCCTTGAGCCTTGAGCCTTGAGCCTTGACCCTTGAGCCTTGAGACATGAGCCTTGACCCTTGAGCCTTGAGCATTGAGCCTTGAGCCTTGAGCCTTGAGCCTTGAGCCTTGAGCCTTGAGCCTTGAGCCTTGAGCCTTGAGCCTTTTTCCTTAAACCTTGAGCCTTGAGCCTTGAGCCTTGAGCCTTGAGCTTTGAGCCTTGAGCCTTGAACCTTGAGCCTTGAGCCTTGAGCCTTGAGCCAAGACCCTTGAGCCTTGACCCTTGACCCTTCAGCCTTGAGCCTTGAGCCTTGAGACTTGAGCCTTGAGCCTTGAGCCTTGAGCCTTGAGCCTTGAGCCTTGAGCCTTGAGCCTTGAGCCTTGAGCCTTGAGCCTTGAGCCTTGAGCCTCGAGCCTCGGGCCTCGAGCCTCGGCCCTTGACCCTTGACCCTTTAGCCTTGAACCTTGAGCCTTGAGCCATGAGCCTTGAGCCTTGAGCCTTTTCCTTGAACCTTGAGCCTTAAGCCTCGAGCATTAAGCCTTGAGCCTTGAGCCTTGAGCCTTGAGCCTTGAGCCTTGAGCCTTGAGCCTTGAGCCTTGAGCCTTGAGCCTTGAGCCTTGAGCCTTAAGCCATTTGCCTTGAGTCCTGACCCTTGAGCCGTGACTTGAGCCTTTACCCTTGACCCTTTAGCCTTGAACCTTGAGCCTTGAGCCTTGAGCCTTGAGCGTTGAGCCTTGAGCGTTGAGCATTGAGCCTTGAGCCTTGAGCCTTGAGCCTTGAGCCTTGAGCCTTGAGCCTTGAGCCTTGAGCCTGGAGCCTTGAGCCTGGAGCCTTGATCCTTGAGCCTCGAGCCTTGAGCCTTGACCCTTGAGCCTTGAGCCTTGAGACATGAGCCTTGACCATTGACCCTTGACCCTTGACCCTTGAGTGTTGAGCCTTGAGCCTTGAGCCTTGAGCCTTGAGCCTTGAGCCTTGAGCCTTGAGCCTTGAGCCTTGAGCCTTTTTCCTTGAACCTTGAACCTTGAGCCTTGAGCCTTAAGCCTTTGTCCTTGAGCCTTGAGGCTCGAGCACTGTGAGCCTTGATCCAAGAGCCTTGAGCCTTGAGCCTTGAGCCTTGACCCTTGAGCCTTGAGCCTTGAGCCTTGAGCCTTGAGAGTTGAGCCTCGAGCCTTGAGCCTTGAGCCTTGAGCCTTGAGCCTTGAGCCTTGAGCCTTGAGCCTTGAGCCTTGAGCCTTGAGCCTTGAGCCTGGAGCCTTGAGCCTTGAGCCTTGAGCCTTGAGCCTTGAGCCTCGAGGCTCGAGCCTCAGGCCTCGAGCCTCGAGCATCGAGCCTTGACCCTTGACCCTTTACCCTTGACCCTTTAGCCTTGAGCCTTGAACCTTGAGCCTTGAGCCTTGAGCCTTTTTCCTTGAACCTGGAGCCTTGAGCCTTGAGCCTTGAGACTTGAGCCTTGAGCTTTGAGCCTTGAGCCTTGAGCCTTGAGCCTTGAGCCTCTAGCTTTGAGCCTTAAGCCTTTTGCCTTGAGTCCTGACCCTTGAGCCGTGACTTGAGCCTTGAGCCTTGAACCTTGAGCCTTGAGCCTTGAGCCTTGAGCCTGGAGCCTTGAGCCTTGATCCTTGAGCCTTGAGCCTTGAGCCTCGAGCCCTGAGCCTTGAGCCTTGAGGCTTGAGCCTTGAGCCTTGAACCTTGAGACTTGAGCCTTTTGCCTTGAGTCCTGACCCTTGAGCCGTGACTTGAGCCTTGATCCATGATCCTTGAGCCTTGAGCCTTGAACCTTGAACCTTGAGCCTTGAGCCTTGAACCTTGTGCCTTGAGCATTTTTCCTTTTGCCTTGAACCTGGAGCCTTGAGCCTTAAGCCTTGAGCCTTGAACCTTGAACCTTGAACGTTGAGCCTTGGGCATTGAGCCTTGAGCCCTGAGACTTGACCCTGGAGCTTCGATCCCTGAGCATTGAGCCTTGAGCCTTGAGCCTTGAGCCTTGAGCCTTGAGCTTTGAGCCTTGAGCCTTGAGCCTTGAGCCTTGAGTCATGATCCTTGAGCCTTGAGCCTGAGCCTTGAGCCTTGAGCCTTGAGCCTTGAGCCTTGAACCTTGAGCCTTGAGCCTTGAGCCTTGAGCCTTGAGCCTTGAGCCTGGAGCCTTGAGCCTCGAGCCTTGAGCCTCGAGCCTTGACCCTTGACCATTGACCCTTGAGCCTTGACCCTTGACCCTTCAGCCTTGAGACATGAGCCTTGACCCTTGACCCTTGAGTGTTGAGCCTTGAGCCTTGACTTCTGAGCCTTGACCCTTGAGTTGAGCCTTGAGCCTTGAGCCTTGAGCCTTGAGCCTTGAGCCTTGAGCCTTGAGCCATATGCCTTTTGCCTTGTGTCCTGACCCTTGAGCCGTGACTTGAGCCTTGATCCTTGAGCATTGAGCCTTGAACCTTGAGCCTTGAGCCTTGAGCGTTGAGCCTTGAGCCTTGAGCCCCGAGCCTTGAGCCTTGACCCTTGAGCCTTGACCCTTGAACCTTTAGCCTTGAGCCTTGAGCCTTGAGCCTTGAGTCTTGAGCCTTGAGCCTTGAGACATGAGCCTTGACCCTTGACCCTTGACCCTTGAGTGTTGAGCCTTGAGCCTTGAATTTTGAGCCTCGAGCCTTGAGCCGTGACTTGAGCCTTGAGCCTTGAGCCTTGAGCCTTGAGCCTTGAGCCTTTTTTCGTGAACCTTGAACCTTAAGCCTTAAGCCTTGAGCCTTGAGCCTTGAGCCTTGAGCCTTAAGCCTTGAGACATGAGCCTTGACCCTTGACCCTTGAGTGTTGAGCCTTGAGCCTGGAATTTTGAGCCTTGAGCCTTGAGCCGTGACTTTAGCCTTGAGCCTTGAGCCTTGAGCCTTGAGCCTTGAGCCTTTAGCCTTGAGCCTTTTTCCGTGAACCTTGAGCCTTGAGCCTTGAGCCTTGAGCCTTGACCCTTGAGCCTTGAGACATGAGCCTTGACCCTTGAGCCTTGAGCCTTGAGCCTTGAGCCTTGAGCCTTGAGCCTTGAGCCTTTTTCCTTAAACCTTGAGCCTTAAGCCTTGAGCCTTGAGCCTTGAGCTTTGAGCCTTGAGCCTTGAGCCTTGAACCTTGAACCTTGAGCCTTGAGCCTCGAGCCAAGAGCCTTGACCCTTGACCCTTGACCCTTGAGCCTTGAGCCTTGAGCCTTGAGCCTTGAGCCTTGAGCCTTGAGCCTTGAGCCTTGAGCCTTGAGCCTCGAGCCTCGGGCCTCGAGCCTCGGCCCTTGACCCTTGACCCTTTAGCCTTGAACCTTGAGCCTTGAGCCATGAGCCTTGAGCCTTGAGCCTTTTCCTTGAACCTTGAGCCTTAAGCCTCGAGCATTAAGCCTTGAGCCTTGAGCCTTGAGCCTTGAGCCTTGAGCCTTAAGCCATTTGCCTTGAGTCCTGACCCTTGAGCCGTGACTTGAGCCTTTACCCTTGACCCTTTAGCCTTGAACCTTGAGCCTTGAGCCTTGAGCCTTGAGCCTTGAGCGTTGAGCATTGAGCCTTGATCCAAGAGCCTTGAGCCTTGACCCTTGAGCCTTGAGCCTTGAGCCTTGAGCCTTGAGCCTTGAGCCTTGAGCCTTGAGCCTTGAGCCTTGAGCCTGGAGCCTTGAGCCTTGAGCCTGGAGCCTTGATCCTTGAGCCTCAAGCCTTGAGCCTTGAGCCTTGAGCCTTGAGCGTTGACCCTTGAGCCTTGAGCCTTGAGCCCGGAGCCTCGAGCCTCGAGCCTTGACCCTTGACCCTTGACCCTTGAACCTTTAGCCTTGAGCCTTGAGCCTTGAGCCTTGAGCCTTTTTCCTTGAACCTTGAACCTTGAGCCTTGAGCCTTAAGCTTTTTGTCCTTGAGCCTTGAGCCTTGAGCCTTGAACCTTGAGCCTTGAGCCTTGAGCCTTGAGCCTGGAGCCTTGAGCCTTGAGCCTTGAGCCTTGAGCCTCGATCCTCGAGCCTCGGGCCTCGAGCCTCGAGCATCGAGCCTTGACCCTTGACCCTTTACCCTTGACCCTTTAGCCTTGAGCCTTGAGCCTTGAGCCTTGAGCCTTGAGCCTTGAGCCTTGAGCCTTGAGCCTCTAGCTTTGAGCCTTAAGCCTTTTTCCTTGAGTCCTGACCCTTGAGCCGTGACTTGAGCCTTGAGCCTTGAACCTTGAGCCTTGAGCCTTGAGCCTTGAGCCTTGAGCCTTGAGCCTTGAGCCTGGAGCCTTGAGCCTCGAGCCTCGAGCCCTGAGCCTTGAGCCTTGAGTCTTGAGCCTTGAGCCTTGAGCCTTAAGCCTTGAGCCTTTTTCCGTGAACCTTGAGCCTTGAGCCTTGAGCCTTGAGCCTTGACCCTTGAGCCTTGAGACATGAGCCTTGACCCTTGAGCCTTGAGCCTTGAGCCTTGAGCCTTGAGCCTTGAGCCTTGAGCCTTGAGCCTTTTTCCTTAAACCTTGAGCCTTAAGCCTTGAGCCTTGAGCCTTGAGCTTTGAGCCTTGAGCCTTGAGCCTTGAACCTTGAGCCTTGAGCCTTGAGCCTTGAGCCAAGAGCCTTGAGCCTTGACCCTTGACCCTTCAGCCTTGAGCCTTGAGACTTGAGCCTTGAGCCTTGAGCCTTGAGCCTTGAGCCTTGAGCCTTGAGCCTTGAGCCTTGAGCCTTGAGCCTCGAGCCTCGAGCCTCGGCCCTTGACCCTTGACCCTTGACCCTTTAGCCTTGAACCTTGAGCCTTGAGCCATGAGCCTTGAGCCTTGAGCCTTTTCCTTGAACCTTGAGCCTTAAGCCTCGAGCATTAAGCCTTGAGCCTTGAGCCTTGAGCCTTGAGCCTTGAGCCTTAAGCCATTTGCCTTGAGTCCTGACCCTTGAGCCGTGACTTGAGCCTTTACCATTGACCCTTTAGCCTTGAACCTTGAGCCTTGACCGTTGAGCATTGAGCCTTGATCCTTGAGCCTTGAGCCTTGAGCCTTTTTCCTTGAACCTTGAGCCTTAAGCCTTGAGCCTTGAGCCCTGAGCCTTGAGGCTTGAGCCTTGAGCCTTAAGCCTTGAGCCTTTTGACTTGAGTCGTGACCCTTGATCCATGACTTGAGCCTTGATCCTTGATCCTTGAGCCTTGAACCTTGAGCCTTGAGCCTTGAGCCTTGAGCCTTGAGCCTTGAGCCTTGAGCCTTGAGCCTTGAGCCTTGAGCCTTGAGCCTTGAGCCTTGAGCCTTGAGCCTTGAGCCTTGAGCCTTGAGCCTTGAGCCTTGAGCCTTGAGCCTTGAGCCTTGAGCCTTGAGCCTTGAGCATTGAGCCTTGAGCCTTTTTTCCTTAAACCTTGAGCCTTGAGCCTTGAGCCTTGAGCCTTGAGCTTTGAGCCTTGAGCCTTGAGCCTTGAGCCTTGAGCCTTGAGCCTTGAGCCTTGAGCCCGGAGCCTCGAACCTCGAGCCTTGAGCCTTGACCCTTGAGCCTTGACCCTTGAACCTTTAGCCTTGAGCCTTGAGCCTTGAGCCTTGAGCCTTGAGCCTTGAGCCTTGAGCCTTGAGCCTTGAGCCTTGAGACATGAGCCTTGACCCTTGACCCTTGAGTGTTGAGCCTTGAGCCTTGAATTTTGAGCCTTGAGCCTTGAGCCTTGAGACATGACCCTTGACCCTTGAGTGTTGAGCCTTGAGCCTTGACTTTTGAGCCTTGAGCCTTGACCCGTGACTTTAGCCTTGAGCCTTGAGCCTTGAGCCTTGAGCCTTAAGCCTTGAGCCTTTTTCCGTGAACCTTGAGCCTTGAGCCTTGAGCCTTGAGCCTTGACCCTTGAGCCTTGAGACATGAGCCTTGACCCTTGAGCCTTGAGTCTTGAGCCTTGACCCTTGAGCCTTGAGCCTTGAGCCTTGAGCCTTGAGCCTTGAGCCTTGAGCCTTGAGCCTTTTTCCTTAAACCTTGAGCCTTAAGCCTTGAGCCTTGAGCCTTGAGCTTTGAGCCTTGAGCCTTGAGCCTTGAACCTTGAGCCTTGAGCCTTGAGCCAAGTGCCTTGAGCCTTGACCCTTGACCCTTCAGCCTTGAGCCTTGAGCCTTGAGACTTGAGCCTTGAGCCTTGAGCCTTGAGCCTTGAGCCTTGATCCTTGAGCCTCGAGCCTCGGGCCTCGAGCCTCGGCCCTTGACCCTTGACCCTTTAGCCTTGAACCTTGAGCCTTGAGCCATGAGCCTTGAGCCTTGAGCCTTTTCCTTGAACCTTGAGCCTTAAGCCTCGAGCATTAAGCCTTGAGCCTTGAGCCTTGAGCCTTGAGCCTTAAGCCATTTGCCTTGAGTCCTGACCCTTGATCCGTGACTTGAGCCTTTACCCTTGACCCTTTAGCCTTGAACCTTGAGCCTTGAGCCTTGAGCCTTGAGCGTTGAGCATTGAGCCTTGATCCTTGTGCCTTGAGCCTTGAGCCTTTTTCCTTGAACCTTGAGCCTTAAGCCTTGAGCCTTGAGCTTTGAGCCTTGAGCCCTGAGCCTTGAGGCTTGAGCCTTGAGGCTTGAGCCTTGAGCCTTGAGCCTTGAGCCTTTTGACTTGAGTCGTGACCCTTGATCCATGACTTGAGCCTTGATCCTTTATCCTTGAGCCTTGAACCTTGAGCCTTGAGCCTTGAGCCTTGAGCCTTGAGCCTTGAGCCTTGAGCCTTGAGCCTTGAGCCTTGAGCCTTGAGCCTTGAGCCTTGAGCCTTGAGCCTTGAGCCTTGAGCCTTGAGCCTTGAGCCTTGAGCCTTGAGCCTTGAGCCTTGAGCCTTGAGCATTGAGCCTTGAGCCTTTTTTCCTTAAACCTTGAGCCTTAAGCCTTGAGCCTTGAGCCTTGAGCTTTGAGGCTTAAGCCTTGAGCCTTGAGCCTTGAGCCTTGAGCCAAGAGCCTTGAGCCTTGACCCTTGACCCTTAACCCTTGAGCCTTAAGCCTTGACCCTTGAGCCTTGAGACTTGAGCCTTGAGCCTTGAGCCTTGAGCCTTGAGCCTTGAGCCTGGAGCCTCGAGCCTCGAGTCTCAAGCCACGAGCCTCGAGCCGCGGGCCTCGAGCCTTGTCCCTTGGCCCTTGACCCTTTAGCCTTGAACCTTGAGCCTTGAGCCATGAGCCTTGAGCCTTTTCCTTGAACCTTGAGCCTTAAGCCTGGAGCCTTGAGCCTTGAGCCTTGAGCCTTGACCCTGGAGCCTTGAGCCTCGAGCCCCGAGCCTTGAGCCTTGAGACTTGAGCCTTTTGCCTTGAGTCCTTACCCTTGAGCCGTGACTTGAGCCTTGATCAATGATCCTTGAGCCTTTAGCCTTGAGCCTTGAACCTTGAGCCTTGAGCCTTGAACCTTGATCCTTGAGCATTTTGCCTTTTGCCTTGAACCTTGAGCCTTGATCCTTAAGCCTTGAGTCTTGAACCTTGAACCTTGAACGTTGAGCCTTGAGCCATGAGCCTTGAGCCCTGAGACTTGACGCTGGAGCTCCGAGCCCTGAGCGTTGAGCGTTGAGCCTTGAGCCTTGACCCTTGACCCTTGAGCCTTAAGCCTTGACCCCTGAGCCTTGAGACTTGAGCCTTGAGCCTTGAGCCTGGAGACTGGAGCCTCGAGACCTCGAGCCTCGAGCCTCGGGCCTCGAGCCTTGTCCCTTGGCCCTTGATCCTTGACCCTTTAGCCTTGAACCTTGAGCCTTGAGCCATGAGCCTTGAGCCTTTTCCTTGAACCATGAGCCTTAAGCCTGGAGCCTTGAGCCTTGAGCCTTGAGCCTTGAGCCTTGAGCCTTGAGCCTTGAGCCTTGAGCCTTGAGCCTTGAGCCTTGAGCCTTGAGCCTTGAGCCTTGACCCTGGAGCCTTGAGCCTCGAGCCCTGATCCTTGAGCCCTGAGCCTTGAGCCTTGAGCCTTGAGCCTTGAGCCTTGAGCCTTGAGACTTGAGCCTTTTGCCTTGAGTCCTTACCCTTGAGCCGTGACTTGAGCCTTGATCAATGATCCTTGAGCCTTTAGCCCTGAGCCTTGAACCTTGAGCCTTGAGCCTTGAACCTTGATCCTTGAGCATTTTGCCTTTTGCCTTGAACCTGGAGCCTTGAGCCTTAAGCCTTGAGTCTTGAACCTTGAACCTTGAACGTTGAGCCTTGAGCCTTGAGCCTTGAGCCCTGAGACTTGACCCTGGAGCTCCGAGCCCTGAGCGTTGAGCCTTGAGCGTTGAGCCTTGAGCCTTGAGCCTTGAGCCTTGAGCCTTGAGCCTTGAACCTTGAGCCTTGAGCCTTGAGCCTTGAGCCTTAAGCCTTGAGCCTTGTGCCTTGAGCCTTGAGCCTTGAGCCTTGAGCCTTGAGCCTCGAGTCTTAAGCCTTGAGCCTTGACCCTTGACCCTTGAGCCTTGAGCCTTGACCCTTGACCCTTGACCCTTGAGCCTTGAGACATGAGCCTTGACCCTTGACCCTTGAGTGTTGAGCCTTGAGCCTTGCTTTTGAGCCTTGACCCTTGAGTAGTGACTTGAGCCTTGAGCCTTGAGCCTTGAACTAAACTTAAAGTCTTAAACTAAACTTAAACCTTATTACAATCTCAATCCTTTAAAATGCGTGACTAGTGAATTCAAGAATTCTACAAAACACCTTTTTTAAATCTTAAGAACCTTTTTCTTTAAAACTTATAGTTTCAAAAGGTTTGCGTGATTTTATATGTATACCTAAACGAGGTGTACAAGACGTTTTACTAGGTTTTGTGAAAAACCTTTTTTTCTATAAAACTTGCTCGTTTTATTTTTCTTTGAAAAACACGAACCTTATGTTAAACTTTAAAATGTGAATTTTAATCCCTTCATGATTCATAAACTTGAATTATAATCCTAGTTTAACACACCTTGTTTTTCACTTGTTTAATGATAAAATTAAACACTTATTTTAACTTCATTAAATTCACCAAAACTATGTCCTAACGACATCTTTATAAACTTTGTGATTTTCTTGTGTAGCTCCCACTAACTCCAACAACCATGATGGAACTTGAGTAAACACAATCACCGGTCTATCCTTGGTGAAACTAATAAACTTATTATATAAAGACTATATATAATAATTCTTAGTTTGTTTAAACCTTTCTTACATTTAACTTGAACTAGTTAAATATAGGTTCTTAAATTTCCTATGTTATTTTACCCTTGATCATTAATCTAGTATTTTACGTAACTCGTAATATACTTGTATAAATAACTAGTTATAATTACTTACAACTTTATAGAATCTAATTATAATATTTATAACTTTTGTATCATTTAATTATAATATAACTTCGTTTGTACAATTTCTAGTTGTTTACAACTTTGTACATTTTAGTTCAAATTATAACTTAATACAAATTTCTAGTTACTTAATATTATAACTATGATCAAAATAACATTTAATTTAATTGTTCCATTTAATCTTGTATTATATATATACATAATTTATGTCTTTAAAAACTTATAACCTTCTTAGTAAGAATACTACACCTAATTTGTACATTTGTATTTTAACTTATACTAATTAAAAATACGTACAAACTATTTTATCTTTTAAAATCACTCTTAAATAATTTGGAAAAATCCGAAAATTATATATAATAATATAAATACATCTTGTTAATTTTAAGACTTTAAAATTAACCCTTCTCTTTTATCCTTAATTAAATTTAATTAATTAAACCCTTATCTTGTTATTGATCAATTAAAACCTAGTTTTAATTTTCTTGATCAATAACATCTCTTAGTTATAGATTAATCCTAATCAATCCTATTCAAACAATTATTAAACTTTATTTAAATTCTAGGATAGATTATAACTTTAATGGATTTATTTAAACTTATTTAATTTAAATCTTCTAAACAAAAACTTTGTCTAGATTCTAGATTTAAAGGACTAGTTTTAACAAATCTACTAAAACAATAATTAAACCTATTAAACATGAACTTGTTTAATTATACTAGGTTTTAGATTATGTTCTTCATTAATCCTATTAACCAATTAAACTAAACTAGTTTAATGTTCTTGGTCCTAGGGTTCTTTAGGGTTTCGAATTCTTTAAGCCTAAGAAACTTTTCCACCAATTAAACTAAACTAGTTTAACATACTTGGTGTCCAAGTTTCCTCCTAGATTTCGAAAATCTAAAGGATTGGGAAAGAATCCTTTTGACCAATTAAACTTAACTAGTTTAACATACTTGGTCCTAGGGTTCTTCCATAATTTCGAAAACTTATAGGGCAAGAATCCTTTTGATCAATTAAACTAGACTAGTTTAATGTTCTTGATCCTAGGGTTCTTTTCTACATATCTCGAAAATTCTATGGTTTGGGAAAGAAGCCTTTTGACAAATTAAACTAAACTAGTTTAATGTTCTTGGTCCTAGGGTTCTTTCTAGATTATCGAAAAACACTAGGGTTTAGAATCCTTATGACCAATTAAACTAAACTGTTTAACATTCTTGGTCTAGGGTTCTTTACCCTCATTCGAAATCCATGGGAAGAAAAAAAAGAAGAAGGAACAAAAAATTAAAAAACTTGGAAATTAAACAAACAAAAACTTTGTTATTCTTGTTTAGATTTCTAAACCAACGCTCTGATACCACTGAAGGGTTTCATTATAACTGATTGACCACTAGGGTCAACCCCCTAGTCACACTGATTCGACCATAGACTGATAAGAACAGGAACTTGTTCTTACCGGTTGAACCAACTAGCTAGTTTAATCTCTAAAGCGGAACTGAGATTAAACTTAATCCTTAAACCCTTAAGGATTGGGGATGTTGGAAATCTAAACTAGATTAACAAGAAAGAAGCCTTGTACGAAAAACTCGAACACACACACACATACTTGTGTGTAATTCGACTAATCACCAAGAACCCTAGGGTTCTTGGTGCCGAATTCGTACAAAGGGAGAAAGGGGGAAAAGGGTTTCCCAAAACATACCTTAGATTGCTCAAGATTAATCCACCAGTGATAAACACAATGAGAAGCCCTCTAGATAAGCTCTTGCAATGAAACTTATTCGACATACTCGAAGAACACGGAGAACACGAAGAACACCAAGCTTGGTGTTCTTGGCCCTTGGTGATTTCGCCCGAAATAGGGAGGAAGGGGGAGGCCAAATTTGTGGCTAGGGTTGTGGGGTGGAATGAGCACCTTACAAGGGAACCCAAAGCCTTCTATTTATAATAGAAGGACTTTCACTTAGGGCCCTTCTAGTTTAATTAAGATTAATTCTTAATTAAACTTATCCTTTTACACAACCAACCCTTATAGTTTATCTAGTTATTATTGTTGCACTTAATTATTAAATGTCTAGTATTAATACACTAATATATTCCGTATATTATATACACGAAATATATATACTTTGTATTTATACTTTTAATAATTAATTATATAATAAACCTTATATAATTTAGACAATAATATTATCCAACACCATATGATTTAATTACTTTAAATCATATTATGGATAATCTATAATTAACACATTGTATATTTAATCAACTAGTAAATGTACAAATACTTGTATTAATTAGTTAGATAAACTAATCTAGTAATAAGTTGAACTTAACTTAATACTTAACTTGATTCATAAATGACTATTATGAATCAATCCCCTTCCAAGTATCATTACATACCTTACTCGTATTACATGCACTCACCGGTGTGACCCTTGAGTTTCCTATAGACATGGACGTGACATCATAGGTTAACTAACTATGCACATAAATCCTTCACTTGGGAATACTAAAGATATGTTTCTTGTTTATGGTGGTGAAACTCAAAATGAGCTAAGCGTTACTTGTTATTCTGACGCTAGTTTTGAGACTGATAGAGATGATTCCAAATCTCAAACGGGGTATGTTTTCGTTTTGAACGGAGGCGCTGTTGATTGGAAAAGTGCTAAACAGAGCACTATCGCTATGTCTTCTACAGAAGTTGAATACATTGCAACTACTTCAATGTATAGATCGAGAAACAGAATCGTTGAAATTTTTGATTGACATTAATCCTTGTCTAAAATTCAACATGGTATCAGTAACAAAAGGATAACTGATTGAAAAACTTTGAACAAAGATTTTATGAAACTCCTCATGTACTTCTAGGGGCATTGGCGGGTTGCTAGACTCTAACCTTTGCTTGTATAACTACTTGATGTTATCACGTGCGCAAGTGGGAGCTGTTGCAATATGCTTCACGCGTATAACATATAGTTGTATGGCTAGTTGTTTGTGAGCCTAAAGGGTCACACACTTAAACACTAAACACCATAAGATATATAGTGTAATTAGGGTAATTACATTATATATTAATATAAGCTACTAGCTTGTATATATATTATAGTTTAATATTAATTGTTAATATTGAAACTTAATAGAAAGAACAAAAGGCAAGGGGCAAGAGTGCAATAAATCAAGAGTGATTATGGGAAGTCATTAAAAGGGATTAGGGCAACCATAATCCCTTACTCTCTCCTATTCTCGGCCGCACCCCACACCCTCTCTAGGGTTCTTTTCCTTCTTCTTGATTGCTCAATTGGACTAGCATCCCTTGGTGTTCTTACCATTGTGTTGTGTGGACTAGCTTTAGAGTGACTCCCCATTGGTGTTCTTTGTTTCGGTCGATCATCATCACGATCCGATTCATATTATACAAAGGCTTTAAGGTATGATATATTCATCTCAACTCTTTGTATTTATCTTTAGTTTAATTGTATGATTGATATCAAGATCCGTTTATGGTGATTAAATGTTTTCCGCTGTGTTTTGTTACTTGTAATAACCGAAAATCACCATTAGATACGTATGGCCCGTGAACCATTATAACCATTAGCTATGACCAATAAACTATAAGTATCAATGTTAAATCATAATTCTTGTCCATAACCCATACGAATGGCCTGTGAACCAATATAACCACTAGCTATGACCAATAATCTATAAGTATCCATGTTAAACCGGAATTCGTGTCCATAACCTGTAACGACCCGAATTTTGTGTTAAATAAATTAATTAAAAATATGATAAATAAGGATAAATCATTTAAAGAACGTGGGAATTGGTTTCGTGTCATTTGGACACCGTATGTGAAAGTTAGGGGCGAAACCGGGTTCAAACATGGAACGAAAAGTGCAGCCTGGCTGCCAGACCCAGATAGGGGCGCTATCTGGTGATCGCGACGCGATCTTGTGTGGGTTTGAAACAGCGAACCGAAATAACTTAAGGGGTAACGCGATTTTGAGTTCGCGTCTAGGATAGCGACGCGAAAGGGTGTCGCGAATTATCGCGGGTTGGCAGATTGCGACGCTATCTCAAGGATAGCGACGCGATTTCGTGTCTGGACAGAATAAAGACGGGATTTCTAGGGTTTTCTCTCATTTTTCACTTCTCCAATGTATGCAGCCGATTTGGGAGCCCTTGGGGGCGAATGTGGGTGTTCTTGGGCATAGAACACCACCATTATTGGAGATCTTCAATCCTTGTTAAAGATCTAAGGTATTTTCTTGTCTCTTAGTTAGTTATGAGTCAAGATTTGGGGAAAATGGTAAAGTTGAAAGTGTTATGTTGAAATCTTGCTAAAGATGGGTAATGGGGGTGTAGAACACTCATATGAAGTATGTAGACCATGGATCTATGGTTGGTTTGTAACTTGAAAATGGTTTGTAAAACTAGGGTTTATGGATCTCCACCAAATTGATCAATTTGATGGTTGGGGTTGACTGTGATGATATTAGATGATGCCTAGTTATGGATGATAACTAGAAATATGATGATTGTGTTGATAGGTTTAAAAGACCTATATGTTGGAGTTATTCAAAAGGCGGGAAGCAAGGATTCGTGCTGATAAACGCGAATTGGAAAGCATTGCTAAGGTGAGTACATGAGACTTTTATACTGAGTACATAGCAAAGAGTTTGAAAATACTTATGATATTTTATGGGTCTTTATTAATAAATATTTTGATAAGGATAATGATTGAAAATATAAGAAAATAGGTATAATGTGATACTAGAATAAGTCTAGTATGATTGATGATTTTTGGAACTAGATATGATAAACAAAGGTAGTTATGGAATCTTTATTAATGAACCATAATAATAAAGTCATAGAGTATAAGAATGTATATTGAGTCTTTATTAATAAATATGTATTAGTAAAGCAATTGGAAATGACTTGATAATAATGAGTACCTATTGGTCAGATTTACTAATAAAACAGAAGAACGAATATATATGAAAATGATTATGATGTGACTAGTAATAATTATGTATTATAGTCAAAGAAGAGATGAAAGTATATGATATCGATAAATAAGAAATAAATCTTATGAAATAAGTTAGTATGGACCTCCTAGGGTTCATAGATGTAGAAGTATGTGTGAATTGCTAATGATCGGGTCCATAGGACCATACAGGTACGTTCATAGTATGTTGAACTAGTTATATATGGTTATTATTGGATAACTAACTTGTTTGATGATTTATGTGATAGCCGAAGGCTTTGATTGAAATAACTGTTGAGTTATGGTAAGAATGAGGTGATGTGATGATGCGGGGGACCCCCGGTCATGAGGTGTGGAATGAGGGGCAGTTGGGTGGATTCCCATCGACTCATCCACGTTAGTAGTCTTGCTAACTGGACGTATTCCGGCGAGTAAGGCAGGTATCGGTAGATTGGGCGAATCCCTCTTGCCGGTATCTTGAAGCTTATTAATGGCGATGGATTTCGGTTAATAAGCTAATGTGAAACTTATTAATGGCGATGGATTTCGGTTAATAAGTCAATGTGAAGCCTACTAATGGCGATGGATTTCGGTTAGTAAGTTAATGTGATTCTAGTACATATATGTTTATGTATTAGGTATGTTTGTGCTTCTAGCTAGTTCGGGGGCAACCCGATAGTTAGATATGATTGCTAGGAGAGCAAGGATTGATAGGGTCACTATAAGGTGACTAGACGGTATTGATGTTGTATATATATGCGTTTATATATTTATGAAATGATTATTATTATTGGGGTCTAAAACCCATGTACCTCACGAGACTATTTTGTCTCGCGTACTACGTTTGTTTTGTGGCTGTGTACTCAGGTACAGGTTTGAAGTGATAGAAGGTTGCACTAGAAGTGGCCTAGAGATGTTTAGCTCGGGAGCTCGTAGGTAGATCCCTTGCCTATGGTTTTGATATACTTGGTGACACCGTATTTTTGTATACTCTGATAAAAGTTTTAAAGTTTTTGTTAAACCATAATTCAGGCAACATGGAAGATACTGAAAAATCGTATTTTAAATGTTTTAAACGATGTTATAAAAATACGGGTGTTACAACTTGGTATCAGAGCTATAGTTTAAGTGAATTAGCTTGGATGCCCATCCTAGTCTTAGACTGTAGCAATAGGAATGTGTGATTCCTTGAGATCGATAGGTTGACCTTGAGACTTTATGTTAAGTTTAGGGTTAAACCTAGGGGACCTATAGAAGTTGTTGTGAAATCTTTTGAGACCGTGAGGCATTAGTAAGATAGGGTCGACACCTATAAGAGACGTCATGTTTTGATCTAATAGTATTGTTTTCGACTGTTGAGTCGGCCGTGTGAATCTTGTTTGATGGATATGTGGGTATGGTAAAAGAAGGAATGTGAAAAGTGGACGAGCTCCACTAAATTTGGAAGAGTTGTGAATGAGGATATGAACCAGATTTTGGATAATCGAATGAATGAGGGTAGGTGGAATGATTCCAATACCCGTATGAAGGAAGAGTCATCTAATGGCGAAGCCGATGGTGAGAAGTATCTACATAAAAAGGTGACAAGACCTAGTCGGAAGAAATGGAAGGATGCTGTATAGGGCCTTCATAGCGTGTGAAGCTGTTGTGTGATTTGGAGGTTCTAAGCCGGAGGTCACGATTTGGTGGATTCGGTAGATTGAGCAAGTGCTAGAGAGTAGCAAACGAAGGAAAAACGATGCGGTGACTTTAGCATCACCGTTATTGAAGGATGAGGCATTGACGCGGTGGAATGTGTTGTATGAAACTCTGGGAAAGAGGGCACGGTGCAAGATGTTGTGAAAGGAATTCACGAGTGACTTGAAAGGGGAAGTTGCCCGGAAGAAAAGTAGATGGGGGGGTTCATGATGCAACCTCGGAGACCTTAGGTCAAATTGAAAAATTATGTGATTGTGGCTTAATTGCTTAGCTATTGCGCGAATTGGTGCTTATAGAAGGTAAAGATGGGTCGTATGACGTGGAATTTATTTCAGGAATAGTCTTCCCGGCTAGTATGTGTATAGAAATTATACATTGGAAATGATTATACACAAGTGTGTCGCATGTAGTAAGGATATAAGGGTTGACGCTATTATGTAGTACCAAAGGACGAACCACGAGGATGGTGAATGTGTTTCAACAAAAGGATAGTAGCACAAAGAAATGTTAAGTCTTGGTAAGATATGTTAGTGTGGATGGGAATTTTAGAAATAGAAACTTTGGAAATGGAATTTGGGTGTCCGGCGGGAATCCGGATAAATAATGTAATATGATTATGCGTGAACGGTAAAGGAAAGAATAACTAAGGTGCAGTGATGTCTAAGAACTCGTAAATGGACAATATGTAGAAAAGAATAAGTAACGGGAATGACGAGTTTTGGTTGTTGAAAGTGGTTAAGTAAAAGTTGGCATGTAACCATAGCAAGTTATGACGGAGGTGACGGATACGATATTATTGGTAAGAAGATGATTGTTGGTAAAATGTCATAGTAATGGCATGACAGTATATGACGTAGAGTAGTGTGAGACTACGGTTGGGAAAGGAATAATCCTAAGTCTTACGATGTATAAAAGTGGAACATCGAGTGTTGAGCTACGGGGTGCTAAGTCATGGGTCACGAGCGTGGACCGGAGTCAATTGGTTGACTCGAAGATGACCGGGTTGGTCGGTGAAATATGATTAATGGAATAGATTGGTGATTACCCGGTGATGACAAAAAGTTTTGGAAATTTGGTAATAAGGAAATGACTCGGTTAAGGGTGGTCAATGTGTAATTGAAACGGTAAATAATAATCGGAGATTTTAATAGTTTACCTGCGGGGTGCAATGCATGTGCATTATGAGATGGCCTTTGAAGGCATATAAAAATGAAAAGGTAATGATATATGAAACGTGTTAAGTAGTATGTCCAATGGGAAATATGTTAAATATGAAAGAAAATGATAATATGATATTATGGTAAAGGTGCTAAAGTGCATGATGAATGACTAGAAAATTAAATGTGTAAGATAGTGGTAAAGCTATGTGAGGTGAAAAGAGGTATACGTGTATGGTATGCAATATAGAATGAGTAATAGATGATGGGGTAGTTCGGGGGATCCCCGGCTACTATGATGTTTGGGGGTGGAATCGGTTGGGCGAATCCCAATGGTTCCATTCCGTGATTGGAGATGTTCCCGTCACTGTGACAATTTGAATCTTGATGGATTGGAGGCTTTCCAATCATCTTGATATGATAGTTTAAATACAATTTGTCGTGTTGGCATAATAATGTTTTATATATATATATATATATATATATATATATATATATATATATATATATATATATATATATATATATATATATATATATATATATGTGTGTGTGTGTGTGTGTGTGTGTGTGTCTGTGTGTGTGTGTGTGTGTGATGAATGTAGAACCATGTGGTTAATGTGTATGGTTATGACTATATGATAAGTGAGAATTTGGTTGAAATGCGGGTTGCATTTAAGTCGTGTATGTGTAGAGGATGCCTATGATTTATAGAATAGGAGGAAATAGAAACTCCTAGTGAGCAAATTATTATTCGGTAATCAGGATGTGGTAAACTTGTATGAAATTGAGAATGTGTTGCGGTAGAGGATCTAATATCGGTAATGGAGAACAAAAGTTATGAAATTGATCGAGGTGATACAAAAATGGTTGAAAGAATACTAAGTGATGGTATGAGTGACTAAATGATGGTCAAGAATTGGTAAAGGTCGGTGTGACCTTAAGTAGAGGTACAACTCTCGGGTTATTTGGGGATAAATTGAGAGTTTGGGAAAACCGGAACGATTGTTAAGGAAACAATAATGAGTAGAACCGGAAACGATGAGTCGAGAATGGTATCCCGTGGTTAAAGGATTTGTTAGTTTGAGAGAATATGATGGACTTTATGCAAAAGTCAAGATTAGTCAATTTGTGATTGGTTGACTTGGCCAAAGATGAGCTTTGACTCTCGTTTTGAATGACTAGTGAATGATGAGAGCATAATGTATCGATTGTGGGTATGTGAAAAAGTTAATGGAATAATTAAAAGAGTTATAGTCGGGTTATGCGACTTTGACCCGTTGGTTGTTTAGAATTCAATTTGGGAATCGAGTATATGATTATTGATGGAACATAAATTAAAGGTCGATGGTAAAGGAATGGATGATTAATGAAACCTTTAACAAGTGAAGAAAGTGTTAAAGAATAGTTGAATTTGTGCCTAAGTCAAAGATTAGACAATGTTGGATTATATCGACTTGGTCGAAGCTAGATTTTGATATCCGTGTGGATCGATTAGATGATTGTAATGATTGGGTCATATAGTTTCTTTGTGTATAGCGGGTTGATTTAAAGGATTTAAAGTGTTATGGTCAAATTGTGCAATTTTGACCCGTTTATGTATTATGAGCTTAAGATTTGGTTTTGACCGTTCGGGTCTAACGGGATTAAGTGAATGTTTGAATGCATGGTGTTGGTCTAATTGTATTGGGAAAGTTTGATGGTAACTACCATAATAGAATGGTAGCGGAAAGCTCGGTCGAATGTGGATTGGAAATTTTCGAATTGATTCCGAGGACGGAATCCGTTTAAGGGGATAGTTGTAACGACCCGAATTTTGTGTTAAATAAATTAATTAAAAATATGATAAATAAGGATAAATCATTTAAAGAACGTGGGAATTGGTTTCGTGTCATTTGGACACCGTATGAGAAAGTTAGGGGCGAAACCGGGTTCAAACAAGGAACGAAAAGTGCAGCCTGGCTGCCAGACCCAGATAGCGGCGCTATCTGGTGATCGCGACGCGATCTTGTGTGGGTTTGAAACAGCGAACCGAAATAGCTTAAGGGGTAACGCGATTTTGAGTTCGCGTCTAGGATAGCGACGCGAAAGGGTGTCGCGAATTATCGCGGGTTGGCAGATAGCGACGCTATCTCAAGGATAGCGACGCGATTTCGTGTCTGGACAGAATAAAGACGGGATTTCTAGGGTTTTCTCTCATTTTTCACTTCTCCAATGTATGCAGCCGATTTGGGAGCCCTTGGGGGCGATTTTTTGTGTTCTTGGGCATAGAACACCACCATTCTTGGAGATCTTCAATCCTTGTTAAAGATCTAAGGTATTTTCTTGTCTCTTAGTTAGTTATAAGTCAAGATTTGGGGAAAATGGTAAAGTTGAAAGTGTTATGTTGAAATCTTGCTAAAGATGGGTAATGGGGGTGTAGAACACTCATATGAAGTATGTAGACCATGGATCTATGGTTGGTTTGTAACTTGAAAATGGTTTGTAAAACTAGGGTTTATGGATCTCCACCAAATTGATCAATTTGATGGTTGGGGTTGACTGTGATGATATTAGATGATGCCTAGTTATGGATGATAACTAGAAATATGATGATTGTGTTGATAGGATTAAAAGACCTATATGTTGGAGTTATTCAAAAGGCGGGATGCAAGGATTCGTGCTGATAAACGCGAATTGGAAAGCATTGCTAAGGTGAGTACATGAGACTTTTAAACTGAGTACATAGCAAAGAGTTTGAAAATACTTATGATATTTTATGGGTCTTTATTAATAAATATTTTGATAAGGATAATGATTAGAATTATAAGAAAATAGGTATAATGTGATACTAGAATAAGTCTAGTATGATTGATGATTTTTGGAACTAGATATGATAAACAAAGGTAGTTATGGAATCTTTATTAATGAACCATAATAATAAAGTTATAGCGTATAAGAATGTATATTGAGTCTTTATTAATAAATATGTATTAGTAAAGCAATTGGAAATGACTTGATAATAATGAGTACCTATTGGTGAGATTTACTAATAAAAGAGAAGAACGAATATATATGAAAATGATTATGATGTGACTAGTAATAATCATGTATTATAGTCAAAGAAGAGATGAAAGTATATGATATCGATAAATAAGAAATAAATCTTATGAAATAAGTTAGTATGGACCTCCTAAGGTTCATAGATGTAAAAGTATGTGTGAATTGCTAATGATCGGGTCCATAGGACCATACAGGTACGTTCATACTATGTTGAACTAGTTATATATGGTTATTATTGGATAACTAACTTGTTTGATGATTTATGTGATAGCCGAATGCTTTGATTGAAATAACTGTTGAGTTATGGTAAGAATGAGGCGATGTGATGATGCGGGGGACCCCCGGTCATGAGGTGTGGAATGAGGGGCAGTTGGTTGGATTCCCATCGACTCATCCACGTTAGTAGTCTTGCTAACTGGACGTATTCCGGCGAGTAAGGCAGGTATCGGTAGATTGGGCGAATCCCTCTTGCCGGTATCTTGAAGCTTATTAATGGCGATGGATTTCGGTTAATAAGCTAATGTGAAACTTATTAATGGCGATGGGTTTCGGTTAATAAGTCAATGTGAAGTCTACTAATGGCGATGGATTTCAGTTAGTAAGTTAATGTGATTCTAGTACATATATGTTCATGTATTAGGTATGTTTGTGCCTCTAGCTAGTTCGGGGGCAACCCGATAGTTAGATATGATTGCTAGGAGAGCAAGGATTGATAGGGTCACTATAAGGTGACTAGACGGTATTGATGTTGTATATATATATGCGTTTATATATTTATGAAATGATTATTATTATTGGGGTCTAAAACCCATGTACCTCACGAGACTATTTTGTCTCACGTACTACGTTTGTTTTGTGGCTGTGTACTCAGGTACAGGTTTGAAGTGATAGAAGGTTGCACTAGAAGTGGCCTAGAGATGTTTAGCTCGGGAGCTCGTAGTAGATCCCTTGCCTATGGTTTTGATATACTTGGTGACAACGTATTTTTGTATACTCTAATAAAAGTTTTAAAGTTTTTGTTAAACCATAATTCGGGCAACATGGAAGATACTGAAAAATCGTATTTTAAATGTTTTAAACGATGTTATAAAAATACGGGTGTTACATAACCCATACGAATGGCCCGTGAACCATTATAACCACTAGCTATGACCACTAACCTATAGGTATCCAATTTTAAACCGTGATTTGTGTCCATAACCGATACGTATGGCCCGTGAACCATTATAACCACTTGATATGACCAATACCCTATAAGTATCCATGTTAAAGTGTAATTGGTGTCGATAACCCATACGAATGGTCCGTGAACCATTATAACTACTAGCTATGACCAATATCCTGTAAGTATCCATGTGAAACCTTAATTGGTGTCCATAACCCATACGAATGGCCCGTGAACCATTATAACCACTAGCTATGACAAATAACCTATAAGTATCCATCTTAAACCGTAATTGGTGTCCATAACCCATACGAATGGCCCATGAACCATTATAACCACTAGTTATGACTAATAACCTATAAGTATCCATGTTAAACCGTATTTGGTGTCCATAACACATACAAATGGCATGTGAACCATTATAACCGCTACCTGTGACCAATAACTTATAAGTATCCAAGTTAAACCGTAATTGGTGTTCATAACTCATACGAATGGCATGTCAACCATTATAAGCACTAGCTATGACCAATAACCTATAAGTATCCATTTTAAACCGTGATTTGTGTCCATAACCGATACGTATGGCCCGTGAATTGTTTTAACCACTAGCTATTGGTCAACCACCTAGTATGCTTGGTTCCACCATACTGACAAGAACATTGTTCTTGTCGGTTAAACCAACTAGCTAGTTTATGTTGGAATATGCTTCACGTACATGACATATATTTATATGGCTAAACGCATGTGAGCCTAAAGGGTCACACACTTAGACACTAAACACCATTTAATATATATAATATAATTAGGGTAATTATATTATCTATATAAACTATAATTACTTGGCTAGTTATGTTTTAATTAATTGTTAAGTTAAAACATATTAGTGAGTAATGATAAAGAACCAAAAAGAGAAGGGGCTAAGTGTCATATCTTATAACTTGTATTATAGATATATACTTGAATTAGGGAGCAAGAAAGATTAACCATAATCTCTCCCTTTCTTGCTCACTACGGCCGCAATACACAATGGATAAACAGAAGTCGTAGTTTCTTTTTTTCCAGTGGTTTTCGCACGCACAAAACTTTTATAAACAAATTGATTGCGTGTGGTTGTGGGTTAAAAAGGCAGTATATGCAAAACAATTGATTCCCTTTTTTGATTTTGAGATGTCACGTAATAAAAGGAATTAAATATTCCTTTTGTTCTTGATTTTTCTTAAGGACTAGCATCCCAATTGGTATTCTATATTGGTGTAGTGTGAACTAGCTTTAGAGGAATTCTAACTTGAATTTTTAGAGTTCTTCATCCTCATTTGTTGGTGTAATCAAAGGCTTTAAGGGTATGATTTCTACATACTAATCTCTTTGATTTTCCAGGCTTAATTATATTGTCAATATGTAGATCATTGATTGTTGATTTATGTTTTATTTCCGCTGCGTTTTCTTTGATTAAAACCGTAAATCACTAACAGTGGTATCACGAGTCATCATAGTGATGATTTAATTAGCAAGTTCTTTGTAAAAAGTAGCAAGAAATTCGTGTTTTTTGGCCTAATGGTTGCGCCGATCGGACAAAGACCCCTAGGGTTCTTTGTTTTTAATTTTCGTAAATTTGTTTTATATGGGGTTAAAAATTTGATTTTTGGGAACTTTAATTGCTACTAGTTACAAAAACTTAAAATAAAAAATTAATCTTGTTTATTGAATTTTTTTTTTATTTGGCTTGACTTTTTATATTAATTGTTAATTTTTCATATGACAAAACATGTATTTTTGTCATATCCCAAGCCAAAACCTAGTCAAATGTTGATTGATTGTGTCAAACTGATGAAAACCTAGACCCATTTTGTGTTGTGAATGAATATGTTGTGATTGATTGTTGTTTGGAAAAGCCATGTTCTGCTCTTGTTGTAATTTCAATTTTTATTTATTTTTAGTTCCAATTTTTGGGGCAAATTTCAGTTGTAAATAGTTGAATTTTTATTACTTTTATCACTTGTAATTTGTTGACCAAGAATGATGAAAAAATTGAAGAAAAACAAGATTTTCGGCACCTCCTGCGCAGCTGCACAAAAAAGAGAACTGTAGGAGTTCCAAAACTCCGTTGGACCTAAAAGCACCGCCACAATTTCCGTATCTCAAAGATCTAGAAAAGTCAAGAAGGCCGGGAACACTGAAACTGGCGTCTTCTAGGGCGAATTTCACTCTGAACGAAGCAAAAACTTTTGGACAGATTCTTCACTTCACTGTTTTGGGTAATTTTGGGTTCTACTTGCTCTTGGAGCGAGTGGGAACCCACTAGGTTTATGTTGGCCCGTTCAGGTTCATGTTAGCCCGTCCCCTAGTTTGACCCTTCGGTCCATCGTGATGAATCACGTGACCGAACTTAGGTTATCATCGGTCGAGGTTTTGCACAAATTGTGTTGCATGTTTTTTTTATATGTTTGTGGTTGTGACATAATTTCTATATGATACAAATAATAAAACAATTAAAAATATGAGATTTTGAACACAAACATTAAAACATCCAAAATTTTAATCATCTCTGATTATTTGTTAATCATTGATGATTACTCTTTAATCTAAACTTGTCTTTCGAGATTAATACAATAAGTTTAAATATGATTTGAAACTTAAAAATTCCTTTTTAATTATCAATGATTATTTGTTAATCATTGATGATTATTTAATAATCCATGATTACTGTTTAATCATCAATGATTACTTGTTAATCATCGTTGATTACAGTTTAATCATCTATGATTATTCTTTAATCTAAAATTGTTTTTGAGATTAATACAAAAGTTTAAATATGATTTGAAACTTATAATTTAATAATCGCTAAAATGTTTTTACCGCTTATTAAACCGACTTGTGAATTGTACGAATGAAGTACATGATTCATTCGTATCTTAAATAAAAATTTTCTTAAAATTTTATACCTAAAATTTAAGTCACGCCGTCCAATTGGGTGAAATCACTTGCTTCTACTTTTAAATTTACGTGAGACGTGGTTTGAATTTAGATCTGAGGTCATTATTGTCTACGCGTGAGACCTAGATTTATATTGACACGAGTTCACATTGGATGACTTAATCGAGTTAACGGTGAGACCTTGACACGAGGCGAAGATGCGACAAACATGCCACTTGACCCTAGATGCTTGTTCACTAGGTGCCATGAAGTCCCATAACTCTAAGAGTTGCACTTGTAATGCAATTGTTGATCGTCACCTACCTATTGGATCTATCATCACTAGCAGATCAACTGATGCGGTGATAGAAGCTCAATATGTAACATCCCAAAAATCATGAAAAATTTTAAAATTTTTAAATAAATAAAATAATCATTTTCCCAAAAGTACAAGTAAACAAACGGTCCCATCTCATTTAAAATAAAAATAAACCGTCTCATGGTTTTTAAATGCGGAATAAATAAAATAATTGTTTTAAAAACATTTGACTCAAAACAGAATATTGTTTTAAAAACATTTGACTCAAAATAAACGTTTGGAATCCAAATCCTTAAAAGCTCATCGAGTAACAGCTCATCCAGTGCACTTGCTCCATTACCTGAAAAATGTGGGGGGAGTGTTTGGGGTCAGCCACCACTGAGTGAATAATATCAAAATAAACAAATAAATACAAACAACTCAAGTCACATAAGTGATCCCTAGAGACTCTACTCAATTCTCAATTACTCAAATTTATTTCTCAGATTTTAGTACTCGGATTTTAATTATATAGCGCGCTAGTGTGACTTGAGCCGAGAGATCAACCTCGACCCGCCTCACACCATCTCAAGGCTCAACACCTGTACTCTTTGGTGTTGAGTCAAAACGTCTGGCACCAGTACTCTTCGGTGCCAAGACAAACATCTGACACTAGTGGTCTTCGGTGTCAAGTCAAGTATAATTATGTTTAATGTTTTAACTTAAGAACTCAGAACTCAGATAACTCAGTAAACAGATAACTCAGATTACAGATAACTCAGATAAATCGCACAATCAATACTCAAGCTCAATCAACAAGACAATTCATAACATATAGCACATAATCATGAATCGAAAGTAAGTACAAGTTTATAGTGAGATTACCCACCTCGAATAGACGTATGCTCCTAGATATCCTTAGCACCAAAGAGCGTCTCTAATCAGGTCCTAGAAGGTCCTACATAGCACAAGGAAGCTCGGATTAGAATTTGACTCGCAAGTAGTTTCAGCAGAAACTTAACAGCACTCAGCACTCTCACGGGAACAGCCATAACTCCCAAACCGGTCATTAGATTTGTCTCAAACTTTTACCACGGAAACTAGACTCAGAATACTACAAAAGACTCTCAAGTGGCTTCTTCCCAAAAACGGACCCTAAGGGCCTCAAAATAGACTCACAAAACAGCATAGATGCACATGTAGAAATTCTGACAGCAGCGTATTAGAATGGTGATAACTTCTAAACGCTAACTTAGATCGACGAGCCGTCAGCGGAAACGGAAAGAGGACTCAGAAAACTAGACACCATCATGGGCCAAAAATCCAGAAACATATATTAAACAGGTTAAAACAGGCCCGAAAACGTTGGGCAGAATTTGCCACGAAATGTATTTACATAAAAACCCGATTTAACAAACCCGACATCATCTCGTTAATTCCCGAGGCACCCGACAGCCCCAAAAACCCTTTTTATCACAAACTTATTTACACAATGATCTAATCAATTTGTTTAATAGAAACTTCTCGGTTTAGGAAACCAGGAACCTTAAGGTTCGGTTTCCGTTTTCTCGATTAATAAAACGTCTCGGTTGTAAATAAAATGTTTTACCCAATCCTAAACCCGACACTTACAAAAATAGTGATCAAAAGCCGTACCTCAATTCATGAAAATAATGACTCATATTTTAGAAAACTAGAATTCCAAAAACGTGCTCGTGAAACTGATTAGATGTAAACGTGATGAAATCTGGGATCTCATACAACCGCACCCGAGGGCTCGGTCCATCCTCGGTTCAATCACAAAACAACTTCTCAATTCCCATCACAATAATCAACACAAAATAAAATACTTTTGAATCAAGGAAAACAATCTTTTGAACAATTAAATTAATGAAGGAAATAAAACACAATTATCATCACAACAATAATAAAAACCCGATCATCAAAACTTCATCTCGACACCCGAGGGTCTCGTCTGTCTCATCTCGGTCAATACTAAAAAAAAAAGAACATTATCACATCATAATCAACGGATCAATTGCACACAATGAAACCGAACAAGAAAACTTGAAAAGGGATTCCCCTTTTGTGCGTCTCAGCCAACATTCCACAAAAAAATTATAATCAATAACATCACCGATTAAATATAAATACCGTTTGGGGTTTTTTCCTGGTGACGTACGCATTTATCAACGGAACAATTGAGTCTTGAGTTTTCCTTAGCTGCTCACTTGTAAAAAAAAAAAAGTAAAGTACTAGCTGGCTATCTAATTATCTCCGATATAGCTGCCTCATCTTTCATGTTGACGCAAGGAAGAAGAAAAAAAACGATGTAGCGGCAGAGGGTTTAAGAGATTAAAGGGAAAATTTAGGTTTAGGGTGCAATGATACTTATTTAGTCAAGCCTACCACTCGAAAGCCCGGTGCCTTAGCCTTTGGCCGGCCCGACACACAAAAATGAACCTGACTCATTAAAATAATGAATCAAATTCACTCGAAACACTCACGCGGTTAAATAACGGCTAAACTCGCGAGACATTTAATTATAAATTATAAATGTCTAAACATTAAATAAAAGTGACATTCTTTATTTTATAATAATAAGATAATTAATAATAATTAGCTTCGCTCCGAGCCAGATTAAAACAGTCCAACTAACTAGCACACTTAAATAGTTAACACGTCTAACTAATATGAACCGTCTAACTACAGGGCGACCAAATAATATAGAATTAATTATAAATAATAAAATGTGGTTAATATAATGTTATTAAATTATTAAATTTCAGGAGGTTACAACTCAACTCCACTTGAAATTGACTTCATCCCCGAAGTCATTGCTCGGAAGAAACTCAGGGTAGCAATCTCGCATCTCAGACTCGGACTCATCACCGACCCACATTCGAAAAAGAGGAAAGAAAACAGAAATGACAAGGTTTGGAATACGAGAAACTTGTCAGGTTGACCTACTCGATCAAAATAAACTCCAGCTCTTGTAACTACTCGTACAATCTTCCGTCTCTAACGGCGCAAGAATAAGGCTGAAAGAAATAAAATCGAAGGGCTCTCTAAGGTTCTCGGTTTAGCGATGAAAAAGAATGTCGATAAAAAGCACAAAATAACCACGATACTCAGCTGAAGGTGTCTTCTTGCTCTCGTAGTCAAACGCAGTTGATGCACCCAGCGGTTAACCCGTGCTCGCAATCATACTCGGCCCTCTCACGGCGATAAAAGTACATTTTTATGGGAAAAACTTTCCCGCATAGTTTTAAAAATTATTACTTTTACATTTTATCAACATATATAATTTTATTATTGGCATTCTCTTCCAATAAGCAGCATCTCAAGGTCCTCTACTCTATACGACATTAGTAGTTTTAAGGCGAAATGAACAATTTAGCGGTTCACACCTCTATCAAACAATACACAAACAAGTACATTATTCACAATAAATATATATTATCACACATAAACCTCAAATGTAGGCAACTCATGCCTCTTACTCAATTTGCATATACTCAAATGCATTCACCTCAAATCTCCACAACTTGTTTTTAATTCAACCCAAGCTTATATCATAAATTTAAACTCAAATCTCATTTAATGACTTCTTATCAGTCCACTTAATGTATACATTTACTCGCTTTTACGATTTTTCACGTGATCAAATTTAATTATCAGACTACTCGAACAGATAATTCCTCTTTAAGCCACATTATTAGGTCTCTTGCTAACTCGTATTTAATAATCCTTCGGTGACTACTTTTAATATTGCTTGCTCCACTCATTTAATGATACTTATCAACTCGTTTAAATTTTTATATCATTGAGCTCGTTAATTGACTTATTGCTTTATTCTCAATTAATTTGTCTCTTGATCAATTTCACTAATTGTCCACTTATAAATCTCATTCTATTTTAAATTTTGAACGCCTCAATTAAATGTCTTCTCTTTACTCAATTAATTAACTCGTTAATTACTTATCTCATTAATTCTCATGTACTCAGTTACTCAATTAATTCTCATTCTCATTCTTAATATACAGTTTCCTCTTTACTATATATTGTATCGCTTTCTTGATTTAGAAACTCATAGTATTTTAATAAAAATTGTATTATTTGATACACTTATATTTTTCTCGTTTGCTCATTTTAATAACTATTCTCGGTTTAGTAATTACTCAATAAAACATAATATTTGGTGATATTCAATTTCATAATTTAACTCGATACTCATCCTTAGTTTTAAATTTTATATTTGTTCATAAATAAAACTTTATCATTTGGTTCATTTAGATAATTTATTTGTTTAACTTGATTTATTAGTTTCTTACAGTTCGGTAGTTTCTCAGTAATAATAAATTTTCCTCATTATTTATTATGGCGATTTTATCATGACCGGCTCATTGATAACATTCTCATTACTCGAATTTCATAATTTCTCGTTATTTTCATGATTATATATTTGCCACTTTTCATTTGCACCCTTACTCTTAATTTATGAATTTCTCACCACTTGATATTTATACCATCAAATGAAATTAATTATTCCTAATTATTCTTATAAATTCTTTAATCACATGCATATAAATTACCCAACACAATAGTTTGGTTCAACAATGTTCTCGACTGGATAAAATAATTTCTCATAATAATGTTTTTCTCATTTAGCTCGATTTGGAATAACTCATAATAAATTCTCATAGTTTAATAATATCTTATTATCTCATTATATATTCATTGGAATAGTTTTTCGATTTATAAATCACCCTTAAGCTTTCTAGCCAATTATATGCTCATGACAATTATAAATAACACATAATAAAATTTATCTTGATAATTCTCTTAATTTACCCTTACTCAACTCCACTTGGAGAAAACTCGTCCCCTAGTTTGGAAGTGGAACTCAAAATCTCACATTCTATACTCATAGATTTCGTTACGAAAACACTCAGTTGTTCGGTTTATTGGTTCTCATTTTTTATTACATATTTTAAGGTTTCATTATGTTACTCGATAATCAAACTCTTATGCACAGGTGTGAGTCGGTCCCAACGTATACTCTTTACGCCCCTCTCACACCCATACTCCTTAAACTTTTATCACTTAATAAAAATTCATTGCTCAAATTAGGTGTTAGCTTTCTCATTAGCATTCTCATGGATGCTCACATCCTTATTAGATTTTGTCATTACTCTTTATCAGTCTCATAATTATTTCTCTATCATTGTTTCATTAATAATTAGTCATATTATTACGTCTCATAAGTCAAGCTTCTTACATTTATTAACACCACAACTTGTTATTTCGCGTTACACATTCACGATTATCTTTTGTTCAAATTTGAGTGTTAATCCTCATTTTGGTTTTCTCAGGGCATATTTGGTATTATTATTACCATATAACAATTTTTGTCGTTAAATAAAATTCTCGTTTAATTCGTATTGAATAAACCTCATAATTTTTCTTGCCGCTTAACTCGTTAAATAACTCATTTTGGGTTCCTCGTTTCTTTCAATTAATAAGGTTTCAACTTTACCACTTCTATTAACCCTATCAAAGTTTTATCTCTTACTCACATTAATTGATCAGTAATTTCATAACTTCTTATTACTCCATTAACGTTTACAGTCATTAGTTCTCATTTACTTATAAATCATAATCTCCTCCATTTATTAAACTGAAAATCTTCAATAACAAGTTATGTTTGTTCGACCCAACTATTTATTAGATCAAACATAACTTTAAATATAATTTTCCAATTAATTCGATTCAATAAATGTTCATTCATATCTTGATTTATTAATTCCTCATAACGAATTACTTATTATATATTCGATCATTATACTCTATTCTCAATTTAATAATTCTCAACACATAGATCTCTTCATTTAAATTTGTTTTGGATAATTTCTCATTCATCGTTGGTTTATTGATTTCCCATAAGTTTAATAATTTAACAAGAATTAATTTGTTCTCAATCATTTACTTTTACTCAATCATTATTCTCTATTTCCAAACATTTAATTTACTTCCTCATTATCCAGATTATCAATTTATCATTAATGACTCTTACTCAATTTGGTTTAATAAACTTTCACTTGATTTGTTTAGATAATTCCTTATCAACTTAAATCAATAAACTCTTATTTAATTGTTTATTATTTTCGCATAAATCTCGATTTAGCGATGTTTTCACATAACTCCTTATCACTTAACATTTCTCTTATTTTCTCATTTATTTTGGTTTAACGATTGCTCAATCGTTGTTGATGTATTAATAACTAAATTAAGTCATTTAACGAATTCAACCCAATTTGGTTTATTAGCCTCTTTATTGACATGTTTTGATAACTCTTTATCAACTCGTGTTTGATGACTCTCTTATTCAATTGATTGCACTGTTTTCTCATAAATCTATTTTAGTGATTTTATTATCAATTATTATATATAATAATTGATGGTTTTCATGATACTTAAATGTTTGACCAATGGTCTCCTTGAATCCTTTTCGAAACATAGACACGAGTCATGTGCGTATAATAATAGGGGCCCTCTATTATTATCCGCACCTACCCCTGTCATGGTTTCGAGCCAGTTTAAAAAATTCCACGATCTCTCATCCTCATACCATCCACATAACAAGTAATTCACAGCAGTACATATAGTATATATGTATACATAGACGCACAACTCACGCTCATCTCTAGTTAATTCTCTTTTATTCTCTTAGTAATCAATGTCACTCGTGACGTTTTTAATAAACTATATATCTCATAAATAAAGTACTAGAGGCATAAGGTCGTCATGATGCGCTGCTTCTCGTTTTTGATTTGGACTCATTTTAAAAACACTTTTGAAAACTCATTTTGAAAACTCGTGCTTCGACTTGAGTTTGGAATCCACCCCTTGTGAACCCAATTCTCTCAAGCCAAAGCTCTGATACCAACTTGTAACATCCCAAAAATCATGGAAAAATTAAAATTTTTTAAATAAATAAAATAATCATTTTCCCAAAAGTACAAGAAAACAAACGATCTCATCTCATTAAAAATAAAAATAAACTGTCTCATGGTTTTTAAATGCGGAATAAATAAAATAATTGTTTTAAAAACATTTGACTCAAAATAAAATAATTGTTTTAAAAACATTTGACTCAAAATAAACGTTTGGAATCCAAATCCATAAAAGCTCATCGAGTAACAGCTCATCCAGTGCACTTGCTCTAGTACCTGAAAAATGTGGGGGGAGTGTTTGGGGTCAGCCACCGCTGAGTGAATAATATCAAAATAAACAAATAAATACAAGCAACTCAAGTCACATAAGTGATCCCTAGAGATCGACTCTACTCAATTCTCAATTACTCAAATTTATTTCTCATATTTTATTACTCGAATTTTAATTTATATAGCGCGCTAGTGTGACTTGGGCCGAGAGATCAACCTCGGCCCGCCTCACACCATCTCAAGGCTCAACACCTATACTCTTCGGTGTTGAGTCAAAACGTCTGGCACCAGTACTCTTCGGTGCCAAGACAAACATCTGACACCAGTACTCTTCGGTGTCAAGTCAAGTATAATTATGTTTAATGTTTTAACTCAAGAACTCAGAACTCAGATAACTCAGTAAACAGATAACTCAGATCACAGATAACTCAGATACATCGCACAATCAATACTCAAGCTCAATCAACAAGACAATTCATAACATATAGCACATAATCATGAATCGAAAGTATGTACAAGTTTATACTGAGATTAACCACCTCGAATAGACGTATGCTCCTAGATATCCTTAGCACCAAAGAGCGTCTCTAATCAGGTCCTAGAAGGTCCTACATAGCACAATGAAGCTCGGATTAGAATTTGACTCGCAAGTAGTTTTAGCAGAAACTTAACAACACTCAGCACTCTCACGAGAACAACCATAACTCCCAAACCGCTCATTATATTTGTCTCAAATTTTTACCACGGAAACTAGAATCAGAATACTACAAAAGACTTTCAAGTGGCTTCTTCCCAAAAACGGAGCCTAAGGGCCTCAAAACAGGCTCACAAAACAGAATAGCTGCACATGTAGAAATTCTGACAGCAGCATATTAGAATGGTGATAACTTCTAAACGCTAACTTAGATCGACGAGCCGTCAGCGGAAACGGGAAGAGGACTCAGAAAACTAGAGACTAGCGCGGGCCAAAAATCCAGAAACATATTTTAAACAGGTTAAAACAGGCCCGAAAACGTTGGGCAGAATCTGCCAGGAAAAGTATTTACATAAAAACCTGATTTAACAAACCCGACATCATCTCGTTAATTCCCGAGGCACCCGACAGCCCCGAAAACCCTTTTTATCACAGAAACTTATTTTCACAATGATCTAATCAATTTGTTTAATAGAAACTTCTCGGTTTAGGAAACCAGGAACCTTAAGGTTCGGTTTCCGTTTTCTCGATTAATAAAACATCTCGGTTGTAAATAAAATGTTTTACACAAACCTAAACGCGACACTTACAAAAACAGTTATCAAAAGCCGTACCTCAATTCATGAAAATAATGACTCATATTTTAGAAAACTAGAATTCCAAAAACGTGTTCGTGAAACTGATTAGATGTAAACGTGACGAAATCCGGGATCTCATACAACCGCACCCGAGGGCTCGGTCCATCCTCGGTTCAATCACAAAACAACTTCTCAATTCCCATCACAATAATCAACACAAAATAAAATACTTTTGAATCAAGGAAAACAATCTTTTGAACAATTAAATTAACGAAGGAAATAAATCACAATTATCATCACAACAATAATAAAAACCCGATCATCAAAACTTCATCTCGACACCCGAGGGTGTCGTCTGTCTCATCCCGGTCAATAATAAAAAAAAGAACATTATCACATCATAATCAACAGATCAATTTCACACAATGAAACCGAACAAGAAAACTCGAAAAGGGATTCCCCTTTTGTGCGTCTCGGCCAACATTCCACAAAAAAATTATAATAAATAAATCACCGATTAAATATAAATACCGTTTGGGGTTTTTTCCTGGTGACGTACGCATTTATCAAAGGAACAATTGAGACTTGAGTTTTCCTTAGCTGCTCACTTGTAAAAAAAAAAAGTAAAGTACTAGCTGGCCATCAAATTATCTCCGATATAGCTGCCACATCTTTCATGTTGACGCAAGGAAGAAGAAAAAAAATGATGTAGCGGCAGAGGGTTTAAGAGATTAAAGGGAAAATTTAGGTTTAGGGTGCAATGATACTTATTTAGTCAAGCCTACCACTCGGAAGCCCGGTGTCTTGGCCTTTGGCCGGCCCGACACACAAAATGAACCCGACTCATTAAAATAATGAATCAAATTCACTCGAAACACTCACGCGGTTAAATAACGGCTAAACTCCCGAGACATTTAATTATAAATTATAAATGTCTAAACATTAAATAAAAGTGACATTCTTTATTTTAGAATAATAAGATAATTAATAATAATTAGCTTCGCTCCGAACCAGATTAAAACAGTCCAACTAACTAGCACACTTAAATAATTAACACGTCTAACTAATATGAACCGTCTAACTACAGGGCGACCAAATAATATAGAATTAATTATAAATAATAAAATGTGATTAAAATAATGTTATTTAATTATTAAATTTCAGGACGTTACACAATAAGATCTTAGCTTTTAATTAAATTAATTGGGTAGTTAATTTTTTAAAAGAAATTATTATTGAAAATACTATTTTTTTGAACTTTATGTGTTATACAGATAAGAACAACAAATCAAAACCTAAGTATCTCCACTCTAAAATCAGTTCTTGAAAAGTGAAATCGACTAATATCGAACTCTAAGGATTGTCCTTAGAGATGAGAACAAGTTGATACACCTACAGGAGGCCTTACCTGAGGCACCTCCTGCCAATGCTCCTGCTGCTGTTCGTCAAGCCTTTACCGAAATGTTTAACGAACACCAAGATGTCGCTACTACTCTGCTTGTGAGCACGAACCCCCCGAGATCCGAAAGAACTTCGAGGAACTCACAGCATATGACACGTTAAGCGAGTTGAAAATGATATTTCAACAACAAGCAGAACATGAACTGCTCGAAACAGTTAAAGCATCCCACGCTTACAAATAGGATGACGGCCAATCAGTTAACACTTACATCTTGAATATCAAATGCTATCTTGATCAAATGGAGCGTCTTGGTTCCCCCTTACCACAAGTTCTTGGAATGAGCTTGGTTATTACCTCACTATCCAAGGACTATGACCAATTTGAAGAGAGTTTTAAAAGTACATAGCATGGGGAAGACAATCGTTGAATAACATGTTATGGTAAAACTGGTTGAGCAAGGGTTACCCAATACTTTTCTAGCAATCAGGGAAGGTAAAACCGTAAGCACGAGGCAAGAGTCTAGGTAAGGGTAAGCTAGTTTACTTTTCCAAACCTACGATTCCCCCACCTGCTAAAGAGGAGCACCCTACAAAGGATATTTCTTGCCATCATTGAGATGAAACCGGCCATTGAAGGAGGAATTGTCCTGCCTACTTGGCAGAGTTGATGAAGGACAAATTTGTTCTGGCTAGCACATTAGGTATCTTCATTATAGAACTCTATACTTTTCCAAATAAATCTTGAGTGTATGACACTAGTTGTGGAACTCACATTTACACATATGTGCAAGATTAAAAGTGAAGTAGAAAGCTAAATTAATGGAAGCTGTGATCTTATCCTTCCTAATGCATTAATTATTGTTTTGAACAATTGTTAATTATGCATTGTTTAGCTTTATCGTTTGTTGAATAATGATTTATTCAAAATATTATGGATTATGATATTTTGTTTTATGAAAAATAACATATTTTTATAACTATTCCTTGTAAGTATATTTGAAATTAATATGCATGATCCTAATTCAAACGATAGTTCTATATACAAATGTAGCACTCAAGAATCCAAATTGGTTTGGATTCCATTTACCTAGAGCATTGTCATCTTTGAAACATAAACAAGAAACGCATTATGAGGCTGCAACATGATGGGCTTCTTAACAAATTATTATGAATCGTTTAATAAATGCCTCTCTTGTATATTATGGAAAGATAACAATAAAACTTTTCTCCCATGTTGGAGAAAGAGCTAAAAATCTACTTGGACTCATACATACTGATATATGTGGCCCTTGTAGAACCAAGATTAGGGAAGATGCTACCTACTTGATCACTTTTACTGATGACATCAGTCGCTGTGGTTATGTTTACTTGATTAAACATAAACATGAAATCTTTGAAACGTTCAAAGCTTTTTAAAGTGATGTAGAAAATCAACTCGGCAAGACAACATAGGATTTCCGTCCTGATCGAGGAGGAAAGCACATGAGTCAAGAGTTTCTGGATCATCCAACACAGCGTGAGATTGTCTCACAATTCACTTCTCCATACGCCCCACAAGATAATGGTGTGTATGAAAGGAGATATCGGACCCTCTGTGACATGGTTCGGTTTATGATGAGTCCTTCTACTTTTACATTATCCTTTTAAGGGGCATGCACTGACGTCTACTGCTCGAATACTTAATATGGTTCCGACCAAAAGGTTAAAAAGACACCATATGAAATATGGCATGGGAAAGTCCCAAATATGTCTTACTTGAAGATATGAGGTTGTGAGGATCTCGTGGAACGAGACACGCCGAACAAACTTGAACCCAAATCTATCATGTGTATCTTCGTTACTATTTTACTACCCACCTGAGATCAAATTGTTGTTCCTCGGTATGCCGAGTTTCTTGAGAATAGTCTTGTTTCACAAAGCAAGTGGGAGCACGATAGACTTTGACAAGATTCAAAGTGAAGATGCACAACCTTCTGGTAACACTAGAAAATATCACACTGAGGCTGAACATATAGATGTTGGACCACATGATGATGTTGTTCCCATTCATAGATCTGTAAGGACACCTCGTGCACCTGAATGATATAGATTTATGTCGATGCTGAGGAGCAAAGTTTCGAGGATCATAATGAACCCCCTAACTATCAAGTTGCATTATCAAAATTTGAATTCGAAAAATGACTTGAGGCTATGAATGTGAAAATGAAATCCATGAGAGACAATCAAGTTTTGAACTTAGTTGATCTTTCTCAAAACAGTAAGGCTGTTGATATGGATGAAAATATACACACCTATAAATCTCTTCTAGTAACAAAAGGGTTACACTCAATCCTACTAGATTGGCAATGATGAAACCTTCTCGCATGTTACTAAAGACATTAGGATTCTTATAGCCAAAGTAGTGTACTATGACTATGAGATTTGGTTAATGATGAAATCAAAACGTTTGTTTCACCTAAAACCCAAACTGAGCATGTGTATATATGAAAGCTAGTGGAAGCATTGTCGTTTCTCAAGTCATACATGTTGATGACATGTCACTCATGTGGAACAATATACCAATGCTACAAGATGAAAATCTTGGCTTGGAAAATGTTTTGACATGAAGGATTGTAAGAATACGACATACATACTTGGAGTAAAGATCTATAATGATAAATCAAAGTTAATTGGTTTAAGTCAAAGTGCTTACATTGACAAAATTCTAATAGGGTTTAGAATTGATGGTTCCACTCGAGGAATTCCTCGTATGCAACACAATGTAAACTTGAGTGAGACTCAAGGACCTTCCACACCTGATGTGGTGGAGCGAAAGAATGTAAACCCCTATGAATTGGATATTCCATTCATCATGTACGTTGTAAGATGCACTAGACCTAATGTAACGTTCTCACGGAACCTTTCTAGAAAATCCCAACAAAATCCACGAGAGAATCACTGGATTGCTATTAAGAACACATTGAAGTATTTTTGAAATACTAGATATATGTTCCTTGGTTATGGTGGAGATACCAAACTGAAATGGTATACTTTCTATACTTATGATGGTTTTGAAATAGGTCGTGACAACGCTAGATCCTATTTACGAAGGTTCACTACATTCGAATGATTTATCGAGATATGTGAAATTCGTACTCTTAAAGTTCAAACAGATAACTAACTAGCTGACACTTTATCGAACTCAATGTCTTGCACCAAACATATTGAATATGAATGGAACATTGGACTTCGACAAGCTAGTAGTTTCATGTAAATCTGTTTTAGTATTTGGATAATGGGACGTTGAGCAGTTTATATTGGAATAAATTGATATATTTGATATAATCATTTTTATATGAATATCTACTGTGTTCTATATTTGCATGTTTATGTCATTGAATATTTACTGTGTTTTATATTCTAAATTGTCCATTGTCATATGAATAATATGTGAATATTATTAAGACAATTCTGCGGGCATTGATGACATGATCTTAGTATGACTAAGGATGATGATATCAAACTCACATGTTGTTCATTGTGATGCACAATTGGACTGACCCAACCTATGAGAAATCACTTCCTAGATTTATGTCACAAGTGAATCTCACAAAGGCTTTTTCGCTTATCCTCTGGCTTGAGATGCAAGTTGGTTTGTGTGTGGAGTGTCAAACTTGGATGTGGTTAAACGCATACCTGAATAAGGCTGCTATAACAACCATCTTCAGGTTTTATATTAAGCATATATCAAACACGTGTAGTCAATAAAGAATTTGTTCCTCCACATGTTTGGATTAGATACTACTGCGCCCCTCGAAGATTTGAATAGATGCTTGTACGGCCGTACCCAAAGGTAATCAAGATGAATCATGATTTGTTTGGTAATCCACTTCAATGTAAAGATTGAGAAATAGAATCGTTGAAATTTTAGATTCACATTAATCCTTGTCTAAAATTCAACATGGTATCAGTAACAAAAGGATAACTGATTGAAAAACTTTGAACCTGAACTTTTCTGAAACTCACTCATATACTTCTAGGGGCATTGGCGGGTTGCTAGACTCTAACCTTTGCTTGTATAACCACTTGATTGTTATGACGTGCACAAGTGGGAGTTGTTGGAATATGGTTCACGTACATGACATATAGTTATAAAGGAATTAAATATTCCTTTTGGTCTTGATTTTTCTTAAGGGACTAGCATCCCAATTGGTGTTCTAGATTGGTGTAGTGTGGACTAGCGTTAAAGGAATTCTAACTTGAATTCTTGGAGTTCTTTGTTAAGGCAAAAAGCCTTGCCCCTTTGGATCTTAAGATAACAAAACAACCTAGACTAGCTTTGAATAATATGTAGAATAATATAGCTAAGTTTAGGTCTGATACTGAGTGATCAGTATTGGAACTCAGTATCAGTACTCAGTATCAGATAGTGATACTCTGTACAAGGACTGAGTTACCAAATGTAACGGACTAAGATCAAATCCCTTGATCTTAGTCATTTTCCTACCTTAGTCCTTTGGTTACTCCTTTACTCATTATGTAAGATCTCTATATCATTATAAATAGAGATCATCTTGCAAAGGAGAAACTACTAATTCACTTTACACTTTCATACCTTTTGTAATTGATCAGTGGTCTTGTTATTCCGCAACAAGCCACACTTAGTGGAATTATACATTTGACTCATATCTTGTTCTTATACAATATTTGTCTTTGTGCTATAATTAACCAATCAATTAACTAACTAAACCAGGGTGTTGTGACCTAACAACTGGCATCAGAGCAGGCTAAATTAATCTTTATTTAGTCGATCTATAACCCTGGCAGCCATTCCCTACATCTATCCCTCCAACACTCAAAAATCCAAAATGTCTACTATTATAGCACCAGTTATGTCTGGTAAGGGAGTGCCCATCTTTGATGGAAAAGACTTTCATCAATGGAAGCTTAAAGCTCAGTGGTATCTTGAATCTATTCACCATGAGATGCTCACTGTACTATATGATGGTCCCATCATTCCACAAACTGTGGAACCTGTTGCTGCTACTGAAGATGCTCCTGAGAGCATAAGAACTGTACCAAAACTAAAGCACAACTGGACTGATACTGACCGTCAGTTGTATGCTTTAGACTCCAGAGCTAAAGGGGTGATTGGTAATGCTGTTACTAAAGAGATACTTAATGCAATTATGAAATTGCCAACAGCAAAGGCTATGTGGGATAGCCTATCAGTCACCTATGAAGGCACAGCAAAGGTGAAGTTGCAAAGAAAAAGCAACATGAGAAGGAAATACGAAAACTTCTTCTCAACTCTTAATGAAGACATCACCACTCTCTATAACAGGTTCAATACTGTTATCCATGATTTAATCAGTGTAGGCATTGTGAAAGAAGAAGGAGAGCTTGTTCAAAAGTTCCTGGATAGTCTTCCTCAACAATTTCTTGATATGACAAACTCTGTCAATGCTGCTAACAACATTGAGTCATACACTCTTCAAACTTTGTATGGTCTAATGTTGAATCATGAAGAGAATAATGCTGCAAGACTGATCAACTGGAAGAAAACTGACAAAGCTTCCACTGGCATGGCTCTAGTTGTGCAACAGGCATATACTGTAACTGAGCCAGAAGAACCAGAAGTTGATCTTGCTGATGCTGAGGCAGAAGAGCTTGAAACCCAAATGGCTCTTATGTCTATGAAGCTGGATCAGTTGAAGAAGAAGAGGCTTGGTGTTAGCTCTTCTAATACTGACCCAAGATCAGGTCTGTGCTATAGGTGTGGAAAGCCTGGACATATTGCTGCAAATTGTCATACCAAGTCTTCTGAGACTGACCAAAATGACAAGATTGCATACCGAGCAAAGAGGTATAGAGACAAATATGTCAAGCTGAAGAATTGGAGCAAGGGCAAGAGGGCAGAAGGGAATGGAGCACCTCATCAAGCACTTTACTCAGAAGCCTGGATGGATGAAGACTTAAGTGATGATGAGGAAGAGATTGAGAATAAAGCCTTTATGGCTTTCATTGAAGATGATTTGAAAAGCTCTTTTGAAAAGGATATCAAAGAGGCTGAGAGGATGAGTGTTCATACTGATTGGGATTCCACTCAGTTGTACAAGGTAAGTTCCTTTCAAACTTATTCAGTGAATGAAAAAACTAAGATTTTTGAGTATATGATTGTTGATCTTAAAAATTCTGTACAAAAAGAAAAAGCTTTAAAATTAACAATTCAAGAACTTGAAAGGGTAAATAATGAAAACTTAGATAAACTAGCAAAGTATAAAGATTTAGAATTAAATTTTTCAGATTTAAAAGACATTAACCAAAGATTAGCTGATAAAGCTCATTTACACAAACTTGAAAAAGAGAAATTTGAAAAACAGTGTAAATCTTGGGGAAATGCTTCAATAAAATTAAATAAATGTTTAAATCAACAATTCCCAGAAAATGTGAGGGCTGCACTTGGTGTTGATCCTCAATTTAAAAATAGGAACAATTTTGCTGATTTATTTGAAGAGTTTTCTACTATAAACCCTATTAATTTTGTAAAAGCTAAAACTTTATGTGAAGTTGGATGTCAAACTGAGTCAGATGATGAGGAAAATGAAATTTTATAAAAACCTATTGGTCCCTCCATCTGCTCAAAGTGCTATACTGAGCTACAAGAACTCAGTATTGAATTTCATATAACGGAAATTTCTGATACCGAGCTCCCAATAGTTCAGTATGACACTTCTGCTGTTCCACCTTTTGAATTATTATTTAATACAACAACTTTTGAATTATATAATGATAATAAGACAACTTCTATCTCAAATGCTTCATCTAATACAGAAGTTGCAGGAACAGAAACATCATATACTGAGACATCTAAAGAACCTGTTAAAGTTGTTTCTTCAAAGCATGATAAACAAAAAACAACTTCAACTAGGTCCTTAGTTGGCAGAGACAAGAAGTCTACCACTAATAATATTAGAAAGACTTCTCTGCCAAATAAAAAGATGCAACCAGATCCTTCATCTCCTAAACCAGTTAAAAACAATGTTAATACACCTATTAAAAATGACAAAATTAACATTTTAAAAACACTTGGTGATCAGGTCAAATCTTTAAGTAAACAATTTGCAAAACTTGTTCATACTGACCTACCAAAAGTGAAACGTTTTTCTAAAATACCTTATGAAAATATGTTTAGAAATAGACCTAGAAAATGTTATAGGTGTCATCATACTGGTCATAAGGGAGATGAATGCTGGACTGATCTCTCAAGTCCTAGGTACTCAGTACCAAAGAAAAGGAGAGAAACTAAGTCAGTATCACCAAAGAAAACTTCTAAAGTTTCCCCGAAGTGATACTAACCTCTCCACATAAAGAGATCAAGTCAAAATATGTTTATCCCACCAAAGGTCCCATTCAAAAATGGGTTCCTAAAAAGAACTAACTCTTATTTTGTGTCTTGTGCAGGGTGACAGAAAATGGTATTTAGATAGTGGCTGCTCAAGACACATGACAGGCAGTATGGAATACCTTCTCAATTATACTCCAGAGAAGGGTCCTTCTGTTAAACTTGGAGATGACTCGGTGGGAAAGACAAGAGGTTATGGTGTGATCAAGGCAGGCAACATAACTTTTAAAAGAGTTGCCTATGCAGAGGGTCTTAAACACAATCTGCTCAGTATCAGCCAGATGTGTGATGATGACAATGAAGCTCGATTCAGGAAGGTTGCAGGAATCATCTACAATGATAAAGGCCAGCATGTACTCATTGCTAGAAGAAAAAAGATGTATATATGGTCAACCTATCTGAAATAGACCCAACTATTCGAGTATGCCTGCTTTCTAAAGTCAAGCCAGAATTGCATTGGCTATGGCACAAGAAACTCTCTCACATCAACTTTAGAAATATCAACGAGCTCAGTATGAAGAAACTGGTGAGAGGGTTGCCCACTATTACTTATTCAAAAGATAAGTTATGCTCAGCATGTGAAATGGGCAAGCAGAAGAAGAGTTCATTCAAGTCCAAAGTCAATCATTCCATTAATGAACCTCTTACTATGATACATATGGATCTTTTTGGCCCCATCAGCACACCATCTTTGGCCAAAAAGATCTATACTCTAGTCTTGGTTGATGAATTTTCAAGATATACTTGGGTCATCTTCCTCAAGACTAAGTCAGATGCAACAACAGAAATCATTGCCTTTATAAAAAGAGAGGAACTTCAAAAAGGCAACAAGGTCAAGCAACTTAGAAGTGACCATGGTACTGAGTTTAAGAACTCACTATTAGCCGATTTCTGTGAAGAAAAAGGAATCATTCAAAACTTCTCTGCAGCCTAGACACCACAACAAAATGGTGTTGTAGAAAGAAAGAATAGAACACTGATTGAAGCTGCAAGAACTTTATTATGCCATGCTGGACTGGCACTGAGTTTCTGGGCTGAAGCTGTAAACTGTACAAACTTCACTCAGAATAGAGCCACTATCGTCCAAAGTCATCTGAAGACTCCATATGAGTTATACAATGGCAAGATTCCTAATGTGGAATACTTCCACATCTTTGGGAGTAAATGCGTTGTACTCAGTACAAAACAAAATCTCAACAAATTTGCTCCCAAAGCAAATGAAGGTGTGTTCATGGGCTACTCTCCACACTCTAAAGCTTTCAGAGTGTATATCATCTCAACCAAGATGATTGTAGAATCCATTCATGTCACATTCGATGAAGATCAGAATGAGCATTCTACCTCAGTAAGTGAAGACATAAGTGGCACAGATATTCTATGCAATCTAGAACAATCCATTGCTGAACAGCCCAAGTTTCATCCACACTTTATTCCCAATAAGTTTAATGAAAAGATGAGTAGGGACATTGACTCCATCAAACAGTCAGTCTCAATTCTCCAACAACAGCATAAGCCTCCATCTCCTCCACCATCCTCACATGGTGGACATAATGAAGAAGGAAAAGGCAATGATGATCCTGCACATATGAAATCACCCTCCCATGCCAATACTGAGGGTGATACTCATGCTGCGACTGAGCCCATGCCATCCCCTACCATTGAAGCACCACAAGGGGACATGGGTGGTGATACGGATCCTCTTCCCTCCCCATCCAATGATAACAATAAGGGGGAGAAGAGACAAAGAGATACTGAGGTTGATCAACCTGAGCCATCTGCTCAGGGGGAGAAAAGAAGACGATTGAATGAAGATCAACCTCCACAACAAGAACAACAACATCAGCAAAGCCCTCATACTGAGCCACTTCGGATTCAGTATGAGGGAAGAAGACAAAGAACTAGGTCAGCATTACAAGTTCAAGGTCAACTTGAGCCATCTGCTCAGGGGGAGACTCACACTGACCAACCACAGCAAGCCTATACTGAGCCACCTGCTCAAGAAGAAAATAACTTGCAAATTGTGGTCTATAGGCCTTTTGTGTGGCCTATTGCTGATGATGAAGATGAAGAACATCCAGTGGCATCAGAAGATTTTTTAAACTTTGCACTGGATGAAGCAAATAAAGAAACCTCTTCATCATCATTCTCAGATGATGAAGAGCATACAAGAAAACCTATCTCACCTCAAGCTGAAGGACCTTCTAGAATTCCTAGAAGACCAATGACCAGAAGAATGACAAATGTGGTTATGTCCTCAGAATCTAGTGAAGAACAAGATCCAGCTCCTCTGATCTCAAGACCTAGGAGATCTGCTCAGTTTACTGAGGAAAAGAGTGATGCTGAGGATGAGATTGAGGCCCAGAAATTCTTCCCTGTTAAGGAAGAACCTGAATCTGAGTCTGAAGATGTTCCAAGAAGATCTCATACTGTAAGAAGAACTGGAGATGAATTACTTGAACAGTATTGGAACATTGTGGCACAAAGAACAAGATATAGGGAAACAAGGATGGGTATGCTGAGGAATAAAGCATTTCTAAATGTAAGAGACATATACTGGCTAAATGAATTTGTGAACAAAATAAAGGTCAAAACTGTTGATAGATCAATTGTTGCAACTTGCACTGGGCCAGTCAGTCCTCCAATGAAGTTTTTCCTCCATGACATCCAAAATATGGGACTTCAAGATTGGATAAAGATTGCTAGACTGATAAAGGAGATGCCCTCAAAATCCTCTGAAGCCCAAGTGATGATGGATGAAATCTGGGATGTATCTGCTATATGCTATGAAAAAGGCATTCTTTATGCAGCAGAATACAGGGCACTCAGTGTGATGACTGAAGCTATGAAGAACAACAAACCTGAGTGCCTTAATACTTTCAGAATAATTCCCACATATACTGTTCCCTCTAACCTTATCTTTCAGGATCAAAAGAGTACCATATATCCAACATCTGGATATATGTATACTGACTCAGATGACAGGGAGTGCTTCATTACTGAAGCAGATTTGGAAACAGCTCCTATCAGCCATTTGGTGGGTCTTAAATGGATGATAACCAAGAGAGAAGATGCTTGGTTTAGAAAGAAGATAGTTGCTGTACTAAACAACAGGCAAGATGAACTGAAGAAAAGAGAAGAGTTCATCCATGTGAAGAAAGAAGTCTTCTACGAGTTTGAGTCGATCAACAAAGACTAAAGAAGAAGACTTTGCAGCATGTAGCTTATTTTGTTTAGTAACTCTTTGTAGTTGTTTTGTTATCATTAGATAGGGGGAGATTGTTAAGGCAAAAAGCCTTGCCCCTTTGAATCTTAAGATAACAAAACAACCTAGACCAACTTTGAATAATATGTAGAATAATATAGCTAAGTTTAGGTCTGATACTGAGTGATCAGTATTGGAGCTCAGTATCAGTACTCAGTATCAGATAGTGATACTGAGTACAAGGACTGAGTAGAAGGACTGAGTTACCATATGTAACGGACTAAGATCAAATCCCTTGATCTTAGTCATTTTCCTACCTTAGTCCTTCGGTTACTCCTTTACTCATTATGTAAGATCTCTATATCATTATAAATAGAGATCATCTTGCAAAGGAGAAACTACTAATTCACTTTACACTTTCATACCTTTTGTAATTGATCAGTGGTCTTGTTATTCCGCAACAAGCCACACTTAGTGGAATTATACATTTGACTCATATCTTGTTCTTATACAATATTTGTCTTTGTGCTTTAATTAACCAATCAATTAACTAACTAAACCAGGGTGTTGTGACCTAACATTCTTCATCCTCATTCGGTGGTGTAATCAAAGGCTTCAAGGGTATGATTTCTACATACTAATCTCTTTGATTTTCAGGCTTAATTATATTGTCAATATGTAGATCCTTGATTGGTGATTTATGTTATATTTCCGCTGCGTTTTCTTTGATTAATACCATAAATCACTAACAGTTTAATCCCTAAAGCGGAACTGAGATTAAACTTAATGCTTAAACCCTAAAGGATTGGGGATGTTGGAAAATCTAGACTAGATTAACAAGAAAGAAACCTTGTACGAAAAACTCGAACACACACACATACTTGTGTGTATTCGACGACTCACCAAGAACCCTAGGGTTCTTGGTGCCGTCGGTCGAACAAGAGGGAGGGGGAAAAAGGGTTTTCCAAATCATACCTTAATTTTGCTTAAGTAAGTCCACTGATGATGAACACGACGAACGATCTTCTAGTTGATCCTTGTAACGATCTTGTACTTCAAAGACTTGAAGAACACGAAGAACAAACGAAGAACGAAGAACACCAAGAGCTTGGTGTTGCTCATATTCGGCCGAAACAAGGGAGAGGCAAGGGGGAAGATTTCGTGTACTAGCAAGGGCTAATTAGGGTTACCCTAAGCCTCTTATTTATAGATAAATAAGTTGCACTTTAGGTCCCTCTAGTTTAATTAAAATTAATTCTTAATTAAACATTCCTTTTTACATTTCCTTCCCTTATAGTTTAACTAGTCAGTATTGTTGCACTTAATTATTATATGTCTAATATTATACACTTATATATTTCGTGTATATCTAATATACGAAATATATACTTTGTATTTTATACTTTTAATAATTAATTATACAATAAACTTTATATAATCTAAACCATTATAATATCCAAATACCGTATGATTTAATTGCTTTAAATCATATTATGGATAATCGATAATTAACACATTGTATATTTACTTAACTAGTCAATGTACAAATACTTGTATTAATTAGTTAGTCAAACTAATCTAGTAGTAAGTAAAACTTAACTTAATACTTAACCGATTCAAAAATGACTATTATGAATCATTCCTCTTCCAAGTATCATTACATATCTTACTCGAATTACATGCATTCACCGGTGTGACCCTTAAGTGTTTCGTAGGTATGGATGTATCACCATAGGTTGACTAACTGTGCACATAATTCCAACATAGGTATCCATGGTATCCCGTAATTAGTGTCCATAAGCCATACAAATGGCCCGTGAACCATTATAACTGACCAATAACTTATAAGTATCCATATTAAACCGTAATTGGTGTCCATAACCCATAAGAATGGCCCGTGAACCATTACAACCACTAGCTATGACCAATAACTTATAAGTATCCATGTTAGACCGGAATTGGTGTCCATAAACCATTCATATAGTCGGTGAACCATTATAACCACTAGCTATTACCAATAACCTATAAGTATCCATGTTAAACCGTAATTGGTGTCCATAACCCATACGAATGGCCCGTGAACCATTATAACTGACCAATAACTTATAAGTATCCATGTTAGACCGTAATTCGTATACATAACCCATACGAATGGCCGGTGAACAAGTATAACCACTACCTATGACCAATAACCTATATGTATCCATGTTAAAGCGTATGTGGTGTCGATAACACTTACCAATGACCCGTGAACCATTATAACCATTAGCTATGACCAATAAACTATAAGTATCCATGTTAAACCGTAATTGGTGTCCGTAACCCATACGAATGGCCCGTGAGCAAATATAACCACTAGCTATAACCAATAACCTATAAGTATCGATTTACACCGTAATTAGTGTACATAACTCATACGATTTGCCTGTCAACCATTATAACCACTAGCTATGACCAATAACCTATAAGTATCCATGTTAGACCGTAATTGGTGTGCATAACCCATACGAATGACCCATGAACCATTAAAACCACTAGGTATGACCAATAACCTATAAGTATCCATGTTAAACCGTAACTGGTGTCCGTAACCCATACGAATGGCCCGTGAACCATTATAACCACTGGCTATGACCAATAACCTATAAGTATCCCTTTTAAAGCTTGATTGGTGTCCATAACAGATACGTATGGCCCGTAAACCATTATAACCATTAGATATGACCAATAAACTATAAGTATCCATGTTAAATCGTAATTGTTGTCCATAACCCATACGAATGGCCCGTGAACCAATCTAAACACTAGCTAAGACCAATAACCTATAAGTATCCATGTTATACCGGAATTGGTGTCCATAACCCATTCGAATGGCCAGTGAACCAGTATAACCACTAGCTATGACGAATAACCTATATGTATCCATGTTAACCCGTATTTGGTGTCGATAACACTTACCAATGGCCCGTGAACCATTATAACCATTAGCTATGACCAATAAACTATGAGTATCCATGTTAACCCGTAATTGGTGTCTGTAACCCATACGAATGGCCTGTGAGCAAATATAACCACTAGCTATGACCAATAACCTATAAGTATCCATGTTAAACTGTATTTGGTGTCCATAACACATACGAATGGCCCGTGAACCATTATAACCATTAGCTATGACCAATAGACTATAAGTATCCATGTTAAACTGTTATTGGTGTCCGTAACCCATACGAATGGCCCATGAAGAAATATAAACACTAGCTATGACCAATAACCTATAAGTATCTATTTACACCGTAATTAGTGTACATAACTCATACAAATTACCCGTCAATCATTATAGCCTCTTGCTATGACCAATAACCTATAAGTTGTTGGAATATGCTTCACGCGTATAACATATAGTTGTATGGCTAGTTGTTTGTGAGCCTAAAGGATCACACACTTAAACACTAAACACCATAAGATATATAGTGTACTTAGGGTAATTACATTATATATTAATATAAGCTACTAGCTTGTATACATATTATAGTTTAATATTAATTGTTAATATTGAAACTTAATAGTGAGCTTAATAGAAAGAACAAAAGGCAAGGGGCTAGAGTGCAATAAATCATAAGTGATTTTAGGAAGTCATTAAAAGGGATTAGGGCAACCATAATCCCTTACTTCCTCATTCACGGCCGCACACCCCTCCCCTCTCTAGGGTTCTTTTGTTTCTTCTTGATTGCTCAATCGGACTAACATCCTTTGGTGTTCTTGCTATAGTGTTGTGTGGACTAGCTTTGGAGGAACTCCCCGTTGGTGTTCTTGGTTTCCGTCGTACCACATCACCAACTGAATTACATTATACAAAGGCTTCAAGGGTATGATTATTCAGATTAACTCTTTGTATATTATTAGTTTAATTGTATGATTGATATCAAGATCCGTTCATTGGTGATTAAACTATTTTCCGCTGCGTTTTGTTACTTGTAATAACCGAAAATCACCATTATAAGTATCCATGTTAGACCGTAATTGGTGTACATAACCCATACGAATGACCCATGAACCATTATAACCACTAGGTATGACCAATAACCTATAAGTATCCATGTTAAACCGTAATTGGTGTCCGTAACCCATACGAATGGCCCGTGAACCATTATAACCACTAGCTATGACCAATACCCTATAAGTATCCCTTTGAAACCTTGATTGGTGTCCATAACAGATACGTATGGCCCGTGAACCATTATAACCATTAGCCATGACAAATAAACTATAAGTATCCATGTTAAACCGTAATTGTTGTCCATAACCCATACGAATAGCCCGTGAACCAATATAACCACTAGCTATGAGCAATAACCTATAAGTATCCATGTTAAACCGTATTTGTTAGTGATTTACGGTTTAATCAAGTAAAACCCAGCGGAAAATAATTTAATAAATCACTAATAACGGATCTACATATTGACAATCTAATTAAGCAATAAAGATAAAGAGTTTAGTATGAAAATCATACCCTTGAAGCCTTTGATTACACCAATGAATGAGGATGAAGAACTCCAAGAATTCAAAGTAGAATTCCTCTATTGGTATCCATACTACACCATATCAAGAACACCAAATAGGATGCTAGTCCCTTGAGCAAGAAATCAAAAGAATATTTATTCTTTGGACGTCGAACTGAACAAACCAATTAGAATTTCTTTCTTCAATGTTTGTGCGTACAAATCAAAAGAAAACGCACCAACAACTTTTGTTTCTTTTTTGTTTTGGATGTGCGGCCGTGAGGGAGAGGCAAGGGAGGATTAGGGTTAAGATCAATCTTTTCTTGCTCCCTAGTCTAAGTATATATTCCCTAATTACAAGTTAGGAGATATGACACTTAGCCCCTTGTACTTTTGATTCTTTATGATTACTCACTAATACGTTTTAATTTAACAATTAATTAAAACATAACTAGGCAAGTAATCATAGTTTATATAAATAATATAATTACCCTAATTATATTATATATATTAAATGGTGTTTGGTGTATAAGTGTGTGACCCTTTAGGCTCACATGCGTCTAGCCATATAATTATATGTCATGAACGTAAAGCATATTCCAACAGCTCCCACTTGCGCACGTCATAACATCAAGTAGTTATACAAGTAAAGGTTAGAGTCTAGCAACCCGCCAATACCCCTAGAAGTATATGAGTGAGTTTCAGAAAAGTCCAGGTTCAAAGTTTTTCAATCAGTTATCCTTTTGTTACTGATACCATGTTGAATTTTAAACAAGGATTAATGTCAATCTAAAATTTCAACGATTCTGTTTCTCGATCTATACATTGAAGTAGATTACCAAACCAATCAAGATTCATCTTGATTACCTTCGGGTACGGCCGTACAAGCATCTATTCAAATCATCGAGGGGCCCAGTAGTATATAATCCAAAAATGTGGAGGAACAAATTCTTTATTGACTACACGTGTTTGATATATGCTTCATATCAAACCTGAATATGGTTGTTATAGCAGCCTTATTTAGTTCAGTGTTTAACCACATCAAAGTTTAGCACTCCACACACACAAACCAACTTGCATCTCAAGTCAGAGGTTAAGCGACAAAGCCTTGTGAGATTCACTTGTGACATAAATCCAGGATGTGATTTCTCACAGGATGGGTCAGTCCAATTGTGCATCACAATGAACAACATGTGAGTTTGATTTCATCATCCTTAGTCATACTAAGATCATGTCATCAATGCCATCATATTTGTCTTAATAATATTCCCATATTATTAATATGACAATGGACAATTTAGAATATAAAACACAGTAAATATTCATGGATATAAACATGCAAATATAGAACACAGTAGATATTCATATAAAAACGATCATATCAAATATATCAATTTATTCCAATAAAAACTGCTCGACGTTCCCTTATCCAAATGCTAAAACAGATTTACATGAAACTACTAGCTTGTCGAAGTCCAATGTTCCATTCATATTCAATATATATGGTACAAGACATTGAGTTCGATGAAACGTTAGCTACTTAGTTATCTGTTTGAACTTTGAGAGTACGAATTTCACATATCTCGATAAATCTTCGAATGTAGTGAACCTTCGTAAATAGGATCTAGCGTCATCACGACCTATTTCAAAACCAACATAATTATAGCAAGTATACTTAGTTTCAGTTTGGTATCTCCACCATAACCAAGGAACATATATCCAGTATTTCAAAATACTTCAATGTGTTCATAACAGCAATTCAGTGACTCTCTCATGGATTCTATCGGTATTTTCTAGTAAGGTCCCCTAAGGACGTTATATTTGGCCTAGTGCTCCTTATAGCGTACATGATGAATGGAATAGCCGATTCATAGGGGATTACATTCATTCGCTTCCCACATCAGGTGTGGAAGGTTCTTCAGTCTCACTCAAGTTACAGTGTGTGGCATACGAGGACTTCCTCGTTTGGGAGTACCATTCTAAACCATTTAGAATTTTGTCAATTTAAGCACTTTGACATAAACCAATTAACCGCTTTGATCTATCATTATAGATCTTTACTCCAAATATGTATGTCGTATCCCTACAATCCTTCATGTCAAAACATTTTCCAAGCCAGGATTTTCATCTTGTAGCATTGGTGTATTGTTTCACATGAGTGACATGTCATCAACATGTATGAGTTGAGAAACGACAACGCTCCCACTTGCTTTCATATATACACATGCTCAGTTTGGGTTTTAGGTGAAACAAACGTTTTGATTTCACCATTAACCAAATCTCATAGTCATAGTACAGTACTTTGGCTATAAGAATTCGAATGTCTTTAGTAACAGGCAAGAAGGTTTCATCATTGTCAATCCAGTAGGATTGAGTGTAACCTTTTGTTACTAGAAGAGTTTTGTAGGTGTGTATATTTTCATCCAAGTCAACAGTCTTACTGTTTTGAGAAAGATCAACTACGTTCAAAACTTGATTGTCTCTCATGGATTTCATTTTCGCATTCATAGTTTCAAGTCATTTTTCGAATTCAAAATTCGATAATGCAACTTGATAGTTAGGGGGTTCATTATGATCCTCAAAACTTTACTCCTCGGCATCCACATAAGTCTATATCGTTCAGGTGCATGAGGTGTCCTTGCGGACCTACGAATGGGAACAACATCATCCTGTGGTCCAACATCTATATGTTCAGCCTCAATGTGATATTTGCTAGTGTTACCATAAGGTTGTGCATCTTCACTTTGAATCTTGTCAAAGTCTACAGTGCTCCCACTTGCTTTGTGAAATGAGATTGTTCTCAAGAAACTCAGCATACTGAGAAACAACAATTTGTTCTCAGGTGGGCAGTAAAATAGTAACGAAAATACAGTTAATAGATATGGGCTCAAGTTTGTTCGGCATGTCTCGTTCCACGAGATCCTCACAACCCCAGATCTTCAAGTAAGACAAATTAGGGACTTTCCCATGCCATATTTCATATGATGTCTTTTTAACCTTTTGGTCGGAACCATATTAAGTATTCGAGCAACAAACTTCAGTGCATGCCCCTCAAAAGGATAGTGCAAGAGTAGTAGGACTCGTCATAGATCGAACCATGTCAAGCAGGGTCCGATATCTCCTTTCAGACACACCATTATCTTGTGGAGCGTATGGAGGAGTGAATTGTGAGACAATCTCACGATGTGTTGGATGATCCAGAAACTCTTGACTCATGTACTTTCATCCTCAATCATGACTGAAAGCCTTTGTTGTCTTGCCGAGTTGATTTTCTACTTTTACTTTAGAAAGCTTTGAACGTTTCAAAGATTTCATGTTTATGTTTAATCATGTAAACATAACCATAGCGACTGATATCATTAAAGCTTCCATGTTGATGTTTAATCAAGTAAACATAACCACATCGAATGATATCATCAGTGAAAGTGGCACCTTCCCTAGTCTTAGTTCTAAAAGGGCCACATACATCAGTATGTATGAGTCCAAGTAGATTTTCAGCTCTTTCGCCAACATGGGAGAAAAGCTTTCTTGTTATCTTTCCATAATATACAAGAGAGGCATTTAAATGATTCATAATCATTTGTTAAGAAGCCCGTGGAGTTGTGTTGGAATAAGCTTCGCGTTTATAACATATAGTTATATGGCTAGACATATGTGAGCCTAAAGGGTCACACACTTATACACCAAACACCAATTAATATATATAATATAATTAGTGTAATTATATTATTTATATAAACTATGATTACTTGGCTAGTTATGTTTTAATTAATTGTTAAGTTAAAATGTATTAGTGAGTAAACTAAAGAATCAAAAGTACAAGGGGCTAAGTGTCATATCTTATAACTTGTAATTATGGATATATACTTAGATTATGGAGCAAGAAGAAAAAACCCTAATCTCTCCCACTCCCAACATACGGCCGCATATCAAAATAACAAAAACAAGAAAAGTTGTTGGTGTGGTTTTTTTTGCTCGTGCGCACAAACAGAAAGAAAAGAAAAAGATTCTTTATTTGGTTTTTGCATTTGGACGTTCAAAGAAGAATTTATATTCTTTTAATTCTTGCTCAAGGGACTAGCATTCTATTTGGTATTCTTGATATGGTGTAGTGTAGATACCATTAGAGGAATTCTACCTTGAATTCTTGGTGTTCTTCATCCTCATTCATTGGTGTAGTCAAAGGCTTCAAGGGTATGATTTTCATCCTAACTCTTTGATTATTTATGCTTAATTACTTCGTCAATATGTAGATCCATTATTAGTGATTTATTCATTATTTCCGCTGCGTGTTTCTTTGATTAAACCGTAAATCACTAACAGTGGTATCACGAGTCATCATATTGATGATTTAATTAGCATGTTTTTGTAAAAAGTAGCATTTTTTTTTATAAAATTGGGTTAAAAATTTAATTTTTTGGAACCCTAATTGCCACTTGTTACAAAAACAACATCAAAAAAAAATTAATCTAGTTATTGTATTTTTTTTTTATTATTTGGCTTGGAATTTAATTTTTTAATTTCGTTTTTTGATATGGCAAAACATGTATTTTTGCCATATCCCAAGCCAAAGTCTTGTCAATTGTTGCTTGTTTGTGCAAACCGATGAAAACCTAGACCGTTTGTGATTGAATGTGATTGTGTTTGGTTGTTTGGTTGTTTTGGGAAAAGCCGTGTTTTTGGCTTAAATTGTTGTAATTTGTTTCATTTTTTTCTTTTATTTTTGGTGCCATTTTTTGGGGCAAATTTCATTGTAAAAGTAATTAAAATAGTTGTATCTTGTTTCTTTGTACTTTGTAATTCGTTGACCAAAGGTGAAAAAAGATGAGGACAACATAACAATTTTCGGCACCTCCTGCGCAGCTGCACGAAAACAGACTTTCCCGGAGATTGGCTATTTTGTTGGACCTGAAACCACCGCCAAAATTTCCGCAACTCAGAGGCCCACAACTTTACTGAAGGCGGGGAAGACCACCGAAGACTCCTTCAGTGACTTTTCGGGCCTTGAAGTCAGACTGAATTTTCTGGCAGATTGCATTTTTTCACAAAATGTTGGTTTCTACTTGCCCATGAATGTCATGGGGCAAGTGGGAGCCCATTGGGTTTATGTAGGCCCGTTTGGGTTCATGTTGGCCCGTCCCCTAGTTTGACCCTTCGGTCCGTCGTTATGACTCACGTGACCGAACCTAAGATTTCATCGGTCGAGGTTTGCACAAAATTTGTTGCATGTTTTATTTATGTTTGTGGTTGTTTTCTTTTCTGTTAGATACAAGTAATAAAACAATTAAAATAAGATTTTAGACACAAACATTAAAACATCCAAATTTTTTATCATCTATGATTACTTGTTAATCATTAATGATTAATTTTTAATCTAAACTTGTATTTGAGATTAAACAAAGTTTAAATACGATTTGAACTTACACCTTAATAATCGTTACATGTTTTTACCGTTTATTAACCGACTTATGAAGTGGTATGAATGAAGTACATGATTCATTCATATCTTAATAAAATTTTATAATTAAAATTTTCATACCTAAAATTTAAGTCACGCCGTCCAATCGGTTGAAATCACTTGCTTTTATTTTTGAATTCACGTGAGACGTGGTTTGAATTTAGATCCGAGGTCATTATTCTCTACGCGTGAGACCTAGATCTATGTTGACAAGATTTCACATTGGATGACTTAATCGAGTTAACGGTGAGACCTTGACACGAGGTGAAGATGCGACAAACATGCCACTTGACCCTAGATGCTTGTTCACTAGGTGCCATGAAGTCTCATACCTCTAAGAGTTACACCTGTAATGCAATTGTTGATCGTCACCTACCTATTGGATCTATCATCTCGAGCAGATCAACTGATGCGATAATAGAAGCTCAATGGGATCTTAGCTTTTAATTAAAATTAATTGGGTAGTTAATTTATTAAAAGAAATTATTATTGAAAATACTATTTTTTGAACTTTGTGTGTTATACAGATAACAAAAACAAATACAAACCTAAGTATCTCCACTCTAAAATCAGTTCTTGAAAACTAAAACTGACTAATATCAACTTTATCGGCTGGTATTGAACTCTAAGGATTGTCCTTAGAAATGAGAAAGTTGATACACCTATAAGAGGCCTTACCTGAGGCACCTCCTGCGAATGCTTCTGCTGCTGTTCGTCAAGCCTTTACCGAAACGTTTAACGAACACCAAGAAATCGCTACTCTTATGCTTGTGAGCGTGAACCCCGTGATCCGAAAGAAATTCGAGGAACTCACAGCATATGACACGTTAAGCGAGTTGAAAATGATATTTCAACAACAAGCAGAACATGAACTGTTCGAGACAGTTAAAGCATTCAACGCTTACAAGCAGGAGGACGGCCAATCAATTAGCACTTACATCTTGAATATGAAATGCTATATTGATCAAATGGAGTGTTTTGGCTACCCCTTACTACAAGTTCTTGGAATGAGCTTGATTCTTACCTCACTATCCAAGGACTATGACCAGTTTGAAAAAAGTTTTACAAGTACATAGCATGGGGAAGACAATAGTTGAATAACATGCTATGGTAATACTGGTTGAGCAAGGGTTCCCATTACTTTTCTAGCAATCAGGGAAGGTAAACCGCAAGTACAAGGAAAGAGTCTAGGTAAGGGTAAGCTAGTTTCCTTTTCCAAACCTACGATTCCCCCACCTGCTAAAAAGGAGCACCCTACAAAGGATATTTCTTGCCATCATTGAGATGAAACCGACCATTGAATGAGGAATTGTCCTGCCTACTTGGTAGAGTTGATGAAGGATCACAAATGTGTTCTGGTTAGCACATTAGGTATCTTCATTATAGAACTCTATACTTTTCGTAATAAATATTGAGTGTATGACACTAGTTGTGGAACTCACATTTACACAAATGACCAAGATTAAAAGTGAAGTAGAAAGCTAAATGAATGGAAGCTGTGATCTTATCCTTCCTAATGCATTAATTATTGTTTTGAACAATTGTCAATTATGCATTGTTTTAGCTTTATCGTTTGTTGAATAATGGATTATGATATTTTGTTTTATAAAAAATAACATGTTTTTATTACTATTCCTTGTAATAGTATATTTGAAATTAATATGCATGATCCTAATTCAAACGATAGTTCTATATACAAATGTAGCACTCAAGAATCAAAAACGGTTTGGATTCCATTTACCTAGAGCTTTGTCGTCTTTTCCACATAAACAAGAAACGCATTTTGATACTACAACTCGACGGGCTTCTTTACAAATGATTATGAATCATTTAAAATGCCTCTCTTGTATATTATGGAAAGATAACAAGAAAGCTTTTCTCCCATGTTGGCGAAAGAGCTAAAAATCTACTTGGACTCATACATACTGATATATGTGGCCCTTTTAGAACTAAGCCTAGGGAAGGTGCCACCTACTTTCACTGATGATATCATTCGATGTGGTTATGTTTACCTGATTAAACATCAACATGGAAGCTTTAATGATATCAGTCGCTATGGTTATGTTTACTTGGTTAGACATAAACATGAAATCTTTGAAACGTTCAAAGCTTTCTAAAGTAAAAGTAAAAAATCAACTCGGCAAGACAACAAAGGCTTTCTGTCCTGATTGAGGATGAAAGTACATGAGTCAAGAGTTTCTGGATCATCCCACACATCGTGAGATTGTCTCACAATTCACTCCTCCATACACTCCACAAGATAATGGTGCGTCTGGAAGGAGATATCGGACCCTGTATGACATGGTTCGGTCTATGATGAGTCCTACTACTCTTACACAATCCTTTTGAGGGGCATGCACTGAAGTCTGCTGCTCGAATACTTAATATGGTTCCGACCAAAAGGTTAAAAAGACACCATATGAGATATGGCGTGGGAAAGTTCCTAATTTGTCTTACTTGAAGATCTGGGGTTGTGAGGATCTCGTGGAACGAGACATGCCGAACAAACTTGAGCCCATATCTATCAAGTATATGTGCATTACTATTTTACTTCCCAACTGAGAACAAATTGTTGTTACTCGGTATGCTGAGTTTCTTGAGAACACTCTCATTTCACAAAGCAAGTGGGAGCACTATAGACTTTGACAAGATTCAAAGTGAATATACACAACCTTCTGGTAACACTAGCAAGTATCATTATGGGCTGGACATATAGATGTTGGACCACAGGATGATGTTGTTCCCATTCGTAGGTCCGCAAGGACATCTCATGCACCTGAACGATATAGATTTATGTCGATACCGAGGAGCAAAGTTTCGAGGATCATAATGAACCCCCTAACTATCAAGTTGCATTATCGAATTTTGAATTCGAAAAATGACTTGAAGCTATGAATGCGAAAATGTAATCCATGATAGACAACCAAGTTTTGAACTTGATTGATCTTTCTCAAAACAGTAAGACTGTTGACATGGATGAGAATATACACACCTATAAATCTCTTCTAGTAACAAAAGGTTACACTCAATCCTACTGGATTGAAAATGATGAAACCTTCTCGCTTGTTACTAAAGACATTAGGATTCTTACAGCCAAAGTAGTGTACTATGACTATGAGATTTGGTTAATGATGTAATCAAAACGTTTGTTTCACCTAAAACCCAAATTGAGCATGTGTATATATGAAAGCTAGTGGGAGCGTTGTCGTTTCTCAAGTCATACATGCTGATGTGTCACTCATGTGAAACAATTTACCAATGCTACAAGATGAAAATCGGTTAATTGGCTTGGAAAATGTTTTGACATGAAGGATTGTAGGGATACGACATACATACTTGGAGTAAAGATCTATAATGATAGATCAAAGCGGTTAATTGGTTTAAGTCATAGTGCTTACATTGACAAAATTCTAAACGGTTTAGAATAATACTCCCAAACGAGGAAGTCCTTGTATGCCACACAATTTAAATTTGAGTGAGACTCAAGGACCTTCCACACCTGATGTGGTGAAGCGAATGAATGTAATCCCCTATGAATCGGCTATTCCATTCATCATGTACGCTGTAAGGAGCACTAGGCCAAATGTAACGTCCTTAAGGGACCTTACTAGAAAATACCGACAGAATCCATGAGAGAGTCACTGGATTGCTGTTAAGAACACATTGAAGTATTTTGAAATACTGGATATATGTTCGTCGGATATGGTGGAGATACCGAACTGAAACTAAGTATACTTGCTATACTTATGTTGGTTTTGAAATAGGTCGTGATGACGCTAGATCCTATTTACGAGGGTTCACTACATTCGAATATTATCGAGATATGTGAAATTCGTACTCTTAAAGTTCAAACAGATAACTAACTAGCTAACGTTTCATCGAACTCAATGTCTTGTACCAAACATATTGAATATGAATGGAACGTTGGATTTCGACAAGCTAGTAGTTTCATGTAAATCTGTTTTAGTATTTGGATAATGGAACTGCGAGCAGTTAATATTGGAATAAATTGATATATTTGAAATGATCGTTTTTATATGAATATCTACTATGTTCTATATTTGCATGTTTATATCCTTGAATATTTACTGCGTTTTATATTCTAAATTGTCCATTGTCATATTAACAATATGGGAATATTATTAAGACAAATCTGAGGGCATTGATGACATCATCTTAGTATGACTAAGGATGATGAAATCAAACTCACATGTTGTTCATTGAGATGCACAATTGGACTGACCCAACCCATGAGAAATCACTTCCTGGATTTATGTCACAAGTGAATCTCACAAAGGCTTTGTCGCTTATCCTCTGACTTGAGATGCAAGTTGGTTTGTGTGTGGAGTGCCAAACTTTGATGTGGTTAAACGATGACCTGAATAAGGCTGCTATAACAACCATCTTCAAGTTTGATATTAAGCGTATATCAAACACGTGTAGTCAATAAAGAATTTGTTCCTCCACATGTTTGGATAAGATACTACTGGGCCCCTCGATGATTTGAATAGATGCTTGTACGGCCGTACCCAAAGGTAATCAAGATGAATCTTGATTGGTTTGGTAATCTACTTCAATGTATAGATCGATAAACAGAATCGTTGAAATTTTAGATTGACATTAATCCTTGTCTAAAATTCAACATGGTATCAGTAACAAAAGGATAACCGATTGAAAAACTTTAAACCTGGACTTTTTTGAAACTCACTCATGTACTTCTAGGGGCATTGGCGGGTTGCTAGACTCTAACCTTTGCTTGTATAACTACTTGATTGTTATGACGTGCGCAAGTGGGAGCTGTTGGAATATGCTTCGCGTTCATAACATATAGTTATATGGCTAGACGTATGTGAGCCTAAAGGGTCACACACTTATACACCAAACACAAATTAATATATATAATATAATTAGTGTAATTATATTATTTATATAAACTATGATTACTTGGCTAGTTATGTTTTAATTAATTGTTAAGTTAAAACGTATTAGTGAGTAATCTAAAGAATCAAAAGTACAAGGGGCTAAGTGTCATATCTCATAACTTGTAATTATGGATATATACTTAGATTAGGGAGCAAGAAGGAAAAACCCTAATCTCTCCCACTCCCAACATACGGCCGCATATCAAAATAACAAAAACAAGAAAAGTTGTTGGTGTGGTTTTTTTTTGCTCGTGCGCACAAACAGAAAGAAAAGAAAAAGATTCTTTATTTGGTTTTTGCATTTGGACGTTCAAAGAAGAATTTATATTCTTTTGATTCTTGCTCAAGGGACTAGCATCCTATTTGGTGTTTTTGATATGGTGTAGTGTAGGTATCATTAGAGAATTCTACCTTGAATTCTTGGAGTTCTTCATCCTCATTCATTGGTGTAGTCAAAGGCTTCAAGGGTATGATTTTCATCCTAACTCTTTGATTATTTATGCTTAATTACTTCGTCAATATGTAGATCCGTTATTAGTGATTTATTCATTATTTCCGCTGCGTGTTTCTTTGATTAAACCGTAAATCACTAACAAGTTGTAGTATTAAAATGTGTTTCTTGTTTATGTGGAAAAGATGACGATGCTCTAGGCAAGTAGAATCCAAACCAATTTGGATTCTTAAGTTCTACATTTGTATATAGAACTATCGTTTGAATTAGGATCATGCATATTAATTTCAAATATACATACAAGGAATAGTTATAAAAACATGTTATTTAATAAAACAAAATATCATAATCCATAATAGTTTGAATAACTCATTATTCAACAAACGATAAAGCTAAACAATACATAATTGACAATTGTTCAAAACAATAATTAACGCATTAGGAAGGATTAGATCACAGCTTCCATTCTCTTAGCTTTCTAATTTACTTTTAATCTTGCACATTTGTGTAAATGTGAGTTCCACAACTAGGGTCAAACACTTAAGATTTATTATGAAAAGTATAGAGTTCTATAATGAAGGTACCTAATGTGCTAGCCAGAACACATTTGTCCTTCATCAACTCCGCCAAGTAGGCAGGACAGTTCCTCCTTCAATGGTCGGTTTCATCGCAATTATGGCCAGAAATATCCTTTACAGGGTGCTCATTTTTAGCATGTAGGGGAATCATAGGTTTGGAAAAGTAAACTAGTTTACCCTTACCTAGACACTAGTCTTGTTCTTGCGGTTTTACCTTCCCTGATTGCTAGAAAAGAATTGGGTAACCTTTGCTCAACCAGTTTTACTATAGCATGTTATTCACCAATTGTCTTCCCCGTGTTATGTACTTTTAAAACTCTTTTCAAACTGGTGTTAGTCCTTCGACAGTGAGGTAAGAATCAAGCTCATTCCAAGAAGTTGTGGCAGTGGGTAACCAAGACGTTCTATTTGATCAAGATAGCATTTCATAATCAAGATGTAAGTGCTAACTGATTTAACGTCCTCCTGCTTGTAAGCGTGGAATGCTTTAACTGTTTCGAACAGCTCATGTTCTGCTTGTTGTTGAAATATCATTTTCAACTCGCTCAACGTGTGATATGCTGTGACTTCCTCGAAGTTCTTTCGGATCTCGGGGTTCATGCTCACAAGCACAGGAGTAGCGATTTCTTGGTGTTCGTTAAACGTTTCAGTAAAGGCTTGACGAACAACATCAGAAGCATTGGCAGGAAGTGCGTCAAGTAAGGCCTCTTATAGGTGTATCAACTTGTTCTCATTTCTGAGGACAATCCTTAGAGTTCGATATTAGTCGATTTCAGTTTTCAAGAACTGATTTTTAGAGTACAGATACTTAGGTTTTGATTTGTTGTTGTTATCTGTATAACACACATCAGTTGATCTGCTAGTGATGATAGATCCAATAGGTAGGTGACGATCAACAATTGCATTACAAGTGCAACTCTTAGAGTTATGGGACTTCATGACACCTAGTGAACGAGCATCTATGGTCAAGTGGCATGTTTGTCGCATCTTCGCCTCGTGTCAAGGTCTCACCGTTAACTCGATTAAGTCATCCCATGTGAACTCGTGTCAAAATAAATCTAGGTCTCACGCGTAGACAATAATGACCTCGGATCTAAACTCAAACCACGTCTCACGTGAATTTAAAAATAGAAGCAAGTGATTTCAACCAATTGGACGGCGTGACTTAAATTTTAGGTATGAAATTTTAAGAAAAAATTTATTTAAGATATGAATGAATCATGTACTTCATTCATACCACTTCATAAGTCGATTTAATAAGCAGTAAAAATGTTTTAGCGATTATTAAATTATAAGTTTCAAATCATATTTAAACTTTTGTATTAATCTCATAAACAAGTTTAGATTAAAGAATAATCATTAGTGATTAACAAGTAATCAGAGATGATTAAAATGTTGGATGTTTTAATGTTTGTGTTTCAAAAATCATATTTTTAGTTGTTTATTATTTGTATCATATAGAAATTATGTCACAACCACAAACATAAAATAAAACATGCAACACAATTTGTGCAAAACCTCGACCGATGATAACCTAAGTTCGGTCACGTGAGTCATCACAACGGACCGAAGGGTCAAGCTAGGGGATGGGCCAACATGAACCCGAGCGGGCCTACATAAACCCAATGGGCTCCCACTTACTCCAAGTCAATCATGAGTAAGTAGAGCCCAACCAATGTGAAAATGCAATCTGTCCAAAACATCCAGCAGCGCCTGAAGTGAAATTCGGCCTAGAAGATGACATTTCCAGTCTTCCCGGCCTTCTGGAAAGTTGTAGATCTATGAGTTGCGGAAATTTTGGCGGTGGTTTTAGGGCCAAACGAGTTTCCAATCTCCGGGAAAGTCTATTTTCGTGCAGCTGCGCAGGAGATGCCGAAAATTGATGTTTTTTCTTCATATTTTCTTCAACTTTAGTCAACAAATTACAAGATAAAAAGGAAATAAAATATAACTATTCTAATACTTTTACAATTGAAATTTGCCCCAAACAATGGCACCAAAGAAAAGAAAGAATAAAATAAAAAATTACAACAATTAGCCAAAACACGGCTTTCCCAAAAACAACCAAACATTCAAACAAATCACATTCAATCACAAACGGTCTAGGTTTTCATCGGTTTTGCACAATCAAGCAACAATTGACAAGGCTTTGGCTTGGAATATGGCAAAAATACATGTTTTGTCATATGAAAAATAAACAATTAATTGAAAAAACCAAGCCAAATTAAAATAAAAAATTCAATAAAACAAGATTAATTTTTTATTAATGTTTTTGTAACTAGTAGCAATTAGGGTTCCAAAAAATCAAATTTGTAACCCCATATTCAAAATAAAAATTCGAAAAATAAAAAACAAAGAACCCTAGGGTTCTTTCTTTTCTGTTCGCATGCCTCTAGGGGCCAAAAAATTCGGTTTTTGCTACTTTTTACAAAAAACTTGCTAATTAAATCATCAATATGATGACTCGTGATACCACTATTAGTGATTTACGGTTTAATCAAGTAAAACGCAGCGGAAAATAATTTAATAAATCACTAATAACGGATCTAAATATTGACAATCTAATTAAGCAATAAAGATAAAGATTTTAGTATGAAAATCATACCCTTGAAGCCTTTGATTACACCAATGAATGAGGATGAAGAACTCCGAGAATTCAAAGTAGAATTCCTCTAATGGTATCCACACTACACCATATCAAGAACACCAAATAGAATGCTAGTACCTTGAGCAAGAAATCAAAAGAACATTTATTCTTTGGACGTCGAACTGCACAAACCAATTAGAATTTCTTTCTTCAGTGTTTGTGCGTACAAATCAAAAGTAAACGCACCAACTTTTTTTGTTTCTTTTTGGTTTTGGATGTGCGGCCGTGAGGGAGGGGCAAGGGAGGATTAGAGTTAAGGTCAATTTTTTCTTGCTCCCTAATATAAGTATATATTCCCTAATTACAAGTTAGGAGATATGACACTTAGCCCCTTGTACTTTTGATTCTTTATGATTACTCACTAATACGTTTTAATTTAACAACTAATTAAAACATAACTAGGCAAGTAATCATAGTTTATATAAATAATATAATTACCATAATTATATTATATATATTAAATGGTGTTTGGTGTATAAGAGTGTGACCCTTTAGCTCACATGCGTCTAGCCATATAACTATATGTCATGAACTTAAAGCATATTCCAACAGTATTTGGTGTACATAACCCATACGAATGGCCCGTGAACCATTATAAATGACCAATAACCTATAAGTATCCATGTTAGACCGTTATTAGTGTGAATAACCCATATGAACGACCCGTGAACCAATATAACCACTAGCTATGACCAATAACCTATAAGTATCCATGTTAAACCGTATTTGGTGTCCATAACACATACGAATGGCCCGTGAACCATTATAACCATTAGCTATGACCAATAAACTATAAGTATCTATGTTAAACCGTAATTGGTGTCCGTAACCCATACGAATGGCTCGTGAATAAATATAACCACTAGCTATGACCAATAACATATAAGTATCCATTTTAAACACTAATTAGTGTACATAACTCTTATGACTTTCCCGTCAACCATTATAACCACTAGCTATGACCAATAACCTATAAGTATCCATGTTAAACCACAATAGTTGTCCATAACCCGTACGAATGGCCCGTGAACCAATATAACCACTAGCTATGACCAATAACCTATAAGTACCCATGTTAAACCGTAATTGGTGTCCATAACCCATACAAATGGCCCGTGAACCATTATAACTGACCAATAACCTATAAGTATCCATGTTAGACCGTAATTGGTGAAAATAACCCATATGAATGACCCGTGAACCATTATAACCACTAGCTATGACCAATAACCTATAAGTATTCATGTTAAACCGTATTTGGTGTCCATAACACATACGATTGGCCCGTGAACCATTATAACCATTAGCTATGACCAATAAACTATAAGTATCCATGTTAAACCGTAATTGGTGTCCGTAACCCATACGAATGGCCCGTGAACAAATATAACCACTAGATATGACCAACAACCTATAAGCATCTATTTACATCGTAATTAGTGTACATAGCTCATACGAATTGCTCGTCAACCATTATAACCACTAGCTATGACCAATAACCTATAAGTATCCATGTTAGACCGTAGTTGGTGTACATAACCCATACGAGTGACCCATGAACCATTATAACCACTAGGTATGACCAATAACCTATAAGTATCCATGTTAAACCGTAATTGTTGTCCGTAACCCATACGATTGGCCCGTGAACCATTATAACCACTAGCTATGACTAATAACCTATTAGTATCCCTTTTAAACCTTGATTGGTATCCATAACAGATACGTATGGCCCGTGAACCATTATAACCATTAGCTATGACCAATAAACTATAAGTATCCATGTTAAATCGTAATTGTTGTCCATAACCCATACAAATGGTCCGTGAACCAATATAACCACTAGCTATGACCAATAACCTATAAGTATCCATGTTAAACCAGAATTGGTGTCCATAACCCATACGTATAGCCGATGAACCAGTATAACCACTAGCTATGACCAATAACCTATAAGTATCCATGTTAAACCGTATTTGGTGTCCATAACACATACGAATGGCCCGTGAACCATTATATCCATTAGCTATGACTAATAAACTATAAGTATACATGTTAAACCGTAATTGGTGACCGTAACCCATACGAATGGCTCGTGAACAAATATAACCACTAGCTATGACCAATAACCTATAAGTATCTATTTACACCGTAATTAGTGTACATAACTCATACGAATTGCCCGTCAACCATTATAACAACTAGCTATAACCAATAACCTATAAGTATCCATGTTAAACCGTAATTGGTGTCCGTAACCCATACGAATGGCCCATGAACCATTATAACCACTAGCTATGACCAATACCCTACAAGTACCCCTTTTAAATCTTGATTGGTGTCCATAAGAGATACGTACGGCCCGTGACCATTATAACCATTACCTATGACCAATAAACTATAAGTATCCATGTTAAACCGTAGTTGTTGTCCATAACCCATACGAATCGCCCGTGAACCAATATAACCACTAGTTATGACCAATAACCTATAAGTATCCATGGAAAAAAAGTATCTTGAAATAGTCGAGTTAGTAGCCTGCTTTGACCCACTTCCTTAGCTACCGAGCTTCAAACCCCTAATATGATATTGAACTGACTGACTTACTTGCTTAACGCGTCTGTTCTGTCTGGAAAGCCAAAGACTAACATAGGTGCTTCATATACCGAACATTCATGAATACAGATTGAGAGAGATGGTGGCCCAAACCTAGGTTGTGACGCTTCCTCTTGAGTACACAATTCAGACTTGAAGTTCGTTTACACATACGAATGACACGTGAACCATTATAACTGACCAATAACTTATAAGCATCCATGTTAGACCGTAATTGGTGTAAATAACCCATATGAATGACCCGTGAACCATTATAACCACTAGTTATGACCAATAACCTATAAGTATCCATGTTAAACCGTATTTGGTGTCCATAACACATACGAATGGCCCGTGAACCATTATAACCATTAGCTATGACCAATAAACTGTTGCAATATGTTTCACGTACATGACACATAGTTATATGGCTAGACGCATGTGAGCCTAAAGGGTCACACACTTATACACCAAAGACCATTTAATATATAATATAATTAGGGTAATTATATTATTTATATAAACTATGATTACTTGGTTAGTTATGTTTTAATTAATTGTTAAGGTAAAACGTATTACTGAGTAATCATGAAGAATCAAAAATACAAGGAGTGTCATATCTCATAACTTGTATTATGGATATATACTTAGATTAGGGAGCAAGAAAGATTAACTATAATCTCTCCCACTCCCAACACACGGCCACAAATCACAATTGAAATGGAAGATGTTGGTGTTTTCCTTTTTGTTTCGTACGCACAAAACCATAAAAATATACTTCCTCCTTTTTTAAAATTGTTTCCATACGGATACAAATGATGAGAAAAACTCATTCTTGTTTTTTCCGTCAATTCGGAAACATGGTTTGATTTTGATTCTCTTAGCAAGGGACTAGCATCCTAATTGGTGTACTTGTTAAGGTGTAGTGTGGATACTATTAGAGGAATTCAACATTGAATTTTTGAAGTTCTTCATCCTCATTCGTTGGTGTAATCAAAGGCTTTAAGGGTATGGGTTCTACATACTAATCTCTTTGATTTTCATGCTTAATTATATTGTCAATATGTAGATCCGTTATTGGTGATTTATATTATTATTTCTGCTGCGTTTTACTTGATTAAACCGTAAATCACTAACAGTGGTATCACGAGTCATTATATTGATGATTTAATTAGCAAGTTCTTTGTAAAAAGTAGCAAAAAAATCATATTTTTTGGCCTAATGGTTGCGCCGATCGGCAAAGAACCTTTGATTTTCTGGAACCCTACTTGCTACTAGTTACAAAAACTTAAAATAAAAAAATTAATCTTGTAAATTGAGTTTTTTTTTTATTTGGCTTGGTTTTTTATTTTAATGGTTAATTTTCATATGGCAAAACATGTATTTTTGCCATATCCCAAGCCAAAACCTTGTTCAAATGTTGATTGATTGTGCAAAACCGATGAAGACCTAGACCCATTTTGTGTTGTGAATGAATGTGTTGCGATTGATTGTTGTTTGGAAAAGCCGTGTTCGGCTCTTGTTGTAATTTTAATTTTAATTTATTTTTGGGGCCAATTTTTGGGGCAAATTTCAATTGTAAATGTATTAAAACAAGTATTAATTGACGCGCTACGCTGCGTATGTTTAAGCTAGTATTTATCATGTTTAATGAATTTTTATTGTATTTCGCTTTTGATTATTTTTAGTTGCTTTAACCTGATTCAAGGTGGATTTACATTTTTTATTTTATATAGCTAGTCTGTTGGATATATTTTTAAATGAATGATTTTTTGTATTAATATACACGAAACAAAAGTTAATGCTTACATCTAAAATTTCATAGTTCGTATGCATCCCAATAGCACGTGTTCTAATATGCAATTTCATTACTAATTGTAGGAGGCATTAGTGTCAATGTTCAATAACAATCGCATCATCATGGAGAAGAAGGTAATCTGGGATTCAACTTTTCATCTAATGTAATATAGCAAGGGGGAAAATCTAATTTTTTAGCAATAAAAACTAATAAAGTACTTTAAACAAAATAACTAAATAAATTTTAGGGGTTTAACGTTTAAAACATAAAAAAATATAAGAAAAATGCTGAAAATTGGCTTCAGGTCAATGATTAAAAAAATATTTTAGGCTTAAAGAAATTATAAATTAACTAATAAAACCATCCCATGAATTTTATTAACCACCCTTAAATAGTTATGCTTATTTAGTTGTACATTATTTATTTTAAATATCTTTAATCATTTCCCTAAGCAAAACTCAAAATATAAATAGAAATATCTTGTTTAGTAATAAAATATAAATAAAATATACTCCCACCAACCCACAAAAAAGTTTATATTTTCCCTATAAATTTTATCCCACAAAAAAATTTACATTTCTCAAATATGAGGGACCACTTAATAAAATCCTATTATTTTCATATATTTTACCACTAACTTTCTCCTATAAGCAATTTATCTTTCCAAATAACCTTATATTTTAATCAAAAATATCATAGAAGACCTCATTACTAACTATCATCTATGTACTTGTGCCCAAGAGAAATGTAAACTTCTTTGTGGGACGGGGGGAGTATTAGATAAGTTTAAAAGTATAACTTTTAATAGTTTTGGACTTCAAAAATAAAAGTACAAAAGTTTAGGATATAGCATAATAATAGGTGCCTGATGGTCAAATTTAAAAACTTGAAATAAAAGGGCCTCATTGAGAATTTAGAAGTTACACGTGCCATACTGCCATATCATTTGTTGCCAAATTTCACATTTTCTTTTTATTTAACTATTTTGTTTTTCAACCAATAGATAGTGTGTGAACAGTACCATTGAATCATAACTTTCTCCTAAAAATATTTTTTCTTTCCAAATAACCTTATATTTTAATCAAAAATATCATAGAAGACCTCACTACTAACTATCATCTAAGTACTTGTCCCCAAAAGAAATGTAAACTTCTTTGTGGGACGGAGGGAGTATTAGATAAGTTTAAAAGTATAACTTTTAATAGTTTTGGACTTCAAAAATAAAAGTACAAAAGTTTAGGATATAGCATAACAATAGGGGCTTGATGGTCAAATTTAAAAACTTGAAATAAAAGGGCCTGAATGAGAATTGAGAAGCTACATGTGCCATACTGTTGCCAAATTTCACATTTTCTTTTTATTTAACTATTTTGTTTTTCAACCAACGGATAGTGTGTGAATAGTACCATTGAATCACAATTGTACTATAAGAGGAATAGTTGTATTTTTATTACTTTTATCACTTGTAATTTGTTGACCAAGAATGAAGAAAAAAGTGAAGAAAAATAAGATTTTCGGCACCTCCTGCGCAGCTGTACGAAAAACTGAACTGTAGGAGTTCCCGAACTCCGTTGGACCTGAAACCACCGCCAACATTTCCGTATCTCAAAGATCTAGACAAGTCAAGAAGGTCGGGAATACTAAAACTGGCGTCTTCTAGGGCGAATTTCACTCTGAACGAAGCAGAAACGTTTGGACAGATTCTTCACTTCACTGTTTTGGGTAATTTTGGGTTCTACTTGCTCTTGGAGCGAGTGGGAGCCCACTGGGTTTATGTTGGCCCGTTCGGGTTCATGTTAGCCCGTCCCCTAGTATGACCCTTCGGTCCGTCGTGATAACTCACGTGACCGAACTTAGGTTATCATCGGTCGAGGTTTTGCACAAATTGTGTTGCATGTTTTATTATATGTTTGTGGTTGTGACATAATTTCTATATGATACAAATAATAAAACAATTAAAAATATGATTTTTGAACACAAACATTAAAACATCCAAAATTTTAATCATCTATGATTACTTGTTTATTATTGATGTTTACTCTTTAATCTAAACTTGTTTTTTGAGATTAATACAATAAGTTTAAATATGATTTGAAACTTAAAATCCATGATTATTTAATAATCCATGATTATTTAATAATCTAAACTTGTTTTTTGAGATTAATACAGTAAGTTTATCAATGACGATTATTTAATAATTCATGATTACTGTTTAATCATCAATGATTACTTGTTAATCATCCATGATTACAGTTTAATCATCTATGATTATTCTTTAATCTAAATTTGTTTTTGAGATTAATACAAAAGTTTAAATATGATTTGAAACGTATAATTTAATAATCGCTAAAACGTTTTTACCGCTTATTAAACCGACTTATGAAGTGGTATGAATGAAGTACATGATTCATTCATATCTTAAATAATTTTTTTCTTAAAATTTCATACTTAAAATTTAAGTCACGCCATCCAATTGGTTGAAATCACTTGCTTCTACTTTTAAATTCACGTGAGACGTGGTTTGAATTTAGATCCGAGGTCACTATTGTATACGCGTGAGACCTAGATTTATTTTGACACGAGTTCACATTGGATGACTTAATCAAGTTAACTGTGAGACCTTGACACGAGGCGAAGATGCGACAAACATGCCACTTGACCCTAGATGCTTGTTCACTAGGTGCCAATAAATTGTTGTTGCTAGGTATGCTGAGTTCCTTGAGAACTGTCTTATTTCACAAAGCAAGTGGGAGCACTATAGACTTTGACAAGATTCAAAGCAAAGATGCACAACCTTCTAATAACAATAGCAAATATCACAATAAGGCTGAACATATAGATGTTGGACCACATGATGATATTGTTCCCATTCATAGACGCGCAAGGACACCTCATGCACCTGAACGATATAGATTTATGTCGATGCTGAGGAGCAAAGTTTCGAGGATCATAATGAACCCCTAACTATCAAGTTGCATTATCGAAATTTGGATTCGAAAAATGACTTGAAGCTTTGAATATGAAAATGAAATCCATGAGAGACAATAAAGCTTTGAACTTAGTTGATCTTTCTCAAAACAGTAAGACTGTTGACATGGATGAAAATATACACACCTATAAATATCTTCTAGTAACAAAAGGTTACACTCAATCCTACTGGATTGACAATGATGAAACCTTCTCGCCGTTTACTAAAGACATTAGGATTCTTATAGCCAAAGTAGTGTACTATGACTTTGAGTTTTGGTTAATGATGAAATCAAAACATTTGTTTCACCTAAATCCCAAACTGAGCATGTGTATATATGAAAGCTAGTGGGAGCATTGTCGTTTCTCAAGTCATACATGTTGATGACATGTCACTCATGTGAAACAATATACCAATGCTACAACATGAAAGTCCTAGCTTGGTAAATGTTTTGACATGAAGGATTGTAGGAATATGACATAAATACTTGGAGTAATGATCTATGATGATAGGTCAAAGCGGTTAATTGGTTTAAGTCAAAGTGCTTACATTGACAACATTCTAAAACGGTTTAGAATGGAAGGTTCCACGCGAGTATTTCCTCGTATGCAACACAATGTAAACCTGAGTGAGACTCAAGGACCTTCCACACCTGATGTGGTGAAGGGAATGAATGTAAACCCCTATGAATCGGTTATTCCATTCATCATGTATGCTGTAAGGTGCACTAGACATAATGTAACGTCCTCACGGAACCTTACTAGAAAATACCAACAGAATCCACGAGAGAGTCACTGGATTTCTATTAAGAACACATTGATGTATTTTTAAAATACTGGATTTATGTTCCTTAGTTATGGTGGAGATACCAAACTGAAACTAAGTATACTTCCTATACTTATGCTTGTTTTGAAATAGGTCGTGATGACGCTAGATCCTATTTACGAAGGTTCACTACATTCGAATGATTTATCTGAAATATGTGAAATTCGTACTCTTAAAGTTCAAACAGATAACTAACTAGCTGACTCTTTATCGAAGGCAATGTCTTATACCAAACATATTGAATATGAATGGAACACTAGACTTCGACAAGCTAGTGGTTTCATGTAAATCTGTTTTAGTAATTGAATAATGGAACGTTGAACAGTTTTTATTGGAACAAAATTGATATATTTGATATGATCGTTTTTATATGAATATCTACTATGTTCTATATTTGCGTATTTATATCCATGAATATCTACTGTGTTTTATATTCTAAACAGTCCATTGTCATATTAATAATATGAGAATATTATTAAGACAAATCTGAGGGCATTGAGGACATTATCTTGGTACGACTAAGGATCATGAAATCAAACTCACATGTTGTTCATTGTGATGCACAATTGGACTGGCCCTACCTATAAGAAATCACCTCCTGGATTTATGTCACAAGTGAAACTCACAAAGGCTTTGTCGCTTATCCTTTGACTTGACATGCAAGTTGGTCTGTGTGTGTGGAGTGTCAAACTTTTATGTGGTTAAACGCTAACCTGAATAAGGCTACTATAACAACCATCTTCAGGTTTGATATTAAGCATATATCAAACACGTGTAGTAAATAAAAAATTTGTTCCTCCACATGTTTGGATTAGATACTATTGGGCACCTCGATGATTTGAATAGATGCTTGTACGGCCGTACCCAAAGGTAATCAAGATGAATCTTGATTGGTTTGGTAATCTACTTCAATGTATAGATCAAGAAACAGAATCGTTGAAATTTTAGATTGACATTAATCCTTATCTAAAATTCAACAGAGTATCAGTAACAAAAGGATAACTGATTGAAAAACTTTGAACCTGGACTTTTCTTAAACTCACTCATATACTTCTAGGGGCATTGGCGGGTTACTAGACTCTAACCTTTGCTTGTATAACTACTTTATGTTATCACGTGCGCAAGTGGGAGCTGTTGGAATATGCTTCACGTACATGACATATAGTTATATGGCTAGACGCATGTGAGTCTAAATGGTCACACACTTATACACCAGAGACCATTTAATATATAATATAATTAGGGTAATTATATTATTTATATAAACTATGATTACTTGGCTAGTTATGTTTTAACTAATTGTTAAGGTAAAACGTATTAGTGAGTAATCATAAAGAATCAAAAGTACAGAGAGTTAAGTGTCATATCTCATAACTTGTATTATGGATATATACTTAGATTAGGGAGCAAGAAAGATTAACCCTAATCTCTCCCACTCCCAATATACGGCGACAAATCACAATTGAAATGGAAGAAGTTGTTGTGGTTTTCCTTTTTGTTACGTACGCACAAAACCATAAAAATACACTTCCTCCTTTTTTAAAATTGTTTCCATACGGATACAAAATATGAGAAAAACTCATTCTTGTTTTTTCCGTCGATTCGGAGGTGTGTACGTGGGTTAGAAACATAGTTTGATTTTGATTCTCTTGAGCAAGGGATTAGCATCCTAATTGGTGTTTTTGATAAGGTGTAGTGTGGATTCCATTAGAGAAATTCTACATTGAATTTTTAGAGTTCTTCATCCTCATTCGTTGGTGTAATCAAAGGCTTCAAGGGTATGAGTTCTACATACTAATCTCTTTGATTTTCTTGCTTAATTATATTGTCATTATGTAGATCCGTTATTGGTGATTTATATTATTATTTCCGCTGCGTTTTACTTGATTAAACTGTAAATCACTAACATAAACTATAAGTATCTATGTTAAACCGTAATTGGTGTCCGTAACCCATACGAATAATGGTGATTTTCGGTTAAAACAAGAATCAAAACGCAGCGGAAAGATTTAATCACCATGAACGGATCTAATATTAAATCATACAATTAAACTAATAAATAAATCAAAGAGATTGGATGAACATTTCATACCCTTGAAGCCTTTGATCTTGTAAGAATCGGATGGAGTTGGTGATAGATTGAAACCAAGTATTCAATTAGAATACCTCTAAAAGAAAGTCCACACAACACAATCAAGAACACCAAAGGAGGATGCTAGTCCTTGATTCTTGAGAGCAAAAAGAAAACAAAACACCTACAAGTGTTAGAGAGAGGGGTCGGCCAAATGGGTGGTCAATGGTGAGTTTATGGAGCCATTCAACACTCTTAATGGTGCCATAAAGACCCATCAATGATTTCCATAAACCATTGTTCCATTTGCACTCTAGTCCCTAGTCATTTGTTTCTTCCGTTTTGCTCACAATAAAGTTTCAATATTAACAATTAATATTAAACTTATTATACACAAGCTTATAGCTTATATATTAATAATTAATGTAATTACACTAATTACACTAATTATATAATGGTGTTTAGTGTTTAAGTGTGTGACCCTTTAGGCTCACAAACAACTAGCCATATAACTATATGTTATACGCGTGAAGCATATTCCAACAGCTCCCACTTGCGCACGTGATAACATCAAGTAGTTATACAAGCAAAGGTTAGAGTCCAGCAACCCGCCAATGCCCCTAGGAGTATATGAGGAGTTTCATAAAATCTTTGTTAAAAGTTTTTCAAGCAGTTATCCTTTTGTTACTGATACTATGTTGAATTTTAGACAAGGATCAATGTCAATCTAAAACTTCAATGATTCTGTTTCTCGATCTATATAATGAAATATATTACCAAAACCAATCAAGATTCATCTTGATTACCTTTTGGGTGTGGCCACACATACATCTATTCAAAATCATCGAGGGGCCGAGTAGTATCTAATCCACATACGTGGAGGAACAAATTCTATATTGACTGCACGTGTCTGTCATATGCTTAATGATAAACCCGATAATGGTTGTTATAGCATCCTTATTCAGGTCAGCGTTTAACCACATCAAAGTTTGCCCCTCTACATACACAAACCAACTTGCATCTCAATGTCAGAGGATAAGTGACAAAGCCTTTGTGAGATTCACTTGTGACATAAATCCAAGAAGTGATTTCTCATAGTTTGGGTCAGTCCAATCGTGCATCGTTATGAACGACATGTGAGTTTTATTTCATCATCCTTAGTCATACTAAGATAATGTCATCAATGCCCTCAGATTTGTCTTAATAATATTCCCATATTATCAATATGACAATGGACAATTTAGAATATAAAACACAATAAATATTCAAGGATATAAACATGCAAATATAGAACACAGTAGATATTCATATAAAAACGATCATATCTTCATATATCAATTTATTCCAATATAAACTGCTCACAGTTCCATTATCCAAATACTAAAACAAATTTACATGAAACTACTAGCTTGTCGAAGTCCAATGTTCCATTCATATTCAAGATGTTTGGTACAAGACATTGAGTTCGATAAAGCGTCAGCTAGTTAGTTATCTGTTTGAACTTTAAGTGTACGAATTTCACATATCTTGATAAATCATTCGAATGTAGTGAACCTTCGTAAATAGGATCTAGCGTCATCACGACCTATTTCAAAACCAACATAAGTTTAGCAAGTATACTTAGTTTCAGTTCAGTATCTCCACGATGACCAAGAAACATATATCCAGTACTTTAAAATACTTCAATGTGTTCTTAACAGCAATCCAGTCATCTCTCATGAATTCTGTTGGTATTTTCTAGTAAGGCCCCCTAAGGACGTTACATTTGGCCTAGTGCTCCTTCCAACGTACATGATGAATGTAATAGCCGATTCATAGGGGATTACATTCATCCGCTTCACCACATCAGGTGTGGAAGGTCCTTGAGTCTCACTCAAGTTTACATTGTGTGGCATACGAGGACTTCCTCGTTTGGGAGTACCACTCTAAACCATTTAGAATTTTGTCAATGTAAGCACTTTGACTTAAACCAATTAACCGCTTTGATCTATCATTATAGATCTTTACTTCAAGTATGTATGTCGTGTCCCTACAATCCATCATGTCGAAACATTTTCCAAGCCAGGATTTTCATCTTGTAGCATGGTATATTGTTTCACATGAGTGACATCTCATCAACATGTATGACTTGAGAAACGACAACACTCCCACTAGCTTTCATATATACACATACTCAGTTTGGGTTTTAGGTGAAACAAACGTTTTGATTTCATCATTAACCAAATTTCATAGTAGTAGTACACTACTTTGGCTATAAGAATCCTAATGTCTTTAGTAACAGGCGAGAAGGTTTCGACATTGTCAATCCAGTAGGATTGAGTGTAACCTTTTGTTACTATGAGAAATTTATAGGTGTGTATATTTTCATCCATGTCAACAGTCTTATGGTTTTGAGAAAAATAAACTAAGTTCAAAACTTGATTGTCTCTCATGGATTTTATTTTCGCATTCATAGCTTCAAGTCATTTTTTGAATTCAAAATTCGATAATGCAACTTGATAGTTAGGGGGTTCATAATGATCCTCGAAACTTGCTCCTCGGCATCGACATAGATCTATATCGTTCAGGTGCATGAGGTGTCCTTGCGGATCTATGAATGGGAACAACATCATCCTGTGGTCCAACATCTATATGTCCAGTCTCATAATGATATTTGCTAGTGTTACCAGAAGGTTGTGTATCTTCACTTTGAATCTTGTCAAAGTCTGTAGTGCTCCCACTTGCTTTGTGAAATGAGACTGTTCTCAAGAAACTCAGCATACCGAGTAACAAAAATTTGTTCTCAGTTGGGAAGTAAAATAGTAATCGAAGATATACTTGATAGATTTGGGCTCAAGTTTGTTCGGCATGTCTCGTTCCACGAGATCCTCACAACCCCAGATCCTCAAGTAAGACAAATTATTGACTTTCCCACGCCATATCTCATATGGTGTCTTTTTAACCTTTTGGTCGGAACCATATCAAGTATTCGAGCAGCAGACTTCAGTGCATGCCCCTCAAAAGGATAGTGTAAGAGTAGTAGGACTCATCATAGACCGCACCATGTCATACAGGGTCCGATATCTCCTTCCAGACGCACCATTATCTTGTGGTGTGTATGAAAGAGTGAATTGTGAGACAATCTCACGATGTGTGGGATGATCCAGAAACTCTTGACTCATGTACTTTCATCCTCAATCAGGACTGAAAGCCTTTGTTGTCTTGCCGAGTTGATTTTCTACTTTTACTTTAGAAAGCTTTGAACGTTTCAAAGATTTCATGTTTATGTCTAATCAAGTAAACATAACCATAGCGACTGATATCATTAAAGCTTCCATGTTGATGTTTAATCAAGTAAACATAACTACATCGAATGATATCATCAGTGAAAGTAGGTGGCACCTTCCCTAGTCTTAGTTCTAAAAGGGCCACATACATCATTATGTATGAGTCCAAGTAGATTTTTAGCTCTTTCGCCAACATGGGAGAAAAACTTTCTTGTTATCTTTCTATAATATACAAGAGAGGCATTTTAAATGATTCATAATCATTCGTAAAGAAGCCCGTCGAGTTGTTTATGTGGAAAAGATGACGATGCTCTAGGTTAGTAGAATCCAAATCAATTTGGATTCTTGAGTGCTACATTTGTATATAGAACTATCGTTTGAATTAGGATCATGCATATTAATTTCAAACATACTATTACAAGGAATAGTAATAAAAAATGTTATTTTTCATAAAACAAAATATCATAATCCCTTATTCAACAAACGATAAAGCTAAACAATGCATAATTGACAATTGTTCAAAACAATAATTAACGCATTAGGAAGGATAAGATCACAGCTTCCATTCATTTAGTTTTCTACTTCACATTCAATCTTGCACATTTGTGTATATGTGAGTTCCACAACTAATGTCATACACTCAAGATTTATCACGAAAAGTATGGAGTTCTATAATGAAGATACCTAATGTGCTAACCAGAACACATTTGTCCTTCATCAACTCTGCCAAGTAGGCAGGACAATTCCTCCTTCAATGGCCAGTTTCATCGTAATAATGGCAAGAAATATCCTTTGCAGGGTGCTCCTTTTTAGCAGGTGGGGGAATCGTAGGTTTGGAAAAGTAAACTAGCTTACCCTTACCTAGACTCTTGCCTTGTGCTTGCGGTTTACCTTCCCTGATTGCTAGAAAAGTATTGGGTAACCCTTGCTCAACCAGTTTTACCATAGCATGTTCAACGATTGTCTTCCCCATGCTATGTACTTTTAAAACACTTTTCAAACTGGTCATAGTCCTTGGATAGTGAGGTAAGAATCAAGCTCATTCCAAGAACTTGTGGTAAGGGGTAACCAAGACGTTCCATTTGATCAAGATAGCATTGCATATTCAAGATGTAAGTGCTAACTGATTGGCCGTCCTCCTGATTTCAAGCGTGGAATGCTTTAACTGTTTTGAACAATTCAAGTTCTGCCTTTTGTTGAAATATCATTTTCAACTCGCTTATCATGTCATATGCTGTGAGTTCCTCGAAGTACTTTCGAATCTCGGGGTTCATGCTCACAAGCATAGGAGTAGCAACTTCTTGGTGTTCGTTAAACGTTTCGGTAAAGGCTTGACGAACAGCAGCAGAATCACTGACAGGAGGTGCCTCAGGTAAGGCCTCTTATAGGTGTATCAATTGTCTCATCTCTAAGGACAATCCTTAGAATTCGATATCAGTAGATAAAGTTGATATTAGTCAGTTTCAGTTTTCAAGAACTGATTTTTGAGTGGAGATACTTAGGTTTTGATGTTGTTGTTATCTGTATAACAACCAAAGTTCAAAAAATAGTATTTTCAATAATAATTTCTTTTAATCAATTAACTACCCAATTAATTTTAATTAAAAGCTAAGATCCCATTGAGCTTCTATCACCGCATCAGTTGATCTGCTAGAGGTGATAGATCCAATAGGTAGGTGACGATCAACAATTGCATTACAAGTGCAACTCTTAGAGCTATGGGACTTCATGGCACCTAGTGAACAAGCATCTAGGGTCAAGTGGCATGTTTGTCGCATCGTCGCCTCGAGTCAGGGTCTCACCGTTAACTCGATTAAGTCGTCCAATGTGAAATCATGTCAAAATAGCTCTAGGTCTCACGCGTAGAGAATAATGACCTCGGATTTAGATTCAAACCACGTCTCACGTGAATTCAAAAATAGAAGCAAGTGATTTACAACCAATTGGACGGCGTGCTTAAATTTTAGGTATGTTAAATTTTAATTTAATAAAATTTTATTAAGATATGAATGAATCATGTACTTCATTCATACCACTTCATAAGTCTTGTAATAAACGGTAAAAACTTTTAGCGATTATTAAGTGATAAGTTTCAAATCATATTTAAACTTAGTTTAATCTCAAAATTAATTTTAGATTAAAGGTTTAATCATCAATGATTAACTAGTAATCATCAATGATTAAGGGTTTGAATGTTTTAATGTTTGTGTCTAAAAACCATTCTAATTGTTTTACTACTTGTATCTAATAGAAAAGAAAAACAACCACAAACAAAGAATAAAACATGCAACAAATTTTGTGCAAACCTCGACCGATGAAATCCTAGGTTCGGTCACGTGAGTCATCACGACGGACCGAAGGGTCAAACTAGGGGACGGGCCAACATGAACCCAAACGGGCCTACATAAACCCAATGGGCTCCCACTTGCTCCAAGACATTCTTGAGCAAGTAGAACTCAAAATTGTGAAAATATGCAATCTGCCAGAAAATTCCAGCAGACTTTGAAGTCCGAAAAGTCACTGAAGGAGTCTTCGTTGGTCTTCCCGGCCTTCTGGAAAGTTGTAGCCCACGACTTTGCAAGCATTTTAAGGTTTTGAATCGCTCACAACGGAGTCCGTATGCCTCTGGAAAACCTGTTTTCGTACAGCCCTCGCTTTTGTGACGGAAATTTGTTGTTTTCTTCATTAGTCTTCAATATTTTTTTGTCAACAATTTATAATAAAAAGATAAAATAAATACAATCTATTCTATTACTTTTACATTACAAATTGCCCCAAAAATGGTACCAAAAATAAAAGAAAGAAATGAAACAAATTACAACAATTAAGCCAAAAAACAAGGCTTTTCCCAAAACAACCAAACAACCAAACATCAACCACATTCATTCACAAACGGTCTAGGCTTTCATCGGTTTGCACAAACAAGCAACAATTGACAAGGCTTTGGCTTGGGATATGGCAAAAATACATGTTTTGCCATATCAACAAAATGGAATTAAAAATTAAATTCCAAGCCAAATAATCAAAAAAATACAATAACAAGATTAATGTTTTTGATATGATTTTGTAACAAGTGCAACAGGGTTCCAAAAATACCATATTTTAACCCATATTTTTATAAAAATCCGAAAATAAATTAAAAAACCCGTAGGGTTTTTGTTTTTGTCCGATCGGAATTTTTTTTAAAAACACAAAAAAGATTGGTTTTTGCCACTTTCCACAAAATCTAGCTAATTATATGATTAATATAATGACTCGTGATACCACTAATGGTGATTTTCGGTTAAAACAAGAATCAAAACGCAGCGGAAGGATTTAATCACCATGAACGGATCTAATATTAAATCATACAATTAAACTAATAAATAAATCAAAGAGATTGGATGAACATTTCATACCCTTGAAGCCTTTGATCTTGTAGGAATCGGATGGAGTTGGTGATGGATTGAAACCAAGTATTCAATTAGAATACCTCTAAAAGAAAGTCCACACAACACAATCAAGAACACCAAAGGAGGATGCTAGTCCTTGATTCTTGAGAGCAAAAAGAAAACAAAACACCTACAAGTGTTAGAGAGAGGGGTCGGCCAAATGGGTGGTCAAGGGTGAGTTTAAGGAGCCATTCAACACTCTGAATGATGCCATAAAGACCCATCAATGATTTCCATAAACCATTGTTCCATTTGCACTCTAGTCCCTAGTCATTTGTTTCTTCCATTTTGCTCACAATAAAGTTTCAATATTAACAATTAATATTAAAATTATTATACACAAGCTTATAGCTTATATATTAATAATTAATGTAATTACACTAATTACACTAATTATATAATGGTGTTTAGTGTTTAAGTGTGTGACCCTTTAGGCTCACAAACAACTAGCCATATAACTATATGTTATATGCGTGAAGCATATTCCAACAATGAATGGCCCGTGAATAAATATAACCACTAGCTATTACCAATAACCAATAAGTATCCATTTTAAACCTTAATTAGTGTACATAACTCATACGAATTCCCCGTCAACCATTATAACCACTAGTTATGACCAATAACCTATAAGTATCCATGTTAAACCGTAATTGTTGTCCATAACCCATACGAATGACCCGTGAACCAATATAACCACTAGCTTTGACCAATAACCTATAAGTATCCATGTTAAACCGTAACTAGTGTCCATAAACCATACGAATGGCCTTTGAACCATTACAAGTGACCAATAAGCTATAAGTATCCATGTTAGACCATAATTGGTGTAAATAACCCATATGAATGTCTCGTGAACCATTATAACCACTAGCTATGACCAATAACCTATAAGTATCCATGTTAAACGGTATTTGGTGTCCATAACACATACGAATGGCCCGTGAACCATTATAACCATTAGCTATGACCAATAAACTATAAGTATCCATGTCAAACCGTAATTGGTGTCCGTAACCCATACGAATGGCCCATGAACAAATATAACCACTAGCTATGACCAATAACCTATAAGTATCTATTTACACCGTAATTAGTGTACATAACTCATACGAATTTCCCGTCAACCATTATAACCAGTAGCTATGACTAATAACCTTAAAGTATCCATGTTAGACCATAACTGATGTACATAACCCATACGAATGACACATGAACCATTATAACCACTAGGTATGACCAATAACCTATAAGTATCCATGTTAAACCGTAATTGTTGTCCGTAACCCATACGAATGGCCCGTGAACCATTATAACCACTAGCTATGACCAATAACCTATAAGTATCCCTTTTAAACCTTGATTGGTGTCCATAACAGATACGTATGGCCCGAGAACCATTATAACCATTAGCTATGACCAATAAACTATAAGTATCCATGTTAAATCGTAATTGTTGTCCATAACCCACCCGAATGGTCCGTGAACCAATATAACCACTAGCTATAACCAATAACCTATAAGTATCTATGTTAAACCGGAATTCTAGGACCCAACCACCCATATATTGTTTAATAAAATCGATAAAGACAAGATCATATACGTCATACGATTATTCTTATTAAGCACAAACGTATAAAATGTGTTCTTGGTTGCGGAATAACCAAGAACACTCCACAATGTGTTACATTTAGAATTGGGTTACCGGTGATCCACACAAATGATCAACCGGGATCCAAAAGGATGCTTAACAACTGAAGACTAAACCTCTATTTATAATGTATAGAGGTTTTACAATTAACCTTATTCTATATGTAACTCCCAATTCTAATAAGTGCATCCCTTGATTAAAGGGATTTGATTCATTACTCAAATAAGGAATGCACCATTCACGGACTGATCAGTCCGTGTACTCAGTATGAGACTGAGCTATACCGACCAACTCGGTATGAGACTGAGCTATACCGACCAACTCGGTATGAGACTGAACTATACCGACCAACTCGCTATGTGGAACTCGGTCCGTGAACTCGGTATCACCTCATACTGACCAACTCAGTATGACCAGATACCGACCAACTCGGTATGAGACGAGTTTCACTAAGATTATTTATGTAAGTTAAACTTATATATTCCTTTGTTCATCAGATTCACAAAGTAATAGGTTTGACCGGGTTTTCTACCCTAACAATCTCCCCCTATCTGATGATAACAAATGAATATGTTTAACCTAATAAATAATAACGATCTTGTCTTGTATGGTCTTCTGTTTGAGATCTTTTCATATTCTTTATTCACTAAGTACTTCAAGAAAATATATGTCACATTAACTTTTCTCCCCCACAATCATTGACTCCTCCTTAAACTGTCCGGTATATTTGAGTTGAAATGAAACATATCCCAAGAATCATTCAACTAGTAGATTTCCTCAGTTTGAAACGATTCAAATGATTGTAAAATAATATGTGACATGTACCCCCTTGAATAACTTAGTATGAACACTTTAGCTTCAAGAACTTTAGCTTCATATTAAGAGAAAATATATATCGCATTGAGTTTTTCTCCCCCTGAATCATATACTTTCACATTAAACCGTTCGGTATATTTTATCTTTGACTTGAAACCCCACCAAAGAATCAATCAACTTATGGATTTCCTTAGTTTAAGATGATTTTATATGATTATAAAGAGAAAAACATGTGAAACATACTCACTTGAAAAATTCAGCTTTCAGAATTTCGTTTCTCTAATTTTGCAGTAACTTCAAAAAATCATATCTCCATGTAGAATCTTCTGATCATTATGAATTTTTTACACAACATACCTATACCTGTCTTCAACATCATATCCAAAAATCATAAGGATCCAACGGTTGAAACCATCACAGCAGTCTCATACTGACCACTCAGTATGAGACACTCAGTATCAGAAAACCAGCAACTTTGAAAATATGTATCTCTCAATATATGTTCCTGATCAGTCTGAAATTTTGATACCGAGTAAATGTATGTGTTATGGATATCATATCTAAAATTCATGAAGATTCAACGGTTACAAAAGATATAATAGCCGTTTTATCACAGTTGCGCAGAATTAAAAACATACCATAAATATTCGTCAATAATCTTCAAAAATATATATCTCTTAATTAACGATTCCTTTTGAAGATCTGATCGGTGAAAACATTAAATACATTATGGTGAACCTTCAGTTAAAATTTCACGCTCATTCGTTGTTTGAAGAAGGAGAGCCAATTTTTCTTCCATGGCTGCCCATCAGGTAAGGAATAAAAAACAAAATATATGACATGATGCGCCTACCATATCGCTCTATGCGAATCTTCAAATACAAAACTGAACGGTCAGATTGTGTGTCTGTGTGTTGAGAACATCCTGTTCAAATTTCACACATATTCGACTGTTAACGAAGGAGATCCGGCATTTCTTCTACCCGTGCGCAGAAAATGACGAAAATTTTGCATAGTTCTTCTTTATGAAAAGACTTGATCTTCAACAATATATAGGGTTAAAAGATCATCAAAGTTGTAGATAACTTTGAACCGCTCTGATACCAATTGTAGGACCCAACCACCCATATATTGTTTAATAAAATCGATAAAGACAAGATCATATACGTCATACGATTATTCTTATTAAGCACAAACGTATAAAATGTGTTCTTGGTTGCGGAATAACCAAGAACACTCCACAAAGTGTTACATTTAGAATTGGGTTACCGGTGATCCACACAAATGATCAACCGGGATCCAAAAGGATGCTTAACAACTAAAGACTAAACCTCTATTTATAATGTATAGAGGTTTTACAATTAACCCTATTCTATATGTAACTCCCAATTCTAATAAGTGCATCCCTTGATTAAAGGGATTTGATTCATTACTCAAATAAGGAATGCACCATTCACGGACTGTCGGTCCGTGTACTCAGTATGAGACTGAGCTATACCGACCAACTCGGTATGAGACTGAGCTATACCGACCAACTCGGTATGAGACTGAACTATACCGACCAACTCGCTATGTGGAGCTCGGTCCGTGAACTCGGTATCACCTCATACTGACCAACTCAGTATGACCAGATATCGACCAACTCGGTATGAGACGAGTGTCACTAAGATTATTTATATAAGTTAAACTTATATATATTCCTTTGTTCATCAGATTCACAAAGTAATAGGTTTGACCGGGTTTTCTACCCTAAGAAAAAGATAAGAGCTAACAGACTGTCCCTCCTCTTGCTTACAAGCATGGAAGGCTTTGACCGTGTCAAAGAGTTCCTGATCAGCTTGCTTTTGATACGTGGTTTTTAGTTCACGCATCATAACAAATGCAGTTAGGTCCTCGTGATTCTTTTGAATATCGGGGGTCATGCTCACTAGCATAAGGGAAGCGACCTCTTGCTGTTCGTTAAACCTTTTAGTATAGGCCGCACGAACAGGAGCGGTGGCATTAGCAGCGGGGGCAGGGGGCAACGCCTCTTCCAAATGGTGGTATTTGTGTTCGGCCCTAAGGACAATCCTTAGGTTACGAGCCCAATCAACAAAATTCGATCCATCAAGTTTGTCCTTATCGAGAACGGAGCGAATGGTGTTGTTTGATAGGGTTTGATTGTTTGTAGTCATCTACAAAATTACAAAGTTCATTAATTAGTATTTTCAATAATTAATTTCTTTTAATAAATTAACTACCCAGTTAATTTTAATTAAAAGCTAAGATCCCATTGAGCTTCTATCATCGCATCAGTTGATCTGCTAGAGATGACAGATCCAATAGGTAGGTGACGTTCAAAAATTGCATTACACGTGCAACTCTTAGAGGTATGAGACTTCATGGCACCTAGTGAACAAGCATCTACGGTCAAGTGGCATGTTTGTCGCATCTTCGCCCGAGTCAAGGTCTCACCGTTAACCCGATTAAGTCATCCAATGTGAAATCATGTCAAAATAGCTCTAGGTCTCACGCGTAGAGAATAATGACCTCGGATCTAAATTCAAACCACGTCTCACGTGAATTCAAAAGTAGAAGCAAGTGATTTGCAAACGATTGGACGGCGTGACTTAAATTTTAGGTATGGAAAAAATTTTGTTATAAAATTTTATTAAGATATGAATGAATCATGTACTTCATTCATACCACTTCAGAAGTCGGTTTAATAAGCGGTAAAAACAATTAGCGATTATTAAATTATAAGTTTCAAATCATATTTAAACTTTTGTATTAATCTCAAAAACAAGTTTAGATTAATTTCGTAATCATAGATGATTGAACTGTAATCATCGATGATTAAACAGTGATCATAAGTGATTAAGTAATAATAATCGATGATTAACAAGTAATCATTGATGATTAAAAATCATATTTTTAGTTGTTTATTATTTGTATCATATAGAAATTATTTCACAACCACAAACATATAATAAAACATGCAACACATTTTGTGCAAACCTCGACCGATGAAATCCTAGGTTCGGTCACGTGAGTCATCACGACGGACCGAAGGGTCAATCTAGGGGACGGGCCATCATTAACCCAATGAGCTCCCACTTGCTCCAAGACATTCTTGAGCAAGTAGAGACCAAAACTTGTGAAAAATTGCAATCTGCCAGAAAATCCCAGCAGACTTTGAAGCTCGAAAAGTCACTGAAGGAGTCTTCGATAGTCTTCCCGGCCTTTTGGAAAGTTGTAGCCCACGACTTTGCAAGCATTTTAGGCTTTTGAATCGCCCAAAACGGAGTCCGTATGCCTCTGGAAAACCTGTTTTCGTACAGCCCTCGTGTTGATGACGGAAATTTGTTGTTTTCTTCATTTGTCTTCAATTTTGGTCAACAATTTACAATAAAAAGAAACAAAGAAAGACAATCTATTCTATTACTTTTACATTACAAATTGCCCCAAAGAAATGGCACCAAAATAAAAGAAAAAATTAAAAGATTACAACCAAATTTAGCCAAAAACACGGCTTTCCCAAAACAACCAAACATTCAACAACAATCAATCACAAGGTCTAGGTTTTCATCGGTTTGCACAAACAAGCAACAATTGATAAGGCTTTGGCTTGGGATATGGCAAAAATACATGTTTTCCCTGCGGTGAAACATGCCACTGGAGGAGGAATTGTCATGCCTACCTGGCGGAGTTGATGAAGAACAAAGCCAATAAGATTGGCACATCAAGTATCTTCACAATAGAACTATATGCTTTCCCTAAGAAATCATGGGTATATGACACTGGTTGTGGAACTCACATTTGTAATACCATGTTGGGTCTAAGGGGAAGTAGAAAGCTAAACCATGGAGCTTTGGACTTGTACGTGGGCAATGGAATGCGTGCACCGGTCGAAGCTATAGGAAGCTATGATTTAATCCTTCCTAGTTGTTTAATTATTGTATTAGACAATTGTCACTATGCGCCTAGTATTACTAGGGGTATAGTATCGCTTTCTTGTTTGTGGAATAACGGTTTTATTCATACATTTACGGATTATGGTATTTCGGTTTCAAAGGATAATGTTTTTTACTTTAATGCTATTCCTCGTGATGGTATCTTTGAGATTGACATGCATAATCGTATTACAAACAATAGTTCTATTTATACGTGTAGCAATAAGAAATCCAAGTTGAATTTGGATTCTACTTACCTATGGCATTGTCGCCTTTGCCATGTTAACAAGAAACGTGTTTTAAAATTACAAAAGGATGGACTTATAAAATCAGATGATTATGAATCATTTGATAAATGTGTTTCTTGTATAGCTGGCAAAATGGCGCGCAAGCCTTTCTCCCATGTAGGCGAAAGGGCCAATGATCTACTTGGACTCATACATACCGATGTATGTGGCCCTTTTAGAACTCGAACTAGGGAAGGTGCTACATACTTCATTACTTTCACAGACGACTTTAGTCGTTATGGTTATGTTTACTTGATTAAACATAAACATGAAACCTTTGAAAAGTTCAAAGCTTTCCAAAATGAAGTAGAAAATCAACTCGGCAAGAAGATAAAAGCTCTCCGGTCTGATCGAGGAGGAGAGTACATGAGCCATGAGTTTCAAGACCATCTTAAGAATTGTGGGATTGTCTCACAATTCACTCCCCCTTATACACCACAGCATAATGGTGTATCAGAGAGGAGAAATCGCACCTTGCTTGACATGGTCCGATCGATGATGAGTCCTACCACTCTGCCTCTATCCTTTTGGGGTTATGCACTCAAATCGGCTGCTCGAATACTGAATATGGTTCCCACCAAGAAGGTTGAAAAGACACCATATGAGATATGGCATGGGAAAGTCCCAAACTTGTCTTACTTGAAGGTCTGGGGTTGTGAGGCTCTCGTGAAACGAGACACGCCAAACAAACTTGAACCCAGAGCTCTCAAGTGCATCTTTATAGGATACCCTGAGGAAACGATGGGTTACTATTTCTACTACCCACCTGAGCAAAAAGTAATTATTGCTCGTTATGCTGAGTTTCTTGAGAGCAATCTCATGTCACAAGAAGCAAGTGGGAGTACCATCGACTTTGACGAGATTCCAAGCGATGAAGATGCACAACCTATTGTAGATACTAGCGAACATCAAGATGAGGCTGAACATGAAACTGTTCCTGTTGCACCTCAAAATGATGAAGTCCCCGTTCGAAGGTCCGCAAGGACACCTCATGCACCTGAACGATATGGATTCCATGTCGATGCTGAGGAGCTAAGTTTAGGGGATCATAATGAACCCCCTAAGTATCGAGCTGCATTAGCAGATTCTGAATCTGACAAATGGCTTGATGCTATGAACGCGGAAATTCAATCCATGAAAGACTGTTGGCAGCAAGTGGCTCTTCAAGAAGAAGACCGACATGGATGGTAATGTACACACCTATAAAGCTCGGTTGGTGGCAAAAGGTTACACTCAAACCTACGGGATTGACTATGACGAAACCTTCTCGCCTGTCGCCGACGTTAGAGCTATTAGGATCATCATAGCCATAGCAGCGTACTATGACTATGAGATTTGGCAAATGGATGTTAAAACTGCTTTCTTAAATGGACACCTCGATGAAGATGTCTATATGGTTCAGCCTGAGGGATTTGTAAGTACAAAGCACCCTAAGAATGTATGTAAGCTTCAAAGGTCCATTTATGGACTAAAGCAAGCATCCAGAAGTTGGAACAAAAGATTCGACGAGGAAATCAAAACGTTTGGTTTCACTCAAAATCCCGACGAGCCATGTGTATATGTAAGAGCCAGTGGGAGCATTGTCGTCTTCCTAATCCTATATGTCGATGACATACTACTCATAGGAAATAACATTCCAATGCTACAAGATGTAAAATCCTGGCTTGGGAAGTGCTTCGCTATGAAGGATCTTGGGGAAGCGGCATACATACTTGGTATAAAGATCTACCGGGATAGATCTAAGCGGTTAATCGGACTAAGTCAAAGTGCGTACATTGATAAGATTCTAAAACGGTTTAGAATGGATGCTTCCAAACATGGAAACCTCCCTATGCAACACAATGTACACTTGAGTAAGACTCAACGACCGTCCTCACCTGATGAGATGAATCGTATGCGTGATGTCCCCTATGCCTCGGCAGTAGGGTCAATCATGTATGTTGTACGGTGCACAAGACCTGATGTAGCGTTCTCTCAGAACCTTACAAGCCGATACCAACAGAATCCAGGTGAGAGTCACTGGACTGCTGTTAAGAACATACTGAAGTATCTTAGGAATACTAAAGATATGTTTCTTGTTTATGGTGGTGAAAGTCAAGATGAACTAAGTGTCACTTGTTATTCTGATGCTAGTTTTGAGACTGATAGAGATGATTCCAAATCTAAAACGGGGTATGTTTTCGTTTTAAACGGAGGCGCTGTTGATTGGAAGAGTGCAAAGCAGAGCACTATCGCTATGTCTTCTACAAAAGCTGAATACATTGCAACTACTGAAGCTGCAATGGAAGCTGTTTGGATGAGGAAATTCATTTCTGGGCTTGGAGTTGTCCCCAGCAATGAAAGACCTATGGATATGTACTGTGACAACACAGGTGCTATCATCATTGCCAACGAACCCGGTGTTCAGAAAGGCGCCAGACATTATCGGAGGAAGCTTCACTACATTAGAGATGCGATCCTAATGGGAGATGTACGCTTACTCAAAGTTCATACAGATGACAACTTAGCTGATCCCTTCAGGAAGCCAATGTCATGTACCAAACACATTGAGCATGCTAGAAACATTGGGCTTCAACCAGCTAGTAGTTTCATGTAATTTGTTTTAGTATTTGGATAATGGAACATTGAGCAGTTTTTATTAGAATAAATTGATATATTTGATATGATCGTTTTTATATGAATCTCTACTGTGTTCTATATTTGCATGTTTATATCCATGAATATTTACTGTGTTTTAGATTCTAAACTGACCATTGTCATATTAATAATATGGGAATATTATTAAGACAAATCTGAGGGCATTGATGACATTATCTTAGTATGACTAAGGATGATGAAATCAAACTCACATGTCGTTCATAAGGATGCACGATTGGACTGACCCAACCTATGAGAAATCACTTCCTGGATTTATGTCACAAGTGAATCTCACAAAGGCTTTGTCACTTATCCTCTGACTTGAGATGCAAGTTGGTTTGTTTATGTAGAGGGGTAAACTTTGATGTGGTTAAACGCTGATCTGAATAAGGCTGCTATAACAACCATTATCGGGTTTATCATTAAGCGTATGACAGACACGTGCAGTCAATAAAGAATTTGTTCCTCCACGTATGTGGATTAGATACTACTGGGCCCCTCGATGATTTTGAATAGATGTATGTGTGGCCACACCCAAAAGGTAATCAAGATGAATCTTGATTGGTTTTGGTAATCTACTTCATTATATAGATCGAGAAATATAATCGTTGAAATTGTAGATTGACATTAAGCCTTGTCTAAATTTCAACATAGTATCAGCAACAAAAGGATAACTGATTGAAAAACTTTGAACAAAGATTTTATGAAACTCCTCATATACTCCTAGGGTCATTGGCGGGTTGCTAGACTCTAACCTTTGCTTGTATAACTACTTGATGTTATCACGTGCGCAAGTGGGAGCTGATGGAATATGCTTCACGCGTATAACATATAGTTATATGGCTAGTTGTATGTGAGCCTAAAGGGTCACACACTTAAACACTAAACACCATTATGTAATTAATGTAATTAGTGTAATTATATTAAATATATATTATAGTTTAATATTAAATATTAATATTGAAACTAATAGTGTGCTTAATAAGGAGAACTAAAGGAAAGGGGCTAGAGTGCCACATTACCATAACTAGATATGGAAGGTATTTAAAGGGGATTAGGGCAACCATAATCCCCCACCCCCTCACTATTTCGGCCGCCCCCTTGCTCCCTCTCTAGGGTTCTTTTTGGTTCTTCTTCTTCAAGCACAAGGACTAGCATCCTGCTTTGGTGTTCAAGAAGGTGTTGTGTGGACTAGCTTCGGAGGAATTCTCTATTGGAATTCTTGGTTTCGGCTTCTCATCATCACCAACGAATCCCCATAATCAAAGGCTTCAAGGGTATGAATTGTTCTTCCTAACTCTTTGATTTATTGTATAGTTTAATTGTATTTATCAATATTAGATCCGGTTATGGTGATTATATTTTTCCGTTGCGTTTTGGTTCTTGTTTTAACCTAAAATCACCATTATATAACTCATACGAATTGCCCGTCAACCATTATAACCACTAGCTTTGACCAATAACCTATAAGTATCCATTTTAAACCGTAATTAATGTACATAACTCAGACGAATTTTCCGTCAACCATTATAACCACTAGCTATGACCAATAACCTATAAGTATTCGTGTTAAACCGTAATTGTTGTCCATAACCCATACGAATGGCCCGTGAACCAATATAACCACTAGCTATGACCAATAACCTATACGTATCCATGTTAAACTGTAATTGGTGTCCGTAACCCATACGAATGGCCTGTGAACTAATATAACCACTAGTTATGACCAATAACCTATAAGTTTCTATTTACACTGTAATTAGTGTACATAACTCATACGAATTTCCCGTCAACCATTATAACCACTAGCTATGACGAATAACCTATAAGTATCAATGGTAGACCGTAATTGGTGTACATAACGCATATGAATGACCCATGAACCAATATAACCACTAGGTATGACCAATAACCTATAAGTATCCCTGTTAAACCGTAATTGGTGTCCGCAACCCATACGAATGGCCCGTAAACCATTATAACCACTAGCTATGACCAATAACCTATAAGTATCCCTTTTTAACCTTGATTGGTGTCCATAACAGATACGTATTGCCCGTGAACCATTATAACCAATAGCTATGACCAATAAATTTTAAGTATCCATGTTAAACCGTAATTGTTGTCCATAACCCATACAAATGGCCTGTGAACCAATATAACCACTAGCAAAGACCAATAACCTATAAGTATCCATGTTAAACCGTATTTGGTGTCCATAACCCATACGAATAGCCCGTGAACCATTATTGTAACACCAGTATTTTTAAAACATCGTTTAAATCATTTAAAATACATTTTCCCAATATTTGACATATTGTCCAAAATACAGTTTAACAAAACTTTAAAACCTATATCAGAGTTTACAAAAATACGGTGTCACCAAGTATATCAAAACCATAGGCAACAGAATCTACCTATTAGCTCCCGAGCTAAACATCTCTAGGCCACTTCTAGTGCAACCTTCTATCACTTCAAACCTGTACCTGAGTACATAGCCACAAAACAAACGTAGTACGTGAGAAAAAATTGCCTCGTGAGATACATGGGTTTTAGACCCCAATAATAGTCATTTCATAAATATATAAACATATATATAAACTACATAAATACCGTCTAGTCACCCTTTTGTGACTCTAGCTACTTTGCTTTCCTAGCAAACATATCTAGTACCTAAACATATAGGTACCAGAAGCCCAATCATATCTAGTACATAAACATATATGTACCAGAAGCCCAATCATATCTAGTACATAAACATATATGTACCAGAAGCCCAATCATATCTAGTACATAAACATATATGTACCAGAACCGCAATCATATCTAGTACATAAACATATATGTACCAGAAGCCCAACATGTCTAATACATAAACATATATGTATTAGAACCTAACATACCTAGTACCAAACATATGCGTACTAGAAGCACCTGTGTGCTTAGTGTATAAACATATATACACTCGGTGTATAAACATATATACCACCGTCCAGTGACCGGGGGTCCCCCGCGTCACCACCATCTATCTCTTGCCATAACCTATCAGTTATGACAGTCAAAGCCTTCGGCTATCACATCCAACATCAAACAAGTTAGTCATCTAATACTAACGACATATAATTAGTTCATCACAGTGTGAACGTACCTGTATGGTCCCATGGACCCGATCATAAGCAACCACAGTTACTTCTACATCTATGAACCCTATGAGGTCCATACTTACTTTATACATAAGATACATTTCTTATTTATCGATAACATAATACTTTTATCTCTTCCTTGACTATAATAGACAATTATTACTAGTCACATCATATTCTTTCTCATATATATTCGTTCTTTACTTTTATTAGTATATCTTACCAATAGGTACTCATTACTATAAAATCATTCCCAATTGCTTTACTAATACATATTTATTAATAAAGGCTCCGTATACATTCTTTTAATCAATTACTTCATTATTATTGTTCATTAACATAGATTCCATAATTACTTGAATCTATCATAATTTACTTCAAATTCATCAATCATACTAGACACATTCTAGTATCACATTCTACATACTTTCATACATTTTCAATTACTATCTTTATCAAAATATTTGTTAATAAAGACTGATACAATATCATACGTACTTTCAAAACTATTTGCTATGTACCCAGTTTAAAAGTCTCATGTACTCACCTTAGCAATGCTCTCCAGATCGCGCTGTTTAACCTGAATCCTTGCTTCACAATCCAATCAACTTCCAAGACTTCACCAGAAGCCTAATACATTTACCACAACATGATCAACATCACATACTACTTCTAATGTGTCCATCTATCTCTAGATAACACTTACTAACACATTTCCCCCAATTATGTTGATTTACCAAACCCTAGGTTTAACCAACCCTTAAGATTCTTACAAATCATAATCATACACTTGTTTCCTTTGTTAATATACCATCTATTAAGTGTATACACCATTTATATCACCATAACCCATAACCCCAAGAACTAGGGTTTCAACCCCAAGCTTCTAAATCCTTAGATCTAAAGCAACAACTACAAAGGATTGAAGATATACCTTAAATCTTCAACTAGGAGTGAAATCTATCAAAGATTTGAGAAGAAATCAACCAAGATCTGCACTTGAGCTCCAAAATCGCCAAAAGTAAGAACTAGGGTTTCAAAATAGCACAAATGGCTGAAAACCCGATTTTAATGCTGCCAGACCAAAGATCACGACGCGAACAATAGTTCGCGTCGCTAACTATGCGTTTTCCATAATTCGCGATCGCTAAGTCGTCGCTAACTATTTCGCGACCAAATGCCAAAATCCCTGAAGACTGTTCCCGATCGTGATCCAAAGTTCGCGTCGCGAACTCCTTAGGGCAGCAGGGCTGCACTTTTTCATCTTTGTCTCGACCCGGTTTCGCCCATAACTTTCTCATACGGTGTCCAAACGACACGAAACCAATTCCTACGTTCTTTAAACGATTTATCCTTATTTATCATATTTTCATTCAATTTATTTATTTACAAATTTTGGGTCGTTACAATTATAACTGATCAATAACCTATAAGTATCCATGTTAGACCGTAATTGGTGTAAATAACCCATATGAATGACCCGTGAACCATTATAACCACTAGCTATGACCAATAAGCTATAAGTATCCATGTTAAACCGTATTTGGTGTCCATAACACATTCGAATGGCCCGTGAACCATTATAACCATTAGCTATGACCAATAAACTATAATCCATGTTAAATCGTAATTGGTGTCCGTAACCCATACGAATGGCCCGTGAATAAATATAACCACTAGCTTTGACCAATAACTTATAAGTATCCATGTTAAACCGTAAATAGTGTATCTAAGTATCTAAGTATTTGAGCTATCTAAGACATTACTCATACAACAATCAAACAAGTATGAAATATAAAGTAAATCAAAAAAAACTTGACTTACAATCTAGTCATGAAACTTGACTAGTGTAATTATCACAAATGCACACAATATAATTCAACCATGAATTCGAATTTATTAAAACCAAAAGCTTTGTTTTAACATAAAATAAAACGATAAACAATAAAATAAAATTGTTTTTACTGAATCCATAAAAATACTGAATTATAAAATCTTGGTACTCGTGGGATCATCACCATCTCATGCCGGTCATCATCACTTTCCATCTCCTCCTGCAATACACGATTGCAAAAGTTAGATTACTCGTAACGTACTTTACAAGTATCTTAAAAGTGATTAAGAAGTGTGGTTGTGTTACCTGAGAAACTTGCGTTTCCTCCACCACCACTTGCACCCTTTGGACAATTTCTTTTCCAATGCCCAGCCTCACCACACTTGCAGCACCGATTCTCGGTCCTCGCTGTGTTAGGCTTAACCTTCTTGACCTTTTGTTTGACACCTTTACCATTTGGCACTCCTTGGTTAGGATTGGTTTTACCCTTTCCTTTACCACCATGCCCTTTTCTCTTCTTTCCACTGCCACTGCTATTATCATTTGTGCCACTCCTTTTAGAATTGGTCTTAATGTTCAACTCTACATCCTCGAGCATGGATCGTAGCTAAGTAAATGGAATTATCCATATTACGTTTGCTGTAGTTGGCTACAAAGAATTTGTAGTCATCTGACAATGAGTTGAGTACAGTGTCAATTGCTAACTGCAATGGCACGTGCTGACCAAGTCTAGTAAGGTGATCAATGTGCACTTTCATTTTCATGACATGTGCACCTACTGATGCTTCCATAGCCATATTGCAAGAAATGAGCGACCTACAAGCGTAAAATGCTTGTCTTGGTTCATTCTTTGCATCCTCGGCAGGGGTTTTCAACACGTTTCTTTCTCGGTCAATCCTATCCCTCTCTTGTCTGAGCATGATTTTAAAATCACGTCTCCAATTGAGGAAATTTGACCAGTCATTTCTTTCTTTCCGAGAAAGAAATGTCGCTAGAGTTTGTTATAGGTTATCGTTGTGTTTGTTGCTGCCATCTACAAATCAAACCCAGTTTAATTAGAAATCATGAATAAAAATTTTCTAAAATATATTATAAACCCATAATTAATATTTTAGGCCTAGGATCCATATATCACATTCTCGCCGCAAGGTTTGGGCACTTCCCGATGAGACATGCTATTTCTGGTAGGTAACATCCCTACCGATCGTATCAAGACTTGACACGATTCCTAGGGGTCGTAGAATCTTTAGACTTATAACTTATTACAACTTTGTACAATCTAATTGTGCATTTCTAAGTTAGTAATAAAGTCTAGTATGTTTATTCTACTCAAGTACTTTTTGGGCCGGGACTCCCGATTATCACCAAAGTAGATCAGACCATCTAAGACAGTGAGATGCTCTGCGCCAGGACTCCCGATTATCACAGAACCTTACGCACCCTAACACTCGCAATGATTTGAATCCATATCTAAGGTTCTTTATCCTTACAATATGAATATCGTTGAACAAGTGAGGTGTTCCATTAGGTGGATAGTACTTAGATCTAAGATTTTCTTGGGTTTGTTTAAGTCTTAAAATAAACTTAAACTTTTATTCCAATCTTAATCCTCGTTTAAAATGTGTGACTTTGTGAATTCAAGAATTCTACAAGACACCTTTTTAAGATATCTTAAGAACTTTTCTTAAAACTTATAGCTTCAAGAATTGCGCGACTTATATGTATACCTAAAACGAGGTGTACAAAACGTTTTACTAGGTTTTGTGAAAAACCCTATCTAGAAATAAAACTTACTTGTTTTATCTTTCTTGAAAAACTTTAAAACTTATGTTAAACTCTTAATTCTTTTATGATTCATAAACTTGAATCATAAATCTAGTTTAACACATCATGTTCTTCACATGTTTAATAATGAAATCAAACATTTTTTTTTTTTGACTTATTAGATTCGACCAAAACTTATGTCTTAGCGACATATTTAAAAACTTAAGCATGATGGAACAACAATAACCTTAAGCAAACACAATCACCGGTCTATACTTGGTAAAACTAATAACCTTATCATATAAAAACTATATATAATAATTCTTAGTTTGTTTAAACATTTCTTACATTTAACTTGAACTAGTTAAATATAGGTTATAAAGTTCTCTTGTTATTTAACCCTTGATCATTAATCTAGTATCTTACATGACTTGTAAAATACTTATATTATACTTGTATAATTATCTAGTTATAATAACTTATAACTTTATACACCTTATAATAACAATATATAACTTTGTATATTTCTAGTTCATCATATAATCTAAACTTGTACAATTTCTATTTATAATGAAATCATAACTTTGTACTTTCTAGTTTTAATTATATAATCAACTTATACAATAACTAGTTATATTATTATCCTTAAAGATCAAAATAACATAATCTTTTTAATGTTCCATTTAATCTTGTATTTAATATATATACATATATATTTCTTTTAAAATAAACTTGTAACATTCTAATAAGAATATTACATCTAATTTATACATATGTACTTGACTTGAACTAATTAAAATACGTATAAACCACTTCATTTATTAAAATTCATTTTACCCTTTTAATATTTAAAAATCCGAAATATTATATATATACATATTAATACATCTTGTTAATTTTAGAACTTAAAAATTAACACTTCTTTTAATCCTTATTAATTATTCAAACCCTAATCTTGTCCTTGATCAATCAAAACTAGGGTTTTGACTTTCTTGATCAAAAACATTGTTTATTAAAAGATTAATTCTAATAGATCGTATTTAAACAATAAACTTTGTTTAAATTTTAGGATAGATTATAACCTTAATAAATTTATTTAAACTTTTTAATTTAAACCTTATAGACAATAAAACTTTGTCTAAGTTTCTAGGTTTAAAGAACTAGTCTTAATAAATCTATTAAAATAATAATTAAACCTATTAAACATGAACTTGTTTAATTATCTAGGTTTTAGATTATCATCTTAATTAATACTTTAAAACAATTAAACTCAAACTAGTTTAATGTTCTTGGTCCTAGATTAAATCTAGGGTTTTCGAAAAATTTCCCCAAGTATTGGAAACTTTTCCACAAATTAAACTAAGCTAGTTTAACTAACTTGGTGTCCAAGGAACCTACTAGATCACGAAAATCTTGAGAAAAAGGAAAGAATCCTTTTTGATCAATTAAACCAAAACTTGGTTTAACATACTTGATCCTAGATTTTGAAGATCAAGTAAATAAGGAAAGAATCCGCTTGATCAAATTTTTTTTGACATTCTTGATCCTAGGGTTCTTCATAATTCCGAAATATCTAGGGTTTGGGAAAGAAGTCTTTTGATCAATTAAACAAATCTTGTTTAACATACTTGATCCTAGGGTTCTTTGCTATTCACGAAAATTCTAGGGTTTTCTAGAATCCTTTTGACCAATTAAACTAGACTAGTTTAATATTCTTGGTCCTAGGGTTCTTACCCTTTTCGAAAATCAAGAAGGAGAAGAAGAAGTTGGAACAAAATAAACTTTAAAAAAATTAAAATTAAACAAACAAAACTTTGTTAATTTAGTTTAGATCTCTAAACCAACGCTCTGATACCACTGAAGGGTTTCATTGTAACTGATTGACCACTTGGGTAAACCTCCTAGTCACTTGGTTCGAACCACACTGACCAAGAACATGAACTTGTTCTTGACCAGTTGAAACCAACAAGCTGATTTAATCCCTAAAGTGGAACTGAGATTAAACCTAATCCTTAAACCCTAAAGGATTGGGATCTTGGAAATCTAGACTTGATTAACAAGGAAGAAATCTTGTACGAAAAACTCGAACACACACATACACTTGTGTGTATTTCGACGGCCACCAGAACCCTAGGGTTCTTGGTGTCGACTTCGAACAAGAGGGGAGAGGGAAAAAGGATTTTCCAAATCATACCTTAATCTTGCGTAAAACGTCCACTGATGATAAACACGACGAGAAACCTTCTAGTTGGTTGATGCAATGATCTTGGATCTTCAAGGACTTGAAGAACACGAAGAACGAAGAACACAAAGCCTTGTGTTCTTCCTCCTATTCGGCCGAAACTAGGGACAGGGGCTAGGGTTCTTTTTTGTGTACAATGAGCAACTAAACAAGGAACCCCAAGCCTTCTATTTATAATAGAAGGAATTTCACTTAGGCCCTTCTAGTTTAATTAATATTAATCATTAATTAAACTTATTCTTTTTACACTTTAAACCCTTGTAGTTTAACTAGTTATTATTGTCCCACTTAATTATTAAATGTCTAGTATTTATACACTAATATATTTACACGAAATATATGTTTGTATTAATACTTTTAATAATTAATTAATAAACTTTATATAATCTAAACAATAATATTATCCAACACCATATGATTTAATTGCTTTAAATCATATTATGGATAATCTATAATTAACACATTGTAAATTTACTCAACTAGTAAATGTACAAATACTTGTATCAATTAATTAGATAAACTAATCTTGTAATAAGTCAAACTTGACTTAATACTTAATTTGATTCATAAATGACTTATTATGAATCAATCCTCTTCCAAGTATCATTACATATCTTACTCGAATAACATGCACTCACCGGTGTGACCCTCAAGTGTTTCGTAGGCATAGATGTATCATCATAGGTTGACTAACTTTGCACATAAATCCTTCATCCATGTTTAAACATAATTCGGTCTCATGTCGGGAATTATGATTTCCACAATCATCATGTGCATGACTTACCAAACAGGGGCACTTGATCAAATAAATGATTTTGGGATGCATGTGGTACATGACATGTACCACAATAGGCACATTGATTATGCAAGACTGATCTTCATTGAGTTGACCTCACTGATTCAAGAAAGACAACGGAACCCAAATGTTCCATTTTGTAGGTTTTTATCAATCATCTTACAAAACTCCATGCCAACCAACATGTATGATGATTTTGATGGACTAAGAGCAGATCTTCCCCCAATCCATGAGAAGATCTTCTTCCATCAGTCTAGGGAACATGAACCCCCACTCAGTACCACCATGTTGGCCATTGCTTAGGCTCACATGGATGATGATGATGAAGATGACTCTGATTAAGAAATTGATGATGACAATGGTGATGATGATAATGCAAATGATGATGTTGAAATGGGGGATGTTCAACCTCCACCAGTACAAGAAGAATAAAACATTTAACAACATCAACACGAACCTGATGCTCCCCATACTGCATCAGATTCTGATTCTGAAACTCTTGCACAAGCATTAAATCATTCGAAGAAGGGCTACAAGACAGTTGAGTCCTGTAATCAAGGGTGGACTATCAACCGACTCAGTGTTGCATAGTCACCTCCTACACTGACACCATCTGTGGAAGAGCAACACCAAATTGCATCACAAGTTGATCTTCCAGAACCAGACCAAGAAAACATTGCTCAACAACCACCAATCATGGAACCAGATGTTCCAATCGATGTTGAAATTGAATATGAGCAACATAATCTGGAAGAGGCTCAAGAAAGAGGACAACAAGGTCCTGAAGGTGCTGGAGGATCCAACCAACACACAAATGATCCAGCCCCAACCTCTGTTGAAGCAAGGAGGGAATCTGACAAAGCCTCATGTATAAATTTCTAATAAAACCCTAAACGTTCTATATATATATATATATATATATATATATATATATATATATATATATATATATATATATATATATATATATATATATATATATATATATATATATATATATATATATATATATATATATATATATATATATATATATATATATAGGGTCCGGATCCGGTGAGAACTCTTTTCCATGTGAGGACTGCGAGGACTCTAAAAAAAACACTAAAAATGATCCGAAACAAACTTTTTTCAAAAAAAATTATTTTTTAAATATCTAAATCGCAGCCTATAAGATCAAAAAAAAAAAGTTTTTCAAAAATGATCCAAAAAAAAAAATATGGATCATAATAATGATCCAAAAAAAAATATGGATCATTGTTATGATCCGCAAAAAAAAGTTTAGTCAAATGTAGTAATTATCATGGTGAGTTATATATATTTTTTCGGAATTTTTTGAAATTTTTATGAGGTGTCCTTACGAATACTCACATGAAATTTTTGAAATTTTTATGAGGTCCTTGAAATTTTTTTTTCGAATTTTTTTTGGTCAAATGTAGTAAGAATCATGGGGAGTTATATATTTTTTTTTTTCGGATTTTTTGAAATTTTTTTGAGGTGTCCTCACCGTTTTTGAAGTGAGATCGAGTGAGGACTCTATTTTGAGTGAGGACTGCGAGGATAAATCTAAGCCTTTAATCCATAAAAATTAACGGCTAGGATTGAATGTGAAAAGGATAAACAATGGTTGAAGTTTGGGGGGTTTTGTGTAAAGTTTACCAAAATAATGGGGGGAAAAAGAAAATTAAGAGGGTTAAAATAGTTATTTGCAAACACTTTCTCTCTCCTAGTGCCACATGTCAAGCCTTGATTTGATGGGTTTTTTTTACCCCCACCTTTGTTTTTCGGTCATAACTTTTTTTCCTTTGTAAAAAAAAAACTAAAAAAAGTCAAAGTTCTTAAAATTAAATTATCTACAAAATGAGTATAGTCATGAAAATTTGAAAAAAAAACCCGGATAAAATAGTGGATCATTTTGCTAAATTTAGATCATTTTGTTAATTTTGGATCATTGTCATAATTTTGAATCATTTTGATATTTTTGGATCATTGTTAATCTTGCATAAACATAATTTTGTACAAATAATTAGTCAAATAATATATCATGTATAATTTTGGATCATTTTGTTCATTCATGGTCATTTTGTTTACTTTGTACTATTGTTAATTTTTGGATCATTTTGTTACTTATGGATCATTGTCAATTTTGGATCATTTTTTTTTTCAAATTTTCATTACTATACACATTTTATAGAAAATTTAATTTTAAAATTTTTGGCATTTTTAGATTTTTAATTTTACAAATAAAAAAAAAGTTATGGACGAAAAACAAAGCGCGGGGGGAAAACCTACTTCCAATTATAAGAGGACAAGTGGCAAAAGGAGGAAAGTGGGGTTTCGAAAATGACCTTTATGCCCTTTTGAAGATGAGTGGACGAAAATTATCCTCGCAGTCCTCACCGGGAAAAGAGTCCTCACCGGATCCGGACCCTATATATATATATATATATATATATATATATATATATATATATATATATATATATATATATATATATATATATATATATATATATACATATATATTTTCTTTTTTTTTCTTTTTTTTTTAAAAAACAGAGTCTCAAATGATTTTTTTTAATATGTATCCTCTTAAGGCCAACATAGTTATCCCACTACTAATATGCAAAATTCATACACTGAGCTCAATAGATCATTGTCAGTCTACAGTTGTCTCAACATTCAAAGAGACAATAGTGGTTGATGTCATAATGACACCCACTGTTGCTGCTTTCAACATGCCCACTGATTTAAGAAATGAACACAAACCCTAAATACACACTATCCAAATATTTTCCTTGGGGTTTAAGCCACATTACTTTTATCACTCTAACACCGAGTGATAAAGATTGAAAATAATAAAGAAGCATATCCCAGGCTTCATAAAAAGTGACCAATCCTACACTGAGCTACTAAAAATCACACTCACTATTTACTGAAATCTGCTTACACATGCTATGCATAAGTCCACAATATTACATAATAAACCAGATGAAAGACAGACCTCACAATTTGTGTTTACATGATTTTAGACTTAAACAACACCACAATTCTATCTGATAGGCCAAACAATACTAACCAATTACTATTTTCTGTTTATTTAGCACCATCTATGCAGGGTACTCAAGTTCAACATGCTCAAGTTGAAGAAGCTTCCTTGCAAACAGTCATGCAACAAATCTTGGCCATGCAGAATACACAGAATACAATACTGGCGAGGATGGAAGCTATGAGCAATGATATTGACTCATTAAAAGAGTCAGTGGGATTACTCCAACGACAACACAAAACTCCTCCACTGTCTCCACCTTCTCAACACAGTGGAGATCATGAAGACCAAGGAGGAGATGATGACACTGAGCCCAACCCATCTCCTTCCAATAAAGATCAAGGAGATGATGTTGATATTGAACCACTTCCATCTCCTACTCATGAATATTCACAAGGAGATCAAGGTGGTGATACTGAACCTCTTCCTTCCCCATCAAATGATAACAATAAGGGGGAGAAGAGATAACGAGAAGATGAGGTTGATCAACCTGAGTCATCTGCTCAGGGGGAGAAAAGAAGAAAACTTAATGAAGATCAACCTCAACAACAACATGCTCAAACTGAACCATCTGCTACTCAAAAACCACAGACTGAGCCTACTACTCAGGGGGAGCCCTCTGCGCAGGCTCAAAGGCTCATGTTGAGGTATGAAAGAACAAGAAACAGGGGATTATCATTCCTAGACAAACATGAGCTGATCCGACCGTCAGATGATGAAGAACCAAATCCACAACTTATACAATTCAACACTAGATATGGCAGATAAAGAAAGCTCTTCATCATCATCCTCAAATGATGAAGAGCCCCCAGAAGAGCCTCAAGATCCTCAAGATTATCTGGTTACCAGAAATAGAAGGCCTCCAATAAGAAGAATGATATATGTTGTGTTAAGGCAAAAAGCCTTACCCCTTGGGATCTTAAGATAACAAGACAACCTAGACTAGCTTAGAATAGTTTGTAGAATAATATAGCTAAGTCTTGGTCCAGTACTGAGTAGACAGTTTTAGTCACTCAGTATTGGAACTCAGTATTGACATCAAATACTGAGTACAAGGACTGAGTAAACATTTCATTGTTTACTTAGCCAGAACAAATCCCTTTGATGTCGGCCACTTTCCGTATTACAGTCCTTGTACTACTCCTTGCCTAACTCGTGAGATCTCTATGACAATATAAATAGAGATCATATGGCAAAGGATTACTTACCAATTTATACTTTCATATTTCATATCTTGTAATTGATCAGTGGTCTTGTTATTCCGCAACAAGCCACACTTAGTGGAATTATATGTTTGACTCTAATATTGTGTTAATCGCTTTAATTGTCTTAAGTCTAATTATAATATCAATTATACAAGCAAACCACGGTTGTTGTGACCTAGCAACTGGTACCAGAGCAGGCTAAATTAATCTCTATTTAGTCGATCTATTACCCTGGATGCCATTCCATATACCTACCCTTCCCGACCTACAAAATCCAAAATGTCTTCAATCACTGCTCCATTTATGTCCGGGAAGGGTGTGCCAATCTTTGATGGTAAAGATTTCTATCAATGGAAATTGAAGGCCCAATGGTATCTTGAATCTATTCATTGTGAAATGCTCACAGTACTTACTGATGGTCCCATCATTCCACAAACCGTGGAACCCGTTGCAACTACTAATGATGCTCCTATATCTATAAGAACCATTCTAAAGCTGAAGCACACTTGGACTAATACTGATCGTCTTCTGTTCAGTCTAGACTCAAGAGCAAAAGGGGTGATTGGTAATGCAGTTACCAAAGAGATACTGACCGCAATTATGAAACTGCCTACTGCCAAAGCTATGTGGGATAGCTTGTCCATCACCTATGAAGGCACACCAAAGGTGAAGTTGCAAAGAAAGAGCAACATGAGAAGAAAGTATGAATTTTTTTTCTCAAATCCAAATGAAGACATCACCTCTTTTTACAAAAGGTTCAATACTGTTGTTCATGATCTTATCAGTGTTAGAATTGAAAAGGAAGAGGGAGAACTATGTCAAAAATTTCTGGACAGTCTTCCTCAACAATTCCTTGATATGACAAACTCTGTCAATGCTGCTAACAACATTGAGACATACACTCTTCAAACTTTGTATGGCTTAATGTTGAATCATGAAGAGAACAATGCTTCTAAACTGATCAACTGGAAGAAGACTGACAAGACTTTCACTGGTATGGCCTTACTTGTCAAACCTGTTAATTGAGTGCAACAAGCCTATACTGTCACTGAACCAGATTAGCCAGAAGTAGATCTCGATGATGCTGAAGCAGCAGAGCTGGAAACCCAAATGTCTCTTCCAATACTGACTCAAGATTTGGTCTATGCTACAGTTGTGGAAAGCCTGCTCATATTACTGCCAACTGCAATACTAAGTCTTCTGAAACTGATCAGAATGACAAAATTGCATACCGTGCTTAATGATATAGGGATAAGTATGTTAAATTGAAGGCAAGAAGCAAGGGAAAGGGAGCTGCTGTGAATGGTGCACCTCATCAGGCATTTTCCTCGGAGGCTTGGATGGATGAAGACCTCAGTGATGATGAGGAAGAGGTTGAGAACAAAGCCTTTATGGCTATCACTGAAGAGGATTTGAAAAGCACTTTTGAAATAGACCTCAAAGAGGCTGAGAGAATGAGTGTCCACACTGATTGGGATTCCACTCAGTTGTACAAGGTGAGTGCCTTTCAAACTTATTCAATGAATGAAAAAGAAATTTTTTTTGAGTACATGATTGTTGATCTTAAAACATTGGTACAGAAAGAAAAAGCTTTAAAGTTAACAATTTTACAACATGAAAAAGTTAATAATGAACTTTTAGATAAATTGGCAAAGTTAACAGATTCAGAACTTGATTTCTTAAATTTACTGGAAATGAACCAAAGATTAGGTGATAAAGCTCATTTACACAAACTTGAAAAAGAAAAATTTGAAAGACAATGTAAATCTTGGGGAAATGCTTCTATTAAACTAAATAAATGTTTAAACAACAATTTCCTGATAATGTGAGGGCTGCACTTGCTGTTGATTCTCAGCTTAAAAATATAAATAATTTTGCTGATTTATTTGAGGAATTTTCAGATATGAATCCAAATCAATTTGTTAAATCTAAAACCTTTTGTGAAGTTGGGTGTCAAACTAACTCAGATGAAGAGGATAAAATCATTTTAGACCAATCTCAACCTATTGGTCCCTCCATCTGTTCTAAGTGTTATACTGAACTTGATGAGCTCATTATTTAATTTCCTGAAACAGAGAAATCCAACACTGAACCCACTGAACCTCAGTGTGACAAATCTGATGTTCCACCTTTCCATTTGTTATTGAATTCTACTCCTTTTTCTAAAATTGAAACAAATGAGACAACTTCTGAATCAAAAGATATATCCAATATTGAAGTTTTAGGGACATCACATTCATGTACTGAAAAATCCAAAGAACCTGTTAAAGTTGTGATTTTAAAAAATAATAATCACAAACATAATACAACTTCAACAGGCTCTTCAAATGGTAATGGAACTAAGTCTAAGCAAAAGCAAAAACAAACACCTTTACCAAATAAAAAGAAAAACCCATCTCCCAAAAAGATTGTTAAAAAGGATGTTCATTCTCCGATTAAATATGATAAAAACAGTCTTTTAAAATCTATTGGTGATCAAATTAAATATTTAAGTCAGAAATTTGCAAAATTGACTCATATGGATCAACGAAAAGAAAAACAGTTTTCAAAAACCCCTTATGAAAACATGTTCAGAAATAGGCCTAGAAAACGTTACAGATGTCATCATACTGGTCATAAAGGAGATGAGTGTAGAACTAATCTCTCAAATCCTAGGTACTCGGTACTAAAGAAAAAGAGGGATCCACATTCAGTGCCACAAAAGAAAACCAATACTAGTACTTCTAAAGTGATACTGACTCCCTCCAAAACTGAGATTAAAAAGGATAAAATGTTAACCATACCAAAGGTCCCATTCTCAAATGGGTTCCTAAAAAGAACTAATCCTTATTTTATGTCTTGTGTAGGGTGATAGAAAATTGTACCTTGATAGTGGCTGCTCTAGACACATGACTGGCAGTATGGAGTACCTTCAACATTATACACTAGAGAAAGGTCCTTCTGTCAGGTTTGGGGATGTTTCTATATGGAAGACAAGAGGGTATGGGGAAATCAAAGCTGGCAACCTCACCTTTAAAAGGGTTTCCTATGTGGAAGGCCTAAAACACAATCGGCTCATTATCAGTCAGATGTGTGATGATGACAAGGAAGCAAGATTCAGAAAGATTGTTGGCATCATCTACAATGAAAAGGGACAACCTGCCCTTATTGCTAGAAGAGAAAAAGGATGTCTATGTTGTTAATCTTTCATAAATTGACCCCATCATAAGAGTGTGCCTGCTTTCTAAAGTCAATCCAGAACTGAACTGGACGTGGAACAAGAAGCTCTCTCACATCAACTTCAGAAAAATCAATGAGCTTAGTATTAAGAAGTTGGTAAGAGGGCTGCCCACAATTACTTATTCAAAAGATAAGTTATGGTGAGCATGTGAAATGGTCAAGCAGAAGAAGAGTTCATTTAAATCTAAAGTTAATCATTCCATTAATGAACCTCTTGCAATGATACATATGGATCTTTTTGGCCCCATCAGTAAACCATCTCTGGGAAAAAAGGTGTATACTCTGGTCTTGGTTGTTGAATTCTCAAGATATACTTAGGTCATCCTTTTGAAGACCAAATCAGATGCAACCAAAGAAATAATTGCTTTCATCAAAAGGGAAGCGCTTCAGAAGGGTGCCAAGGTCAAACCACTTAGAAGTAAGTTTCAGTGAGGAAAAAGGAATTGTACAAAATTACTCTGCAGCCTACACACCACAACAAAATGGTGTTGTAGAAAGAAAGAATAGAACACTGATTGAAGCTGCAAGAACTTTGTTATGCTATGCTGGACTTGCACATTCTGGGCCGAAGTTGTAAACTGTGCTAACTTTACATTGAATCGAGCAACTGTGGTCCAGAGACATCTGAAGACTCCTTATGAGTTATATCATGGCAGAATTCCTAATGTGGAGTACTTCCATATCTTTAGAAGCAAATGCTTTGTACTTAGTACAAAGGAAAATCTCAACAAATTTGCTCCCAAAGCAAGTGAAAGAATTTTTATGGGCTATTCACCACACTCCAAGGCCTTCAGAGTGGATGTACTTTCTACAAAGGTGATTGAAGAATCCATCCATGTTACTTTTGATGAAAATCCGGATGAGCATTCTACTTCAGCAAAAGAGGACATAAGTGGTATTGAAATCTTATGTGATCCAGAAAACACCAATGCTGAACAGCCCAAGAGTGACCCATATCATGGTTCACATGATATGAGTGATGATGATCAAGATTTTACTCAATATGGGAAAACTGCAAGAAATACTGAAGTTCTAGACACTGAGAACCTGAACACTGAGTTTTCAAATCTTGATCTTAATCATTCTACTTATGAAGAAGGAGAATAATCAAATCCACCATAAGTACCAACCATAAATCTGCAAAATGAAGCAGCCAACAATCCTGTGCAGTCCAATACTGAACAAAACTCAAATCAGTATGAGACTGGCAACCCATCAGTCCAACAAGAAGATGTTTATACTACTTCAAATGCTACCTTAGGCTCAAATCTAAGGGAGCATAGAGACCATCCTCATTCAAATATCATAGGTCCTTTTGAATAAGGAGTATAAACAAGAAGAAAACTAACCTTTGAACCCCCGGCAACTGCAAATTTTTGCCTCTTTTCAAGCTTCTTATCTACCATAGAACCCAAAAAGGCTGATGAAGCCTTGTTAGATGAAGACTGGGTAGAAGCTATGCAAGAAGAGCTTACAGAGTTTGAAAGGAAAAAAGTTCAGAACGTAGTACCACCCCCAACTGGAAAAACTATAATTAGTACTAAGTGGGTGTTCAGAAATAAAATGGACAAAGATGGTGTTGTAATCAGGAACAAAGCAAAATCGGTTGCTCAGGGTTACAGGCAAGAGGAAGGTATTGACTATGATGAAACTTTTGCACCAGTTGCAAGAATTAAAGCAACTAGGTTATATATTGCCTATGCAGCCTTCAAGAACTTCAAGGTTTATCAAATGGATGTCGAGAGTGCCTTTCTCACTGGAAAACTACAAGAGGAAGTTTATGTTAAACAACCCCCAAGTTTTGTTGATCCTAAATTTCCTAATTATGTTTTCAAGCTTGATAAAGCTTTGTATGGGCTCAAACAAGCTCCAAGAGCCTGGTATGATACCCTGTCTGAGTACTTAATTGAAAATAAATTTACACGTGGTAATATTGATAAAACTTTATTTTCAAAAAGAAAAGGGTCTGACATCTTACTCATTCAGATATATGTGGATGATATTATCTTTGGCTCCATTGAGAAGTCAATGTGTGATTGGTCTGCAAAGATTATGTCATCTCAGTATCAGATCAGTATGATGGGAGAACTTACTTATTTTCTATGCACACCCCTATGAGTACTCAGGATAAGACAAGTAAGGATGAAACTGGCAAACCAGTATGTCAATCCACATACCACGGTATGATTGGTTCCTTACTTTACTTCACAGCTAGCAGGCCCGATTTGATGTTTGCAACATGTTTGTGTGCTCGGTATCAGGCTGATCCCAAGGAATCACATATGAAAGTTGTTAAGAGAATTTTTATGTATTTATCTGGTACTCCTATTATGGGTCTTTGGTATCCCAAAGATTCTAATTTTGCTCTTGAAGGGTACACAGATGCAGATTATGCAGGTTGCAAATTGGATAGAAATAGTACAAGTGGAGGATGCCAATTCCTTGGTGGAAGATTAGTTGGTTGGTCATCCAAGAAACAAAATTCAATAGCAACTTCAACTTCAGTAGCTGAATATGTAGCTGCAGGAAGTTGTTGTGCTCAACTCTTATCGATGCAATACCAACTCATGGACTATGGATTTGATTTGCACAACACACCCATTCATTGTGATAACAAGAGTTCTATTGCTATCACTGAAAATCCAGTCCATCACTCAAGAACAAAGCACATTGATATTAGACACCACTTTATCCGAGAAAATGTAGAAAAGGGTACGGTTCAGGTAGATTATATCCCAACAGAGGACCAATTGGCTGATGTGTTTACTAAACCTCTTTCAGAAGAGAGGTTTATGTACTTACTAGGACAATTGGGCATGCTTAACCCTTGAAATTATTTTTCTCCTAAAAATTCTTTCCTATACTGATTTTCCAGTATTGACCCAATACTGATCATTTCAATATAGCTCGTCCGGTATATTATTTTTAATTTTTGTAAATCTTTTATTAATGTATTGTTTAGATAAAATGTTTTTATCATTTTTTAAATTCTTTTTAATTAAATTTTTTTAACACTTAAACTGTATCGGGAGTCCTGGAGTTACAACACTGATTACAAAACCTCATACTCCCCAACGGTAACTTTCCTTTCTAAAAAGTTACCGTTGGAACAGGAGAAGGCTGTTATTTCACCATTTTTACTTCCCAATACGGTAATGATTATCAATTAAGAGTATAAATAATCATTTTCTTTCAAATTTAATTCATTTTCTCTATTCTTTACTCGCTCTCTCTTTCAAATACTCTCTGCGATTAACGATTTCACTCTTCTTGCAAGCATACTCTCAAATCGTATTCACAGAACAATGGCAAATTTCCAATTCGTTGCACCAAATGCCATACCAGCAAAGGATTTTCAAAGGGATGAACTTTCCAAGTTTACGAGGAACAATATCACAGCAAATTTCGATATTCCTCAGGGTTGGGTATGCCCTCAATTTGGTCAAATGATTACACACCTGAGGCATAGCCCAATCTCGAATGGTCTTCAAATATTTCCACGCGCCATTTATCCAGCAATGCTCTGCTAATTTCTGTACACCGCAGATTTGGACTCTCCAGAGATGATCACAGGCTGGGTAATTAGAGGTCAAAGACGCGCATTCGTGTCCACTTCCATCATTAGAAGAGATCTTCAACTTCCAGAGCATGCTCAGTATGACGAATTTGTTGATCGTGATACTGCACGCTCAGTGTTGCCGCTCCTTGGAACATCGAACAACATGAACAATAAAGAGGCACCAATTTTGTCCCATGTGGGGAATTATGATCTCTACCATAATTCGATGTATGACCCACAAAACAGGGGCTCTAGATCAAATCAATGTCTTTGGGATGCAAATAGTACATGCCATGTACCACAACATGCACATTGATTATGCAAGACTGATCTTCAATGAGTTGGTCTCACTAATTCAAGTAAGGCAAAGAAACCCTAATGTTCCTTTTTGCAGGTTTTTATCACTTATCTTCCAAATCTCCATGCCAGACAATATGTATGATGATTTTGATGGAGTTAGAGCTGACCTTCCTCCCATTCATGAGAAAATGTTCTTCCATCAGCCTAGGGAGGAAGAACCACCACTCAGTGCCACCATGTTAGCCATTGCAGAGGCTCATATAGATGATGATGAATATGAAGATGATGATAATGATGATGACAATGGTGATGATAATGCTAATGTTAATGATGATGTTGAGATAGAGGATGTCCAACCCCCTACAGTACAAGAAGCAGAACCTGATGCTCCTCATACTGCATCAGATTCTGTTACTGAAGACAACCCTTAATCATTCGAAGAAGGGTTAGAAGATAGTTGAGTCCAGTCATCATGGGTGCACTATCAACAGACTCAGTGTTGCATAGTCAACATCCAACACTGACTCCTTCATTGGAAGAGCAACATCAAATGGCATCCCAGGCTGATCTTCTAGAACCAAATCAAGAACATATTACTCAACCACCACTAATCTGGAAGAAGGTCAAGAGAGAGGAGAACAAGGTCCAGATGGTGCTGGGGGCTCAAATCAACATACTAATGATCTAGCACCGACCTATGTTGAAGGAAGGAGGGAATCTGACAAAGCCTCATGTATGAATTTCCAATAAAACCCTAAACCTTCTATATATATATATTATTTTTCAAAACCAGAGACTAAGTATTGGCCTGTACCAACTCAATACTGACCAAAATCTCCAACAATTTTTTTTTAAATATATACTCTCTTAAGGCCAACATAGTTAGCCCACTGCTACTATGCAAAATTCCTACACTGAGCACAAAAGATCAGCCTACAGTTGTCTTCTCATATAAAAATACAATGGCTGTTGATGTCATACTGACACCCACTGGTGCTACTTTTATCATGCCCAATTTATGTTAAATTGGATCACATTGTCACACCCCACCAAAAATGAGTTTTACTTCATTTAAAATATTTTGCAGAAGAACGGATGTGTAACGTTCATGACAACATAGCAAAAATTAAGTAAACAAACAACCGCGCAATAACGAAAATAAAAGTAGTTTCACTTTCTAAAAATAGAAAGTTTCCAACAATAGCAAGTTTCCTAAAAGAAATTGTTTGAAAATGAAATAATTGTTCGCAAACTTAATGTTTTATTCATGGCTCACGACAATCCCACTGCTCATATCCTCCAGTTCCACTGCACCTAATCACCTGGAAAAACATAAATATAAAAGGGTCAACAATAATGTTGAGTGAATCCACAGGGTTAATGTTTATGATAAAAGTAATGTGTTTGCTACCCAAAATGTTCGTTATGAAAATAAGTTTATGACTGAAAAGTATAAGGTTCAACATTCATATGATATGAGAAATAAATATGAAAAGTGAAGTGAAATTGTAGAAGAATCTACAATTAATAGTTTTGTTTATGAAAATGTGTTGAACAAGTTATTATGTTTGACATCGCATGACTATTATCCCCAACATGTAGCTAGTCTATTGAGTTAATATACCAACCCCTAAGTCCACAATCAACAATTCATCTCCAGTATGTTATCGTTCTTTTATGGATATACACTCCCGAAAGATGTCTTGGATAAACCAAGTAATGATCAAATAATGTTGGGAGGATGAGTGTCAGCCAATAGTACTATCTACATATCCATGGTCTAGATCCACTAGTTAATGATTGCTAGCACCTTAGTCCGATATAATAATTGTTTGTCATGCCAACGCGATAATGAAAATGTAAAGATGTTGTTGCACAGTCATAGTAAAATAGTAGCGTTTGTTTATGTTTTCCACCTAGGCAAAGCTTAGCGATAAACAGGACAGAGGAATCCTTCAAGGCTCCTAGCTTCCTAAATGATATAACTTTCTAATTAGACTAAGCTAACAAAGGCGATTCTAGATATGACATTTGATATATATAATATGCAGTTAATGTTATGTTTTATGTTTTGTGACATCGAATGAACTTGGGTTATTGTACTTTAATAAAATGAAATGAAATGAAATGCGTTGAGTTTTAGATTATGTGATGAAATGAAATGGGTTTCAAAATGAAATGACATGACATGAAATGGGTTTTGAAATGAAATAATATGAAATGAAATGGGTTTGACTTAATGGGCCTAGATTGGGCCTAATGGGCTTATTGGGCCTAGATGGGCTAAATGGGCCACTAGGTGGGCCACTTGGGCCTCATATTAGGCTTAGGTCCAATAGAGTTGAGCCATGGATTGGGCTTGGGCCCAATAGGTTCGGTTTGGGTATAAGTGGGCCAAAGGTTTGGCCTTTGGTCCAAATGGGTTTAGATACTAATGGGCCAACTAAAGTTTGGGCCAGATGGACTAAGATAGATTGAATTGGGCCAAGTACGGGCCTTTGCCCGATATACTTCTCGGGTTTGGGTCACACGGTTTGGGTCAAGATCCGGCCTTGACCTGGTTTGACTTATGGGTCAAAATTAGTCAATTCTAAAGTCAACATTGGTCAAATAGTCAACAAAAGTCAACATTGGTCCACTAGATTTCAACTAGGGTTTGGGTTCCGGTTTAGGGTTTAGCCTAGCATAGATCTTGGTCAACGAAAGTCAAGTCGAGCTACTCTAGGTCAAGAAGTCAAACATGCAAGTCAACTAGGGTTAGGGTTCGGCTAGGGTTTGGTCTAGGGTTGGCCGAAGGCCAAAACCCTTCAGGTTTGAGGTCTTGATCAGCTAGGTTTGGCTACATCTATGGTGTTCGGTCTAATCTAGGATAGATCTATCGAGCATTAGGTGAAGCAAGGAACTCAATAAATTAATCAATTAATCAAGCTAATCAAGAACAATATCGAATGAGCATGTTTGGGACGGGATCCGTATGCATGGTGTGACCATGCACACGTACGGTTTGAGATCAACACAACGAGCAAGTACCGAGACCTCTTGGCCATTGGCCTAGGTCTCGGGTTCGAGTACTAGAACCGAAACAAAGAAGAAAATAACAAAGAGGGTTCGAGTTTCATACCTTGCAACCGAGATTTGGAAGAAAACGAACAAGATCGAATGGGGATGGCTTGCAGGTTGCTTGAACTCGACGAACAAAGGGTGTTCGGGTTTAGGGTTTGGCCGAAATCAACAAAGGTGGTAATGGGTTTAGGTTTTGACAAATGAGGTGTATTTATAGGTAAGGTTTGGAGTTAGAGTCATGGTACAACAAGGACTCTTTCAAATGAGATGAAGATAGACTCAAGGGGGAGATAAGGTCAATCAACAATAAGGATCAACCTCACCACCCTTGGTGGTTCGGCCGAGTAGGGGAAGTCACGAGCAAGGGCATGGCCGGCCACTTAGGTGGTCGGTCATGGCTAGGTGTTATTCGAGTCACGTTTACTTAATAGTTACGTTTATTGTTTAACCGGTAAAAGTTACTATTTTAAGAAATGATTTAGCTCAAATGTGTTACCATAAGAAAAGTAATATGTTGTGTTGACTAAAATAGTCAAACACTAATGTATGGTGTAAAAATAGATGTTTTGTTGTGTGTATGGATGCCAAAAATAGATATGTCTAAAAGTAGAAACTTTCTAAATAAGGAAAGTTCTAGAAATGAAATGAGATTACATACCGGAAATATCGAGTTGTCACACACATGATTTAAGAAATGATCACAAACCCTAAAGCTACACTATCCAAATCAAATTCATGGGGTTTCAGCCACATTATTGTTATCATTCTAACACCGAGTGATAAACATTGAAATAACAAAGAAGCATATCCCAGGCTTTGTTTCCTAAACCCATCCCTTTTTAGATGAGGTGACTTATCCTACAGTGAGCTACTCAAAAATTCACACTCACTTTTACTGAAACATTTCTTACACATGCTATGCACAAGTCTATAATATTTAATCATATACCAGATGAAATACAGACTTCACGAACTCTGTTTGCATAACTTTAGAATTAACCAACACCACAATTCTATCTGATAAGCCAATCCTTATTAACAGTTACCATTTTTTGTTTCTTTAGCACCATCTGTACAGGGTACTCATGTAGAACAGGCTCCAGTTGCAGAGGTTTCCATGCAAACAATCATGCAACAAATCTTGGCCATGCAGAACAGACATAACACAATATTGGCCAGGATGGAAACAATGAGTAATGAGATTGATTCACTAAAAGAATCAGTTGCATTACTTCGACAACAACAACAACCTCCACTGACTCCACAATGTCAACACAGTGGAGAAAATGAAGATTAAGGTGGAGATGATGGTACTGAGCCAAGACAATCACCCACAAATGAAGATCAAGAGGGTGGTACTGATGCTGCTACTGAACCTCTGCCATCTTTTACTCATAATGATACTCATGGAGATGCAGGTGGTGATACTGGACCTCTTCCTTCCTCATCCAATGATAACAATAAGGGGGAGAAGAGACAAAGAGAAGATGAGGTTGATCAACCTGAGCCATCTGCTCAGGGGGGGGGGGGAAGATGGTGAAGGATTTATGTGCACAGTTAGTCAACCTATGATGTCACGTCCATGTCTATAGGACACTCAAGGGTCACATCGGTGAGTGCATGTAATACGAGAAAGATATGTAATGATATTTGGAAGAGGAATGATTCATAATAGTCATTTATGAATCAGTTAAGTATTAAGTTAAGTTCGACTTATTACTAGATTAGTTTATCCAACTAATTAACACAAGTATTTGTACATTACTAGTTGAGTAAATATACAATGTGTTAATTATAGATTATCCATAATTTGATTTAAGGTAATTAAATCATATGGTGTTGGATAATATTATTGTCTAAATTATATAAGGTTTATTATATAATTAATTATTAAAAGTATAAATACAAAGTATATATATTTCGTGTTTATAATATACGAAGTATATTAGTGTATTAATACTAGACATTTAATAATTAAGTGCAACAATAATAACTAGATAAACTATAAGGGTTGGTTGTGTAAAAGGATAAGTTTAATTAAGAATTAATCTTAATTAAACTAGAAGGGCCCTAAGTGAAAGTCCTTCTATTATAAATAGAAGGCTTGGGGTTCCCTTGTAAGGGGTTCATTCCACCACCATAAGCCACGAATTTGTCCTCCTCCCTAACCCTAGTTCGGCCGAAACACATCCCAAGAACACAAGCCTTGTGTTCTTCGTGTTCTTCGTTCGTTCTTCGTGTTCTTCAAGTCTTGAAGAACAACTTTCATTACAAGAGCTTATCTAGAGGTCTTCTCGTTGTGTTTATCACTGGTGGATCTATCTTGAGCAATCTAAGGTATGTTTTGGGAAAACCTATTCTCCTTCTCCCTCTTGTTCGACGGACGAGAACACCAAGAACCCTAGGGTTCTTGGTGAGTGTTCGACGAACACACACAAGTATGTGTGTGTGTTCGAGTTTTTCGTACAAGGTTTCTTTCTTGTTAATCTAGTTTAGATTTCCAACATCCCAATCCTTTAGGGTTTAAGGATTAAGTTTAATCTCAGTTCCGCTTTTAGGGATTAAACTAGCTAGTTGGTTTAACCGGCAAGAACAAGTTCATGTTCTTGTCAGTATGGTTCGAACTAAGCATACTACGAGGTTGACCCAAGTGGTCAATCAGTTACAATGAAACCCTTCAGTGGTATCAGAGCATTGGTTTAGAAATCTAAACAAGAATTACAAAGTTTTTTTTGTTTGTTTAATTTCCAAGTTCTTAATTTTTTGTTCCTTCTTCTTTTTCTTCCTAAGTATTTTTGAAAAGGGCAAGAACCCTAGGACCAAGAATATTAAACTAGTTTAGTTTAATTGGTCAAAAGGATTCTAACCCTAGTATTTTCGAAATCATTAAAAGAACCCTAGGACCAAGAACATTAAACTAGTTTAGTTTAATTGGTCAAAAAGGATTCTTCTCCCTAGAAATTTCGTGATCAAGAAAGAACCCTAGGATCAAGAATGTTAAACTAGTTAAGTTTAATTGATCAAAAGGATTCTTTCCTTTTTCTAAAAAAATTTCATGATCTTGGAAGAACCCTAGGACCAAGTATGTTAAACTAGTCAAGTTTAATTGGTCAAAAGGATTCTTTCCTAATCCTTTAGATTTTCGAAATCTAGGAGGAATCTTGGACACCAAGTACGTTAAACTAGTTAAGTTTAATTGGTGAAAAAAAGATTCTTAGGCTTAAGTTTTTCGAAACTCTAAAGAACCCTAGGACCAAGAACATTAAACTTGTTTAGTTTAATTGGTTAATAGGATTAATCAAGAACATAATCTAGAACCTAAAAAATTAAACAAGTTTATGTTTAATAAGGTTTGATTATTGTTTTAATGAGTTTATTAAAACTAGTTCTTTAAATCTGGAAATCTAGACAAAGTTTTTGTTTAGAAGATTTAAATTAAATAAGTTTAAATAAAATTATTAAATTTATAATCTATCCTAGAATTTAAACAAAGTTTAATAATTGTTTAAATAGGATTGATTAGGATTAATCTATAACTAAGAGATGTTATTGATCAAGAAAATTAAAACTAGGTTTTAATTGATCAAGAACAAGATAAGGGTTTGATTAATTAAATTTAATTAAGGATAAAAAAAGAAGTGTTAATTTTAAAGTATTAAAATTAACAAGATGTATTTATATTATTATGTATAAATTTCGGATTTTTCCAAATTATTTAAAAGTGATTTTAAAAGATAAAATAGTTTGTACGTATTTTAATTAGTATAAGTTAAAATACAAATGTACAAATTAGGTGTAATATTCTTACTAAGAATGTTATAAGTTTTTAAAGAAATAAATTATGCATATATATAATACAAGATTAAATGGAACAATTAAATTAAATGTTATTTTGATCATAGTTATAATATTAAGTAACTAGAAATTTGTATTAAGTTATAATTTGAACTAGAATGTACAAAGTTGTAAACAACTAGAAATTGTACAAACGAAGTTATATTATAATTAGATGATACAAAAGTTATAAATATTATAATTAGATTGTATAAAGTTGTAAGTAATTATAACTAGTTATTTATACAAGTATATTACGAGTTACGTAAAATACTAGATTAATGATCAAGGGTAAAATAACATAGGAAATTTGAGAACCTATATTTAACTAGTTCAAGTTAAATGTAAGAAAGGTTTAAACAAACTAAAATTATTATATATAGTTTTTATATAATAAGATTATTAGTGTTCACCAAGTTTAAACTAGTGATTGTGTTCATGCTCAAATTCCATCATGGTTGTTGGAATTAGTGGGAGCTACACAAGAAAATCGCATAGTTTACAAATGTGTCCCTTGGACATATTTTGGAGAATCTAATAAGTAAATGTTTAATTTTATTATTAAACAAGTGAAAAACGAGGTGTGTTAAACTAGAATTATGATTCAAGTTTATGAATCATAAAGGGATTAAAATTCACATTTTAAAGTTTAACGTAAGGTTCATGTTTTTCAAAGAAAATAAAACGAGCAAGTTTTATAGAAAAAAGGTTTTTCACAAAACCTAGTAAAATGTCTTGTACACCTCGTTTTAGGTATACATATAAATCGCACAAACCTTTTGAAACTACAAGTTTTAAAGAAAAAGGTTCTTAAGAATTAAAAAGGTGTCTTGTAAAATTCTTGAATTCACAAGTCACACATTTTACAGGATTAAGATTGGAATAAGGTTTAAGTTTAGTTTAAAGACTTAAACAAACCCAATAAAATCTTAGATCTAAGTACTATCCATCTAATGGAACACCTCACTTGTTTAACGATATTCATATTGTAAGGATAAAGAACCTTAGATATGGATTCAAATCATTGCGAGTGTTAGGGTGCGTAGGGTTCTGTGATAATTGGGAGTCCCGGCGCAGAACATCGCACTGTCTTAGATGGTCTGATCTACTTTGGTGATAATCGGGAGTCCCGGCCCAAAAAGTACTTGAGTAGAATAAACATACTAGACTTTATTGCAACTTAGAAATATATGATTAAATTCGTTCAAGGTTGTAATAAGTTATAAGTGTAAAGATTCTACGACCCCTAGGAATTGTGTCAAGTCTTGATACGATCGGTAAGGATGTTACCTACCATAAATAGCATGTCTCGTCGGGAAGTGCCCAAACCTTGCAGCGAGAATGTGATATATGGATCCTAGGCCTAAAATATTAATTATGGGTTTATAATATATTTTAGAGAATGTTTGTTGATGATTACTTATTAAACTGGGTTTGATTTGTAGACGGCAGCAACAACCAAAAACGACACGTACCAATAATCTCTCACTACGCTTGTTTCTAGAAAAGGACAAATTGACTAGGTCAAAGTTTCTCAATTGGAAGCGTAATCTTCGGATTATGCTTAGGCATGAGAGAAAAGGAAATGTCCTAGAAAGAGTAATGCTAAATGCCCCTGACACGAATGATACAGATGAACCAGTAGAAGCATATTACGCTTGTAGAGTGTTCAACTCTTGCAAGATGGTTAAGGGATCATCAGTAAGTGCTCACGTCATGAAAATGAAAGAGCACATGGATCGTCTTAAAAAGACTAGGACACCCAGTACCGTTGCAGTTAGCAACAGTAATGATACTCAACTCGTTGTTAGATGACTATAAGTCTTATGTAGTCAACTACAACATGCATAACATGGAGCAATCCATTGATGAGCTACATTCCATGCTCAAGACTAATGAGTTGAGTTTGGGGACCAAGTTTAAGAATGATCTCGTAGTAACTGATGATGGTAGTGACAAAGAGAAAGAGGCGCAGTGGAAAGGGAAAGGGTAAAACCGATCTCAGCTAAAACGTGCCCAAGGGTAATAGAGTCAAACAAAAGGTCAAGAAGGTAAAGCCAAACGAGACAAGGACCGAGAAATGGTGTCTTGGTTGTGGCAAGGGTCAAAGGGTAGGAGGCCATGCTTGCTACTCAGTTGACTTGACCAACTTCTAGATACTCCTTTTCCTACTTGTAAAAGTTATTACGAGTAACTCAACTTTAGCAATCGTTTATTGCATGAGATGATGGAAAGTGAGATGGACTAACATGAGATAATGATCCCACAAGCACTACGTTTTAATTCAGTATTTATCGTATGGATTCAGTAAAACAATTTTCGTTTTTAAGTTGTTTTGAACAAAATTACATTTTCTATCTTTATGATAAATTTTGGTATTTTAAGTTTATCGTTGAATCCATGGTTGAATTATATTGTGTGTGCATGTGTGTTGATTATAATAGTCAAGTTTTATGACTAGATTATAAAGTCAAGTATTGACTTAATGATGATCTCATTGTTTATATTTGATTGATTGTTGTGTGAATATCTTAGAAGCTCAAATTACTTAGATGCTAGTAATTAGAAAGTTTTTCTAATGAAAGTATTTAAGAGTTTTTATGGAAAGCATAAAGTTCAAGGTACATTGAACTTATTTAAAACATCTTAAGTAATGGTTACTTATGATAGTAAGTTTTAAAGTATTAGTGTTAATATAGTATGATTATATTGGATATAATCAAGATAGACTTTAAAGAGTATTATTACAAGTCTTTCATACTTGTGATAGAGGAATTTAATTACGCCATAATTCCCTAATAGGAATAATTGGATATTCGTATAATCCAAGGAAAATGACTTAAACATTAAATGAACTCTTAAAATGGACAAACTATATTAAAGTATTTAAGAATTAAAATGTATTATTGCAAGTCTTTTATACTTGTAATAAATTCAACATTTAATCAAGTCATAATTCCCTTATAGGAATCAAGTGGATATTTGAGAAATCCAAGAAATGACTTTGGCATTAAATGAGATTCTTAAAATATACTAATACACTTAAGAATTGGAAGTAACGTTTCAAGTGTCTTATACTTGTTAGATACAGTAATCAATGAAAGTCATGATTCCCTTCAAAGGAATGTTGGATATTCGCAAATCCAAAGGATGACTTTGATAATTGATTAATTCTTAAAGGGTTAAACTATAAGTTTTGAATAGGTCAAAAGTAGTAGTTTAAATGATGCTTATTTCCATAAAATTTAGTGGGAGCTATGACTAACATATTCATTAGAGGTACTAATGAATATAGTAAGTTAGTTAGGATATTAACAACAAGATATTACCAAGTCGTTAGCCAAAGAGTTAAGAGAAATGATAAATGATCCTTGATTAGATTATTGCAAGCCTAATAGCGTGGTCACAAGTCTTGTGATTAATTATTGCAAATCTAATAGGATATTCACACTCCAGTGAATAAGTTAATCATTTAAGGAAATTTCTTTAACTAGTAATGATATATCTACAAATCAAGTGACTAAAAGAGGCTTTAGTTACAAGGCGAATCTTATGAATTTAAGAAACTAATGAGTTACTTTCCAATCCTCCTATGTTTGCCGAATTGCATAAAAGGGCAAGACTAGAATATGTCTAGAATGTTGCAGGAACAAAATCTAGCAAAGGCAAAAGAAATAGTATTTTTTCAAATACTCGTCTTATGTCTTTAGTTTAATAGAAATGACTAATTCAGTGATAAAGTTACAATTAAGGTTGTAAAAGTCATTAAGTAATCAACACGAACACAAAGGATAAGTAAAGATCCAGTAATAATTCAGTATCTTGGTCCAGTTAGGAATGATGCATGAATTAGTATCATTGTTATTCAGACTTTGTATGTTTTAAGAATATCCATGAATGAAGGTTATTTTATTCAGAAGATATAACTCCGTGACTACTCGTCTTGGTGGGAACCTTGATGGGACGTTAACGTCATCGCGGTATTTGGTGGTAGATTCGAAGTTCTTCGAAGATAGCTACACAAGTTTTTGTGTAAACCAAATATCGGTGATATTCTGTTGGAGCTCGACGAATATTGGATTGACCACCGTGACAATACTTCGTGGTTGAAAAGTTCAAAAGTATTGTTCACTAGGATTGTCCTTAAGCCTGAGGTATTTGGTTTGGGATACATTGACTAATGTACTTTGGTTCGTCTTAGACAATTCTGAAATATGGTTGTCATACGAGGCTTTACTGGGTACAGAGGAATTTGTATTTTGAATCGAAATATAACAAGATGGTAATTGCACCTCCTTTTTAGGAGAGATATTTATGGGTCCCTTGACATGATGATAAACTGAAAAATGCACGGCCGTGCTCAACGAACTGATTTGTTCTTTGTCGTTATCACACAGTTTTAAATCAAGAGGTCAAGAAATGATTTCGAGTACAGGAGTTGATAATTTCTACCATGCTCGTATTCGTTATCACAAAAATCGTGCTGCAAGGGATAAACCTAACACGTTACCCAATAAGTAAAGTCGGAGTGTTCTTTACTAGACGACGCTATTAATATGTTTTTCTAAACAATACATGGGTATAAGAGTTTCTATGGCTTGGTTATCCTGTATTGCCTGTCTAGGGGCCGCTGCAGGCTAGTGCCATCAAGCTAAGGTTACGAACTTGCACAAGTGGGAGTCTGAAGGATTTATGTGCACAGTTAGTCAACCTATGATGTCACGTCCATGACTATAGGACACTCAAGGGTCACATCGGTGAGTGCATGTAATACGAGAAAGATATGTAATGATATTTGGAAGAGGAATGATTCATAATAGTCATTTATGAATCAGTTAAGTATTAAGTTAAGTTCGATTTATTACTAGATTAGTTTATCTAACTAATTATTACAATTATTTGTACATTTACTAGTTGATTAAATATACAATGTGTTAATTATAGATTATCCATAATATGATTTAAGGTAATTAAATCATATGGTGTTGGATAATATTATTGTCTAAATTATATAAGGTTTATTATATAATTAATTATTAAAGTATAAATACAAAGTATATATATATTTCGTGTATATAATATACGGAGTATATTAGTGTATTAATACTAGACATTTAATAATTAAGTGCAACAATAATAACTAGATAAACTATAAGGGTTGGTTGTGTAAAAGGATAAGTTTAATTAATAATTAATCTTAATTAAACTAGAAGGGCCCTAAGTGAAAGTCCTTCTATTATAAATAGAAGGCTTGGGGTTCCCTTGTAAGGGGTTCATTCCACCACCATAAGCCACGAATTTGGCCTTCTCCCTAACCCTAGTTCGGCCGAAACACATCCCAAGAACACAAGCCTTGTGTTCTTCGTGTTCTTCGTTCGTTCTTCGTGTTCTTCAAGTCTTGAAGAACAAGTTTCATTACAAGAGTTTATCTAGAGGGCTTCTCGTTGTGTTTATCACTGGTGGATCTATCTTGAGCAATCTATGGTATGTTTTGGGAAAACATATTCTCCTTCTCCCTCTTGTTCGACGGACGAGAACACCAAGAACCCTAGGGTTCTTGGTGAGTGTTCGACGAACACACACAAGTATGTGTGTGTGTTCGAGTTTTTCGTACAAGGTTTCTTTCTTGTTAATCTAGTTTAGATTTCCAACATCCCAATCCTTTAGGGTTTAAGGATTAAGTTTAATCTCAGTTCCGCTTTTAGGGATTAAACTAGCTAGTTGGTTTAACCGGCAATAACAAGTTCATGTTCTTGTCAGTATGGTTCGAACTAAGCATACTAGGAGGTTGACCCAAGTGGTCAATCAGTTACAATGAAACCCTTCAGAAGGAAATTAAATGAAGATCAACCTCAACAAGCACAACAATCTTCTCATACTGAACCTCTAAGGTTTCGATATGAAAGAACATGAGAAAGAGGGTGGTCAGTTCTAGAAAGAATCGAACAAGAACAAAGTCAGTCTGAGCCATCTGCTCAGGGAGAGACTGATCCTGATCAACCTCTGCAGGCTCAAATTGAGCCATCTGCTCAGTATGAGAACAACCTGGAACTTGTTATTTATAGGCCTTTTGTGTGGCCAATTGCTGATGATGATGAAGAACCAGATCCAGTGCCGACTCAGAACTTCATAAACTTTGCACTGGATATGGAAAATGAACCAAGCTCTTGATCATCATCCTCCGATGATGAAGAGCCCCCAAAAGAACCACAAGTGCCAACTCATGGTGATAGAAGAGCAACTAAAAGATTAACAAGAAGAATATCAAGAGTAGTTATGTCCTCTTAATCAAGTGAAGAACCTGCTCCTGCTCCTCTGATCACTAGACCTAGAAGATCTGTACGTGATGAAAAGCAGGTTCCAAGGAAAACTGCACAACAGATAGAAGATGAGGCAGAAAAATTCTTCTACTTACATGCTTTTGGTGTCAAAGAAGAACCTGAGACTGACCCTGATACTGAGACTGATGTTTCTTCAACGTCTCACAGAATAAGAAGGAAAGGAGCTAACCTTCAACGACAATATTGGAACTCAGTTGCTCAAAGAACAAGGTACATGGAGACAAGGATGGATATACTGAGAAATAAAGTATTTCTCAGTGTGAGGGACATATACTGGTTGAACAGTGTGAGCCACTTTCCTTATTCCAGTCCTTGTACTACTCCTTGCCTAACTTGTGAGATCTCTATGACAATATAAATAGAGATCATTTGGCAAAGGAGTACTTACCAATTTACGCTTTCATATTTCATATATTGTAATTGATCAGTGGTCTTGTTATTCCGCAACAAGCCACACTTAGTGGAATTATACATTTGACTCTAATATTGTGTTAATCACTTTAATTGTCTTAAGTCTAGTTATAATATCAATTATACAATCAAACCAGGGTTGTTGTGACCGAACATGTTGTACTCACTTCCTCTGAATCTAGTGAAGAACCAGCTCCACTAATCACTAGACCAAGAAGGCCTGTTCACACTATCTCAAGTGATGAGGAGCAGGCTCAAACAAAGACTGCACAACAAATTGAAGAAGAGACAACCAGATTCTTTTATGAGCATGAGCTGGGCATAAAAGATGAATCTGATACTGATCCTGAAACTAGTATTCCTTCCAAGCATCAAAAAACAAAGAAGAAAGGCTCTGAACTATGTGAGCAGTTTTGGAATGTAGTTGCTGAAAGAGCCTGGTACAAATCAAGCAGGATTGATATATTGAGAAACAAAAGATTCTTCAGTGTGAGAGACATATACTGGCTAAACATTGATGTTAGCAACGTAACAATCAAGCCTGCAGAAGGAACAATTGTTGCTACTTACACTTGGCCTCCTAATCTTGTCTTTCAGGATAGAAAGAGCACAATATATCCTACCTCTGGATATATGTATACTGACTCAGAGGACAGAGAATGTTTTATTACAAAGACAGACTTTCCCAAAGCTCACATCAATCATCTGGTTGGATTGAAGTGGATGATAACCAAGAAGGAGGATGTTTGGTTCAGAAAGAAGATTATTGCTGTACTATGGAATAGAAGAGATGAACTCAAAAAGAAAGATGAGTTTGTCCACATCAAGCTAGAAGTCTTCTAAGAGCATGAAGCCATTAGCAGAGAATGAAAAAGAAGACTCTGCAGCTTTATTTTTGTGCTTCTCTTTGTAATATTGTCTTGTTATCATTTGATAGGGGGAGATTGTTATGGCAAAAAGCCTTACCCCTTGGGATCTTAAGATAACAAGACAACTTAGACTAGCTTAGAATAGTTTGTAGAATAATTTAGCTAAGTCTTGGTCCGATACTGAGTAGACAGTTTTGGCCACTTAGTATTGGGACTCAGTATTGAAATCCAATACTGAGTACAAGGACTGAGTAAACATTTCCTTGTTTACTCGACCAGATCAAATCCCTTTGATCTCGGTCACGTTCCTTTTTCCAGTCCTTGTACTACTCATTGCCTAACTTGTAAGATCTCTAAAACACAATAACTAGAGATCACTTGGCAAAGGAGTACTCACCAATTTACGCTTTCATTCATATATCTTGTAATTGATCAGTGGCCTTGTTATTCCGCAACAAGCCACACTTAGTGGAATTCTACATTTGACTCTAATATTGTGTTTATCACTTTAATTGTCTTAAGTATAATTATAATACCAATTGTACAAGCAATCTAGGGTTGTTGTGACCTAACACGAATGGCCCGTCATCCATTATAACCACTAGCTATGACCAATAACCTATAAGTATCCATGTTAGACCATAATTGGTGTACATAACCCATACGAATGACCTGTGAACGATTATAACTACTAGGTATGACTAATAACCTATAAATATCCATGATAAATCGTAATTGGTGTCCAATACCCATACAAATGGCTCGTGAACCATTATAACCACTAGCTCTGACCACTACTCGATAAGTGTCCATTTTAAACCTTGATTGGTGTTCATAACCGATATGTATGGCCCGTGAACCATTATAACCATTAGCTATGACCAATAAACTATAAGTATTCATGTTAAACCGTAATTGGTGTCCATAACCCATACGAACAGTCCGTGAACCAATATAGCCACTACCTATGACCAATAACCTATAAGTATCCATTTTAAACCGTAATTGGTGTCCATAACCGATAGGTATGGCCCGTGAACCATTATAAACACAAGCTATGACCAATAACCTATAAGTATCCCTTTTAAACCTTGATTGCTGTCCATAACCAATACCTATGCCCGTGAATTATTATACCCATTAGCTATGACCAATACCCTATTAGTATCCATGTTAAACCGTAATTGGTGTGCATAACCCATATGAATGGCCCGTAAATCATTATAACCACTAGCTATGACAAATAACCTATAAGTATCCATATTAAACCGGAATTGGTGTCCATAAACAATACGAATGGCCCGTGAACCATTATAACTACTAGCTTTAACCAATAACCTATAAGTATCCATGTTAAATCGTATTTGGTGTCCATAACCCATACGAATGGCCCGTGAACCATTATAACCACTAGCTATGACCAATAACCCATAAGTATCTTAGGTGTCCATAACGATTACGAATGTCCCCTGAACCATTATAACCACTACCTATGACCAATAACTTATAAGTATCCATGTTAGACCGCAATTGGTCTCCATAACACTTACGAATGGCACGTCAACCATTTTAACCATTAACTATGACCAATAACCTATAAGTATCCATTTCAAACCGTGATTTGTGTCCATAACCGATACGTATGGCCCATGAACCATTATATACAATAGCTATGACCAATACCCTATAAGTATCCATGTTAAACCGTAATTGGTGTCCATAACCCATAGGAATGGTCCGTGAACCATAGGAATGGTCCGTGAACCATTATAACCACTAGCTGTGACCAATAACCTATAAGTATCCATGTTAAACCGTATTTGGTGTCCATAACACATACGAATGGCCCGTGAACCATTATAACCATTAGCTATGACCAATAAACTATAAGTATCCATGTTAAACCATAGTTGAAGTACATAATACATACGAATGGCCCGTGAACCAATATAACCTATAAGTATCCATTTTAAACCGTAATTAGTGTTCATAACTCATACAAATTGCTCGTCAACCAATATAACCACTAGCTGCGACCAAAAACCTATAAGTAACCGTGTTAACTTGTAATTGGTGTCCATAACCTATATGAATGGCCTGTGAACCATTATACCCACTAGGTATGACCGATAACCTATAAGTATAAATGTTAAACCATAATTGGTGTCCAAAACCCATACAAATGGCCCGTGAGCCATTGTAACCACTAGCTATGTCCAATAACCTATAAGTATCCATTTTAAACCTTGATGGTGTCCATAACCGATACCTATGGCCCATGAACCATTATAACCATTACCTATGACCAATAATTGTTAATTATCCATGTTAAACCGGAATTGGTGTCCATAACCCATACGAATGGCCCGTGAACCAATATAACCACTAGGTATGACCAATAACCTATAAGTATCCATTTTAAACCGTAAATGGTGTCCATAATCTATACGAGCTGCCCGTCAACCTGTGTAACCACTAGCTATGACCAATAACCTATAAGTATCCATTTTAAACGTTGATGGTGTCCATAACCGATAAGTATGGCCCGTGAACCATTATAACCATTAGCTATGACCAATAAACTTTAATTATCCATGTTAAACCGGAATTGGTGTCCATAACCCATACGAATGGCCCGTGAACCAATATAACCACTAGGAATGACCAATAACCTTTAAGTATCCATTTTAAACCGTAATTGGTGTCCATAACCCATACGAGTGGCCCGTCAACCTGTATAACTACTAGCTATGCCCAATAACCTATAAGTATCCATTTTGAACCTTAATTGGTGTCCATAACCGATACGTATGGCGCGTGAACCATTATCACCATTAGCTATGACCAATAAACTATAAGTATCCATGTTAAACCGTAATTGGTATCCATAACCCATACGAATGGCCCGTGAACCAATATAACAACTAGGTATGACCAATAACCTACAAGTATCCATTTTAAACCGTAATTAGTGTACATAACCCATACGAATGGCCCGTAAACCATTATAACCACTAGCTATGAATAATAACCTATAAGTATCAATTTTAAACCATGATTTGTGTCCATAACCGATACGTATGGCCCGTGAACCATTATAACCACTAGCTTTGACAACTATCCTATAAGTTTCCATGTGAAACCGTAATTGGTGTCCGTAACTCATACGAATGGCATGTGAACCATTATAACCATTAACTATGAGCGATAACTTATTAGTATCCATGTTAAATCGTAAGTGGTGTCCATAACCCATATGAATGGCATGTGAACCATTATAACCACTAGCTATGACCAATAACCTATTAGTATCCATGTTAAATCATAATTGGTGTCCATAACCCATATGAATGGCCTGTGAACAATTATAACCACTAGCTATAACAAATAACCTATAAGTATCCATGTTAAACCATAATTGGTGTCCATAACCCATACGAATGGCCTGTGAACCATTATAACCACTAGCTATGACCATTAACCAATAAATATCCATGTTAGACCGGAAATGGTGTCCATAACCCAAACGAATGGCCCGTGAACCATTATAACCACTAGCTATGACCAATTTCCTATAAGTAACCATGTTAAACCGTAATTGGTGTCCATAACCCATACGAATGGCCCGTGAACGATTATAACCACTAGCTATGACCAATATCCTATAGGTATCCGTGTGAAACCTTAATTTGTGTGCATAACCCATATGAATGGCCCGTGAACCATTATAACCACTAGCTATGACAAATAGCCTATAAGTATCCATGTTAAACCGTAATTGGTGTCTATAACCGATACGAATGGCCCGTGAACCATAATAACCACTAGCTATGACCAATAACCTATTAGTATCCATGTTAGACCGTAATTGGAGTCCATAACCCATACGAATGGCCCGTGAACCAATATAACCACTAGGTATGACCAATAACCTATAAGTATCCATTTTAAATCGTAAATGGTGTCCATAATCTATACGAGCTGCCCGTCAAGCTGTATAACCACTAGCTATGACCAATAACCTATAAGTATCCATTTTAAACCTAGATGGTGTCCATAACCGATAAGTATGGCCCGTGAACCATTATAACCATTAGCTATGACCAATAAACTTTAATTATCCATGTTAAACCGGAATTGGTGTCCATAACCCATACGAATGGCCCGTGATCCAATATAACCACTAGGTATGACCAATAACCTTTAAGTATCCATTTTAAACCGTAATTGGTGTCCATAACCCATACGAGTGGCCCGTCAACCTGTATAACTACTAGCTATGCCCAATAACCTATAAGTATCCATTTTGAACCTTAATTGGTGTCCATAACCGATACGTATGGCGCGTGAACCATTATAACCATTAGCTATGACCAATAAACTATAAGTATCCATGTTAAACCGTAATTGGTATCCATAACCCATACGAATGGCCCGTGAACCAATATAACGACTAGGTATGACCAATAACCTACAAGTATCCATTTTAAACCGTAATTAGTGTACATAACCCATACGAATGGCCCGTAAACCATTATAACCACTAGCTATGAATAATAACCTATAAGTATCAATTTTAAACCATGATTTGTGTCCATAACCGATACGTATGGCCCGTGAACCATTATAACCACTAGCTTTGACAACTATCCTATAAGTTTCCATGTGAAACCGTAATTGGTGTCCGTAACTCATACGAATGGCCTGTGAACCATTATAACCACTAACTATGAGCGATAACTTATTAGTATCCATGTTAAATCGTAAGTCGTGTCCATAACCCATATCAATGGCATGTGAACCATTATAACCACTAGCTATGACCAATAACCTATTAGTATCCATGTTAAATCATAATTGGTGTCCATAACCCATATGAATGGCATGTGAACAATTATAACCACTAGCTATAACAAATAACCTATAAGTATCCATGTTAAACCATAATTGGTGTCCATAACCCATACGAATGGCCCGTGAACCATTATAACCACTAGCTATGACCATTAACCAATAAATATCCATGTTAGACCGGAAATGGTGTCCATAACCCAAACGAATGGCCCGTGAACCATTATAACCACTAGCTATGACCAATTTCCTATAAGTAACCATGTTAAACCGTAATTGGTGTCCATAACCCATACGAATGGCCCGTGAACGATTATAACCACTAGCTATGACCAATATCCTATAAGTATTCGTGTGAAACCTTAATTTGTGTGCATAACCCATATGAATGGCCCGTGAACCATTAAAACCACTAGCTATGACAAATAACCTATAAGTATCCATGTTAAACCGTAATTGGTGTCTATAACCGATACGAATGGCCCGTGAACCATAATAACCACTACTATGACCAATAACCTATTATTATCCATGTTAGAACGTAATTGGAGTCCATAACCCATACGAATGGCCCGTGAACAATTATAATCACTACCTATGACCAATATCCTATAAGTATCCATGTGAAACCTTAATTGGTGTGCATAACCCATACGAATGGCCCGTGAACCATTATAACGACTAGCTATGAGAAATAACCTATAACTATCAATTTTAAACCATGATTTGTGTCCATAACCGATAAGTATGGCCCGTGCACCATTATAACCACTAGCTTTGACAACTATCCTATAAGTATCCATGTGAAACCGTAATTGGTGTCCATAACCCATACGAATGGCCCGTGAACCATTACAACCACTAGCTATGACCAATAACCTATTTGTATCCATGTTAAATCGTAATTGGTGTCCATAACCCATATGAATGGCCCATGAACCATTATAACCACTAGCTATCACAAATTACCTATAAGTATTCATGTTAAACCATAATTTGTGTCCATAACCCGTACGAATGGCTCGTGAACCATTATAACCACTAGCTATGACCATTAACCTATAAGTACCCATGTTAGACCGGAATTGGTGTCCATAACCCAAACGAATGGCCCGTGAACCATTATAACCACTAGCTATGACCAATATCCTATAAATAACCATGTTAAACCGTAATTGGTCTCCATAGCCCAGACGAATGGCCCGTGAACGATTACAACCACTAGCTTTGACCAATATCCTATAAGTATCCATGTGAAACCTTAATTGGTGTCCATAACCCATACGAATGGCCCGTGAACCATTATAACCACTAGCTATGACAAATAACTTATAAGTATCCATGTTAAACTGTAATTGGTGTCTATAACGGATACGAATGGCCTGTGAACCATTATAACCACTAGCTATGACCAATAACCTATTAGTATCCATGTTAGACCGTAATTGGAGTCCATAACCCATACGAATCGCCCGTGAAAAATTTTAACCACTAGCTCTGACCAATATCCAATAAGTATCCATGTTAAACCTTAATTGGTGTGCATAACCCATACGAATGGCCCGTGAACCACTATAACCACTAGCTATGAGAATAACCTATAACTATCCACGTTAAACCGTAATTGGTGTCCATGACCCATAGGAATGCCCGTGAACAAAAATAATTACTAGCTATGACCAATAACCTCTAAGTATACATGTTAAACCGTAACTGGTGTCCAAAACCCATACAAATGGCCCGTGAGCCATTGTAACCACTAGCTATGTCCAATAACCTATAAGTATCCATTTTAAACCTTGATGGTGTCCATAACCGATACCTATGGCCCATGAACCATTATAACCATTAGCTATGACCAATAATTGTTAATTATCCATGTTAAACCGGAATTGGTGTCCATAACCCATACGAATGGCCCGTGAACCAATATAACCACTAGGTATGACCAATAACCTATAAGTATCCATTTTAAACCGTAAATGGTGTCCATAATCTATACGAGCTGCCCGTCAACCTGTATAACCACTAGCTATGACCAATAACCTATAAGTATCCATTTTAAACCTTGATGGTGTCCATAACCGATATGTATGGCCCGTGAACCATTATAACCATTAGCTATGACCAATAAACTTTAATTATCCATGTTAAACCGGAATTGGTGTCCATAACCCATACGAATGGCCCGTGAACCAATATAACCACTAGGTATGACCAATAACCTTTAAGTATCCATTTTAAACCGTAATTGGTGTCCATAACCCATACGAGTGGCCCGTCAACCTGTATAACTACTACCTATGCCCAATAACCTATAAGTATCCATTTTGAACCTTAATTGGTGTCCATAACCGATACGTATGGCGCGTGAACAATTATAACCATTAGCTATGACCAATAAACTATAAGTATCCATGTTAAATCGTAATTGGTATCCATAACCCATACGAATGGCCCGTGAACCAATATCACAACTAGATATGACCAATAACCTACAAGTATCCATTTTAAACCGTAATTAGTGTACATAACCCATACGAATGGCCCGTAAACCATTATAACCACTAGCTATGAATAATAACCTATAAGTATCAATTTTAAACCATGATTTGTGTCCATAACCGATACGTATGGCCCGTGAACCATTATAACCACTAGCTTTGACAACTATCCTATAAGTTTCCATGTGAAACCGTAATTGGTGTCCGTAACTCATACGAATGGCCTGTGAACCATTATAACCACTAACTATGAGCGATAACTTATTAGTATCCATGTTAAATCGTAAGTGGTGTCCATAACCCATATGAATGGCATGTGAACCATTATAACCACTAGCTATGACCAATAACCTATTAGTATCCATGTTAAATCATAATTGGTGTCCATAACCCATATGAATGGCCTGTGAACAATTATAACCACTAGCTATAACAAATAACCTATAAGTATCCATGTTAAACCATAATTGGTGTCCATAACCCATACGAATGGCCCGTGAACCATTATAACCACTAGCTATGACCATTAAACAATAAATATCCATGTTAGACCAGAAATGGTGTCCATAACCCAAACGAATGGCCCGTGAACCATTATAACCACTAGCTATGACCAATTTCCTATAAGTAACCATGTTAAACCGTAATTGGTGTCCATAACCCATACGAATGGCCCGTGAACGATTATAACCACTAGCTATGACCAATATCCTATAAGTATCCGTGTGAAACCTTAATTTGTGTGCATAACCCATATGAATGGCCCGTCAACCATTATAACCACTAGCTATGACAAATAACCTATAAGTATCCATGTTAAACCGTAATTGGTGTCTATAACCGATACGAATGGCCCGTGAACCATAATAACCACTAGCTATGACCAATAACCTATTAGTATCCATGTTAGACCGTAATTGGAGTCCATAACCCATACGAATAGCCCGTGAACAATTATAATCACTACCTATGACCAATATCCTATAAGTATCCATGTGAAACCTTAATTGGTGTGCATAACCCATACGAATGGCCCGTGAACCATTATAATGACTAGCTATGAGAAATAACCTATAACCATCAATTTTAAATCATGATTTGTGTCCATAACCGATAAGTATGGCCCGTGAACAATTATAACCACTAGCTTTGACAACTATCCTATAAGTATCCATGTGAAACCGTAATTGGTGGCCATAACCCATACGAATGGCCCGTGAACCATTACAACCACTAGCTATGACCAATAACCTATTAGTATCCATGTTAAATCGTAATTGGTGTCCATAACCCATATGAATGGCCCATGAACCATTATAACCACTAGCTATCACAAATTACCTATAAGTATTCATGTTAAACCATAATTTGTGTCCATAACCCGTACGAATGGCTCGTGAACCATTATAACCACTAGCTATGACCATTAACCTATAAGTACCCATGTTAGACCGGAATTGGTGTCCATAACCCAAACGAATGGCCCGTGAACCATTATAACCACTAGGTATGACCAATATCCTATAAATAACCATGTTAAACCGTAATTGGTCTCCATAGCCCATACGAATGGCCCCTGAACGATTACAACCACTAGCTTTGACCAATATCCTATAAGTATCCATGTGAAACCTTAATTGGTGTCCATAACCCATACGAATGGCCTGTGAACCGTTATAACCACTAGCTATGACAAATAACTTATAAGTATCCATGTTAAACTGTAATTGGTGTCTATAACGGATACGAATGGCCTGTGAACCATTATAACCACTAGCTATGACCAATAACCTATTAGTATCCATGTTAGACCGTAATTGGAGTCCATAACCCATGCGAATGGCCCGTGAAAAATTATAACCACTAGCTCTGACCAATATCCAATAAGTATCCATGTTAAACCTTAATTGGTGTGCATAACCCATACGAATGGCCCGTGAACCACTATAACCACTAGCTATGAGAATAACCTATAACTATCCACGTTAAACCGTAATTGGTGTCCATGACCCATAGGAGTGGCCCGTGAACAAAAATAATCACTAGCTATGACCAATAACCTATAAGTATCCATGTTAGACCATAATTGGTGTACATAACCCATACGAATGACCCGTTAACTGTTATAACCACTAGCTATGACCAATAACCTATAAGCATCCATGTTAACCGTATTTGGTGTCCATAAGACATACGAATGGCCCGTGAACAATTATAACCATTACGTATGACCAAGAAACTATAAGTATCCATGTTAAACCGTAATTGGTGTCCATAACCCATACGAATGGCCCGTGAACCAATATACGCACTAGCTATGACCAATAACCTATAAGTATCCATTTTAAACCGTAATTAGTGTTCATAACTCATACGAATTGCTCGTCAACCATTAAAACCACTAGCTATGACCAATAACATATAAGTAGCCGTGTTAACTTGTAATTGGTGTCCATAACCTATACGAATGGCCTCTGAACCATTATAACCACTAGGTATGACCGATAACCTATAAGTATCCATTTTAAACCTTGATGGTGTCCATAACCGATACCTATGGATGATGAACCATTATAATCGTTAGCTATGACCAATAAACGTTAATTATCCTTGTTAAACCGGAATTGGTGTCCATAACCCATACGAATGGCCCGTGAACCAATATAACCACTAGGTATGACCAATAACCTATAAGTATCCATTTTAAACCATAATTGGTGTACATAACCCATAAGAATGGCCCGTCAACCATTATAACCGCTAGCTATGACCAATAACCTATAAGTATCAATTTTAAACCATGATTTGTGTCCATAACCGATACGTATGGCCGGTGAACCATTACAACCACTAGCTTTAACAACTATCCTATAAGTATCCATGTGAAACCGTAATTGGTGTCCATAACCTATACGAATGGCCCTTGAACCATTATAACCACTAGCTATGACCAATAACCTATTAATATCCATTTTAAATCGTAATTGGTGTCCATAACCCATATGAATGGCCCACGAACCATTACTAATGGTGATTTTAGGTTATAACAAGAACCAAAACGCAGCGGAAAGATTTAATCACCATGAACGGATCTAATATTAAATCATACAATTAAACTAAACATGAAATCAAAGAGAATGGTATAAGAATTCATACCCTAGTTGCCTTTGATCAATAGGATTTAGATGGATGTAGATGGTGACCGAAACCAAGTATTCAAAAGGAGAATACCTCTAAAGATAATCCACACAACACTTGTGCTTGAACACCGAAGGATGCTAGTCCAATTCTTCAAGGAAATGGAAGCAAAAACTAGAGAGAAAATGGTGTTGATGGACGGTCAAAAAAGAGAGCAAAAGGGGAGTTTATGGACCATTATTTCTCTTTAATGGTGCCATTAAACACCCTTTAATGATTTCCATAAACCATTTGTTTTTAATTGCACTCAAGTCCCTAGCTTTTGTTCCTTCTAGTGTGCTCACAATAAAGTTCCAATATTAACAATTAATATTAACTTTAGTATATACAAGCATGTAGCTTATATTAATATATAATGCAATTACCTTAATTATACTATATATCTTATGGTGTTAAGTGTTTAAGTGTGTGACCCTTTAGGCTCACAAACAACTAGCCATATAACTATATGTTTTACGCGTGAAGCATATTCCAACAATTACAACCAATAGCTAAAAATAACCTATATGTATCCATGTTAAACCATAATTGGTGTCCATAACCCATACGAATGGCCCGTGAACCAATATAACCATTAGCTATGACCATTAACCTATAAGTATCCATGTTAGACCGGAATTGGTGTCCATAACCCAAACAAATGGCCCGTGGACCATTATAACCACTAGCTATGACCAATATCCTATAAGTAACCATGTTAAACCGTAATTGGTGTCCATAACCCATACAAATGGCCCGTGAACCAATATAACCACTAGGTATGACCAATAAACAACAATTATCCATTTTAAACCGTAATTGGTGTACATAACCCATACGAATGGCCCATCAACCATTATAACCACTAGCTATGACCAATAACCAACAAGTATCAATTTTAAACCGTGATTTGTGTCCATAACCGATACGTATGGCCCGTGACACCGTAATTGGTGTCCATAACCTATACGAATGGCCCGTGAAGCATTATAACCACTAGCTATGACCAATAACCTATTAGTATCCACGTTAAATCGTAATTGGTGTCCATAACCCATATGAATGGCCCGTGAACCATTATAACCACTAGCTATGACAAATAACGTATAAGTATCCATGTTAACCATAATTGGTGTCCATAACCAATACGAATGGCCCGTGAACCAATATAACCACTAGCTATGACCATTAACCTACAAGTATCCATGTTAGACCGGAATTGTTGTCCATAACCCAAACGAATGGCCCGTGAACTATTATAACCACTAGCTATGACAAATAACCTCTAAGTATCCATGTTAGAACATAATTGGTGTCTATAACCGATACGAATAGCCCGTGAACCATTACAACCACTACCTATGACCAATAACCTATTAGTATCCATGTTAGACAGTAATTGGAGTCCATAACCCATACGAATGGCCTGTAAACAATTATAATCACTAGCTATGACCAATATCCTATAAGTATCCATGTGAAACCTTAAATGGTGTGCATAACCCATACGAATGGCCCGTGAACCATTATAACCACTAGCTATGAGAAATAACCTATAACTATCCATGTTAAACCGTAATTGGTGTTCATGACCCATAGGAATGGCCCGTGAGCAAATATAATCACTAGCTATGACCAATAACCTATAAGTATCCATGTTAGACCATAATTTGTGTACATAACCCATACGAATGACCCGTTAACCATTATAACCACTAGCTATGACCAATAACCTATAAGCATCTATGTTAAACCGTAATTGGTGTCCATAACCCATACAAATGGCCCGTGAACCAATATAACCACTAATTTGTGTACATAACCCATACGAATGGCCCGTGAACCAATATAACCACTAGTTATGACCAATAACCTAGTATTATCCATTTTAAACCGTAATTAGTGTTCATAACTCCTACGAATTGTCCGCCAACCATTATTTCCACTAGCTAAGGCCAATAACCTATAAGTATTCGTGTTAAACTATAATTGGTGTCCATAACCTGTATGAATGGCCCGTGAACCATTCTAACCACTAGGTATGACCGATAACCTATAAGTATCCATGTTATACCATAATTGGTGTCCAAAACTCATAAGAATGGCCCGTGAACCATTATCACCACTAGCTATGACCAATAACCTATAAATATCCATTTTAAATCTTTATTGGTGTTAGGTAACAAAAACCCTGGATTGCTTGTATAATTGATATTATAATTAGACTTAAGATAATTAAAGTGATAAACACAATATTAGAGTCAAATGTATAATTCCACTAAGTGTGGCTTGTTGCTGAATAACAAGGCCACTGATAAATTACAAGATATATGAATGAAAGCGTAAATTGGTGACTACTCCTTTGCCAAGTGATCTCCGTTTATATTGTTATAAAGATCCTACAAGATAGGCATAGAGTAGTACAAGGATTGGTAAAAAGGAAAGTGAGCGAGAACAAAGGGATTTGATCTGGTCGAGTAAACAAGGAAATGTTTACTCAGTCCTTGTACTCAGTATTGGATTTCAATACTGAGTCCCAATACTGAGTGGCCAAACCTGTCTACTCAGTATTGGACCAAGAGTTAGCTAAATTATTCTACAAACTATTCTAAGCTAGTCTAGGTTGTCTTGTTATCTTAAGCTCCTAAGGGGTAAGACTTTTTGCCTTAACAATCTCCCCCTATCTAATGATAATAAGACAATATTACAAAGAGATGTGCAAAAACACAAAAATTGCAGAGTTTCTTCTTCTTCTTCTTTTTCATTCTTTGTTAATAGCTTCATGCTCATAGAAGACTTCCTTCTTTATCTGTACAAACTCATCATTCTTTTTGAGTTCTTCTCTTATGTTCCATAGTACAGCAACAATCTTCTTTCTGAACCAAGCATCCTCGTTCTTGGTTATCATCCACTTCAATCCAACCAGATGACTGAGGTGAGCCTTGAGCAAGTCTGCCTCTGTAATAAAACATTCCATGTCCTCTGAGTCAATATACATATACCCAGAGGTAGGATATATTGTGCTCTTTCTATCCTGAAAGAAAAGATTAGGAGGGACAGTGTATTGTTTAAATACATCAAAGGTAATTTGACATTATGGTCGATTGTATTTATAAGGTTCAGTTAATACACAGAATGTCCTATACTCTCTAGCATACAAGATTCCCTTTTCAAAGCACAATGTAGAGACAGCACAGATTTCATTCAAGACTACTTGAGCTACAGCTGATCTTGAAGGCATTTCCTTGATCAGTCTTGTGATCTTGATCCAGTAGAAGCCCCATATTTTGAGTATCATGAAGATAAATCTTCATTGGAGGAGTAATTGGCCAGTGCACATAGTAACAATTGTTCCTTCTGTGGGCTTGACTGTTACATTGTTAACATCAATGTTTAGCCAGTATATGTCTCTCACACTGACGAACCTTTTGTTTCTCAGTATATCCATCCTACTTGATTTGTACCAGGCTCTTTCAGCAATTACATTCCAATACTGCTCACGTAGTTCAAAGCCTTTCTTCTTTGTTCTTTGATGTTTGGAAGTAATACCAGTTTCAGGATCAGTAGCAGGTTCATCTTTTATGCCCTGCTCATGCTCATAAAAGAATCTGGTTATCTTTTCTTCAATTTGTTGTGCAGTCTTTGTTGGAGCATGCTCATCATCACTTGAGTTAGTGTGAATAGGTCTTCTTCTTCTTGTAACTAGCGGAGCTGGTTCCTCACTTGATTCAGAAGACTGCACCACATTGACCATTTTTCTTTTTGATGGCCTTCTAGTTCTTGTGACCAGATAGTCTTGTGGATCTTCAGGGGGCTCTTCATCATCTGAGGATGATGATGAAGAGCTTTCTTTATCTGCCATATCCAGTGCTGAGTTGCATAAGTTATGGATTTGCACTGGATTTGGTTCTTCATCATCTGACAGATGAATTGCTATTGTTTTTCTAGGAATGATAATCCTCTGTTTCTTGTCATTTCATACCTAAACATGAGCCTTTGAGCCTGAGAAGAGGGCTCCCCCTAAGTAGTAGGCTCAGACTATGGTTGTTGAGTAGCAGATGGTTCAGTTTGAGCATGTTGTTGTTGAGATTCATCTTCATGAATTTTTCTCCTTTTCTCCCTCTGAGCAGATGACACGGGTTGATCAACCTCATCTTCTTTTTGTCTCTTCTCCCCCTTATTGTTATCATTTGATGGGGAAGGAAGAGATTCAGTATCACCACCTGCATCTCCTTGAGTATCATGAGTATGAGATGGCAGAGGTTCAGTAGCAACATCATCATTATCTCCTTGATCTTCATGTGTGGGAGATGGCATGGGGTAAGTATCATTATCCCCACCTTGGTCTTCATTGTCTCCAATGTGTTGAGATGGTGGAGTCAGTGGAGGTTGTTGTTATTGTTGGAGTAATGCAACTGACTCTTTTAGTGAGTCAATCTCATTGCTCATAGTTTCCATCATGGCCAGTATTGTGTTCTGGGTGTTCTACATTGCCAGGATTTACTGCATGATTATTTGCAGAGTAACTTTTTCACCATCTGCAACTGTAGCCTGATGACCCTGCACAAATGGTTCTAAAGAAAAATAAAATAGTAGCTGGTTAGTATTGTTTGGCTTATCAGTTAGAATAGTGGTTCTGTTTAATTCTAAAAACATGTCAATAGAATTTGTGAAGTCTGTATTTCATCTGGTTTATGATGATATATTGTGGAGTTGTGTATGACATGTGTAAGAAAATTTTCAGTTAAACTGAGTGTGATATTTGAGTAGCTCAGGGTAGGTTTGGTCACATTTTATGAAAAGGTTTGGGTTTGGGAAAGAAGCCTGGGATATGCTTCTTTGTTATTTTCAATGTTTATTACTCGGTGTTAGAGTAATAACACTAATGTGGCTTAAACCCCATGGTAAATATTTGGATAGTGTGGATTTAGGGTTTGTGATCATTTCTTAAATCATGTGTTCCACCTTAACATAAGTTGGGCATGATAAAAGCAGCACCAGTGGGTGTCAGTATGACCTCAACCACCATTGTCTCTTTAAATGTGGAGACAACTGTAGACTGACAATGATCTATTGAGCTCGGTATATGAATTTTGCATAGTAGAAGTGGGCTAACTATGTTGGCCATAAGAGGATATATATTAAAAAACATTGTTTGAGACTTTGGTCAATTATTGAGTTGGTACAGGCCAATACTTAGTCTCTAGTTTTGAAATATATATATATATATATATATAGGTATATATATATATATATATATATATATATATATATATATATATATATATATATATATATACCTATATATATATATATATATATATATATATATATATATATATACCTATATATATATATATATATATATAGGGTTGAATTAGTTTCAGAACCAATTAAGGCTACAGAACCAGCAGAACTCAATATAAACCATTGATTTTTGAAATGAAATAATCATGAAAGACACATTAATGTATTTGATGAGGGACCCCCAAATATTGGTTTGCATCGATCTCATTCATGCATGTATACATATATGTATATGTTTTCATGTATGTATACAAAAGTTTTATCTATACATATATGTATACATGCATGAATGACATCGATGCAAACCATTATTTGGGGGTCCCTCATCAAATACATTAATGTGTCTTCCATGATCATTTCATTTCAAAAATCAATGGTTTAGATTGAGTGCTGCTGTTTCTGTAGCCTTAATTGGTTCTGATACTAATTCTACACTATATATATATATATATATATATATATATATATATATATATATATATATATATATATATATATATATATATATATATATATATATATATATATATATATATATATATGTATATATATATATATATATATATATGGGTCGAATTCCATACAGAACCCATATTATCTACAGAACTCGTAGAACCTTTTTCAACCAATCATGTTCTAGTAAAATGTATTTATTTAATTTAATTCTAAAGGGCATAAACGTAAATGCATGTTCATTTTTTTTATGGTAACTGCTGATTTTTATAATGATTCCTACATATAAGGAAAGTCGGTTTTCATAATTAAGAATCCATTTTTATACATTAATGTCTATACATGTAAAATGTGATTGTGATATATTTTTTATACATTAATGTCACAATAACATAAATGTACCCGCTTATATGATAATTAAAAAGAAAAAATTGATTTTAACCAACAAAAATCAGTTGACGTATTTATTCTATAATTTGTATAAACATCAATGTTATTGGTGAGGATTAACATCAATGTTTTTTTAACAGCAATTAACATTAATGTATAATCATATTATTGAATAGCACACGTGTACAAAAACATCTATGAATCTGAGCGCTAACACTCATGTATTAAACACCAACAAATATGTTCCATATTAATGGCTTAATGGAAAAATAATACACTCTTCACAAATTTACAAATCTTCGAACTTTTAATTGCTAGCTAAACAACAAATTCTTCATTGGATAGCCAATACAAATTTAAGGTCCCATTTCTTGATCTTCACCCTCTTATACAAATAAAACATGTTTGTACTTCATGATCTTCAACAAAAAATACATATATAAAATGTGGATTTGGCATAACAGTTCATTTCCTACAGTATATAGATTAAACAATCTCAAAATCCCTCTATATAATACATATTTTTAATTAAAATATAATAAAAAAAATGAAATAAGTACCTGAGAAATTTTGAACTTCAATTTGTACCTAGCAAATTAGTACCTGGCAAAATCCCAATATAGTATTAATTTTGAACCTCAATTTAATTAAATCTCGATTTGCGTTCACATTTCTATATTCTAATTTGAATATCTTCAGCATCAAAACTCTTTCTAAGACAATTCTTAGAATTCGATCGCCTCATTTCTATTTACAATCATTATCTTCCTCTGCTTTGACTCTCTTCGGCACAACGATTACGGTGATTCAAAAATGGATTTCTTCATAACCCATATCAGTCACACCAAAACAATGAATCATAAAATCAAAAAGCAAACGACATCATAAGTATCCTCAACAACTCACCAAAAAACGATGACTGTTGCGTCTGTCTCAGCGACTGTAATTCCGACGATTGTGGAGATTGTTTTTCGTAGCGATGTCGGCTGCATTGGGGTTAGATTGTGGAGACCGGTTGATGTAAATGGGGGTAGGGATTTGGAGGAGATGATAATTAAAAAAAGAAAGAGAAAGGAAACCGTATTAAATAACAGGAGAGAGAGTGTCGGTTTTTATCTTTTTTTTTTCTTTTTCTATTTTGCAAAATTACTTTCTTGGCCTTTTCATTTATTTATTACTAAAAATATAATCTAATTTAATTGCAAAAATGCCATAAGTAATATTAACCATTAATTTAAAATTCAATGGTTTAAGATCGGGTTCTACGGGTTCTGTATATAATATTGGTTCTGTATGGAATCCTTCACTATATATATATATATATATATATATATATATATATATATATATATATATATATATATATATATATATATATATATAGAAGGTTTATGGTTTTATTAGAAATTCATACCTGAGGCTTTGTCAGATTCCCTCCTTCCTTCAACAGAGTTCGGTGCTGGGTCATTAGTATGTTGGTTTGAACCTCCAGCACCTTCAGGTCCTTGTTGTCCTTTTTCGTGAGCCCCTTTCAGATTATGTTGCTCATATTCAATTTCAACATCTAGTGGAACATGTGGTTCCATGATTGGTGGTTGTTGAGCAATGTGTTCTTGGTCTGGTTCTGGAAGGTTGGCATGTGCAGTAATTTGGTGATGCTCTTCCACTGAAGGTGTCAGTGTAGGATTGTTGTTCTGAAATACTCTCTCTGTGGACTGTGCTCCCATAATGACTGGATTTAATATTCTTCGAGCTGGTCTTCTTATTATAAGTGGTTGTTGGATTGAGTCATGATCACTTTCTGATGCAGTATGGGGAGCATCAGATTTTTGTGGATGTTGTTGAATTGAATCTTCTTCTTGTACTGGTGGGGGTTGAACATCCACCATTTCAACATCATCATTGGCATTATCATCATCATCACCATTGTCATCATCATTATCATCATTTTCTTCATCAGTATCATCTTTATCATCATCATCTATGTGGGCCTGAGCAATTGCCAACATGGTTTCTTGAGTGGTGGTTCTTCCTCCCTAGGATGATGGAAGAAGATCTTCTCATGAATAGGAGGAAGATCTGCTCGTACTCCTTCAAAATCATCATACATGTTGGCTGACATTGATTCTTGAAAGATGGTGGAAAGGAACCTGCAAAAAGGAACATTTGGATTCCATTGTCTTGCTTGAATCAGTGAGGCCAACTCATTGAAGATCAGTCTTGCATAATAAATGTGCCTATTGTGGTACATGGCATGTACCATTTGCATTCCAAAATCATTGATTTGATCAAGTGCACCTGTTTTGTGAGTGCATGTGGTGTGTTGTCTTCCAAGAAGAGGCAATACTGATCGTGCAGTATCTCGATCAACGAACTCGTCATATTGGGAATGTGCAGGAAGTTGAAGATCTCTTCTAATAATTGCAGTTGATACGAATGCATGTCTTTGACCTCTGATCACCCATCATGCAATCATATCTGGGGAATCCATTTCTACGGTGTACCAAAATTCGCAGAGCATTGCTAGATAAAATGCTCTTGGAAAAATTAGAAGGGCAAAAGTAATTGGGCTATGCCTCAGATATGTGACCGTTTGTCTAAACTGACGGCATACCCAACCTTGAGGTGTTAAGGCAAAAAGTCTTACCCCTTGGGATCTTAAGATAACAAGACAACCTAGACTAGCTTAGAATAGTTTGTAGAATAATTTAGCTAAGTCTTGGTCCAACACTGAGAAGACAGTATTGGTCACTCAGTGTTGGGACTCAGTATTGACATCCAATACTGAGTACAAGGACTGAGTTAAACATTACCATGTTTAACATACCAGATCAAATCCCTTTGATCTCAGTCACTTTCCTTTTCTTTGTCCTTCCGTTACTCCTTGCCTCTTTTGTAAGATCTCTATAACATTATAAATAGAGATCACTTGGCGAAGGAGTACTCACCAATTTACACTTTCACATTTCATATTATGTAATTGATCAGTGGTCTTGTTATTCCGCAACAAGCCACACTTAGTGGAATTATACATTTGACTCTAATATTGTGTTAATCACTTTAATTGTCTCAAGTTTAATTAATCTATCAATTATACTAGCAATCCAGGGTTGTTGTGACCTAACAACTGGTATCAGAGCAGGCTAAATTAACTTTTATTTAGTCGATCTATTACCCTGGCAGCCATTCCATATACCTACCCTTCCCAAAAATCAAAAACCAGAATGTCTACAATCATTGCACCAGTGATGTCAGGAAAAGGAGTGCCAATCTTTGATGACAAAGATTTCTATCAATGGAAATTAAAAGCTCAGTGGTACCTTGAGTCCATTCATGATGAAATGCTCACTGTACTGACTGATAGTCTCATCATTCCTCTGACCACCGAACCTGTTGCAGCTACAGATAATGCTCCTGCATCCACAAGAACAATTCCAAAGTTGAAACATACTTGGACTGATACTGATCATCAATTATTCAGTCTAGACTCAAGAGCCAAGAGTGTGATAGGTAATGCAATCACCAAAGAAATTCTGAATGCAATCATGAAATTACCTACTGCAAAAGCTATGTGGGATAGCCTGACAGTCACCTATGAAGGCACACCAAAGGTGAAGTGGCGAAGAAAAAGCAACATGAGAACAAAGTATGAGAACTTCATTGCTAACCCAAATGAAGATCTCACTGCTCTTTAGAACAGATTCAACACCATTGTTCATGATCTTATCAGTGTTGGAATTGAGAAGGAAGAGGGAGAACTCTGTCAAAAATTTTTGGACAGTCTTCCTCAACAATTCCTTGACATGAAAAATTCTGTCAATGCTGCTAATAACATTGAGTCCTACACCCTTCAGACACTGTATGGCTTAATGTTGAATCATGAAGAGAACAATGCTTCTAGACTGATCAACTGGAAGAAGACTGACAAGACCTCCACTGGCATGGCCCTAATTGTCAAACAGGTCTATACTGTCACTGAGCCAGATGAGCCAGAGGGTGATCTTGAGGATGTTGAGGCAGAAGAACTGGAAACTCAAATGGCTCTCATGTCCATGAAGTTGGATCATTTGAAAAAGAAGAGGCTTGGTGTTAGCTCTTCCAATACTGACCCCGGATCTGGTCTAAGCTACAGGTGTGGAAAGCCTGGTCACATTGCAGCCAACTGTCACACTAAGTCTTCTGAAACTGAGTTGTACATGAGTATCCTCAGTGATTGGGATTCTACTCAGTTGTACAAGGTGAGTGCCTTTCAAACTTATTCATTAAATGAAAAAGAAATTGTTTTTGAGTATATTATTGTTGATCTTAAAACTTTAGTACAGAGAGAAAAAGCTTTCAAACTTACAATCTTACAAGTTGAAAAGGTTAATAAAGAAAATTTAAATAAATTAGCAAGATTAAAAGATTTGGAACTTGATTTTTTAAACCTTCAAGACATGAATCAAAGATTAGCTGATAAAGCACATTTACATAAATTAGAAAAAGAAAAATTTGAAAATCAATGTAAATCATGGGGAAATGCTTCTATTAAGTTAAATAAATGTTTAAATCGACAATTTCCTGACAATGTGAGGGTTGCACTAGGTGTAGATCCTCAGTTTAAATCTAGAAATAATTTTGCTGATTTGTTTGAAAAATTTAATGATTTAAATCCTGTTAATTTTGTAAAATCAAAAACTTTTTGTGAAGCTAGTTGTCAAACTGATTCAGATGATGATGATAAAAACATTTATGACCAAGTTCAACCTATTGGTCCCTCTATCTGCTCTATGTGCTATACTGAATTACAAGATCTCAGTATTGAGTTTCCCGTTACAGAAAATTCTGATACCGAAATCCATGTAGATCAGTATGACACTTCAGCTGTTCCACCTTTTGAAGTATTATTTAATGTCATTCCGTACTCTGAAAATACTATTTTAAAAACTTTGGAAACTACTTCTACTTCGTCTAAAAAGAGTGATACTGAAGTTGCAAGTACATCTGGATCAAATACTCAAAAATGTCATGAACCTGTTAAAGTGATAAAGTTAAAAAATGAGGTTAAATCTAAAACATTTTCAACAGGTTCCAAAACTGGTAAAGGAACTAAGTCTAAGCAAAAACAAAAACAGACACCTTTACCAGACAAAAAGAAAAACTCATGTCCCAAAAAGACTGTTAAAAAGGAAGTTCACCCTCCTATTAAAAATGATAAAAATAGTCTTTTGAAATCTATTGGTGATCAAATCAAATTTTTAAGTCAGAAGGTTGCCAAACTGACTCATACTGATCAACCAAAAGATAAACAATTTTCTAAAATTCCTTATGAAAACATGTTTAGAAATAGAGCCAGAAAATGTTACAGATGTCATCATAAAGGTCATAAATGAGATGAATGTAGAACTAATCTCTCAAATCCTAGGTACTCAGTACCAAAGAAAAGAAGGGATCCAAAGTCAGTGCCACAAAAGACTACCAATACTGGTTCTCCTAAAGTGATACTGACTCCCACTAAAATAGAGATTAACAAGGAAAATAATGTTATTCCTTCCAAAGGTCCCATTTTTAAATGGGTTCCTAAAAAGAACTAATCCTTATTTTGTGTCTTGTGCAGGATGATAGAAAATGGTACCTTGATAGTGGCTGCTCAAGACACATGACTGGCAGTATGGAGTACCTTCAACATTATACACCAGAGAAGGGTCCTTCTGTCAGGTTTGGGGATGATTCAATAGGGAAAACAAGAGGATATGGGGAAATCAAAGCTGCCAACATCACCTTTAAAAGAGTTGCCTATGTGGAAGGTCTAAAACACAATCTACTTAGTATCAGTCAGATGTGTGATGATGACAAAGAAGATTCAGAAAGATTGCTGGCATTATATATAATGAAAGAGGACAACCTGTTCTTATTGCCAGAAGAGAAAAAGATGTCTATGTAGTAAATCTTTCAGAAATTGACCCATTCATCCGTGTGTGCCTGCTGTCTAAAGTGAATCCAGAACTAAACTGGATGTGGCACAAGAAACTTTCTCACATCAACTTCAGAATTATCAATGAACTTAGTATTAAGAAGCTGGTGAGAGGGTTGCCCACTATTACTTATTCAAAAGATAAGTTATGCTCAGCATGTGAAATGGGCAAGCAGAAGAAGAGTTCATTTAAATCTAAGGTTAATCATTCCATTAATGAACCTCTTGCAATGATACATATGGATCTTTTTGGCCCCATCAGCACACCATCTCTGGGCAAAAAGATCAATGTTGATGAATTCTCAAGATATACTTGGGTCATCTTCTTGAAGACAAAATCAGATGCAACCACAGAAATAATTTCTTTTATCAAGAGATAAGAACTTCAAAAAGGTGCCAAGGTCAAGCAACTTAGGAGTGACCATGGTACTGAATTCAAGAATTCAGTATCAGCAAGTTTCTGTGAAGACAAAGGATTTGTACAAAATTACTCTGCAGCCTACACACCATGACAAAATGGTGTTGTAGAAAGAAAGAATAGAACATTCATTGAAGCTGCAAGAACTTTGTTATGCCATGCTGGACTGGCACTGAGCTTCTGGGCTGAAGCTGTAAACTATGCAAACTTTAAACATAATAGAGCAACTGTAGTCCAGAGACATCTCAAGACTCCTTATGAGTTATATCATGGCAGAATTCCAAATGTGGAGTACTTCCACATCTTTGGGAGTAAATGCTTCATTCTCATTACTAAGCAAAATCTCAACAAGTTTGCTCCCACACTCCAAAGCCTTCAGGGTGTATGTTCTTTCAACAAAGGTGATTGATGAATCTATCCATGTTACTTTTGATGAACAAATGGATGAGCATTCTACTTCAACAAACGAGGACATAAGTGGTATTGAAACCGTATGTAATCCAGAAAACTCCAATGCTGAACAGCCCAAAAGTCACCCATATCCTGGTTCACATGATATGGGTGATGATGATCAAGACTTCACTCAGTATGCTAAAAATACAACAAATACTGAAGTTCCCAACAATGAAAAGTCCAACACTGAGTCTAAAAATCTTGATCCCAATCATTCCACCTATGAAGCCGGAGAAACCTCAAATCCATCACGTGAACCAACCATAAATCTGCAAAATGAAGAAACCAGCAATCCTGAGCAGTCCAATACTGAATCAAACTCCAACCACTATGAGACTGGCGACCCCTCAGTTCAACAAGAGGTTGTTGATAGTACTTCAAATGCTAAATTAGGATCAAATCTAAGGGAACACAGAGACCATCCTCATACAAATATCATTGGTCCTGTTGAAGAAGGAGTACAAACAAGAAGAAAACTGAATTTTGAACCTCAGGCTACTGCAAACTTTTGTCTCTTTTCAAGCTTCTTATCTACCATTGAACCCAAGAAGGCTGGTGAAGCCTTACTAGATGAAGACTGGTAGAAGCTATGCAAGATGAGCTTACAGAATTTGAAAGAAAAAAAGTTTGGAACTTAGTACCACCCCTAGCTGGAAAAACTATCATTGGTACTAAGTGGGTGTTCAGAAATAAAATGGAACAAAGCAAGACTGGTTGCTCAGGGCTACAGACAAGAAGAAGGTATTGACTATGATGAAACATTTGCACCAGTTGCAAGGATTGAAGCTATTAGGCTATATCTTGCATATGCAGCCTTTAAGAACTTCAAGGTTTATCAAATGGATGTCAAAATTTCCTTTTAAATGGAAAACTGCAAGAGGAAGTTTATGTTAAACAACCCACAGGTTTTGTTGATCCTAAATTTCCTAATTATGTTTTCAAGCTTGATAAAGCTTTGTATGGGCTCAAACAAGCTCCAAGAGCCTGGTATGATACCCTGTCTGAGTACTTAATTGAAAATAAATTTACACGTGGTAAAATTGATAAAACATTATTTTCAAAAAGAAAAGGGTCTGACATCTTACTCATTCAGATATATGTGGATGACATTATCTTTGGTTCCACTGACAAATCAATGTGTGATTGGTTTTCCAAGATTATGTCATCTCAGTATCAGATGAGTATGATGGGAGAACTTACTTAATTTCTAGATTGACAAGTTGATCAAAAGCCTGATGGCACCTTTATAAACCAAAGTAAGTATGTGCATGATATGCTAAAGAAATATAAATTTGAAAACATATCTTCTATGCACACCCCTATGAGTACTCAAGATAAGATAAGTAAGGATGAAACTGGTAAACCAGTATGTCAATCCACATATCGCGGTATGATTGGTTCCTTACTTTACTTAACAGCTAGCAGGCCTCATATCATGTTTGCAACATGTTTGTTTGCTCGGTATCAGGATGATCCCAAAGAAGCACATATGAAAGCTGTTAAGAGAATTTTTAGGTATTTATCTGGTACTCCTAATGTGGGTCTTTGGTATCCCAAAGATTCAAATTTTGCTCTTGAAGGGTACACAGATACAGATTATGCAGGATGCATATTAGATAGAAAAAGCACAAGTGGAGGATGCCAATTCCTTGGTGGAAGATTAGTTGGCTGGTCATCCAAGAAAAAATATTCAGTGGCAACTTCAACTGCAGAAGCTGAATATGTAGCTGTAGGAAGTTGTTGTGCTCAACTTTTATGGATGCAATATCAACTCATGGACTATGGATTTGATTTTAACAACACACCCATTCATTGTGATAACAAGAGTGCTATTGCTATCACTGAAAATCCAGTCCATCACTCAAGAACAAAGCACATTGATATCAGACACCACTTTATCCGAGATAATGTGGAAAGGGTAAGGTTCAGGTAGACTATGTCCCAACCGAGGACCAATTGGCTGATGTATTTATTAAACCTCTTTCAGAAGAAAGGTTTATGTACTTACTAGGACAATTGGGCATGCTCAACCCATGAAATAATTTTTCTCCTAAAAATTCTTTCCTAGACTGATTTTTCAGTATTGACCCAATACTGAACCTTTCAGTATAGCTTGTCTGGTATATTATTTTTAGTTTTTTTAAATTTTTATTTATTTATACGTTAAATTAAATGTTTTTATTATTTTTAAATTTTTTTTTATTTAATTTTTTTTAAATCAGTATTGGGGTCCTGGAGTGTCAACACTGATCTCAAAATCTCATACTCCCGAACGGTTACTTTCCTTAATAGAAAAGTTACCGTTGGAATAGGATAAGGCTGTGATTTCGCCGTTTTTACTTCCCAATACTGTAATGATTTCTAATTAAGAGTATAAATAACCTTTTTCTTCAAATTTAAACCATTTTCTCTGTTATTTACTCTCTCACTCTCAAATTTCTCTCTGCGATTAACAATTTCACTTCTCTTTGCTAGCAAATTTCAATTCTTAATCACAGAACAATGGCAAATTTCATTTTCATCCGCCCAAATGACGCACCAGCCAAGGATTTTCAATGAGATGAACTTCCGAAATTTACAAGGAACAACATAACTGCTTATTTTGATATTCCTCATGGTTGGATATGACATCAATTTCGTCTCATGATGTCTTATCTCAGGCATAGTCCAATCTCCGCTGCTCTTCAACTTTTTCCTAGAGCAATTTATCCAGCAATGCTCTGTGAATTTTGGTACACTGCAGACTTGGATTCTCCAGATATGATCACCGGCTGGGTAATTCGAGGTCAAAGACGAGCATTCATGTCAACGGCCATCATCAGAAGACATCTGCAACTTCTAGAGCACGTTGAATACGATGCATTTTTTGATCGTGATACTGCACGATCAGTATTGCCGCTTCTTGGAAGAAAAAGGACAACATGAACCATCAAAAGGTACGAATTTGGTCCTATGTGGGGAATTATGATCTCTACCATAATTCGGTGTATGACCCACAAAACAGGGGCACTTGACCAAATTAATGATTTTGGAATGCAGATGATCCATGCCATGTATCACAATAGGCATATTGACTATGCCAGACTGATCTTCAATGAGTTGGTCTCACAAATTCAAGCCAGGCAAAGAAACCCTAATGTTCCCTTTTGCAGGTTTTAATCACTAATCTTCCAAAACTCCATGCTAGAGAATATGTATGATGACTTTGATGGAGTTAGAGCTGATCTTCCCCCCATCCATGAAAAGATATTCTTTCATCAGCCTAGGGAGGATGAACCACCACTCGGTGCATCCATGTTAGCCATTGCAGAGGCTCATATGGATGATGATGAAGATGATACTGATGCAGATGACGATAATGGTGATGATGATGATAATGATAATGATGATGTTGAGATGGAGGATGTTCAACCCCCTCCAGTCCAAGAACCAGAACCTGATGTTCCCAATACTGCATCATCTTCTGATACTGCAGAACACCCTTTGATTATCAGAAGAAGAGTTAGAAGAAGGTTGAGTCAAGTCATTATGGCTGCACTGTCAACAGACTCAGTGTTGCACTGTCTACATCCAACACTGACTCCATCTCTAGAAGAGCAACATCAAATAGCATCACATGTTGATCTTCCAGAACCAGATCAATCCAACATTGGTCAACCACCACAAAAGATGGAACAACATGTTCCATTGGATGTTGAAATTGCCTGTGAGCCACAAAATCTGGAAGAAGAAGCACAACACAGAGAACCAAAAAATCAAGAAGGTGTTGGAGGCTCTAATCAACATACAAATGATCCAGCACCCATCTCTGTTGAAGGGAGAAGGGAATCTGACAAAGCCTCAGGTATGAATTTCTAATAAAGCTTTCAAACTACTATATATATTATTTTTTTTCAAAACCCAGAGACTAAGTATTGGTCTATACCAACTCAATACTGACCAAAGTCTCAAACGATTTAAAAAAATATATATATCCTCTTAAGGCCAACATATTTAGCGCACTGCTACTATGAAAAATTCTTACACTGAGCACAAAAGATCATTGTCAGCCTACAATTGTCTTAACATATAAAAAGACAATGGTGGTTGATGTCACACTAACACCCACTGGTACTGCTTCTATCATACCCAGTTTATGTTAAATTGGATAACATGATTTAAGAAATGATCAAAAACCCTAAAGCTACATTATCAAAATAAAATTCATGGGGTTTAAGCCACATTACTGTTATCACTCTAACACCGAATGATAAACATTGAAACAACAAAGAAGCATATCCCAGGCTTCGTTTTCCTAAACCCAAACCTTTTCAGAAAAAGTGACTTACCCTACACTAAGCTACTACACATCACACTCACTTATACTGAAAACTTTCTTACACGTGCTATGCACAAGTCCACAATATTTCATCATACACCAGATGAAATACAGACTTCAAAAACTTTGTATAAATGATTTTAGAATTAAACAACACCACAATTCGAACTGATAAGCCATTCCATACTAACCAGTTACAATTTTTGTTTCTTTAGCACCATCTGTGCAAGGTACTCATGTCCAGCAAGCGCCAGTGAAGAGGTTTCTTTGCAGACAATCATGCAACAAATCTTGTCTATGCAGAACACACAAAACACTATACTGGCCAGGATGGAAACGATGAGTAATGATATTGATTCATTAAAAGAATCTGTTGCATTACTCCAACAACAACATCAACGACCTCCACTGACTCCACAATCTCAACACAGTGGAGGTAATGACGATCAAGGTGGAGATGATGATACTGAGCCCAGACAATCCCCCACACATGAAGATCAAGGGGGTGATACTGACGCTGCCACTGAGCCAATCCCATCTCCTACTCATGATGACACTCAAGGAGATGCAGGTGGTGATACTAAGCCTCTTCCTTCCCCATCCAATGATAACAATAAGGGAGAGAAGAGAAAAAGAGAAGATGAGGTTGATCAAGCTGAGCCATCTGCTCAGGGGGAGAAAAGAAGAAAAGTAAATGAAGATCAACCTGCACAACAACAACAATCACAACAAGTTATTGATACTGAACCTCTAAGGTTTCAGTATGAAAGAAGAAGAGAAAGAGGAAGGTCTTTCCTGGAACAACATGAAGAAAACCAGTCTGAGCCATCTGCTCAGGGGAGACCAACACTAACCAACCTCTGCAGGCTCATACTGTGCCATCTGCTCAGTATGAGAACAACCTGCAAATCATTGTGTACAGGCCTTTTGTGTGGCCAATTACTGATGATGAAGATGAAGAACCAAATCCAGTGCCAAACCAGAACTTCTCAAAATTTGCACTGGATATGGCTTATGAACCAAGCTCCTCATCATCATCCTCAGATGATGAAGAGCCTCCAAAAGAACCACAAATACCAACTCAGGGAGATACAAGAACATAAAGAAGGCCTGCAACTAGAAGAATGTCGACAGTTGTTATGTCTTCTGAATCAAGTGAGGAACCTGCTCCAACTCCTTTAATAACTAGACCTAGAAGATATGTACGCGATGAAGAGCAGGTTCCAAGGAAGACTGCACAACAACTAGAAGATGAGGCTGAGAAGTTCTTTTACTTACATGCCCTTGGAGTCAAAGAAGAACCAGAGACTGATCCTGACACTGAGACTGATGTTCCATCAACATCTCACAGAAGAAGACTGAAAGGAGCAGATCTTAGAAAACAGTATTGGAACTCAGTTGCTCAGAGAACAAGGTACAGAGAGACAAGGATGGAAATACTGAGAAACAAAGTCTTTCTCAGTGTGAGGGACATACACTGGTTGAACATTGATGTCAACAAAATCAAGGTAAAAATGATCAATGGTTCAATTGATGCTATCTGTACTGGACCAGTCACTCCTCCCATGAAGATTCTTCTTCATAATATCCAGAATATGGGACTTCAGGACTGGATCAAGATCAACAAAATGATCAAGGAGTTGCCCTCAAGATCCTCTCAAGCCCAAATGACTATAGATGAAATCTGGGCAGTTTCTGCAGTTTGCTTTGAGAAAGGGATCTTATTTCCATGGGAGTACAGGGCACTCAGTGTAATGACTGAGGCATACAGAAACAACACACCTGAGTGTCTTAACACATTCAGTTTCTTAAATAAATACCCTGTACCTCCCAACCTTGTCTTTCAGGATCAAAAGAGCACTATATATCCAATTTCTGGATATATGTACACTGACTCAGATGACAGAGAATGCTTCATAATAGAAGAAGATCTTCCAAAAGCAAACATAAGTCATATGGTGGGATTGAAGTGGTTGATAACCAAGAAGGAGGATGCGTGGTTCAGAAAGAAGATTGTTGATGTGCTGTGGAACAGAAGAGAAGAACTCAAAAAGAAAGATGAATTTCTTCACATCAAGCAAGAAGTCTTCTATGAGCATGAAGCCATCAGCAGAGGATGAAGAAGAAGAATCTGTAATTTTATTCTTGTACTTCTCTTTTGTAATATTGTCTTGTTATCATTAGATAGGGGGAGATTGTTAAGGCAAAAAGCCTTACCCTTTGGGATCTTAAGATAACAAGACAACCTAGACTAGCTTAGAATAGTTTGTAGAATAATTTAGCTAAGTCTTAGTCCAACACTAAGTAGACAGTATTGGTCATTCAGTGTTGGGACTCAGTATTGACATCAAATACTGAGTACAAGGACTGAGTTAAACATTACCATGTTTAACAAACTAGATCAAATCCCTTTGATCTCGGTCACTTTCCTTTTCTTTGTCCTTCCGTTACTCCTTGCCTCTTTTATAAGATCTCTATAACATTATAAATAGAGATCACTTGGCAAAGGAGTACTCACAAATTTACGCTTTCACATTTCATATCTTGTAATTGATCAGTGGTCTTGTTATTCCGCAACAAGCCACACTTAGTGGAATTTTACATTTGACTCTAATATTGTGTTAATCACTTTAATTGTCTCAAGTTTAATTAATCTATCAATTATACTAGCAATGCAGGGTTGTTGTGACCTAACATGAGGAATATCAAAGTTTGCAGTTATATTGTTCCTCGAGAACTTTGGAAGTTCATCTCTCTGAAAGTCTTTTGTTGGTGCAACATTTGGTGCAACAAATTGGATATTCTCCATGATCTGTAAGAGCGAATTGAAGTAGTGCTTGCAAAATAATGAAAGAGTGAGTAGCAGAGAGAATTTTAGAGAGAAAATTGCAAAGAAATGAATGAGAATTGAATAAACGGCTATTTAAAAGGAAATGGCAATGATGGCAGTATTGGGAAGTTAAAATTGAGATTTGACAGCCTTATCCATCTCCAACGGTAACTTTTTCAGAAGGAATGTTACCATTGGGGAGTATATGACTTAATAGAGTTTATGTGATACTGAACTTTGCAATACTGATTTAAGTGTTAAAAAAAATAAAATAAATTTTTTTTCAAAAAATAATAAAAATATTTAATTTAATCTATAAATTAATAAAAAATTTACAAAAATTAAAAGTAATATACCAGACGAGTTGTACTAGAAATGGTCAGTATTTGGTTAATACTGAAAAATCAGTATAAGAAAAAAATTTTAAAAAAAATTTAATTTCAAGGATTCAGCATTCCCAATTGTCCTAATAAGTACATAAACCTCTCTTCTGAAAGAGGTTTAGTAAACACATCAGCCAATTGGTCATCTGTAGGGACAAAATCTACCTGAACCTCACCCTTTTCCACATTATCTCGGATAAAGTGGTGTCTGATATCAATGTGCTTAGTTCTTGAGTGATGGAATGGATTTTCAGGGATATCAATAGCACTGTTGTTATCACAATGAATTGGTGTCTTTTTAAAGTCAAGTCCATAGTCCATGAGTTGGTACTGCATCCATAAGAGTTGAGCACAACAACTTCCTGCAGCTACATATTCTGCTTCTGCAGTTGAAGTTGCTACTGAGTTTTGCTTCTTGGATGACCAACCAACCAATCTTCCACCTCAGAATTGACATCCTCCACTGGTACTTTTTCTATCCAACCTGCAGCCTGCATAATCTGCATCTGTGTACCCTTCATGATTAAAATCCAAGTCTTTGGGATACGAAAGACCTATGTTAAAATTCTCTTAACAGCTTTCATATGTGATTCTATGGGATCAGCTTGATACCGAGCACACAAACATGTTGCAAACATGAGATCAGGCCTGCTAGCTGTTAAGTAAAGTAAGGAACGAATCATACCTTGGTATGTTGATTGACATACTGGTTTACCAGTTTCAACCTTACTTATCTTACTTTGGTTTATGAAAGTGCCATCAGGTTTCTGATCAACTTGTAACCCAAGAAAATAAGTAAGTTCTCCCATCATACTCATCTGATACTGAGATAACATAATCTTTGCAAACCAATCACACATTGACTTGTCAGTGGAGCCAAAGATAATATCATCCACATATATCTGAATGAGTAAGATGTCAGACCATTTTCTTTTTTAAAATAAAGTTTTATCAATTTTACCACGTGTAAATTTATTTTCAATTAAGTACTCAGACATGGTATTGTTCCAGGCTCTAGGAGCTTGTTTGAGCCCATACAAAGCTTTATCAAGCTTGAAAACATAATTAGGAAATTTAGGATCAACAAAACCTGGGGGTTGTTTGACATAAACTTCCTCTTGTAGTTTTCCATTGAGAAAGGCACTCTTCACATCCATTTGATATACCTTGAAGTTCGTGAAGGCTGCATATGCAAGATACAGTCTAATAGCTTCAATTCTTGCAACTGGTGCAAATGTTTTATCATAGTCAAAACCTTCCTCTTGCATGTAGCCATGAGCAACCAATCTTGATTTGTTCCTGATTACAACGCCATCTTTGTCCATTTAATTTCTAAATACCCACTTAGTACAAATGATAGTTTTAGTTTTTCCAGTTGAGGTGATACTAAGTTCCATACTTTGTTTCTTTCAAACTCTGTAAGCTCTTCTTGAATAGCTTCTACCCAGTCTTCATCAGCTTTCTTGGGTTCCACGGTAGATAAGAAGCCTGAAAAGAAACAAAAATTGGCAGTTGTCTGGGTTCAAAGGTCAGTTTTCTTCTTGTTTGTACTCCTTCTTCAACATGACCAATAATATTTATATTTGGATGGTCTCTGTGGTCCCTTAGATTTATTCCTAAGGTAGCATTTGAAATAGTATCAACAACCTCTTGTTGGACTGATGGGTTGCCAGTCTCATCTTCAGTATTGGACTGCATCGGATGATAGGTTTATTCATTTTGCAGATTTATAGTTGGTTCTTGTTGTGGATTAGATGTTTCTCCCTCTTCATATGTGGAGTGATGAAGAGTTGGAGACCTCGGTATTTGATGTAGTCTTCCCATACTAACTTAAATATTGATCATCATCCCTCATGTCATTTGAGACATGTGGAGGATTGGTTTTGGGCTTGTCAGCATTGCAGTTTTCTAGATTACATAGAGTTTCAATATCATTTATATTCTCCTTTACTGAGGAAGAATGCTCATCCATATTATCGTCAAAGGTCACATGGATTGATTCTTCTATCACCTTTGTAGTTAAAACATACACTCTGAAGGCCTTTGAGTGTGGTGAATAGCCCATAAATATGCCTTCAATTGCTTTGGGAGCAAATTTGTTGAGATCTTGTCTGGTACTAAGTACAAAACATTTACTCGCAAAGATGTGAAAATACTCCACATTAGTAATTTTGCCATGATATAACTCATAAGGAGTCTTGAGGTATCTCTGGACTACAATGGCTCTATTCTGTGTAAAGTTTGCACAGTTTACAGCTTCTACCCAGAAGCTCAGTGCCAGTCCAATATGGAATAACAACGTTCTTGCAGCTTCAATCAGTGTTCTATTCTTTCTTTCTACAACATCATTTTGTTGTGGTGTGTAGGCTGCAGAGAAATATTGTACAATTCCCTTGTCTTTACAGAAACTTGCCAGTATTGAGTTTTTGAATTCAGTACCATGGTCACTTCTAAGTTGTTCGACCTTGGTACCCTTCTGGAGCTCTTCTCTTTTAACAAATGCAATGATTTCTGTGGTAGCATCTGATTTTGCCTTCAAGAAGATGACCCAAGTGTATCTTGAGAATTCATCAACTAAGACTAGAGTATAGATCTTTTTGCCCAGTGATGGAGTGCTAATGGGGCCAAAAAGATTCATTTATGGAGTGATTTACTTTAGACTTAAATGAACTCTTCTTTTGCTTTCCTATTTCACATGATGTGCATAACTTATCTTTAGAATATGTAATTATGGGCAACCCTCTCACCAACTTCTTAATACTGAGCTCATTAACATCTTGTGCCACATCTAGTTCAGCACTAGATTGACTTTTGAAAGCAGGCACACTCTTATGATGGGGTCAATTTCTGAGAGATTGACAACATAAACATCTTTTTCTCTTCTGGAAATAAGAACATGTTGTCCTTTTTCATTTTAGATGATGCCTGTAATCTTTCTGAATCTTGCTTCCTTGTCTTCATCATCATCAGCAATTGGCCACACAAAAGGCCTATAAACAAAACGTTGCAGGTTGTTCTCATACTGAGTAGATGGCTCAGTTTGAGCCTGCAGAGGTTGGTCAGAATCAGTCTCCCCCTGAGCAGATGGCTCAGACTGACTTTGTTCTTGTTCGATTCTTTCCAGAACTGACCTCCCTCATTCTCTTGTTCTTTCAGACCGAAACCTTAGAGGTTCAGTATGAGAAGATTTTTGTTCTTGTTGAGGTTGATCTTCATTTAATTTCCTTCTTTTCTGCCCCTGAGCAGATGGATCAGCTTGATCAACCTCATCTTCTCTTTGTCTCTTCTCCCCCTTATTGTTATCATTGGATGGGGAAGGAAGAGGTTTAGTATCACCACCTGCATCTCCTTGAGTAACATCATGAGTAGGAGATGGCAGAGGTTCAGTGGCAGCATCAGTATCACCCTCTTAATCTTCATTTGTGGGTGATTGCCTTGTCTCAGTATCATCATCTCCACCTTGAGCTTCATTTTGTCCACTGTGTTGAGGTTGTGAAGTCAGTGGAGGTTGTTGTTGTTGTTGAAGTAATGCAACTGATTCTTTTAGTGAATCAATCTCATTACACGCTGCTTCCATCCTGGCCCATATTGTATTCTGTGTGTTCTGTGTGGCCAAGATTGCTACATGATTGTTTGCAAGGAAACCTCTTCAACTGGAGCCTGTTGTATATGAGTACCCTTCACAGAAGGTGCTAAAGAAATAAAAATGGTAACTGGTTAGTATGGATTGGCTTAGCAGATAGAATTGTGGTGTTGTTTAATTTTAAAATCATTTAAACAGAGTTTGTGAAGTCTGTATTCATCTGGTGTATGATGAAATATTATGGACTTGTGCATAGCATGTGTAAGAAAATTTTCAGTATAAGTGAGTGTGATTTTTTAGTAGCTCAGTGTAGGATAAGTCACTTTGTCTGAAAAGGTTTGGGTTTAGGAAACGAAGCCTGGGATATGCTTCTTTGTTATTTCAATGTTTATCACTCGGTGTTAGAGTGATAACAGTAATGTGGCTTAAACCCCATGAATGTTATTTGGATAGTGTAGCTTTAGGGTTTATGATCATTTCTTAAATCATGTGATCCAATTTAACATAAATTGAGCATGATAGAAGCAGCACCAATGAGTGTCAGTATGAAATCAACCTCCATTGTCTTTTTATATGAGAAGACAAATGTAGGCTGACAATGATCTTTTGTGCTCAGTGTAGGAATTTTGCATAGTAGTAGTGGGCTAACTATGTTGGCCTTAAGAGAGTATCTATTTAAAAACAATCGTTGGAGACTTTGGTCAGTACTGAGTTGGTAAAGGCCAAAACTTAGTCTCTGGTTTTGAAAAAAAAAATATATATAGAAGGTTTAGGGTTTTATTAGAAATTCATACCTGAGACTTTGTCAGATTTCCTCGTTCCTTTAACAGAGGTTGGTGCTGGATCATTAGTATGTTGATTTGAGCCTCCAGCACCTTCTGGACCTTGTTGTCCTCTTTCTTGACCTTCTTCCAGATTATGTTGCTCATATTCAATTTCAACATCAAGTGGAACATGTGGTTCCATTATTGGTGGTGGTTGAGCAATGTGTTCTTGATTTGGTTCTGGAAGATCAGCCTGGGATGCTATTTCATGTTGCACTTCCAATGAAGGAGTCAGTGTTGGATGTTGACTATGCAACACTGAGTCTGTTGATAGTGCAACCATGATGACTGGACTCAACTGTCTTCTAACACTTCTTCGAATGATTAAGGGGTTGTCTTCAGTATCAGACTCTGATGCAGTATGAGGGGCATCAGGTTCTGCTTCTTGTACTGGCGGGGGTTGTAAATCCTCCATCTCAACATCATCATTAAAATTAGTATTATCATCACCATTGTCATCATCATTATCATAATTTTCATCAGTATCATCTTCATCTTCATCATCATCCATATGAGCCTCTACAATGGATAACATGGTGGCACTAAGTGGTGGTTCTTCCTCCCTAGGTTGATGGAAGAAAATCTTCTCATGAATTGGAGGAAGATAAGCTCTAAATCCATCAAAATCATCATACATCATGTCAGGCATGGAGTTTTGGAAGATTAGTGATAAGAACCTGCAAAAAGGAACATTAGGACTTCTTTGCCTTGCTTGAATTAGTGAGACCAACTCATTGAAGATCAGGCTTGCATAATCAATGTGCCTGTTGTGGTACATGGCATACACCATTTGCATCCCAAAGTCATTGATTTGATCTAGAGCCCCTGTTTTGTGGGTCATACATCGAATTATGGTAGAGATCATAATTCCCCACATGGGACCAAATTTGTGCCTCTTTATTGTTCCTGTTGTTCGTTGTCTTCCAAGGAGCGGCAACACTGACCGTGCAGTATCACGATCAACAAATTCGTCATACTGAGCATGCTCTGGAAGTTGAAGATCTCTTCTAATGATGGAAGTGGACACGAATGCGCATCTTTGACCTCTAATTACCCAGCCTCTAATCATCTCGGGAGTGTCAAAATCTGTGGTGTACCAGAATTCGCAGAGCATTGCTGGATAAATGGCTCTTGGAAACAGTTGAAGAGCATTCGAGATTGGGCTATGCCTCAGGTATGTAATCATTTGTCAAAATTGAGGGCATACCCAACCTTGAGGAATATCGAAGTTTGCTGTGATATTGTTCCTCGTGAACTTGGGATGTTCATCCCTTTGAAAATCTTTTGCTGGTGCGACTAATGCTGGAGCAACGAATTGAAAGTTTGCCATGATCTGTGATTACGAAATGAAATTTGCTTGAAAGAAGGAATTAAGATCGTTAATCGCAGAGAGTGTAGAGAGAAAGAGAGTAAATAACAGAGAAAATGATTTAAAATTGAAGGAAATAGTTATTTATACTCTTAATTGGCAATCATTACGGTATAGGGAAATAAAAACGGCGAAATGACAGCCTTATCATGTTCCAACGGTAAGTTTTTAGAACGGAAAGTTACCGTTGGGGAGTATGAGGTTTGATAATCAATTTTATAACTCTAAGACTTCCAATACTGATTAAGTGTGAAAAAAAATTAAATTAAAAAAAATTTTAAAATGATAAAAACATTTAATTTAATCTATAAATTAATAAAAAATTTACAAAAATGAAAAATAATATATCAGACGTGCTATACTGAAACGATCAGTATTGGGTCAATACTGAAAAATCAGTATAGGACTAAATTTTTAGGGAAAAATTAATTTCAAGGGTTAAGTATCCCCAGTTAACCTATAAGTACATAAACCTCTTTTCTTAAAGAGGTTTAGTAAACACATCAGCCAATTGGTCCTCTGTTGGGACATAATCTACATATTCAACTTCTACAGTTGAAGTTGCTACTGAATTTTATTTCTTGGATGACCAGCCAACTAATCTTCCACCTAAGAATTGGCATCCTCCACTGGTACTTTTTCTATCCAATCTGCAACCTGCATAATCTGCATTTGCGTACCCTTCAAGAGCAAAATTAGAATCTTTGGGATACCAAAGACCCATATTAGGAGTACCAGATAAGTACCTAAAAATTCTCTTAACAGCTTTCATATGTGATTCCTTGGGATTAGCCGGATACTGAGCACACAAACATGTTCCAAACATAATATCAGGCCTTCTAGCTGTTAAGTAAAGTAAGGAACCAATCATACCTCGGTATGTGGATTGACAGACTGGTTTACCAGTCTCATCCTTACTTATCTTATCCTGAGTACTCATAGGGGTGTGCAAAGAAGATATGTTTTCAAATTTGTATTTCTTCAGCATGTCATGTGAAGGGTTTCATTGACACTGATTGACCACTTGGGTCTGTTAGTGATTTACGGTTTAATCAAGTAAAACGCAGCGGAAAATAATAATAAATCACTAATAACGGATCTACATATTGACAAGATAATTAAGCAATAAAAGATAAAGAGTTTAGGATGAAAATCATACCCTTGAAGCCTTTGATTACACCAACGAATAAGGATGAAGAACTCCAAGAATTCAAGGTATAATTCCTCTAATGGTATCCACACTACACCATATCATGAACACCAATTGGGATGCTAGTCCCTTGAGCAAGAAATCAAAATAATATTTATTCTTTTGGACCTCCAAATGCACAAACCAATTTCAACTGCGCATGTTTCTTTTCCTTGTTTCTGACGTGACGCACACCAAGAAAAAACAAAACAAAAGGTTTTGTTTTCCTTTCGTTGTGGAACGTGACCTCATAACAAAAGGGGATCAAAAACACTTTTTGAAGCTACGGCCATTTTGTGTGCAAGGAACATACGGCTGTAAGGGGGCAAGAGGGAGGCTTAGGGTTAGGGTTAATCTTTCTTGCTCCCTAAGCTAAGTATATATTTCCTAATTACAAGTTAGGAGATATGACACTTAGCCCCTTGCCTTTTGATTATTTATGATTACTCACTAATACGTTTTAACTTAACAATTAATTAAAACATAACTAGCAAAGTAATCATGGTTCATATAAATAATATAATTACCCTAATTATATTATATATATTAAATGGTGTTTGGTGTATAAGTGTGTGACCATTTAGGCTCACATACGTCTAGCCATATAACTATATGTTATGAACGTGAAGCATATTGGAACAGCTCCCACTTGCGCACGTCATAACAATCAAGTAGTTATACAAATAAAGGTTAGAGTCTAGCAACCCGCCAATGCCCCTAGAAGTACATGAGTGAGTTTCAGAAAAGTCCAGGTTCAAAGATTTTCAATCAGTTATCCTTTTGATACTGATACTATGTTGAATTTTAGACAAGGATTAATGTCAATCTAAAATTTCAACGATTCTGTTTCTCGATCTATACATTGAAGTAGATTACCAAACCAATCAAGATTCATCTTGATTACCTTTGGGTACGGCCGTACAAGCATCTATTCAACTCATCGAGGGGCCCATTAGTATCTAATCCAAACATGTGGAGGAACAAATTCTTTATCGACTACACGTGTTTGATATATGCTTAATATCAAACCTGAGGATGGTTGTTATAGCAGCCTTATTCAGGTCAGCGTTTAACCACATCAAAGTTTGACACTCCACATACAAAAACCAGCTTGCATCTCAAGTCAGAGGATAAGCGACAAAGCCTTTGTGAGATTCACTTGTGACATAAATCAGGAAGTGATTTCTCATAGGTTGGGTCAGTCCAATTGTGCATCACAATGAACAACATGTGAGTTTGACTTCATCATCCTTAGTCATACTAAGATGATGTCATCAATGCCCTCAGATTTGTCTTAATAATATTCCCATATTATTAATATGACAATGGACAATTTAGAATATAAAACGCAGTATATATTCAAGGATATAAACATGCAAATATAGAACACAATAGATATTCATATAAAAACGATCATATCAAATATATCAATTAATTCCAATATAAACTGCTCACAGTTCCGTTATCCAAATACTAAAACAGATTTACATGAAACTACTAGCTTGTCGAAATCCAACGTTCCATTCATATTCAATATGTTTGGTACAAGACATTGAGTTCGATAAACTATCAGATAGTTAGTTATCTGTTTGAACTTTAAGAGTACGAAGTTCACATATCTCGATAAATCATTCGAGTGTTGTGAACCTTCGTAAATAGGATCTAGCGTCATCACGACCTATTTCAAAACCAGCATAAGTATAGAAAGTATACTTAGTTTCAGTTCGGTATCTCCAACATAACCAAGGAACATATATCCAGTATTTCAAAAATACTTCAATGTGTTCTAAATAGTAATCCAGTGACTCTCTCGTGGATTCTGTTGGTATTTTCCAGTAAGGTTCCATGAGGACGTTACATTAGGTCTAGTGATCCTTAAAGCGTACATGATGAATGGAATAGCCAATACATAGGGGATTACATTCATTCGCTTCACCACATCAAGTGTGGAAGGTCCTTGAGTCTCACTCAAGTTTACATTGTGTGGCATACGAGTACTTCCTCGTTTGGGAGTACCATTCTAAACCGTTTAGAATCTTGTCAATGTAAGCACTTTGACTTAAACCAATTAACCGCTTTGATCTATCATTATAGATCTTTACTCCTAGTATGTATGTCGTATCCCTACAATCCTTCATGTCAAAACATTTTCCAAGCCAGGATTTTCATCTTGTAGCATTGGTATATTGTTTCACATGAGTGACATGTCATCAGCATGTATGACTTGAGAAACGACAATGCTCCCACTAGCTTTCATATATACACATGCTCAATTTGGGTTTTAGGTGAAACAAACGTTTTGATTTCATCATAAACCAAATCTCATAGTCATAGTACAGTACTTTGGCTATAAGAATCCTAATTCTTTAGTAACAGGCGAGAAGGTTTCATCATTGTCAATCCAGTAGGATTGAGTGTAACCTTTTGTTACTAGAAGAGATTTATAGGTGTGTATATTCTCATCCATGTCAACAGTCTTACTGTTTTGAGAAAGATCAACCAACTTCAAAACTTGGTTGTCTATCATGGATTACATTTTCGCATTCATAGCTTCAAGTCATTTTTCGAATTCAAAATTCGATAATGCAACTTGATAGTTAGGGGGTTCATTATGATCCTCGAAACTTTGCTCCTCAGCATTGACATAAATCTATATCGTTCAGGTGCATGAGGTGTCCTTGCGGACCTACGAATGGGAACAACATCATCCTGTGGTCCAACATCTATATGTCCAGCCTCAGAATGATATTTTCTAGTGTTACCAGAAGGTTGTGTATCTTCACTTTGAATCTTGTCAAAGTCAATAGTGCTACCACTTGCTTTGTGAAATGAGACTGTTCTCAAGAAACTCAGCATACCGAGCAACAACAATTTGTTCTCAGTTGGGAAGTAAAATAGTAACGAAGATATACTTGATAGATATGGGCTCAAGTTTGTTCGGCATGTCTCGTTCCATGAGATCCTCACAACCCCAGATCTTCAAGTAAGACAAATTAGGGACTTTCCCACGCCATATCTCATATGGTGTCTTTTTTAACCTTTTGGTCGGAACCATATTAAGTATTTGAGGAGCACACTTCAGTGCATGCCCCTCAAAAGGATAGTGTAAGAGTAGTAGGACTCATCATAGACCGAACCATGTCATACAGGGTCCGATATCTCCTTCCAGACACACCATTATCTTGTGGAGTGTATGGAGGAGTGAATTGTGAGACAATCTCACAATGTGTTGGATGATCCAGAAACTCTTGACTCGTGTACTTTCTTCCTTGATCAGGACAGAAAGCCTTTGTTGTCTTGCCGAGTTGATTTTCTACTTTACTTTAGAAAGCTTTGAGCGTTTCAAAGATTTCATGCTTATGTGTAATCAAGTAACATAACCATAGCGACCGATATCATCAGTGAAAGTTATAAAGTAGGTGGCACCTTCCCTAGTCTTAGTTCTAAAAGGGCCACATACATCAGTATGTATGAGTCCAAGTAGATTTTTTTTAGCTCTTTCGCCAACATGGGAGAAAAGCTTTCTTGTTATCTTTCCATAATATACAAGAGAGGCATTTTAAATGATTCATAATCATTTGTAAAGAAGCCCGTCGAGTTGTAGTATCAAAATGCGTTTCTTGTTTATGTGGAAAAGATGACAATGCTCTAGGTAAATGGAATCCAAACCGTTTTGGATTCTTGAGTGCTACATTTTTATATAGAACTATCGTTTGAATTAGGATCATGCATATTAATTTCAAATATACTATTACAAGGAATAGTAATAAAAACATGTTATTTTTCATGAAACAAAATATCATAATCCATTATTCAACAAACGATAAAGCTAAACAATGCATAATTGACAATTGTTCAAAACAATAATTAACGCATTAGGAAGGATAAGATCACAACTTCCATTCATTTAGCTTTCTACTTCACTTTTAATCTTGCACATTTGTGTAAATGTGAGTTCCACAACTAGTGTTATACACTCAAGATTTATTACGAAAAGTATAGAGTTATATAATGAAGATACCTAATGTGCTAGCTAGAACACATTTGTCCTTCATCAACTCTGCCAAGTAGGCAGGATAGTTCCTCCTTCAATGGCCGGTTTCATCTCAATGATGGCAAGAAATATCCTTTGTAGGGTGCTCCTTTTTAGCAGGTGGGGGAATAATAGGTTTGGAAAAGTAAACTAGCTTACCCTTACCTAGACTCTTGCCTTTTGCATGCGGTTTTACCTTCCCTGATTCCTAGAAAAGAATTGGGTAACCTTTGCTGAACTAGTTTTACCATAGCATGTTATCAACGATTGTCTTCCCCATGCTATGTATTTTTAAAACTCTTTTCAAACTGGTCATAGTCCTTGGATAGTGAGGTACGAATCAAGCTCATTCCAAGAACTTGTGGCAATGGGTAACCAAGACGTTCCATTTGATCAATATAGCACTTCATATTCAAGATATAAGTGCTATTTGATTGGCCTAGCCTGCTTGTAAGCGTGGAATGCTTTAACTGTTTTGAACAGTTCAAGTTCTGCTTTTTGTTGAAATATCATTTTCAATTCGCTTATCATGTCATATGCTGTGAGTTCCTCGAAGTTCTTTTGAATCTCGGGGTTCATGCTCACAAGCATAGGAGTAGCGACGTCTTGGTGATCGTTAAACGTTTCGGTAAAGGCTTGACGAACAGCAGCAGAATCATTGATAGGAGGCGCCTCAGGTAAGGCCTCTTATAGGTGTATGAACTTGTTCTCATCTCTAAGGACAATCCTTAGAGTTCGATATGAGTCGATAAAGTTGATATTAGTCAGTTTCAGTTGTCAAGAACTGATTTTAGAGTGGAGATACTTAGGTTTTGATGTTGTTGTTATCTGTATAACACACAAAGTTCAAAAAATAGTATTTTCAATAATAATTTCTTTTAATCAATTAACTACCCAATTAATTTTAATTAAAAGCTAAGATCCCATTGAACTTCTATCACCGCATCAGTTGATCTGCTAGAGATGATAGATCCAATAGGTAGGTGACGATCAACAATTGCATTACTAGTGCAACTCTTAGAGGTATGGGACTTCATGGCACCTAGTGAACAAGCATCTAGGGTCAAGTGGCATGTTTGTCGCATCTTCGCCTCGAGTCAAGGTCTCACCGTTAACTCGATTAAGTCATCCAATGTGAAATCATGTCAAAATAGATCTAGGTCTCACGCGTAGAGAATAATGACCTCGGATCTAAATTCAAACCACGTCTCACGTGAATTCAAAAATAGAAGCAAGTGATTTCAACCGATTGGACGGTGACTTAAATTTTAGGTATGGAAAATTTTAAGATAAAATTTTATTAAGATATGAATGAATCATGTACTTCATTCATACCACTTCATAAGTCGGTTAATAAACGGTAAAAACATGTAACGATTATTAAGGTGTAAGTTCAAATCGTATTTAAACTTTGTTTTAATCTCAAAAACACGTTTAGATTAAAGAGTAATAATCAATGATTAACAAGTAATCATAGATGATTAAAATTTTGGATGTTTTAATGTTTGTGTTTCAAAAATCATATTTTTAGTTGTTTATGTTTTGTATCGAATAGAAAATAAATAACAACCACAAACATACAAGTAAAACATGCAACACAATTTTGTACAAAACCTCGACCGATGATAACCTAAGTTCGGTCACGTGAGTCATCACGACGGACCGAAGGGTCAAGATAGGGGACGGGCCAACATGAACCCGAGCGGGCCTACATAAACCCAATGGGCTCCCACTTGCTCCAAGACATTCTTGAGCAAGTAGAAACCAAATTTTGTGAAAAAATGCAATCTGCCAGTAAATTCCAGCAGACTTTGAAGCCCGAAAAGTCACTGAAGGATTCCTCGTTTGTCTTCCCTGCCTTCTGGAAAGTTGTAGCCCACGACTTTGCAAGCAATTTAGGCTTTTGAATCGCCCAAAACGGAGTCCGTATGCTCCTGGAAAACCTGTTTTCGTACAGCCCTCGCGTCAGTGACGGAAATTTGTTGTTTTCTTCATTTTTCTTCAATCTTGGTCAACAATTGACAATACAAAAAATAATGAAATACAACCTATTCTATTACTTTTACATTGACAAATAGCCCCAAAAAATGGCACCAAAATAAAAATAAAAAATAAAAATTACAACATCGCCAAAACCACGGCTTTTCCAAACAAACAACCAATCCAAGCATTCAACTCAATCACAAACGGTCTAGGTTTTCATCGGTTTTGCACAATCAATCAACATTTGACTAGGTTTTGGCTTGGTATGTGGCAAAAATACATGTTTTGCCATATGTTAAATTAACAATTAAAATAAAATTCCAAGCCAAATAATATAAAAAATTCAATAAACAAGATTAATTTTTTATTTTAGGTTTTTGTAACTAGTAGCAATTAGGGTTCCAAAAAATCAAATTTTTAACCCAAATTTAATAAAATGTTCGAAAATTAAAAAAAAAAAAACAAAGAACCATAGGGTTCTTTTCTTTCTGTTCGCACGCCTCTAGGGGCCAAAAATTCGGATTTTGCTACTTTTTACAAAAAACTTGCAAATTAAATCATCAATATGGTGACTCGTGATACCACTGTTAGTGATTTACGGTTTAATTAAGTAAAACGCAGCGGAAAATAATAATAAATCACTAATAACGGATCTACATATTAACAAGATAATTAAGCATTAAAAGATAAAGAGTTTAGGATGAAAATCATACCCTTAAAGCCTTTGATTACACCAACGAATAAGGATGAAGAACTCCAAGAATTCAAGGTAGAATTCCTCTAATGGTATCCACACTACACCATATCATGAACACCAATTGGGATGCTAGTCCCTTGAGCAAGAAATCAAAATAATATTTATTCTTTTGGACCTCCAAATGCACAAACCAATTTCAACTGCGCATGTTTCTTTTCCTTGTTTCTGACGTGACGCACACCAAGGAAAAACAAAACAAAAGGTTTTGTTTTCCTTTTGTTGTGGAACGTGACCTCATAACAAAAGGGGATCAAAAACACTTTTTGAAGCTACGGCCATTTTGTGTGCAAGGAACATACGGCTGTAAGGGGGCAAGAGGGAGGCTTAGGGTTAGGGTTAATCTTTCTTGCTCCCTAAGCTAAGTATATATTTCCTAATTACAAGTTAGAAGATATGACACTTAACCCCTTGCCTTTTGATTTTTTATGATTACTCACTAATACGTTTTAATTTAACAATTAATTAAAACATAACTAGCCAAGTAATCATGGTTCATATAAATAATATAATTACCCTAATTATATTATATATATTAAATGGTGTTTGGTGTATAAGTGTGTGACCCTTTAGGCTCACATACGTCTAGCCATATAACTATATGTTATGAACGTGAAGCATATTCCAACAGGGTCAACCTACTAGTCACTTGGTTCGAACCACACTTATCAAGAACATGAACTTGTTCTTGTCCGGTTAAAACCAAATAGCTAATTTAATCCCTAAAAGCAGAACTAAGTTTAAACATAATCCTTAAACCCTAAAGGATTGGGATCTTTGAGATCTACATTAGATTAGCAAAAAGAAACCTTGTATGAAAAACTCGAACACAGACAATGCTTGTGTGGTTCGTTCGACCATCACCAAGAACCTTAGGGTTCTTGGTGGTCGAATTCGGCCAAGAGGGAGAAGAGGGGAAAAAGGTTTCCCAAAACCTACCTTAGTTAATGCTTAAAATAGATCCACTGATGATGAACACAACGAGCGATCTTTTAGTTGATCCTTGTAATGATCTTCGAATCTTCAAGACTTGAAGGATGCGAAGAACGAACGAAGAACACGAAGAACACAATGCTTGTGTTCTTGTGGGGATGCTCGGCCGAAACCAAGGGAGAGGGGGAGAGGGAATTCTTGTATGGTTTAAGGGGTTTTAGGGTTACCCTAAGCCTCTTATTTATAGATAAATAAGTTACGCTTAGGACCCTCTAGTTTAATTAAGATCAATTCCTTAGTTAAACTTTCCTTTTTATGTTTCCTTCCCTTATAGTTTATTGTTCTTTTACTATTGCAGTTAACTATTAAATATCTAGTATTATACACTTAATATATTTCGTGTATATATAAATATATATACGAAATATATATACTTAGTATTAATACTTTTAATAATTAATTATATAATAACCTTTATATAATTTATACAACATATTATCCAATTACTATATGATTTAATTACTTTAAATCATATTATGGATAATCTATAATTAACACATATTTACTCAAGTAGTAAATGTACAAATACTTGTATTAATTAGTTAGATAAACTAATCAAGTAATAAGTCAAACTTGACTTAATACTAAACTTGATTCGTAAATGACTATTATGAATCAATCCTCTTCTAAGTATCAGTACATATCTTACTCGTATTACATGCACTCACCGGTGTGACCCTTAAGTGTTTCATAGGCATGGATGTATCATCATAGGTTGACTAACTGTGCACATAAATCCTTCAGACTCCCACTTGTGCAAGTTCGTAACCTTTGTCTTAATGATACGAGCTACAGTGGCCTTCTAGATGGGCATGTAGGTAACCAACCCCATAAAAACAGCTTATGTAACCCTGGTATAGTTTTGTGAAAAACTTTTAATAGCGTCTCCTAGTAAAGAACACTTTGTCCTTACTTCTTGGGTAACGTTGTTAGGTTCATCCCTTGCAGCACGATATTTGTGATAACGAATACGAGCATGGTAGAAATTATCAACTCCTGTATTCGAAATCATTTCATGACTTCTTGATTCAAACTGTTGTGATAAACGACAAAGAACAAATCAGTTCATTTGGGCATAGCCATGCACTTTCCAGTTATCTCATCATGTCAAAGGACCCATAAATATCTCTCCTAAAAAGGAGGTGCAATTACCATCTTGTTATATTTCGATTTAAAATACAAATTTCTCTGTACCCAGTAAAGCCTCGTATGACAACCATATTTCAGATTTGTTTAAGCCGAACCAAAGCACATTAGTCATTGTATCCCAAACCAAATACCTCAGGCTTAAGGACAATCCTAGTGAATAATACTTTTGAACTTTTCAACCACGAAGTATTATCACGGTGGTCAATCCAATATTCGTCGAGCTCCAACAGAATATCACCAATATTTGGTTTACACAAAACTTGTGTAGCTATCTTCGAAGAACTTTCGAATCTACCACCAAATACCGCGATGACGCTAACGTCCCATCAAGGTTCCCACCAAGACAAGTAGTCATGGATTTATATCTTTTTGAATAAATAGTCTTTCATTCATGGATGTTGTAAAACATACAAAGTCTGAATAACAATGATACTAACTCATGTATTATTCCTCACTGGACATAGATACTGAATTATTAGTGGATCATTACTTATTCTTTGCGTTTGTGTTGATTGCTCAATGACTCTTAATTGTAACTTTTATCACTAGTTACAATTAGTCATTTCTATTAAACTAAAGACATAAGACGAGTATTTCAAGAATACTATTACTTTTGTCTTTGCTAGATATTGTTCGTGCAATACTTGGAACATATTCTAGTCTTGCCTTTTTATATGATTCGGTAAACATAGGAGGATTGGAAAATAACTCCTTTAGTTTTTTGAATCTTATAAAACATGCCTTGTAACTAAATCTCTTTTAGCTACTTGATTTGTAGATATTCTTACTAGTTAAAGAAATTTCCTTAAATGATTAACTTGTTCACTGGAATGCGAACATCCTATTAGAAATGCAATAATTAATCACAAGACCTGTGATCACGCTATTAGGTTTGCAATAATCTAATCAATGATCATTTATTTCTCTTAACTCTTTGGCTAACGACTTGGTAATTCCTTGTTGTTAATGTCCTAACTAACCTACTATATTCATTAGTACCTTTAATGAATATGTTAGTTATAGCTCCCACTAAATTTTATGGAAATTAGCATCACTTAAACTACAACTTTTGACCTAGTCAAAACTTATAGTTTAACCCTTTAAGAATTAATCAATTATCAAAGTCACCCTTTGGATTTGCGAATATCCAGTATTCCTGATAAGGGAATCATGACTCTCATTGATTACTGTATCTAACAAGTATAAGACACTTGAAACGATACTTCAAATTCTTAAGTGTATTAGTATCTTTTAAGAATCTTAATTAATGCCAAATTCATTTCTTGGATTTCTCAAATATCCATTATTCCTATTAGGGAATTATGACTTGATTAAATATTATATTTATTACAAGTATAAAAGACTTGCAATAACACCTTTTAATTCTTAAATACTTTAATATAGTTTTTCCCTTTTAAGAGTTCATTTAATATCTAAGTCATTTCACTTGGATTTTACGATTATCCAATTATTCCTATTAAGGAATTATGACTTCATTAAATTCTTTCATTACAAGTATAAAAGACTTGTAATAATACTCTTTAAAGTCTACCTTGATTATATCCATTATAATCATACTATATTAATACTAATATTTTAAAACATACTATCATAAGTAATTTAATACTTAAGATGTTTTAACTAGGTTCAATAACTTTTGAACCTTTTTCTTCCATAAAATCTCTTAAATACTTTAGAAGAAACTTATAATTTCTAGTATCTAAGTATTTGAGCTATCTAAGAGATTTCTTATACAACAATCAAACAAGTATAAAACATGAAATATAAAGTAAATCAAAAACTTGACTTACAATCTAGTCATAAACCTTGACTAGTGTAATTGTCACACATGCACACATAACATAATATAATTCAACCATGGATTCTTTATTAAAACCAAATAGAAACTTGTTTTAACATCAAAAATAAAAATTATCCAACAAAGTGAAAATTGTTTTACTGAATTCATAAAATACTGAATTATAAAATCTTGGTGCTTGTGGAATCACCATCTCATGCTGGTCACCTTCACTTTCCATCTCCTCCTGCAATAAACGATTGCAAAAGTTGGATTACTCGTAATGTACTTTACAAGTATTTTAAAGTGAATAAGAAGTGTGGTTGTGTTACCTGAGGAACTTGCTTTTCTTCCACCACCACTTGCACCCTTTGGACAATTTCTTTTCCAATGCCCAGGCTCACCACACTTGAAGCACCGATTCTTGATCCTCGCTGTGCTAGGCTTTACCTTCTTGACCTTATGTTTGACACCTTTACCATTTGGTACTCCTTGGTTAGGATTGGTCTTACCCTTTCCTTTACCACCATGCCCTTTTCTCTTCTTGCCACTGCCACTGCTATTACCGATCATTAGAACATCCTTAGACTTAGTCCCCAAACTCAATTCAGCTGTCTTGAGCATGGAATGTAGCTCAGCAATGGATTTCTCCATATTATGCATATTGTAGTTGACCACAAAAGGCTTGTAGTCATCAGACAATGAATTGAGTATAGTGTCTGTTGCCATTTGCAACAGTATGGGGTGACCAAGTCTAGCAAGGTGATCCATGTACCCTTTCATTTTCATGACGTGGGCACTCACCGGTGTTCCTTTGATCATCTTGCAAGAGTTGAAGGCTCGATTGATGTGGAACCTCTCAGTGCGAGCTTGCTCTTGAAATGAATCCCTAAGTTGCTGGATCATCTCAAATGCAGGCACCTCCATAAGTCCTGCTTGTAATTCTGGACTCATGGTTTCGAGCATCAAACAGCTCACATCGAGCGCATCACTGACATGCTTATCATAAGCTTGCCTTGCTTCAGCTCTAGCATTGGCGGAAGGGACATAGGTACTGCTCTTTCCAGGACATACCACTTTCTCTCATGCCTGAGCACAATGCGAAGATTGCGCTCCCAATTGAGAAAGTTTGACCCAGTCAACTTGTCCTTTTCGAGGATTGAGCGAAGTGAGAGATTGTTGGTACTTGTCGTTGTGGTTGTTGCTGCCATCTACAAATCAAACCAAGTTTAATTAGTAATCATCAATAAACATTCTCTAAAATATATTATAAACCCATAATTAATATTTTAGGCCTAGGATCCATATATCACATTCTCGTTGCAAGGTTTGGGCACTTACCGACGAGACATGCTATTTCTGGTAGGTAACATCCTTACCGATCGTATCAAGACTTGACACGATTCCTAGGGGTCGTAGAATCTTTAGACTTATAACTTATTACAACTTTGTACAATCTAATTGTACATTTCTTAGTAAGTAATAAAGTATACTATGTTTATTATACTCAAGTACTTTTTGGGCCGGGGCTCCCGATTATCATCAAAGTAGATCAGACCATCTAAGACAGTGCGATGCTCTGCGCCGGGACCCCCGATTATCACAGAACCTTACGCACCCTAACACTCGCAATGATTTGAATCCATATCTAAGGTTCTTTATCCTTACAATATGAATATCGTTGAACAAGTGAGGTGTTCCATTAGGTGGATAGTACTTAGATCTAAGATTTTCTTGGGTTTGTTTAAGTGTTGAACTAAACTTAAACCTTTATTCCAATCTTAATCCTTGCTTAAAATGTGTGACTTGTGAATTCAAGAATTCTACAAGACACCTTTTTAAATCTTAAGAACTTTTCTTAAAACTTATAGTTTCAAGAACTGCGCGACTTATATGTATACCTAAAACGAGGTGTAAAAAACGTTTTACTAGGTTTTGTGAAAAACCTTATCTAGAATAAAACTTACTTGTTTTATCTTTCTTGAAAAACTTTAAAACTTATGTTAAACTTTTAATTCTTTTTACGATTCATAAACTTGAATCATAAATCTAGTTTAACACACTTAGTTTTCACATGTTTAATAATGAAATTAAACATGTGTTTTGACTGACTAGATTCGACCAAAACCTATGTCTTGACGACATATTTATAAACTTTGTGATTTTCTTGTGTGGCTCCCACTAGCTCCAACAACCATGATGGAACTTAAGCAAACACAATCACCGGTCTATACTTGGTGGATATAATAACCTTATTATATAAACACTATATATAATAATTCTTAGTTTGTTTAAACCTTTCTTACATTTAACTTGAACTAGTTAAATATAGGTTCTAAAGTTATCTTGTTATTTAACCTTGATCATTAATCTAGTATCTTACATGACTTATAAAATACTTATATTATACTTGTATAATTATCTAGTTATAATAACTTATAACTTTATACACCTTATAATAATAATATATAACTTTGTATATTTCTAGTTCATCATATAATCTCAACTTGTACAATTTCTAGTTATAATGAAATCATAACTTTGTACTTTCTAGTTTTAATTATATTATAACTTTATACAATAACTAGTTATATCATTATCTTTAAATATCAAAATAACATTATTCCTTTTTAATGTTCCATTTAATCTTGTATTTAACATATGTACATATAATAACTCTTAAAATAAACTTGTAACATTCTAACAAGAATATTACATCTAATTTATACGTATGTATTTTAACTTAATCAAATTAAAATATGTATAAACTATTTTATTTATTTAAATTCATTTTTCCTTTTAATTCTCATTAATTAGTTAAACCCTAATCTTGTTCTTGATCAATCAAAACTAGGGTTTTGACTTTCTTGATCAAAAACATTATTTTAAAAAAAAAATTTTAATTCTAATCAATCTTATTTAAACAATAAACTTTGTTTAAATTCTAGGATAGATTATAACCCTAATAAATTTATATAAACTTTTTAATTTAAACCTTATAGACAATAAAACTTTGTCTAGATTTCTAGGTTTAAAGAACTAGTCTCAATAAATCTATTAAAATAATAATTAAACCTATTAAACATAAACTTGTTTAGTTATCTAGGTTCTATATTATTACCTTAATTAATTCTTTTAAATCATTAAACTTAAACTAGTTTAATTTTCTTGGTTGTAGATTATATCTAGGGTTTTCCGAAAATTCCTTAAAGTCTAGGAAACTTTTCCACCAATTAAACTAAGCTAGTTTAACAAACTTGGTGTCCAAGGAACCTACTAGATCACGAAATCTTAAGGAAAAGGAAAGAATCCTTTTTGACCAATTAACCCAAAACTTGGTTTAACATACTTGGTCATAGATTTTGAAGATCAAGTAATTAAGGAAAGAATCCTCTTGATCAAAATTTTTGACAATCTTGATCCTAGGGTTCTTAGCTATTTTTGAAATACACCAGGGTTAGGGAAAGAAGCCTTTTGATCAATTAAACGAATCTTGTTTAACATACTTGATCCTAGGGTTCTTTGCCAATTTCGAAATTTCTAGGGTTTTTCTTAGAATCCTTTTGACCAATTAAACTTAACTAGTTTAACATTCTTGGTCCTAGGGTTCTTACACCCTTTTCGAAAATTTAAGAAGAAGAAGAAGATGGAACAACAAAAAAAAACTTTAATAAAATTAAACAAACAAAAACTTTGTTAATCTAGTTTAGATCTCTAAACCAACGCTCTGATACCACTGAAGGGTTTCATTGACACTGATTGACCACTTGGGTCAACCTCCTAGTCACTTGATTCGAACCACACTGATCAAGAACATGAACTTGTTCTTGTCCGGTTAAAACCAACTAGCTGATTTAATCCCTAAAAGCGGAACTGAGATTAAACCTAATCCTTATACCCTAAAGGATTGGGATCTTGGAGATCTAGATTAGATTAGCAAAAAGAAACCTTGTACAAAAAACTCGAACACACACAATGCTTGTGTGGTTCGTTCGACCATCACTAAGAACCCTAGGGTTCTTGGTGGTCGAATTCGGCCAAGAGGGAGAACAGGGGAAAAGGGTTTCCCAAAACATACCTTAGTCAATGCTTAAGATAGATCCACTGATGATGAACACAACGAGCGATCTTCTAGTTGATCCTTGTAATGATCTTCGAATATTCAAGACTTGAAGGATACGAAGAACGAACGAAGAACACGAAGAACACAATGCTTGTGTTCTTGTGTGGATTCTCGGACGAAACCAAGGGAGAGGGGGAGAGGGAATTCGTGTATGGTGTAAGGGGTTTTAGGGTTACCCTAAGCCTTTTATTTATAGATAAATAAGTTACTCTTAGGACCCTCTAGTTTAATTAAGATAAATTCCTTAATTAAACTTTCCTTTTTACGTTTCCTTCCCTTATAGGTTATTGTTTTTTTATTATTCCACTTAACTATTAAATGTCTAGTATTATACACTTAATATATTTCGTGTATTTATAAATATATATACGAAATATATATACTTTGTATTAATACTTTTAATAATTAATTATATAATAACCATTATATAATTTATACAACAATATTATCCAATTACTATATGATTTAATTACTTTAAATCATATTATGGATAATCTATAATTAACACATTGTATATTTACTCAACTAGTAAATGTACAAATACTTGTATTAATTAGTTAGATAAACTAATCTAGTAATAAGTCAAACTTGACTTAATACTTAACTTGATTCGTAAATGACTATTATGAATCAATCCTCTTCCAAGTATCATTATATATCTTACTCGTATTACATGCACTCACCGGTGTGACCCTTAAGTGTTTCGTAGGCATGGATGTATCATCATAGGTTGACTAACTGAGCACATAAATCCTTCATCATATACATACTTACTTTGGTTTATAAAAGTGCCATCAGGCTTCTGATCAACTTGTAAACCTAGAAAATGAGTAAGTTCTCCCGTCATACTCATCTGATACTGACATGACTTAATCTTTGCAAACCAATCACACATTGACTTGTCCGTGGAGCCAAAGATAATGTCACCCACATATATCTGAATGAGTAAGATGTCTGACCCTTTTCTTTTTGAAAATAAAGTTTTATCAATTTTACCACGTGTAAATTTATTTTCAATTAAGTACTCAGACATGGTATCATACCAGGCTCTGGGAGCTTGTTTGGGTCCATACAAAGCTTTATGAAGCTTGAAAACATAATTAGGAAATTTAGGATCAACAAAACCTGAGGGTTGTTTAACATAAACTTCCTCTCGTAGTTTTCCATTGAGAAAGGCACTCTTGACATCCATTTGATAGACCTTGAAGTTCTTGAAGGCTGCATATGCATGATACAGCCTAATTGCTTCAATTCTTGCAACTGGTGCAAATGTTTCATCATAGTCAATACCTTCTTCCTGCCTGTAGCCCTGAGCAACCAGTCTTGCTTTGTTCCTAATTACAACACCATATTTGTCCATTTTATTTCCGAACGCCCACTTAGTACCAATTATAGTTTTGCCAGTTGGGGGTGGTACTAAGTTCCATACTTTGTTCCTTTCAAACTCTGTAAGCTCTTCTTGCATAGCTTCTACCCAGTCTTCATCTAACAAAGCCTCATCAGCCTTCTTGGGTTCTATGGTAGATAAGAATCTTGAAAAGAGACAAAAATTTGCAGTTGCCTGGGGTTCAAAGGTTAGTTTGTTGCTTGTTTGTACTCCTTCTTCAACAGGACCTATGATATTTGTATGAAGATGGTCTCTGTGCTCCATTAGATTTGAGCCGAAGGTATAATTTGATAAGGTAGAATTTGAAGTAGTATCAACAACTTCTTGTTGGACTGATGGGTTGCCAGTCTCATACTGATTTGAGTTCGGTTCAGTATTGGATTGCACATGTTTGTTGGTTTCCTCATTTTGCAGATTTATGGTTGGTACTTGTGGTGGATTGGATGTTTCTCCATCTTCATAAGTGGAATGATTAAGATCAAGATTTGAAAACTCAGTATTGAGGTTATCAGTGTTGAGAACTTTAGTATTTGTTGCAGTTTTACCATGTAGAATGAAATCTTGATCATCATCACTCATGTCATGTGAACCATGATAAGGGTGACTCTTGGGCTATTCAGCATTGGAGTTTTCTGGATTACATAAGGTTTCAATGCCACTTATGTCCTCTTTTGCTAAAGTAGAATGCTCATCCTGATTTTCATCAAAACTAACATGGATGGATTCTTCAATCACCTTTGTAGAAAGTACATACACTCTGAATGCCTTGGAGTGTGGTGAATAGCCCATAAAAAATTCCTTCATTTGCTTTGGGAGTAAATTTGTTGACATTTTGCTTAGTACTAAGTACAAAGCATTTTCTCCCAAAATATGGAAGTACTCCACATTAGGAACTCTGCCATGATATAACTCACAAGGAGTCTTCAGATTTCTTTGGACCACAGTTGCACGATTCTGTGTAAAGTTAGCACAGTTTACAGCTTCGGCCCAGAAGCTCTGTGCCAGTCCAGCATGGCATAACAAAGTTCTTGCAGCTTCAATCAGTGTTCTATTCTTTCTTTCTACAACACCATTTTGTTGTGGTGTGTAGGTTGCAGAGTAATTTTGTACAATTCCTTTTTCCTCACTGAAACTTGCTAATACTGAGTTCTTGAATTCAGTACCATGTTCACTTCTAAGTTGTTTGACCTTGGCACCCTTCTGAAGCTCTTCCCTTTTGATGAAAGCAATTATTTCTGCGGTTCCATCAGATTTGGTCTTCAAAAAGATGACCCAAGTATATCTTGAAGCATTCATCAACCAAGACCATAGTATAGACTTTTTTTGCCCAGAAATGGTTTACTGATGGGGCCAAAAAGATCCATATGTATCATTGCAAGAGGTTCATTAATGGAATGATTAACTTTAGATTTAAATGAACTCTTCTTCTGCTTGCCCATTTCACATACTGAGCATAACTTATCTTTTGAATAAGTAATTGTGGGCAGCCCTCTTACCAACTTCTTAATACTGAGCTCATTGATGTTTCTGAAGTTGATGTGAGAGAGCTTCTTGTGCCACATCCAGTTCAGTTCTGGATTGACTTTAGAAAGCAGGCACACTCTTAGGATGGGGTCGATTTCTGAAAGATTAACAAGATAGACATCGTTTTCTCTTCTAGCAATAAGAACATGTTGTCCTTTTTCATTGTATATGATGCCAGCAATCTTTCTGAATCTTGCTTCCTTGTCATGATCACACATCTGACTGATACTGAGCAGATTGTGTTTTAGACCCTCTACATAGGCAACCTTTTTGAAAGTAATGTTGCCAGCTTGAATCTCTCCATACCCTCTTGTTTTCCCTATGGAATCATCCCCAAATCTGACAGAAGGACCCTTCTCTGGTGTGTAATGCTGAAGGTATTCCATACTGCCAGTCATATGTCTTGAGCAGCCACTGTCAAGGTACCATTTTCTATCACCCTGCACAAGACACAAAATAAGGATTAGTTCTTTTTAGGAGCCTATTTGAGTATGGGACCTTTGGTAGAGTTAACATTTTTATCATTTATAATCTCAGTTTTGGAGGGAGTCAGTATCACTTTAGACGAACCAGTATTGGTTTTCTTATATGGCACTGTTTGTGGATCCCTCTTTTTCTTTGGTACTGAGTACCAAGGATTTGAGAGATTAGTTCTACATTCATCTCCCTTATGACCAGTATGATGACAGCTGTAACATTTTCTAGGCCTATTTCTTAACATGTTTTCATAAGGGGTTTTTGAAAACTGTTTTTCTTTTGGTTGATCCTTATGAGTCAGTTTTGCAAATTTCTGACTTAAAATTTTAATTTGATCACAATAGATTTTAAAAGACTATTTTTATCATTTTTAATAAGAGAATGTACATCCTTTTTAACAGTCTTTTTGGGAGATGAGTTTTTCTTTTTATCTGGTAAAAGTGTCTGTTTTTGGTTTTGTTTAGACTTAGTTCCGTTACCATTTGAAGAGCTTGTTGAAGTTATATTTTGTTTGTGATTATTATTTTTTTAAATCACAAGTTTAACAGGTTCTTTGGATTTTTCAGCACATGAATGTGATGTCCCTGTAACTTTAGTATTAGATATATCTTTTGATTCAGAAGTTGTTTCATTTGTTTCATTTTTAGAGAATGGAGTAGAATTAAATAACAAATTAAAAGGTGGAACAATAAATGTGTCACACTGAGGTTCAGTGGATTCAGTACTGAGCTCCTGAAGTTCTGTGTAGCATTTAGAACAGATGGAGGGACCGATAGGTTGTGATTGGTCTAAAATGATTTTATCCTCTTCATCTGAGTCAGTTTGACACCCAACTTCACAAAAGGTTTTGGATTTAACAAATTGAATTGGATTTATATCTGAAAATTCCTCAAATAAATCAGCAAATTATTTCTGTTTTTAAGTAGAGGATCAACACCAAGTGCATCCCTCACATTGTCAGGAAATTGTTGATTTAGACATTTATTGAGTTTTATAGAGGTATTTCCCCAAGATTTACATTGTTTTTAAAACTTTTCTTTTTCAAGTTTGTGTAAATTTGCTTTATCAACTAATCTTTAGTTTATTTCATGTAAATTTAAGAAATCAAGTTCTAAATCTTTTAGTTTTCTCAATTTATCTAAATGTTCAATATTTACCTTTTGAAGTTGTAAAATTGTTAACTTTAAAGCTTTTTCTTTCTATACTAAAGTTTTAAGATCAACAATCATGTACTCAAATTTTTTTTCTTTTTCATTCATTGAATAAGTTTGAAAGCCACTCACCTTGTACAACTGAGTGAATCCCAATCAGTGTGGACACTCATTCTCTCAGCCTCTTTGAGGTCTCTTTCAAAAGTGCTTTTCAAGTCCTCTTTAGTGAAAGCCATAAAGGCTTTGTTCTCAACCTCTTCCTCATCATTACTGAGGTCTTCATCCATCCAAGCCTCCGAGTAAAATGCCTGATGAGGTGCACCATTCACAACAACTCCCTTTCCCTTGCTTCTTGACTTCAACTTTACATACTTATCCCTATATAGTTTAGCATGGTATGCAATTTTGTCATTCTGATTAGTTTCAGAAGACTTAGTGTTGCAGTTGGCAGCAATATGACCAGGTTTTCCACACCTATAGCACAGACCAGATCTTGAGTCAGTATTGGGAGAGCTAACACCAAGCCTCTTATTCTTTAGTTCATCTAGCTTCATGGACATGAGAGCCATACCAGTGGACAATTAAGCTTATTGCACTGAGTTAACATGTTTGACAATTAAGGTCATACCAGTGGAAGTCTTGTCAGTCTTCTTCTATTTGATCAGTCTAGAAGCATTATTCTCTTCATGATTCAACATTAAGCCATACAAAGTTTGAAGAGTGTATGTCTCAATGTTGTTAGCAGCATTGACAGAGTTTGTCATATCAAGGAATTTTTAAGGAAGACTGTCCAGAAATTTTTTACATAGTTCACCCTCTTCCTTTTCAATTCCAACACTGTTAAGATCATTAAAACAGTATTGAACCTGTTGTAGAGAGAGGTGATGTCTTCATTTAGATTTGAGAACAAATTTTCATACTTCCTTCTCATGTTACTTTTTCTTTGCAACTTCACCTTTGGTGTGCCTTCATAGGTGATGGACAAGCTATCCCACATAGCTTTTGCAGTAGGCAGTTTCATTATTGCGGTCAGTATCTCTTTGGTAACTGCATTACCAATCACACCTTTGGCTCTTGAGTCTAGACTGAACAGAAGACGATCATTATCAGTCCAAGTGTGCTTCATTTTTCGAATGGTTCTTATAAATGCATGAGTATCATCAGTAGCTGCAATGGGTTCCACGGTTTGTGGAATGATGGGACCATCAGTTAGTACTGTGAGCATTTTACAATGGATAGATTCAAGATACCATTGGGCCTTCAATTTCCATTGATAGAAGTCTTTGGCTTCAAAGATTGGCACACCCTTTCCGGACATAACTGGAGCAGTGATTGAAGACATTTTGGATTTTATTGGTTGGGAAGGGTAGGTATATGGAATGGCAGCCAGGGTAATAGATCGACGAAATAGTGATTAATTTAGCCTGCTCTTATACCAGATGTTAGATCACAACAACCCTATATTTCTTGTTAGTTAGTTAGAATAAAATTACTTAAGACAAATAATGTTTTGAACACAAGATTATAGTCAAATGTAATATTCCACTAAGAGTGGCTTGTTGCGGAAAAACAAGACGACTGAGCAATTACAAAATATATGAATGAACGTGTAAATTGGTAAGTACTCCTTTGCCAATTGATCTCTATTCATATAGTCATAGAGATCTCACAAGTTAGGCAAGGAGTAGTACAAGGATTGGAATAAGGAAAGTGGCCGAGATCAGAAGGATTTGATCTGGCTAAGTAAACAAGGAAATGTTTACTCAGTCCATGTACTCAGTATTGGATGTCAATACTGAGTTCCAATACTGAGTGACCAAAACTGTCTACTTAGTATTGGACCAAGACTTAGCTATTTTATTCTACAAATTATTCTATGCTAGTCTAGGTTGTCTTGTTATCTTAAGATCCAAAGGGGTAAGGCTTTTTGCCTTAACATCATCACACATGTTACTGACACTGAGCAGATTCTGTTTTGGACCTCTACATAGGCAACCCTTTTAAAAGTAGTGTTACCAGCTTTAATCTCCCCATAACCCTTTGTCTTTCCTCTTGAATCACCCCCAAACCTTACAGAAGGACCCTTTTGTGGTGTGTAGTGTTGAAGGTATTCCATATTGCCAGTCATGTGTCTTGAGCAGCCACTATCAAGGTAACATTTTCTATCACCCTGCATAAGACACAAAATAAGGATTAGTTCCTTTTAGGTACCGATTTAAAAATGGGACCTTTGGTAGGGTTAACGTGTTTATCCTTCTTAATCTCAGTTTGTGAGGGAGTCGGTATCACTTTGGAAAAACCATTATTCGTTTTCTGTTGTGGCACTGACTGTGGATCCCTCCTTTTCTTTGGTACTGAGTACTTTGGAGATTAGTTCTACACTCTTGTCCATTATGTCCAGTATGATGACACCTATAACATTTTCTAGGTCTGATCCTGAACATGTTTTCATAAGGGAATTTTGAAAACTGTTTCTCTTTTTGGATGATCAGTATTGGTCAATTTTGCACACTTTTTACTTAAGTTTTTTATTTGATCACCAAGAGTTTTTAAAAAAAACTATTTTTCTCATTTTTAGGTATAGGTTTGACTTCCTTTTTAATAGGCTTTTGAGGAGAAGAGTTTTTCTTTGTATTTGGTAAAGATGTCTGCTTTAGTTAAGACTTCTTATCTTTGCCATTTTAAGACCCTGAAGTTGTTTTTGTTCCTGCAACTCCATTATTAGAATTCTTTGTAGGTGTATACGTTGTGTCAATAATTGGTTTTAAAATATTATTTTCAGAGTATGGAATAATATTGAATAACATTTCAAAAGTTAGAACAACTGAGGTGTCATACTAATCTATATTGGGTTCCGTATCGAAATTTTCATTAACATGAAATTCAATAATGAGTTCTTGTAGTTTAGTATAGCACCTAGAACAGATAGAGGGACCTATAGGCAGATCAAAAATAATTTTATCCTCTTCATCTGATTCAGTTTGAGATCCAGTTTAAGAAAAGTTTTAGATTTAACAAAATTAATAGGATTCATAACCGAAAATTCTTCAAATAAATCAGCAAAATTATTTCTGTTTTTAAACTGAGGATCAACACCAAGTGCAGCCCCTCACGTTATCAGGAAATTGTTGATTTAAAAATTTTTAAGCTTTATTGATGCATTTCCCCATGATTTGCACCAATTTTAAAATTTTTCTTTTTGAAGTTTGTGCAAAAGGGCTTTATCAGCTTATCTTTGTTTCATTTCTAGTAAATTTAAAAAATCAAATTATGAATCTTTTAATCTTACCAATTTATCTAAGTTTTCATTATTTACCTTTTCAAGTTGTAAAATTGTTAATTTTAAAGCCTTTTCTTTCTGTAATAAAGTTTTAAGATCAACAATCATATACTCAAAAATATTTTGTTTTTCATTAACTGAATAAGTTTGAAAGGCACTCACCTTGTACAACTGAGTGAAATCCCAATTACTGTGGACACTCATCCTCTCAGCCTCTTTGAGGTCTCTCTCAAAGGTGCTCTTCGAATCTTCTTCAGTAAAAGCCATAAAGGCTTTGTTCTCCACCTCTTCCTCATCATCACTCTGTTCTTCATCCATCCAAGCTTCTGAGTAAAGTGCCTTATGAGGTGCTCCATTTCCTGCTACACCCTTGCCCTTGGTCTAGTTCGTCAACTTCACATACTTATCCCTATACCGTTTAGCACGGTATGCAATCTTGTCATTCTGATCAGTTTCAGAAGACTTAGTGTGACAGTTGGCAGCAATGTGACCAGGCTTTCCACACCTGTAGCATAGACCAGATTGGGGTCAGTATCGGAAGAGCTAACACCAAGCCTCTTCTTCTTCAACTGATCCAACTTCATAGACATAAGAGCCATTTGGGTTTCCAGCTCTTCTGACCCAGCTTCATCAAGATCAACTTCTGGCTCGTTTGGTTCAGTGACAGTACAGGCTTGTTCCACTGGTTTCACAATTAAGGCCATGCCAGTGGAAGTCTTGTCAGTTTTCTTCCAGTTGATCAATCTAGCAGTGTTATTGTCTTCATGATTCAACATTAAGCCATACAAGATTTGAAGAGTGTATGTCTCAATGTTTTTAGCAGCATTGACAGAATTTGCCTTGTCAAGGAATTGTTGAGGAAGACTGTCTGGATCTGAAAGAGCGATTGCTACCACCCACTGGATTAAAAAGGTGGAATCTATCTTCAGTATCATCTAATGTGCCTCTAAGAATATGGTAAAGGATGCTGCTAGTACTTAGTCTAAAGAAGAGTTGTTTTGGTGGAACTCCCAAGTGCAAGTTTGAGGTTTTGCTAACGGTGATGCTATGACTTGGAATGCGTTTAAGGATTAGTTAACTGAGAAGTTTTGCCCGATAAGAGAGCTACAGAAGGTTGAAGTGGAACTCTGGAATTTGTCCATGGTTGGATCCTACATCACTACCTACACAACTAAGTTCCAAGAGTTATCTCGTCTTGTCCCTCATATGGTTTCTCCTGAGTTTAAGCGAATTGAGAGATATATCTATGGTCTTCATGATCTCATTCGTACCCACGTCACTGCTGCTCAACCTACGACTTTTGAAGATGCTGTGAATCGACCAACAAGGTTGACTGATGATGCTATTCGAAGTGGATCATTTAAAGCCAAGCTAGTTGTGTCTATCAAATCCTCTAAAACCTCGAATAATGAAAATGGGAAGCGTTCTTACGACAATAAACAACAAGGTTACAAAGGAAACAGGTATCAGAAAACTAAGAGCTATGCTGCCTCTAAACAGAGTAACAACAATCAGTCGAATCCTGATGCAAAGCCTGATGCTGGAAGCAATCCCAAGTGTAACAAGTGTAATTGGCATCATGATGGTCAGTGTGAGAAGTGTTACAAGTGTGACCGCTGGGGTCACAATTTCAGAAAGTGTACGTCTAATACTTCTCCCAAGAATCCTGTTTGTTACGAGTTGTAGGGTTTCAATGAACTGATCGACCCATAGGGTCAACATCCTAGTATGCTTGGTTTGATCCATTACTGACAAGAACATGAACTTGTTCTTGCCAGTAAGACCAACTAGCTAGTTTAATACCTAAAGCGGAACTGAGATTAAACTTTATCCTTCAACCCTAAAGGATTGGGGTTTTAAATTTTTGTGCACAGTTAGTCAATCTATGATGACACGTCCATGCCTACGAAAACCTTAAGGGACACACCTGTGAGTGCATGTTATACAAGTAGTTATTATGCAATGATACTTGGACAGGAATGATTAAAAATAGTCATTATAAATCAGTTAAGTATTAAGTTAAGTTTAACTTACTACTAGATTAATTTAACTAACTAATTAATACAAGTATTTGTACATTTACTAGTTGAGTGAATATATAATGTGTCAATTATAGACTATCCATAATATGATTTAAAGCCGTTAAATCATATAGTGTTTGGATAATATTATTGTCTAACTTATATAAAGGTTATTATATAATTAATTATTAAATGTATAAATATAAGTACATATATGTTTTGGTAATTATACCGAATTATATATAAGTATATTATACATAACATTTAATAGGTAAGTGACAATAATAAACTAGTTAAACTATAAAGGGCTAGAAACGAAAAAGGGAAAGTTTAATTAAGTATTGAATATTAATTAAACTAGAAGGGTTATAAGTGAAACATCTTCTATTATAAATAGAAGATCTTAGGCTTAACCTAATCCCTCTAATACTTAAACTAAGCCACAAAATTCCCTCCTTCCCACCCCTTGGAATCGGCCAAAACAAGGACGAACACCAACCATGGTGTTCTTAAAGTGTTCTTCGTTCGTTCTTCATTTGTTCTTCGCGTTCTTCGAAGATCGATCGAGTTATTCAAGGATCATTGCAAGAACCGGCTACAAGGTTTCTTGTCTTGCTCATCACTGGTGGACTAATCTTAAGCAGTTAAGGTATGATTTGGAAAACCCTTTTTCCCTTCTCCCCTTTGTACGAAAGTCGAACCAAGAACCCTAGGGTTCTTCGTTAGTTTGTCGAACACCACAAGCTTATGTGTGTGTTTGAGTTTTTCGCACAAGCTTCTTTTCTTGTTAATTTATTCTAGATTTCCATCATCCTCAATTCTTTAGGGTTTAAGGATTAAGTTTAATCTCAGTTCCGCTTTAGGGATTAAACTAACTAGTTGGTTCAACCAATAAGGACAAGTTCATGTTCTTACCAGTCTATGGATCGAACCAAGTGTACTAGGTGGTTGACCGAATGGGTCGATCAGTGTTATGAAACCCTACACGGGGATGTTGGAAATCTAGACTAGATCAACAAGAATGAAACCTTGTACGAAAAACTTGAACACACACACACACATACTTGTGTGTGTTCGTCGAACATCAACCAAGAACCCTAGGGTTCTTGGTAGTCGACTTCGAACAAGAGGGAAGGGGGGAAGAGAGTTTTCCAAATCATACCATAATCTTTCTTAAGTAAGTCCACTAATGGTGAACACAACGAAAATCCTTCTAGTTGGTTGATGCAACGATCTTGATTTTCAAAGACTTGAAGAACACGAAGAACGAACGAAGAACGAAGAACACTAAACATGGTGTTCTTGGTGTATTCGGCCGAACCAAGAGAGAGGGAAGGGGGGAATTTCGTGTGGGGTTGTAAGGTGTTTTAGGGTTACCCTAAGCCTTTTATTTATAGATAAATAAGTTGCACTTTAGGACCCTCTAGTTTTATTAAGATTAATTCTTTAATTAAACTTTCCTTTTTACATTTCCATCCCTTATAGTTTAACTAGTTATTATTGTTACACTTAACTATTAAATGGCTAGTATTAATACACTTATATATTTCGTATATTATATACACGAAATATTTACTTTGTATTTTATACTTATAATAATCAATTATATAATAAACTTTATATAATTTAGAAAATAATATTATCCAAACACTATATGATTTAATTGCTTTAAATCATATTATGTATAATCTATAATTAATACATTGTATATTCACTCAACTAGTAAATGTACAAATATTTGTATTATTTAGTTAGTTAATTAATCTAGTAATAAGTTAGACTTAACTTAATACTTAACGGATTCATAATGACTATTATGAATCATTCCTCTTCAAAGTATCATTACATATCTTACTCGTATTACGTGCACTCACCGGTGTGACGCTTAAGTGTTTCGTAGGCATGGATTTATCACCATAGGTTGACTAACTGTGCACATAATTCCAACAGACTCCCACTTGTGCAAGTTCGTAACCTTAGCTTGATGACACTGGCTGGAGTGGCCCTCTAGGTAAGCATGCATGTAACCAACCCCATAGAACAGCTTTGTAACCCAGGTATAGCTTTTGAAAAAAAAAAACTCTTTTAATAGCGTTGCCTAGTAAAGAACACTCAGTCTTTACTTCTTGGGTAACGTATTAGGTTTATCCCTTGCAGCACGATATTTGGATAACGAATACGAGCATGGTAGAAATTATCAACTCCTGTATTCGGAATTTTTTCTTGACCTCTTGATTTAAAACTGAGTGATAAACGACAAAGAACAAATCAGTTCGTTTGGGCATGGCCATGCACTCCATCAGTTTTTCATCATGTCAAGGGACCCATAAATATCTCTCCTAAAAAGGAGGTGCAATTACCATCTTGTTATATTTCGATTCGAATCTACAATTTCCTCTGTACCCAGTAAGGCCTCGTATGACAATCATATTTCAGAATTGTCTAAGACGAACCAAAGTACATTTGTCATTGTACCCCAAACCAAATACCTCAGGCTTTAGGACAATCCTAGTGATTAATAATTTTGAACTTTTCAACCACGAAGTATTTATCACGATGATCAATCCAATATTCGTCGCTGTGACAGAATATCACCAATATTTGGTTTACAACAAAAACTTGTGTAGCTATCTTCGAGAAACTCGAATCTTCCACCAAATATCGTGATGACGTTAACGTCCCATCAAGTTTCCCACCAAGACGAGTACTCACGGACTTATACCTTTTGAATAAAGTAACTTTTATTCATATATCTTCTTAAAACATACAAAGTCTAAATAATAATGATACTAATTCATGTATTATTCCTAAGTGGACATAGATACCGAATTATTACTGAATCATTACTTATTCTTTGCGTTTGTGTTGATTACTTAATGACTTATAATTGTAACTTTTATCACTAATTACAATTTAGTCATTTCTATTAAACTAAAGACATAAGACGAGTATTCAAGAGAAATTCTATAACTTTTGTCTTTGCTAGATTTTGTTCTTGCAACATTCAAGAGAAATTCTATAACTTTTGTCTTGCCTTTTTATATGATTCAGTAAACATAGGAGGATTGAAAATTAACTCCTTAATTTCTTGAATCTATAAAATTTTCCTTGTAACTAAACCTCTTTTAGTTACTTGATTTGTAGATATATAATTACTAGTTAAAGAAAATTTCCTTAAATGATCAACTTATTCAATAAAGTGTGAATATCCTATTAGATTTGCAATAATTAATCACAAGACTTGGGATCACGCTATTAGACTTGCAATAATCTAATTTACGATCATTTATTATTTCTCTTAACTCTTTGGCTAACTACTTGGTAATATCTTTTTGGTAATATCTTACTAACTTACTAAATTCATTAATGCCTTCAATGAATTATATTAGTCATAGCTCCCACTAACTTTTATGGAATATAAACATCACTTAAACTATCACTTTGACTAAGTCAAGAACTTGTAGTTTAATCTTTTAATGATTTATCAACTATTAAGGTCATTCTTTGGATTTGCGAATATCCAACATTCCTGTTTAGAGAATTATGACTTTCATTGATCATTGTATCTAACAAGTATGAAAGACTTGTAATGATACTTCCAATTCTTAAATACTTTAGTATTCTTTAAGAACTTCATTTAATGCCAAAGTCATTTCTTGGATTTCTTAAATCTCCAATATTCCTATTAGGGAATTATGACTTGATTAAATACTGTATTTATTACAAGTATCAAACACTTGCATTTAATATCTTTAGTTCTTAAATACTTTAATATAGTTTCACCCTTTTAAAAGTTTATTTAATGTCTAAGTCATTTCTTTGAATTTCACGAATATCCAACATTCCTTGTTAGGGAATTATGATTTCATTAAATTCATTTATCACAAGTATGAGACACTTGTAATAAAACTCTTAAAGTCAATCTTGATTATATCCAATATAATCATACTATAATAATACCAATGCTTTTAAAACATGCTATCATAATTAATGATTATTACTTAAGATGTATTAATTTAAGTTCAATAAACTTTGAACTTGATTTCATAAAACTCTTAAATACTTGTATTAGAAAAACTTTCTAATTTCTAGTATCCAAGTAGTTGAGCTTCTAAGACATTATCATTCATTCAACAATCAAACAAATATAAATCATGAGATTATTAGTAAATCATAATTTGACTTACAATCTAGTCATAAAAGTTTACTAGTGTAATTATCACACATGCACACATAATATAATTCAACCATGGATTCAATAAATGATAAATTTAAAAACTGAAATTTATAATAAAACTAAAAACTGTAATTTGTTCCAACAAATAAACCAAAAAATTGTTTTTTATGAATCCAACGAAAATACTGAATTATAAAAATGGTGCTCGTGGGATCATATCATCTCATGTTTGTCATCTTCACTTTCCATCTCCTCTTGCAATAAACGATTGCAAAAGTTTGAGTTACTCGTAATAAACTTTACAAGTATCTTAAAGTGAATATCTAGAAGTTGGTCAAGTCAACTGAGGAGCTTGCATTGCCTCCTACCCTTTAACCCTCGCCACAACCAGGACACCGTTTCTCAGTCCTTGCCTTGTTTGGCTTTACCTTTTTGACCTTTTGTTTGACTCCTTTACCCTTAGGCACGTCTTGGCTGGGATCGGGTTTACCCCTTTCCATTTCCACTGCGCCTCTTTCTCTTTTCACTACCATCATCAGTTACTACGAGATCATTCTTCAACCTGGTCCCCAAACTCAACTTATTAGTCTTGAGCATGGAATGCAGGTCATCAATGGATTGCTCCACGTTATGCATGTTATAGTTGACTATATAAGGCTTATAGTCATCTGACAACGAGTTGAGTATCATTATTGTTGCTAATTGCAATGGTACTGGGTGTCCTAGTCTTTCAAGATGATCCATGTGCTCTTTCATTTTCATGACGTGAGCACTCACTGATGATCCCTTAACCATCTTGCAGGAGTTGAACACTCTACAAGCATAATATGCTTGTCCTGGTTCGTTTCTAGCATTCGCGGCAGGGGTATTTAGTATTGCTCTTTCTAGGACATTTCCTTTTCTCTCATTCCTAAGCATAATCCGAAGATCATGCTTCCAATTGAGAAACTTTGACATAGTCAATTCGTCCTTTTCTGTAAACAAGCGTAGTGAGAGATTATTGGTACGTGTCGTTGTGACTGTTGCTGCCATCTACAAATCAAACCCAGATTTAATTAGTAATCATCAACAAACATCTTCTAAAATATATTATAAACCCATAATTAATATTTTAGACCTAGGATCAATATTTCACATTCTCGCCGCAAGGTTTGGGCAATTCCCGACAAGACATCCTATTTATGGTAGGTAACATCCTTACCAATCGCACCAAGACCTAATACGATTCCTAGGGGTCGTAGAATGTATAGACTTTTAACTTACTACAACTTTGTGCAATCTAATTACACATTTATAGTTGCAATAAAGTCTAGTATGTTTATTCTACTCAAGTACTTTTTGGGGCGGGACTCCTGATTATCACCAAAGTAGATCATACCATCTAAGACAGTGCGATGTTCTGCGCTGGGACTCCCGATTATCACAGAACCTTACGCACCCTAACACTCGCAATGATTTGAATCCATATGTAAGGTTCTTTTTCCTTACAATATGAATATCTTTGAACAACTGGGGTGTTCCATTAGATGGGTAGTACTTTGATCTAAGATTTTCTTGAGTTTCGTTTAAGTCCTGAACTAAACTTAAACTTTATTCCAATTTTAATCCTTTATTTAAAATGTGTGACTTGTATACTCAAGAATTCTACAAGACACATTTTTAGATCTTAAAAACGTTGTCTTTTAAAACTTATAGTTTCAAAAAGTTGTTGTAACATCCCAAAAATCAGGGAAAATAAATTTTTTTAAAGTAAATAAATAAGTATTTTCCCCAAAGTACAAGTAATTTAAAACTGGTCACACTCACTAATCCAAAATTAAACTGTCTATTGGTCTTTAATGAGGAATAAATAAAGCGTTAAAAATAGGTTTGACTCAACAAACATTAAAGTTCAAAACCAAATCCAAAAATAGAACCGAGATGCAACCCATCAGCCATTAACCTTCTCCTTGCCCTTACTAATACCTGCAAAATGGGGAAAGTGTTTGGGGTCAGCCACACGCTGAGTGGATAAAAGCAAAATAAACAAACACATACAAAAAGTCCATGCCACATACGTGCTCCCTAAAGACTCTACTCATTTTTCGTTATTAGGCCTTTATTAATTCTCTTTAGATTCGCCGTGGATTGTGACGATGCTCAACGTACGCCCACCGCCATACGCTCATCATAACACCCTCTTCCAACACCCTCTTGGTGTCCCGCAGTACTACACTGACAGTCGTGTAGTATACTTGGCTACTCATGGGAAGAGTGTTGGAATATGTTTCACGTTCATGACATATAGTTATATGGCTAGACGTATGTGAGCCTAAAGGGTCACATACTTATACACCAAACACCATTTAATATATATAATATAATTAGAGTAATTATATTATTTATATAAACTATAGTTACTTGACTAGTTATGTTTTAATTAATTGTTAAGCTAAAACATATTAGTTAGTAATCTAAAGAATCAAAAGTATAAGGGGTTAAGTGTAATATCTCCTAACTTGTAATTAGGGAATACAAACCCTAATCCTCCCTCAAAGCCCCATACGGCCGCACAAAAACTGGAGTAAGAAAAAGTTGTTGTGGTTTTGCGATTGCTTTGTACACACAAAAGTGAGGACAGAAAGATTCCTTTTCATATTGAGTTTTTGTGCGTAGAGAAGAATTGAGATTCTTTTTGAACAAGGGACTAGCAGCCCAATTGGTGTTCTTGATATGGTGTAGTGTGGATACCATTAGAGGAATTCTACATTGAATTTTTGGAGTTCTTCATCCTCATTCGTTGGTGTAATCAAAGGCTTCAAGGGTATGATTTTTCATACTAAACTCTTTATCTTTATTGCTTAATTAGATTGTCAATATGTAGATCCGTTATTAGTGATTTATTTATTATTTTCCGCTGCGTTTTACTTTGATTAAACCGTAAATCACTAACAGTGGTATCACGAGTCATCATATTGATGATTTAATTAGCAAGTTCTTTGTAAAAACTAGCAAAAAAATCGTATTTTTTGGCCTAATGGTTACGCCGATCGGCAAAGAACCCTAGGGTTCTTTGTCTTTAACTGTTTTGAATTTTTTTTAATTTAAAATATGGGGTTAAAAATTTGATTTTTTGGAACCCTAATTGCTACTAGTTACAAAAACTAAAATAAAAAAATTAATCTTGTTTATTGAATTTTTTATTTAATTTGGCTTGGATTTTTATTTTAATTGTTAATATTTTATATGGCAAAATATGTATTTTTGCCATATCCCAAGCCAAAGCCTTGTCAATTGTTGCTTGTTTGTGCAAACCGATGAAAACCTAGACCGTTTGTGATTGAATGTGATTGTGTTTGGTTGTTTGATTGTTTTGGGAAAAGCCGTGTTTTTGGCTTAAATTGTTGTATTTTGTTTCATTTTTTTTTCTTTTATTTTTGGTACCATTTTTTGAGGCAAATTTCATTGTAAAAGTAATTAGAATAGTTGTATTTTGTTTCTTTGTACTTTGTAATTTGTTGACCAAAGGTGAAGAAAAGATGAGGACAACACAACAATTTTCGGCACCTCCTGCGCAGCTGCACGAAAACAGACTTTCCCGGAGATTGGCTACTTTGTTGGACCTGAAACCACCGCCAAAATTTCCGCAACTCAGAGACCTACAACTTTACAGAAGGCGGAGAAGACCACCGAGGACTCCTTCAGTGACTTTTCGGGACTTGAAGTCAGACTGAATTTTTTGGCAGATTGCATTTTTTCACAAAATGATGGTTTCTACTTGCCCATGAATGTCATGGGGCAAGTGGGAGCCCATTGGGTTTATGTAGGCCCGTTTGGGTTCATGTTGGCCCGTCCCCTAGTTTGACCCTTCGGTCCGTCGTGATGACTCACGTGACCGAACCTAGGATTTCATCGGTCGAGGTTTGCACAAAATTTGTTGCATGTTTTATTTATGTTTGTGGTTGTTTTCATTTCTAGTAGATACAAGTAATAAAACAATTAAAATACGATTTTAGACACAAACATTAAAACATCCAAACTTTTTATCATCTATGATTACTTGTTAATCATTAATGATTAACTAAACTTGTATTCGAGATTAAACAAAGTTTAAATACGATTTGAACTTACACCTTAATAATCGTTACATGTTTTTACCATTTATTAACCGACTTATGAAGTGGTATGAATGAAGTACATGATTCATTCATATCTTAATAAAATTTTATCTTAAAATTTTCCATACCTAAAATTTAAGTCACGCCGTCCAATCGGTTGAAATCACTTGCTTCTATTTTTGAATTCACGTGAGACGTGGTTTGAATTTAGATCCGAGGTCATTATTCTCTACGCGTGAGACCTAGATCTATTTTGACATGATTTCACATTGGATGACTTAATCGAGTTAACGGTGAGACCTTGACTCGAGGCGAAGATGCGACAAACATGCCACTTGACCCTAGATGCTTGTTCACTAGGTGCCATGAAGTCCCATACCTCTAAGAGTTGCACTAGTAATGCAATTGTTGATCGTCACCTACCTATTGGATCTATCATCTCTAGCAGACCAACTGATGCGGTGATAGAAGCTCAATGGATCTTAGCTTTTAATTAAAATTAATTGGGTATTTAATTGATTAAAAGAAATTATTATTGAAAATACTATTTTTTGAACTTTGTGTGTTATATAGATAACAACAACAAATCAAAACCTAAGTATCTCCACTCTAAAATCAGTTCTTGAAAACTGAAATCGACTAATATCGAACTCTAAGGATTGTCCTTAGAGATGAGAACAAGTTGACACACCTATAAGAGGCCTTACCTGAGGCACCTCCTGCCAAATTCTTCTGCGGCTGTTCGTCAAGCCTTTACCGAAACGTTTAACGAACACCAAGAAGTCGCTATCCTATGCTTGTGAGCATGAACCTCGAGATTCGAAAGAACTTCGAGGAACTCACAGCATATGACATGATAAGCGAGTTCAAAATGATATACTGATCAAATGGAGCTTCTTGGTTACCCATTGCCACAAGTTCTTGGAATGTTCTTGATTCTTACCTCACTATCCAAGGACTATGACTAGTTTGAAAAGAGTTTTAAAAGTACATAGCATGGGGAAGACAATCGTTGATAACATGCTATGGTAAAACTAGTTGAGCAAAGGTTACCCAATTCTTTTCTAGGAATCAGGGAAGGTAAAACCGCAAGCACAAGGCAAGAGTCTAGGTAACGGTAAGCTAGTTTACTTTTCCAAACCTACGATTCCCCCACCTGCTAAAAAGGAGCACCCTGCAAAGGATATTTCTTGCCATCATTGCGATGAAACTGGCCATTGAAAGAGGAATTGTCCTGCCTACTTGGCAGAGTTGATGAAGGACAAATGTGTTCTGGCTAGCACATTAGGTATCTTCATTATAGAACTCTAAACTTTCACTAATGAATCTCGAGTGTATGACACCAGTTGTGAAACTCACATTTACACAAATGTGCAAGATTAAAAGTGAAGTAGAAAGCTAAAAGAATGGAAGCTGTGATCTAATCCATCCTAATGCGTTAATTATTGTTTTGAACAATTGTCAATTATGCATTGTTTAGCTTTATCGTTTGTTGAATAATGATTTATTCAAACTATTATTTATGTTTTATGAAAAATAACATTTTTTTATAACTATTCCTCGTAATAGTATATTTGAAATTGATATGCATGATCCATATTCAAACGATAGTTCCTATATACAAATGTAGCACTCAAGAATACAAAACGGTTTGGATTCCATTTACCTAGAGCATTGTCATCTTTTCCACATAAACGAGAAACGCATTTTAATACTACAACTGGACGGGTTTTTTAACAATGATTATAAATCATTTAAATGCCTCTCTTGTATATTATGGAAAGATAACAAGAAAGCTTTTCTCCCATGTTGGCGAAAGAGCTGAAAATCTACTTGGACTCATACATTCTGATGTATGTGGCCCTTTTAGAACTAAGACTAGGGAAGGTGCCACCTACTTTCACTGATGATATCATCCGATGTGGTTATGTTTACTTGATTAAACATCAACATGGAAACTTTAATGATATCAGTCGCTATGGTTATGTTTACTTGATTAAACATAAACATGAAATCTTTGAAACGTTCAAAGCTTTCTAAAGTAAAAGTAGAAAATCAACTCGGAAAGACATCAAAGGCTTTCTGTCCTGATCAAGGAAGAAAGTACATGAGTCAAGAGTTTCTGGATCATTCAACACATTGTGAGATTGTCTCACAATTCACTCCTCCATACACTCCACAAGATAATGGTGTGTCTGTAAGGAGATATCGCACCCTGCTGGACATGGTTCGGTATATGATGAGTCCTACTACTCTTACACTATCCTTTTGAGGGGCATGCACTGAAGTCTGCTGCTTGAATACTTAATATGGTTCCGACCAAAAGGTTAAAAAGACACCATATGAGATATGGCGTGGGAAAGTCCCTAATTTGTCTTACTTAAATATCTGGGGTTGTGAGGATCTCGTGGAACGAGACATGCCGAACAAACTTGAGCCCATATCTATCAAGTATATCTTCGTTACTATATTACTTCCCAACTGAGAACAAATTGTTGTTACTCGGTATGGTGAGTTTCTTTAGAACAGTCTCATTTCACAAAGCAAGATTCAAAGGGAAGATACACAACCTTCTGGTAACAATAGCAAATATCATTCTGAGGCTGGACATATAGATGTTGGACCACAGGATGATGTTGTTCCCATTCGTAGGTCCGCAAGGACACCTCATGCACCTGAACGATATAGATTTATGTCGATGCCGAGGAGAAAAGTTTCGAGGATCATAATGAGCCCCCTAACTATCAAGTTGCATTATTGAATTTTGAATTCGAAAAATGACTTGAAGCTATGAATGCGAAAATGTAATCCATGATGGACAACCAAGTTTTGAACTTGGTAAATCTTTCTAAAAACAGTAAGACTTTTGACATGGATGAAAATATACACACCTAAAAAGCTCTTCTAGTAGCAAAAGGTTACACTCAATCCTACGAGATTGACAATGATGAAACCTTCTCGCCTGTTACTAAAGACATTAGGATTCTTATAGCCAAAGTAGTGTACTATGACTATGAGATTTGGTTAATGATGAAATCAAAACGTTTGTTTCACCTAAAACCCAAACTCAGCATGTGTATATATGAAAGCTAGTGGGAGCATTGTCGTTTCTCAAGTCATACATGTTGATGACATGTCACTCATGTGAAACAATACACCAATGCTACAAGATGAAAATCCTAGATTGGAAAATGTTTTGACATGAAGGATTGTAGGAATACGACATACATACTTGGAGTAAAGGTCTATAATGATAGATCAAAGCGGTTAATTGGTTTAGTCAAAGTGGTTACATTGACAAAATTCTAAACGGTTTAGAATGGTACTCCCAAACGAGGAAGTCCTCGTATGCCACGCAATGTAAACTTGAGTAAGACTCAAGGACCTTCCACACTTGATGTGGTGAAGCGAATGAATGTAATCCCCTATGTATTGGCTATTTCGTTCATCATGTACGCTGTAAGGAGCACTAGACCTAATGTAACGTCCTCATGGAACCTTACTGGAAAATACCAACAGAATCTACGAGAGAGTCACTGGATTACTATTTAGAACACATTGAAGTATTTTTGAAATACTGGATATATGTTCCTTGGTTATCGTGGAGAAACCGAACTGAAACTAAGTATACTTGCTATACTTATGCTGGTTTTGAAATAGGTCGTGATGACGCTAGATCCTATTTACGAACGTTCACTACATTCGAAGATTTATCAAGATATGTGAAATTCGTACTCTTAAAGTTCAAACAGATAACTAACTAGCTGACGCTGTATCGAACTCAATGTCTTGTACCAAACATATTGAATATGAATGGAACATTTGACTTCGACAAGCTAGTAGTTTCATGTAAATCTGTTTTAGTATTTGGATAATGGAACATTGAGCAGTTTATATTGGAATAAATTGATATATTTGATATGATCGTTTTTATATGAATATCTACTGTGTTCTATATTTGCATGTTTATATCCTTGAATATTTACTGCGTTTTATATTCTAAATTGTCCATTGTCATATTAATAATATGGGAATATTATTAAGACAAATCTGAGGGCATTGATGACATCATCATAGTATGACTAAGGATGATGACATCAAACTCACATGTTGTTCATTATGATGCACAGTTGGACTGACCCAACCTATGAGAAATCACTTCCTGGATTTATGTCACAAGTGAATCTCACAAAGGCTTTGTCACTTATCCTCTGACTTGAGATGCAAGCTGGTTTGTGTATGTGGAGTGCCAAACTTTGATGTGGTTAAACGCTGACCTGAATAAGGCTGCTATAACAACCATCCTCGGGTTTGTCATTAAGCGTATATCAAACACGTGTAGTCAATAAAGAATGTGTTCCTCCACATGTTTGGATTAGATACTACTGGGCCCCTCGATGATTTTAATAGATGCTTGTACGGCCGTACCCAAAGGTAATCAAGATGAATCTTGATTGGTTTGGTAATCTACTTCAATGTATAGATCGAGAAACAGAATCGTTGAAATTTTAGATTGACATTAATCCTTGTCTAAAATTCAACATGGTATCAGTAACAAAAGGATAACTGACTGAAAAAACTTTGAACCTGGACTTTTCTGAAACTCACTCATGTACTTCTAGGGGCATTCGCGGGTTGCTAGACTCTAACCTTTGCTTGTGTAACTACTTGATTGTTATGACGTGCGCAAGTGGGAGATGTTGGAATATGCTTCACGTTCATGACATATAGTTATATGGATAGACGTATGTGAGCCTAAAGGGTCATACACTTATACACCAAACACCATTTAATATATATAATATAATTAGAGTAATTATATTATTTATATGAACTATAGTTACTTGACTAGTTATGTTTTAATTAATTGTTAAGTTAAAACATATTAGTTAGTAATCTAAAGAATCAAAAGTACAAGGGGCTAAGTGTCATATCTTCTAACTTGTAATTAGTGAATATAAACTTAGCTTAGGGAGCAAGAAAAAAAACCCTAATCCTCCCTCAAAGCCCCATACGGCCGCACAAAAACTGGAGTAAGAAAAAGTTGTTGTGGTTTTGCGATTGCTTTGTACACACAAAAGTGAGGACAGAAAGATTCCTTTTCATATTGAGTTTTTGTGCGTAGAGAAGAATTGAGATTCTTTTTGAATAATGGACTAGCATCCCAATTGGTGTTCTTGATATGGTGTAGTGTGGATACCATTAGAGGAATTCTACATTGAATTCTTGGAGTTCTTTATCCTCATTCGTTGGTGTAATCAAAGGCTTCAAGGGTATGATTTTTCATACTAAACTCTTTATCATTATTGCTTAATTAGATTGTCAATATGTAGATCCGTTATTAGTGATTTATTTATTATTTTCCGCTGCGTTTTACTTTGATTAAACCGTAAATCACTAACAAAGAGTTGGCTCTCACCGTCGCCTCTTGCAATCGGTAATTAAAATCTCATAGTTATTAGGTTAGTTTTCTTAACGTGTTGACTCATACAACATGTACTCATATAAAACAAACCATCTCATACTCAACCCATATCATCTCAACAGATATAAAATCAACTAGCACACTTCACATGCATATAACTCATAACATAACTCATATACACAGATCAACACTTAATGATATGGTACTCAGCTCGGTTAGTTAGCATCCATATCTCAGTTCAGGATGACCCACTTCGAATAACCGTAAGCTCCTAAATATCCTCGGTACAGTAGAGCGTCTCTAACAGGTCCTAGAAGGTTCGATTGGCGAGATGAAGCACGGTCCGATCATGATTGAAGTTTTCTTCGGGAATTCTGCTCAAGCTCGGGAAAAACCACCACTGCGATTGAAGAACAACTCTGGTTTCGATCAAACCCCTGCTCGATGAACTTGAAGTGGTAGAGAATCGGCTATGGAGAACTTGATCAAGCAAGGAAGACAATGGAGATGCTCTACACTAGTAGCGGCTGAACTTCTATTAGGGTTGGGAGAGAATTCGGTAATAGAAAGCAATAATGAGGAGGATACGTTCCAAAAATAAAGAAGCTTGTTCACTAGGCAAGATCGTACAATGCCTCAAGCCTTTACATAGTTTTTCGAGCCTAGAAACAATTGTTGAGATGGCCCCAACTTGTGTGTCTCTTGGCTTCTAAGTGTCGAGCAAGGAAGGGAAGAAAAACAAGTGAAAAACTCGGGCCCACTTATTGACCCATGCCTGGTTGAAAATCAAAGGAAAAAGGGACAATCGGGATTTAATGTCTGGTCATTTTAATCTAGTTAATCAACCCTCACACTCGAATAACACATAATTTTTTTTATGATTAATCCCTCATGATTAATTTAAATGTGGGCTAAATGACACTATTGTCATTAAATGAAACGCTACGTGTTTAATTTACTCGAGTTAAATACACATAAATTCACATAGCACACATAAACCTCAATTAAATAAATATCACATAATTTATTTAAATAAAAGTAATTAATTTGATTACAAGAAAAATTGAGATGTTACAACTCAACTCCACTTGAATCAGACTTCGTCCCCGAAGTCATCGCTAGGAAACAGCTCAGGATAATGCTCTCTCATCTCAGTCTCGGGCTCCCAGTTCCACTCTGAACCCTTTCGATGCTGCCATTGCACCTTCACAATGGGAATATCCTTGTTACGCAAGGTCTTCATCTTTCGGTCAAAGATGGCAATCGGTTTCTCATTGTGGTTCAGTTGCTCGCCGATCTGGATGTCTTCCAACAGCACAATCTCTGACTCGTCAACAATACATTTCCTCAGTTGAGACATATGAAATGTATTGTGAATATGGCGCAACTCATCGGGCAACACTAACCTGTAGGCCACCCTGCCTACTCGTGCGATCACCTGATAGGGACCGATATAACTGGGTCCTAATTTTCCTCTCTTTCTAAACCGGATCACACCCTTCCACGGAGAAACTTTGAGTAAAACATAGTCACCAACCTGAAACTCTAGTACTGACCGTCTCTTGTCAGCATAACTCTTTTGTCTACTCTACGTGGTGACAAGTCTCTCACGAACCTGCAGAATCAAATCGGAGTTTGAAGCACTATCTCCGTACTACCGAGTAATTTTTGGCCAACCTCGCCCCAACAAATGGGCGTCCTGCACTTTCTGCCATACAACATCTCAAATGGTGCCATGCCTAACTCGAAAATCAATAAGTTAGAGCAATTCACTACAAAATGAAGAGAAAGAAAGAATTAGAAGGTTCGCGCACCTATACTCGAATGAAAACTGTTGTTGTAGGAGAACTCGGCCAACGATAGTTATTTATTCCAACTACCCCCGAAGTCTAACACACATGCTCGCAACATATCTGCTAACGTCTGAATCGTACGCTCACTCTGACCATTGGTCTGCGGATGAAAAGCCGTACTAAAATGAATTCTCGTACCCATCTCTCCCTGGAATCTCGCCTAAAACCGCGAGGTGAAACGTGTATCTCTATCAGAAACAATAGACACCGGCACCCCGTGTCTCGACACAATTTCCTTCACAAATATATCAGTCATCTTCTCTGCTGATGACGCCTCACGAATAGGAATAAAGTGAGTACTCGTGGTCAAACGATCGACCACTACCCATATAGCATCGAAACCACCCGGAGTCTTCGGTAACTTGGTGATCAAATCCATAGTTATTTGCTCCCACTTCCAAACCGGTATCTCTAACGGCTGCAACAATCCATGCGGAATCTGGTGCTCGGCCTTGACTTTCCGACAAGTCAAGCATTTTCAACATACTCAGCTAACTCAAGCTTCATTCCCGGCCACCAATAACTGTCACGAAGGTCCCGATACATTTTTGTTGCCCCGTGATGAATAGAAAACTTGGACTTATGCGCCTCGTCAAATAAAATAATACGATTTCCTCCATGAGAAGGAACCCATACTCGACCTAGATGTGTCAATAAACCTCTGCCATCCTTCGTGAAATCAGAAATAATACCATGAACGCACTCTTTCTTGGTCTGCTCGGTCGCTGAAACGCCTATCTATATCGAACAAATCGACTCAAGTAAAGGTGCTAGTGCCGTAAGCCTCCTACAAATGCCACGAATCGGATTTCTGCTCAGTGCATCTGCTACCACATTAGCTTTACCCGGATGATAAAGAATTTCACAGTCGTTATCCTTCAAAACATCTAACCATCGTCTTTGTCGCATATTCAAGTTCTGCGGATCCATCAGATACTTCAAACTCTTGTGGTCAGTAAAAATCGTGATCTTCACACCATAAAGATAATGCCTCCAAATCTTGAGAGCAAACACCACTGCTCCCAAATCGAGATCATGCTTAGGATAATTTCCTTCATGAGGCTTCAACTGTCTGGACTCGTAGGCAATCACCTTTCCCCGCTGCTTCAACACTGCACCCATACCCTGAATAGACGCATCACAATATACCACAAAATCTTCTACACCCTCTGGTAATGAAGGAATCGCCGCCTCGCATAGGCGTTTCCTCAGCACCTCAAAAGCCTCTTGCTGCTTCTCTCCCCAACTAAACGCTGATGATTTCTTGGTCAAATTGGTCAATGGAAACATGATCTTGGAGAAGTCTTTGATAAATCGCCGATAATAACCTGATAACCCAAGAAACTACGAATCTCTGATGGCGTCTTTGGCACCTCCCATTTCATCACTGCTGAAATCTTTGCTGGATCTACTTTGATACCTTCTTCATTTACCAAATGCCCTAAGAATTGTACTTCTAGTAACCAGAATTTGCACTTGGAAAACTTTGCATACAGACTCTCTTTTCTCAAGGCCTCTAACACCTCGCGCAGGTGTTTCTCATGTTCCTCTTTGGTCTTCGAGTAGACAAGGATATCGTCGATGAAAACAATGACGAAATGATCTAACATCGAACTGCATACCCGGTTCATAAGATCCATCAACGTTCCCGGTGCATTAGTGAGTCCAAACGGCATCACCACAAACTCATAATGACCGTATCGTGTCCAAAAGGCCGTTTTCTCTATATCGTCTTCTCATTGCCGCGTCTGGTGATACCCCGAACGCAAATCAATATTGGAAAACCAAGAAGCCCCTTGCAACTGATCAAATAGATCATCGATCCTCGATAGTGGATAATGGTTTTTCACCGTAAGTTTATTCAACTCGCGGTAGTCGATGCACAACCTCTGCGACCTATCCTTCTTCTTCACAAAAAGAATAGGAGCCCCCTACGGTGAACTACTAGCACGTATGAACTCTTTTTCTTGCAGCTCCTGTAATTGGTCGTATAACTCTTTCATCTCTGGTGGCGCAAGACAATAAGGAGCCTTGGCAACCGGTGCCGCGCCTGGTACCAGGTCGATGCGGAACTCAACATGTCTCTCTGGAGGAATTCCAGGTAAATCATCAGGAAAAACATCTGCGAACTCGCTCACGATCGGCACCTCCTCGATCATTCTCGGTTTGTTCTCAAGAATCGTATCAATCACATAACAAAGAAACCCTACGGCACCATGTTGAAGATGTCTCGTTGCTCTTGCAGCCGAACATAGTGCCATCACCAACCTATCCACATCCCTCCGAACCACCACTTCAACTCCACTTGGAGGTTTGATACGGATCTGTTTGTTGTAATAAAGGATTTTGGCGCGATACTCTGACATCCAGTCCATCCCCACAATGACGCACAACTTCCTCATGGCGATAGGAATAAGATCAATGGGGAATTTCTCCTCGCACAGCTCAATCGTGCAATCACGGTATACTTTTGTCGCGGAAATAGTCTTATCATTAGCTACTTCTATGGTCAAAGGCATACTCAGGTCCCCTACTTTATGGCTCAATAGGGTGCAAAAAGCATAAGACACAAAAGAGTGGGTAGCGCCAATGTCAAACAACACAAAAGCAGGCACATTGTTTACACGAAATGTACCTATCACATTAATACACATATAATCTCACATATGCATATAGTAATCTCATAACAAAACATTATATCTCAAATAATGTTATAGGCTCGCCCCGGTCATGGTATAGGCTCGCCCTCGATCCCTAATTTGAGCCCCGTCAGTGATTCTCAATGTAGATGGAGCAGGGTTTTTCACTGCCCCGACTCCAGTCCCTCCTATCACGTAATCAGAAATTGTATAATGCTATCACACATATAACACAATGAAATAGATAAACAACTAGGTAGTCTCGTACCTCCACTCTGCAAATCGGGGCACTCTGATCTCATGTGGCCCTCCTTGTGGCAGTTAAATCATACTGTCCATCTGACGCTGCAGCTGTTGGCCATGTGCCCCTTTTGTCCACACTTATAACACATCGGCTCCTATTTTCCCTCCCCAGTATTGCCACCCTTGATGGTGTTCTAATCATCATCTCTTTACGCACCTCCCCGTGCCTTGCCTCCCGAACTCTTCTCATAATTGCCTCCACTGTAAGGCTTAAACTCGAACTTTTGACGCTTCTGATTTCCCTGTGTCGCATTACCAGTAGTAGGTGCTGATCTTTTATACTCCTGTCTCTGAAGGTCCAGCTCAATCTCCCGGCTACGGGCCTGCACAATCATCTCCTCAAGTGTACCTCAAGATCCAACTCTCACAAACTCCCTGATGTCACTTCGCAGCATCGAGATGTAGCGAGTCATCTTCATTTCTTTAGTGGCTACATGATCAGGACAAAAAGTGGCCAACTCACGGAACTTAGCAGTAATCTTATTCACTGTCTATGTAGTCTGCTTGAGCTCCAAGAATTCTCTGGTAATCCTTTCCACCTCAACACGTGGCACGTACTGTTTCTTGAATTGCGCGGCAAGTGCCTCCCATGTCATGGCATTCATTTCCTCCTCGGTGATTTTTGGTGTTATCTCTTGCCCCCAATGATGTGTCGGTCCTTTCATCAGGTGCGACGTGTAGGTAGTCTTCAGATTTGCTGGGCACTTCGAGTTTCTGAACACACTTTCCATATTGGCGAGCCATCGAATAGTAATCTTGGGGTCAGTCCCCCCTACGAACTCGGGCAGTGAGCAAACTGAGAAGTCACGGTAAGAGAACTCCTCTGGCGGCCGCTGCTGGGGTGCGGTTGTCGTGAAAGTCGCTGTTGGAATTATGTGCACAGTTAGTCAACCTATGAAACACTTAATACGAGTAAGATATGTAATGATACTTGGAAGAGGAATGATTCATAATAGTCATTTATGAATCAAGTTAAGTATTAAGTTAAGTTTAACTTATTACTGGATTAGTTTATCTAACTAATTAATACAAGTATTTGTACATTTACTAGTTGAGTAAATATACAATGTGTTAATTATAGATTATCCATAATATGATTTAAAGCAATTAAATCATATGGTAATTGGATAATATTATCGTCTAAATTATATAAAGGTTATCATATAATTAATTATTAAAAGTATTGATACAAAGTGTATATTTCGTATATGTAATATACACGAAATATATAAGTGTGTAAATACTAGACATTTAATAATTAAGTGGGACAATAATAACTAGTTAAACTATAAGGGTTTAGAGTGTAAAAGGATAAGCTTAATTAATGATTAATATTAATTAAAATAGAAGGGCCCTAAGTGAAAGTCCTTCTATTATATATAGAAGGCTTGGGGTTCCTTGTTTAGTTTCTCATTGTACATGAAAAAGAACCCTAACCTCTCTCCCTTGTTTCGGCCGAATAGGAGGAAGAACACAAGGTTTTGTGTTCTTCGTTCTTGGTTCGTTCTTCGTGTTCTTCAAGTCCTTGAAGATAAAAGATCACTGCATCAACCAACTAGAAGGTTTCTCGTTGTGTTCATCATCAGTAGACTTAGTTAAGCAAGATTAAGGTATGATTTGGAAAACCCTTTTTCCCTTCCCCCTCTTGTTTGAAGTCGACACCAAGAACCCTAGGGTTCTTGGTGGCCGTCGAATACACACAAGGTTTATGTGTGTGTTCGAGTTTTTCGTACAAGGTTTCTTTCTTGTTAATCTAGTCTAGATTTCCAACATCCCAATCCTTTAGGGTTTAAGGATTAAGTTTAATCTCATTTCCGCTTTAGGGATTAAACTAGCTAGTTGGTTTAAACCGACAAGAGTCATGTTCTTGTCAGTATGGTTCGAACCAAGTACACTAGGTGGTCAACCCAATGGGTTGATCAGTGTTATGAAACCCTTCAGTGGTATCAGAGCGTTGGTTTAGAAATCTAAACAGGATTAACAAAGTTTGTTAGTTTAAATTTTAAAGTTTTTTTTTGTTCCAAATTTCTTTTTCTTCTTCTTAAATCTCGAAAAAGGGTAAAGAACCCTAGGACCAAGTATGTTAAACTAGTTAAGTTTAATTGGTCAAAAGGATTCTAAAACCCTAGAATTTTCGTGATTGGCAAAGAACCCTAGGACCAAGTATGTTAAACTAAGATTTGTTTAATTAGTCAAAAGGATTCTTTTCTTTTTCCCAAAGAATTCGTTATCAAGAAAGAACCCTAGGACCAAGTATGTTAAACTAGATTTGTTTAATTGGTCAAAAGGATTCTTTCCTATTACCCTTAGATTTCGAAATGTAGGAGGAAACTTGGACACCAAGTATATTAAACTAGTTTAGTTTAATTGGTGGAAAAGTTTCTTAGGTTTAAGAACTTCGAAACCTTAAAGAAACCTAGGATCAAGAACATTAAACTAGTTAAGTTTAATTGGTCAAGAGGATTAATTGAACAATAATCTAAAACCTAGATAATTAAACAAGTTCATGTTTAATAGGTTTAATTATTATTTTAGTAGATTTATTGAAACTAGTTCTTTAAACCTAGAAATTTTGACAAGGTTTTATTGTCTATAAGGTTTGAATTAAAAAGTTTAAATAAATTTATTAAGGTTATAATCTATCCTAGAATTTAAACAAAGATTATTGTTTAAATAGGATTGATTAGGATTAATCTTTTAATAAATAATGTTTTTGATCAAGAAAGTCAAAACCCTAGTTTTGATTGATCAAGAACAAGATTAGGGTTTGACTAATTAATAAAAGGGAATTCATAAGGATTAAAAGAAGTGTTAATTTTTAAGTTCTAAAATTAACAAGATGTATTTATATATATATATATATATATATATATATATATATATATATATATATATATATATATATATATATATATATATATATATTTCGGATTTTTTAAAATATCTAAAAGAAAATGAATTTTAAAAGATGAAATAGATTATACGTATTTTAATTAGATCAAGTTACAATATATATGTATAAATTAGGTGTAATATTCTTATTAGAATATTATAAATTTTTTAAGGTAATAAAATTATATATATTAAATACAAGATTAAATGAAACATTAGAAAGGAGATGTTATTTTGATTTTAAAGGTTAAAATATAACTAGTTGTTATATAATTTAAACTAGAAAGTACAAAGTTATAATCCCATTATAACTAGAAATTGTACAGGTTAAAATTATATGATAAACTAGAAATATGCAAAGTTATATATATATATATATATTGTTATTATAAGGTGTATAATGTTATAAGTTATTATAACTAGATAATTATACAAGTATAATATAAGTATTTTACAAGTCATGTAAGATACTAGATTAATGATAAAGGATTAAATAACAAGAGAACTTTAGAACCTATATTTAACTAGTTCAAGTTAAATGTAAGAAAGGTTTAAACAAACTAAGAATTATTATATATAGTCTTTATATAATAAGTTTGTTAGTTTCACCAAGTATAGACAGGTGATTGTGATTGCTTAAGTTCCATCATGGTTGATGGAGCTAGTGGGAGCTACAAAAGAAAATCTGAAAGTTTGTAAATGTGTCGCTAAGACATAAGTTTTGGTCGAATCTAATAAGTTAAAATAGATGTTTAATTTTATTATTAAACAAGAAGAAAAACAAGATGTGTTAAACTATGATTATGATCAAAGTTCATGGATCATGAAGGAATTAAAATTTACATTTTTAACATAAGGTTCAACTTTTTCAAGTAAATTAAACGAGCAAGTTTTATAAAGAAAATGTTTATCATAAAACCTAGTAAAACGTTTTGTACACCTCCTTTTAGGTATACATATCAATCGCGCAACCTTTTGAAACCATAAGTTTTAAAAGAAAAGGTTTTAAGATTTAAAAAGGTGTCTTGTGGAATTCTTGAATACACAAGTCACACATTTTAAATAATGGATTAAAATTGGAATAAGGTTTAAGTTTAGTTTAAGACATAAACAAAACCAAGAAAATCTTAGATCTAAGTACTATCCATCTAATGGAACACCTCACTTGTTCAACGATATTCATATTGTAAGGATAAAGAACCTTAGATATGGATTCAAATCATTGCGAGTGTTAGGGTGCGTAAGGTTCTGTGATAATTGGGAGTCCCGGCGCAGAACATCGCATTGTCTTAGATGGTCTGATATACTTTGGTGATAATCGGAAGTCCCGGCCCAAAAAGTACTTGAGTAGAATAAAAATACTAGACTTTATTGCAATTAGAAATGTACAATTGGATTGTGCAAAGTTGTAATAAATTAAAAGTCTAAAGATTCTACGACCCCTAGGAATCGTATCAAGTCTTGGTACGATCGGTAAGTATGTTACCTACCAGAAACAGTATGTCTTGTCGGGAAGTGCCCAAACCTTGCGGCGAGAATGTGATATATGGATCCTAGGCCTAAAATATTAATTATGGGTTTATAATATATTTTAGAGATGTTTATTGATGATTACTAATTAAACTGGTTTGATTTGTAGATGGCAGCAACAACCACAACGACAAGTACCAATAATCTCTCACTTCGTTCAATCCTTGAAAAGGACAAATTGACTGGGTCAAACTTTCTCAACTGGGAGCGCAATCTTCGCATTGTGCTCAGGCATGAGAGAAAGTGGTATGTCTTGGAGAGAGCTGTGTCGAATGTCCCTGCCGCGAATGCTAGAGCTGAAGCAAGGCAAGCTTATGATAAACATGTCAGTGATGCGCTCGATGTGAGTTGTTTGATGCTCGCAACCATGAGTCCAGATTTACAAGCGGGACTTATGGATGTGCCAGCATTTGAGATGATCCAGCAATTAAGGGATTCATTTCAAGAGCAAGCTCGCACTGAGAGGTTCGACATCAATCGTGCTTTCAACTCGTGCAAGATGATCAAAGGAACACCGGTGAGTGCCCATGTCATGAAAATGAAAGGGCACATGGATCACCTTGCTAGACTCGGTCACCCCATACCGTTGCGGATGGCAATGGATACTATACTCAATTTATTGTCTGATGACTACAAGCCTTTTGTGGTCAACTACAATATGCATAATATGGAGAAATACATTGCTGAGCTACATTCAATGCTCAAGACAGCTGAATTGAGTTTGGGGACTAAGTCTAAGGATGTTCTAATGATCGGTAATGGCAGTGGTGGTGGCAAGAAGAGAAAAGGGCATGGTGGTAAAGGAAAGGGTAAAACCAATCCTAACCAAGGAGTGCCAAATGGTAAAGGTGTCAAACAAAAGGTCAAGAAGGTGAAGCCTAACTCAGCAACGACCGAGAATCGGTGCTTCAAGTGCGGGGAGGCTGGGCATTGGAAAAGAAATTGTCCAAAGGGTGCCAGTGGTGGAAGAATCGCAAGTTCCTCAGGTAACACGACAACACTTCTTATTCACTTTAAGATACTTGTAAAGTATATTATGAGTAATCTAACTTTTGCAATCGTTTATTACAGGAGGTGATGGAAAGTGAAGGTGACCAGCATGAGATGGTGATTCCACGAGCACCAAGATTTTATAATTCAGATTTTTATGGATTCAGTAAAACAATTTTATTTTATTGTTGAATAATTTTTATTTTATGTTAAAAACAAGGTTTTGGTTTTAATCAATTCGAATCCATGGTTGAATTACATTGTGTGTGCATGTGTGATAATTACACTAGTCAAGTTTTATGACTAGATTGTAAGTCAAGTTTTTGATTTACTTAATATCTCATGATTTATATTTGTTTGATTGCTGATGAAAAATATCTTAGAAGCTCAAATAACTTAGATACAAGAAATTAGAAAGTTTTTCTAATACAAGTATTTAAGAGTTTTATGGAAGCATAAAGATCAAAGTTATTGAACCTAGTTAAAACATCTTAAGTAATAGTCATTACTTATGATAGTACGTTTTAAAGTATTAATATTAATATAGTATGATTATGTTGGGTATAATCAAGGTGAACTTTAAGAGTATTATTACAAGTGTCTTATTCTTGTAACAAAGGATTTAATAAAGTCATACTTCCCTAACAAGGAATATTGGATATTCGCAAAATCCAAAGAAATGACTTAGATATTAAATAAACTCTTAAAAGGGTCAAACTCTTAAAAGGTATTAAATACAAGTGTTTCATACTTGTAACTAATACATTATTTAATCAAGTCATAACTCCCTAATAGGAAAATTGGATATTTATAAAATCCAAGGAATGACTTTGGCATTAAATGAAGTTCTTAAAGAATACTAACGTATTTAAGAATTGAAAGTATCATCTCAAGTGTTTTATGCTTGTTAGATAAAATAATCAATAAAAGTCATAATTCCCTAAACAGGAATATTGGATATTCACAAATCCAAAGGATGATTTTAATTATTGATAGAATTCTTAAAAGATTAAACTACAAATTATTGACAAAAGGGTCAAAGTCTTGACTCTGTCAAAGTGATAGTTTAATTGATGCTTAAATTCCATAAAAGTTAGTGGGAGCTATGACTGACATAATTCATTAAAGACATTAATGAGTTTAGTAAGTTAGAAAGATATTAACGACAAGATATTACCAAGTCGTTAGCCAAAGAGTTAAGAGAAATGATAAATGATCATTGATTAGATTATTGCAAGCCTAAATAGCGTGGTCACAAGTCTTGTGATTAATTATTGCGCATCTAATAGGATATTCACACTCCAGTGAATAAGTTAATTATTTAAGGAAATTTCTTTAACTAGCAAAAATATCTACAAATTAAGTAACTAAAAGAGATTTAGTTACAAGGAAAATTTTATAGATTCAAGAAACTAAGGAGTTAAAATTCCAATACTCCTATGTTTACCGAAACATATTAAAAGGCAAGACAATAATATGTTCTAATGTTGCATGACCAAAATCTAGCAAAGACAAAAGTAATAGTATTTTTAAAAAATACTCGTCTTATGTCTTTGGTTTAATGGAAATGACCAAGTTGTAATTAGTGATAAAAGTTGCAACTAGGAGTCATTAAGTAATCAACACAAACGCAAAGAATAAGTAATGATCCAGTAATAATTCATTATATATGTCCAGTTAGGAATAATACATGAATTAGTATCATTGTTATTCAGAATTTGTATGTTTTAAGAATTTCCATGGATAAAAGTCCCTTTGTTCAAAAGATATAAATCCGTGACTACTCGTCTTGGTGGGAACCTTGATGGGACGTTAATGTCATCGCGATATTTGGTGGTAGATTCGAAGTTCTTCGAAGATAGCTACACAAGTTTTTGTGTAAACCAAATATCGGTGATATTCTGTTGGAGCTCGACGAATATTGGATTGACCACCGTGATAATACTTCGTGGTTGAAAAGTTCAAAAGTATTATTCACTAGGATTGTCCTTAAGCCTGAGGTATTTGGTTTGGGATACAATGACTAATGTACTTTGGTTCGTCTTAACCAAGGCTGAAATATTGTTGTCATACGAGGTCTTACTAGGTACACAGGGAGTTGTATTTCAAATCGAAATATAACAAGATGGTAATTGCGCCTCCCTTTTTAGGAGAGATATTTATTGGTCCCTTGACATGATGAAAACTTACAAGTGCATGGCCATGCCCAAAGCGAACTGATTTGTTCTTTGTCGTTAATCACAAACACTTTTAATCAAGAAGTCAAGAAATAATTTCGAATACAGGAGTTGATAATTTCTACCATGCTCGTACACATATCGTGCTGCAAGGGATGAACCTAACACGTTACCCATGAAGTAAAGACAGAGTGTTCTTTACTAGGCAACGCTATTAAAAGAGTTTCTCAAAACTATACCTGGGTTACAAAGCAGTTTTTATGGGGTTGGTTACCTACATGCCTATCTAGAGGGCCACTGTAGCTCGTGTCATCAAGCTAAGGTTACGAACATGCACAAGTGGGAATCTGTTGGAATTATGTGCACAGTTAGTCAACCTATGATGATACATCCATGCCTATGAAACTCTTAAGGGTCACACTGGTGAGTGCATGTAATACGAGTAAGATATGTAATGATACTTGGAAGAGGAATGATTCATAATAGTCATTTATGAATCAAGTTAAGTATTAAGTTAAGTTCTACTTATTACTGGATTAGTTTATCTAACTAATTAATACAAGTATTTGTACATTTACTAGTTGAGTAAATATACAATGTGTTAATTATAGATTACTCATAATATGATTTAAAGCAATTAAATCATATGGTAATCGGATAATATTATTGTCTAAATTATATAAAGGTTATTATATAATTAATTATTAAAAGTATTGATACAAAGTGTATATTTCGTATATGTAATATACACGAAATATACAAGTGTGTAAATACTAGAAATTTAATAATTAAGTGAGACAATAATAACTACTTAAACTATAAGGGTTTAAAGTGTAAAAGGATAAGTTTAATTAATGATTAATATTAATTAAACTAGAAGGGCCCTAAGTGAAATTCCTTCTATTATAAATAGAAGGCTTGGGGTTCCTTGTTTAGTTGCTCATTGTACACGAAAAAGAACCCTAGCCCTTCTCCCTTGTTTCGGCCGAATAGGAGGAAGAACACAAGGTTTTGTGTTCTTCGTTCGTTCTTCGTGTTCTTGAAGTCCTTGAAGATAGAAGATCATTGCATCAACCAACTAGAAGGTTTCTCGTTGTGTTCATCATCAGTGGACTTACTTAAGCAAGATTAAGGTATGATTTGGAATACCCTTTTTCCCTTCCCCCTCTTGTTCGAAGTCGACACCAAGAACCCTTCTTGGTGGTCGTCGAATACACACAAGGTGTATGTGTGTGTTCGTGTTTTTCGTACACGGTTTCTTGCTTGTTAATCTAGTCTAGATTTCCAACATCACAATCCTTTAGGGTTTAAGGATTAAGTTTAATCTCAGTTCCGCTTTAGGTATTAAACTAACTAGTTGGTTTAAACCGACAAGAATCATGTTCTTGTCAGTATGGTTCGAACCAAGTACACTGGGTGGTCAACCCAATGGGTTGATCAGTGTTATGAAACCCTTCAGTCGCGAACTGCTCCTGGATCATGGTGCTGACATGCTCGGTTATCTCAGTAAACATGCCTTGGAAAATAGCCGGCAATCTCTCGCCCATCATCTCGTCGATCAGGTTACGAACTTCATCAATGGTAGGTCTGCTGCGGGCCATTTGCTATAGGAAAGAAAATATATATATAAGAATAGGGAAATTTTCAATGATATTCAGATGCTTTACAAATGATCTTTTTGAATCCTTTTCGAAACATAGGCATGAGTCCTGTGCGCATAATAATGAGGGCCCTCCATTATTATTCGCACCTACCTATGTCATGGTTTTGAGCCAGTTTCAATAATCTCACGATCTCCCATCCTTATACCATCCACATAACAAGTAATTGACATTAATAAATATAATATATATATATATATATATATATATATATATATATATATATATATATATATATATATATATATATATATATATAGTCGCACAATTCATGCTCTTCTCGTTTCAATTCTCTAGTATTCTAGTAAAGATTATTGTCACTCGTGACGATTTAAAATAAATTATAAACTCATAAGTAAAGTACTAGAGGCACAAGGTCGTCGTGATGCGCTGCTTCTCGATTTGGATTTGGACTCGTTTTTAAAACAATTTTGAAAACTCACTTTGAAAAACTCATGCTTTGACTTGAGTCTGGAATTCATCTCTTTTGAACTCAGTTCTCTCAAGCGAAAGCTCTGATACCAACTTGTAACATCCCAAAAATCAGGGAAAATAAAAAAATTTAAAGTAAATAAATAAGTATTTTCCCCAAAGTACAAGTAATTAAAAATTGGTCCCACCCATTAATTCAAAAATAAACCATCTGTTGGTCTTTAATGCGGAATAAATAAAACGTTAAAAATAGGTTTGACTCAATAAACATTAAAGTTCAAAACCAAATCCAAAAATAGAACCGAGATGTAACCCATCCGCCATGAACCTTCTCCTTGCCCTTACTAGTACCTACAAAATGGGGAAAAGTGTTTGAGGTCAGCCACACGCTAAGTGGATAAAATCAAAATAAACAAACACATACAAACAGTCCATGCCACATACATATTCCCTAAAGACTCTACTCATTTTTCGTTATTAGGCCTTTATTAATTCTCTTTAGATTCGCCGTTGATTGTGACGATACTCAACGTACACCCACCATCATACGCTCGTCACAACACCCTCTTCCAATACCCTCTTGGTATCCCGCAGTACCATGCTGATAGTCGTGTAGTGTACTTGGCTACTCATGGGAAGAGTTGGCTCTCTCCGTCGCCTCTTGCGATCGGTAATTAAAATCTCGTAGTTATTAGGTTAGTTTTATTAACGTGTTGACTCATACAACATGTACTCATATAAAACAAACCATCTCATACTCAACCCATATCATCTCAATAGATATGTAATCAACTAGCACACTTCACATGCATATAACTCATAACATAACTCATGTACACAGATCAACACATAATGATATGGTACTCAGCTCGGTTACTCAGCATCCATATCTCAGTTCAGGATGACCCACTTCGAATAACCGTAAGCTCCTAGGGTTCTTTCACTATTTTCGAAAACAAGGGGGGAGGAAAAAAAACTTGGAACAAAAAATACTTTAAAATTAAACAAACAAACTTTGCTAATCTTGTTTAGATTTCTAAACCAACGCTCTGATACCACTGTAGGATTTCAATGAACTGATCGACCTGTAGGGTCAACCTCCTAGTATGCTTGGTTCGAACCATTACTGACAAGAACATGAACTTGGTCTTGCCAGTTAGACCAACAAGCTAGTTTAATCCCTAAAGTGGAACTGAGATGATCAAACGCTAAAGGATTGGGGATGCTGGAAATCTAGACTAGATCAACAAGAAAGAAACCTTATACGAAAAACTCGAACACACACATACTTGTGTGTGTTCATCGAACATCAACCAAGAACCCTAGGGTTCTTGGTAGTCGACTTCGAACAACAGGGAAGGGGGAAAAAGGGTTTTCTAAATCATACCTTAATCTTGCTTAAGTAAGTCCACTGATGATGAAGACAACAAGAAACCTTCTAGTTGGTTGATGCAACGATCTTGATCTTCAAAGGCTTGAAGAACACGAAGAACGAAGAACACCAAACTTGGTTTTCTTGGTGTATTCGGCCGAACCAAGAGAGAGGGAAGGGGGGAATTTCGTGTGGGGTTGTAAGGTGTTTTAGGGTTACCCTAAGACTCTTATTAATAGATAAATATGTTGCACTTTAGGACCCTCTAGTTTAATTAAGATTTATTCTGTAATTAAACTTTCATTTTTACGTTTCAGCCCCGTATAGTTTAACTAGTTAGTATTGTTGCACTGAACTATTAAATGTCTAGTTTTAATACATTTATATATTTCGTATATTATATATACGAAATATATACTTTGTATTTTATACGTTTAATAATTAATTATATAATAAACTTTATATAATTTAGACAATAATATTATCCAAACACTATACGATTAATTACTTTAAAGCACATTTTGCATAATCTATAATTAATACATTGTATATTCACTCAACTAGTAAATGTACAAATACTTGTATTAATTAGTTAGTTAAACTAATCTAGTATTAAGTTAAGTTAACTTATTCATAATGACTATTATGAATCATTCCTCTTCCAAGTATCATTACATATCTTACTCGTATTACATGCACTCACCGGTGTGACCCTTAAGTGTTTCGTAGGCATGGATGTATCACCATAGGTTGACTAATGGTGCACATAATTCCAACACTATGGTGATCCAAATCATTATCGCAATCGTTTCCCAAAGCTTCAGAACAACAACAACAATAACGGTAACAACAACAATGGCAATCGTAACAACAATCACAAAAAACAACCGCAATGCCAACAACAACAACAACAATGAGTGTCAGAATGGTCGTGGTCGTGCTTTTTTCATGAATGCTCAGGAAGCTCGCGAAAATCCTGATACCGTTACCGGTACATTTATTGTCAACAATCATTTTGCTTCTATTTTATTTAATTCGGGAGCCGACTTGACTTTCGTATTGACCGACTTTAAAAGTTTCCAAGAATCCGACCCAGAATGTTTGAAAGTAAATTATGAGATCGAACTAGCAAATGGAAAAGTTATTAGGTCTAGTGAGGTTTATAAAGGTTGTAAGCTTGACCTAGATAATCATATTTTCGTTATTTACCTTGTGCCTGTAGAGCTAGGTAGTTTTGATATCGTCATACAGATGGATTGGTTATCTAAAAACCATGCTGAAATAATATGCTACAACAAACAAATTCGAATCCCTTTATCCAAAACAGAAACGTTGATAATTCAAGGTGAACAAAGAAACAAAAACATAGAAATCGTAACTTCCTTAAAAGCTCAAAAATATATTTGTAAAGGATGCCAAGCCTTTCTTTCTCATGTCGTTGACAAGCTGTCCAAAGATCGTAAGATTGAGGACAGTTTATCGTTCATGATTATCCTGGCATTTTCCCTGGCGAATTGCCAGGACTGCCACCATAGAGACAAGTTAAATTCCATATCGATCTGATTCCAGGAGCCGCTCCTATTGCGCGTTCTCCTTATCGTCTTGCACCGTCTGAAATGCAAGAACTTTCATCGCAATTACAAGAACTTCTTGATCTTGATTTCATTCGACCGAGTTTCTCACCGTGGGAAGCTCTGGTCCTCCTCGTTAAAAAGAAAGATGGTTCAATGAAGATGTGCATTGACTATCGTGAATTGAACAAAGTCACCATTAAAAATCGATATCCTCTTCCCCGTATTTATGATCTATTTCGATCAACTCCAAAGATCGTGTTTCTACTCCAAGATTTATCTTCGTTCAGGTTATCATCAGTTGAAAGTTCGTGATGAAGATGTACTGAAGACTGCTTTTAGAACTCGATATGGTCATTACGAATTCTTGGTAATGCCATTTGGTTTGACCAATGCACCTGCTATGTTTATGGATCTCATGAACAGAGTGTGCAAGCAGTATCTCGACAAATTAGTTATCGTATTCATAGATGATATTCTCATCTATTCGCGAACAAGAGAAGAGCATGAAGAACACTTAAGAATCATTCTTGAGTTGTTAGAATAAGAGAAGTTGTATGCCAAGTTGTCCAAGTGTGAATTCTGGTTGCGTGAAGTACAGTTTCTAGGCCATATTATCAACGAGGAAGGAATCGACGTTGATCCTGCAAAGATCGAGGCTATCAAGAAATGGGAAGCTCCAAAGACCCCAACAGAGATTAGAAAATTTCTTGGTCTTGCTGGCTATTATAGGAGATTCATCGAGAATTTCTCAAAGATAGCTAAGGATTTAACGGCGTTCACACAAAAAGATGAGAAATTGGTCTTGGCGAATAACCAGAATCGGCCATCCAAACCCTAAAATCCAAATTATGTTCTACGCCAGTTCTATCTCTTCCCGAACGAAACGAAAATTTCGTAGTTTATTGTGATGCTTCGCACCAAGGGCTAGGTTGAATTGATGCAGAATGACAAAGGGATTGCCTATGCCTCTCGAAAACTGAAGATTCACGAGAAGAACTACACAACGCATGATCTCGAGCTAAGTGATGTGGTGTTTGCATTGAAGATTTGTAGACATTACCTCTACGGTACCAAGTGCACGATATTCAACGACCACAAGAGTCTGCAACATATATTTGATCAGAAACAACTCAACATAAGACAACACAGATGGGTAGAGTTGATGAATAATTACGACTGTGAGATCAAGTATTATCCTGGTAAAGCTAATGTCGTAGTTGATGCCTTAAGTCAGAAAGAGCAACCCAAACCTCGTCGTGTTCAATCCCTTCCGATTATCGTTCATTCTAATCTATCCTCCCAAGTTCATGAACTCCAAATTGTAGCCCGGAAGATAGAGAACATCAAGAGTGAAGCTTTGCGTGGTATGGAGAAGCAACTAGAAGCAAAGGTGGATGGAACCCTATATTTTATGGATCATTTATGGGTTCCTAATCATGGAAGTGTTCGCAATGTCATCTTGGAAGAAGCTCATAAGTCCAACCATTCTATTCATGCAGGTGGTGACAAGATGTACAGAGATGTCAAAGAGTTGTATTGGTGGCCTAACATGAAGAAATAAATCGCAGTCTACGTCATCAAATGTTTAACATGTTCGAAAGTGAAAGCTGAGAATTAGAAGCCGTCCGGTCTTCTACAACAGCTAGAGATCCCTGAATGGAAATGGGAACGAATCTCAATGGATTTCATAACGAAGTTGCCTCGACGTCTAGAGGTCATGATACAATTTGGTTAATTGTTGACTGATTGACGAAATCAGCTCACTTCATTCCAATTAAAGAAACTGATCAGATGGAGAAGCTAACAAGAATCTATTTAAAGGAAGTTGTATCTCAGCATGGAGTGCCAATATCGATCATATCTGATCGAGATAGTCGTTTCACTTCTCGTTTCTGACAATCATTGCAAAAGTTTCTCGATACTCGCCTTGGTATGAGTACTACCTATCATCCTGAAACCGATGGTCAGAGTGAAATGACAATTCAAATTCTAGAAGACATGCTGAAAGCTTGTGTGATTGATTTTTGTGGAAGTTGGGATTCTCATCGCCTATTAGTTGAGTTCCCGTACAACAACACTTATCATACAAGTATTCAAGCTTCACCATTCGAAGCCATGTATGGAAGAAAGTGACGTTCGCCACTTTGTTGGTATGAAGTTCGTGATCGCCAAATCACCGGTCCCGAGATTTTACAAGAAACAACCGAGAAAATCATCAAAATCAGAGATCGTATAAAGACTGCAAGAGATCGACAAAAGAGTTATGCTGGTAATCGAAGAAAGCCTTTAGAGTTCGCTGTCGGCGACTATGTATTATTAAAGGTAGCATCGTGGAAAGGTGTTGTACGCTTTGGCAAAAGAGGAAAGCTAAGTCCTCGATATGTTGGACCGTTCGAAATCATTGAAAGAATCGGTGATGTTGCTTACCGTCTTCGTCTTCCCAAAGAGCTCAGTATTATCCACAACACGTTTCACGTGTCAAACCTGAAGAAGTGCATTCACGACCCATCGTTGATTGTCTTTGCTGAGGAAATCATCATTGACGACAAGCTCCATTTTACTGAGGAACCAATTGAAATCTCCAACTTGAAAGAGCAAAAGTTGAGACGAAGCAAGATCAAAATCGTCAAAGTCAGATGATACTCCAAAAGAGGTCCTGAATTCACGTGGGAACGTGAAGACCAAATGCGAAAGAAATATCCTCATCTATTTCTCGTTGTCTCTCATGTTCGTTCTTCGTCTTATATTTTGGGACAAAATTCCTTCAACCAGGCTAGAATGTGACAAGTCGATATTTCCGGTATGTAATTTCATTTCATTTCTAAACTTTCCTTATTTAGAAAGTTTCCATTTTTAAACATATCTATTTCTGGCATCCAAACACACAACAAACACCAAAACATTTATATTTTCACCATACATCAGTGTTTGACTATTTTAGTCAACACAACATTTTATTTTACTTATGGTGACAACTTTGAGCTAAAACATTTCTAAAAATAATAATTATATATTATTGACGCAATAAACCAAGAAAATTAAATAAACATGACTCGTATCAAACTAGTCCCTGAAAACCGACACCTTGACCATATGACCGACCACAATGTGGCCGCTCCCACCATGCTCACGACATATCCCATTCAGCCGAACCCTTTAAGGGTGAAGTTTATCCTTTTTCTTTTATTGTTGATCTTATAGTTTTGTTTGGTATTATCTTTATCTAGTTTAAAGAGTTTGAATCCTACTCCAACTCCTCTAACCTTCTCATATAAATACAACACCAAGTAAACCCTATTTTCCCCTTTGTGATTTTCGGCCAAGCAACCAAACCACACACCTCCTGGTTCGTCCGATATCGAGTTTGTTCCGTTCGATCGCAAGTTATGAAACTTGAACCCTCTATACTCGTTTTCCTTTGCTTCGGTACCTATTCAAACCCGAGACCGTGGCAAAAGGCCATATGGTCTCGGTAAAACCCATGATCCCCGAAGTCGACGTGCATGCATGCATGCATGTCCACGGTTTTGTCCCCATGTTCGTTTAATTCTTAGTTTATCTCATTTGTTTCGTATTGTTCGTTTGTTTGATTACCTAAACCCTAACTTGTTTCTTGATTCCTTGATAAACCCTAGACTTTAGACTTTGTATTGTGACCTGAACCATAGACTCCAGTCACTGGCACCGGTAGCCGGTGACAACCCATTGCCGAACCCGGGAAGAAACCGAGCCAAACCGAAAGGTTTTGGCCATTCGGCCAACCTTTGGTTCGAACCCTATCCGAACCCTAATCTGAAACCCTAACAATTATTAAACTAGACAAAGGTTACCAACAATCATTAACTAGTGTATCTAGACCATGGATATGCAGATAGTATTATTGGCTGACACTCATCCTCCCAACAAAATTTGATCACTACTTGGTTATACAAGACATCTTTCGGGAGTGTATATCTACAAAAAACGATAACATACTGGAGTTGAAGTGTTGATTGTGCACTTAGGGGTTGGTATATTAACTCAATAGACTAGCTACCTGTTGGGGATAACAGTCATGTGGTGTCATACTTAACAAACTTATTCAACAAATTTTGAATTTTTAAAACTAGTGATTGTAGGTTCGTTACAATTACATTTCATTTTCATACTCAATTTACAAAACATCATGAACCTTTACTTTTTCAGTCATAATACTATTTTATTAAACAGTCATTTTTTGGTAGCAAACACAACATTTTCAACCTAAACTCAAACCCTGTGGATTCACTCAACATTATTTGTTGACCCTTTTACTTTATGTTTTTCAGGTGACTTAGGAGCTCAGCGAGACTGGAGGATATAAGCAAGTGGATTGTTGTGAGCCATGAACAAAACATTTAAGTTTATGAACAATCATTTCAGTTTCAAACAATTTCTATTTTAGGAAACTATTATTTTTGGAAACTTTCCATTTTTATGAAGTAAAACTATTTTTCATTTGTTATTTGCATGGTTGTTTGTTTACTTAATTTTTGCTATGTTGTCATGAACGTTACACCTCCATTCTTCCATAAAACATTTTAAATGATGTAAAACTCATTCGTCGCGGGGTGTGACATAATGGTTCACGGGCCATTCGTATGGGTTATGGACAACAATTACGGTTTTATATAGATACTTATTGGTTATTGGGTTAAGCTAGTAGTTATAATGGTTCTCGAGCCACTTGTATGGGTTATCGACACCAGTTATGGTTTAAAATGGATACTTATAGGTTATTAGACATATCTAGTGGTTATAATGGTTCACGGGCAATTTGTATTGGATATGAACACAAGTTAAGGTTAACAAAATGGATACTTATAGGTTATTGGTCATAGCTAGTGGTTATAATGGTTCACAGGCTATACATATGGGTTATGGATACCAATTACGGTTTACCACGCATACTTATAGGTTATTGGTCATAGCTAGTTGATATAATGGTTCACGGGCCATTCATATGGGTTATGGAAACAAATTACGGTTTAAAAAAGATACTTATAGGTTATTGGTCATATCTAGTGGTTATAATGGTTCATGGGCCATTCGTATGTGTTCTGGACAACAATTACGGTTTATAAATGGATACTAATAGTTTATTTGTCATAGCTAGTGGTTATAATGGTTCACGGGCCATACATGTGGGTTATAGACACCAATTATGGTTTACCATGGATACTTATCGGTTATTTGTCATACTTAGTTGTTATAATGGTTCACGGGCCATTCATATGGGTTATGGACACAAATTACCATTTAACATTGATACTTACATGTTATTGGTCATAGCTAGTGGTTATAATGGTTCACGGGCCATTCATATGGGTTATAGACACCAATTATGGTTAAAAATGGATACTTATAGGTTATTGGTCATATCTAGTGTTTATAATGGTTCCCGGGCCATTCGTATGGGGTATGGACACCAATAACGGTTTAAAATGGATACTTATAGGTTATTGGTCACATCTAGTGGTTATAATGGTTCACGGGCCACTCGTATGGGTTATGGACATCAATTACGGTTTAAAACAGATACTTATGGTTTATGACTGAAAAGTATAAGGTTCAATACTCATACGATATGAGAAGTAAGTATGAAAAGTAGAGTGTAATTGTAGAAGATCTACATTTACTAGTTATGTTTATGAAAATGTATTGAACAAGTTGTTATGTTTGACATCGCATGACTTTTATCCCCAATAGGTAGCTAGTCTATTGAGTTAATATACCAACCCTTAAGGCCACAATCAACACTTCAACTCCAATATGTTAGCGTTCTTTTATGGGTATACACTCCCGAAAGATGTCTTAGATAAACCAAGTGATGATCAAATAATGTTGGGAAGATGAGTGTTAGCCAATAGTACTATCTGCATATCCATGGTCTAGATCCACTAGTTAATGATTAATGGCACCTTAGTCCGGTATAATAATTGTTTGTCATGCCAACGCGATAATGAAAATGTATAGATGTTGTTGTACAGTCATAGTAAAACAGTAGCATTGTTTATGTTTTCCACCCCAATAGTTTATAAAACAGTAAAAAGAATAAAAGGGGTATGTGGACTCACCTGGGCAAAGCTTAGCGACAATTAGGACAGAGGAATCCTTCAAAGGCTCTTAGCTTCCTAAACGATATAACTTTCTAATTAGACTAAGCTAACACAGGCGATTCTAGTTACGATATAAGATATATGATATGCATTAAATGTTATGTTTTATGTTTTGTGACATCGAATGAACTTAGGTTATTAGACTTTATTAAAATAAAATGAAATGAAATGCATTGGGCTTTAAATATAAAATGAAATGAAATGAGTTTCAAAATGAAATGACATGAAATGAAATGGTTTTGAAATGAAATGAAATGGGTTTGGCTTAATGGGCCTAGATTGGGCCTAATGGGCCACTAGGTGGGCCTAATGGGCCTAGATGGGCCTAATGGGCCTAGATGGGCCTCTTGGGTCTCAAGTTGGGCTTAGGTCCAATTGAGTTGGGCCATGGATTGGGCTTGGGCCCAATTGGGTTTGGTTTGGGTAAGTAATGGGCCAAAGGTTTGGGCTTTGGTTCAAATGGGCTTGCATACTAATGGGCCAACTAAGGTTTGGGCCCGATGGGCTAAGATAGATCGAATGGGCCAAGTACGGGCCTTGGCCCGATTAGGGTTTTTGGGTTTTAGGTCATGAATGGGCCGAGTACGAGCCTCGGCCCGATCCAACTTGCGGGTCAAACAGCATGGTTCCGATCAAACTAGTCAAACGGGTACGGCTAGTGTTGCATGCATTGTTTGGTTAGGGTTTCAAGCTACGGGGGGTTTCAAACTAGGGTTTCATCTAGAGTCGGTTACTAGGGTTCTGGTTCGAGTTGTAGGGTTTACCAAGGGTTATCAAATGGGTTGTTACCGCCTACCCACGCCGGTGACTCGAGTCAAGGTTCAAGTCACAATTATAACAATTTGATCTAGGGGTTGCTAGGGTTTAACATCATACAAGAAAACTAGGGTTTAGGGTTTATGGATAACAAAGTTAACAAAATGAACAAACAAACCAATCAAGAAACGAACAAAATGATAGCATGATACGCACGCATGCATGGCAAGGCCGTGCACGTCTTACCACTTGGGATTTGGCAATAACTAGAAGTGCCGAGACCTCTTGGCCTTCGGCCTAGGTCTCGGTTTGATAGAGTATACGAACGGAACAACATGTAAAATACAGAAATTGGGTTTATACCTTGCGATCTACGAACAAGATCAATGTAAACGAGATTGCGGGTTGCTTGTAGCTTGAAAACGATTTCGATTATGGTGATGGGGTGACTTGGACAAATTTCAACAAAAGAAATAGGGTGTGTGTGTGGTGCTATTTATAGGTGTTGAATTATGGTTTGAATTTGAGAGGAGAAGGATTAAGATTCAAAAAGAGATATGAACTAGTTTATTTTGAATTTCAAGTATAATAGGATAGAGATAAGTGCTTGAAAGTGAGATGATAACCACACCACCTCTGTGTGGTTGGGACGAAATTATGGAGGAGAGGGTAAGGTTTCGGCCACAATGTGGTCGGGGCAACAATTGATGTGTCGGTTTGGAATAAAATTTGTTACGAGTCACATTTCATTAATTATTTTTATTTATTGAGTAAATAATACATAAGTATCATTTTTAGAAATGTTTTTAAGAAATGAAGTCACCACAAATAATGTAAAATGTTGTGTTAACTAAAATAATTAAATACTGATGTACGGTGAAAATGTTAAATGTTTGGTGAACTAGTCATATGTTTGGATGCCAAAAGTAGAAATGAAACGAAATGAGGAAAGTTTCTAAAGATAGAAACTTTCTAAGTATAGAAATGATATGAAATGAGGAAAGTTTCTAAAACTAGAAACTTTCTAAATATAGAAAGTAAGAAATGAAAAATATTAACATACCCAAAATGTCGAGTTGTCACATTCTCCCCTGGTTGAAGAAATTTCATCCCGAAATTTATAACAAAGAACTAACAGGAGAGACAACGAGAAATAGATGGGGATGATAGGCAGTACACATATCAAGGCGAGTACCGAGAGAGTTTTGCAAGGATTGCCAAAAATCAGAAGTGAAACGACTGACGCAATTAGATATGATAGATGTTGGCACTCCGTGCCGACATACAACTTCCTTCAAGTAGATTCTTGTCAGATTCTCCATTTGATCAGTTTCCTTGATCGCGATAAAGTGAGCTGATTTGATTATACGATCGACAATTACGCAAATTGTAACATGACCACCAAACGTTTGAGGTAACTTAATTATGAAATCCATTGAGATTTGTTTCCATTTCCATTCAGGGATCTCTATTGTTGTAGAAGACTAGACGGTTTTTGATTTTCAGCTTTCACTTGCAAGCACGTTAGACATTTGATGTTGTAGACTGCAAATATCTTTCTTCATGTTAGGCCACCAATAAAATTCTTTGATATCTCCATACATCTTGCCATCACCGGATGAATATTGTAGTTGGACTTGTGAGTTTCCTTTAGGATTGACATTGCGAACACTTCCATGATTAGGGACCCATATACGATCCATAAGTATAGGGTTCCATCCACCTTTGTTTCTAGTTGCTTCTTCAGAACACGTACGGCTTCCCTCTTCATGGTCTCTATCTTCAAGGCTTCAATTTGGAATTTTTGAGTTTGGGAGGATAGGTTAGAAAGAATGGAAATTGGATGGGCTTAAATACAACGAGGTTCGGGTTGCTCTTTCCGGCTTAAGGCATCAGCTAAGACGTTAGCTTTACCAAGATGATACTTCATCTCGCAGTTGTAATCATTCATCAACTCTACCCATCTACATTGTCTAATGTTGAGCTCTTTCTGATTGAATATGTGTTGCAGAGTCTTGTGGTCGGTGAATATCATGCACTTGGTACCGTAGAGGTAATGTCTCCAAATCTTCAATGCGAACACCACGCCACCTAACTCGAGATCATGTGTTGTGTAGTTCTTCTCGTAAATCTTCAATTGTTGAGAGGTGTAGGCGATCACCTTGGTGCGAAGCATCACAGAAAACTACGAAATTGTCAGTTCCTTCGGGAAGAGATAGAATTTGCGCGGAAAATATTATGATTTTAGAGTTTGGATGGCCGATTCTTGTTTTTCGCCCAGACAAATTTCTCATCTTTTTGCGTCAACGCCTCAAAATCTTTAGCTATCTTCGCGAAATTCTCGATGAATCTTCTATAATAGCCAGTAAGACCAAGAAATTGTCTAATTACTGTTGGGGTCTTTAGAGCTTCCCAATTCTTGTTAGCCTTGATTATTGCAGGATCAACGTGGATTTCTTCCTCGTTGATGATATGCCCTAGGAATTGTACTTCACGCAACTAGAATTCACACTTGGACATCTTGGCATACAGCTTCTCTTTCTCTAACAACTCAAGAATGATTCTTAAGTGCTCTTCATGTTCTTCACTTGTTCGTGAATAGATGAGAATATCATCTATGAAGACGAAGGCAAATTTGGCGAGATATTGCTTACACACTCTATTCAAGAAATCCTTAAACACAATAGTCGCATTGGTCAAACCACATAGCATAACCAAGAATTTGTAATGACCATAGCGAGTTCTGAATGTTGTCTTGGGTATATCTTCATCACGAACCTTCAACTGGTGATAGCTTGAACGGAGATCAATCTTGGAATAGAAACTTGATCCTTGGAGTTGATCGCATATATCATCAATACGGGGAAGAGGATAACGATTTTTAATGGTTACTTTATTCAATTGTCGATAGTCAATGCACATCCTCATTGAACCATCTTTCTTATTAACGAAAGGGACCGGAGCTCCCAGGATGAGAAAATCGGTCGAATGAAATCAAGATCAAGGAGTTCTTGTAATAGAGAAGAAAGTTCTTGCATTTCAGACGGTGCAAGACGATAAGGAGAACGCGCGATAGGTGTGAATTTTGGAATCAAAACGATACGGAATTCAACTTGTCACTGAGGTGTCAGTCCAGGCAATTTGCTAGGAAAACGTTAGGAAATATCACGAACGAAAGGAATGTCCTCGATCTTACGATCTTTGGACTGCTTGTCAATGACATGAGCAAGAAAGGCTTGGCATCCTTTATGAAGATATTTTGGGACTTTCATAGTAATTATGATTATGATATATATTTGTTTCTTGTTCACTTTGAATTATAAATGTTTCTGTTTTGGATAAAGGGATTCGAATTTGTTTGTTGTAGCGTAATATATGAGCATGGTTTTTAGATAACCAATTAATCCCTATGACGATATCAAGATTACCTAGCCCTACAAGCAAAAGGTCAATCTCAACTATACGGTTGTCTAGGTCAAGCTTACAGCTTTTAAGAAAATCTCACTAGACCTAATTACCTGCCATCTGCTAATTCAATCTCACAACTGACCTCTAAACGAGATGATTCGATATCTAAGAATCTTTTAAAGTCGGTCGATACAAAACTCTCAAATCGAATAAAATAGAAGCAAAATAATTGTTGATGATAAACGTACTAGTAACAATATTGGGATCTTCGCGAGCTTCTTGAGCACCAATGACGAACGCTCGACCACAAAAATTATGACGATCATTGTTGTTGTTGGCATTGCGGTTGTTGTTACGACTGGCGTTGTTATTGTTGTTGCTGAGCTTCGAGCAATGGTTACGATAATGTTTTGGGTCACCACACTCGTAATAGACGAGAATTATTAGAGGAGTATTAGACGTACACTTTCTGAAATTGTGTCCCCAACGGTCACATCTATAACACTTCTTACGTTGACCATCATGATGCCAATTGCACTTGTTACACTTGGGGGATTGCTTCCAGCATACGGTTTTGCATCAGGGTTCGACTGGTTTTAGTGACTGTTGTTGCTCTAGTTGGAGGCAGCATAGCTCTTGGTCTTCTGATACTTGTTCCCTTTGTAGTTTGCTGATTGTTGTTGTAGTAACGCTTCCCATTGTCGTTGCTAGAGGGCTCAGACGATTTGCTAGACACAACCAATTACTCATTATAGTATGAAAGAAATTTTTAAATAATCAAAATAAGATGATTTTTTTTAATTAATATAATAAGACTTTTATTTAAAACGTTTCCTAATGATTAAGTTTTGAAAATAATGACACATCCAGCCAAATAAGGTAACAAGAAAGTAATTAAGTAAAACTAATTTTTAAAATAGTTTAGAACATAAAATATTTGTATACTGAAAAGTTGAATTAGACGCGCGGCGATGACTCGTCGTCTTCTTCTGGTTCCTCTTTTGCTTCAGAATCTTCTTAAGGCTCTGACTCTTCTTCTGGTTATGATTCTGATACTGGTTGTGGTACTAGTTCTTGTCGTCGAGGGGTTCTTGGAACTAAATTACGACGCAGCTTCACATTCGTAGACACAAATAAAATAACGCCCTCAAATATACGAAACAATATTGGACGTCTTCTTGGTTGTTGATGCTATAGAAAAACTCAAGATGAAGGAATACTTCTAGGCGTAGCAATACTCTGATCACTATCATATTCGGAGTCGGACGAAATATCGATGACACTCGATAACTACATTTTGGTAATAAGTCGCAATACTGATAGAACATAAAATTAGGCACTTAGACGATATGATAAATATTACTCTAAGGAAATACTAACTAAGGCAATGTTCTAATCTATGAACAATGAAACTTCGGGATATGAGACTCAGCGTGCCATGAACATTTGTTTTGTAAAAGTTTTGTTTTTCCAAAAAATCTTTTCTAGTTATAGACTAGGCTTGCTAATTCACTATAACCTGGCTCTGATACCATTCTGTCACACCCCGCCAAAAATGAGTTTTACTTCATTTAAAATGTTTTGCGGAAGAACGGAGGTGTAACGTTCATGATTACATAGCAAAAATTAAGTAAAGAAACAACCACGTAAATAACATAGTGGAAATGGTTTACCTTCTTAATATGGAAAGTTTCCAAAAATAGTAGTTACTAAAAATAGTAAGTTTTGGAAATGAAGTGATTGTTCGTAAACTTTAATGTTCATTCATGGCTCACGACAATTTACTGCTCATATCCTCCAGTCTCACTATGCACCTAATCACCTGGAAAAACATAAGTATAAAAGGGTCAACAACAATGTTGAGTGAATCCACAGGGTTAATGTTCATGATAAAAGTAAAGTATTTGCTACCCAAAATGTTTGTTATGAAAATGGTTTATGACAGAAAAGTGTAAGCTTCAACACTCATACGATATGAGAAGTAAGTATGAAAAGTAGAGTGTAATTGTAGAAGATCTACAATTACTAGTTTTGTTTATGAAAATGTGTTGAACAAGTTGTTATGTTTGACATCGCATGACTGTTATCCCCAACAGGTAGCTAGTCTATTGAGTTAATATACCAACCCTTAAGTCCACAATCAACACTTCAACTCCAGTATGTTATTGTTCTTTTATGGATATACACTCCCGAAAGATGTCTTGGATAAACCAAGTGATGATCAAATAATGTTGGGAGGATGAGTGTCAGTCAATAGTACTATCTGCATATCCATGGTCTAGATCCACTAGTTAATGTTATGTTTTATGTTTTGTGACATCGAATGAACTTAGGTTATTAGACTTTATTAAAATGAAATGAAATGAAATGCATTGGGCTTTAAATATAATATGAAATGAAATGAGTTTCAAAATGAAATGACATAAAATGAAATGGTTTTGAAATGAAATGGTTTTGAAATGAAATGATATGAAATGAAATGGGTTTGGCTTAATGGGCCTAGATTGGGCCTAATGGGCCACTAGGTGGGCCTAATGAGCCTATTGGGTCTCAAGTTGGGCTTAGGTCCAATTGAGTTGGGCCATGGATTGGGCTTGGGCCCAATTGGGTTTGTTTTGGGTAAGTAATGGGCCAAAGGTTTGGGCTTTGCTTCAAATGGGCTTGCATACTAATGGGCCAACTAAGATTTGGGCCCGATGGACTAAGATAGATCGAATGGGCCAAGTACGGGCCTTAGCCGATTAGGGTTTTTGGGTTTTAGGTCACGAATGGGCCGAGTACGGGGCTCGGCCCGATCCAACTTGCGGGTCAAACAGCTTGGTTCGGGTCAGACTAGTCAAACGGGTACGGCTAGGGTTTCATGCATTGTTTGGCTAGGGTTTCAAGCTACGGGGGGTTTCAAACTAGGGTTTCATCTAGACTCAGTTACTAGGGTTTTGGTTCGAGTTGTAGGGTTTACCAAGGGTATCAAACGGGTTGTCACCGGCTACCCGCGCCGGTGACTCGAGTCAAGGTTCAAGTCACAGTTATAACAATTTGATCTAGGGTTGCTAGGGTTTAACATCATACAAGAAAATTAGGGTTTAGGGTTTATGGATTACAAAGTTAACAAAATGAACAAACAAACGAATCAAGAAATGAACAAAATGATAGCATGATATGCGCGCATGCGTGGCAAGGCCGTGCACGTCTTACCACATGGGATTCGGCAATAACTAGAATTACCGAGACCTCTTGGCATTCGGCCTAGGTCTCGGTTTGATAGAGTATACGAACGGAACAACATGTAAAATACAGAAATTGGGTTTATACCTTGCGATCTACGAACAAGATCAATGCAAACGAGATTGGGGGTTGCTTGTAGCTTGAAAACGATTTCGGTGATGGTGATGGGGTGACTTGGACGAATTTCAACAAAAGAAATAGGGTTTGTGTGTGGTGCTATTTATAGGTGTTGAATTATGGTTTGAATTTGAGTAGGATAAGGATTAAGATTCAAAAAGAGATAAGAACTAGTTTTTTTTGAATTTCAAGTAGAATAGGATAGAGATAAGTGCTTGAAAGTAAGATAGAGATAACACTTAAATATTCAAATGAGATGATAACCACACCACCTTGGTGTGGTTGGGACGAAATTATGGAGGAGAGGGTAAGGTTAAGGCCACAATGTGGTCGGGGCAACAATTGATGTGTCGGTTTGGAATAAAATTTGTTACGAGTCATATTTCATTAATTATTTTTATTTATTGAACAAATAATACATAAATATCATTTTTACAAATGTTTTTAAGAAATGAAGTCACTACAAATAATGTAAAATGTTGTGTTAACTAAAATAGTTAAACACTGATGTATGGTGAAAATGTTAAATGTTTGGTGAACTAGTCATGTGTTTGGATGCCAAAAGTGGAAATGAAACAAAATGAGGAAAGTTTCTAAGCATAGAAACTTTCTAAATATAGAAATGATATGAAATGAGGAAAGTTTCTAAAAATAGAAACTTTCTAAATACAGAAAGTAAGAAACGAAAAATATTAGCATACCCAAAATGTCGAATTGTCACAGTTACGGACAACAATTACGGTTTAAAAAATATATACTAATAGGTTATTGGTCATATCTAGTGGTTATAATGGTTCACGGGACATACGCATTGGTTATGGACACCAATTACGGTTTAAATGGATACTTATAGGTTATTGGTCAAAGCTATTGGTTATAATGGTTCATGGGCCATTCGTATGGGTCATGAACAACAATTACGGTTTAATATAGATACTTATTGGTTATTGGACTGAGCTAGTAGTTATAATGGATCACGAGCCACTCGTATGGGTTATGGACACCAATTATAGTTAAAAATGGAGATTTATAGGTTATTGGTCATATCTAATGGTTATAATGGTTCACAGGCCATTTGTATTAGATATGGACACCAATTACGGTTAAGAAAATGAATACTTATAGGTTAGTGGTCATAGCTAGAGGTTATAATGGTTCACGGGCCATACGTATGGGTTACGGACACCAATTACGGTTTACCATGGATACTTATAGGTTAATGGTCATATCTAGTTGTTATAATGGTTCACGGGCCATTCATATGGGTTATGGACTCAAATTACGGATTAATATTGATACTTATAGGTTATTGGTCATAGCTAGTGGTTATAATGGTTCACGAGCCATTCATATGGGTTATAGACACCAATTACGGTTTAAAATGGATACTTATAGGTTATTGGTCAGATTTAGTGTTTATAATGGTTCACGGGCCATTCGTAAGGGGTATGGACACCAATAACGGTTAAAAATGGATACTTATAGGTTATTGATCACAACTACTGGTTATAATGATTCACAACCCACTCGTATGGGTTATAGACACCAATTACGGTTTAAAATGGATACTTATAGCTTATTGGTCATATCTAGTGGTTATAATGGTTTACGGGACATTCGTATGGGGTATGGTCACCATTTATGATTTATTATAGATACTTATTGGTTATTGGTAAGAGCTAGTGGTTATAATGATCCAGGAAACATACGTATGTGTTATAGAAACCAATTACGGTTTAGAAAATGGATACAAATAAGTTATTAGTCATAGCTAGTGGTTATAATGTTTCACGAGCCATACGCAATGGCTATGGACACCAATTACGGTTTTACATGGATACTTATAGGTTATTGGTCACAGCTAGTGGTTATAATGGTTCACGGGTGATTCGTATGGGTTATGGACAACAGTTACATTTAATATAGATACTTATTGGTTATTGGAAAGCGGTAGTGGTTATAACGGTTCACGGACCATTTGTAATGGATATGGACACCAATTACGGTTAATAAAATGGGTACTTATAGGTTAGTGGTCATATCTAGTAGTTATAATGGTTCACGGGCCATACGTATGGCTTATGGACACTAATTACGGTTTACCATGGATACTCATAGGTTATTAGTCATATCTAGTGGTTATAATGGTTCACGGTCATTCATATGTGTTACGGACAACAATTACTGTTTAAATAATGGATACTAATAGGTTATTGGTCATAGCTAGTGGTTATAATGGTTCACAGGCCATACGCATTGGTTATGGACACCGATAGTGGTTTAGCATGGATAGATATAGGTTATTAGTCATAGTTAGTGGTTATAATGGTTCACGGTCATTCGTATGTGTTAAGGACAACAATTACGGTTTAAAAAATGGATACTAATAGGTTATTGGTCATAGCTAGTGGTTATAATGGTCACTGGCCATACGCATTGGTTATGGACACCAATTACGGTCTAAATGGATACTTATAGGTTATTGGTCACAACTATTGGTTATAATGGTTCACGGGCCATTCGTATGGGTCATGGACAACAATTACGGTTTAATATAGATACTTATTGGTTATTGGACTGAGCTAGTAATTATAATGGTTCACGAGCCACTCGTATGGGTTATGGACACCAATACAGTTAAAAATGGAGATTTATAGGGTATTGGTCATATCTAGTGGTTATAATGGGTCACGGCCCATTTGTATTAGATATGGACACCAATTACGGTTAACAATACGGATACATATAGGTTAGAGGTCATAGCTAGTGGTTATAATGGTTCACGGGCCATACGTATGGGCTATGGACACCAATTATGGTTTACCAAGGATACTTATAGGTTATTGGTCATATCTAGTTGTTATAATGGTTCACGGTCCATTCATATGGGTTATGGACACAAATTACGGTTTAACATTGATACTTATAGGTTATTGGTCATAGTGGTTATAATGGTTCACGAGCCATTCATATGGGTTATGGACACCAATTACGGTTTAAAATGGATACTTATAGGTTATTGGTCGGATCAAGTGTTTATAATGGTTCACGAGCCATTCGTATGGGGTATGGACACCAATAACGGTTATAAATGGATACTTATAGGTTATTGGTCACACCTAGTGGTTATAATGGTTCACAGCCCACTTGTATGGGTTATGAACACCAATTACGGTATAAAATGGATACTTATAGGTCATTGGTCACATCTAGTGGTTATGATGGTTTACGGGCCATTCGTATGGGGTATGGACACTATTTACGGTTTATTAAAGATACCTATTGGTTATTTGTTAGAGCTTGTGGTTATAATGGTCCACGGATCATTCGTATGTGTTGTAGACACCAATTACGGTTTAAAAAATGGATACTAATAGGTTATTAGTCATAGCTAGTGGTTATAATGGTGCACGGGCCATACGCAATGGTGATGGACACCAATTACGGTTTTATATGGATACTTATAGGTTATTGGTCACAGCTATTGGTTATAATGGTTCACGAGCCATTCGTATGGGTTTTGGACATCAATTATGGTTTAATATAGATACTTATTGGTTATTGGACAGAGGTAGTGGTTATAACGGTTCACGGGCCATTTGTAATTGATATGGACACCAATTACGGTTATAATGGTTCACGAGCCATTCGTATGGGTTATGGACAACAAGTAATTATAATGGTTCACGAGCCACTTGTATGGGTTATGGACACCAATTATAGTTAAAAATGCAGACTTATTGGTTATTGGTCATATCTAGTGGGTATAATTGTTCACGGGCCATTTGTAATAGATATGTACACCAATTACGGTTAACAAAATGGATACTTATAGGTTAGTGGTCATAGATAGTGGTTATAATGGTTTACGGGCCATTCGTATGGGGTATGGACACCATTTACGGTTTATTATAGATTCTTATTGGTTATTGGTCAGAGCTAGTAGTTATAATGGTTCACGGAGCATTCGTATGTGTTACAGACACCAATTACGGTTTAAAAAATGGATACTAATAGGTTATTAGTCATAGCTAGTGGTTATAATGGTTCACGGGCCATACGCAATGGTCATGGACACCAATTACGGTTTTACATGGATACTTATAGGTTATTGGTCACAACTAGTGGTTATAATGGTTCACATGTGATTCGTATGGGTTATGGACGACAGTTACGGTTTAATATAGATACTTATTGGTTATTGGGCAGAGGTAGTGGTTATAACGGTTCACGGGCCATTTCTAATGGATATGGACACCAATTACGGTTAACAAAATTGATACTTATAGGTTATTGGTCATATCTAGTAGTTATAATGGTTCACGGGCCATACGTATGGTTTATGGACACTAATTACGGTTTACCATAGATACTTATAGGTTATTGGTCATAGCTAGTGGTTATAATGATTCACGAGCCATTCGTATGGGTTATGGACCACAATTACAGTTTACCGTGGATACTTATAGGTTATTAGTCATAGCTAGTGGTTATATGAAGGGTTTCATTATACTAATCAACCACTTGGGTCAACCCCCTAGTATGCTTGGTTCGACCATATTGGCAAGAACATGAACTTGTTCTTGTCGGTTAAACCAACTAGCTAGATTAATCCCTAAAAGCGGAACTGAGATGAAACTTAATCCTTAAACCCTAAAGGATTGGGGATGTTGGAAATCTAGACTAGATTAACAAGAGAGAAACCTTGTACGAAAAACTCGAACACACACACATACTGGTGGTGTTCGATGAACACCATGAACCCTAGGGTTCTTGGGTTCGTCCGATCGTACCTTAGTCTTGCTTAAGTAAGTCCACTGATGATGAATACAACGAGTGATCCTCTAGTTGATCCTTGTAATGATCTTGATCTTCAAAGACTTGAAAAACACGAAGAACGAAGAACACAAACCCTTGTGCTCTTGCTCTATTCGGCCGAAACCAAGGAGATTAATAGATAAATAAGTTGCACTTTAGGACCCTCTAGTTTAATTAAGATTAATTTTTAATTAAACTTTCCTTTTTACGTTTCCTTCCCTTATAGTTTAACTAGACATTATTGTTGCACTTAATTATTAAATGTCTAGTATTATACACTTATATATTTCGTGTATATCTAATATACGAAATATATACTTTGTATTTTATACTTTTAATAATTAATTATATAATAAACTTTATATAATCTAAACAATAATATTATCCAATTACCATATGATTTAATTACTTTAAATCATATTATGGATAATCTACAATTAACACATTGTATATTTACTCAACTAGTAAATGTACAAATACTTGTATTAATTAGTTAGTCAAACTAATCTAGTAATAAGTCAAACTTAACTTAATACTTAACTGATTCATAAATGACTATTATGAATCATTCATCTTCCAAGTATCATTACATATCTTACTCGTATTACATGCACTCACTGGTGTGACCCTTAAGTGTTTCGTAGGCACGGATGTTTCACCATATGTTGACAAAATGTGCACATAATTCCAACATTATAATGGTTCACGGTCATTCGTATATGTTACAGACAATAATTACGGTTTAAAAAATGGATACTAATAGGTTATTGGTCATAGCTAGTGGTTATAATGGTTCACAAGCCATACGCATTGGTTATGGACACCAATTAGGTTTAACATGGATGCTTATAGGTTATTGGTAATAGCTATTGGTTATAATGGTTCACGGGCCATTCGTATGGGTTATAGACAACAATTACAGTTTAATATAGATACTTATTGGTTATTGCACTGAGCTAGTAATTTTAATGGTTCACGAGCCACTCGTATGGGTGATGGACACCAATTACAGTTAAAAATGGAGATTTATAGGTTATTGGTCATATCTAGTGGTTATAATGGTTCACGAGCCATTTGTATTAGATATGGACACCAATTACGGTTAACAAAATGGATGCTTATAGGTTAGTGGTTATAGCTAGTGGTTATAATGATTCACGGGCCATACGTATGGTATATGGACACCAATTACGGTTTACCATGGAAACTTATAGGTTATTGCTCATAGCTAGTGGTTATAATGGTTTACGACCCATTCATATGGGTTATTGATACCAATTACGGTTTAAAATGGATACTTATAGGTTATTGGTCGGATCTAGTGTTTATAATGGTTTACGGGCCATTCGTATGGGGTATGGACACCAATAATGGTTAAAAATGGATACTTATAGGTTATTGGTCACAACTAGTGGTTATAATGGTTCACAGCCCACTCGCATGGGTTATGGACACCAATTACGGTTTAAAAGGGATACTTATAGGTTATTGGTCATATCTAGTGGTTATAATGGTTTACGGGCCATTCGTATGGGGTATGGACACCAATTACGGTTTATTATAGATACGTATTGGTTATTGGTTAGAGCTAGTGGTTACAATGGTCCATGGACCATTCGTATGTGTTACAAACACCAATTACGGTTTAAAAAATGGATACTAATAGGTTATTAGTCATGGCTAGTGGTGATAATGGTTCTCGGTCCATACGCAATAGTTATGGACACCAATTACGGTTTTACATGGATACTTATAGGTTATTGGTCACATCTATTGGTTATAATGGTTCACGGGCCATTCGTAAGGGTTATAGACAACAATTACGGTTTAATATAGATACTTACTGGTTATTGGACTGAGCTAGTAAGTATAATGGTTCATGAGCCACTCGTATGGGTTATCGACACCAATTGCAGTTAAAAATGGAGACTTATAGATTATTGGTCATATCTAGTGGTTATAATGGTTCACGGGCCATTTGTATTAGATATGTACACCAATTATATGGTTAACAAAATGGATACTTATAGGTTAGTGGTCATAGATAGTGGTTATAATGGTTTACGGGCCATTCGTATGGGGTATGGACACCATTTACGGTTTATTATAGATACTTATTGGTTATTGGTCAGAGCTAGTGGTTATTATGGTTCAGGGACCATTCAAATGTATTACAGACACCAATTACGGTTTAAAAAATGGATACTAATAGGATATTAGTCATAGCTTGTGGATATAATGGTTCACGGGCCATACGCAATGGTTATGGACACCAATTACGGTTTTAAATGGATACTTATAGGTTATTGGTCACAGCTAGTGGTTATAATGGTTCACAGGTGATTCGTATGGGTTATGGACAACAGTTACGGTTTAATATAGATACTTATTTGTAATGGATATGGACACCAATTACGGTTAACAAAATGGATACTTATAGGTTATTGGTCATATCTAGTAGCTATAATGGTTCACGTTACATACGTATGGCTTATGGACACTAATTACGTTTTACCATGGATACTTATAGGTTATTGGTCATAGCTAGTGGTTAAAATGCTTCACGAGCCATTCGTATTGGTTATGGACCACAATTACAGTTTACCATGGATACTTATAGGTTATTAGTCATAGCTAGTGGTTATAATGGTTCACGGTCATTCGTATGTGTTATGGACAACAATTACGATTTAAAAAATGGATACTAATAGGTTATTGGTCATAGCTAGTGGTTATAATGGTTCACAGGCCATACGCATTGGCTATGGACACCAATTACGGTTTAACATGGATACTTATAGGTTATGGGTCACAGCTATTGGTTATAATGGTTCACGGGCCATTCGTATGGGTTATGGACAACAATTACGGTTTAATATAGATACTTATTGGTTATTGCACTGAACTAGTAATTATAATGGTTCACGAGCCACTCGTATGGGTTATGGACACCAATTACAGTTCAAAATGGAGATTTATAGGTTATTGGTCATGTCTAGTGGTTATAATGGTTCACGGGCCATTTGTATTAGATATGGACACCAATTACGATTAACAAAATGGATACTTATAGGTTAGTGGTCATATCTAGTGGTTATAATAGTTAACGGGCTATTCGTATGGGTTATGGACACCAATTACGGTTTACCATGGATACTTATAGATTATTGGTCATATCTAGTTGTTATAATGGTTTATGGGCCATTCATATGGGTTATGAACATAAATTACGGTTCAAAATGGATACTTATAGGTTATTGGTCATATCTGGTGTTTATAATGATTCACGGGCCATTCGTATGGGGTATGGACACCAATAACGGTTAAAAATGGATACTTATACGTTATTGGTCACAACTAGTTGTTATAATGGTTCACGGGCCACTCGTATGGGTTATGGACACCAATTACAGTTTAAAATGGATACTTATAGGTTATTGGTCATATCTAGGGGTTATAATGGTTTACAGGCCATTCGTATGAGGTATGGACACCAATTACGGTTTAATATTAATACTTATTGGTTATTGGTCAGAGCTAGTGGTTATAATGGTTCACGTACCATTCGTATGTGTAACAAACACTAATTACGGTTTAAAAAATGGATACTAATAGGTTATTAGTCATAGCTAGTGTTTATAATGGTTCACGGGCCATACACATTGGTTATGGACACCAATTACGACTTAACATGGATACTTATAGCTTAGTTGTCACAACTAGTGGTTATATTGGTTCACATGCGATTCGTATGGGTTATGGACAACATATACGGTTATTGGACAGAGGTAGTGGTTATAATGGTTCACGGGCCATTTGTATTGGATATGGACACCAATTACGGTTAACAAAATGGATACTTATAGGTTATTGGTCATATCTAGCAGTTATAATGGTTCACGGGCCATACGTATGGCTTATGGACACCAATTACGGTTTACCATGGATACTTATAGGTTATTGGTCATAGCTAGTGGTTTTAATGTTTCACGAGCCATCCGTATGGCTTATGGACCACAATTACAGTTTACCATGGATACTTATAGGTTATTAGTCATAGCTAGTGTTTATAATGGTTCCGGCCATTCGTATGTGTTACAGACAACAATTACGTTTTAAAAAATGGATACTAATAGGTAATTGGCCATAACTAGTGGTTATCATGGTTCACGGGCCATACGAATTGGATATGGACACCAATTACGGTTAACAAAATGTATACTTATAGGCTATTGGTCATATCTAGTAGTTATAATGGTTCACAGGCCATATGAATGGCTTATGGACACCAATTACGGTTTACCATGGATACTTATAGGTTATTGGTCATAGCTAGTGGTTATAATGCTTCACGACCCATCTGTATGGCTTATGGACCACAATTACAGTTTACCATGGATACTTGTAGGTTATTAGTCATAGCTAGTGGTTATAATGGTTCACGCCCATTCGTATGTGTTACGGACAACAATTACGGTTTAAAAAATGGATACTAATAGGTTATTGGCAATAACTAGTGGTTATAATGGTTCACGGGCCATACGCATTGGTTATAGACACCAATTACGGTTTAACATGGATATTTATAGGTTATTGGTCACAGCTATTGGATATAATGGTTCACGGGCCGTTCGTATGGGTGATGCACAACAATTACGGTTTAATATAGATACTTATTGGTAATTGGACTAAGCTAGTAATTATAATGGTTCACGAGCCACTAAAATGGGTTATGGACACCAATTACAGTTAAAAATGGAGACTTATAGGTTATTGGTCATATCTAGTGGTTTTAATGGGTCACTCGCCATTTGTAATAGATATGGACACCAATTACGGTTCACAAAATGGATACTTATAGGTTAGTGGTCTTAGCTACTGGTTATGGTTCACGGGCCATACGTATGGGTTATGGACTCCAATTACGGTTTACCATGGATACTTATAGGTTATTGGTCAAATCTAGTTGTTATAATGGTTCACGGGCCATTCATATGGGTTATGGACACAAACTACGGTTTAACATTGATACTTATAGGTTATTGGTCATAGCTAGTGGTTATAATGGTTCACGAGCCATTCATATGGGTTATGGACACCAGCTACGGTTTAAAATGGATACTTATAGGTTATTGGTCATATCTAGCGTTTATAATGGTTCACGGGCCATTCGTATGGGGTATGGACACCAATAACGGTTAAAAATGGAACTTATAGGTTATTGGTCACAGCTAGTGGTTATAATGATTCACGGGCCACTTGTATGGGTTATGTACACCAATTACGGTTAACAAAATGGATACTTATAGGTTAGTGGTCATAGATAGTGGTTATAATGGTTTACGGGCCATTCGTATGGGGTATGGACACCAATTACGGTTTATTATAGATACTTATTGGTTATTGGTCAGAGCAAGTCATTATAATGGTTCACGAAACATTCGTATGTGTTACAGACACCAATTACGGTTTAAAAATGGATACTAATAGGTTATTAGTCATAGCAAGTGGTTATAATGGTACACGGTCCATACGCATTGGTTATGGACACCAATTACGGTTTTACATGGATACTTATAGGTTATTGATCAAAGCTAGTGGTTATAATGGTTCACAGGCGATTCGTATGGGTTATAGACTATAATTACGGTTTAATATACATACTTATTGGTTATTGGACAGAGGTAGTGCTTATAACGGTTCACGGGCCATTTGTATTGGATATAGACACCAATTACGGTTAACAAAATGGATACTTATAGGTTATTGGTTATAGCTAGTGGTTATAATGCCTCACGAGCCAGTCGTATGGGTTGTGGACGACAATTACCGTTTACCATGGATGCTTGTTTTTAGGGTAAAAAACCCCGGTCAAACCTATTACTTTGTGAATCTGATGAAAAAAGGAATATATAAGTTTAACTGTAACAAATAATCTTAGTGAGACTCTGCTTATCCCGAGTTGGTCGGTATGTGGTCATACCGAGTTCACGAACCGAGTAATCCGTGCAGGATTTCCCATGATTTACTTTATTAGTCAATGCCTTTAATTATGAGATGTAATTAATAAATCCTATTAAACATGGGATACACTTGATTAGGTTTAATTGTAAAACCTCTATACATTATAAATAGAGGTTTAGACTTCACTAGGTAGTATCCTTTTGGATCCCGATTGATCAATTGTGTTGATCACCGGTAACCCAATTCTTAATGTAACAATTTGTGGAGTGTTCTTGGTCATTCCGCTACCAAGAACACATATTATACGTTTGTGCTTAATAAGATTAATCGTATGACGTATATGATCTTGTCTTCACCGATGTTATTAAGAATATTGGGGTTCGTGGGTCCTAACAATTGGTATCTGAGCGGTTCAAATTTATCTATAACTTTGATGATCTTATAACCCTATATATTGTTTAAGCTCAAGTCTTTTCATAAAGAAGAAGAATGCAGAATTTTCATCATATTCTGCGCACCGATAGAAAAAATAACGGATCTCCTTCGTTAATTGTCATATTTGTGTGAATTTTGAAATGGAGGTTCTCAACACACGGATACACAATTTGACCATTCAGCTTTGTAAAAGGAGTTTCGGGTAAAGATATATGAATAACGCAGAAGGTTAGATACCTCATTTTTTATTCATTACTTTCTGCGCAACCATGGAACAAAAATTCGTTCTCTTTCTTCAACAATCATAAAAGCGTGAAATTTGGATAGAAGGTTCACCACAATGTATTTCACGTTTTGACAGTTCAGATGTTGAAAAGGAATTTTTTATTGAGAGATATATATTTTTGAAGATTAATGACGAATATTTATGGTATGTTTTTAATTCTGCACAGCTGTGCTAAAACGGATATTGTATCATCTTTAACCGTTGTATCTTCATCATTTTTAGATATTATATCCATAACGCATACATGTACTCGGTATCAAAATTTCAGAATGATCAGAAATGTATACTGAGAGATACATATTTTCAAAGTTGCTGCTCTTCTGACACCGACTGTCTCATACTGAGTGGCCAGTATGAGACTGCTGTGATCGTTTCAATCGTTGGTCATTATGATTTTTGAATATGATGTTGAAGACAAGTAAATGTATCTGGTGTAAAAATTTCATGATGATCAGATGATTCTACATCGAGATATGATTTTTTGAAGTTGCTGCAATATTATTGAAACTAAATTCTGAAAGATGAAATCATCTTAAGATGAGGAAATTCATAAGTTGATTGATTCATTGGAGGGGTTTCAAGTCAAAGATAAAATATACCGAACAGTTTAAGGTGAAAGTATATGATTCAGGGGGAGAAAAACTCAATGCGATATATATTTTCTGTTAATGTGAAGCTAAAGTTTTCATGCTAAGTTATTCAAGAGGGTACATGTCACACATTATTTTACAATCATTTGAATCGTTTCAAACTGAGGAAATCTACTAGTTAAATGATTCTTGAGATATGTTTCATTTCAACTCAAATATACCAGACAGTTTGAGGAGTAGTCAATGATTGTTGGGGAGAAAAGTTAATGTGATATATATTTTCTCGAAGTACTTAATGAATAAAGAATATGAAAAGATCTCAAAATGAAGACCATACAAGACAAGATCATTATTATTTATTAGGTTAAACGTTTTCATTTGTTATCATCAGATAGGGGGAGATTGTTAGGGTAAAAAAAACCCGGTCAAACCTATTACTTTGTGAATCTGATGAACAAAGGAATATATAAGTTTAACTCTAATAAATAATCATTGTGATACTCGGCTCATACCAAGTTGGTCGGTATGTGGCCATACTGAGTTCACGAACCGAGTAATCAGTGCAGGATTTCCCATGATTTACTTTATTCGTCAATGCCTTTAATCATGGGATGTAATCAATAAATCACATTAAACATGGTATACACTTATTTAGAATTGGGAGTTACATATTGATTATGTTTAATTGTTAAACCTCTATACATTATAAATAGAGGTTTAGACTTCACCTGTTAGTATCCTTTTGGATCCCGTTTGATCAATTGTGTGGATCACCGGTAACCCAATTCTAAATGTAACACTTTGTGGAGTGTTCTTGGTCATTCTGCAACCAAGAACACATATTATACGTTTGTGCTTAATAAGATTAATCGTATGACGTATATGATCTTGTCTTTACCGATGTTATTAACAATATTGGGTTCGTGGGTCCTAACACTTATAGGTTATTATACATAGCTAGTGGTTATAATGGTTCACGACCATTCGTATGTGTTACAGTCAACAATTGCGGTTTAAAAATGGATACTAATAGGTTTTTGGTCATAGCTAGTGGTTATAATGGTTCACGGGCCATACGCATTGGTTATGGACACCTATTACGGTTTAAATGGATACTTAACGGTTATTGGTCACAACTATTGGTTATAATGGTTCACGGGCCATTCGTATGGGTCATGGACAACAATTACGGTTTAATATAGATACTTCTTCGTTATTGTACTGAGCTAGTAATTATAATGGTTCGCGAGCCACTGGTATGGGTTATGGACACCAATTACAGTTAAAAATGGAGACTTATAGGTTATTGGTCATATCTAATGGTTATAATGGTTCACAAGCCATTTGTATTAGATATGGACACCAATTACGGTTAACAAAATGGATACTTATAGGTTAGTGGTCATAGCTAGTGGTTATAATGGTTCACGCGCCATACGTATGGGTTATGGACACCAATTACGGTTTACCATGGATTAGGTTATCGGTCATATCTAGTTGTTATAATTGTTCACAGGCCATTCATATGGGTTATGGACACAAATTACGTTTTAACATTGATACTGGTAGGTTATTGGTCATAGCTACTGGTTATTACGGTTCAGGAGCCATTCATATGGGTAATGGACACCAATTACAGTTTAAAATGGATACTTATAGGTTATTGGTCAGAGCTAGTGTTTATAATGGTTCACGGCCGTTCGTATGGTGTATGGACACCAATAACGGTTAAAAATGGATACTTAGGTTATTGGTCACAACTAGTGGTTATAATGGTTCACGGGCCACTCATATGGGTTATGGACACCAATTACGATTTAAAATGGATACTTGTAGGTTATTGGTCATGTCTTGTGGTTATAATGGTTTACGGGCCATTCGGATGGGGTATGGACACCAATTACGGTTTAATATAGATCCTTATTGGTTATTGGTCAGAGCTAGTGGTTATAATGGTTCACGGACCATTCGTATGTGTTACAGACTCCAATTACAGTTTAAAAAATGGATACTAATAGGTTATTAGTCATAGGTAGTGGTTATAATGGTTCACGGGCCATACGCATTGGTTATGGACACCAATTACGGTTAACAAAATGGATACTCATAGGTTAGTGGTCATAGCTAGTGGTTATAATGGTTCACGGGCTATACGTATGGGATATGGACACCAATTACGGTTTACCATGGATACTTATAGGTTATTGGTCATATCTAGTAGTTATAATGGTTTACGGGCCTTTCGTATGGGGTATGGACACCAATTACGGTTTAATATAGATTCTTATTGGTTATTGGTCAGAGCAAGTGGTTATAATGGTTCACGGACCATTCGTATGTGTTATAAACACCAGTTACAGTTTAAAAAACGGATACTAATAGGTTATTAATCATAGCTAGTGGTTATAATGGTTCACGGGCCATACGCATTGGTTATGGACACCAATTACAGTTTAATATGGATACTTATATGTTATTGGTCGCGGCTATTCGTTATAATGGTTCACGAGCCACTCGTATGGGTATGGACACCAGTTACGGTTTAAAATGAATACTTATAGGTTATTGGTCATATCTAGTGGTTATAATGGTTTACGAGCCATTCGTATGGGGTATGGACACCAATTACGGTTTAGTATAGATTCTTATTGGTTATTGGTCAGAGCTAGTGCTTATAATGGTTCACGGATCATTCGTGTGTGTTACAGACACCAATTATAGTTTAAAATATGGATACTAATAGGTTATTAGTCAAAGCTAGTGGTTATAATGGTTCACGGGCCATACGCATTGGTTATGGACACCAATTACGGTTTAATATGGATACTTATAGGTTATTGGTCACAGCTATTGGTTATAATGGTTCACGGGCCATTCGTATGGGTTATGGACAACAATTACGGTTTAGTATAGATACTTATTGGTTATTGGACAGATGTAGTGGTTGGTTAACAAAATGGATATTTATAGGTTATTGGTCATATCTAGTAGTTATAATAGTTCACGGGCCATACGTATGGCTTATGGACACCAATTACGGTTTACCATGGATACTTATGGGTTATCGGTCATAGCTAGTCGTTATAATGCTTCACGAGCCATCCGTATGGCTTATGGACCACAATTACAGTTCACCATGGATACTTATAGGTTATTAGTCATAGCTAGTGGTTATAACGGTTCACGCCCATTCGTATGTGTTACGTACATCAATTACTGTTTAAAAAAATGGATACTAATAGGTTATTGGCAATAACTAGTGGTTATAATGGTTCATGGGCCATACGCATTGGTTAAGGACACCAATTACGGATTAACATTGATACTTATTGGTTATTGGTCACAGCTATTAGTTATAATGGTTCACGGGCCATTCGTATGAGTGATGAACACCAATTACGGTATAACATAGATACATATTGGTTATTGGACTAAGCTCGTAATTATAATGGTTCACGAGCCACTCGTATGGGTTATGGACACCAATTACAGTTAAAATCGAGACTTACAGGTTATTGGTCATATCTAGTGGTTATAATGGGTCACTCACCATTTGTATTAGATATGGACACCAATTACGGTTCATAAAATGGATACTTATAGGTTAGTGGCATAGCTAGTGGTTATGGTTCATGGGCCATACGTATGTTTTATGGACACCAATTACGGTTTACCATGGATACTTATAGGTTATTGGTCATATCTAGTTGTTATAATGGTTCACGGGCCATTCATATGGGTTATGGACACAAACTACGGTTTAACATTGATACTTATACGTTATTGGTCATATCTAGTGGTTATAATGGTTCACGAGCCATTCATATGGGTTATGGACACCAACTACGGTTTAAAATGGATACTTATATGTTATTGGTCATATCTAGCGGTTACAAGGATTCACGGGTCATTCGTATGGGGTATGGACACCAATAACGGTTAAAAATGGATACTTATAGGTTATTGGTCACATCTAGTGGTTATAACGATTCACGGGCCACTTGTATGGGTTATGGACACCAATTATGGTTTAAAATGGATACTTATAGGTTATTGGTCTTATCTAGTGGTTATAATGGTTTACGGGCCATTCGTATGGGGTATGGACACCAATTACGGTTTATTATAGATACTTATTGGTTATTGGTCAGAGCAAGTCGTTATAATGGTTCACGAAACATTCGTATGTGTTACAGACACCAATTACAGTTTAAAAAATGGATACTAATAGGTTATTAGTCATAGCAAGTGGTATAATGGTACACGGGCCATAGGCATTGGTTATGGACACCAATTACGGTTTGGCATGGATACTTATAGGTTATTGATCACAGCTAGTGGTTATAATGGTTCACAGGCGATTCGTATGGGTTATGGACAACAATTATGGTTTAATATAGATACTTATTGGATATTGGACAGAGGTAGTGCTTATAACGGTTCATGGGCCATTTGTATTGGATATAGACACCAATTACGGTTAACAAAATGGATACTTATAGGTTACTGGTCATAGCTAGTGGTTATAATGGTTCACGGGCCATACGTATGGGTTATGGACACCAATTACGGTTTACCATGGATACTTATAGGTTATTGGTCATATCTAATGGTTATAATGTTTTACGGGCCATTCGTATGGGGTATGGACTCCAATTACGGTTTAATATAGATTCTTATTGGTTATTGATCAGAGCTAGTGGTTATAATGGTTCACGGACCATTCATATGGGTCATGGACACAAACTATGGTTTAACATTGATGCTTATACGTTATTGGTCATATCTATTGGTTATAATGGTTCACGAGCCATTCAAATGGGTTATGGACACCAACTACGGTTTAAATGGATACTTATATGTTATTAGTCATATCTAGCGGTTATAATGATTCACGGGTCATTCGTATGGGTTATGGACACCAGTAACGGTTAAAAATGGACACTTATAGGTTATTGGTCACATCTAGTGGTTATAATGATTCACGGGCCACTTGTATGGGTTATGGACACCAATTACGGTTTAAAATGGATACTTATAGGTTATTGGTCTTATCTAGTGGTTATAATGGTTTACGGGCCATTCGTATGGGGTACGGACACCAATTACGGTTTATTATAGATACTTATTGGTTATTGGTCAGAGCAAGTCGTTATAATTGTTCACGAAACATTCGTATGTGTTACAGACACCAATTACAGTTTAAAAAATGGATACTAGTAGGTTATTAGTCATAGCAAGTGGTATAATGGTACACGGGCCATAGGCATTGGTTATGGACACCAATTACGGTTTGGCGTGGATACTTATAGGTTATTGATCACAGCTAGTGGTTATAATGGTTCACAGGCGATTCGTATGGGTTATGGACAATAATTATGGTTTAATATAGATACTTATTGGTTATTGGACAGAGGTAGTACTTATAACGGTTCATGGGCCATTTGTATTGGATATAGACACCAATTACGGTTAACAAAATGGATACTTATAGGTTACTGGTCATAGCTAGTGGTTATAATGGTTCACGGGCCATACGTATGGATTATGGACACCAATTACGGTTTACCATGGATACTTATAGGTTATTAGTCATATCTAATGGTTATAATGCTTTACGGGCCATTCGTATGGGGTATGGACTCCAATTACGGTTTAATATAGATTCTTATTGGTTATTGATCAGAGCTAGTGGTTATAATGGTTCACGGACCATTCATATGGGTTATGGACACAAACTACGGTTTAACATTGATACTTATTCATTATTGGTCATATCTAGTGGTTATATAGGTTCACGAGCCATTCATATGGGTTATGGACACCAACTACGGTTTAAAATGGATACTTGTATGTTATTGGTCATATCTAGCGGTTATAATGATTCACGGGTCATTCGTATGGGGTATGGACACCAATAACGGTTAAAAATGGATACTTATAGGTTTTTGGTCACATCTAGTGGTTATAATGATTCACGGGCCACTTGAATGGGTTATGGACACCAATTATGGTTTAAAATGGATACTTATAGGTTATTGGTCTTATCTAGTGGTTATAATGGTTTACGGGCCATTCGTATGGGGTATGGACACCAATTACGGTTTATTATAGATACTTATTGGTTATTGGTCAGAGCAAGTCGTTATAATGGTTCACGAAACATTAGTATGTGTTACAAACACCAATTACAGTTTAAAAAATGGATACTAGTAGGTTATTAGTCATAGCAAGTGGTATAATGGTACACGGGCCATAGGCATTGGTTATGGACACCAATTACGGTTTGGCATGGATACTTATAGGTTATTGATCACAGCTAGTGGTTATAATGGTTCACAGGCGATTCGTATGGGTTATGGACAATAATTATGGTTTAATATAGATACTTATTGGTTATTGGACAGAGGTAGTGCTTATAACGGTTCATGGGCCATTTGTATTGGATATAGACACCAATTACGGTTAACAAAATGGATACTTATAGGTTACTGGTCATAGCTAGTGGTTATAATGGTTCACGGGCCATACGTATGGATTATGGACACCAATTACGATTTACCATGGATACTTATAGGTTATTGGTCATATCTAATGGTTATAATGCTTTACGGGCCATTCGTATGGGGTATGGACACCAATTACGGTTTAATATAGATTCTTATTGGTTATTGATCAGAGCTAGTGGTTATAATGGTTCACGGACCATTCTTATGTGTTACAGACACTAGTTACAGTTTAAAAAATGGATACTAATAGGTTATTAGTCATAGCTAGTGGTTATAATGGTTCACGGGCCATACGCATTTGTTTTGGACACCAATTACGGTTTTATATGGATTCTGTTAGGTTATTGGTCACAGCTATTGGTTTTAATGGTTCACGGGCCACTCGTATGGGTTATGGAAACCAATTACGGTTTAAAATGAATACTTATAGGTTATTGGTCATGTCTAGTGGTTATAATGGTTTACGGGCCATTCGTATGGGGTATGGACACCATTTACGATTTAAAATAGATACTTATTGGTTACTGGTCAGAGCTAGTGGTTATAATGGTTCACGGACCATTCTTATGTGTTACAGACACCAATTATAGTTTAAAAAATGGATACTAATAGGTTATTAGTCAAAGCTAGTGGTTATAATGGTTCATGGGCCCTACGCATTGGTTATGGACACCAATTACGATTTAATATGGATACTTATAGGTTATTGGTCACAGCTATTGGTTATAATGGTTCACGGGCCATACGTATGGATTATGGACACCAATTACGGTTTACCATGGATACTTATAGGTTATTAGTCATATCTAATGGTTATAATGTTTTACGGGCCATTCGTATGGGGTATGGACTCCAATTACGGTTTAATATAGATTCTTATTGGTTATTGATCAGAGCTAGTGGTTATAATGGTTCACGGACCATTCATATGGGTTATGGACACAAACTATGGTTTAACATTGATGCTTATACGTTATTGGTCATATCTATTGGTTATAATGGTTCACGAGCCATTCAAATGGGTTATTGACACCAACTACGGTTTAAAATGGATACTTATATGTTATTGGTCATATCTAGCGGTTATAATGATTCACGGGTCATTCGTATGGGTTATGGACACCAGTAACGGTTAAAAATGGACACTTATAGGTTATTGGTCACATCTAGTAGTTATAATGATTCACGGGCCACTTGTATGGGTTATGGACACCAATTACGGTTTAAAATGGATACTTATAGGTTATTGGTCTTATCTAGTGGTTATAATGGTTTACGGGCCATTCGTATGGGGTACGGACACCAATTACGGTTTATTATAGATACTTATTGGTTATTGGTCAGAGCAAGTCGTTATAATTGTTCACGAAACATTCGTATGTGTTACAGACACCAATTACAGTTTAAAAAATGGATACTAGTAGGTTATTAGTCATAGCAAGTGGTATAATGGTACACGGGCCATAGGCATTGGTTATGGACACCAATTACGGTTTGGCATGGATACTTATAGGTTATTGATCACAGCAAGTGGTTATAATGGTTCACAGGCGATTCGTATGGGTTGTGGACAATAATTATGATTTAATATAGATACTTATTGGTTATTGGACAGAGGTAGTGCTTATAACGGTTCATGGGCCATTTGTATTGGATATAGACACCAATTACGGTTAACAAAATGGATACTTATAGGTTACTGGTCATAGCTAGTGGTTATAATGGTTCACGGGCCATACGTATGGATTATGGACACCAATTACGGTTTACCATGGATACTTATAGGTTATTAGTCATATCTAATGGTTATAATGCTTTACGGGCCATTCGTATGGGGTATGGACTCCAATTACGGTTTAATATAGATTCTTATTGGTTATTGATCAGAGCTAGTGGTTATAATGGTTCACGGACCATTCATATGGGTTATGGACACAAACTACGGTTTAACATTGATACTTATTCATTATTGGTCATATCTAGTGGTTATATAGATTCACGAGCCATTCATATGGGTTATGGACACCAACTACGGTTTAAAATGGATACTTGTATGTTATTGGTCATATCTAGCGGTTATAATGATTCACGGGTCATTCGTATGGGGTATGGACACCAATAACGGTTAAATTTGGATACTTATAGGTTTTTGGTCACATCTAGTGGTTATAATGATTCACGGGCCACTTGTATGGGTTATGGACACCAATTATGGTTTAAAATGGATACTTATAGGTTATTGGTCTTATCTAGTGGTTATAATGGTTTACGGGCCATTCGTATGGGGTATGGACACCAATTACGGTTTATTATAGATACTTATTGGTTATTGGTCAGAGCAAGTCGTTATAATGGTTCACGAAACATTAGTATGTGTTACAGACACCAATTACAGTTTAAAAAATGGATACTAGTAGGTTATTAGTCATAGCAAGTGGTATAATGGTACACGGGCCATAGGCATTGGTTATGGACACCCATTACGGTTTGGCATGGATACTTATAGGTTATTGATCACAGCTAGTGGTTATAATGGTTCACAGGCGATTCGTATGGGTTATGGACAATAATTATGGTTTAATATAGATACTTATTGGTTATTGGACAGAGGTAGTGCTTATAACGGTTCATGGGCCATTTGTATTGGATATAGACACCAATTACGGTTAACAAAATGGATACTTATAGGTTACTGGTCATAGCTAGTGGTTATAATGGTTCACGGGCCATACGTATGGATTATGGACACCAATTACGATTTACCATGGATACTTATAGGTTATTGGTCATATCTAATGGTTATAATGCTTTACGGGCCATTCGTATGGGGTATGGACACCAATTACGGTTTAATATAGATTCTTATTGGTTATTGATCAGAGCTAGTGGTTATAATGGTTCACGGACCATTCTTATGTGTTACAGACACTAGTTACAGTTTAAAAAATGGATACTAATAGGTTATTAGTCATAGCTAGTGGTTATAATGGTTCACGGGCCATACGCATTTGTTTTGGACACCAATTACGGTTTTATATGGATTCTGTTAGGTTATTGGTCACAGCTATTGGTTTTAATGGTTCACGGGCCACTCGTATGGGTTATGGACACCAATTACGGTTTAAAATGAATACTTATAGGTTATTGGTCATGTCTAGTGGTTATAATGGATTACGGGCCATTCGTATGGGGTATGGACACCATTTACGATTTAAAATAGATACTTATTGGTTACTGGTCAGAGCTAGTGGTTATAATGGTTCACGGACCATTCTTATGTGTTACAGACACCAATTATAGTTTAAAAAATGGATACTAATAGGTTATTAGTCAAAGCTAGTGGTTATAATGGTTCATGGGCCCTACGCATTGGTTATGGACACCAATTACGGTTTAATATGGATACTTATAGGTTATTGGTCACAGCTATTGGTTATAATGGTTCACGGGCCGTTCGTATGGGTTATGGACAACAATTACGGTTTAGTATAGATACTTATTGGTTATTGGACAGAGGTAGTGGTTGGTTAACAAAATGGATATTTATAGGCTATTGGTCATATCTAGTAGTTATAATAGTTCACGGGCCATACGTATGGCTTATGGACACCAATTACGGTTTACCATGGATACTTATAGGTTATTGGTCATAGCTAGTCGTTATAATGCTTCACAAGCCATCCGTATGGCTTATGGACCACAATTACAGTTTACCATGGATACTTATAGGTTATTAGTCATAGCTAGTGGTTATAATGGTTCACGCCCATTCGTATGTGTTACGTACAACAATTACGGTTTAAAAAATAAATACTAATAGGTTATTGGCTATAACTAGTGGTTATAATGGTTCACGGGCCATACGCATTGGTTAAGGACACCAATTACGGTTTAACATTGATACTTATTGGTTATTGGCCACAGCTATTAGTTATAATGGTTCACGGGCCATTCGTATGAGTGATGAACAACAATTATGGTATAAAATAGATACTTATTGGTTATTGGACTAAGCTAGTAATTATAATGGTTCACGAGCCACTCGTATAGGTTATGGACACCAATTATAGTTAAAAATGGAGACTTACAGGTTATTGGTCATATCTAGTGGTTATAATGGGTCACTCACCATTTGTATTAGATATGGACACCAATTACGGTTCACAAATTGGATACTTATAGGTTAGTGGTCATAGCTAGTGGTTATGGTTCACGGGCCATACATATGTGTAATGGACACCAATTACGGTTTATCATGGATACTTATAGGTTATTGGTCATATCTAGTTGTTATAATGGTTCACGGGCCATTCATATGGGTTATGGACACAAACTAATGATTCACGGGTCATTCGTATGGGGTATGTCCACCAATAACGGTTAAAAATGGACACTTATAGGTTATTGGTCACATCTAGTGGTTATAATGATTCACGGGCCACTTGTATGGGTTATGGACACCAATTACGGTTTAAAATGGATACTTATAGGTTATTGGTCTTATCTAGTGGTTATAATGGTTTACGGGCCATTCGTATGGGGTATGGACACCAATTACGGTTTATTATAGATACTTATTGGTTATTGGTCAGAGCAAGTCGTTATAATGGTTCACGAAACATTCGTATGTGTTACAGACACCAATTACAGTTTAAAAAACGGATACTAGTAGGTTATTAGTCATAGCAAGTGGTATAATGGTACACGGGTCATAGGCATTGGTTATGGACACCAATTACGGTTTGACATGGATACTTATAGGTTATTGATCACAGCTAGTGGTTATAATGGTGCACATGTGATTCGTATGGGTTATGGACAATAATTATGGTTTAATATAGATACTTATTGGTTATTGGACAGAGGTAGTGCTTATAACGGTTCATGGGCCATTTGTATTGGATATAGACACCAATTACGGTTAACAAAATGGATACTTATAGGTTACTGGTCATAGCTAGTGGTTATAATGGTTCACGGGCCATACGTATGGATTATGGACACCAATTACAGTTTACCATGGATACTTATAGGTTATTGGTCATATCTAATGGTTATAATGCTTTACGGGCCATTCGTATGGGGTATGGACACCAATTACGGTTTAATATAGATTCTTATTCGTTATTGATCAGCGCTAGTGGTTATAATGGTTCACGGACCATTCGTATGTGTTACAGACACTAGTTACAGTTTAAAAAATGGATACTAATAGGTTATTAGTCATAGCTAGTGGTTATAATGGTTCACGGGCCATACGCATTTGTTATGGACACCAATTACGGTTTTATATGGATTCTGTTAGGTTATTGGTCACAGCTATTGGTTATAATGGTTCACGGGCCACTCGTATGGGTTATGGACACCAATTACGGTTTAAAATGAATACTTATAGGTTATTGGTCATGTCTAGTGGTAATAATGGTTTACGGGCCATTCGTATGGGGTATGGACACCATTTACAGTTTAATATAGATACTTATTGGTTATTGGTCAGAGCTAGATGTTATAATGGTTCACGGACCATTCGTATGTGTTACAGACACCAATTATAGTTTAAAAAATGGATACTAATAGGTTATTAGTCAAAGCTAGTGGTTATAATGGTTCATGGGCCCTACGCATTGGTTATGGACACCAATTACGGTTTAATATGGATACTTATAGGTTATTGGTCACAGCTATTTGTTATAATGGTTCACGGGCCGTTCGTATGGGTTATGGACAACAATTACGGTTTAGTATAGATACTTATTGGTTATTGGACAGAGGTAGTGGTTGGTTAACAAAATGGATATTTATAGGCTATTGGTCATATCTAGTAGTTATAATAGTTCACGGGTCATACGTATGGCTTATGGACACCAATTACGGTTTACCATGGATACTTATAGGATATTGGTCATAGCTAGTCGTTATAATGCTTCACAAGCCATCCGTATGGCTTATGGACCACAATTACAGTTTACCATGGATACTTACAGGTTATTAGTCATAGCTAGTGGTTATAATGGTTCACGCCCATTCGTATGTGTTACGTACAACAATTACGGTTTAAAAAATGGATACTAATAGGTTATTGGCAATAACTAGTGGTTATAATGGTTCACGGGCCATACGCATTGGTTAAGGACACCAATTACGGTTTAACATTGATACTTATTGGTTATTGGCCACAGCTATTAGTTATAATGGTTCACGGGCCATTCGTATGAGTGATGAACAACAATTATGGTATAAAATAGATACTTATTGGTTGTTGGACTAAGCTAGTAATTATAATGGTTCACGAGCCACTCGTATAGGTTATGGACACCAATTATAGTTAAAAATGGAGACTTACAGGTTATTGGTCATATCTAGTGGTTATAATGGGTCACTCACCATTTGTATTAGATATGGACACCAATTACGGTTCACAAAATGGATACTTATAGGTTAGTGGTCATAGCTAGTGGTTATGGTTCACGGGCCATACATATGTGTAATGGACACCAATTACGGTTTACCATGGATACTTATAGGTTATTGGTCATATCTAGTTGTTATAATGGTTCACGGGCAATTCATATGGGTTATGGACACAAACTACGGTTTAACGTTGATACTTATACGTTATTGGTCATATCTAGTGGTTATAATCGTTCACGAGCCATTCATATGGGTTATGGTCACCAACTACGGTTTAAAATGGATACTTATAGGTTATTGGTCATATCTAGTGTTTATAATGATTCACGGGTCATTCGTATGGGGTATGGACACCAATAACGGTTAAAGATGGACACTTGTAGGTTATTGGTCACATCTAGTGGTTATAAAGATTCACGGGCCACTTGTATGGGTTATGGACACCAATTACGGTTTAAAATGGATACTTATAGGTTATTGGTCTTATCTAGTGGTTATAATGGTTTACGGGCCATTCGTATGGGGTATGGACACCAATTACGGTTTATTATAGATACTTATTGGTTATTGGTCAGAGCAAGTCGTTATAATGGTTCACGAAACATTAGTATGTGTTACAGACACCAATTACAGTTTAAAAAATGGATATTAGTAGGTTATTAGTCATAGCATGTGGTATAATGGTACACGGGCCATAGGCATTGGTTATGGACACCAATTACGGTTTGACATGGATACTTATAGGTTATTGATCACAGCTAGTGGTTATAATGGTTCACAGGCGATTCGTATGGGTTATGGACAATAATTATGGTTTAATATAGATACTTATTGGTTATTGAACAGAGGTAGTGCTTATAACGGTTCATGGGCCATTTGTATTGGATATAGACACCAATTACGGTTAACAAAATGGATACTTATAGGTTACTGGTCATAGCTAGTGGTTATAATGGTTCACGTGCCATACGTATGGATTATGGACACCAATTACGGTTTACCATGGATACTTATAGGTTATTGGTCATATCTAATGGTTATAATGCTTTACGGGCCATTCGTATGGGGTATGGACACCAATTACGGTTTAATATAGATTCTTATTGGTTATTGATCAGAGCTAGTGGTTATAATGGTTCACGGACCGTTCGTATGTGTTACAGACACTAGTTACAGTTTAAAAAATGGATACTAATAGGTTATTAGTCATAGCTAGTGGTTATAATGGTTCACGGGCCATACGCATTTGTTATGGACACCAATTACGGTTTTATATGGATTCTGTTAGGTTATTGGTCACAGCTATTGGTTATAATGGTTCACGGGCCACTCGTATGGGTTATGGACACCAATTACGGTTTAAAATGAATACTTATAGGTTATTGGTCATGTCTAGTGGTAATAATGGTTTACGGGCCATTCGTATGGGGTATGGACACCATTTACAGTTTAATATAGATACTTATTGGTTATTGGTCAGAGCTAGTGGTTATAATGGTTCACGGACCATTCGTATGTGTTACAGACACCAATTATAGTTTAAAAAATGGATACTAATAGGTTATTAGTCAAAGCTAGTGGTTATAATGGTTCATGGGCCCCACGCATTGGTTATGGACACCAATTACGGTTTAATATGGATACTTATAGGTTATTGGTCACAGCTATTGGTTATAATGGTTCACGGGCCATTCGTATGGGTTATGGACAACAATTACGGTTTAGTATAGATACTTATTGGTTATTGGACAGAGGTAGTGGTTGGTTAACAAAATGGATATCTATAGGCTATTGGTCATATCTAGTAGTTATAATAGTTCACGGGCCATACGTATGGCTTATGGACACCAATTACGGTTTACCATAGATACTTATAGGTTATTGGTCATAGCTAGTCGTTATAATGCTTCACAAGCCATCCGTATGGCTTATGGACCACAATTACAGTTTACCATGGATACTTATAGGTTATTAGTCATAGCTAGTGTTTATAATGGTTCACGCCCATTCGTATGTGTTACGTACAACAATTATGGTTTAAAAAATGGATACTAATAGGTTATTGGCAATAACTAGTGGTTATAATGGTTCACGGGCCATACGCATTGGTTAAGGACACCAATTACGGTTTAACATTGATACTTATTGGTTATTGGACACAGCTATTAGTTATAATGGTTCACAGGCGATTCGTATGGGTTATGGACAATAATTATGGTTTAATATAGATACTTATTTTCTATTGGACAGAGGTAGTGCTTATAACGGTTCATGGGCCATTTGTATTGGATATAGACACCAATTACGGTTAACAAAATGGATACTTATAGGTTACTGGTCATAGCTAGTGGTTATAATGGTTCACGGGCCATACGTATGGATTATGGACACCAATTACGGTTTACCATGGATTCTTATAGGTTATTGGTCATATCTAATGGTTATAATGCTTTACGGGCCATTCGTATGGGGTATGGACACCAATTACGGTTTAATATAGATTCTTATTGGTTATTGATCAGAGCTAGTGGTTATAATGGTTCACGGACCATTCGTATGTGTTACAGACACTAGTTACAGTTTAAAAAATGGATACTAATAGGTTATTAGTCATAGCTAGTGGTTATAATGGTTCACGGGCCATACGCATTTGTTATGGACACCAATTACGGTTTTATATGGATTCTGTTAGGTTATTGGTCACAGCTATTGGTTATAATGGTTCACGGGCCACTCGTATGGGTTATGGACACCAATTACGGTTTAAAATGAATACTTATAGGTTATTGGTCATGTCTAGTGGTAATAATGGTTTACGGGCCATTCGTATGGGGTATGGACACCATTTACAGTTTAATATAGATACTTATTGGTTATTGGTCAGAGCTAGTGGTTATAATGGTTCACGGACCATTCGTATGTGTTACAGACACCAATTATAGTTTAAAAAATGGATACTAATAGGTTATTAGTCAAAGCTAGTGGTTATAATGGTTCATGGGCCCCACGCATTGGTTATGGACACCAATTACGGTTTAATATGGATACTTATAGGTTATTGGTCACAGCTATTGGTTATAATGGTTCACGGGCCATTCGTATGGGTTATGGACAACAATTACGGTTTAGTATAGATACTTATTGGTTATTGGACAGAGGTAGTGGTTGGTTAACAAAATGGATATTTATAGGCTATTGGTCATATCTAGTAGTTATAATAGTTCACGGGCCATACGTATGGCTTATGGACACCAATTACGGTTTACCATGGATACTTATAGGTTATTGGTCATAGCTAGTCGTTATAATGCTTCACAAGCCATCCGTATGGCTTATGGACCACAATTATAGTTTACCATGGATACTTATAGGTTATTAGTCATATCTAGTGTTTATAATGGTTCACGCCCATTCGTATGTGTTACGTACAACAATTATGGTTTAAAAAATGGATACTAATAGGTTATTGGCAATAACTAGTGGTTATAATGGTTCACGGGCCATACGCATTGGTTAAGGACACCAATTACGGTTTAACATTGATACTTATTGGTTATTGGACACAGCTATTAGTTATAATGGTTCACGGGCCATTCGTATGAGTGATGAACAACAATTACGGTATAAAATAGATACTTATTGGTTATTGGACTAAGCTAGTTATTATAATGGTTCACGAGCAACTCGTATGGGTTATGGACACCAATTACAGTTAAAAATGGAGACTTAAAGGTTATTGGTCATATCTAGTGGTTATAATGGGTCACTCACCATTTGTATTAGATATGGACTCCAATTACGGTTCACAAAATGGATACTTATAGGTTTGTGGTCATAGCTAGTGGTTATGGTTCACGGGCCATACGTATGTGTTATGGACACCAATTACGGTTTACCATGGATACTTATAGGTTATTGGTCATATCTAATGGTTATAATGCTTTACGGGCCATTCGTATGGGGTATGGACTCCAATTACGGTTTAATATAGATTCTTATTGGTTATTGATCAGAGCTAGTGGTTATAATGGTTCACGGACCATTCATATGGGTTATGGACACAAACTATGGTTTAACATTGATACTTATACTTTATTGGTCATATCTAGTGGTTATAATGGTTCACGAGCCATTCATATGGGTTATGGACACCAACTACGGTTTAAAATGGATACTTATATGTTATTGGTCATATCTAGCGGTTATAATGATTCATGGGTCATTCGTATGGGGTATGGACACCAATAACGGTTAAAAATGGACACTTATAGGTTATTGGTCACATCTAGTGGTTATAATGATTCACGAGCCACTTGTATGGGTTATGGACACCAATTACGGTTTAAAATGGATACTTATAGGTTATTGGTCTTATCTAGTGGTTATAATGGTTTACGGGCCATTTGTATGGGGTATGGACACCAATTACGGTTTATTATAGATACTTATTGGTTATTGGTCAGAGCAAGTTGTTATAATGGTTCACGAAACATTCGTATGTGTTACAGACACCAATTACAGTTTAAAAAATGGATACTAGTAGGTTATTAGTCATAGCAAGTGGTATAATGGTACACGGGCCATAGGCATTGGTTATGGACACCAATTACGGTTTGACATGGATACTTATAGGTTATTGATCACAGCTAGTGGTTATAATGGTTCACAGGCGATTCGTATGGGTTATGGACAATAATTATGGTTTAATATAGATACTTATTGGTTATTGGACAGAGGTAGTGCTTATAACGGTTCATGGGCCATTTGTATTGGATATAGACACCAATTACGGTTAACAAAATGGTTACTTATAGGTTACTGGTCATAGCTAGTGGTTATAATGGTTCACGGGCCATACGTATGGATTATGGACACCAATTACGGTTTACCATGGATACTTATAGGTTATTGGTCATATCTAATGGTTATAATGCTTTACGGGCCATTCGTATGGGGTATGGACACCAATTACGGTTTAATATAGATTCTTATTCGTTATTGATCAGAGCTAGTGGTTATAATGGTTCACGGACCATTCGTATGTGTTACAGACACTAGTTACAGTTTAAAAAATGGATACTAATAGGTTATTAGTCATAGCTAGTGGTTATAATGGTTCACGGGCCATACGCATTTGTTATGGACACCAATTACGGTTTTATATGGATTCTGTTAGGTTATTGGTCACAGCTATTGGTTATAATGGTTCACGGGCCACTCGTATGGGTTATGGACACCAATTACGGTTTAAAATGAATACTTATAGGTTATTGGTCATGTCTAGTGGTAATAATGGTTTACGGGCCATTCGTATGGGGTATGGACACCATTTACAGTTTAATATAGATACTTATTGGTTATTGGTCAGAGCTAGTGGTTATAATGGTTCACGGACCATTCGTATGTGTTACAGACACCAATTATAGTTTAAAAAATGGATACTAATAGGGTATTAGTCAAAGCTAGTGGTTATAATGGTTCATGGGCCCTACGCATTGGTTATGGACACCAATTACGGTTTAATATGGATACTTATAAGTTATTGGTTACAGCTATTGGTTATAATGGTTCACGGCCCATTCGTATGGGTTATGGACAACAATTACGGTTTAGTATAGATACTTATTGGTTATTGGACAGAGGTAGTGGTTGGTTAACAAAATGGATATTTATAGGCTATTGGTCATATCTAGTAGTTATAATAGTTCACGGGCCATACGTATGGCTTATGGACACCAATTACGGTTTACCATGGATACTTATAGGTTATTGGTCATAGCTACTCGTTATAATGCTTCACAAGCCATCCGTATGGCTTATGGACCACAATTACAGTTTACCATGGATACTTATAGGTTATTAGTCATAGCTAGTGGTTATAATGGTTCACGCCCATTCGTATGTGTTACGTACAACAATTACGGTTTAAAAAATGGATACTAATAGGTTATTGGCAATAACTAGTGGTTATAATGGTTCACGGGCCATACGCATTGGTTAAGGACACCAATTACGGTTTAACATTGATACTTATTGGTTATTGGCCACAGCTATTAGTTATAATGGTTCACGGGCCATTCGTATGAGTGATGAACAACAATTACGGTATAAAATAGATACTTATTGGTTATTGGACTAAGCTAGTAATTATAATGGTTTACGAGCAACTCGTATGGGTTATGGACACCAATTACAGTTAAAAATGGAGACTTACAGGTTATTGGTCATATCTAGTGGTTATAATGGGTCACTCACCATTTGTAATAGATATGGACACCAATTACGGTTCACAAAATGGATACTTATAGGTTTGTGGTCATAGCTAGTGGTTATGGTTCACGGGCCATACGTATGTGTTATGGACACCAATTACGGTTTACCATGGATACTTATAGGTTATTGGTCATATCTAATGGTTATAATGCTTTACGGGCCATTCGTATGGGGTATGGACTCCAATTACGGTTAAATATAGATTCTTATTGGGTATTGATCAGAGCTAGTGGTTATAATGGTTCACGGACCATTCATATGGGTTATGGACACAAACTACGGTTTAACATTGATACTTATACATTATTGGTCATATCTAGTGGTTATAATGGTTCACGGGCCATTCATATGGGTTATGGACACCGACTACGGTTTAAAATGGATACTTATATGTTATTGGTCATATCTAGCGGTTATAATGATTCACGGGTCATTCGTATGGGGTATGGACACCAATAACGGTTAAAAATGGACACTTATAGGTTATTGGTCACATCTAGTGGTTATAATGATTCACGGGCCACTTGTATGGGTTATGGACACCAATTACGGTTTAAAATGGATACTTATAGGTTATTGGTCTTATCTAGTGGTTATAATGGTTTACGGGCCATTCGTATGGGGTATGGACACCAATTACGGTTTATTATAGATACTTATTGGTTATTGGTCAGAGCAAGTCGTTATAATGGTTCACGAAACATTTGTATGTGTTACAGACACCAATTACAGTTTAAAAAATGGATACTAGTAGGTTATTAGTCATAGCAAGTGGTATAATGGTACACGGGCCATAGGCATTGGTTATGGACACCAATTACGGTTTGACATGGATACTTATAGGTTATTGATCACAGCTAGTGGTTATAATGGTTCACAGGCGATTCGTATGGGTTATGGACAATAATTATTGTTTAATATAGATACTTATTGGTTATTGGACAGAGGTAGTGCTTATAATGGTTCATGGGCCATTTGTATTGGATATAGACACCAATTACGGTTAACAAAATGGATACTTATAGGTTACTAGTCATAGCTAGTGGTTATAATGGTTCACGGGCCATACGTATGGATTATGGACACCAATTACGGTTTACCATGGATACTTAAAGGTTATTGGTCATATCTAATTGTTATAATGCTTTACGGGCCATTCGTATGGGGTATGGGCACCAATTACGGTTTAATATAGATTCTTATTGGTTATTGATCAGAGCTAGTTGTTATAATGGTTCACGGACCATTCATATGTGTTACAGACACTAGTTACAGTTTAAAAAATGGATACTAATAGGTTATTAGTCATAGCTAGTGGTTTTAATGGTTCACGGGCCATACGCATTTGTTATGGACACCAATTACGGTTTTATATGGATTTTGTTAGGTTATTCGTCACAGCTATTGGTTATAATGGTTCACGGGCTACTCGTATGGGTTATGGACACCAATTACGGTTTAAAATGAATACTTATAGGTTATTGGTCATGTCTAGTGGTTATAATGTTTTACGGGCCATTCGTATGGGGTATGGACACCATTTACGGTTTAAAATAGATACTTATTGGTTATTGGTCAGAGCTAGTGGTTATAATGGTTCACGGACCATTCGTATGTGTGACGGACACCAATTATAGTTTAAAAAATGGATACTAATAGGTTATTAGTCAAAGCTAGTGGTTATAATGGTTCATGGGCCCTACGCATTGGTTATGGACACCAATTACTGTTTAATATGGATACTTATAGGTTATTGGTCACAGCTATTGGTTATAATGGTTCACGGGCCATTCGTATGGGTTATGGACAACAATTACGGTTTAGTATAGATACTTATTGGTTATTGGATAGAGTTAGTGGTTGGTTAACAAAATGGATATTTATAGGCTATTGGTCATATCTAGTAGTTATAATAGTTCACGGACCATACGTATGGCTTATGAACACCAATTACGGTTTACCATGGATACTTATAGGTTATTGGTCATAGCTAGTCGTTATAATGCTTCACAAGCCATCCGTATGGCTTATGGACCACAATTACAGTTTACCATGGATACTTATAGGTTATTAGTCATAGCTAGTGGTTATAATGGTTCACGCCCATTCGTATTTGTTACGTACAACAATTACGGTTTAAAAAATGGATACTAATAGGTTATTGGCAATAACTAGTGGTTATAATGGTTCACGGGCCATAGGCATTGGTTAAGGACACCAATTACGGTTTAACATTGATACTTATTGGTTATTGGCCACAGCTATTAGTTATAATGGTTCACGGGCCATTCGTATGAGTGATGAACAACAATTACGGTATAAAATAGATACTTATTGGTTATTGGACTAAGCTAGTAATTATAATGGTTCACGAGCGACTCGTATGGGTTACGGACACCAATTACAGTTAAAAATGGAGACTTACAGGTTATTGGTCATATCTAGTGGTTATAATGGGTCACTCACCATTTGTATTAGATATGGACACCAATTACGGTTAACAAAATGGATACTTATAGGTTAGTGGTCATAGCTATTGGTTATAATGGTTCACGGGCCATACGTATGTGTTATGGACACCAATTACGGTTTACCATGGATACTTATAGGTTATTGGTCATATCTAGTTGTTATAATGGTTCACTGGCCATTCATATGGGTTATGGACACAAACTACGGTTTAACATTGATACTTATACGTTATTGGTCATATCTAGTGGTTATAATCGTTCACGAGCCATTCATATGGGTTATGGACACGAACTACGGTTTAAAATGGATACTTATAGGTTATTGGTCATATCTAGCGTTTATATTGATTCACGGTCATTCGTATGGGGTATGGACACCAATAACGGTTAAAGATGGACACTTGTAGGTTATTGGTCACATCTAGTGGTTATAAAGATTCACGGGCCAGTTGTATGGGTTATGGACACCAGTTACGGTTTAAAATGGATACTTATAGGTTATTGGTCTTATCTAGTGGTTATAATGGTTTACGGGCCATTCGTATGGGGTATGGACACCAATTTCGGTTTATTATAGATACTTATTGGTTATTGGTCAGAGCAAGTCGTTATAATGGTTCACGAAACATTAGTATGTGTTACAGACACCAATTACAGTTTAAAAAATGGATACTAATAGGTTATTAGTCATAGCAAGTGGTTATAATGGTACACGGGCCATAGACATTGCTTATGGACACCAATTACGGTTTGACATGGATACTTATAGGTTATTGATCATAGCTAGTGGTTATAATGGTTCACAGGCGATTCGTATGGGTGGACAACAATCATGGTTTAATATAGACACTTATTGGTTATTGGACAGAGGTAGTGCTTATAACGGTTCATGAGCCATTTGTATTGGATATAGACACCAATTACGGTTAACAAAATGGATACTTATAGGTTAGTGGTCATAGCTAGTGGTTATAATGGTTCACGGGCCATACGCATGGGTTGTGGACACCAATTATGGTTTACCATGGATACTTATAGGTTATTTGTCATATCTAGTGGTTATAATGCTTTACGGGCCATTCGTATGGGGTATGGACACCAATTAGGGTTTAATATAGATTCTTATTGGTTATTGATCAGAGCTAGTGGTTATAATGGTTCACGGACCATTCGTATGTGTTACAGACACCAATTACAGTTTAAAAAATGGATACTAATAGGTTATTAGTCATAGCTAGTGGTTATAATGGTTCACGGGCCATACGCATTGGTTACGGACACCAATTACCGTTTAATATGGATACTTATAGGTTATTGGTCATAGCTATTTGTTATAATGGATCACGGGCCACTCGTATGGGTTATGGACACCAATTACAGTTTAAAATGGATACTTATAGGTTATTGGTCATATCTAGTGGTTATAATTGTTTACGGGCCATTCGTATGGGGTATGGACACCAATTACGGTTAAATATAGATACTTATTGGTTATTGGTCAGAGCTAGTGGTTATAATGGTTCACGGTCCATTCGTATGTGTTACAGACACCAATTATAGTTTAAAAAATGGATACTAATAGGTTATTAGTCAAAGCTAGTGGTTATAATGGTTCACGGGCCCTACACATTGGTTATGGACACCTATTACGGTTTAATATGCATACTTATAGGTTATTGGTCACGCCTATTGGTTATAATGGTTCACGGGCCATTCGTATGGGTTATGGACAACAATTAGGGTTTAGTATAGACACTTATTGGTTATTGGACAGAGGTAGTGGTTGGTTAACAAAATGGATATTTATAGGTTATTGATCATATCTAGTAGTTATAATAGTTCACGGGCCATACATATGGCTTATGGACACCAATTACGGTTTACCATGGATACTTATAGGTTATTGGTCAAAGCTAGTTGTTATAATGCTTCACGAGCAATCCGTATGGCTCATGGACCACAATTACAATTTACCATGGATACTTATAGGTTATTAGTCATAGCTAGTGGTTATAATGGTTCACGCCCCATTCGTATGTGTTACGTACAACAATTATGGTTTAAAAAATGGATACTAATAGGTTATTGGCAATAACTAGTGGTTATAATGGTTCACGGGCCATACACATTGGTTATGGACACCAATTACGGTTTAACATTGATACTTATAGGTTATTGGTCACAGCTATTAGTTATAATGGTTCACGGGCCATTCGTATGAGTGATGTACAACAATTATTGGTTATTGGTCAGAGCAAGTCGTTATAATGGTTCACGAAACATTCGTATGTGTTACAGACACATATTACAGTTTAAAAAATGGATACTAATAGATTATTAGTCATAGCAAGTGGTTATAATGGTACACGGGCCATATGCATTGGTTATGGACACAAATTACGGTTTGACATGGATACTTATAGGTTATTGATCACAGCTAGTGGTTATAATGGTTCACAGGCGATTCGTATGGTTTATGGACAACAATTATTGTTTAATATAGTTACTTATTGGTTATTGGACAGAGGTAGTGCTTATAACGGTTCACGGACCATTTGTATTGGATATAGACACCAATTACGGTTAACAAAATGGATACTTATAGGTTAGTGGTCATAGCTATTGGTTATAATGGTTCACGGGCCATACGTATGGGTTATGGACACCAATTACGGTTTACCATGGATACTTATAGGTTATTTGTCATATCTAGTGGTTATAATGGTTTACGGGCCATTCGTATGAGGTATGGACACCAATTACGGTTTAATATAGATTCTTATTGGTTATTGATCAGAGCTAGTGGTTATAATGGTTCACGGACCATTCGTATGTGTTACAGACACCGGTTACAGTTTAAAAAATGGATACTAATAGGTTATTAGTCATAGCTAGTGGTTATAATGGTTCACGTGCCATACGGATTGGTTATGGACACCAATTACGGTTTAATATGGATACTTATAGGTTATTGGTCACAACTATTGGTTATAATGGTTCACGAGCCGCTCGTATGGGTTATGGACACCAATTACGGTTTAAAATGGATACTTATAGGTTATTGGTCATATCTAGTGGTTATATTGGTTTAAGGGCCATTCGTATGGGGTATGGACACCAATTACGGTTTAATATAGATGCTTATTGGTAATTGGTCAGAGCTAGTGGTTATAATGGTTCACGGACCATTCGTATGTGTTACAGACACCAATTATAGTTTAAAATATGGAAACTAATAGGTTATTAGTGAAAGCTAGAGGTTATAATGGTTCACAGGCCCTACACATTGGTTATGGACACCAATTACGGTTTAATATGGATACTTATAGGTTATTGGTCAGGCCTATTGTTTATAATGGTTCACGGGCCATTCGTATGGGTTATGGACAACAATTATGGTTTAGTATAGACACTTATTGGTTATTGGACAGAGGTAGTGGTTGGTTAACAAAATGGATATTTATTGGTTATTGGTCATATCTAGTAGTTATAATAGTTCACGGGCCATACGTATGGCTTATGGACACCAATTACGGTTTACCAGGGATACGTATAGGTTATTGGTCATATCTAGTCGTTATAATGCTTCACGAGCCATCCGTATGGCTTATGGACCACAATTACAGTTTACCATGGATACTTATAGGTTATTAGTCATAGCTAGTGGTTATAATGGTTCACGCCCATTCGTATGTGTTACGTACAACAATTACGGTTTAAAAAATGGATACTAATAGGTTATTGGCAATAACTAGTGGTTATAATGGTTCACGGGCCATACGCATTGGTTATGGACACCAATTACGGTTTAACATTGATACTTATAGGTTATTAGTCACAACTATTAGTTATAATGGTTCACGGGCCATTCGTATGAGTGATGAACAACAATTACGGTAAAATATAGATACTTATTGGTTATTGGACTAAGCTAGTAATTATAATGGTTCACGAGCCACTCGTATGGGTTATGGACACCAATTACAGTTAAAAATTGAGACTTATAGGTTATTGGTCATATCTAGTGGTTATAATGGATCACTCACCATTTGTATTAGATATGCACACCAATTACGGTTCACAAAATGGATACTTATAGGTTAGAGGTTTATACTGATGTGATCGTTTCAACCGTTGGATCATTATGATTTTTGAATATGATGTTGATGATTGGTATATGTATCTGGTGTAAAATTTTCATAATGATCAAATGATTCTACATGGAGATATGATTTTTTGAAGTTGCTGCAATATTATAGAAACTAAATTCTGAAAGCTGAAATTTACAAGTGAGTATGTTTCACAAGTTTTTCTCTTTTTAATCATATGAAATCATCTTAAAATGAGGAAATTCATAAGTTGATTGATTCTTTGGAAGTGTTTCAAGTCAAAGATAAAATATACCGAACAGTTTAAGGTGAAAGTATATGATTCAGGGGGAGAAAAACTCAATGTGAAATATATTTTCTGTTAATGTGAAGCTAAAGTTCTTGAAGCTAAAGTTTTCATGCTAAGTTATTCAAGGGGGTACGTGTCACACATTATTTTACAATCATTTGAATCGTTTCAAACTGAGGAAATCTACTAGTTAAATGATTCTTGAGATATGTTTCATTTCAACTCAAATATACCAGACACTTTGAGGAGGAGTCAATGATTGTGGGGGAGAAACGTTAATGTGATATATATTTTCTTGAAGTACTTAGTGAATAAAGAATATGAAAAGATCTCAAAATGAAGACCATACAAGACAAGATCGTTATTATTTATTAGGTTAAACGTATTCATTTGTTATCATCAGATAGGGGGAGATTGTTAGGGTAAAAAAACTCGGTCAAACCCATTACTTTGTGAATCTGATGAACAAAGGAATATATAAGTTTAACTCTAATAAATAATCTTTGTGATACTCGGCCCATACCAAGTTGGTCGGTATGTGGCCATACCGAGTTCACGAACCGAGTAATCAATGCAGGATTTCTCATGATTTACTTTATTAGTCAATGCCTTTAATCATGGGATGTAAGCAATAAATCCCATTAAACATGGGATACACTTATTTAGAATTGGGAGTTACATATTGAAGGATTTATGTGCAAAGTTAGTTAACCTATGATGATACATCCATGCCTACGAAACACTTAAGGGTCACACCGGTGAGTGCATGTAATACGAGTAAGATATGTAATGATACTTGGAAGAGGATTGATTCATAATAAGTCATTTATGAATCTAGTTAAGTATTAAGTCAAGTTTGACTTATTACTAGATTAGTTTAACTAACTAATTAATACAAGTATTTGTACATTTACTAGTTGAGTAAATATACAATGTGTTAATTATAGATTATCCATAATATGATTTAAAGCTATTAAATCATTTAGTGTTTGGATAATATTATTGTCTAATTAATTATTAAAAGTATTAAATGCAAGTATATATTTTGTATATGTAATATACACGAAATATATATAAGTGTATAATACTAGACATTTAATAATTAAGTGGGATAATAATAACTAGTTAAACTACAAGGGTTTAAACTGTAAAAGGATAAGTTTAGTTAATGATTAATATTAATTTAACTAGAAGGGCCCTAAGTGAAAGTCCTTCTATTATAAATAGAAGGCATGGGGTTCCCTTATTCCTTGCTCCAAAACCGAAAACCCTAGCCCCCCATACTCCCTCCCATTCGGCCGAAACATAGGAAGAACACAAGCCTTTGTGTTCTTCAACTGTTCTTCGTGTTCTTCGTGTTCTTCATAGTTCTTGAAGATCCAAGTTCATTGCATCAACCAACTAGAAGGTTTCTCGTTGTGTTCATCATCAGTGGACTATCTTAAGCAATCAACAAGGTATGTTTTGAGAAAACCTTTTCTCCCTTCTCCCCACTTGGCCGAATTCGAACCCAAGAACCCTAGGGTTCTTGGGGTTGGTCGAAACACACACAAGTGTGTGTGTGTGTGTGTGTGTTTGGGTTTTCGTACAAGGCTTCTTCCATTGTTAATCTAATCTAGATCTCCAAGATCCCAATCCTTTAGGGTTTAAGGATTAGGTTTAATCTCAGTTCCGCATTTAGGGATTAAATCAGCTAGATGGTTTTAACCGGTCAAGAACAAGTTCATGTTCTTGATCAGTATGGTTCGAACCAAGTAACTAGGAGGTTGACCCAAGTGGTCAATCAGTATCAATGAAACCCTTCAGTGGTATCAGAGCGATGGTTTAGAGATCTAAACTAGATTAACAAAGTTTGTTTGTTTAATTTTATTAAGTTTTTTGTTCCATCTTTTTCTTATCCTTCTTAACTCACGAAAAAGGGTAAGAACCCTAGGACCAAGAATGTTAAACTAGTTAAGTTTAATTGGTCAAAAGGATTCTAGAAAAACCCTAGGAATTTTCGTGAATGGGTAAAAAGAACCCTAGGATCAAGAACATTAAACTAGTTTAGTTTAATTGATCAAAAGGCTTCTTTCCCTAACCCTAGCTATTTCCGAAAATCAAAGAACCCTAGGATCAAGATTGTAAAAAATTTTGATTAAGAGGATTCTTTCCTTAATTTTTTGATCTTCCAAATCCAGGATCAAGAATGTTAAACCAAGATTTGGTTTAATTGATCAAAAGGATTCCTTACTTTCCGTCAAGATTTCGTGATCACGGAGGAACACTTGGACACCAAGTTTGTTAAACTAGTCTAGTTTAATTGGTGGAAAAGTTTCCTAGGCTTTGAGGAAATTTTTCGAAAACCCTAGATATAATCTAGAACCCTAGAACTTTAAACTAGTTGAGTTTAATTGTTTAAAGGATTAATTAGGTTAATAATCTAAAACCTAGATAATCTAAAGGATTAATTAGGTTAATAATTAAAACCTAGATAATTTAATACGTTTAATTATTATTTTAGTAGATTTATTAAGACTAGTTCTTTAAACCTAGAAATCTAGACAAAGTTTATTGTCTAAAAGGTTTAAATTAAAAAGTCTAAATAAATTTATTAAGGTTATAATCTATCCTAGGATTTAAACAAAGTTTATTGTTTTAATAGGATTGATTAGAATTAATCTTTTAATTAAATAATGTCTTTGGTCAAGAAAGTCAAAACCCTAGTTTTGGTTGATCAAAAACAAGATTAGGGTTAGATTAATAAATGAGAATTAAAAGAAGTGTTAATTTCTAGTTCAAGAAATTAACAAGATGTATTTATTTATTTATGTATATATATATTTCGAATTTTAAATATTTAAAAGATAAAATTAATTTCAATAAATAAAGTAGTTTATACGTATTTTAATTAGTTCAAGTTAAAATACATATAAATTAGATGTAATATTCTTATTAGAATGATTACAAGTTTATTTTAAAAGTAAATATATATGTATATATATTAAATACAAGATTAAATGGAACATTAAAATAATGTTATTTTGATCTTTAAAAACATAATAATATAACTAGTTATTGTATAAGTTAATTATATAATTGAAACTAGAAAGTACAAAGTTATGATTTCATTATAACTAGAAATTGTACAAGTTAAAATTATATGATAAACTAGAATATACAAAGTTATATATTATTATTATAAGGTGTATAAAGTTATAAGTTATTATAACTAGATAATTATACAAGTATAATATAAGTATGTTACAAGTCATGTAAGATACTAGATTAATGATCAAAGTTAAATAACAAGATAACTTTAGAACCTATATTTAACTAGTTCAAGTTAAATGTAAAAAAGGTTTATAAACAAACTAATTATTATTATATATAGTCTTTATATAATAAGTTTATTAGTTTCACTACGTATAAACCGGTGATTGTGTTAGGTTAAGTTCAATCATGATTGTTGGAGCTAGTGGGGCCTACACAAGAAAATCACAACGTTTATAAGTGTGTCATTAAGACATAAGTTTTGGTGAAATCTAGTAAGTCAAATGTTTGATTTCATTATTAAACATATGAAAAACTAGGTATGTTAAACTAGGTTTATGATTCAAGTCTATGAATCATAAAAGGATTAAAAGTTTTAACATAAGTTTTAAGTTTTTCAAGAAAGATAAAACAAGTAAGTTTTATTTTTAGATAAGGTTTTCCACAAAACCTAGTGATACGTTTTGTACACCTCGTTTTAGGTATACATATAAAACGCGCAAATTCTTGAAATTATAAGTTTTAAGAAAAGTTCTTGAGGTTTAAAAAGGGATGTCTTGTTGAATTCTTGAATTCACAAGTCACGTATTTTAAACAAGGATTAAGATTGGAATAAGGTTTAAGTTTAGTTCAAGACTTAAACAAACCCAAGAAAATCTTAGATCTAAGTACTATCCACCTAATGGAACACCTCACTTGTTAAATGATATTTATATTGTAAGGATAAAGAACCTTAGATATGGATTCAAATCATTGCGAGTGTTAGGGTGCATAAGGTTCTGTGATAATCAGGAGTCCCGGCGCAGAACATGGCACTGTCTTAGATGGTATGATCTACTTTGGTGATAATCGGGAGTCCCGGCCCAAAAAGTACTTGAGTAGAATAAACATACTAGACTTTATTGCAACTTAGAAATGTATGATTAAATTCGTACAAGGTTGTAATAAGTTATAAGTCTAAGGGTTCTACGACCCCTAGGAATCGTGTCAAGTCGTGATATGATCGGTAAGGATGTTACCTACCAGAAACAGCATGTCTCGTCGGGAAGTGCTCAAACCTTGCGGCGAGAATGTAATATATGGATCCTAGGCCTAAAATATTAATTATGGGTTTATAATATATTTTAGAGAATGTTTATTGATGATTACTAATTAAACTGAGTTTGATTTGTAGATGGCAGCAACAACCACAACGACAAGTACCAACAATCTCTCACTTCGCTCAATCCTCGAAAAAGACAAGTTGACTGGGTCAAACTTTCTCAACTGGGAGCGCAATCTTCGCATTGTGCTCAGGCATGAGAGAAAGTTGTATGTCTTGGAAAAAGCTGTACCTAATGTCCCTGTTGCTAATGCTAGAGCTGAAGCAAGGCAAGCTTATGATAAGCATGTCAGTGATGCGCTCGATGTGAGCTATTTGATGCTCGTAACCATGAGTCCAGAATTACAAGCAGGACTTATGGATGTGCCTGCATTTGAGATGATCCAGCAACTTAGGGATTCATTTCAAGAGCAAGCTCGCACTGAGAGGTTCGACATCAATCGAGCCTTCAACTCTTGCAAGATGGTCAAAGGAACACCGGTGAGTGCCCACGTCATGAAAATGAAAGGACACATGGATCACTTGGCTAGACTTGGTCACCCCATACCGTTGCAAATGGCAACAGACACTATACTCAATTCATTGTTTGATGACTACAAGCCTTTTGTAGTCAACTACAACATGCATAATATGGAGAAATCCATTGCTGAGCTACATTCCATGCTCAAGACAGCTGAATTGAGTTTGGGGACCAAATCTAAGGATGTTCTAATGATCGGTAATAGCAGTGGTGGTGGCAAGAAGAGAAGAGTGCATGGTGGTAAAGGAAAGTGTAAAACCAATCCTAACCAAGGAGTGCCAAATGGTAAAAGTGTCAAACAAGGTCAAGAAGTTTAAGCCTAACACAGCGAGGACCGAGAATCGGTGCTTCAAGTGTGGTGAGGCTGGGCATTGGAAAAAGAATTGTCCAAAGAGTGCAAGTGGTGGTGGAGGAAACGCAAGTTCCTCAGGTAACACAACCACACTTCTTAATCACTTTTAGATACTTGTAAAGTACATTACGAGTAATCTAACTTTTGCAATCGTTTATTGCAGGAGGAGATGGAAAGTAATGATGACCGGCATGAGATGGTGATGATCCCACAAGCACCAAGTTTTATAATTCAGTACTTTTATGGATTCAATAAAAACAATTTTATTTAATTGTTTGGATTTTTTTTTTATGTTAAAACAAGTTTTATTTGGTTTAAATAAGGAATCCATATTTGAATTATATTATGTGTGTGCATGTGTGATGATTACACTAGTCAAGGTTTTATGACTAGATTGTAAGTCAAGTTTTGATTTACTTTATATTTCATGTTTTAAACTTGTTTTATTGTTGTGTAATAAATAATGTTTTAGAACCTCAATACTTAGATGCTAGAAATTAGAAGTTTTTCTTTTAAAGTATTTAAGAGATTTTATGAAAAGCATAAGGTTCAAAAGTTATTGAACCTAGTTGAAACATCTTAAGTAATGGTTACTTATGATAGTAAGTTTCAAAGTGTTAGTATTAATGTAGTATGATTATATTGGATATAATCAAGATGGACTTTAAAGAGTATTATTACAAGTCTTTTATACTTGTAATAAAGGAATTTAATAAAGTCGTAATTCCTTAATAGGAATAATTGGATATTCGTATAATCCAAGTAAAGTGACTTAGACATTAAATGAACTCTTAAAAGGGACAAACTATATTAAAGTATTTAAGAATTAGAAAGTATTATTGCAAGTCTTTTATACTTGTAATAAATACAATATTTAATCAAGTCATAATTCCCTACTTTGGCATTAAATGAGATTCTTAAAAGAATATTAATACACTTAAGAATTGGAAATATCCTATCAAGTGTCTTATACTTGTTGGATACAGTAATCAATGAGAGTCATGATTCCCTTATCAGGAATGTTGGATATTCGCAAATCCAAAGGATGACTTTGATAATTGATTAATTCTTAAAGGGTTAAACTATAAGTTTTGACTAGGTCAAAAGTAGTAGTTTAAGCGATGCTTAATTTCCATAAAATTTAGTGGAGCTATGACTAACATATTCACTAGAGGTACTAATGAATATAGTAAAGTTAGTTAGGACATTAACAGCAAGGTTTTACCAAGTCGTTAGCCAAAGAGTTAGGAGAAATAAATGATCATTGATTAGATTATTGCAAACCTAATAGCGTGGTCACAAGTCTTGTGATTAATTATTGCATATCTAATAGGATGTTCACATTCCAGTGAACAAGTTAATCATTTAAGGAAATTTCTATAACTAGTAAGAATATCTACAAATCAAGTAGCTAAAAGAGATTTAGTTACTAGGCAAGTTTTAGAGATTCAAGAAACTAAAGGAGTAATTTTTCCAATCCTCCCATGTTTACCGAATCATATAAAAAGGCAAGACTAGAATATGTTCTAAATGTTTCACGAACAATATCTAGCAAAGACAAAAGTAATAGTATCCTTTATACTCGTCTTATGTCTTTAGTTTAATAGAAATGACTAATTGTAATTAGTGATAAAAGTTACAATTAAGAGTTATTGAAGTGATCAACACAAACGCATAGAATAAGTAATGATCCGGTAATAATTCAGTATCTATGTCCAGTGAGGAATAATACATGAGTTAGTATCATTGTTATTCAGAATTTGTATGTTTTACAAACATCCATGAATAAAAGTCCATTTATTCAAAACATATAAATCCGTGACTACTCGTCTTGGTGGGAACCTCGATGGGACGTTAACGGCATCGCGGTATTTGGTGGTAGATTCGAAGTTCTTCGAAGATAGTTGCACAAGTTTTGTGTAAGCCAAATATCGGTGATATTCTGTTGTAGCTCGACGAATATTGGATTGACCACCGTGATAATACTTCGTGGTTGAAAAGTTCAAAAGTATTATTCACTAGGATTGTCCTTAAGCCTGAGGTATTTGGTTTGGGATACATTGACTAATGTGCTTGGGTTCGTCTTAGACAATTCTGAAATATGGTTGTCATACGAGGCTTTATCGGGTACAAAGAAATTTGTATTTTGAATCGAAATATAACAAGATGGTAATTGCACCTCCTTTTTAGGAGAGATATTTATGGGTCCTTTGACATGATGATAACTGGAAAGTGCATGGCCATGCCCAAACGAACTGATTCATTCTTTGTCGTTTATCACAACAGTTTGAATCAAGAAGTCATTAAATGATTTCGAATACAGGAGTTGATATTTTCTACCATGCTCGTATTCGTTATCACAAATATCGTGCTGCAAGGGATAAACATAACATAGTTGCCCAAGAAGTAGAGACAGAGTGTTCTTTACTAGGAGACGCTATTAAAGAGTTTTTCAAGAAACTATACCTGGGTTACGTAAGCTGTTTTTATGGGGTTGGTTACCTACATGCCCATCTAGAAGGCCACTGTAGCTCGTATCATTAAGACGAAGGTTACAAACTTGCACAAGTGGGAGTCTGAAGGATTTATGTGCACAGTTAGTTAACCTATGATGATACATCCATGCCTACGAAACACTTAGGGGTCACACCGATGAGTGCATGTAATACGAGTAAGATATGTAATGATACTTGGAAGAGGATTGATTCATAATAAGTCATTTATGAATCTAGTTAAGTATTAAGTCAAGTTTGACTTATTACTAGATTAGTTTAACTAACTAATTAATACAAGTATTTGTACATTTACTAGTTGAGTAAATATACAATGTGTTAATTATAGATTATCCATAATATGATTTAAAGCTATTAAATCATATAGTGTTTGGATAATATTATTGTCTAATTAATTATTAAAAGTATTAAATGCAAGTATATATTTTATATATGTAATATACACGAAATATATATAAGTGTATAATACTAGACATTTAATAATTAAGTGGGATAATAATAACTAGTTAAACTACAAGGGTTTAAAGTGTAAAAGGATAAGTTTAGTTAATGATTAATATTAATTAAACTAGAAGGGCCCTAAGTGAAAGTCCTTCTATTATAAATAGAAGGCATGGGGTTCCCTTATTCCTTGCTCCAAAACCGAAAACCCTAGCCCCCCATACTCCCTCCCATTCGGCCGAAACATAGGAAGAACACAAGACTTTATGTTCTTCAATTGTTCTTCGTGTTCTTCGTGTTCTTCATAGTTCTTGAAGATCCAAGTTCATTGCATCAACCAACTAGAAGGTTTCTCGTTGTGTTCATCATCAGTGGACTATCTTAAGCAATCAACTAGGTATGTTTTGAGAAAACCTTTTCTCCCTTCTCCCCTCTTGGCCGAATTCGAACCCAAGAACCCTAGGGTTCTTGGGGTTGGTCGAAACACACACAAGTGTGTGTGTGTGTTTGGGTTTTCGTACAAGGCTTCTTCCATTGTTAATCTAATCTAGATCTCCAAGATCCCAATCCTTTAGGGTTTAAGGATTAGGTTTAATCTCAGTTCCACATTTAGGGATTAAATCAGCTAGATGGTTTTAACCGGTCAAGAACAAGTTCATGTTCTTGGTCAGTATGGTTCGAACCAAGTAACTAGGAGGTTGACCCAAGTTGTCAATCAGTATCAATGAAACCCTTCACATATTGATTAGGTTTAATTGTAAAACCTCTATACATTATAAATAGAGGTTTAGACTTCACTAGTTAGTATCCTTTTGGATCCCGTTTGATCAATTGTGTGGGTCACCGGTAACCCAATTCTAAATGTAACACTTTGTGGAGTATTCTTGGTCATTCTGCAACCAAGAACACATATTATACGTTTGTGCTTAATAAGATTAATCGTATGACGTATATGATATTGTCTTTACCGATGTTATTAACAATATTGGGGTTCGTAGGTCCTAACACTTATAGGTTATTAGTCATAGCTAATGGTTATAATGGTTCACGACCATTCGTATGTGTTACGGACAACAATTACGGTTTAAAAATGGATACTAATAGGTTATGTTGGAATATGCTTCACGCGTATAACATATAGTTATATGGCTAGTTGTTTGTGAGCCTAAAGGGTCACACACTTAAACACTTAACACCATAAGATATATAGTGTAATTAGGGTAATTACATTATATATTCATATAAGCTACTAGCTTGTATGTATATTATAGTTTAATATTAATTGTTAATATTGAAACTTAATAGTGAGCTAAATAGAAGAAACAAAAGGCAAGGGACTAGAGTGCAAATAAATCAATAGTTTATGGAAGGAATTAAAGGGTGATTAAGGCACCATAAACACCTCCCTTGTTTTTAACGTTACCTTCCAAATATCTCCTTGAATATATACGTTTGTATATGGTGAATGAAGAGAGAGTAGTTGGACGAACAACATTTCTCTCAAAAAAAGGATCTTACGTACAAGTGTTGTTGGTTCCCTTTTTACATTAGCTTGCTCAAGGGACTAGCATCCCAAATTGGTGTTCTCGTACAAGTGTTGTGTGGATCATTCTTTAGAGGTATTCTCCTTTAGAATACTTGGTTTCGGTCATCATCTCCATCCATCCATTCCACAAAGATCAAAGGCTTCTAGGGTATGAAATGTTCTTCCTAACTCTTTGATTTTCTTTATAGTTTGATTGTATGATTAATATCTAGATCCGTTCATGGTGATTAAATCTTTTCCGCTGCGTTTTGGTTCTTGTTTTAACCGAAAATCACCATTAGTGGTATCACGAGTCATTATATTAATCATATAATTAGCTAGATTTTGTGAAAAGTGGCAAAAACCAAAGTTTTTTTGGTGTTTTAAATTCCGATTTTTAATTTTTTTTTCGGTTTTTTTATAAATTAATGGGTTAAAATATGGTATTTTTGGAACCCTATTGTCACTTGTTACAAAATCAAATCAAAAAATTAATCTTGTTATTGAATTTTTTTGATTATTTGGCTTGGAATTACTTGTTTAATTTTGTTTTTTGATATGGCAAAACATGTATTTTTGCCATATCCCAAGCCAAAGCCTTGTCAATTATTGCTTGTTTGTGCAAACCGATGAAAGCCTAGACCTTTGTGAATGAATGTGTTGATTGTTTGGTTGTTTTGGTTGATTTGGGAAAAGCCGTGTTTTTGGCTTAATTGTTGTAATTTGTTTCATTTATTTTTCTTTTATTTTTGGTGCCATTTTTGGGGCAATTTGTAATGTAAAAGTAATAGAATAGATTGTATTTATTTTATCTTTTTATTGTAAAATGTTGATAAAAAATATTGAAGACTAATGAAGAAAACAACAAATTTCCGTCACAAAAGCGAGGGCTGTACGAAAACAGGTTTTCCAGAGGCATACGGACTCAGTTTTGGGCGATTCAAAAGCCTAAAATGCTTGCAAAGTCGTGGGCTACAACTTTCCAGAAGGCCGGGAAGACCAACGAAGATTCCTTCAGTGACTTTTCGGGCTTCAAAGTCTGCTGGAATTTTCTGGCAGATTACACTTTTTCACAATTTTGGGTTCTACTTGCTCAAGAATGTCTTGGAGCAAGTGGGAGCCCATTGGGTTTATGTAGGCCCGTTTGGGTTCATGTTGGCCCGTCCCCTAGTTTGACCCTTCGGTCCGTCGTGATGACTCACGTGACCGAACCTAGGATTTCATCGGTCGAGGTTTGCATAAAATTTGTTGCATGTTTTATTCTTTGTTTGTGGTTGTTTTTCTTTTCTATTAGATACAAGTAGTAAAACAATTAAAAATGTTTTTTAGACACAAACATTAAAACATTCAAACTCTTAATCATCGATGATTACTAGTTAATCATTGATGATTAACCTTTAATCTAAAATTGTTTTGAGATTAAACTAAAGTTTAAATACGATTTGAAACTTAACCATTAATAATCGCTAAATGTTTTTACCGTTTATTAAATGACTTATGAAGTGGTATGAATGAAGTACATGATTCATTCATATCTTAATAAAATTTTATCAATTAAAATTTAAATATACCTAAAATTTAAGTCACGCCGTCCAATCGGTTGTAAATCACTTGCTTCTATTTTTGAATTCACGTGAGACGTGGTTTGAATTTAGATCCGAGGTCATTATTCTCTACGGTGAGACCTAGATCTATTTTGACATGATTTCACATTGGATGACTTAATCAAGTTAACGGTGAGACCTTGACTCGAGGCGACGATGCGACAAACATGCCACTTGACCCTAGATGCTTGTTCACTAGGTGCCATGAAGTCCCATACCTCTAAGAGTTGCACTTGTAATGCAATTGTTGATCGTCACCTACCTATTGGATCTATCACCTCTAGCAGATCAACTGATGCGGTGATAGAAGCTCAATGGGATCTTAGCTTTTAATTAAAATTAATTGGGTAGTTAATTGATTAAAAGAAATTATTATTGAAAATACTATTTTTTGAACTTTGGTTGTTATACAGATAACAACAACATCAAAACCTAAGTATCTCCACTCAAAAATCAGTTCTTGAAAACTGAAACTGACTAATATCAACTTTATCTTCTGATATCGAATTCTAAGGATTGTCCTTAGAGATGAGAAAGTTGATACACCTATAAGAGGCCTTACCTGAGGCACCTCCTGTTAGTGATTCTGCTGATGTTCGTCAAGCCTTTACCGAAACGTTTAACGAACACCAAGAAGTTGCTACTCATATGCTTGTGAGCATGAACCCCGAGATTCGAAAGTACTTCGAGGAACTCACATCATATGACATGATAAGCGAGTTGAAAATGATATTTCAACAAAAGGCAGAACTTGAACTGTTAAAAACAGTTAAAGCATTCCATGCTTGCAATCAGGAGGACGGCCAATCAGTTAGCACTTACATCTTGAATATGCAATGCTATCTTGATCCAATGGAACGTCTTGGTTACCCCTTACCACAAGTTCTTGGAATGAGCTTGATTCTTACCTCACTATCCAAGGACTATGACCAGTTTGAAAAGTGTTTTAAAAGTACATAGCATGGGGAAGACAATCGTTGAACATGCTATGGTAAAACTGGTTGAGCAAGGGTTACCCAATACTTTTCTTGCAATCAGGGAAGGTAAACCGCAAGCACAAGGCAAGAGTCTAGGTAAGGGTAAGCTAGTTTACTTTTCCAAACCTACGATTCCCCCACCTGCTAAAAAGGAGCACCCTGCAAAGGATATTTCTTGCCATCATTGCGATGAAACTGGCCATTGAAGGAGGAATTGTCCTGCCTACGTGGCAGAGTTGATGAAGGACAAATGTGTTCTAGTTAGCACATTAGGTATCTTCATTATAGAACTCTATACTTTTCGTGATAAATCTTGAGTGTATGACACTAGTTGTGGAACTCACATTTACACAAATGTGCAAGATTGAATGTGAAGTAGAAAGCTAAATGAATGGAAGCTGTCATCTTATCCTTCCTAATGCGTTAATTATTGTTTTGAACAATTGTCAATTATGCATTGTTTAGCTTCATCGTTTGTTGAATAATGGATTATGATATTTTGTTTTATGAAAAATAATATTTTTTATAACTATTCATTGTAATAGTATGTTTGAAATTAATATGCATGATCCTAATTCAAACGATAGTTCTATATACAAATGTAGCACTCAGGAATCCAAATTGGTTTGGATTCTACTTACCTAGATCATCGTCATCTTTTCCACATAAACAAGAAACGCATTTTGATACTAAAACTCGACGGGCTTCTTTACAAACGATTATGAATCATTTAAAATGCCTCTCTTGTATATTATGGAAAGATAACAAGAAAGCTTTTCTCCCAAGTTGGCGAAAGAGCTACAAATCTACTTGGACTCATACATACTGATGTATGTGGCCCTTTTAGTACTAAGACTAGGGAAGGTGCCACCTACTTTCACTGATGATATCATTCGATGTGGTTATGTTTACTTGATTAAACATCAACATGGAAGCTTTAATGATATCAGTCGCTATGGTTATGTTTACTTGATTAGACATAAACATGAAATCTTTGAAACGTTCAAAGCTTTCTAAAGTAAAAGTAGAAAATCAACTTAGCAAGACAACAAAGGCTTTCAGTCCTGATTAAGGATGAAAGTACAAGAGTCAAGAGTTTCTGGATCATCCCTCACATCGTGAGATTGTCTCACAATTCACTCTTTCATACACTCTACAAGATAAGGGTGCGTCTGGAAGGAGATATCGGACCCTGTATGACATGGGGCGATCTATGATGAGTCCTACTACTCTTACACTATCCTTTTGAGGGGCATGCACTGAAGTCTGCTGCTCGAATACTTGATATGGTTCCGACCAAAAGGTTAAAAAGACACCATTTGAGATATGGCGTGGGAAAGTCCCTAATTTGTCTTACTTGAGGATCTGGGGTTGTGAGGATCTCGTGGAACGAGACATGCCGAACAAACTTGAGCCCATATCTATCAAGTATATCTTCGATTACTATTTTACTTCCCAACTGAGAACAAATGGTTGTTACTCGGTATGCTGAGTTTCTTGAGAACAGTCTCATTTCACAAAGCAAGTGGGAGCACTATAGACTTTGACAAGATTCAAAGTGAAGATACACAACCTTCTGGTAACACTAGCAAATATCATTCTGAAACTGGACATATAGATGTTGGACCACAGGATGATGTTGTTCCCATTCATAGATCCGCAAGGACACTTCATGCACCTGAACGATATAGATTTATGTCGATGCTGAGGAGCAAGTTTCGAGGATCATTATGAACCCCCTAACTATCAAGTTGCATTATCGAATTTTGAATTCGAAAAATGACTTGAAGCTATGAATGCGAAAATAAAATCCATGAGAGACAATCAAGTTTTGAACCTAGTTGATCTTTCTCAAAACAGTAAGACTGTTGACATGGATGAAAATATACACACCTATAAATCTCTCATAGTAGCAAAAGGTTACACTCAATCCTACTGGATTGACAATGATGAAACCTTCTCGCCTGTTACTAAAGACATTAGGATTCTTATAGCCAAAGTAGTGTACTATGACTATGAAATTTGGTTGATGATGAAATCAAAACGTTTGTTTCACCTAAAACCCAAACTGAGTATGTGTATATATGAAAGCTAGTGGGAGCGTTGTCGTTTCTCAAGTCATACATGTTGATGACATGTCACTCATGTGAAACAATATACCAATGCTACAAGATGAAAATCTTGGCTTGGAAAATATTTTGACATGAAGGATTGTAGGGATACGACATACATACTTGGAGTAAAGATCTATAATGATAGATCAAAGCGGTTAATTGGTTTAAGTCAAAGTGCTTACATTGATAAAATTCTAAACGGTTTAGAATGGTACTCCCAAACGAGGAAGTCCTCGTATGCCACACAATGTAAACTTGAGTGAGACTCAAGGACCTTCCACACCTGATGTGGTGAAGCGAATGAATGTAATCCCCTATGAATCGGTTATTTCATTCATCATGTACGCTGTAAGGAGCACTAGGCCAAATGTAACGTCCTTAGGGGACCTTACTAGAAAATACCAACAGAATTCATGAGAGGTCACTGGATTGCTGTTAAGAACACATTGAAGTATTTTAAATTACTGGAGATATGTTTCTTGGTCATGGTGGAGATACTGAACTGAAACTAAGTATACTTGCTATACTTATGTTGGTTTTGAAATAGGTCGTGATGACGCTAGATCCTATTTACGGATGTTCACTACATTCGAATGATTTATCGAGATATGTGAAATTCGTACACTTAAAGTTCAAACAGATAACTAACTAGCTGACACTTTATCGAACTCAATGTCTTGTACCAAACATCTTGAATATGAATGGAACATTGGACTTTGACAAGCTAGTAGTTTCATGTAAATCTGTTTTAGTATTTGGTTAATGGAACTGTGAGCAGTTTATATTGGAATAAATTGATATATTTGATATGATCGTTTTTATATGAATATCTACTATGTTCTATATTTGCATGTTTATATCCTTGAATATTTACTGTGTTTTATATTCTAAATTGTCCATTGTCATATTAATAATATGGGAATATTATTAAGACAAATCTGAGGGCATTGATGACATTATCTTAGTATGACTAAGGATGATGAAATCAAACTCACATGTCGTTCATAACGATGCACGATTGGACTGACCCAACCTATGAGAAATCACTTCCTGGATTTATGTCACAAGTGAATCTCACAAAGGCTTTGTCACTTATCCTCTGACTTGAGATGCAAGTTGGTTTGTGTATGTAGAGGGGCAAACTTTGATATGGTTAAACGCTGACCTGAATAAGGCTGCTATAACAACCATTATCGGGTTTATCATTAAGCATATGACAGACACGTGCAGTCAATAAAGAATTTGTTCCTCCACGAAAGTGGATTAGATACTACTGGGCCCCTCGATGATTTTGAATAGATGTATGTGTGGCCACACCCAAAAGGCAATCAAGATGAATCTTGATTGGTTTTGGTAATCTATTTCATTATATAGATCGAGAAACAGAATCGTTGAAGTTTTAGATTGACATTGATCCTTGTCTAAAATTCAACATAGTATCAGCAACAAAAGGATAACTGCTTGAAAAACTTTGAACAAAGATTTTATGAAACTCCTCATGTACTTCTAGGGGCATTGGCGGGTTGCTAGACTCTAACCTTTGCTTGTATAACTACTTGATGTTATCACGTGCGCAAGTGGGAGCTGTTGGAATATGCTTCACGCGTATAACATATAGTTATATGGCTAGTTGTTTGTGAGCCTAAAGGGTCACACACTTAAACACTTAACACCATAAGATATATAGTGTAATTAGGGTAATTACATTATATATTCATATAAGCTACTAGCTTGTATGTATATTATAGTTTAATATTAATTGTTAATATTGAAACTTAATAGTTAGCTAAATAGAAGAAACAAAAGGCAAGGGACTAGAGTGCAAATAAATCAATAGTTTATGGAAGGAATTAAAGGGTGATTAAGGCACCATAAACACCTCCCTTGTTTTTAACGTTACCTTCCAAATATCTCCTTGAATATATACGTTTGTATATGGTGAATGAAGAGAGAGTAGTTGGACGAACAACATTTCTCTCAAAAAAAGGATCTTACGTACAAGTGTTGTTGGTTCCCTTTTTACATTAGCTTGCTCAAGGGACTAGCATCCCAAATTGGTGTTCTCGTACAAGTGTTGTGTGGATCATTCTTTAGAGGTATTCTCCTTTAGAATACTTGGTTTCGGTCATCATCTCCATCCATCCATTCCACAAAGATCAAAGGCTTCTAGGGTATGAAATGTTCTTCCTAACTCTTTGATTTTCTTTATAGTTTGATTGTATGATTAATATCTAGATCCGTTCATGGTGATTAAATCTTTTCCGCTGCGTTTTGGTTCTTGTTTTAACCGAAAATCACCATTAGGTTATTGGTCATAGCTAGTGGTTATAATGGTTCACGGGCCATACGCATTGGTTATGGACACCTATTATGGTTTAAATTGATACTTATAGGTTATTGGTCACAGCTATTGGTTATAATGGTTCACGGGCCATTCGTATGGGTCATGGACAACAATTAGGGTTCAATATAGATATTTCTTGCTTATTGGACTGAGCTAGTAATTATAATGGTTCGCGAGCCACTCGTATGGGTTATGGACACCAACTACAATTAAAAATGGAGACTTATAGGTTATTGGTCATATCTAATGGTTATAATGGTTCACAAGCCATTTGTATTAGATATGGACACCAATTACGATTAACAAAATGGGTACTTATAGGTTAGTGGTCATAGCTACTGGTTATAATGGTTCACGCGCCATACGTATGGGTTATGGACACCAATTACGGTTTACCATGGATACTTATAGGTTATCGGTCATATCTAGTTGTTATAATGGTTCACGGGCCATTCATATAGGTTGTGGACACAAATTACGGTTTAACATTGATACTGATAGGTTATTGGTCATAGCTACTGGTTATAATGGTTCACGAGCCATTCATATTGGTAATGAACACCAATTACGGTTTAAAATGGATACTTATAGGTTATTGGTCAGATCTAGAGTTTATAATGGTTCACGGGCCATTCGTATGGGGCATGGACACCAATAACGGTTAAAAATGGATACTTAGGTTATTGGTCACAACTAGTGGTGATAATGGTTCACGGGCCACTCGTATGGGTTATGGACACCAATTACGGTTTAAAATGGATACTTGTAGGTTATTGGTTATATCTTGTGGTTATAATGGTTTACGGGCCACTCGGATGGGGTATGGAAACCAATTACGGTTTAATATAGATCCTTATTGGTTATTGGTCAGAGCTAGTGGTTATAATGGTTAACAGACCATTCGTACGTGTTACAGACACCAATTACAGTTTAAAAAATGGATACTAATAGGTTATTAGTCATAGCTAGTGGTTATAATAGTTCACGGGCCATACGCATTGGTTATGGACACCAATTACGGTTTAATATGGATACTTATAGGCTATTGGTCACAGCTATTGGTTATAATGGTTCACGGGCCACTTGTATGGGTTATGGACACCAATTACGGTTTAAAATGGATACTTATAGGTTATTGGTCATAGCTAGTGGTTATAATGGTTCACGAGCCATTCATATGGGTTATGGACACCAACTACGGTTTAAAATGCATACTTATAGGTTATTGGTCATATCTAGTGTTTATAATGGTTCACGAGCCATTCGTATGGGGTATGGACACCAATAACGGTTAAAAATGGATACTTATAGGTTATTGGTCACAGCTAGTGGTTATAATGGTTCACTGGCCACTCATAAGGGTTATGGACACCAATGTTCAGCCCATCAAAACGATCAAGCTTGATGAATTCTTGATTCATCAAACGGAAGTTGGTGGAAGAAATTTCAGTATCCATTTTCTTTTCTGAAAGTTGATTAAGAGATTAGTCACAGAATATAAAACAAATAGTAATTATAAACTTTAAAGATTGTTGTTATAGTTTATATTCTGTAACAAAGTTAGTAATAATCAAATAACCAAAATGAATAATAAAAACCTGAAAGTTGACGAGAAGAACAAAATACCGCACGGAATGAGTTCCTGTCCTTTAAAGTTTATACGAGTGTGCTGTTAGCCTTCAACGTATCACCCCAGGATTTGATGCAGTATAACAGTGTGTCCCTACAGCAAAAGAACCACTGTGTAACACAAAGTGATTACTCGGAAATCAAAGGAAGAAATAGCAGCAGAAAAGTTGAGAGCTTTTGAGTTTTGGTGTTTTCAACAACACTGTATTGGCTTTCATTTTATAGACTCCACTAACATAACACTAATCCATCATGAGGCTAATGAATTCGGGTGTAATGGTATTGACTCCACATATCATAACCGAATATGTATTAAACCAGATGGAGTACAAACGTTTGAAATAGTCAAAAAAACGGACCGGACATTAACTGCGTTTTAATCCCCACACGTTCACAACAGTTGCCTAGCCAAAAACTCATTTTACTCTCATCTCGTGTTATTTCTCTATTATTCTCTTAATAGTTAATGTCACTCGCGACGTTTTTAATAAACTAAATAACTTATAAATAAAGTACTAGAGGCACAAGATCGTCGTGATGCACTGCTTCTCGATTTGGATATGGACTTGGACTCATTTTTAAAACATTTTTGAAAAACTCATTTTGAAAACTCGTGCTTCGACTTGAGTCTGGAATTCACCTCTTGTGAACCCAATTCTCTCAAGCCAAAGATCTGATACCAACTTGTAACATCCCAAAAATCATTGGAAATTTAAAAAAATTAATAAAATAAAAAGCCACTTTCCCGGAAATACAAGTAATAAAAAAGTCTCATCTCATTAAATAAAAATATAAACCGTCTCATGGTATTAAATGCGGAATAATAAATATGTTTTAAAACTTGTTTGACTCGACAAACATAACTCCAAATCCAAAACAAAGAAAACTCAAGTGCAACTCATCAACTGGTAACCTTCTCTTTGCCCTTTCTAGTACCTGCAAAATGGGGGGGGCGTGTCTGGGGTCAGCCTCACGCTGAGTGATTAATAACAAAATAAACGTGCACATACAAAACAGTTCATGCCACATACATTATGTAACACCTCAATTTTCAAAACACTTTTTAAAACATATTTTTAAGTAAAAACATTACAATTCCGATATTCCTCAAAATACGGTTTAACAAAAATCATCAAGGTTTATCAGAGTATTAAAGCCGGTGTTACAAAAACGATATCATAGCCATAGGATAAACGAGAACTACCTACGAGCTCCCGAGCTAAACAACACTAGGTCACTTCTAACGCGACCCTCTAATCCATCGATCTTGAACCTGAGTACATAGCAAAAACACAAACATAGTACGTGAGACAAAATTGCCTCGTGAGATACATGGGTTTTAGACCCGATAAACAAATAGTCAAATAATATCATTTAATCTTAAAATAATATTACTAAGTTTGTTTTGGGTCACTTTATCACTTTCATCATTGGCCAATGTCAAGATAATCGGAATGCCTCCAATCTATCAAGACCATCATTTCCACGGTAATCGGAATGCCTCCAATCTACCGGAACTCATAGGTATTGGGTAATCGGAATGCCTCCAATCTACCACTAACCTTAAGGTACCGTAATAACCGGAATGCCTCCAATCTACTACGGTCCTAGGGATATCATCGTCATCATCATCATCATCATCATCGTTACTTATCTTTTATCATTATGAGCTTATAGCTCCATCATTTCTCAATCAATCAATCATTTCGTTATCAAACAAGCAATTCATCAAATATCACATAAATGACTAAATTACTTAAAGACTCGATAAAAATCATTTAATCATAAAAACATTTACTAGCTATGTACCCAGTTTGTAAGTTCACGTGTACTCACCTTAGCCAAGCTAACTCCAAATCGTGTCTATCATCACAAATCCTTGCTACCCAATTTGTGAAATGTCACCAATCTTTAGGTCTTCTTGACCTATCATCCATATCATCATAAAATATAGTTATTATCCATAACTAGCTACCAATAAACCCATAACAACATTCTTAACCACCAAGTTCATCCAACTTGGTGAAATCTCAAACCCTAGTTCAAGATTTCCATCAATAATCCCAAATCCAACTTGTACACATCGATTACCAGTTTACAATGAGTGTTCTACACCCATAAACAGTCATCTTCCCCAAAGATGGCATGGATGGTTCCCCAAACCACCATTTCTACCCATACAAAGTTCACAAACTAACTAGATAACATCAACAATCAAGAAATCTTACCTTTGATGTTTAGATCCTTCAAGATGGTGAAGATTTGAGCTCAAGAACACCAAATTCGACCTTTCTCTCTCTAGAAACGGCTGCACCACGATTTGGGTGAAAAATGAGCAAACCCTAGCTCAAACCCGATTTTAATCTGCTCGTCCATAGTTCGCGATCGCGAACTCAAGTTCGCGTCGCGAACTTCGCGCCCCATACACACTTCGCGATCGGTAACTGGTCGGGAACACTTCACGTCCGATCACCAACTTTCCTGCCTCGAGTTCACGATCGCTAACCGAAGTTCGCGTCGCGAACTCCTCAGGTAGGCCAGGCTGCACTTTTTCATCTTTATCTCCACCCGGTTTCGCCCATAACTTTCTCATACGGTGTCCAAATGACCCGAAACCAATTCCTACGGTTCTGAAATGACTTATCCTTATTTATCATATTTTTCCCAAATTTTATTTTATTCAAATTTCGGGTCGTTACAACTATCCACCCCTTAAAAGGATTCCGTCCTCGGAATCAACTCAAGGATTTCCAATCCTCATTCCACTTCCAAATTACGATTCAATAATACTTATGCATTTAATCGCCCACTCGACCCGTTATACCCAAACGGGCCAAAGATCCAAACTTGAGTTCCTAATACCCGAACGGGTCAAAATTTCACAATTTGACCTTAACCTTTCTCATCACTTAACCAAACTCCTTACTCCCGTTGGGATGATATGACCCAATCATTACTAATAACCATTTGACCAAAATGATAGTCAACCCCTCGCTTTGACCAAATTGTCAACATTGTCCCATCTTTGACTTAAGCATAGAGTCAACAATACCTTGGAAACTTTCCTTATCCATTAGTGGTTCCATTAATCCTCAATTCCTTAACCATCAATCTTACACTCATGGTCCAACAACAATAATATTCGATTTCTAGGCTCCATTCGGAATACCCAATGGTCAAAGTCGCACCCTTTGACTACAATTATTCCCATTAATCCATTACCCACTATTTTACACATGAAGATGATACATTATGCCCTTATCCTTGACTAACCAATTTAAACGAAAGTCAAAACCCCATTTTGACTAAAGTCAACAATCTACTAGTTGACTAACCTTGACTTTATGAATAAGGTCAACTTACCTTGCTAAATTCCACATATTCTTTATTACTAAGGCATCGCTTCCCCAGCTTTTCATTCCCGATTTCCTATTTTAGATTTCCTTTCTCAATTGTTCCCTTTTTCCTCGATTTCGATTTCCACAATCGATTAACAACTTCCATTTAAATCAATACCAAATCTCTATTACTTTTTAACGTTCATCCAATCACTTATACCTTTTACAATTTCCTTCAACATCCTTATACCATACTTGAATTTCCCGATTACCGGCTCTAGAGCCTCAATCATATCCAATTGTGGCCTAACCACCCGATATACATCTTTCACCACTCATTGGCTACTAACCACTGTGCCTTCTAAATCATTCCTTTTTCATGAACCATTAACTTGTAGGTATCCCCTACTCATATTCTTACTTAAACACGACCCGCGTTTTCAACACAATTTCTCATTTTCCACATAATTATAGCAATAACTTAACCATAAAGTTCTACATAAACAGATATAACCTCGCATTCCTGATACATCAAATCATACTTTAACTACGCCACCGAGATGATCGGAAAGCCTCCAATCCATCAGGGCTCATACTGTCACAATGATCGGAAAGCCTCCAATCCAAAGTGACTCGTCCAAAACTATTCCATATTGCATACAATCCATGTATGCATCATTACACTTAGCATCATGCTATCATTTTCTTTCACAATTTACTTTCAATTTTCCTACTTATACATTATACCACACATATACACATAATCATTTCTAGTGCTTCCCACCAATCTACTCATTTATCAACCGACCTTATTCGATCCATTCTATCATTACTAAAACTTCTAACTTTTCTTCCACCCGGTCATCATGAGTCAACCAATCACAAATTGATAAATCTTGACTTTTGCATAAAGTCAACCATACTTCTCCCAACTAACAAATTCTCTACTCACAAGGTACTACCCGTAATTTATCACTTCCGGTTTTACTCATCATTATTTCCTTATTAATTGTTCCCGTTTCCTTTTTACTTAAGGTCCTCCCCAATTAATCCGAGAGTCGCACCTTTACTTAAAGGTCACACTCACATTTACCGTTTCTTGACCTTCATTTGGTCACTCTTGCTATCACTTAGTATTCCTTCAACCATTCTTGTACCCCACCGATCAATTTCATAACTTTTTATTCTCAAACATCGGTATTAGATCCTCTACCGCAGCACATTCTACAATTTCACGAAATTTTTACCATATCTTGGTTACCAAATAATAAATTGGTCTCTAGGAGTTCTCTTTCCTCATATTCTATAAACCGTAGGCATGTCCTACCCATACATGTCCTAATGCAACCCGCACTAGCAAACCAACTTCTCATTTAACACGTAAAATTATAACAATACAAATTAACCACATGGTCCTACATTCATCTCATTAATACATAAACATTATCATACGGACATAACAATCCATAATTCAACTATCACATCAAGATGACTGGAAAACCTCCAATCCATCAAGATCCAACCAATTCTTATTAATCGGAAAGCCTCCGATCAAACGGGATTCCATTCTAAACCCTCCTACATCACATACTATTCTAGTATACATCTTTTCACATCCCATAACTTTACCACTTTCTCACTCATTCAATCGGTCATTTATTCACCATGCAATTAGCACACTCCCCATAACAACACCTTATCATTTTCTTCCATCTTTAACCTATTCCCCAATGGGCATACTACTTAACGCGTTTCATATAACATTACCTTTTTCATTATCATATGCTTTCAACGGCCATCGCATAATACACGTGCATTGTACCCCGCGGGTAAACTATTAAAATTTCCGATTACCATTTACCGTTTCAATTACACATTGACCACCCTTAACCGATTCATTTCCTTATTACCAAATTTCCAAATCTTTTGTCACCACTGGGTAACCACCAATTTATTTCGTTAACCATATTTCACCGGCCAACCCGGTCATCTTTGAGTCAACCAACTGACTCCGATCTCACTCGGGACCCTTGACTTAGCACCCAATAGCTCAACACTCGCTGTTCCCACCTTTATACATCGTGAGACTTAGAATTAATCCTTTCCCAACCGTAGTCTCACGCTACTCTACACCACATACCGCCATATCGTTACTATAACACGTAACCAACAATTATTTTCTTACCATTAATATTGAATTCATCATTACTGTCACCAAGTTTGACATGGCTATATGCCACCTTTTTACCCAACCACTTTCGACAATCAAAAGTCGTCATTCCCGACACTTATTCTTTTCCACATATTTCCCATTTATAAGTTCTAAGACATAACTATACCTTAGTCATTCTTTTGTTTACCATTCACGTGTAACAATCATTACATTATTTATTCGGATTCCCGCCGAATACCAAATTCCATTTCCAAGGATCCTATTCCAAAAAGAAAAATTTCATCCATAGTAATAATTCTTATCAAGGCTTAGTACTTCCTTGTACTACTACATTTCTGTTAGAAATACTCACCATATCTCGTGTCTCATCCTTTTTACATATTAGTATCAACCCTTATATCCTTACTATATGCGACACATTTGTCTATAGTCCTTTCCCATACATGCTTCCACACACATCACTAACCGGGAAGACTATTCCCAAAAATAAATCCCCATGTCGTACGACTCGTTTCCAATTTCTAAAAGCACCAATTCGTGCAACAACCAAACAATTAAGCCATAATCACACAACGTCAATCTTCACTTAAGATCTCCGAGGCTGCATCATGAACCCCCCTCTAGATTTCCTTCCGGGAAGACTTCCCCTTTCAACTCACTCGTAAGTTCCTTTCACAACATATTGTACCGCGCTCTCTTTTCAAAAGTTTCATACTACACGTTCCACCGCGTCGACGCCTCACCCTATAATTATATGGATGTCAAACTTATCATATCCTTCTTTCTTCGCTTACTACTCTCTAGCACTTGCTCAACCCACCGAATCCACCAATCGTGACCTCCAGTTCAGAACTTCCGATTTACCCCACGGTCTTACATGCTATGAAAACCTTATACAACGTCCTTCCATTTCTTCCGACTAGGTCTGGCTACCTCTTTATGCAGCTACTTCTCACTACGGGCTTCGCCATTCGATGACTCTTCCTTCGTGCGGGTATTGGAATCATTCCTCCTACCCTTAATCATACGGTCATCAATAGTCTAGTTCACATTCTCATTCATAACTCTTCCCAAATTAGTGGAGCTCGTCCACTTTTCACATTCATTCTTTCGCCATACCAACGTATTCAACAAACAAGATTCAAACGGTCAGCTCAACAGTCAAAAACAACAAGATTAGATCAAAACATGGCACTTATCATAGGGGTCGACCCTATCATACCAATGCCCTACGGTCTCAAAGACTCATATTGCACACTGCATAACAACTTCCATAGGTCCCCTAGGTTCAACCCTAAACTTATCATAAAGTCTCAAGGTCAACCTATCGATCTCAAGGAATCTTACATTCCTATTGCTACAGTCTAAGACTAGGATGGACATCCAACCTAATTCACTTAAACTATAGCTCTGATACCAAGTTGTAACACCTCAATTTTCAAAACACTTTTTAAAACATATTTTTAAGTAAAAACATTACAATTCCGATATTCCTCAAAATACGGTTTAACAAAAATCATCAAGGTTTATCAGAGTATTAAAGCCGGTGTTACAAAAACGATATCATAGCCATAGGATAAACGAGAACTACCTACGAGCTCCCGAGCTAAACAACACTAGGCCACTTCTAACGCGACCCTCTAATCCATCGATCTTGAACCTGAGTACATAGCAAAAACACAAACATAGTACGTGAGACAAAATTGCCTCGTGAGATACATGGGTTTTAGACCCGATAAACAAATAGTCAAATAATATCATTTAATCTTAAAATAATATTACTAAGTTTGTTTTGGGTCACTTTATCACTTTCATCATTGGCCAATGTCAAGATAATCGGAATGCCTCCAATCTATCAAGACCATCATTTCCACGGTAATCGGAATGCCTCCAATCTACCGGAACTCATAGGTATTGGGTAATCGGAATGCCTCCAATCTACCACTAACCTTAAGGTACCGTAATAACCGGAATGCCTCCAATCTACTACGGTCCTAGGGATATCATCGTCATCATCATCATCATCATCATCGTTACTTATCTTTTATCATTATGAGCTTATAGCTCCATCATTTCTCAATCAATCAATCATTTCGTTATCAAACAAGCAATTCATCAAATATCACATAAATGACTAAATTACTTAAAGACTCGATAAAAATCATTTAATCATAAAAACATTTACTAGCTATGTACCCAGTTTGTAAGTTCACGTGTACTCACCTTAGCCAAGCTAACTCCAAATCGTGTCTATCATCACAAATCCTTGCTACCCAATTTGTGAAATGTCACCAATCTTTAGGTCTTCTTGACCTATCATCCATATCATCATAAAATATAGTTATTATCCATAACTAGCTACCAATAAACCCATAACAACATTCTTAACCACCAAGTTCATCCAACTTGGTGAAATCTCAAACCCTAGTTCAAGATTTCCATCAATAATCCCAAATCCAACTTGTACACATCGATTACCAGTTTACAATGAGTGTTCTACACCCATAAACAGTCATCTTCCCCAAAGATGGCATGGATGGTTCCCCAAACCACCATTTCTACCCATACAAAGTTCACAAACTAACTAGATAACATCAACAATCAAGAAATCTTACCTTTGATGTTTAGATCCTTCAAGATGGTGAAGATTTGAGCTCAAGAACACCAAATTCGACCTTTCTCTCTCTAGAAACGGCTGCACCACGATTTGGGTGAAAAATGAGCAAACCCTAGCTCAAACCCGATTTTAATCTGCTCGTCCATAGTTCGCGATCGCGAACTCAAGTTCGCGTCGCGAACTTCGCGCCCCATACACACTTCGCGATCGGTAACTGGTCGGGAACACTTCACGTCCGATCACCAACTTTCCTGCCTCGAGTTCACGATCGCTAACCGAAGTTCGCGTCGTGAACTCCTCAGGTAGGCCAGGCTGCACTTTTTCATCTTTATCTCCACCCGGTTTCGCCCATAACTTTCTCATACGGTGTCCAAATGACCCGAAACCAATTCCTACGGTTCTGAAATGAATTATCCTTATTTATCATATTTTTCCCAAATTTTATTTTATTCAAATTTCGGGTCGTTACACATTATCCCTAAAGACTCCACACAATTCTCGTTTATTAGGCTTTTATTAAATCTCATTCGGTTCGCCGTGGTACTGTGATGATATTCGACGCGTGCCTTTGTTCCCGCACTCTTCACAACACCCTCTTCCAACACCCGTCCTCTAGGTGCCCCGCAGTACCATGCTGACAGTCGTGAAGTGTACTTGGCTTACTCTGGGAAGAGTTGGCTATTTTCGTCGCCTCTTGCAACGATTATTAATCTCATATATATCTAGGTTGGTTTTATTAACGTGTTGACTCTTTACAACAAGTACTCATATAAAACCAAACAGCTCAACAAATATCACCTCATAGATATATAAACACATAGCACATCTCGAATGCATATCAACTCATAAATAAATCCCATGTACATAGATCAGTCACATAATGATATGGTACTCAGCTTTGTTACTTAGTATCCATATCTCAGTTCAGAGTACGAGTAAAATAAACAACACATAACAGATTATCACATAATCAAAGCTCAACTCAAATCAATAACAGTTCATGACATTTAGCACACAATCATGAATCGAATGTAAGTACAAGTTTATAGTGAGATTACCCACCTCAGTAAACGTAATCTCCTATATAATCCTCGGCACTAAATGGAGTCTCTACTCAGGTCCTAGAAGGTCCTACAATGCATAATGGAACTCGGATTAGAATTTGACTCAAAACTATTTTCAACAGAATTCATCAGAAAACCCACGAACTCGAAAAGGGTATCAACACAGACACACAAGACAGAATAACTGAACCGAAAAATCTCTCGCGACAATTTACAAAAATTGTGATATCTTTTAAATGGTAAATCAAATTGACGAGCCATCTGCTGAAACAGAAAGAAGACTCATAAAACTGGGGACCATCTCAGGCCAAAATCCAAAAGCTCATTTTAAACACGTTAAAAACAGACCCGAATACGTTGGGCAGAATCTGCCAAAATTTCACTTTGACTTAGAACTCTTTAGAAATCCCGACTCGTTACCGGAAAACCCGAACACCCAAAATGGAAAACACGACAGTCCCGACATCCCAGAGACTCTAAAATGTTGAATCTTTGAAAACTTGGTTTTAAAAATATAAAACTTTCCCGATTGATACAACACAAAACATAAACCAAAACGACATATTAAAACTGCAGCCTCTCGCAAAAGACTCATAACTAAAAAACCGTAAACTCTTTAGAGTCCAAATTTTAGTATGATATAAAGGACTCCGGGAGCTACAACTTTCATTTATACCAGAAATTCAAACTATGACCCGAAGGGTCTCAAAATTATTTTCGAACACAGATCAGTCGCACAAAAACTCTGCACTGCGACCCTTTATTAAAACTGTTGTAACTCACCAACCAAAATTTGGATTAACAAGCGGTCGGCGGCCACGGTTAGCTGACTTGACAAACTGAAGTTGTCTAGAATTCCAGTAGTCCAGAATCGGACCCTACATGGTTGAAAATCAACATCAATACATAATCAGCAACCGGAAACTATAACTCAAAACCACAATCACCAGGCACTGGCTCGGGATCAACGAACGTCGGGGCTGCAGAAAACGAAATCCCAGCCCAAACAAACACGAATCAAACAGATTGAAGCCAAATAGAAAACGAATACAAGGAATAAAAAGGATGATAGTTTCTACAGAAACAAAAATCAATTTCTGCTCAATTCTCGTGATTAAGCTGTTCGAAGATACTCGTTACTCGACCTCATCACCTGGTCTTCTGCTCGAATCGAATTACCTCAGCCCTTCACCATACTCGGTTAGAAACACAACAAAAGTTATAAAGGGAAACAAGGAATCAGAAAGGATTATACCGAATTACTCCAACCCTTCTTGTACCCGATCACTCACTTGATCAAGAAGCTTCAACTGACGGCTGTTTAGAAAGATCTCAGCTGCTCAATGCCACATAATGTCACACCCCGCCAAAAAATGAGTTTTACTTCATTTAAAATGTTTTGCGGAAGAACGAAGGTGTAACGTTCATGACAACATAGCAAAAATTAAGTAAACAAACAACCACGCAATGACGAAAAATAAATGGTTTGTTTCATTTTCCAAAAATAAATAGAAATTGTTTGAAATGAAATGATTGTTCGTAAACTTAATGTTTTAATCATGGCTCACGACAATCCCAATGCTCATATCCTCCAAACTCCACTGCACCTAATTACCTGGAAAAACATATATAGTAAAAGGGTCAACAATAATGTTGAGTGAATCCACAGGGTTAAAGTAAAGTGTAAGGTAAAGTAAATGTTTTTGCTACTCAAAATGTTTGTTATGAAAATGGTTTATGACTGAAATGTATAAGGTTCAACACTCATATGATATGAGAAGTAAATATGAAAAGTGAAGTGTAATTGTAGAATATCTACAATTACTAGTTTTGTTTATGAAAATGTGTTGAACAAGTTGTTATGTTTGACATCGCATGAACTGTTATCCCCAACAGGTAGCTAGTCTATTGAGTTAATATACCAACCCCTAAGTCCACAATCAACACTTCAACTCCAGTATGTTATGTTATTTTATGGATATACACTCCCGGAAATTTCTTGGATAAACCAAGTAATGATCAAACGTTGTTGGGAGGGTGAGTGTCAGCCAATAGTACTATCTGCATATCCATGGTCTAGATCCACTAGCTAATGATTGCTGGTAACCTTAGTCCGATATAATAATTGTTTGTCATGCCAATGCGATAATGAAAATGTATAGATGTTGTTGTACAGTCATAGTAAAACAGTAGCAGTTGTGTTTATGTTTTCCACCCCAAAGTTTATAAAAACAGTAAAAGAGAAAAGGGGTCTGTGGACTCACCTGGCAAAGCTTAGCGACAAATACTTAAGACAGAGGAATCCTTTGGAGACTCCCAGCTTCCTAAATGATTTAACTAGTGATTAGACTAAGCTAACACAGGCGATTCTATATACGATATAAGTTAAGCATTATGTATTTCATGTTATGTTTTATGTTTTGTGACATCGAATGAATTTGGGTTATTGGACCTTAATAGGTCGAAATAAAATGAAATGAAATGAAATGGACTTCGAAATGAAATGAAATGAAATGGGCTTGGGTTAGGCTTATTGGGCCTAGATTGGGCCTATTGGGCCTAATGGGCTTAATGGCTTAATGGGCCATTGGGTTGAGCCACTTGGGCCTCTTATTGGGCTTAGGTCCACTTAGATTGGGCCATGGATTGGGCTTGGCCCAATTGGGTTCGGTTTGGTTAGGTATGGGCCAAAGGTTTGGGCTTTGGTCCAAATGGGCTTGGATACTAATGGGCCAACTAAGGTTCGGGCCCGATGGACTAAAGTAGATCGATATGGGCCAAGTACGGGCCTTGGCCCGATTGGGTATTCGGGTTTGGGTACACGGTTTGGGTCAAGATCCGGCCTTGACCCGGTTTGACTTATTAGTCAACATTAGTCAAAATTAGTCAACAAAAGTCAACATTTGGGTTCTAGATTTCGGCTAGGGTTTAGGGTATACTATAATTCGGTCAACCAAAGTCAACTATGGTCAATCTAGCTATCAAATGGTCAAAATGTCAATCATGGAAGTCGATTAGGGTTAGGGTTCGGCTAGGGTTTGACCTAGGGTTGGCCGAATGGCCAAAACCCTACGGGTTCTTGCTAGATCGAGTCTAGATCGGCTTGATCAAGGTTTGGGTGTATAGGTCGGGTATAGTTCGAGTCTAGGGTTCTAGATCTAAGGTGTTTCGGTCATTCTAGGGTAGATCTAGTGTTCTCGGAAACGAATCAACGCAAGGAATACAACAATCAACGATTCCCTATCAAGGGACAATGCATGCTACGATTTATGGGTGTTTAGGGTTTATACCGAGACCAAATGGCCTTGGCCATGGTCTCGGGTTCAAGATACAAACCGAAACAATCAAAGAAGGAACAAGCAAGAAGGTTTTTGTATCATACATTGGGATCTAATCGAACAAGACCAAGAAACCGAGAAGAGGAAGTGTGCGGATTGCTTGATGATCGACGAACAAGGGGGGTTTCGGTTTTGGGGTTTGGCCGAATACACAAGGAGCAAAATAGGGTTTAATGGTTGGTTTAAGCAAGGTATTTATAGGATAAGCATCTAGGGTTTAGAGTAGAGTTTGAGTGATACAAGGATTCATTCAAATTGTGGATGGATAGGATCAAACAAAATTCAACCTCACCCCTAAGAGGGTTCGGCCGAATGGAGTAGGCAACAAGCAAGGTAAGGCCGGCCACATGGTGGTCGGTCAAAAGATCAAGGTGTCAGCTTAGACGGTTTATTCAATTCGAGTCACGTTTGATTTAATTTGTTAAGTTTATTGTTTAACCGAGAAAGTTATTGTTTTAGAAATGATTTTAGTTCAAAGTGTGTCACCATAAGTAAATAAAATGTTGTGTTGACCAAAATAGTCAAACACTAATGTATGGTGTAAAATATGTATGTTTGTTGTGTGTAAGGAATGCCAAAAATAGAAATGTCTAAAAATATAAACTTTCTATATGAGGAAAGTTCTAGAAATGAAATGAAGTTACATACCAGAAATATCGAGTTGTCACAATCTCCCCTGGTTGAAGAAATTTCGTCCCAAAATTTAAGACGAAGCACGAACAGGAGAGACAACGAGAAAAAGATGAGGATATTTCTTTTGCATCTGGTCCTCACGTTCCCACGTGAATTCAGGACCTCTTTTGGAGTTCCATCTGACTTTAAAAATTTTGATCTTGCTCCTTCGCAACTTTTGCTCTTTCCAGTCAGATATCTCGATTGGTTCCTCAGTGAAATGGAGTTTGTCGTCGATGATAATTTCTTCAGTAGGGACGATAAGCGAAGGATCGTGAATAAACTTCTTCAGATTAGAAACATGAAATGTGTTGTGAACATTGCTGAGCTCATTAGGAAGACGAAGGCGATATGCAACAGCACCGATTCTTTCAAGAATCTCAAATGGTCCAACATAACGACGACTGAGCTTTCCATTCTTACCAAAACGTACAACACCTTTCCAAGGTGCTACTTTTAGCAAAACATGGTCGCCAACGGCGAACTCTAAAGGCTTTTGACGATTATCAGCATAACTCTTTTGTCGATCTCTGGCAGCCTTGATACGATCTTTGATCTTAAAAATCTTGTCAGTCGTTTCTTGTAAAATCTCAGGACCAGTAATCTGACGATCACCAATTTCAATCCAACAAAGTGGCGAACGACACTTTCTTCCATACAGGGCTTCAAACGGTGCGGCCTTAATAGTGGTATGATAACTATTATTATACGAGAACTCAGCTAAAGGGAGATGAGAATCCCAACTTCCACCAAAATCAATAACACATGCTCTCAGCATGTCTTCCAAAGTTTGAATTGTTCTTTCAGTCTGACCATCTGTTTGAGGATGATAGGCAGTACTCATATCGAGGCGAGTACCGAGAGATTTTTGCAATGATGGCCAAAAGCGAGATGTAAAGCGACTATCGCGATCATAGATGATCGCGACTGGCACACCATGTCGAGATACAACTTCCTTTAAATAAATTCTTGTTAACTTTTCCATTTGATCAGTTTCTTTAATAGGAATGAAGTGAGCTGATTTGGTCAATCGATCAACAATTACCCAAATTGTTTCATGACCATTAGATGTTCGAGGCAATTTAGTTATAAAATCCATAGAGATTTCTTCCCATTTCCATTAAGGGATCTATGGCTGTTGTAGAAGACCGGAAGGCTTCTGATTCTCTGCTTTCACTCTAGCACAAGTTAAACATTTGCTGACATAAACTGCGATTTCTTTCTTCATATTTGGCCACCAATAAAACTCTTTGACATCTTTATACATCTTGTCGGCACCAGGATGAAAAGAATATTTGGATCGGTGAGCTTCATTCAAGATGATGTTGCGAACACTTCCAAGATTAGGAACCCATAAACGATTCATGAAATAAAGAGTTCCATCCACCTTTGCTTCTAACTGCTTCTCCATACCACGCAAAGTTTCACTTTTGATGTTCTCTACCTTCAAGGCTTCAGTTTGGAATTCTTGAACTTGGGAAGATAGATTAGAACGAACAGAGATCGGAAGGGCTCGAACACGACGAGGTTTAGGTTGCTCTTTCCGACTTAAGGCATCAGCTACCACATTAGCCTTACCAGGATGATACTTAATCTCACATTCATAGTCGTTCATCAACTCTATCCACCTACGCTGTCTCATGTTGAGGTCTTTCTGATTGAAGATATGTTGTAAACTCTTGTGATCGGTGAATATTGTGCACTTGGTACCATAGAGGTAATGTCTCCAAATCTTCAATGCGAATATAACTGCACCCAACTCAAGATCATGAGTTGTATAATTCTTCTCGTGGTTCTTCAGTTGTCGAGAGGCATAGGCGATCACTTTGTCATGTTGCATCAATACACAACCTAGTCCTTGGTGCGAAGCATCACAATACACCACGAAATCATCGGTTCCTTCAGGGAGAGATAGAATAGGAGCAGAACATAATTTAGATTTTAGAGATTGGAAGGCTGATTCTTTCTTTTCACACCAGACAAATTTCTCATCCTTATGTGTTAACACCGTTAAATCCTTTGCAATCTTCGAGAAATTTTCTATGAACCTTCTATAATAACCAGCAAGACCAAGGAATTGTCTTACTTCAGTTGGGGTCTTTGGAGCTTCCCAATTCTTTATAGCTTCTATCTTTGCAGGATCCACGTGAATACCTTCTTCGTTGATAATATGACCCAGAAATTGAACTTCACGCAACCAAAATTCACACTTGGACAACTTGGCGTACAACTTCTCTTTCTCCAACAACTCAAGAATGATTCTTAAGTGCTCTTCATGCTCTTCTCTCGAATGCGAATAGATAAGGATATCATCTATGAAGACGATAACGAATTTGTCGAGATATTGCTTGCACACTCTATTCATGAGATCCTATAAACACAGCAGGTGCATTGGTCAAACCAAGTGGCATTACCAAAAATTCATAATGACCATAGAGAGTTCTAAAAGCAGTTTTGGGCACATCTTCATCACGAACTTTTAACTGATGGTAACCAGAACGAAGATCGATTTTGGAATAGAAACTCGATCCTTGGAGTTGATCGAATAGATCATCAATACGAGGAAGAGGATATGATTCTTAATTGTTACTTTGTTCAATTCACGATAGTCAATGCACATTCTCATTGAACCATCTTTCTTTTTAACGAAGAGGACCGGAGCTCCCCAGGGCGAGAAACTCGGTCGAATGAAACCAAGATCAAGAAGTTCTTGTAATTGTGATGAAAGTTCTTGCATTTCAGACGGTGCAATAGGTGCGGCTCCTGGAATCAGATCAATACGAAATTCGACTTGTCTCTGAGGCGGCAGTCCAGGCAATTCACTAGGAAATACACCAGGACATTCACGAACAATATGAATGTCCTCAATCTTACGATCTTTGGACTTTGTGTCAATGACATGAGAAAGAAAGGCTTGGCATCCTTTACGAGGGTATTTTTGAGCTTTTATAGAAGTTATGATTTTTATGTTTTTGTTTCTTTGTTCACCTTGAATTATTAAAGTTTCTGTTTTGGATAAGGGAATTCGGATTTGTTTGGTGTAACATATTATTTCAGCACGGTTTTTAGACAACCAATCCATCCCTATGCCAATATCAAAACTACCTAACTCTACAGGCACAAGGTCTATATTAAAAATGTGATCATCTAGGTCAAGCTTTCAACCTTTAAAAACATCACTAGACCTAACAACTTTGCCATTTGCTAACTCGATTTCATAATTCACTTTCAAACGATCAGGATTTAGATTTAAGAAACTTTTAAAGTCGGTCGATACGAAACTCAAGTCGGCTCCCGAGTCAAATAAAATAGAAGCAAAATGATTGTTGACGATAAACGTACCAGTGACGGTATCAGGATTTTCACGAGCTTCCTGAGTATTCATAACAAATGCACGACCACAACCATTTTGACGATCATTGTTGTTGGCTTTGCGATTGTTGTTACGATTGCCATTGTTGTTATTGTTGTCGCCATTCTAGTTGTTGTTGTTCTGAAGTTTAGGACAACGATTACGATAATGGTTAGGATCACCACACTCGTAGCAAACAGGATTTTTAGGAGGATTGTTAGACGAACACTTTCTGAAATTATGACCCCAGCGGTCACACTTGAAACACTTCTCACACTGACCACCATGATGCCAGTTACATCTGCTACACAGAGGCTTGCTTCCAGCATAGGACTTAGATTTTGAATTTGTTTGATTGTTGTTCTGAGTAGAGGCTGCATAATTCTTAGTCTTTTGATATTTGTTCCCTTTTTGATCACACTTGTTGTCGTAGGAACGCTTTCCATTTTCATTGCTCACATTATCAGTAGATTTGCTAGACACCACTAGCTTGTCTTTGAACGATCCACTTCTCATTGCATCATCAGTCAACCTTGTTACACGATTCACAGCATCTTCGAATGTTGTCGGTTCAGATGCAATAACATGAGTAGGAATAAGATCATGAAGACCTTGAAGATACTTTTCAATACGCTTGAATTCAGGAAAAACCATATGAGGAACGAGACGAGCGAGTTCTTGAAACTTAGTTGTGTAGGTAACAATATCAGATCCAACCATGGACAGGTTCCATAGTTCCACTTCAACTTTTTGTAGCTCTCTCCTTGGACATAACTTCTGAGTTAACTGATCCTTGAACGTATCCCAAGTCATAGCATCAACAGTTGCACGACCTAAGACTTGCACTTGAGAATTCCACCAGGACAACGCTTCCTTGGACAACGTACTAGCAGCAAACTTCGTCATATTCTCAGGGGCACATTGAATGACACTGAAAATGGATTCCACCTTCTCAATCCAGTGGATGATAGCAATAGCACCTTCAGATCCAGAGTAGGTCGGAGGATGACAGGACGTAAAGGTCTTATAGGATTGACCTTGACGATTGGGATCTGAAGTTTAAACAAATAAGGAAAGAAAATGAACGATGGGTTAAAATAAAATGGAAATAAATGAATCTTCTTTCATGGAGTCGAATAATATACCGTTGTTTCCCACATTAGATGCACCAGCGGCATTTCCTCTTGCAGCGTTCATTTGAGCCATTGCTTCAGCGATTCGGCGTTCCACCATTTGTTCAACAGTCTCAGCGTTTCCTCCTCGAGCCATTGATGAGTTGCTGATACAAATAATATGATAAGAAATTTAAGAAGTGAATAATGTAGGAGGACTATAAGGAAAATATATACTTATAATAAGGATCAAAGAATAGATATACAATTGGCGTAATAGTAGTAGTAGACGTAGATATAACTAGTCGTAATTATAGTAGTAGTAGTACAGACGTATAGAAAATACAATTTATAAGAACAATAGAAATTACTAAAATATCACTTTATTAAACACATTCCTAATACATAATAGTTTTAAAACTTGGGCATATATGCCAATACTAAAGAACAAAAATACTAAAATAGCTAACATAAAATCTAATAATAGTAAATAGAAAAACAAATATAGACGATACGTAGATGACTAATCATCCTCTTCTGGCTCAGAGTCTTCCATAGGCTCTGACTCTTCTTCTGGTTCTTGTAACACCCCGAAATTTTTATTAATTAAATAATGCTTTTAATAAATTTAAATTGAGTATTAATTTTTATATTGTAATAAATGTGAGACTGGACCCGAACTAGTTTTTATTTATTGAGTTCGGCCCAAATCCAATTTATACATTTGGTGATAGCATTTGTATTGGTCCAATCCCATTGAGATTAAAGAGGGCCCATGTGTGATGATTCTCATGGTTAGGCCTATAGACGTGAATGTGTAGACTGACTAGCATAGCTATAGAAATTAACCTAGCCGTAAATTCTCTTGCCTCAATTCCTTTTTGTTGTCTGGTGTCCCTTTCTCCAAGAAAACAACCTTAATATATGCTTTCCTTCCCCCATCGTGAAAACCTCGATGACAACCACCATACCACCCCTTTCTTGTTTCCATTTCGTGTTTGGATTCTGCCAGCGGGTGTACCGCCTTACCGTTTCTGTTTTCCGACCAACCACTGAAAACACCACCGTAATTTGGTTACTGCTTCTGCACCGCCACCATCTCACTCTTGTTTGGCCGCCGGTGAATACCGCAGTTTGTTCTCGAGCACCACCCTCCGCCGTGTGTTGAACACAAACGCCATCGTTTTCCGGCGAAGCTCCGTGGTTGCTCACTGAACTCGGCAAGGTTGTAGTTTATTCCGGTATGAAGACGTAGTTTCCTTTTCATGGTTCTTGCTTCTTATTCTTTTTATCTCGATTATTAACTTCTGTATTCTTGATTCCGATTAGTTTTCCGGGAAGTGGGTTTTGGTGTCTTTCCGTTTCGGCAGCGGTTGGTTTCCAAGTTGAGCCGCTAGTTCCATTTGTGGATTTGGGTTAAGGATAACGAGGTCAAGCCAGATTTTCATCGTAAGATACCTTTTCCGATTTGTATTCCCCTATTTAGCATGTTTTACAGTTTCCTTTCTCTATCCGTTTTGCCTAAACTTGAATATTAATAAATGGATATTTTCTTTTAGTTTTCGTATTAAGCTTTCTGACATTTGGGTTTCCTTGTTGTCTAGCTTAATATGGGAATCATTTCTTCTTTAAACCATTAAATTAATATAGCTATGTGATCAGCTGAGTTATCTTGTCTAGTAGAAAGGTCATTTTTATTTTAATATTAAATTAAGGAAAATGGGTGTTATAATTAAATAAAAGGAAATATTGTATTGTTATTTTAATCCAAAAAGAAGATGTTTTATTGATGATTTTATCAAAAGGAAATGTTTTATTATTAATTAATCAAGGAAAACATTTTGAACTCGCATGAACAATTAAGTCGAAAATTGTTAGTTTCCCAATCGGGAAACTTTATATTTATAATCGGAACATTGAGTTTGGTCTAATCTGGGTTAACCTTCGTGCCTTAGGATTGTTTAGACGTTAGTTGGGCAGTTGTGCGTAGTGGCGGGGGATCTTCGGAGCATACATTATCGAGGTGAGTATTCTCACCGTGTATTCAGTTTTAACGTTATACATGCATGACTTACGTGCTATATTACTTGCACCTTAATTGTTATCTGAGCTTGATCTGTTATCTGAGTTTGATCTGTTATCTGAGTATCTGAGCAGCTGTTTACTTATTCACGATCTGAGACATTGTGCCTGGGTAACTGAGCTCGACACAGAGTCATTCTGTGCTATTACTTGCTAGGGCAATATGAGATAATTATGTTAAAGAGATAATAAAACATAATAACACACATCTGAGTTTTGGGATCACCTCCCGTCTGAGTTTTTGGGATTATTCCCGTCTGAGTTTATATCTGACTTGACACCGAAGAGCACTGGTGTCAGACGTTTTGACTTGGCACCGAAGAGTACTGGTGCCAGGCCGTTTTGACTCAACACCGAAGAGTACAGGTGTTGAGGTGGTGTGAGGCGGGTCGAGGTTGATCTCTCGGCCCAAGTCACACTAGCGCGCTATATAAATTAAAATCTGAGTAATAAAATCCGAGAAATAAATCTGAGTAATTAATCGAGTAGATTCTGAGTAGGAGTACACCGATGTGCCCTCATGTGTTGTATGTTATGATTGTTTGCATTTTGAGAATTATTCACTCAGCTTCCCCAGCTGACCCAAACTTTCCCCCACATTGTTTCAGGTACCAGCAAAGGAAAGGAGAAGGTGGACGGTTGACTGCTGTATCTTTTTATTACTGATGTGGACATCATTTAATATTTTAAAACACTTTACTTTATCTTAACTATTTCCGCAATAAATACGTTTTAAATGTTAAATATTAATATCCGAGGTTTATTTATGGGACCTTTTGATTAAAATTTTATTTTCAAAAATTTTAAAAATCTTGTAAATTTTTGGGTGTTACAAGTTGGTATCAGAGCTTTGACTTGAGGGATTTGGATTCACAAGGAGTGAATACAAACTCAAGTTTTAGTTTCGAGTTTTTAAAACGAGAACTGAGTAAAATATTTTCTGAGTAAAATTTCCAAATCAAATATACAGCATGTCACGTCGACCTCTCGCTTCCTACTGCCGGTAATTTTTAAGAGTATTTAATTATTTGAGATTTCTGATATTTTTCAGAGTATAGTTCCAAGTATAATTCTGAAAATTTTGAGATTTTATAAATAGTATGATACAAGATAGAATTTATAAAAGAGTTTTGGCGATAATATTCTGTGTGTATTTTGCGTCGTGTACACTAAGAGTTACAATTATATATTTATGTTACCCATGTGAAATTTTATAATTCTGAGAATAACCCTGAGTGTATTTCGCGACGTGGATCGCTTTTCCGAGTATATTTTTGTGTAGTTTTAGAGTGCATCTACGATAAAAACGCTGAAAGTTATATGCACATAAAATTTTATAATCTGTGAGATTTTATAATTTTAAGAAATTTTAACTAAAAGAGGTAATAAATGGATACGAATTTATGATATAATAATTTATTTAATGAGAACATGTTTTGAGTAAATGAGAAATGAGGAGTAATAAAATTTTCATATTAGGAAAATAGTAAAATATTTCGTTTTGGGAAAACACTTAATAGAAAGAGTTATTGAAACGAGTAAAAAAGTGAAACAAATAAATGAAAGATATTTTTATTATCAAATGATAAAAAAAAAATTATTATATATATATATATATATATATATATATATATATATATATATATATATATATATATATATATATATATATATATATATATATTTTATGATGGTTTATCAAGTGGAGTAAGAAAAAAAAATTATATCAAAAACTTATTTTTATTATTTTATTTTATTTATTTTTGTTAAATTTTTATTCAAAAATTGATAATTATTTTAAAATTATTTACATTTGAGCTAGACGAGAAATCTTAATGGCTTTTATTATTATTTGTTATTTCAAAGTTGTTTTAGTTTTTAAATTTTAAAACTTCAGTTGGATTAAAAATGTTTTTAAATGTTGGATTATCAGTTGGAATTTATTTAGTGAACCTTTTCAGTTATTTATCAAATTATAAATTTTTGAGAATTTTCGGGTGTTATAAAGATTTTTAGACAATTAAAAAGGAAAATGCTTTTATAAAGAGATGAGACACGATCTATTGAGAAAAATTTTATGCTGGGAAAATAATAAACTGAGATTTATTAAATTGAGATCAAATAAGAAAATCTTTAAAGTACGTGATTTAAAATGTTGAGTATGAAAATCCTTCATTTTTTTTAAAGGTGACTAATGAGTTCACTGAAGAATTAGTAAATTAACACATAGATGTTAAATAAACTATAAGTTTGTTATACTAATTAATCGAGAATTGTCGAGTAGAATTAAATAGAAATTATTCAAATTTATCTTAAAGGGTATTTATTAAAAGTGAACTAAAGGGAGACTATCATCATTAATTCGGTGATGATTTATTTAAAATGAATTAAAGGTGCTTATCAGCTATATAATGTTCTGAGTTACAGATTTGAAAACATAATAAAATATTTTGGCTGAGTGCCTTTTGCTGAGTGCATTTCTGAGTAATGTTTATAAGATTCTGAGTACACTCAACTGACTGCGAATTTGAATTTATTTGATATGAAAAATAATTTTTTTTCTTTCTTCTGAGTGTGATTTGTTGGTGGAATTTTTATGTGGGAAGTTGTGAACTTTGGGATTGACTCGTGACCAAACAAAAGTATGTGTCGAAAGTAATAGAGGGCCCCTATTACTCTCCACACAGGACTTTTGGTTGGTTAGGGGAAGATTTTGAGGGGAACAATGGACCAATGCTTGTTATTGTGAATTTAGTATATGTATCCTAATTGTTTGTATAACTACATGCTTGCTTGTTTTATTTTGGTAGTGAATATCATATCCAAACTCGAGGACGAGTTTTCTCCAAGTGGGGTTGAGTTGGGAAATTGGCAAGAAATAATTATCATTAACTATTATTTATAAATATTATGAGTATGATGCTTGTGCATGAAGATTTTATTTACTGAAATACGTATACCTAATTAGAGAGCTTATAAGAGTAATTATCGAATTTAGTAACTGAGAATCATTAAATTCATTTTACGATATAATTGTGAGTTTATAAGAAATTGATGAATCGGGGTTCATGGAGAATAAATAAATCAAGTTAATTGGGTTGAGTGCAATGGTGCAAAAGAAAAGTAATAAATACTATAATTCTATACAAAAGAGGATAGATATACTTATATTTGTGTGGCTATAATGAGATAATGAGCTTATGAGATAATGGGAAATTATCAAAATTTAATTAACGAGAACTTATTAATGAGTTGGATATGAGAAAACTGTTACAATAAAATTTTGAGGAAATGAGTTAAAATGAGGTCGTTAAATTGAAGAGATAATGAATTATTAAAACAAATGAGAAAATTTTATTTTTACTGACTGTTGAGTAAATTTTTGAGCTTAAAAGAAATTTATAAATCGAGTTAAATGAGCAAGTTACTAAATTGAGTTCAAAGAGAAAAGTTTTAAATTTACGGGGAGTTTTATCTAAAAGTTTTGAAGTGTTATAAAATTTTTATCATGAGAAAACTTTATTTTTGAGTAATATGTTTTATTTAGAGTTATCAAATAATATATCTTATTATTAAATATTTAAAAATTTTGAGGTGTTATAAAATCTTTATGAGAAATTTTTATCTGTGAGTATATAGTTTGTCAAATAATATATTTATTATTAAATAATTGAATAAAAGGTAATTGATTATTAAGTAAATGAGAGTTAACGCATTAATTCACAAGTTGAGTAATGAAAAATCATTAAGATAAACGTACAATGTTTAATTATTTATATATATATAAAAAGTGGGTAATCAGAGTTAATGAGTAAATGTGTGGTCGAAGTAATCTAGAGAAAATTTAGAAATTTTGTTAATGAGAAGTCATTATCGAGATTTGAAATAATATGTATGGAAATTTTAATCAAGTGTAATTAGAGTATATGCAAACTGAGAAATTTGGGGAAATATATTTAATATTAAAATAACTTGTTCTGACTATTGGTTCATATATCTTAATTATTAATCGGAGGTGACCAAATATATATAAACGAGTAGATGGGAGATGAATGAGATGTGTATAATTATGCCTTTACAAAATTATATATGAGATTTATGTGGGGCAGGTAACGTTGTTGCTAATAAATATTACTACCTTCTGAGTTACAAATCCGTGCTTATTTCTGAGTTAAAATTTCTGGGTTATACTTCTGAGATATATTCCGAGTTAGACTTCTGAGTTACAATTCTAAGTGACATTTCTGAGTGAATTGCATGAGTACTACTTAGTGATTTTGAATTTTGTGTGCATTATCTGTGACTCCTGTGTGATATGGACACTTTTGTGAACATGGTGCCTGCTTTGTGTTATTTGGTAGTGGGGCTACCCACTCATTTGTTATCATGTGCCTTAAGCAAACTAATGTCCAATAGATTAAGGGACCTTTCTGAGCCATTATTGATAGAGATGGGCTATAATAAAATTTTATTTGTTGATAAAGTGTGTAATGTTGTTAAATAGAACTGTGCGAGAAGAATTTGTCCCATAAAACTTGTTGTTATCGCCATGAGGGAGATGAGTGTGATTTTGAAAATGGTTTGGATGACCTGGTACTACGCTGAGATCATCTGGCATCATCAACAAATCTGTAGCAAATTTCCAAGTGGAGTTGAATCGGAGACTCAACGTGACGTTAATCGCTAGGTGCAGTGACCATGTCCGGCTGTGAGGGCAAGAGGACATCTTCAACATGGTGTTGCGGGTTATTTTGTGTATATTATCGTCACCCTTCTCGATGTGAAACCGAGGTCCTTAAAGAGCGTCACAAATTTTGTCCTTATTGTCTTGCGCCGCCAGATATGGAGGAGTTGTGTGATCAATTGTAATGGTCGGAGTGCATTCGACCGCGTAAGTTCACCCTCAGGAGTTTCATTTTATTCTTAATTTTTTTTCTCTTCTCTTGTGTTTCCCGATTGAAGAAGTGTATCATTGACGAGACTGAGTCCGAGATGCACAACCATTCTCCTGAGCTGTTTTCGAGTGACGACTTCGGGGACGAAGTCTGATTCAATGGGAGTTGAGTTGTAACACCCCGAAATTTTTATTAATTAAATAATGCTTTTAATAAATTTAAATTGAGTATTAATTTTTATATTGTAATAAATGTGAGACTGGACCCGAACTAGTTTTTATTTATTGAGTTCGGCCCAAATCCAATTTATACATTTGGTGATAGCATTTGTATTGGTCCAATCCCATTGAGATTAAAGAGGGCCCATGTGTGATGATTCTCATGGTTAGGCCTATAGACGTGAATGTGTAGACTGACTAGCATAGCTATAGAAATTAACCTAGCCGCAAATTCTCTTGCCTCAATTCCTTTTTGTTGTCTGGTGTCCCTTTCTCCAAGAAAACAACCTTAATATATGCTTTCCTTCCCCCATCGTGAAAACCTCGATGACAACCACCATACCACCCCCTTTCTTGTTTCCATTTCGTGTTTGGATTCTGCCAGCGGGTGTACCGCCTTACCGTTTCTGTTTTCCGACCAACCACTGAAAACACCACCGTAATTTGGTTACTGCTTCTGCACCGCCACCATCTCACTCTTGTTTGGCCGCCGGTGAATACCGCAGTTTGTTCTCGAGCACCACCCTCCGCCGTGTGTTGAACACAAACGCCATCGATTTCCGGCGAAGCTCCGTGGTTGCTCACTGAACTCGGCAAGGTTGTAGTTTATTCCGGTATGAAGACGTAGTTTCCTTTTCATGTTTCTTGCTTCTTATTCTTTTTATCTCGGTTATTAACTTCTGTGTTCTTGATTCCGATTAGTTTTCCGGGAAGTGGCTTTTGGTGTCTTTCCGTTTCGGCAGCGGTTGGTTTCCAAGTTGAGCCGCTAGTTCCGTTTGTGGATTTGGGTTAAGGATAACGAGGTCAAGCCAGATTTTCATCGTAAGATACCTTTTCCGATTTGTATTCCCCTATTTAGCATGTTTTACAGTTTCCTTTCTCTATCCGTTTTGCCTAAACTTGAATATTAATAAATGGATATTTTCTTTTAGTTTTCGTATTAAGCTTTCTGACATTTGGGTTTCCTTGTTGTCTAGCTTAATATGGGAATCATTTCTTCTTTAAACCATTAAATTAATATAGCTATGTGATCAGCTGAGTTATCTTGTCTAGTAGAAAGGTCATTTTTATTTTAATATTAAATTAAGGTAAATGGGTGTTATAATTAAATAAAAGGAAATATTGTATTGTTATTTTAATCCAAAAAGAAGATGTTTTATTGATGATTTTATCAAAAGGAAATGTTTTATTATTAATTAATCAAGGAAAACATTTTGAACTCGCATGAACAATTAAGTCGAAAATTGTTAGTTTCCCAATCGGGAAACTTTATATTTATAATCGGAACATTGAGTTTGGTCTAATCTGGGTTAACCTTCGTGCCTTAGGATTGTTTAGACGTTAGTTGGGCAGTTGTGCGTAGTGGCGGGGGATCTTCGGAGCATACATTATCGAGGTGAGTATTCTCACCGTGTATTCAGTTTTAACGTTATACATGCATGACTTACGTGCTATATTACTTGCACCTTAATTGTTATCTGAGCTTGATCTGTTATCTGAGTTTGATCTGTTATCTGAGTATCTGAGCAGCTGTTTACTTATTCACGATCTGAGACATTGTGCCTGGGTAACTGAGCTCGACACAGAGTCATTCTGTGCTATTACTTGCTAGGGCAATATGAGATAATTATGTTAAAGAGATAATAAAACATAATAACACACATCTGAGTTTTGGGATCACCTCCCGTCTGAGTTTTTGGGATTATTCCCGTCTGAGTTTATATCTGACTTGACACCGAAGAGCACTGGTGTCAGACGTTTTGACTTGGCACCGAAGAGTACTGGTGCCAGGCCGTTTTGACTCAACACCGAAGAGTACAGGTGTTGAGGTGGTGTGAGGCGGGTCGAGGTTGATCTCTCGGCCCAAGTCACACTAGCGCGCTATATAAATTAAAATCTGAGTAATAAAATCCGAGAAATAAATCTGAGTAATTAATCGAGTAGATTCTGAGTAGGAGTACACCGATGTGCCCTCATGTGTTGTATGTTATGATTGTTTGCATTTTGAGAATTATTCACTCAGCTTCCCCAGCTGACCCAAACTTTCCCCCACATTGTTTCAGGTACCAGCAAAGGAAAGGAGAAGGTGGACGGTTGACTGCTGTATCTTTTTATTACTGATGTGGACATCATTTAATATTTTAAAACACTTTACTTTATCTTAACTATTTCCGCAATAAATACGTTTTAAATGTTAAATATTAATATCCGAGGTTTATTTATGGGACCTTTTGATTAAAATTTTATTTTCAAAAATTTTAAAAATCTTGTAAATTTTTGGGTGTTACAGTTCTTCCTCTGGTTCTGATTCTTCTTCGAGCTCAGAGTCTTCTTCAGGCTCTGATTCTGATATCACTTCTAGCTCTGGTTCTCGACGTCGTGGAGTTCTTGGAGCAATATCATGCTTGGGTTTAGCAGGCGAACATAGATAAATAAGACCGCCCTCACGCTTACGATAGACAATAGGACGCTGACCACGAGCTGGAGTAGGAGGACCATTAGGAATAATGGGAAAGGGACGTCTTCTTGGGCGACGAGGCCATGGGACAACAGAAGGTTGTACCACTGCTGGCACTGGAGCAACAGGCACTGGGACTACTGGGACAGCAGCACCACGATCACTATCGGAATCAGACGAAATATCGAGGACACTAGCAGGCGACATTCTACTAAACACGACGCATAAAAATTTATTAGATTAGGAAATTTTAAGGCTCGCTGACGAATACTAACTATAACACTAAGGCAAAACTAACTAAGGCAAATGTTCTAAACTAAGAACAATGGAACTTCAGGATATGAGACTGAGCATGCCATGATTATTTTGATTTTTATAAAAGTGTTTGTTTTTCCCAAAAATCTTTTGTAGTTATAGACTAGGCTTGCTAATTCACTGTAACTTAAGCTCTGATACCACTCTGTCACACCCCGCCAAAAAATTAGTTTTACTTCATTTAAAATGTATTGCGGAAGAACGAAGGTGTAACGTTCATGACAACATAGCAAAAATTAAGTAAACAAACAACCACGGAATGACGAAAAATAAATGGTTTGTTTCACTTTCCAAAAGTAGAAAGTTTCCAAAAATAGTAAGTTTCCTAAAATAGAAATTGTTTGAAATGAAATGATTGTTCGTAAACTTAATGTTTTAATCATGGCTCACGACAATCCCAATGCTCATATCCTCCAAACTCCACTGCACCTAATTACCTGGAAAAACATATATAGTAAAAGGGTCAACAATAATGTTGAGTGAATCCACAGGGTTAAAGTAAAGTGTAAGGTAAAGTAAATGTTTTTGCTACTCAAAATGTTTATTATGAAAATGGTTTATGACTGAAAATGTATAAGGTTCAACACTCATATGATATGAGAAGTAAATATGAAAAGTGAAGTGTAATTGTAGAATATCTACAATTACTAGTTTTGTTTATGAAAATGTGTTGAACAAGTTGTTATGTTTGACATCGCATGAACTGTTATCCCCAACAGGTAGCTAGTCTATTGAGTTAATATACCAACCCCTAAGTCCACAATCAACACTTCAACTCCAGTATGTTATGTTATTTTATGGATATACACTCCCGGAAATGTCTTGGATAAACCAAGTAATGATCAAACGTTGTTGGGAGGATGAGTGTCAGCCAATAGTACTATCTGCATATCCATGGTCTAGATCCACTAGCTAATGATTGCTGGTAACCTTAGTCCGGTATAATAATTGTTTGTCATGCCAATGCGATAATGAAAATGTATAGATGTTGTTGTACAGTCATAGCTTATGTTTTCCACCCCAAAGTTTATAAAAACAGTAAAAGAGAAAAGGGGTCTGTGGACTCACCTGGCAAAGCTTAGCGACAAATACTTAAGACAGAGGAATCCTTTGGAGACTCCTAGCTTCCTAAATGATTTAACTAATGATTAGACTAAGCTAACACAGGCGATTCTATATACGATATAAGTTAAGCATTATGTATTTCATGTTATGTTTTATGTTTTGTGACATCGAATGAATTTGGGTTATTGGTCCTTAATAGTTCGAAATGAAATGAAATGGACTTCGAAATGAAATGAAATGAAATGGGCTTGGGTTAGGCTTATTGGGCCTAGATTAGGCCTATTGGGCCTAATGGGCCTAATGGCTTAATGGGCCATTGGGTTGGACCACTTGGGCCTCTTATTGGGCTTAGGTCCACTTAGATTGGGCCATGGATTGGGCTTGGCCCAATTGGGTTCGGTTTGGTTAGGTATGGGCCAAAGGTTTGGGCTTTGGTCCAAATGGGCTTGGATACTAATGGGCCAACTAAGGTTTGGGCCCGATGGACTAAAGTAGATCGATATGGGCCAAGTACGGGCCTTGGCCCGATTGGGTATTCGGGTTTGGGTACACGGTTTGGGTCAAGATCCGGCCTTGACCCGGTTTGACTTGTTAGTCAACATTAGTCAAAATTAGTCAACAAAAGTCAACACTTGGGTTCTAGATTTCGGCTAGGGTTTAGGGTATACTATAATTCGGTCAACCAAAGTCAACTATGGTCAATCTAGCTATCAAATGGTCAAATAGTCAATCATGGAAGTCGATTAGGGTTAGGGTTCGGCTATGGTTTGACCTAGGGTTGGCCGAATGGCCAAAACCCTACGGGTTCTAGCTAGATCGAGTCTAGATCGGCTTGATCAAGGTTTGGGTGTATAGATCGGGTATAGTTCGAGTCTAGGGTTCTAGATCTAAGGTGTTTCGGTCATTCTAGGGTAGATCTAGGGTTCTCGGAAACGAATCAAGGCAAGGAATACAACAATCAATGATTCCCTATCAAGGGACAATGCATGCTACGGTTTATGGGTGTTTAGGGTTTATACCGAGACCAAATGGCCTTGGCCATGGTCTCGGGTTCAAGCTACAAACCGAAACAATCAAAGAAGGAACAAGCAAGAAGGTTTTTGTATCATACCTTGGGATCTAGTCGAACAAGATCAAGAAACCGAGAAGAGGAAGTGTGCGGATTGCTTGATGATCGACGAACAAGGGGGGTTTCGGTTTTGGGGTTTGGCCGAATACACAAGGAGCAAAATAGGGTTTAATGGTTGGTTTAAGCAACGTATTTATAGGATAAGCATCTAGGGTTTAGAGTAGAGTTTGAGTGATACAAGGATTCATTCAAATTGTGGATGGATAGGATCAAACAAAATTCAACCTCACCCCTAAGAGGGTTCGGCCGAATGGAGTAGGCAACAAGCAAGGTAAGGCCGGCCACATGGTGGTCGGTCAAAAGATCAAGGTGTCGGCTTAGACGGTTTATTCAATTCGATTCACGTTTGATTTAATTTGTTACGTTTATTGTTTAACCGAGAAAGTTATTGTTTTAGAAATGATTTTAGCTCAAAGTGTGTCACCATAAGTAAATAAAATGTTGTGTTGACCAAAATAGTCAAACACTAATGTATGGTGTAAAATATGTATGTTTGTTGTGTGTAAGGAATGTCAAAAATAGAAATGTCTAAAAATAGAAACTTTGTATATGAGGAAAGTTCTAGAAATGAAATGAAGTTACATACCAGAAATATCGAGTTGTCACACATAATGACCAGAAAACGAACACGCATACAGTTTACAATTCGAATTAAGGAGGAAACGGAAGAAAATGGGGAAAACAATCATTACCTACGAAACCCTTACGCAATTTGATCTCCATCTCTCGCTCTCGATTGCCTGATGCGCTCATTTTTATCCTTAGTGTCGAGTGCAGTAGACGAATAGGGGATTAGGGTCGGCAATGTGATGTTATGAGTGATATGTACAAGTCCCTTAAGGGAATTAACGACCCATGGCCTAAGCCCACCAAGTCACCTTCTCGGGCCGGACTTCCCACTTGGTTCACGAATCCACACAGATTTACTAGATGGACTTCTATTTCCGAGAATTAAATTGGTCCTAGATACTGCCTGCTAAAAAAACAATTTGGCTCGGCCCGGGCCCTTGGCCGGCCTCGCCACTAGCTCGAACTCGGAACATACACAACTTAATTCAAGGCTCGGGATTTCACACGTCTAGTTATTTTTAATTAATCCTCAATATTAATTAACCACAAATTGAATAACTCTCTAGTTATTTAACTGAATCGTCACGAATAAATAATACTCTTAATTATTTTATAACTCAACCAACGTACATTTAATTGGTCAAACAGATTTTCTCAGCATAAATACGAAGTCAAAACATCACGCATTTAATATAACATGATAGAAATACGATCCACACATGATTTAAATCTCTATATATATAAAATGAGTTTCATAGTTGATGTAGTATTTAATACCATAGCATTTAATTTCATATTCGAGTTTATTTTGATATTTTAATTCCATGTCTGAGTTCGTTTCGTATTAAATGCACTTTAAACCTCAAACGTTTTAAAAATTTATATATGGAATGTTTTATATTAAATTTTGTATAAATTCAATTCAATCCAGCCAAAAAAACCTTTGTATTAAATTCAATCCAGCCAAAAAAATGTTATGAAACGATTCACACTCTTAAAAACATTATGAAATATGTAATTAGTTACCTTAATTGCTGCTTGGATACCAAAAACCTTGAGTTTAATCTTGAAACGGTTATAGAAATTCCACATGAAAACATGCCACCTTTATATTCAAAACTCCAGCCTTAACTCCTCATATTCAAAACTTTTAAAGTTTAAAACGTTTAGGATTCATGCGATGTACCAATTATTACCCCTACAAAATTTTGCCACCTTTTCACATACGAGTAGTGTTTGGGCAGATACACTTCCTTTCACATACTATAAAGATATGCTAATGGTTGACATTTTAAAGAGGGTGGTATCATTGGTGCAACAACCCATATTCTATATGATAAAAGTATCAAGGTGAAACTGATAATGCTTGGTGGAAGTCTTCGGGTAGTAGGTTGGTGAACTTTTGATGTTTTCCTCACAATTAGCATAATGCGGTTCTTCAGCTTATCATGCGAGGCTCATGAAGAATCATAGAATGTGATAAAGTGGATTTTTTCTTTGATTACATGATAAGTATTAGATATCATGAAGAATCAGAGAATGTGATGAAATGAATTTTTTCTTTCATTACATAATAAGTATTAGATATATACATGAAGAATTCAAAATACAATGAACATAATAAAAGACTTAATGACATACAGAAATCAATATAGAAGATTTTCTGGCATTTCTTCAATTACGTAAATATTACCATTTGTCTCACGCATTAAATCTTTAATTGTTTCTTGCACTTGATAATTTTCAGGCGAGATGAACTCAAGTACCACATTCCGGCACCCAAGTATCCGGATCTCCTGACAACCGTACAACACATTCTTGGACCCGTATACCCAGATCCCCTAACATGTGGTGGGTTTTGAAATGCTAATTGTAAGGATTATAACATTATCTTGAAAAATTATCCATGTTGGTTCACTGTTTTCATGTTAGTTAGTTAGTTTCTTTCTTTGAGCTAATAATGAAATTTTATTTTTTTGGATGAATGACGGCTAATTTGACAAATTCACAACTAGATTAAGAATACAAATAACTCTTTGGTGGTATATTGATTAGGATCTTAATTGGAAAGGATGAAGAATCTGTGAAGAAAAAGTAGAAGGAAATCAAAGAAAGGTACTATTCCTCAATGTATTCAAATGCATAAAAACTTCTTTTATTGCAACAATATATATAGTTTTTGTTAAAATTTCAGGGAAATTGCATTGGTAAAATGAAAGATGAGAAAATAGTTGATCTTGGAGAGTGGGTAAATATAAGTTTCTTAAAAGATTTTGAAAACTCAATTCCATGACGGGTTCCTAATTGCAGATTTGAGACTTGAAAAAATTTATATGTAAGCTCAAAAAACACCGAGTGATGAGACAAAAGGGGAACAATTTTGCCAATTATTTTGGTATGTTTTGAATTAGATATATAAGTCAATGGGTGGTATTTTTATTTGGTATTGTTTGGGAATCCTCTTATTAGTTTGTATGTTATTAGATGGTAAGGTTTTATATTTTTATCAAACTTTTATATATTTGTTGGGTGTTTCCGGTAGGGGTAATGGTTTTGCCGAATCTTCTATCTATTGTCCCTAATGCCGCTAAAAAAAGAGGGTGATTTTGCACTAACAAAATGGATTAGTTTAAAAGCTTGCAGGTGAGTTTAATGTATACTACATATATTCGTTTGGAATTTGGTCCTTTCAAACTATTAGTGTTCTTGATTTGCTAAACCACTGATTATTAATAACATGTTTTGTATTATATTAATATAAGTACTTATGTTTTGTTAATTTACGTTTTTCTACTACACATTTTGCTTTGTTTAAACATTAGAGGTGATGACGTGCATCGCAGAGGCCATGTTGTCTCGTTAAATTAAAAGTAATATTTAATTGCCAGAAAATTCAGGGTGTTACATAATTGCATTATAATTGCAACGAAATTTGATTTACTTATCTTTGCATGGAATATTTAGGCATTTGACCCATATAAACCCCACTTGAGTTTGTTCATGTATCAATGTGGGATAATTTCACACTCATTTAATTTGTTTGATTTTTTGTTCTAAACACTTCCCTTTGATAGTCGAAATCTCATTCACCACAACTCCATTTTTCACATTCTTTATCTCGTTGCGTAGCTTTCATACAGTGGACGTAAAACTATCAACCATTACTTATATATAATAAATATACATACGATTACATGAGTCCAAAGTTTGTGAAATTCAATTTCAACATTATTTTTCCAACAAAAACAACGATATGCAATTCAACAATAAAGCCATTTTTAATAAATGGACTCCATTGTCATAATTTAATTATATTGTAGCCAAAAGAGTTAAATATGTCAATTATTCTATTTAATTTTTTGCTAATTATCAAGTAGGTGTTATAAATTCAAAAGAATTAACCATATTTTTTTCTTTATCATCAATTGAATAACTAATTATTTTTAAGCTCCATTTACCTTTGCCTACTACCAACCTCACTACCGCCCGACAACACCATCTTCTTCATCTCAATACTTACCCAGATGTTGATTTATTGATTTATTGATTTTAAAAAAACATCAAAGGGACATCTTCTCTTATTTAAATGGCGGAAAATGGAAAATGACCAAAATGCCCTCACGCGCTTTCTCATGAGGTAACTTAATGGATCAATTTAGATGGACTTGGATGGAAGGATATGAATCCAGAAAATCGAAGATCACAGGGACAAAAATCAATAAAAAAAAAAAAGTCTAGGAACCAAATCGTAGAAAATCAAAAACCACATGAACAATTCTTTAAAGGCGTTGTAAAAGTGTGGTTAATGCGATGCATCAATTCTTGTATATCTACCATTTCAGAAGTCCAAACATTGGATCCGTTTGAATTGGAACAAAATTGAGATCACTTAGTTGTAAAACACATAATTTAACGTTTTCCTCCAATTTGAAAAATATTTTATAACGACTTAATTCGTTCTCACAAAGGTCGATGCACCACTCACATGACACAAGTACCAAACATTTTGAGAGAAATCCAGAACCATGTGTAGCAATAAATTGGTCTCACACTCGGTTGATCCAAAATTTACACAACGTTGCACTTCTCATTCTCAAAGGTGGTGTGTACATGATATTTGCAGAAAAGAAAAGTAAGCTTTACCATAAGAGGGTGATTTTTACATTAGAATATTTTTTTCATTTTTTGAATTCATATAATGGTATAGTCAGTCATAAAAACTTGAATTGTGGTGCATGACCTAAAAGTTGTGGTAAAGAAATAAAGTTTCATTACAATATGGCAAGTTGTCAAACAATAAATCTTTTATCAAATTTGGTTTAATAAATGTGACATTTTTATTTAATGATGATTTTAATAATTATTATCTCTATCTCTATTATATTATAAAGGATTTACCCCTTTCATAATTAGCAGAGCTGAAAATTCAGTCAACACACTTGCTAAATATGGGTTTAATCCTTTTGGAAGGAAAAAAAGACCTTTGCCAGGTTTCGAACCCCCGACCTGCGCCTGGCATAATGAACCAACAACCGTCTGGCCAAGCCTGCAGCTACAATGCTCTTTGTAAACAAAATACCTATATCCTTTACTCCTTTATCACCCGGTTAAGCCCAACAAAAATAAGCTTGTTAAAGCGCGGCCCATTTGTGCTTTAGATGGATGACCCATCATTTTAACCTTTCTTCTTCGTTGACTACCTCTTCCTTAACCGCCTCTTCTTTTCTTCTGCGACTGATAGAACCAGTCATCTTCAACCGGCTCTTCAAATTCTTGTCAGTACCTCCTCGATTCCTTAAAGCAGGCGTTTGCAATTCCCTCCTCGATTTTGTGTCCGCCCCCTTCAATAACAGCTACGAATTAAGTGTTGAAACAACTACTAAAATCAGTTTTACCAAGGATTCGTCAAGATCGAAAATCATTGTAAGTTGTATTAAGTATCTTTTATGGAAATAATTTGTTATCGACAATTTTGACACCTACACTTATAACCTTCAAATTAATTGCAAATATATATTACTGATTTGTTTGCTGATTTTTTTTTTTTTTTGTTATGCCTCTCTCTTATTTGTAGTATATGGGAGAGTTGGGTTGTGACTTTGAGTTTTACATGAATGCCGAGCTTACTGTGAATGAACTCAAAAAGTAATACAGTAGATTAGTCGACATTTTGACCTTTTTGAGTCAAAATATAATTTGATTACGTTAACTTTGAATTTGAGGTTGTAATTTAAGTTTTAGGCATAATATGATTTTTATTTTTTTTCAGGCTTACATGTTGAAGTATGATTCAACTCATGGTTTTATTAAGGGAACGATTCATGTTGTGTTGGGATTAATCAGAGTTATTACTGATTTACATGTTATTGCTGATATAAAGAGTTACTACAGATCAACGACTTAATGTTGCTAAGTAGTTGGTACTAAAGACAAAAGATACTACTGATGATAAAGTTCCTACTGATCTTGTGTATTACTACTGATGTTATGATTTACTACTGCTCGATCAATTTGATACTGGCGAAGCTTATTTGAAGAAAATATCGAGTCCGAGATCTTAGAAAAGTTTGTTTAGAATATCGTATCTTTTGTAATTCAATTGTAATCTAGTCCTAGAATAATTAGGGTAAATGTTAGGCTTCAAGGACTATTATATATAGTTCCTTATGAATTGTAAACATACGTGTGTATTGTATTCGATCAATCAATATACATTGAAGCTTTTTTGTGATAAGTTGTGTTCTTTATATTTCGCATATTATATACAGTTTATTGTTCTTGTTAAATCATAATAGTGTTAATCCGCTGTAACTTCTGATTGTGAGTAGATCTTTGTGTCTATTAACCATCTGAGTTAATCGATCCTGACAAGTGGTATCAGAGCTTTGTACTCTAGATCTACGAATCAAGAATTCACTAAAAGCTTTTCAATACATTCAATACATTCAAAAATCTCATTTTCATCATGTCTGATAACAATGAAAGCACACAAGCAAACAATATTCCCATTCTCACTCCCAATAACTTTGGGATGTGGAAAAACAGAATTAAGCAGTACATGCTTATTACTGATTATTCCATGTGGGAAGTTGTTTTGGAAGGTAATAAAACCATTCCAACTGTCATACCCAGCACTTCCACTGAATCTGACAAGCTCAGATGTGCTAAGGAAAAGAAAGACAGAGGAATTGAACTAAAAGCTTTAAGTACCTTATTGCTCTCAATTCCTAATGACTATCAACATCTCTTTGCTGAGTTTGAAGATGCAAAGCTGCTGTGGCAAGCCTTGGAGAAAAGGTTTGTGGGCACAAAGAGCACAAAAAGAAACATGAAGTCTGTGCTAAAATAAGAGTTTGAAAACTTCAATGGACAAAAGAATGAATCTTTGTCACAAGTGTTTGATAGATTCAATAAACTTATTGATGAACTCAACCAAGTACCAGACAAAGATGTTGTCAACAGGAAGTTTCTCAGATCTCTAAGTGAAGAATGGTCTATGTACACTGTTATATATAGACAAGGAGATGCATTAGAAGAAAAGGAGCTTGATGAACTCTACAACGACTTAAGAGTGTTCGAATCTGAGGTAAGTCCGAAAACTCCTACTTTAAATTCACACAATGCTGCTTTTGTTTCCACTGCAGGTACAAATCAAGATGTTACATCTGAAAAGTCTAAGGAATCAGAAGACATTGCTAGAGAATCCTTCTTCACTAGTCATGTGCATACTGCACTAATTAGTGAAGATCTAGAACAAATCAATCCTGATGATCTTGAAGAGATGGATATCAAGTGACTGATGACTATGCTCAGTTTCAGAACCAAAAAGTTCCTAAAAAGAACTGGTATATCAAGCTTGAGCTTTAACAAAGGTGATAGGGCCGGGTTTGACAATACAAAAGTCTAATGCTACAACTGCAGCAACCTTGATCACTTTGCCAGAGAATGTCCAAATAAAGATCAAAGGTCAAACTTAACTGCACTTGTATCACAAGAAAGTCAGGGATATGATTGGATCTTTCAAGCTGAAGAACATGCTCAAAATCAAGCACTCATGGCCTTTTCTGATCCTAAATCTGAGGTAACTTCTAAACCTTGCTCACAAGAATGCATTAAATTATTTAAAACTCTTGAAAAAGAAACCAACGAAATAAATGATGATTTAATTAAAAATAGAAAGAGGAGAATAGAATATAATGGTGTCATAGCTGATTTAGAAAATTAAAGAAAAATTTATCAAATAACAGATCAAAAATGTAAAGAAGAATTATTACAAGCTGTCTATGATAAAGAACATGCTGAATTAAAAGCAAAAGAAGCTATGACTAAATTAGAGGAATGTCAATTAGAATTAGAACAAAATAAATTAACAATTAAGAAATTTAAAAGAAGTTCTAAAATAATTGATGAATTAACCAGCAATCAATCCACAGAAAAAGTAATTTATAGAGTTGGTTATCATACAGTTCCTCCTCCAACTAATTTTATTCCTTTACTAAAAGCCAGCTCAGAAATAATTTTAGATGAATTAAAAATAGAAAATCAAACTGAAATTGAATCTAGTGAAGAATCTTCTGATGAAGAAAACTCTGTTAAAACAAATGATACAAGTTTCCATACCACACAAAGTCAAGAATCTCCTAAATATAATTCTGAAAATATACCAAAAATTTTAAGAAGCGGAAATCAAAGAAACTTAAAACAAAGAAAAGAACAAAGAAAACCTGAAAGTTCTAAATCAACCAAGCTAACATGTTTAATTTGCAACAAAGTTAATCACTTAGCAAAGAATTGTCACTTCAAACCTATCAACTGCAAAGAATTTAAGGAATTTAAAGAAAATAAATTAAAATTTAAAGACCTTAAATTAAAGGAATCAAAATTGAATCAATCTGATAAAAATCCACATGTTGATGTCCCCAAATTTGGAAGAACTGATCAAAGATTTGTACAAAATATCAGACATGAAAACCCAAAAAGAAGTAATGATTTTGAAAATAATCGAAACCAAAATCAACTTTCAGAATACTCAAATTTTTCAAACATCAGTAGAAACAATCAAAGGTATACTACTGATCAGTATCCAAGATAAAATGCAGTAAGATACAACTACAATTTTGCTACTGATCAGTCAAGAAAACACTTTCACAGAATTACTACTTCTCCATAAGTAGTAACCAAAACAAAACAAAAAAACTGGTCAAACAAACCTAAAACAGTAATAAAACCTAAAGGCAATATCAATCAAACTTTAAATCACACATCTACATCAAAGTTTAGAAAATTCTTTTATCAAAAGGATGAACCCAAGACAAAACAAGCTTGGGTTCCCAAGAAGAATTAATTAAATTTCTTTTGTGCAGGACATCCAGCTGAACACATGGCATATTGATAGTGGATGCTCTAGGCACATGACTGGGAACTTGCAGATTCTCAGAAAATTTAAAACATATGATGGTGGATATGTGGCTTTTGGAGAAAATCCAAAAGGAGGTCGAATTACTGGTAAAGGTACAGTATCAAATGGTAAGATTACATTTGATGATGTATTTTATGTTGCTGAGCTTAAATATAATCTGGTTAGTGTCTCACAAGTATGTGATAAAAATAACAAGATTCTTTTTACAGATATTGAGTGCATCATTCTTTCTCCTGATTTTATTTTAGATGAAAAATATGTTGTGTTGAAAACACCTAGGAGAAATAATGTGAATTGCCTGGATATAGGGGGAGAAATCATTTCTTCAAATGAGGTCAACTGCTTTATATCCAAGGCAAACACAAATGAATCAGAACTTTGGCATAGAAGGATGTGTCACACAAACTTTATAAACATGAAAAATTTGGTCAAAAAGAACTCAGTAATTGGTTTACCACAAAAACAATTCATGTGTGATCATCATTGTGTTGCATGCCTAAAAGGTAAGCAGCATAAGACTTCTCATAAGTCCAAATCAATAAATTCTATTTCTAACCCATTGCAGCTACTACAGATGGATTTATTTGGGCCTACTAATGTGATGAGTATAGGAAAGAAGCAATACTGTCTACTTATTACTGATGATTTTTCTAGATTTACTTGAGTTTTCTTTCTCAGGACTAATGATGAAACAAGTGAAATCATCAAGAATCTAATAATCAAACTGAAAAACAAGAGAGATCTTAAAGTCAAAGCCATTAGATGTGACAATGGCACAAAATTTAAAAATGAAAATTTAATCTCTTTTTGTGATCTTAAGGGTATTGACATGGTGTAGCTGAAAATTTAATCTCTTTTTGTGATCTCTTTAATCTCCCAGAACTCCACAACAAAATGGTGTAGCTGAAAGAAGAAATAGAACAATCATTGAAGCAGCCAGATCCATGCTTGCAGATGCAAAATTACCAATCAGATTTTGGCCTGAAGATGTTAATACTGCTTGTTATGTCCAGAACAGAGTATTAATAGTAAAACCTCACTTCAAAACTCCATATGATCTTTTGAATCAAAGAAAACCTTCAATAAGTTTTCTAAAATCATTTGGATGCCCCTGCACTATCTTAATTACAAGAGAACAAATTGGTAAATTTGACTGCAAAGCATATGATGGAATCTTTGTAGGATACTCAACACAAAGAAAAGCTTACAGAGTATTCAACAAAAGACTAAGGATCATTGAAAAAAGTGCAGATGTATCCTTTAATGAAAATTTTATGAATGAAAAAGGACATGGTCCAGATTGGTTGTTTAATATTGACTCACTTACAAAATCTCTTGATTTCAGTTTCAACTTAAATGCAGGTGAATCAAACAATCAACCTCCTAAAGGAGGATCATCACCATCTAATAGAAATCAAAATTCATTACAGTATATCATTATTAATACTGTTCCTCCAGTTAATACTGAGGACAGTAACAACTCTGATAATACAAGAAATACTAATGTCAGTAACAACTCAGAATCTCAAAATTCTGAAGAAACAAGTGATAATACAGACACCAGTAGGAACTCAGAAACCCTAAATGGTGATACTGCAAGAAATGATATTGACATCAGTACTAACACAGAAACACAAGACTTTAATAACAATCTAGTTAATACTGATACTAGTATCAATGATGAGAATCAAGAAGACAACTGGACTGATGCACAACTTCCTGAATCCAATGAATCAAATCTTGAAAGTCAAGTTGTTGTTGATAAAGTTCCTACATCAAGAGCTCAAAAGAATCATCCTTTAGACTTAGTTCTAAGTGAAGTGAATTCAGAGATGCAAACAAGAAATCAATTCAGGTCAAACAACTGTAATATTAGTTTAATTTCTAATGAATGTCTGTTTGCATGTTTTCTATCCCAGGAGGAACCTAAAAAGATTCAACAAGCTATGAAAGATTCAAATTGGATTGAAGCAATGCCAGAAGAACTTTTTCAGTTCAAATTACAAGCTGTTTGGACACTTGTACCTCTTCCAAAATGAAAAAGGGCGATTGGAACATGATGGATCTTTAGAAACAAGAAAGATGAAAGCGGAATAATGATCAAGAACAAAGCAAGACTTGTAGCTCAAGGATACACTCAAGAAGAAGGAATAGACTATGATGAACTATATGCTCCTGTAGCAAGAATAGAGGCAATCAGAATATTTCTAGCATATGCATCATTCAAGAAGTTCAAAGTCTATCAAATGGATGTAAAGAGTGCATTTCTGTATGGGAAAATAGAAGAAGAAGTGTATGTATGTCAACCTCCAGGATTTGAAGATCCTGACCATGGTGATTATGTGCTCAAATTGGACAAAGATCTTTATGGTCTACATCAGGCACCAAGAGCTTGGTATGACACATTGTCATCATATTTGTTGAATAACAAATTTAGAAGAGGGGCCATTGACAAAACTCTATTTACAAATAAGGTCAAAGATGATATCTTACTTGTTCAAATATATGTAGATGATATCATCTTTGGATCCACAAATGATCAACTGTGCAAAGAATTTGAAGAACTTATGCAGATCAAATTCAAAATGAGTTCAATGGGTCCAATGAATTTCTTTCTTGGACTCCTAGTGAATCAAAAATCAGATGGTATCTTGATTAATCTATCAAAATATGTTAAAGACATCTTGGAGAAATTCGCAATGAAGGACTGCAAGAGTGCAAGCACTCCCATGGAAACACATAAACACCTACATCCTGATATCGAGGGGGAGGATGTAGATGAACACCTATATAGATCAATGATAGGTTATTTAATGTACTTAACTGCATCAAGACCTGATATTATGTATAGTGTATGTGTTTGTGCCAGGTATCAAGCAAGACCAAAGGAACTTCATTTGCAAGCAGTCAAAAGAATCTTTAGATACTTGAAAGGGAAACCATCACTAGGTCTATGGTATCCAAATGATTCACCATTCGAATTAACAACCTACACTGATAGTGATTATGGTGGAGAATGCTTGGATAGAAAGTCAACCACTGGTGGATGTCAATTTTTTGGATCAAGATTGGTGTCATGGCAATGCAAGAAGCAAAAAAATGTCTCAACATCTTCTGTTGAAGCAGAATATGTAGCTGCATCTGCATGTTTTGCTCAAGTACTATGGATTCAAAATCAACTAATGGACTTTGGTATCTCTATCCTTAAAACTCCTATTTTTATTGATAATCAAAGTGCAATTAGTATTGTGAATAATCCAATAAAACATTCAAAAACTAAACATATTGAAATCAGATTCCATTTTATAAGAGATTGCAATGAAAAAAATTAATTAAAGTAGTTAAAATTCATACTGATAATCAACTAGCAGATCTTTTTACAAAAGCATTTGATGTAGGAAGGTTTAGCTTTTTAGTTAACAGTATTGGAATGATTTTTATAAATTAATTTCATAATTTCCTCAGATGTAAAGTTTTTGTAAAATATTTTTTAATTTATGTACTTTTACTACTGGTTATTCATTTAGTACTAATTATATTCACAAGTTACTACCGGTGAGTCATTTTAAAGTATAAAATCTCAGTTACTACTGACGTTTCATACTAGTGATACTTAGTTACTACTGATCGGCAGTTTACTCCAAAATTCGATGATTTTACCAAGCTAACCCCCATGAAAGTAGCCGTTATGCTATGATTCGAAGGATATTTATGACTTTTTGCAGGATAATTTCAAAAACTATAAATAACAGAAATCGTTTAATCAGACATTATCCAAACCTCGATCGACTAAACCATACGATAAACCCTAAGTGTGAATACGATCAACACCGACTACTAGTAACAACTATATCCTTTCACTTCCAATATTCACAAAAGAACCAAAATTCTAACTAAAATTCTCATCCCAAATCAAACATCGATTAAAAAAATGGCAATGATCAAACCTCTCTCTGTCTCAACTGATCTTAAATATTGTTAATTTCACAACATGATTGCATTCTTGAAGAATCCAGATGGAACTAGAGATTTTAGGAAAATAGTGATGTTTCTCAAACACTCTTCAATTAAATATGCTCTCACCTTGCAACCAACAATCTATGAAAGACACCTTGTTACGTTTTGGGAAACTGCAGAGCATATAAATGAGGGAAATACATCCAAGATCAAATCAACAGTAGATGGCAAAACAATGTTCATAACAGAACAATCTATCCGGCAGCATCTACAACTTCATGATGAGTCAGGTATATCTCTACTCCCTAAGGAGGATCTTGTTGAAAATTTAATAAAAATGGGGTATGAAAGAAAACAAAACATTGTCACTTTTCAAAAAGGACTTCTTTCTCCTCAATGGAAATTTTTGGGTCATACCATTCAACATTGTATTTCTCCTAAAAAGAGCACTTGGAATGAGTTCAACAGATCAATAGCTTCTGTTGTTGTTTGTTTGAGCACAGACCAAGTGTTTAATTTTTCAAAAATGATCTTTGATGGAATGCTTGGAAACTTATCATCTTCAAAAATTTTAATGTATCCAAGATTCATTTCACATATTTTAATCTGTGAGATCCCAGATCTTACTAAAACAAAAGAAATTTTTACTGCACCGTCTCTAAATAAAAAGGTTTTTTCAAGCATGAGAAGGCAATTTAAATTTTCAGGAAGGGTTACACCCTTGTTTTCAAACATGATCCATGATCATCCCCGAACTGGAGAAGATTCAAATCAACCCATTTAAACCCAACCCACTCCATCACTAAATATTGAAACCCAAACACACTCCCCAATAGCCACTCAAACAACCTCGCCACAAGATGTCCTGAATGTGTCCCAGGTACATGAAATAGAACCTCAGAGTGTTACTCTTCACTCTTTGGTAGACCTACCTAAAAGCCAAATAATTACCTCAAAATACAAAAGGAAGAGAACTTCTAAAAAGTACACCAGGGGAACCATTGAGTTAGACCCCAGATTCCAAGAGTTGACTTCCAAGGAGGAGAGAAGTCATGGGGAAAGGGATCTCACTACTGATGTACCAGAGGTTGGTACACGGGATAGTGAGAACATCATTAGGACCCAGACCTCGGCAACTTTAAGTGATGACTCATCTTTTGAGGAAGCACTTAAAGGACTAGGGGTGTGTATAAAAACCGGAAAACCGGAACCGAATCGGGATGGAACCGGAACCGGCACCGAATCGAACCAGAACCGGCTTAACAGGTCCGGTTCCCGGTTCTTAGATTTAATAAAAATTAACAAAGCGGGTTTACCGGTTCCGGTCCCGGTTCGGTTCCGGTTTTTTCGGGTATGGAACCGGCATTTAAATAGGTATATAGACTTACGAGTTTTCATATATATGTGTCAAAATAATAGGTATAAGGCTTTTAATAGAAACATATTTTACATGAAACAGCACGTGAAACCCCCGCAAACATCATACTTTTATTAAAAGTACGCTAAAATATTTAAGTTGTATATTTTAAGATGAAAATATGCACCGAAAATGTAAAATCGGATGGCAAACACAAAAACCGGGTTTACCGGTTCTAAACCGGTTTGAAGACCGAACCGACCTGGAACCGTTTTAACCGGTCCGGTTCTCGGTCCTTGAAATTTCCTTTTTCGGTAATCGGGTTTACCGATTCCGGTCTGGTTCGGTCTGGTTTCGGAACCGAACACATCCCTATAAAGGACCCCAGTGCCAAGAAACCACAAGGGGAGGTACATCTGCTTCTGCTAGGCAGAAGAGTGTATCTAAATCACCTAATGAATCACCAAGAAGTGATGAGGGTAGTCTGAAACAAATTAATTTGACGAATAGGATGAAAAACCTTGAAACCACTGTACAAAATTGCCATACACTTATCAATAATCAAGATAGGACCATGAGCTACATGAAACATTACATCAATTCAATGAATAGAAGGATGAAGAGATTCGAATACAGGCTTCAAAGACAATCAAACATTATTTGGAAAATAAAAAGGAAGGTTGATGATAGTGATGCTCCACAAGTTGAGATCACTAAGGGGGAGACGGATCAAATTCAAGGTATGATTGAAACCTCAATTGCAGCAGCAGCAGCCTCCCTCCTACTTCTAAAAGAAGCTCATGGTGAAACTGGTCAAAGTGATGAAGACTTTGATAGAGGAGTAAGGAGTATGGATGAAGATGTATTTGTGTCTGCACATCAATCTCCAGCAGCACAACAATTACCTCCTTCAATTACTATTGAAATGATAGAGAAAACTGAGGTACTTAATACTGATCCTATTGAAGAAAACATACAAGAAGCATCATCAATATTAAAAACTACAACAACAGTTACTACTGATGTCACACCAGTAGTAACTACTGAAGAAACCTCACCAGTAGTAGACTCCTCCAACTTACAAATGGTACTTTACAGACCCTTCAACATTGAAAACTTAATACCAGTAGTAACTACATTGGTTACTACTGGGTCTGTAATAGCAGCAACACAAGTACCAGTTACTACCGATTCAGCAGTAGTAACCACAACACCAACAGTAGAAGAAATCATTGTTCCTGATTTTGATGCTGATGCTAATTGGGAAGAGGTAGATGAATGTGAATTGCCTCCTCACCCCAAAATCTTACCTGAAGATGAAGCACACACCTTTGTGAAGGATTTATGTGCACAGTTAGTCAACCTATGATGATACATCCATGCCTACGAAACACTTAAGGGTCACACCGGTGAGTGCATGTAATACGAGCAAGATAAGCAATGATATTACGAAGAGGAATGATTCATAATAGTCGTTATGAATCAGTTAAGTATTAAGTTAAGTTTAAACTTATTACTAGATTAGTTCAACTAACTAATTAATAAAAGTACTTGTACATTTACTAGTTGAGTAAATATACAATGTGTTAATTATAGATTATCCATGATATGATTTAAAGCAATTAAATCATATAGTAATTGGATAATATTGTTGTATAAATTATATAAAGGTTATTATATAATTAATTATTAAAAGTATAAATACAAGCATATAATTCGTGTATATGGGTACCGAATTATTAGTGTATTAATACTAGACATTTAATAGTTAAGTGCAACAATAATAAACTAGTTAAAACTATAAGGGATGGAAGTGTAAAAAGGAAGTTTAATTAAAGAAGTTAATCTTAATTAAACTAGAAGGGTTTTAAGTGTAACATCTTTTATTATAAATAGGAGGCTTGTGACTTAAACCTAGATGTTGATTCCTTGCCTCTTTACACGAAATCCTTACCCCCTCCTCTCCCCTATTCGGCCGAAAACCAACACAAGAACACAAGCTTGTGTTCTTCGTGTTCTTCGTTCGTTCTTCGTGTTCTTCAAGTATTGAAGAACAAGATCGTTGCAAGTGATCAACTAGAAGATCGCTAGTCGTGTTCATCATCAGTGGATCTATCTTAAGCATTTACTAAGGTATGTTTCATGGAACACTCTTCTTCCTCTCCTCTTGTTCGATCGAACGAGAACACCAAGAACCCCAGGGTTCTTGGTGAGTGTTCGACGAACACACACAAGTATGTGTGTGTGTGTTCGAGTTTTTCGTACAAGGTTTCTTTCTTGTTAATCTAGTTTAGATTTCCAACATCCCAATCCTTTAGGGTTTAAGGATTAAGTTTAATCTCAGTTCCGCTTTTAAGGATTAAACTAGCTAGTTGGTCTAACCGGCAAGAACAAGTTCATGTTCTTGACAGTATGGTTCGAACCAAGCATACTAGGAGGTTGACCCTAGTGGTCAATCAGTTACAATGAAACCCTTCAGTGGTATCAGAGCGTTGGTTTAGAAATCTAAACAAGAATAACAAAGTTTTTTTGTTTGTTTAAATTTCCAAGTTTTTTTTATTTTTTGTTCCTTCTTCTTTTTCTTCTTTGTAGATTTCGAAAAGGGTAAAGAACCCTAGACCAAGAATATTAAACAGTTTAGTTTAATTGGTCATAAGGATTCTAAACCCTAGTAATTTCGAGATCTAGAAAGAACCCTAGGACCAAGAACATTAAACTAGTTTAGTTTAATTGGTCAAAAGGCTTCTTTCCCTAACCCTATAAATTTTGAAAATTTGAAGAACCCTAGGATCAAAAATGTCAAAAAATTTTGATCAAGAGGATTCTTTCCTTATTACTTGATCTTCAAAATCTAGGACCAAGTATGTTAAACTAAGTTTTTGGTTTAATTGGCCAAAAAAGGATTTTTTTTTTTCCTTTTTCCACAAGATTTCGAGATCTAGGAGGAGACTTGGACACCAAGTTTGATTAAACTAGTTTAATTTAGTTGGTGGAAAAGTTTCCTAGGTTTAAGGAATTTTTTCGAAACCCTAGAAGTTACCTAGGACCAAGAACATTAAACTAGTTTAATTTAATTGGTTAATAGGATTAATCAAGAACATAATCTAGAACCTAGAAAATTAAACAAGTTTATGTTTAATAAGGTTTGATTATTGTTTTAATGAGTTTATTAAAACTAGTTCTTTGAATCTAGAAATCTAGACAAAGTTTTTGTTTAGAAGATTTAAATTAAATAAGTTTAAATAAAATTATTAAAGTTATAATCTATCCTTGAATTTTAACAAAGTTTAATAATTGTTTGAATAAGATTGATTAGGATTAATCTATAACTAAGAGATGTTATTGATCAAGAAAATTAAAACTAGGCTTTAATTGATCAAGAACAAGATAAGGGTTTAATTAATTAAATTTAATTAAGGATAAAAGAGAAGTGTTAATTTTAAAGTCTTAAAATTAACAAGATGTATTTATATTATTATATATAATTTTTGTTTTTTTTTTTAATTATTTAAAAGTGATTTTAAAAGATAAAATAGTTTGTACGTATTTTAATTAGTATAAGTTAAAATACAAATGTACAAATTAGGTGTAATATTCTTACTAAGAATGTTATAAGTTTTTAAAGAAATAAATTATATATATATATATATATATATATATATATATATATATATATATATATATATATATATATATATATATATATATATATATATATATATATATATATATATATATATATATATATAATACAAGATTAAATGGAACAATTAAATTAAATGTTATTTTGATCATAGTTATAATATTAAGTAACTAGAAATTTGTATTAAGTTATAACTAGTCTATAACCCGTGATGAATCACGGGCGGCTTATAAAACATTTTATAATCTTTTACTTAATTAAGAATATTTAATTCATTGGAAATTATGTACCTTAATTTGAAATAATTTCCTAGGTATCACAATATTTTTATAAACAATTTCAGAGCATTAACCGATTTCATCTACGGCAATCATTTACTTAAATGGGTCAACCCCGCCCGAGTAAAAATAACACGTAACCGCACATACCTGATCAAACAGTGGGTGTTGGGGTAAATAAGTAGGGCCCATAGGGCTCTTTTGACTGATTTCTCTCATGAAACTCAAAAAATATTAGCATCGCTTGCTTCCAATCATTGCATAAAAGTTTTCTCCACCCTGCAACGTGAAAATATTTGTGATAAACACTTTGCTAACATTATTATGGTATTATTAGAAATTCTCCCAACCGACCCATTGATTATACGTATACACATAAGCGTGATGACATGTAGATAGTGAGTGTACATATAAGCCTCACACATGGCATAAGGAATGATCTACTATTATGACATGACTAACATGACATGTCAAGATTTCAAAAAAACCTTAGTTTAATATATATAAAGATAAAGATAAAGGTCAATAAAAGTGAGGTGGCTTAAAAGTGCATATGTGGACTTTTAGGTGGCAATAATGACTTGGCATTTAAGTGCCAAGTGGCCTCATACATGGCATAAGGTATGATGTGTCATTATGACATGGCATTAAAGATTTCAAAAAAACCTTCTTTTAATATATATAAAGATTTGAACTAAAATGTACAAAGTTGTAAACAACTAGAAATTGTACAAACGAAGTTATATTATAATTAGATGATACAAAAGTTATAAATATTATAATTAGATTGTATAAAGTTGTAAGTAATTATAACTAGTTATTTATACAAGTATATTACGAGTTACGTAAAATGCTAGATTAATGATAAAGGGTAAAATAACATAGGAAATTTAAGAACCTATATTTAACTAGTTCAAGTTAAATATAAGAAAAGTTTAAACAAAATAAGAATTATTATATATAGTCTTTATATAATAAGTTTATTAGTTTCACCAAGGATAGACCGGTGATTGTGATTACTCAAGTTCCATCATGGTTGTTAGAGTTAGTGGGAGCTACACAAGAAAATCGCAAAGTTTATAAAGATGTCCTTAGGACATAGTTTTGGTGAATTTAATGAAGTTAAAATAAGTGTTTAATTTTATTATTAAACAAGTGAAAAACAAGGTGTCTTAAACTAGGATTATGATTCAATTTTGTGAATCATAAAGGGATTAAAATTCACATTTTAAAGTTTAACATAAGGTTCATGTTTTTCAAAGAAAATAAAACGAGCAAGTTTTGTAGAAAAAAAGGTTTTTCACAAAACCTAGTAAAACGTCTTGTACACCTCGTTTTATGTATACATATAAATCGCGCAAACCTCTTGAAACTATAAGCTTTAAAGAAAAAGGTTCTTAAGATTTAAAAGGTGTCTTGTAGAATTCTTGAATTCACAAGTCACACATTTTAAAGGATTAAGATTGGAATAAGGTTTAAGTTTAATTTAAGACTTCAACAAACCCAAGAAAATCTTAGATCTAAGTACTATCCACCTAATGGAACACCTCACTTGTTCAACGATATTCATATTGTAAGGAGAAAGAACCTTAGATATGGATTCAAATCATTGCGAGTGTTGGGGTGCGTAAGGTTCTGTGATAATCGGGAGTCCCGGCGTAGAGCATCGCACTGTCTTAGATAGTCTGATCTACTTTGGTGATAATCGGGAGTCCCGGCCGAAAAAGTACTTGAGTAGAATAAACATACTAGACTTTATTGCAACTTAGAAATGTATGATTAAATTCGTACAAGGTTGTAATAAGTTATAAGTCTAAAGATTCTACGACCCCTAGGAATCTTGTCAAGTCTTGATACGATTGGTAAGGATGTTACCTACCAGAAACAGCATGTCTCGTCGGGAAGTGCCCAAACCTTGCGCCGAGAATGTAATATATGGATCCTAGGCCTAAAATATAAATTATGGGTTTATAATATATTTTAGAAAATGTTTGTTGATGATTACTTATTAAACTGGGTTTGATTTGTAGACGGCGCAACAACTAACACGACACGTACCAATCTCTCACTACGCTTGTTTCTAGAAAAAGGACAAATTGACTAGGTCAAAGTTTCTCAATTGGAAGCGTGATCTTCGGATTATGCTTATGCATGATAGAAAAGGAAATGTCCTAGAAAGAGCAATGCTAAATGCCCCTGCCGCGAATGCTAGAAATGAACCAGGACAAGCATATTACGCTTGTAGAGTGTTCAATTCTTGCAGGATGGTTAAGGGATCATCAGTGAGTGATCACGTCATGAAAATAAAAGAGCACATGGATCGTCTTAAAAAAGACTAGGACACCCAGTACTGTTGCAACTAGCAACAGTAATGATACTCAACTCGTTGTCAGATGACTATAAGCCTTATGTAGTCAACTACAACATGCATAAAATGGAGAAATCCATTGATGAGCTACATTCCATGCTCAAGACTAATAAGTTGAGTTTGGGGACCAAGTTTAAGAATGATCTTGTAGTAATTGATGATGGTAGTGAAAAGAGAAAGAGGCGCAGTGGAAAGGGAAAGGGTAAAACCGATCTAAGCCAAGACGTGCCCAAGGGTAGTGAAGTCAAACAAAAGGTCTAGAAGGTAAAGCCAAGGAACGCAAGGACCGAGAAACGGTTTCTTGGTCGTGGCGAGGGTCAAAGGGTAGGAGGCCATGCTTGCTATTCAGTTGACTTGACCAACTTCTAGATACTCCTTTTCCTACTTGTGAAAGTTATTACGAGTAACTCAACTTTAGCAATCATTTATTGCATGAGATGATGAAAAGTGAGATGGACTAACATGAGATAATGACCCCACAAGCACCACGTTTTAATTCAGTATTTTTCGTATGGATTCAGTAAAACAATTTTCGTTTTTAAGTTGTTTTGAACCAAATTACATTTTCTATTTTTATGATAAATTTTGGTATTTTAAGTTTATCGTTGAATCCATGGTTGAATTATATTTTGTGTGCATGTGTGTCGATTATACTAGTCAAGTTTTATGACTAGATTATAGAGTCAAGTATTGACTTAATAATGATCTCATTGTTTATATTTGTTTGATTGTTGTGTAAATATCTTAGAAGCTCAAATTACTTAGATGCTAGTAATTAGAAAGTTTTTCTAATGAAAGTATTTAAGACTTTTTATGGAAAGCATAAAGTTCAATGTACATTGAACTTATTTAAAACATCTTAAGTAATGATTACTTATGATAGTAAGTTTTAAAGTATTAGTGTTAATATAGTATGATTATATTGGATATAATCAAGATAGACTTTAAAGAGTATTATTACAAGTCTTTCATACTTGTGATAAAGAAATTTAATGAAGTCATAATTCCCTAATAGGAATAATTGGATATTCGTATAATCCAAGGAAAATGACTTAATCATTAAATGAACTCTTAAAATGGACAAACTATATTAAAGAATTTAAGAATTAAAAGGTATTATTGCAAGTCTTTTATACTTGTAATAAATACAACATTTGATCAAGTCATAATTCCCTTATAGGAATAATGGATATTTGAGAAATCCAAGAAATAACTTTGGCATTAAATGAGATTCTTAAAAGATAATAATACACTTAAGAATTGGAAGTATCGTTTCAAATGTCTTATACTTGTTAGATACAGTAATCAATGAATGTCATGATCCCCTTCAAAAGGAATGTTGGATATCCGCAAATCCAAAGGATGACTTTGATAATTGATTAATTCTTAAAGGGTTAAACTATAAGTTTTGACTAGATCAAAAGTAGTAGTTTAAGTGATGCTTATTTCCATAAAATTTATTGGGAGCTATGACTAACATATTCATTAGAGGTACTAATGAATATAGTAAGTTAGTTAGGATATTAACAACAAGGTTTTACCAAGTCGTTAGCCAAAGAGTTGAGAGAAATGATAAATGAGCGTTGATTAGATTATTGCAAGCCTAATAGCGTGGTCACAAGTCTTGTGATTAATTATTGAAAATCTAATAGGATATTCACAATGCAGTGAATAAGTTAATCATTTAAGCAAATTTCTTTAAGTAGTAATGATATATCTACAAATCAAGTGACTAAAAGAGGCTTTAGTTACAAGGCGAATTTTATGAATTCAAGAAACTAAGGAGTTACTTTCCAATCCTCCTATGTTTGTCGAATTGCATAAATGGTTGTAAAAGTCATTAAGTTACAATTAAGGTTGTAAAAGTCATTAAGTAATCAACACGAACACAAAGGATAAGTAATGATCCAGTAATAATTCAGTATCTTGGTCCAGTTAGGAATGATACATGAATTAGTATCATTGTTATTCAGACTTTGTATGTTTTAAGAATATCCATGAATGAAGGTTATTATATTCAAAAGACATAAATCTGTGACTACTCGTCTTGGTGGGAACCTTGATGGGACGTTAACGTCATCGCGGTATTTGGTGGTATATTCGAAGTTCTTCGAAGATAGCTACACAAGTTTTTGTGTAAACCAAATATCGGTGATGATCTGTTGGAGCTCGACGAATTTTGGATTGACCACTGTGATATACTTCGTGGTTGAAAAGTTCAAAAGTATTATTCACTAGGATTGTCCTTAAGCCTGAGGTATTTGGTTTGGGATACAATGACTAATGTGCTTTGGTTCGTCTTAGACAATTCTGAAATATGGTTGTCATACGAGGCTTTACTGGGTACAGAGTAATTTGTATTTTGAATCGAAATATAACAAGATGGTAATTGCACCAACTTTTTAGGAGAGATATTTATGGGTCCCTTGACATGATGATAAACTGAAAATGTACGGCCATGCTCAACGAACTGATCTGTTCTTTGTCGTTATCACACAGTTTTAAATCAAGAGGTCAAGAAATGATTTCGAGTACATGAGTTGATAATTTCTACCATGCTCGTATTCGTTATCACAAATATCGTGCTGCAAAGGATAAACCTAACAACGTTGCCAAAGAAGTAGAGACAGACTGTTCTTTACTAGGAGACGCTATTAAAGAGTTTTTCACAAAACAATACCAGGGTTACATAAGCTGTTTTTATGGGGTTGGTTACCTACATGCCCATCTAGAAGGCCACTGTAGCTCGTATCATTAAGACAAAGGTTACAAACTTGCACAAGTGGGAGTCTGAAGGATTTATGTGCACAGTTAGTCAACCTAAGATGATACATCAATGCCTACGAAACACTTAAGGGTCACACCGGTGAGTGCATGTAATACGAGCAAGATATGCAATGATACTACGAAGAGGAATGATTCATAATAGTCATTATGAATCAGTTAAGTATTAAGTTAAGTTTAAACTTATTACTAGATTAGTTTAACTAACTAATTAATACATGTACTTGTACATTTACTAGTTGAGTGAATATACAATGTGTTAATTATAGATTATCCATGATATGATTTAAAGCTATTAAATCATATAGTAATTGGATAATATTATTGTATAAATTATATAAAGGTTATTATATAATTAATTATTAAAAATATAAATACAAGCATATAATTCGTGTATATGGGTACCGAATTATTAGTGTATTAATACTAGACATTTAACAGTTAAGTGCAACAATAATAAACTAGTTAAAACTATAAGGGATGGAAGTGTAAAAAGGAAGTTTAATTAAAGAAGTTAATCTTAATTAAACTAGAAGGGTTTTAAGTGTAAGATCTTTTATTATAAATAGGAGGCTTATGACTTAAACCTATATGTTGATTCCTTGCCTCTTTACACGAAATCTTTGCCCCCTCCTCTCCCCTATTCGGCCGAACACCAACACAAGAACACAAGCTTGTGTTCTTCATGTTCTTCGTTCGTTCTTCGTGTTCTTCAAGTATTGAAGAACAAAATCGTTGCAAGTGATCAACTAGAAGATCGCTCGTCTTGTTCATCATCAGTGGATCTATCTTAAGCATTAACTAAGGTATGTTTCATGGAACACTCTTCTTCCTCTCCTCTTGTTCGATCGAACGAGAACACCAAGAACCCTAGGGTTCTTGTTGAGTGTTCCACGAACACACACAAGTATGTGTGTGTGTTCGAGTTTTTCGTACAAGGTTTCTTTCTTGTTAATCTATTTTAGATTTCCAACATCCCAATCCTTTAGGGTTTAAGGATTAAGTTTAATCTCAGTTCCGCTTTTAGGGATTAAACTAGCTAGTTGGTCTAACCGGCAAGAACAAGTTCATGTTCTTGACAGTATGGTTCGAACCAAGCATACTAGGAGGTTGACCCAAGTGGTCAATCAGTTACAATGAAACCCTTCACTTTGCACCTACAATCTCTATAAAGCCAATTGTGGATATGAAGTATACACCACTTCCACAATGTATTGGAAAAGGAAAAGCAATATTTGATGAAGATATACCTCACAGAGCATTAGGTCACCACATGGTTAATAAGATAAATTTGGTTTGACCTTTAAAACAAGATCATTGGAAGATGAAGAGAATGAGGTATCATAGAAAATGTGCTAAAACACTTGAATTGGAAAACAAAAAGAAAGATAAAAGAGAAAAGACTACAGCTAAAGCCATTCAATAGAATGAAGAATTCCTGGTAGAAGATCAACAAGAAGAATTAAATAAAGTAAAGAAAATTGAAGAAGAAAGACTGAATCTTCTTGAAGATCAAGTGAAGGAATATAAAGGATTAAAGATTGACATGCCTGAAGCTTTTGTTGAGGAAAGAAGAGACATGGTTGAATACCTGAAATCAAAAGGGCATAGTGCAAAATCCTTTGGAAGAATGAAGCTCATAAATATTGTTGAAAGATTTTGCACGGAGAAAAAGAAGGAATTGACTGAAGAGATCAAGGCTGATGAACCTACAAATATTATTAAAATTGATCCTAAGTCTGTACTAAACAGAAAGACTTTAATTGGTGAATCTTCAGATCAAGCTTCACAGAAAAGAATATTGATAGATGCTGCAGATTCAACTACAAAGAAATCCAAACCAACTCTTCAAATATTGGATGATCCACAACCAATTCAATAAGATAATCCAATTCTAAATTGGAGAGAAAATAAAGGAATTCATGAAATAGTTAGGGCTGACAAAGATGTTCAAAGGTTCAAAGCTTGGAAACCTATGCTATTATCTTTCAATAGAAGTGATGTCCTAAAAATGCTAGAGATTGGAAAGCCAAGGATGTCAAACAAGAAATGGAGGAACTCTGGAGCTGGATATATGACTGAAATGATAGATGCTGCATTTCATCCAGAAAAATATATTGAAAGAATTGAAAGTGAAGATAATCTGTTTGCATGGAATGTTCTCCCAACAGTGAATATGTATTTCTTTGAAAGAACAAACTGAAAAATGTGAATTGTACTTAATGGAAAGACAATTCAATCACTCAAAGAAAACACTATATCAAATCATATGATGTGCTTTTGTAAGACCACTTGATCAAGCTATGTATACGACAAAGTATAATCAATTCATTCAAATCAACAGAGCATATGTGGATGAACAAAGAAGACTTAAAGAGTTAAGATAAAAAGAAGGAGATGAAAGAAGAGCAAAAGAAGAAGAAGAAAAGAAAAGGAAACTTGGTTAATTCAAAAAGAATTAACAAGTTTAGGAGGAGATTGTTGGGATTAATCAGAGTTATTACTGATTTACATGTTATTGTTGATATACAGAGTTACTACTGATCAACAACTTAATGCTGCTAAGGAGTTGATACTAAAGACAAAAGATACTACCGATGATAAAGTTCCTACTGATCTTGTGTATTACTACTGATGTTATGATTTACTACCGCTCGATCAATTTGATGCTGGTGAAGCTTATTTGAAGAAAATATCGAGTCCGAGATCTTATGAAAGTTTGTTTAGAATATCGTATCTTTTGTAATTCAATTGTAATCTAGTCCTAGAATAACTAGGGTAAATGATAGGCTTCAAGGACTATTATATATAGTTCCTTATGAATTGTAAACATACGTGTGTATTGTATTCGATCAATCAATATACATTGAAGCGTTGTTTGTGATAAACTGTGTTCTTAATAATTCGCATATTATTTACAGTTTATTGTTCTTGTTAAATCACAATAGTGTTAATCCGCTGTAACTTCTTATTGTGAGTAGATCTTTTTGTCTATTAACCATCTGAGTTAATCGATCCTGCCATGTTGTTGATGAGTCCACTTTGGATATCAACGAAAAGGAAATAAAAGTAACAAGTCAGAGGTATTCTTACGGATTTTTGTTGTTGAATTATATTTAAAATCTTATTTATTTTTTGTTCTAAACATTGACTTACCTAACCAGAATCAACCATTCGTTGTGGCGATTTTGGAGCTGATTATGTTGTAGAATCTTCCAGCATTTATACATCACTTGACTCAACTTCAGTCCCTAAGAAGGTAAAATTGAAATCATGGTTTTTTCTTCACCATGTTTTGTTAAAACTGGTTGATAACGGGTCAAACGCGTCAATGTGGAGGGTGGTACAAAAAGGTGATGATTTCTGCTCCATTGGCTGATGCTCTAATGTTAATTGTAGGAGTAAATGCGACCACATATATGTTTATTTTGCGAAAAAGCTGCCATATTAACCTTTTTTTAAGGTTCTTGTATATTAGTAAATGTCTAATTTTAAATATAAATATGTTTATTTTGGGTTCAGGTTTTCTATTTGCTTGTAGTGAATTTTAATATTGTGCAGCTGCACTTTGATCGGATTGTTTGAAACGAGTTAATCGTGAAGGTCAAACGAGCAATTGCACGGGTGTGGTTGGATTGTTTGGGGAGCGATATGGTTGCAGTTAGGGATATCGATGATATTATCAACACCACGTTGGCTAGGTTAGGCTCCAGAGCACTTTTTAGGGCTGTGTCGGGACCGATAATTTTGACCTTGAGCGTGTTCCAGATTTATTAATATTATTGATTGACAAATTTTCACAAGAAAGAAAATGCAAAATTTGATTTGTGTACTTTTTTTATGGTGTTTTGTGTATTAAGAAGTGTGACTTATTTGTATGGGATTTACAATACCAGTTATTAATTGAAGGTTTATATGAGGTAATGGTTTGCGTTTCCTAACAAGTTATGATAATATAATTTGGTCGACTGGTTGTGATTACTGACTATCTACAGATTTTTGCCTAAATCTATGTGAAAGATAATCCTTTTGATTTTTGAATTGACATATCTATGGTATGCAGGTACATGGAAATGAGTTATTTGATTAGGGTTATGAATTTCTGGTTGTTTAAAGTCAAGTAATTGGATTGGGTTTGAAACTTATATTTTTCACTTTATGTGGGTCCTGAGTTGCAAGTCCTTGAGGCTGGCCCGAATTTTGGTCAAAATTGAGTTTGGTGTGGCTTGAGTTTTCTATGCATGTAAAATGTGTTCGCATTGCTGATGATTGTATTTTTAGTTAGTTATTTATATGCTTGATTTCATTACTTAAGGGTTGATGGAAGTATGGTGTGGTTTATAGTATTATTTAAATTATTAATAAGAATGGGGTTTTTGCATTTGGTGTTCATATTCACTTGTTGCACACAAGGCTCCAATTGCACGCATCTATAACATCAATGTTTCTAGATATTGTTTCATCATATTTTGGTTGAATTATGATGTTTAGGGATTAGGCAATCTATGATATATGTGTTTGGAATATGTTATTTACGGTGAGGTTTAGTGGGTCATGGATCAATTAGGTCATTTTTAGAAATGGATTTTTTAGGTTACATACTGTCTTCTTGACTCACCTTTATCGCCATATACTAACCTAATATAAGCCCAATTGGGTTGCTTATAATGATTTGCAATGCAATGTTCTAACCAAGTGAGCTACTAGGACATATGTTCCTTACTTAGACTATATTATCTTTAATAATCTCTTAAACCTTAAAAAGTTGAAATTACCACCACCATCACTATAGCCAGCACCACCCACCAAGTGGTCGCCGCAAAATATAGTCATCAGGTACCTGCCGCCGCATTGCGCGGGTACCTGCTAGTACAATTTAAAAATATTAAATTTATTAGAAAATTTGGGACGTTACAACTTTCTTCTTTTGTTGGTGAAAAAAGAATGATCTTACAGTCAGGAAAACAAAATAAAAATGAAAATAAAATGACGAACTGAATAGTGAAAACATAATGTCACTTAATACATATCATTCATCATCTGATGAATAGTTACGTTACCATACAAGAGTCGACAACTCCTCCTTGGCAGCTCCTCCTTCACTCAGGTTTTCGAATTTCGGCTGCGTATTTGACTGTTTGAATTTTTGGTTTAGATTTTCAGGATTGGCATTTCATCTCAATTTCTACAGTTTATTTCCACTCACGTTTTCGAATTTGGGTGTTAACTTTTGTTATCTTTCTCTTTTTTCTATTATGCTCTCAATTTTGGGGTTTCTTTTTTCAAGTTTCCTCCTTTTCAAGTTCAGGTAACCTTCATTCATCTTCTTCAATTTTGGGATGTTTTCCTATTTAGATTTTAATTATTGATTTTGAGGTTTCTTGCTTCTCTTCATATTTTCCAGGTAAGTTTCATTCATATCCCAGTTTTGGCTTTTCAACTTTTGAAATTACAAGTCCCGCTTCTAAAAGGCACACCTTATTAATCACATATATCTTTTAAGTTTTGCCTTTTAAATTTTCAATTTTATATTGTCTTTTGAAAGAACATATCTTCATCAATATGTATCCGTCCAGATTTTAAAACCTTATTAGCATCTGTTCACCTATGATAATTATCATATAGTAATAATACATTGTAGAGAAATTTTGACAGACTCTATTTTTAATACATTTATAGTTATACGGTATAAGCAAATACACCTAATAGATTCTACTTGCAAAAAAACCCATTGGGTTAAGAAACCTGTCAACCATTCAAATGGATATGGATGTAGCTTGCAAGAAATATCCTAAAACCCCCTTGTGATACTAACAAATGATAACCATATCATTTGACTTTAAATAAAGGACAAAATTAATTTTTATTATTATGATGCTAATTCAAGCTATATATATTTTTCTTTGACTAATTGATTTTATTTTCTTTTGAAGGGAATAAATATTGTTTGGTCGCACGTCTTTTGCATTAAATTGATTATCGAGAGGTCTTGAGATGGCTTCCACTCTCAGATGTACTGGAAATTAAATTGGTCTTGTCAAATTTTAAAATGTTGATGGGCCGGTATTCATGGATTAAAAACACCTTATTAAGGTAGTGTTCGAACATCTTAACCAAAGCTGTGAGTTTGGTTAGTGGTAAGTGCTTTACCTTTGGATCTGTCCCACGCGGGTTCGAACCTTGTAAGCAGCTTTTTAAATATTTTTCAATCCAGCAAATTGAACATTTTTAATTATGCCTGAATTAAAAATGAGCAATTTACTTTATAAAGTAGTATAGATATGAACATCATTTATATGTTGATTTATTGATTTTAAAATACAAAAAACTGATTTGGGATTTAAATTGGTATTTTTTATTTACTTTGCGTTGACTAAAGATGATAACCGGAGCATTTAATTTTCAGTAAAGGGACAAAAAATAGAAAAAATAAGTTTGACGACAAAAATGAAAAAGAAAAACAAAAAAAAACATCAAAGGCACATTTTCTCTAACTTAAATGGTGGAAAATGAAAATTACCAAAAAGCCCTCACGTGCTTTCTCGTAAGGTAACTTAATCAAAAAAGAAAAAAAATGGTCTAGGGACAAAATTATATAAAATTAAAAACCACATAGACAATTTCTATAATCTACTCTTAGTGCTTTAAAGGCTATGTAAAAGTATGGAAAATGCTATACATTAACTCTTGTATATCTACCATATTAGACGTCCAAACATTGGGTCCGTTGATATTTGAACAAAATTGCGATTAGCTACTTAGATATTTGTAATTATATCAAGAGAAAATTGGAAGTTTGATGCTCAAATATGTTGACTTAAAACCTGAAATCATCTGAATCGTATCCTAATGCAAAACACATAGTTTAAAATTTTTCTCCAATTTGAAAAGTGTTTTATAACTAACATTAAACATTTTGAGAGAAATCCAGAACCACATGTAGCAATAAATTGGTCTCACACAAGGTTCATCCAAAATATACCGTAAAACTTATACTGTGATGTATGACCTAAAAGAAGTTGTGGTACATAAATAAATTTTCATTACCATATGGCAAGCAGATTACAATTGTCATACCAATTAAAGTGTCTTAAAATGCATAAAAAAGTGGGATTATTTTTGCAATCCTTTATAAAGAGCATTGTACACAGTCTCTAGTGATACCCCTTCAATTATGAGAACCTTGTCCCTTGATTTTGACCCAGCACCCAGTGAAACTTGCCTCTTTTTTACCCCTATAACCTATGGTTATATTCAATTAACTTAAATAAAATCATAAGCGAATAACCCTAAGCTTTTATAAAATTAGCTTTCCCAAACTCCCCCTTAAGCTACAAGTAATTCACAATAGTACGTTTTATCAAATTTTATTAGTATTTTTTTCATTATGATCAAGACTAAAGACCAGATGTACGTATAAAACATGTTGTTAAGTTCAATCTTTTGCACTATGAGACAAAAGGGGTTTAGTGAAGCAAGAAGAGCCGTTATTGCAAGAGAAAAGTCATCAAAAAATTTAATTAGGTAAGTAGATTTAATATTTTATACATATTTAATTTAGGTAAAAGTTGTGTAGCAATGAACTTGTCCTACAAGTATTAGGAATTTAGGATAAAGAATTGTTTTCAGTTATAATATATATACACATAGTATTGTCTTGGGTGACAACTCAAATTTTAGTGAGAAATGTAAGGACAATTCTCAACCATCATTTAAGAAATTTGAATCATTATCAGAAATTTTGGATCATTACCAAAAATTGTTTCCTCCTAAAGATCCAAAATTTCCGATAATGATCCAATTTTTCTTAAACGATTGGTTGAGAATTATCTTCGCAGTCCTCACCAATATTAACAACTGGCTATAGATGGTATCATACTCAAAGCAGTAAATTCCTCATCGGATCCTTACCCTATATATATGTGTGTATATAGAATTGGGATCGGATGAGGACTAAAATTTTGGTGAGGACTATAAGGACAATTTTTAACCAATCATTTAAGAAGTTTTGATCATTATCGGAAATTTTGGATCATTATCAAGAAATGTTTCCTTCTAAAGATCCAAAATTTCTGACAATTAACCAATTTTCCTTAAATAATTGGTTAACAATTGTCGTCGCTACGCTTGTGCAAATTGGACCAAAAACTGACTGGAAACATAGAACCGGACCGGGTCGGACCAAACCGAGCTACATCAGTTCGGTTCTCGGTTCTAATTTTTATTAAAAATCGGTTCTCGGTTTCAATAGTTCGGTTCCGAGCGGTTCAGTTCGGTTCCAAAACCGAGAAAAAAGTCGAAGAAACTACCTCGGTCCGCGGTTCGGTTCCAGCTAGTTCTCGGTCGGTTCGGTTCCAACCATCATCGGTTCGGTTCTCGGTCCGGCCAAAACCATTTTTTCGGTTCTCGGTTTCTAGTCCGGTATGGTTCTTGGACCGTGCAGAGGCCTAGTCGTCGCAGTCCTCACCGATAGGGTTAGGATCCGGTGATGACTAAAAATTTTATTGATACGACATTTCTTTAGGAGGAAACAATTTTTTAATAATTATCCAAAATTTCTGATAATGATCAAAAATTTCTTAAACGATTGGTTGAGAATTGTCCTTACAATACTCACCAAAATTTTCTCGTAAAGTTACGAGAAATGACTCACCGAGCTTATATAATCAAGAAGTGCAGCATTAGCTTCGCCATCCTTGGCTGGTGCATCAATTTGAACTCCTAAAGCATTGTCATCAAGATCTAATTTTACAAAAAAGTTACAACACCTGAGAGAAGTAATAGTTTCTTAAAAATAAAAACAAAATTAAAATTAAAAAATTAAAAAACCTGTGATAGTTGCCACTTTTGAACCAGGTTTTGCATGTATATTGACAGCAACAGATGATGGTGAAATAAATCGCATACATGCAGGGAATTTGATAGTATCAGGTTCTGGAGATGTTGACTGTGCTTTTGCTTTACCATTTTTCGGGGCCATATTGCTCAAATGGTTCACCTACTGTCAATTTTCTATATAATCAGCAGATGTTTTGGACACATTTTGGTTTTTATTTGTTCCATCATAAATGTCATATATAGATATTAAATAAACAAAAAATAAAAGACAGATTAATCGACATTCGAGAGGTCGATAAGATCTCCCACAGTTTACTCTCGAAAGTTATCAAAACCAATTCATTCTTATTCAGCCTAATCAAATTACAAACCTTAAAAACCCTATTTATAGATCTCTAGATAAAACTTATTCCTAATGAAACTCAAATTCCTAATCTTTATCTAAATAAAACCTAGCTACTAATTAAATAGAATTAAGACTTATCTAATAAGAATAATAAAACTAATCATAATCATAATTAGGATCGCATCAATAATGGTGAATTCAATCTCTGTGCAATGTCTGTAAAAACAAACTCAAAGCAGTAAATTGCAACTATTTGAGAGATTATATAACATGCCTGAAATATTTGAAAATCAGCAAAATAAACAAGAAAACAAACATATAAAACACTGGTGAAATTTTAATCATATTAACAACTGGCTATAGATGGTATCATACCTGATTAAAAAAAAAAAGCAGCACGAGATCATGCCAAACTTATAAAATCATTTGACCTGAAGGTATATAAATCCTATGAGGTTAATTACTAATTTTGTGAAATTAAACCTAAAACATGGGCAACTTTACCAAACAGAAATATTCAGTTGTTCAACTTGAGTTGAATCAATGGATCATCGTAGTTAAAATATATTATCAGATTGTAAGTACACGTAAACAGCTCGCAAGATTGCATTCATAAGCAACGATTACAAGAAGTTAAACAAAAAGATGAAGGAAAGTAAAACTGTGAATCTTAGGTTTCAAATGCGAACAAATTAACTCGAGATAAATTAATTGATGTCTAATTTGGGGGAAATACAACAAAATCGTTTACAAAATACTCACTGATATTGTCAATTGAGAGCGTTGAAGGTTCAGTCGAGCAGAAACTTATGAAATCCTAATTTGGGATCGTTTTCTTCGTCTGTCGATGCAGAGGGAGGGGTTCGTTGGAAAACTTATATAAAAGTTACCATGAATGTAAAATTGCAAAATATCTAATTTTTTTAGATAAGTATTAAAAAGCAGGGAAAAGTGAGTGTGTGGTTGTCATATACCTAAGTTTAGGTGTGGAACCACCTAAAATAATGTATTTTTTGTTAAAAAAAACTTATAACTCACTACATAAACTCATTAGTGTATCAATGCCCCTCTAAAACTCACCACTTATCTTAAATTTTAATATGTTTTTGTTGAAATGGTGTTACTAGCTTCATAGTCTATAATTGGTGTTTATATTCAACAACATGTGCATATGTGTGTATATAGTTTTTTTTTATTGTCTAAAAGTGTTCTAATATGTTTGGAAAGTAACAAGACATTATAAAAATAACCGTTTTGAGTTTTTTAAAACTAAAACTATGTAGTTATAGGTGGTTCCATACCTAACCTTAGATACGTGACAGCCACACACTCACTATCCCCTAAAAAGTATCATCAAAATAGCTTCTATAAAACGTTTTTTTAGATAAGTATTAAAAAGTCACATAAAAAAAACATAATCCATGTTTGTTTTGTTTTGATATAACCATGCTAAAAGTTAACAAAAATGTGTCATCTAAAATGAAACATTATATCTGAGAGGATACAATCTACAAATCTAACAAACAAGCATAATGACTATTCACGCGTTGCTGCTGAATTATTTTCTTTATTTTTTGTGTAAGTTATTTTAATAAAGATGTCATATTGGATTTATTATCTCTACTATATTATAGAAAAACTTTCTTTATATATAACTTGAATTTTACTGTACATATTTGTATTTTGGTCTGTCTTAAAATAATTGTCTAATCCTAAGTTTCAACTAATTAAAAAATATTTAACTAGAAAAGAGAAAATTTAATTGGTAATATAGTGTAATTAATGTACTTTTTTTAAAATATGTGTTTTTGTCTGATGGACAATAATATTGGGACGGACTGAGTATTAAATATCATTAACTCCACTTTATTCAAAATATGTGGGTCTCGACGTCTCGTCCCCAACTACTATCAAATTTAATACTTAATGTGGTCGTCATTATAATATTTTGCCTTACAAACCTTGAAACCAACAATGTACTCCCTCCGTCCCACAAAAAACTTCCCATTTGATATGGGCACAAGTTTTAAGGGGATAGTTAGTGGTGGGGTCATTGGTATAATTTTGATTAAAATATCAGATTGATTTGGAGAGAGAAAGATGGTTAGTGGATAGTTAGTGGTGGGGTCCTTAGTAATAATAGTATTTTATTATGTGGAGCCCATCAATTGAATGAAATGTGAAATTTTTTGTGGGACAGAAAATTAAGGTCAAATGAGAAGTTTTTTGTGGGACGGAGGGAGTATATCGTAATTTGAACTGGATGAAACATATATCTTAAACCTTTGAGGAAATATTTTTGATACTTTTCATAATTAAGGGGTTAGTATTGGATTATAAGAAACATAAAAGTTCTACGTATATATATATTAAAGAATATGTATATGCATTTTTTCTGTCTATCTTACAAACTACTTCATCCGTCCCACAATAAACTTCTCATTTCATTTTTGCACAAGTTTTAAAATGATAGTTAATTTTAAGAGAAAGAAGAAGAAGAAGCCGCGGCAATCAAATGTCGTCCGATTACATTTTTTCAGAACAATAAATGTACAAAGTGGATGATAATTAAATTAGGGCAAACGCAAATCATGTATATATCCACCATATACAACGAAAGAGAACATACATATACAATGATCACTTGCGTGTTTACAAGCCTTGTATTTCACTACAACTTCACATATTTTATAAGCAAAAAATACATTTTGGTAGCAAGTGAGTGTGTCTTAGTTAAAGTGTCACCAACACCAACATGCTAGAAAGATAACAGAGACAATTCATACCAGTGGTTTGTTCAAGGAGGTCCAACAATATTATAAAGTCCTAAGGGACAATCATGGGTCCTTGGATCAAGAAGTTCAATGACTCAGATTAAACCACGAATTAAATGGGTTTTTTAGGTGGAGGGGTATGTTGGTCATTTAACCCTATATTTAAAACTATCTTCTTCCTCATTTTTCATTCTTCCTCCTCTCTCTACGTCATTCTCTCTCTCTCTCTCTCTCTCTCTCTCTCTCTCTCTCTCTCTCTCTCTCTCTCTCTCTCTCTCTCTCTCTTTCTCTCTCTCTACCTTTTCACCTGCTCACTCTCTCTCGCTCAAATCAATCGGAAACCAGCGTGATTAAACTCATTTTTGCCAATTTCTACCGTCATATTGTGAAGATCGCTAGTTTTACACTCCTACAACTTTGGTTTTCTTCTACATTCAGCTTTTACGTGATTTACGGTGGCCGATTCTCGTTCTTCTTCGAAAAATCACTCTGATGAAAATCTATGTAAGTTCAAATGTGATTTTGTTGTTATTATTATGTTTTTTACAGTTTATGCACAAATACTTGTTCATTTATAGGTTATTTTGTATTTCGAACTTTTCAAGGGGTTCTATATGATAATCTGTCGATTTCATATGATGTTTGTTGATACGTTTCTCTTAATTTTGTTGTTTTCTATTAAAATAATTAATTTATTGTTAAGTGCTTGAGCTTTCTAATGTTTTGTATTAGTAAATCACATGTGATTTAGCGAAATGTTAATAGCTCCCCTGTTTTTGAAAACCTCTGTTTTAAATCACATGTGATTTAGATTTGTTTAAGTTTAAAACACCTGTGTTTTAGTTAATCACATGTGATTGTGCATCTATTTAATTTTAAACCACGTATTTGTTTTAGTTAATCATCTGTGATTTTATGTTTGTTTAATTTTATATCGGATGTTTCTTATTAGTTAATCACATGTGATTTAGATCTGTTTTATTCAAAAACAAATGTTTTTAGTTAATCACATGTGATTATAAGTCTATTTCGTTTTAAATCATCTTTTTTTTTTTTGTGTTGAAACATACGTGCTTGTAGTTTTGTTTTAAATCAAATGTAATTTTGAAGTTATTATTTTTTTTTAATTGTAAATCACATGTGATTTTATTGTTTTTATTATAGACTTCAGTTGTAAATCACATGTGATTTTACTGTTTTTATTATAGATTTTAGATTTCTAGTGTTTTTTAGTTATATATCACATGTGATTTTATTGTATTCACATGTTATTTGCCGTTTATTATTTTTATGTTTACTCTGTTTTTAAATCACATGTGATTTTTCGGATTTTATTATAGATTTTTCAGCTTTCTAGTGTTTTTTAGTTGTAAATCACATGTGATTTTACTGTGTTCACATGTTTTATTATTTTTATTTTTACTCTGTTTTGAAATCACATGTGATTGTTATTTATTATTTGATTATTATGTTATTTAAGTTCAATCACATGTGATTGTTCTCAGTATCTCACCTAATCACAATCAAATTATTCATATTTTTCAATCACATGTGATTAGTAAGCTAAATTACAGTTGTTTATGTGAGATTGTGAGTTCAATCACATGTGATTTCAGTTTAACTATCTCATATTGTTATTAGTTGTCATAACTTGCTTCTTTGTGTTTTATAGGTGGTGATGATGAATATCCTACTATGTTATCTAAGTTGCCTGAGATACGAACTAATGTTAATGTTGGTAGAAAAAGACCTCTATCACCATCAAAAACAAAAAGTGCTGAGGTGTCAAAGAAGAACAAAATAAGGCTTAAAAGATCAATTAGCAATGTGATTGGGAACAACATCACCAGTGATTTAATACTAAATAATATGTTATGTTTTTGTGCAATTTATGTTTACTTTCCAATTACTTGTGATTTTTATTAACAGTCATATGTTATTGTATCTATGTACATGTCACTGTTTTTGTGCGCTTGATGTTTACTTTCCAATCACATGTGATTTTGTTATGTATATAGACTCCTCTATTTTATAACAAAAACTCTGTTTTACATAACAAAATCACATGTGATTTTTAATGAAATCAAAAGTGATATAATAAAATCACATGTGATTTAATACTTAACAACAAGACTAATAAGTTAATTTGTGAATTAAACATAAATATTTATAATGACAAAATAGTCATCCAAAATAATATTCTATAACTGATAATTAACCATCATTAATTATCAAATAAAATGTAAGTTGAAATAATACACCATTTGATAGTACAAATACCCACTTATACCAAATACATAAAATTAATACTCTTCCTCATTTTTCTCAAAAGTCAAATGATTTTTGGCTTGTCTCTTCCTCCTGTTAAGATTCCATTTCTCATCCCCCAGACTTTCATATTTTGGTTATTAGCTCATTTTCTCATGCATGCATGCATTCCCAAAGTTGTTCATCTTTCCTCATTAAAACACCACCTACAACACTACTTTTCTACTTTTCAAGTTAATCACCAAAATGGAAATTCCTTTTTGCTTTTTCTTTTCTTCTCAAACCAAGGTCATTGACCATCCAAATATGTTTGAAAATCCATCTTTTTAAGTCTTGAAAGACTTGTTACTTCTCTACACACTCTCATCCTACTAGCGAAGTTGTGCTCATACAATCACATGTGATTTATAAAGCGAATCACATGTGATTTGTTTCTTAACAACCTCCCCTGTTTTTAAGCAAAGAAATCACATGTGTTTCGCTCAGCAACCTCATCTCAACGCAGTCAAATAACGTAAAGCAAACAATCACATGTGATTTGTAAACCGAATCACTTGTGATTTGTTTCTTAACAACCTCCCCTGTTTTTAAGCAAAGAAATCACATGTGATTCGCTTAGCAACCTCACATGAAGCAGTCAACTAATGCATAGCGCACAATCACATGTGATTTGTAAAGCGAATCACCTGTGATTTGTTTCTTAACAACCTCCCCTGTTTTTAAGCAAAGAAATCACATGTGATTCGCTAAGCAACCTCGCATGAAGCAATCAACTAATGCATAGCACACAATCACATGTGATTTGTAAAGCGAATCACTTGTGATTTGTTTCTTAACAACCTCCCATGTTTTTAAGCAAATAAATCACATGTGATTCGCTCAGCAACCTCATCTCAACGCAGTCAACTAATGCATAACATACAATCACATATGATTTGTAAAGCGAATCACTTGTGATTTTTTATCTAATAAACTCCTCTGCTTTACGCAAAAAAAAACACATGTGATTCGCTCATCGATCTCACCTGAGCGCATTCAATTAACACACAACTTGCAATCGAATGTGATTCGTAAGCAAATCACTTGTGATTTGTTATCTAGTAAATTCCCCTGTTTTATGCAAAAAAACACATGTGATTTGCTTATTAATCTCACATGAGCACATTCAATTATACATCTTACGTACCTTAATCATCGATTATTATCATCTTCATTGCTATTAACAAATTTTTTATCCAGATTCATTGATAGCGTCATATATTTCGATTTCGTAACTAATTTATGTTCTTGATTATGGCGATTTCATTCAATCGCGATTTTGATTAGCGCTCGAATTCGAGAAAAACGCGATTCGCAGTTTTTGATTTGTTTTGCTGCAGTGGATTCGATGTTTGAGATTCAGATCTGCAGTTTACGACTGATTTTTGAAGCTCTGAATTGAAGAAATCGCAAAAGCAATTCCAGCGGAAGCTCTCGATTGAAAGAAGGTCGACTGAAGAAGGTTGATTCAATTTTTGGACGCTTGGACGATAATACCCCTCTGTGTCTAATTAAATGAATTGATCTTGATCATTGATTAAACTTGATCCAAGGGTCCAAAAGTGTTCCTTCGGACTTTATAAATTTGATGTTTCTCCCTGAACACAACTCATTCATACCAATAAGGAAGTACATTAAATACATTGCCACCATTGTAATACCTTGTAAACGTATAATCAAATTTAAAAAAAAAAAAGATAAATAGAGGGATAAGATGAACATATTCAAGATACTTATAAAAAAAATATGCACCAGAAAGATTAGAATCTAAATTCATGGCATTACCTTCTTAATCAAAGGCTCAAAACTGATACCGCATATTATGCTTCTTAATTCTTATATCCAACATAGGCTATCTAAAAAGCAAAAAACAACCAATGTGAAAACATATTTGAATTCACCATTTAATTGTATAAGATTTGTAGTCGTTAAACCCATTTGACCTGTTTCCATTTACCTAAAATAAATAACTTGGCCATTTCACCCGTACGGGTTAAATTTTTTTAACCCTAGCGACCCATGAGTATAAATGGGTTTGTATAACAGGCGAAATGAGTCCATTCCAAATGTGGCCGATTAGGTTGGATTCACCTGCAAATAAACCAAGTGAAAAATATGAATATGAATAATCATAATAGCATCAGCTAGAATATACAATTAACCTTAATGCCAATTGTATTAGTAATTAATTACTAATGAAGTCTTAACCTGAGATATTTTTAGCACATGCTACACAGAATAAAAAACGAAAACGTCATTATAACTATGTTTTAATTGAAATAATAAGTTGAAAGGTCAACAAGAAGGGTCTTCGCCAAATTATAGGGCGAATGTATCAACATTTTTAACCTGTAATACAAAAATGATTTTTGTGACAGGAAAAAAAAATAAATATTAAAGTTTAATTTGAAGGGTTCTAAGATGTAATACTAACCTCCTCAATGTCTACAATATGTTATATGTAGGGTAATGATGCCATATCTTCAAAAACAACCAACCAATATTTAAAACAAAAAAATAATAATTGAACAAAAGAATGGGAATAAACTGAAGAAGGAAGACATCTTTTGGTTATACAGGCAACAAATGTAAAATTCACCATCTCTTTTACAGACTGAGACAGTGCTAAAATCCATACATATATACATGAAACACACGATGTAATTTAAAGATTGAAATCCCCCATTGATATTACCTATAATTTAAATGATGAACACAAAGGCTACATTCTGAAACCCTAGAACCCCAAGCTTCAAACAATGGATCCTGCAGATTAATCGACAGATTATTGATCAAAATTAGTAGGATTTATAGACCAATTAAGCAATTTGAGATGATATTTAAGACAGGATTGGCATACTGGATACATAACACTGAATGCATTCAATCTGACAACTTATTACCGAATCAATAAATCAAACATAACAGAATGAAATCAAATAAATCAACGTAGACATACCAGAGTTGAGAAAGGAGAGATCGGATAGCAGTGAGAGAAGATGTTTGAGGAGTGTAATACCTCAAAAATTAAGGAAAAATTAAAAAAAATTTAATAAATAAAATATAACACATTTCCCGAGAGTACATGTAATAAAAAGGTCACACTTTAATAAATAATAAAAATCAACCGTCTCATGGTTTAATGCGGAAAATAAAAGTAAGGGTTTGCAAAACTGTTTAACTCAAATAAACATAAATCCAAATCATGAGAACTCAATGAATAGCTGGTCATCTAATGACCTCTCTTTGCCTTTGCTAGTACCTGCAAAATGGGGGGAAGTGTTTTGGATCAGCCACACGCTGAGTGAATAATAACAATATACGCACGTAATCACAAGACAGGTCATGCCACATACATGATCCCTAAAAGTCTCTAATCATTTCTCATTATTAGACCTTTATTAAATCTTATTAGGTTCGTCGTGGTATTGTGACGATCCTTAAATACAACGCCAACTGCCCATGCGCTCGTCACAACACCCTCGTCCAACACCCGTCCTCTAGGTGTCCCAAGTACCACGCTGACAGTCGTGTAGTGTACTTGGCTCTCAGGGAAGAGTTAGATCTCGCCATCGCCTCCTGCAACGGTAATTAATCTCATATATAATTAGTTGGTTTTATTAACGTGTTGACTCTACAACAGGTACTCATATAAAACCAAACAGCTCAAAACTCAACGTATATCATCTCAACAGATATATAAACAAATAGCACATCTCAATGCATAATAACTCATCAGAATACCTCATGTACACAGATCAACACATAATGATATGGTACTTAGCTCGATTACTCAGCATCCATATCTTAGTTCCATATGCAATAATACTAAACAATCACAATCACATATTATCACATAATCACAGCTCAATCGCAGTTCAATCGTAGTTCATGACACATAGCACATAATCATGAAACATATGTAAATACGAAGTGTATAGTGAGATTACCCACCTCAATAAACGTAAACTCCTAGGGAATTCTCGCCACGTACAAGAGTCACTACTCAGGTCCTAGAATATCCTACATCACATAATAAGACTCAGATTAAAACTCAACTCAAGACTCTGCCAGCACCCGTCACTCTCACGGGAACTGTCATATCTCCCAACCCGTTCACTAGATTTATCCTAAATTTTAATCACCGAAAGTAGACTCTGAATACTAGAAATTACTGTCAAACGACCCCTGCCTAAAACAGACTCCAAGTGTCTCTAAAATTGTTCACAAAACAGAACAATTGCACAGTGAAATCTTTTGCGACAGTTTACTAAAACATGGATAACTCTTAAACGCTAAATCCAATCGACAAGCCGTTTTGGCAACGGAAAGAAGACTTAAAAGCCTAGGCACGTACGCGGGCCAAAAATCCAGAAACTAACTTTAACTCTGTTAAAAACGGACCCGAACAGAATGGACAGATTCCGTCCCAAAAACTCAGTTTGCTTTAAAACTCGTTTCATAAACCCGACATCAACCCGTGAAACCCGAGGGGCACCCGAAAGCCCTGAAAACTCATTTGATCTCAGAAACTTTTATTTTAGAATAATCTAACTCATTTATTAGAAAACTTCTCCAATTGGAACCAAGAACCTTAAGGTTCGGTTTCCCCATTCGATTACTAAAACGGTTAATATAAATTTTAGAAATCAACACCCAACCCGATTACCACCACCAAATCATAGAACCACAATCAATAAAACTGAAACAACACTTATTCCAGACACGGGTTTAAACACGGTTTTTAGGCATTAATACCAAAACGGTTTTCTCAATTAACCACAAACTAAACCAACAATTTAAACACACAATAGTAACGAAACCGGTCCCTCAATGGCTCGGTACCAAACCTGCCAAAAAACTACATCACAACCGAATTGATCACGAAAAATAAAAGAAGAAAAGGAACAATATAGGCAAGGGATTAAACGGTTACAAGGACTACCAAATTCGAATGTCCTCGGCTTGCAACACAGGAAACTCGATGGTGGGTTGCACCGGCTCGATCAACAGCTCGCGATGAATGATCACAGCTACCGAAATTGTGAAAACAACACAAATATTAGAACCCGGTTATCAACAATCAGACACAATCGAGAATTATGAACGATAGGAACGAAGGTGGTACCAAAACTCTTGTATCCGGATTGAAGAACCCTTGGCGATCACTTGGCCAATGATTCAATCGACACTTCTGTTTGGTGAGGCTTGGCTGCTGCAATCGACGAAGGGGAGTGGGGATGGGATAGCGTCTGAAAGAAAGGAGGAATAAGTGAAAGGGATGTTTAGGTTTAAGTGTGGTTTATGTACTCTCTAAATCCCGGGCTTTAACTAATTAGATTGCTAATCGGGCTCGAAGGATGGATACAACAACAAGGGGAAATCATGGCCTATATGGCCGGCCCTCCCTTTCCGAACACAAGGCCCTCTCGGAAACTTCTAAAAATAGAAAACGACTCAAGGGACTCGAATATTATAAGGCCTGCACCTCTCTTTGGCCGAGACACTCATAGCGATGGACTTGGCCTTGGCCTAGGGCCGGCCTCGTCCTCTCCTGTACTCAATACCCAGGAACCGTTACTCTTGTTCGGGTTTTACAACACATAGTTACTTATTCATCGCACATAAATAATTAACCTGAAACGTCACGCATTTAATTACTCACATTAAATACACAGTAAATGCACATAACATATAATCTCAATTAATTAAATAACACATTTAATTTAATAAAAGTAGATAATTTAAATACAAGAAAATTCAAGGCGTTAAAAGGAGAGATCGGGGTGCGAGGGGAAGAGGTATCAAATACTCGTTAAAGTTGGTAACGTACGAATTGAATGGAATTAAGTAACGTTTAAGGAATTAAATGCATTTCCTATTTATAATGAGTGACATTATATTAGGGGCCGTTATAATGAGTTAAATTGAGTGTCATGGATATTGAACGCATTGTATAAGGATTGAGAAGATGAAAATATAACCAACATTCCAGTGTAGTTGAGACGCTAATACATGCAATTTACACCCAAAAGGTCACGGGTTCGAAACCAGTGGCCTGCGTTTTATTTTGAGCTCGAAACATTAAGACATTTCCCTAATGGCAAGCCAGATTAAGACATGCCATAACTAGAACTGTCCTAAATGCATTATAAATTAGTAAGATAAGATAAAATAAATGATTAAGATAGGATAGAAATTAGTAGATATGTTTAATGACATACATTAACAAAGTCGCTAATGTTGTTACTTGCTCAAACAAGTCGCTAACAAAGTCTCTAATTATATAACTTAGCTAAAAAAAGTCACAAAACAAATCGGCAATTTTTCAAAAATAAAAAAATTTGTAAATAAATACAACTTATTATATATAACAAAAGCTTTTTAAATCATGAAGTTTCATTTAAATTTATTTTGTAGTGATAGAGTTGCGTTTAAGGAGTTCCGTCATTTTTACGAAGTCTCGAGGAACAAATCTAAACCGATGATCAATAAGATCTAATGGTCAAGATTAATCACATATTTTATACATTGAGGGGTATTTTGATCATTTAAAAAAATTAATATTTTTTTATTTTTTATTATTTTTTTAAAAAAATTAACTTTTTTTATTAATAACACAAAATGTGATTGTATACTGCATCACATGTGATTGAACTACAACATCAAATGTGATTAAATATACAATCACATGTGATTTTACACAAAAATCACATGTGATTAAGTAATAACGTAATTATCAAATAAATATTATTTTTAATGAAAAAAATAATAAAAACTAAAAAAATAAAAAAAAGTTAAAATAAAAAAAATAAAAAAATATGAAGTGCCAAATGACCAAAATACCCCTTCGTGTATACAATTTGTGATTAATCTTGACCATTAGATCTTATTAATCAATGGTTGACATTTGTTCCTCGAGACTTCATAAAAATAATGGACCTCCTTGAACGTTTCTCTATAGTGATAATATTATTATAATAATTCCAATATAAAGAGACCCGATAGTTTTTTATATATGGACACTAGCCTATAACCCGTGATAAATCACGGGTAACTTGTAAAATTTTCTATAGCAGTTTTCATAATATTTTGTCTCGTGACAGTTAATTTAAGTGTGCCGAGCTCATTAGAAATAAAAATTATAACCCAAGATAGCTTGTTCACAATAAACAGGTGGTACTTACATTTTTCCTTGTTTTGCTTATTTGATTCCACTATGATGGATTTCCATTCTTCATATTTGTGATTCTCTTCTTCTTGTAGGCTGGCCTGCAACAAAGTACAAATTACAAAACGAAAATATAAATCAATGTTAAAACATCTCTCAAATTTTCTAATTTTCATTTTATCATGATTTATAATTTATTTCATCCGTGCAATATGGACAATTAATTCTAGGCAAAAATGATATTGAGAGCGGTTTAGAAAAGTGAAACCTGCATATATTATAAGTATATGATCAAATAAACATATTTAAATATAATTATCTATGAAGGAAACCTGAAGAAGTCAAACTGACATACAAAGAAGTCAAGATGCAGAAACTATGAATACATAACTATGAATACATAACTAAAAAAACAATAAATTCCTATATTTTGAGACTACATTGATAAGAATCAACTTATTATATAATTTAAAATCATATAATAATCAAATGGTATTTTTAATGCATAAAACCTCTTGAACTATTTTATTCAAAAAGTGTATTATTATTGACAAATAAAATTGCAATCAAAATTAAATTCAAAATAGTATCCTTTTATAGTTTGCATAATTCTATTACACCAAAACTGCAACTGGCACCTCAATGGCAATGGCTAATGTTACAGCAGTACGTTTTCCTTCATCATAGCAACTTCTGACACCTGTTCAAAATTGCAAACACAATTATATGTTAGTTGTTTATTACCGTCATTTAGAATAACCATAAATTGGCATCGAGTCACCGTAAATGTTACCTTATTCAAATAGTGTAGGGTAGTATAGTCCTAAGAGAGACGTAGAGAATAAAAGTTTGTTGTCCAAATTGAGAAAGCAAGCATGATATGTTACCTAATCCAACGTTCCTAAAAACGATGGTGTTTAAACCCGTTACTCAACCGCCCATTTGTCAGCTCTAGAAAATAAAAATAAAATATATGTTAAATCATAAAACGGTATCGAGTTGCACACTCAGGAGTTCTCTCACAATCATTATAAACAGCAGATTTCCAAAAACTGACTAATTATAGTTGCTGCACAAATTGGTGAAGTTGAAGTGTTGAAGAACGGTTTTCACCATAAATGTTGATTGTTTTTTGTCTAAGCATAACCCGAATTGAAATTCAACAATGCTTACAACAATCTTCTCCTATATATGAGCCCTAATTTGACTTTGGTTTGACAACTAGGCAATTCCGAGCTCTCTCATTGGCCGGTTATGCCACCTATAATTCTCCAATTGGACCACGCATTTTATGAACAAAATCGTTTGGGTTTCAATTCAAAACTCCTGCATTTATGGTAACAAACTACATTCAAAACCAAAGATACCCGAAATTATTCTATCACGGATTTTCCATTCAAGTACAATAAATAATACAGCTGTATTATTTGGGAGAAAAAAACTAATCAACCTAAATTTCGGTCTTATATACGGTATTTAATAAAATCCTTAAATCTTCTCCTATATATGAGCCCTAATTTGAGTTTGGTTTGACAACTAGGCAATTCCGAGCTCTCTCATTGGCCGGTTATGCCACCTGTAATTCTCCTATTGGACCACGCATTTCATGAACAAAATCGTTTGGGTTTCAATTCAAAACTCCCGCATTTATGGTAACAAACTACATTCAAAACCAAGGATACCCGAAATTATTCTATCACGGATTTTCCATTCAAGTACAATAAATGATACAGCTGTATTATTTGGGAGAAAAAAAACTAATCAACCTAAATTTCGGTCTTATATACGGTATTTAATAAAATCCTTAAATCCTGTGATTTGGTTAATCTCTTTACCATATTTGAATTTAGGTTAACCATTGACCTTATATAATACCGGGTTTAACATATGAAAATAAACTTACGGAGCAAAAGCCAATTCCGATTACCCGCATCAAAGAACAACATCAGGTACAAAGAATCGCTTCATCACTTTATTTTAGTAATGCTTAATAGCAATTATACCGAAGTTCTTAGTCATAAATGCTTCATATCTTTGTAATCACGGAATTTTAAATCTACCAATGTAATTTACCCTGCATTTATAACCTTTCCATATTAATATTTTTCTCAAATTAAAACATTTATTTTTGTTTTTTTCAGCATTTAAATTTCGGTGGTAATATGCAACACATTAGTTAAGGAAAAAAAAATCTCATCTTTCACGACCCAGATAATCACCGATACAAAAATATAGACATTTTAGGAAACCCCTACTGCCATTAGCCTTGATTCACGGGTACCACTTCAATATGTGGATAACACTAATTTAAATCAAAGAAATCTTATTTATTATAAACCCTAATTTATAGTCCAATTAGTTTTATTCTGCTTCATAAACATAGCCTAATATGCATACATCGAGTTTACATAAAAGCTAATCCCATTTCGAGCATATACATGGGTGAGTGAAACTTGAAGGTTACGGGTATATGGGAAACCATATCGATCCACACAAATTTTGCAAACAATAGGTGAATAAAAAAAATTAACCGGCGATTTTACACTTACAATAGAAATATTGAAAATGGTTTAAACCATCGTGATTTGAAACATTTCCCCCCAAAAAATACGAATTACGAAAGCCCTAGATCGGTCCGGTTTAACACGTTATAAATGAATACATGTTTTGAGCCTTATGTTTTATTACAATTTACACCCTTACTTCAAAACGTTAAAATTTTAAGCCCATAAAACTTATTCATTTAATATGGATTGTGAAATTAATGGGATGTCTTCGATTTATACATAGCCCAACAATCGAAAATTTAAATAACATATGATATCTTTTCTACAATATTTTTTTGTTATTCTTTTATATCCTTCTCGAAGCATGCCCGCCCATTCGGGCGGGCTTTGAAGCTAGTTTCAATATATAATGCTCTCATACATGTACATCTTGTTCTTCTTTAAGAAGCTAATTATCAAATTCTGCATTCGGGCGCGCCATACATTTCTCAATTTTTCTAAATCCGAGCCCACACGATTTAGTAAACAACACCATCACAGCGTTTATATACTTGTAGTCTTTTATAGGGCATGTAGTTGACAATAGAGTAAGGTGTTGTTTGTTTTTTGATAAAAGGTCTTCCTGAGGTCTTTTATCTTCGCGGCGCAGACCACACGAAGAAAAAAGGTTGCGCAGATGTTTGTTTTTCGGAAGCCCGCAGACCTTATATTGTCTGCCTAAGGTCTTCACCAGGAAGACTTGGACATTAGCTTCTTGGGTCTTCCAAACTTAAAAAAAAATCTACAAACTTAATTAATATTATTATTATATATAAATTAATATTATTATCATATTAATATATATTATTATATTAATATTAATATATTTTATTATTATGTTAATATATAATATTATTATTTTATTAATTAATATTATTATTATATTAATATATAATAGTATTATATTAATTAATATAATTATATTATTAGATAATAATATATATTATTAAATTTAAATTATATATATTATTATATTTAAATATATTTAAATTATCTATTATTATATTTAAATTATATATATTACTATTATATATAAATATAGTATAATATTAATATATTAACTAATATTATTAATATTATTATTATATTAATATATACTATTATTATATTAATATATAATATTATTATCTTAATTAATATTTCAGTTTATTTAAGCAGTCTGCAGATGTTAAGAAATAAACAAGAGTTTTCTTACAGACTGCAGACCTTTGGTCCATCTCAGAAGTTGCAGCAGCTGGCAGATGTGCCCCGCAGACGGCAGATCTTTTTGCTCTGAAGAAACAAACAACACCTAATGTTGTTCTCTAAAAGCATCATAATTCTTTCCTGGCAACCATACACATATCAATTTACATGCCATAAACATCCATTTTAAATAAAATATACAAATATACTACTACAACACAAAAAAAAGAACAAAAGTGAAATCTCAATCTGTTAAATTTGAATACAACGTATTACCAATTTTCAAACAAAACTTTTTTCGAACACCTATTTTTAAAATTCCATAGCATTGCAAATATGAAGAACAAAAAAAGAACAACTAGATACCATCTATGTATAGAAAAAAGATTTTTTTTCTTCTAGGCAATTAATGGTATTCCATCTTAACAATTAAATTATATATTACTCTGCTCCTATTTTGGATACAACGCACAAAGTCATGGATAGAATGAGATTTAGTTGAAGTGTTAGGATCGAATAACCATCTATGTATAGAAAAAAGATTTTTTTTTTTCTTTTAGGCAATTAATGGTATTCCATCTTAACAATTAAATTATATATTGCTCTGCTCCTATTTTGGATACAACGCACAAAGTGATGGATAGAATGAGATTTAGTTGAAGTGTTAGGATCGAATAACACAAGAATAGTTATTAAATCACAGATCTACTCACAATGAGAAGTTACAGTGTATTAACACTATTGTGATTAACAAGAATTGTATGACAAAGTGTAAATAATTAAACGAATATTAAGAACACAGTTTATGACAAAAAGCTTCAATGTATATTGATTGAGAGTTACAATACACACGTATGTTTACAATTCATAAGGAACTATTTATAATAGTCCTTAAAGCCTAAAACTTTAACATAGTTATTCTAGGAAACGACTACAATGCAATTTAAACAGATACGATCTTCTAAACAAAGTTCCTAAGATCTCGGACTTGATATTCTCTTTAAATAACTCAATCAGTAATAACTTTGATGTTAGTAGTAAACACCAAGATCAGTAGTAAGTTGTTTCTTTGCATCAACTCCTTAGCAGCAATAAGTAATTCATCAGTAGTAATTGCATCGTCAGTATTAATCATCTTGGGCAGCAACAAGTGATTCAGCAGTATTAACCAATTAAAAGCAGCATTAATCTTTTTATCAGTAGTAACAAACAAGTCAGTAATAATAATAATATCAGTAGTAATCATAAAATCAATACTAATAGGATCACCATTTAGATACAATCATTACTACTAATTATCAGGATTCTTTGGATCAGTAAAACCATCCGGTTGTATCATGAATACGTCCTCATTCAACTCCCCGTTAAGGAAGGCGGTTTTAACATCCATTTGCCATATCTCATTATGACGTGGAAAGAGTGATGTGGCTTGATTTAAAAAGCGCTTTCTTTTATTATATATAGAGATTATTTAAATTCAGTGTCTTATATTTTAAAATATGTAGACTATTAACTGGGCTAATGAAAAGGCCCAAATCCAGTTAATAAAAGTCGCTCGTAGAAATGGATACATGTATAAGAAAATCACAGTTCAAATGGTTTCTCATCTGCTCGTATGCCATACAACCGTAATGTCAAATCGCTAATCCCGCTCCTAATCTCATCTGCTCGTTATCTCATCCGTGCACATCTGTATCATGATTAATATCATTTCTGCTAGATGCTGTTTACTTGAGATGATCACACCTATGTGTTTGATTAATCTTGTATTGAACACCAATAAGGCTTATAGGCCGGTAATCGTTCACCGCAAGAGGATTTATTACTTTAGGAATTAAAGTAATAAACGAAGCATTGCACCCGGTCGGAATAAAACCTGTATCATGATTAATATCATTTCTGCTAGATGTTGTTTACTTGATGTTAGTGATTTACGGTTTAATCAAAGAAAAACGCAGCGGAAAATAATATAAATCACCAAACAAGGATCTCCATATTGACAATCTAATTAAGCAATAAAGATAAAGAGTTTAGTATGAAAATCATACACTTGAAGCCTTTGATTACACCAATGAATGAGGATGAAGAACTTCAAGAATTCAAAGTAGAATTCCTCTAATGGTATCCACACTACACCATATCAAGAACATCAAATAGGATGCTAGTCCCTTGAGCAAGAAATCAAAAGAATATTTATTCTTTGGACGTCGAACTGCACAAACCAATTATAATTTCTTTCTTCAATGTTTGTGCGTACAAATCAAAAGAAAAGGCACCAACAACTTTTGTTTCTTTTTGGTTTTGGATGTGCGGCCGTGAGGGAGGGGCAAGGGAGGATTAGGGTTAAGCTCAACCTTTTCTTGCTTCCTAATCTAAGTATATATTCCCTAATTACAAGTTAGGAGATATGACAATTAGCCTCTTGTACTTTTGATTCTTTATGATTACTCACTAATACGTTTTAACTTAACAATTAATTAAAACATAACTAGTCAAGTAATCATAGTTTATATAAATAATATAATTACCCTAATTATATTATATATATTAAATGGTGTTTGGTGTATAAGTGTGTGACCCTTTAGGCTCACATACGTCTCGCCATATAACTATATGTCATGAACGTAAAGCATATTCCAACAGCTCCCACTTGCGCACGTCATACCATCAAGTAGTTATACAAGCAAAGGTTAGAGTATAGCAACCCGCCAAGCCCCTAGAAGTATATGAGTGAGTTTCAGAAAAGTCCAGGTTCAAAGTTTTTCAATCAGTTATCCTTTTGTTACTGATACCATGTTGAATTTTAGACAAGGATTAATGTCAATCTAAAATTTCAAGGATTCTGTTTCTCGATCTATACATTGAAGTAGATTACCAAACCAATCAAGATTCATCTCAATTACCTTTGGGTACGGCCGTACAAGCATCTATTCAAATTATCGAGGGGCCCAGTAGTATCTAATCCAAACATGTGGAGGGACAAATTCTTTATTTACTACACGTGTTTGATATATGCTTAATATCAAACTTGAAGATGGTTGTTATAGCAGCCTTATTCAGGTCAGCGTTTAACCACATCAAAGTTTGGCACTCCACACACACAAATCAACTTGCATCTCAAGTCAGAGGATAAGCGACAAAGCCTTTGTGAGATTCACTTGTGACATAAATCTAGGAAGTGATTTCTCATAGGTTGGGTCAGTCCAATTGTGCATCACAATGAACAACATGTGAGTTTGATTTCATCATCCTTAGTCATACTAAGATCATGTCATCAATGCCCTCAGATTTGTCTTAATAATATTCTCATATTATTAATATGACAATGGACAATTTAGAATATAAAGCACAGTAAATATTCATGGATATAAACATGCAAATATAGAACACAGTAGACATTCATATAAAAACGATCATATCAAGTATATAATTTATTCCAATAAACACTGCTCAACGTTCCATTATCCAAATACTAAAATAGATTTACATGAAACTACTAGCTTGTCGAAGTCTAATGTTCCATTCATATTCAATATATTTGGTACAAGACATTGAGTACGATGAAACGTCAGCTAGTTAGTTATCTGTTTGAACTTTAAGAGTACGAATTTCACATATTTCGATAAATCTTCGAATGTAGTGAACCTTCGTAAATAGGATCTAGCGTCATCACGACCTATTTCAAAACCAACATAAGTATAGCAAGTATACTTAGTTTCAGTTTGGTATCTCCACCATAACCAAGGAACATATATCCAGTATTTCAAAATACTTCAATGTGTTCATAATAGCAATCCAGTGACTCTCTCATGGATTCTATTGGTATTTTCTAGTAAGGTCCCCTAAGGACGTTACATTTGGCCTAGTGCTCCTTACAACGTACACGATGAATGGAATAGCCGATTCATAGGGGATTACATTCATTCGCTTCACCACATCAGGTGTGGAAGGTCCTTGAGTCTCACTTAAGTTTACATTGTGTGGTATACGAGGACTTCCTCGTTTGGGAGTACCATTCTAAACCGTTTAAAATTTTGTCAATGTAAGCACTTTGACTTAAACCAATTAACCGCTTTGATCTATCATTATAGATCTTTACTCCAAGTATGTATGTCGTATCCCTCCAATCCTTCATGTCAAAACATTTTCCAAGCCAGGATTTTCATCTTGTAGCATTGGTATATTGTTTCACATGAGTGACATGTCATCAACATGTATGACTTGAGAAACGACAACGCTCCCACTAGCTTTCATATATACACATGCTCAGTTTGGGTTTTAGGTGAAACAAACGTTTTGATTTCATCATTAAACAAATCTCATAGTCATAGTACACTACTTTGGCTATAAGAATTCTTATGTCTTTAGTAACAGGTGAGAAGGTTTCATCATTGTCAATCCAGTAGGATTGAGTGTAACCTTTTCTTACTAGAAGAGCTTTATAGGTGTGTATATTTTCATCCATGTCAACAGTCTTACTGTTTTGAGAAAGATTAACTAAGTTCAAAACTTGATTGTCTCTCATGGATTTCATTTTCGCATTCATAGTTTCAAGTCATTTTTCGAATTCAAAATTCGATAATGCAACTTGATAGTTAGGGGGTTCATTATGATCCTCAAAACTTTACTCCTCAGCATTGACATAAGTCTATATCGTTCAGGTGCATGAGGTGTCCTTGCGGACCTACGAATGGGAACAACATCATCCTGTGGTCCAACATCAATATGTTCAGCCTCAATGTGATATTTGCTAGTGTTACCAGAAGGTTGTGCATCTTCGCTTTGAATCTTGTCAAAGTCTATAGTACTCCCACTTGGTTTGTGAAATGAGACTGTTCTCAAGAAACTCAGCATACCGAGCAATAACAATTTGTTCTCAGGTGGGCAGTAAAATAGTAACGAAGATACAGTTAATAGATATGGGTTCAAGTTTGTTCGGCATGTCTCGTTCCACGAGATCCTCACAACCCCAGATCTTCAAGTAAGACAAATTAGGGACTTTCCCATGCCATATTTCATATGATGTCTTTTTAACCTTTTGGTCGGAACCATATTAAGTATTCGAGCAGCAGACTTCAGTGCATGCCCTTAAAAGGATAGTGGAAGAGTAGTAGGACTCATCATAGATCGAACCATGTCAAGCAGGGTCCGATATCTCCTTTCAGACACACCATTATCTTGTGGAGTGTATGGAGGAGCGAATTGTGAGACAATCTCACGTTGTGTAGGATGATCCAGAAACTCTTGACTCATGTACTTTCATCCTCAATCAGGACTGAAAGCCTTTGTTGTCTTGCCGAGTTGATTTTCTACTTTTACTTTAGAAAGCTTTGAACGTTTCAAAGATTTCATGTTTATGTTTAATCAAGTAAACATAACCATAATGACTGATATCATCAACGCTTTTATGTTGATGTTTAATCAAGTAAACATAACTACCGCGACTGATATTATCAGTGAAAGTGATAAAGTAGGTGGCACCTTCCCTAGTCTTAGTTCTAAAAGGGCCACATACATCAGTATGTATGAGTCCAAGTAGATTTTTAGCTCTTTCGCAAACATGGGAGAAAAGCTTTCTTGTTATCTTTCCATAATATACAAGAGAGACATTTAAATGATTCATAATCATTTGTAAAGAAGCCCGTCGAGTTGTAGTATCAAAATGCGTTTCTTGTTTATGTGGAAAAGATGACGATGCTCTAGGTAAGTAGAATCCAAAGCAATTTGGATTCTTGAGTGCTATATTTGTATATAGAACTATCGTTTGAATTAGGATCATGCATATTAATTTCAAATATACTATTACAAGGAATAGTTATAAAAACATGTTATTTTTCATAAAACATAATATCATAATCCTTAATAGTTTGAATAATTCATTATTTAACAAACGATAAAGCTAAACAATGCGTAATTGACAATTGTTCAAAACAATAATTAACACATTAGGAAGGATAAGATCACAGCTTCCATTCTTTTAGCTTTCTACTTCACATTTAATCTTGCACGTTTGTGTCATACACTCAAGATTTATTAGGAAAGTTTAGAGTTCTATAATTAAGATACCTAATGTGCTAGCTAGAACACATTTATCTTTCATCAACTGTGCTAAGTAGGCAGGACAGTTCCTCCTTCAATGGCCGGATTCATCACAATGATGGCAAGAAATATCCTTTGCAGGGTGCTCCTTTTTAGCAGGTGGGGAATCGTAGGTTTGGAAAAGGAATCTAGCTTACCCTTACCTAGACTCTTGCCTTGTGCTTGCGGTTTTACCTTCCCTGATTCCTAGAAAAGAATTGGGTAACCTTTGCTCAACTAGTTTTACCATAGCATGTTATCAACGATCGACTTCCCCATGCTATGTACTTTTAAAACTCTTTTCAAAATAGTCATAGTCCTTGGATAGTGAGGTAAGAATCAAGCTCATTCCAAGAACTTGTGGCAATGGGTAACCAAGACGCTCCATTTGATCAATATAGCATTTCATATTCAAGATGTGAGTGCTAACTGATTGGCCGTCCTCCTGCTTGTAAGCGTTGAATGCCTTAACTGTTTTGAACAGTTCAAGTTCTGCATGTTGTTGAAATATCATTTTCAACTCGCTTATCATGTCATATGATGTGAGTTACTCGAAGTTCTTTTGAATCTCGGGGTTCATGCTCACAGGCATAGGAGTAGCGACTTCTTGGTGTTCATTAAACGTTTCGGTAAAGGCTGGACGAACAGCAGCAGAAGCATTGGCAGGAGGTACCTTATGTAAGGCCTAACTGATTTTGGAGTGGAGATACTTAGGTTAGGATTTGTTGTTGTTATCTGTATAACACACAAAGTTCAAAAAATAGTATTTTCAATAATAATTTCTTTTAAAAAATTAACTACCCAATTAATTTAATTAAAAGCTAAGATCCTCATTGACTTCTATCATCACATCAGTTGATCTGCTAGCAATGATAGATCCAATAGGTAGGTGACGATCAACAATTGCATTACAAGTGCATCTCTTAGAGTTATGGGACTTCATGGCACCTAGTGAACAAGCATCTAGGGTCAAGTGGCATGTTTGTCGCATCTTTGCCTCGTGTCAAGGTCTCACCGTTAACTCGATTAAGTCATCCAATGTGAACTCGTGTCAAAATAAATCTAGGTCTCACGCGTAGACAATAATGACCTCGGATCTAAATTCAAACCACGTCTCACGTGAATTTAAAAGTAGAAGCAAGTGATTTCAACCAATTGGACGGCGTGACTTAAATTTTAGGTATGAAATTTTAAGAAATTTTTTTTATTTAAGATATGAATGAATCATGTACTTCATTCATACCACTTCATAAGTCTGTTTAATAAGCGTTAAAAATGTTTAGAGATTATTAAATAATAAGTTTCAAATCATATTTAAACTTTTGTTTTAATCTCAAAAACAAGTTTAGATTAAAGAATAATCACCAATGATTAACAAGTAATCATAGATGATTAAAATTTTGGATGTTTTAATGTTTGTGTTTCAAAAATCATATTTTTAGTTGTTTATTATTTGTATCATATAGAAATTATGTCACAACCACAAACATATAATAAAACATGCGACACAATTTGTGCAAAACCTCGACCGATGATAACCTAAGTTCGGTCACGTGAGTCATCACGATGGACCGAAGGGTCAAGCTAGGGGACGGGCCAACATGAACCCGAGCGGGCCTACATAAACCCAATGGGCTCCCACTTACTCCAAGACAATCTTGAGTAAGTAGAGCCCAACCAATGTGAAAATGCAATCTGTCCAAAACATCCAGCAGCGCCTGTAGTGAAATTCGACCTAGCAGACGACATTTCCAGTCTTCCCGACGTTCTGGAAAGTTGTAGATCTATGAGTTGTGGAAATTTTGGCGGTGGTTTCAGGTCCAAACGAGTTGCCAATCTCCGGCAAAGTCTGTTTTCGTGCAGCTGCGCAGGAGATGCCGTAAATTGTTGTTTTTTCTTCATCTTTTCTTCAACCTTGGTCAACAAATTACAAGATAAAAAGGAAATAAAATACAACCATTCTAATACTTTTACAATTGAAATTTGCCCCAAACAATGGCACCAAAGAAAAGAAAGAATAAAATAAAAAATTACAACAATTAGCCAAAACACGGCTTTCCCAAAAACAAACAAACATTCAAACAAATCACATTCAATCACAAATGGTCTAGGTTTTCATCGGTTTTGCACAATCAAGCAACAATTGACAAGGCTTTGGCTTGGAATATGGCAAAAATACATGTTTTGCCATATGAAAAATTAACAATTAATTGAAAAAACCAAGCCAAATTAAAATAAAAAATTCAATAAAACAAGATTAAATTTTTATTAAGGTTTTTGTAACTAGTAGCAATTAGGGTTCCAAAAAATCAAATTTTTAACCCCATATTCAAAATAAAAATTCGAAAAATAAAAAACAAAGAACCCTAGGGTTCTTTCTTTTCTGTTCGCATGCCTCTAGGGGCCAAAAAATTCAAACATTTTATCCAAATGTGTTTGAATAATGCCTGTATATCCAAATCATTTTAGTACTAGTGAAGTTTCTGAAATTGTTTTTTAATTAATGTTGATTGCTGCATTGATGCATTGAAGGAGTCCCGAGTACAGCTATAAGAGAGATTTCACTCTGGAAAGAGATACAACATGGAAATATTGTCAGGTAATGCTCATTATAGGATGATCTTACACACACACATATACATATATTTGTATGTATGTATATGTTTATGCTCTATAAGCAGATTATGGAACAAATGTGACTTTTGGTGAAAGGTTATAGGATGTTGTCCACAGTGACAACGATTGTATCTGGATTTGGATTTGAAGAAGCATATGGATTCTTGACCAGAGTTTTCAAAGGATCCTCGTCTTGTAAAAGTAATTAAATATATTATATGGACATCAAGAAATCGATATTGTTTTAACATTTTGTCATTTTGCAAACGTTTCTATACCAGATCCTACGTGGCATTGCTTATTGCCATTCTCATAGAGTTCTCAATAAGGACCTAAAGCCTCAAAACCTGTGGATTGATCGCCCTACCAATGCTCTAAAGTTGGCAGACTTTGGGTTGGCTTGGGCTTTTGGTATTCCTGTCAGGACATTCATACACGAGGTAAATTTCATGGTTTATCTCAAACGGGCCAAATTATCAAATTTTGTTAATAAGGGAATAAGTTTAATCAGTCAGACGGTTTGAAAAATGGGCATATTTTTGAAAAAAGGTAACACAAAATTCCAAGAAACTCGAAATAGGGATTTTATATTACATTTTCTGAAATTTGACATGTCAAATCGAAAAGAAAATGGACAAAAAGAGTTTGCTGCCTGCCGTGTTTTGACCCACACTAACAATGACCCATTTCAACCCAAACTTTTTTTGGCCCGTTTCCCAACAAACTATATTAAGATACCAGAATCACCTTACAGATTAGATTGTAAAAAGAACAAGAAGAAAATGCGCAAAAAAGGAAGGAAAAAGTAGAGGCACATTTGTATATTGTTAGAATATACGTTAGTATATTCCTTGTGTATTATTGTTTAGTACAGATTCAGTCAACATAGGAATTAGGAAACCTTATATTATGGAGTAATGGTAGGCATGTATTATGGCAGTGATAGAAGCCAATAATCATGACAATATTGTATTATTTATAGAGATGTTTGTAATGAGAAAAGACAACAATTCAATCTCTTTCATGGTATCAGAGCCAAATTATTCTCTCAATCTTTTTTTTCACCCTTCCGCTCCTCCTCTCTCGGCAATAAACAGAAAACTTCATCTTCTTTCTTTGTTTCTTACTCTCTTGCATACCAACTGTTCCATTCACCATGACCACTGATTCAATCCCAGACAACACCACGCCCACCCCCACGCAAACCACCACAAAGTTTCATCCGACACTAAGGGTTTCGAACATTCGGAATCATATCCCTATCCAATCGAGCAAACCAACGTCCAATACTCTACTTGGGCGGACTTCTTCAAAATCTGTGCCCGGTCGATGAAGGTGTTACACCATATTATCCCATCGGCCAACCATACTCGACCGACAACCGATGATGATGAGCAGTGGTCGACACTCGACACTCGATGCAACGGTGTTAGGGTGGATCTATGCCACCATTTCAAAAGATTTGATCACTACGATCATGGTTCCCGGATCCACCTCTATGGATACTTGGAATCGTCTTCGAAATTTATTCAAAGACAACAAGCATTCTAGAGCCGTCACCTTAGAACAAGAGTTCTCTCATACGACTCTTTCTGATTTTGATGGCGTTTCGGCATACAACCAACGTCTAAAAGAGCTCTCTGATCAATTACGAAACGTTGGAGTCGAGGTATCCAACGGTTAGTACTTCAAATGGTTTCGGGTCTTACCGATGCTTGCAACGGTGTCGGTACATTGTTACGTCAAAGCAATTCGTTACCATATTTTCACCATGCTCGTTCTATGCTCACTTTGGAAGAAGCCGACCTCGCCAAAAAGGCTGCGACTTCTTCTCATTCCGCCATGATAGCTCCTACAGTCGACGGAGGGGGTGGAAATTCCTCCGGCTCTAACTACCTCCACCGTGATAACGTGTCCAGAGGTGGCCGTCGAGGGCGGCATGGCGGTCGGAATACCAGTGGCGGCCGGTCCGACGGACGTTCTAGTGGCGGCAGCAACTATTCTGGCGGACAAGGCCAACGTCGGAATAACACTGGTGGAGGTCTGCCACCCGATTTTTCTCCCTGGGCCGCTTTGTTTGCAAGTCATGGTAACTGGGCCTCACCCCCTAGGGCCATACCCCCGTGTCCATATCCAACATCTTCATGGGCTAGGCAACCTGTTGGACAGTCAAACTCCCAAAATATCACTGATGGTATTCTGGGCCGCCAACCACAATCGGCCCACCAGGCCCACCCGACTGGAAATGGTCCGGAATACACCCCTACCGACATCGAAACTTCTATGTATACGTTGGGCCTCACTCCACCATCGTCTCCTTGGGTAATGGATACGGGTGCGTCTTCTCATGTTACCGCCAATAAGGGTACACTCTCTACTTTTTGTAATTCTCGCAAAACTATTGGAATTTTGGTTGGAAATGGTCACTCTATTCCAATACTTGGGTATGGTCACACTAAACTTACACACCCGAAATCAAATTTAGCATTGAAAAACGTATTATATGCTCCTCATATTATTAAGAATTTGATATCGGTACGCAAATTCACTACTGATAATTTTGTATCTGTGGAATTTGACCCTTTTGGATTTTCTGTGAAGGATTATCAGACGGGGAAACGTATCATGAGACGTGATAGCCATGGGGACCTATACCCAGTTACCATCAAGAAACCGGTTCAACAATGTAGCTTTGGAGTTTTAAATTCATCCTTATGACACGATCGGCTAGGTCATCAGGGCCTTCCCGTTTTTGAGTCGTTAAGAAAAAATAAAAGTATTGAGTGTGGTCCAAATAAAAACTCATCCATTTGTCGGTCATGTGTTTTCGGTAAACATATCAAGTTACCATTTCATATGTCTCGTAATAATACATTATTTCCGTTTGATATTATACATTGTGATTTATGGACTTATCCGGTTTTGAGTAATGCGGGTTTTCGCTATTATATTGTATTATTGGATGATTTTACTAACTTTGTTTGGACTTTCCCTTTGGCTAGGAAATCGGATATTTTCTCTATTTTTGAGAAATTTTATGCATTTATTGGCCAACCAATTTGAAAAGAAAATAAATTTTATTCAATGTGATAATGGCAAGGAGTTCGATAATGCGGATGTAAGGAATTTTTGTCACAAAAATGGGGTTGGTATTCGGTTCTCATGCCCTTATACCTCATCTCAAAATGGTAAAGTCGAACGGAAAATTCGTTCTTTAAATAATGTCATCCGCACGCTTTTATCTCTGCATCGGTCCCGCCAGTTTCTTGGCCGTATGCCCTAAGCATGGCGACATATTTGCAAAATGTTTTACCAAGCAAACTATTAAAATTCCAATCACCGTTATCTATTTTATATCATAGACGGCCGGATCTTTCTCATTTGCGGGTTTTTGGGGCATTATGTTACTCGCTTTTACCATCTACCACTATTCACAAGGTACAATCAAGATCCAAACCATGTGTTTTTTTGGGGTTCCCGGATAACCATCGCGGGTGTCGGTGCTATGACATGCTCACCAAAAAGATCATCATATGCCGACACGTTATTTTTGATGAAAATATATTTCCGTTTACACATGACTCGCCACAACCACAATATACCTTTTTGGATGATGCCACTAGTCCCTACCTACAAAATCATATCCAACAAACACATATAAACCAAAACCCCACACAACAACATCCACTGCCCGCAACAACACCCCTAACTTCGGCCACACCCACTCCCACACATAGTCCACCAAACAGCCCACCAAGTAACCCACCAAACAATCGTGGGCCTCCCTCACCCAATCATACAACTCGTGGGCCTTTACACATTAGTCCACCAACAATGGCAACTCCCCCTCCACCCCAAGCTGCCCACGCTCCACCTCCTGTCCCCTCTAAACCGGTTACCCGAAGTCAAAACGGAATTGTTAAACCCAAATCCATATTCACCTTAGATACTCAACATCCACCGTCACCCATCCCAAAAACCCTGTTGACGCCCTACGGGACCCTAATTAGAAGATGGCCATGGATGATGAATACCAGCCCTTGTTCAAAATAACACATGGGATTTGGTACCACGACCACCAAACGTTAATGTTATGAGAAGTATGTGGGTTTTGACTCATAAAGTTCGTGCCGATGGCTCTTTTGAACGACATAAAGCACGACTCATTGGTGATGGCAAAACTCAAAAGGTCAGCGTTGATTGTGGCGAAACCTTTAGTCTCGTTGTAAAACCGGCTACAATACGTACGGTTTTAAGTCTTGCCATCTCTAAAGATTGGCCAATAAGACAACTTGACGTCAAGAATGCTTTTCTTCACGGTACCTTGCATGAAACGGTATACATGCATCAACCAATGGGCTTTCGGCATCCGACACATCCGGATTACGTGTGCTTACTCAAAAAAATCCTTATATGGCTTAAAACAAGCTCCTCGAGTTGTACCAAGATTTGCTGATTAGGTGACCAATTATGGTTTTACTCACAGTTATCAGCTAATTCTCTATTTTGTTTTTAAACAGGGAGAAGAAATGGCGTATTTACTTTTGTATGTGGATGACATCATTCTTAGCGCCTCCTCCATTGAGCTACTTAACAAAATTATCTCCTTACTTGCCATGGAATTTGCCATGAAGGACCTCGGCAATTTAAGCTCTTTTTTGGGTATATCAGTTACACATAATTCGCAGGGGCTATCTTTCTCTCAATCAAGTTATGCTAAAGAAATCATCGCACGTGCCGGCATGGCCTCATGCAAGGCGTCTGCCACCCCCGTTGACACTAAACCAAAACTTAGTGCCACCGCGAGCCCACCGTTCTCGGATCCATCGTTATATCGTAGTTTAGCGGGTGCTCTTCAGTATCTCACATTCACCCGGCCCGACATTTCATACGCCGTACAACTGGTGTGTCTGTTTATGCATGATCCCCGAGAAGAACATATGGCCTCTCTTAAACGAATTCTTCGGTACATTCAAGGGACGTTGACTCATGGATTATATTTGTATAAAACGCCCACAACTACTCTTATGTCCTATACTGATGCTGATTGGGGTGGTTGTCCCGATACACGGTGGTCTACATCAGGGTATTGTACCTATATTGGTGACAATTTAATCTCTTGGTCGGCTAAGCGCCAACCGACCGTGTCTCGGTCAAGTGCTGAAGCAGAGTATCGGGGCGTCGCCAATGTTGTGGCCGAGACATGTTGGTTACGCAATTTACTCCTCGAACTTCATTGCCTGGTTCAAAAAGCAACTATTGTTTACTGTGATAACGTGAGTGCAACATATTTGTTCGGCAATCCCGTCCAGCACCAACGTACAAAACATGTCGAGATGGATATACACTTTGTTCGCGAAATGTAGCCCGTGGCCTCGTTAAAGTATTACACGTTCCATCTCGGTATCAGATTGCAGACATCTTTACCAAAAGCTTACCACTTATCCTGTTTCAAGACTTTCGTAACAGTCTCAGCGTTCGACCATCTCCCACTACGACTGCGGGGGAGTGTTAGAATACAGATTCGGTCAACATAGGAATTAGGAAACCATATATTATGGAGTAATGGTAGGCATGTATTATGGTAGTGATAGAAGCCAATAATCATGACAATGTTGTATTTATTTATAGAGATGTTTGTAATGAGAAAAGATGAAGTTTAATCTCTTTCAATATACTATTATAAAGGTTATCGAGTTTCTTTGACCCTTTTGTGATATTTAATTTTATATATTTACCGTATAACTAACTGTATGTGATTGTGAGTAGGTTGCTCGTGATGAGAATCTTCATGAACAAATATGGAAAACTATATTTTTTTTGATATAGTGGATCATGATAAAGTTCGTAGCTTCCGTATTCTAAAGCAAACCTCTTTTCCCCTTTATAAGGTATTATTGACACACTTTCTTATTCTAGATTATTATATTTAATTATTTTTAAATTTAAAATAAATTTTGTTTATTGTTCAGGAGGAAGTAGATAAAGAATTAGGTATACCAGTGCAATATCAACGTTTCCTTTGGGCAAAATGCCAAAATCATACTTACCGCCCTAAGCGTCCATTGACTCCTTTAGAAGAAGCTCAATCTGTATGTACTTCTTATATCTTCTTTTTTGTACGAAAGTCAAAGTCAACAAAATAAAAATGAGAAATCTTTGAATTTGTTTTTAGGTTCGACATTTGAGAGAGGTATCTAATAAAGCCAACAATGCTGAGCTTAAGTTGTATCTGGAGGTAGAACTTGCACATGTAATATTTCTTTAATAAATGATTAAATATTCATATATATTATGTTCTTATAAATTTCACTTAATAATGTAGGATTCACAGCCAGATCCCCCACCTGGGAAAACTAAGAAGGATATTCTACTTTTTTTTCAAGCTTTTTGACCCTTTAAAAGAGGAGCTTAGGAAATCATTTTAAACAAACAAATAATAATATATTTTTCTTGTATATTAGAAACGATAGTACAGATTAGAATCCGTTTCTTGAATGTCATTACGAGCAATTAATTGGTAGAATAAAGTTGTGTACTCTTCAACCGTTTTAGAATTTTGTTTCAAATTCTGTAACCGCTGGTACATTAAACGCTGATAATTATGATGAATAAAGTTAGCCCTCATTAAATCTTCATCTTCCTCCACTGAATGACCCTTGGTTTGCCAAGTCTTTCACAAGTCAGTTGCAGTTGTTGCCACCAAGCAGATGCCCTACCACCAAGTCTGGTAGCGATCAGTGACACCTTCATGTTCTCAGGAACTTCCTTGAATTCAAAGACTTCTTCAATGGAAACAACACAGTCAATGAATTCTCCAGGATTTAAATTATTGCCATCAAATTCAGGAATATTGACCCTTAGGCCAGATTCTTAACACCGGTTATCATATCTATTATTCTTCCTCTGGAACCTTTCCTGCTATTCATCAGAAGATGAATTGTCACCATTAAAGAACAGATTTCCATCCTCTTCATTTTTAGATTCTCGACGGTTTCGATCACCCCGCCTTTTGGTGTACATCAGATCGTTCATCCGATCTGCTAATTGATCAACCATTTGACCCATACGCTCCTCCATTCTTGCCATCATACGTTGCTCAAATTCCTGTTCATAGACATCATTGAGAGGACATCTTCTTAGAGGCATCTTATCAGGAACTTGGGCTCTGATACGAACTGATGTAGACGAAAAAAATAGAAAAGATTAGAATTCATTGATTTAAAGGGATACCGGATTAATCTAACACAAAACATGTTGATTCAAAAGAATACCGTGGAATGACCTTCAAAACTTGTTCAAACACAAGAATAATTTTGGGAGAGAAACTATTTCCTCAAAAGTTTTAACTTTTTTCATATAACATTCCCCCTTCTATTACAATAAGAATGACTTATATAAGTCAAAGGAAAATCACCTAACAACAATTACTTTAAAATGGTTACAAAAATGAAAAGACAAATGGCTTAAAAAGCCTTCTTAAAAGCTAAATTACAATTATCACTTATTCTCATCACTCTCATTAGAGATTCTTTAATTTCCCATGACTACATCTTTATTGAAATTATCTTCATTTTCTAACCCACACCAACTTTCCACCTCCATGCATGTATCACACACCAACCTTTCATATCCATGCATGCATCAATAAATTAATAAATTAATCTTTTTTCTTTTTCTTTTTTTTAAAGCGTTAGGTTTGTTACTCTCAACAACCTAAACCCCAACCAATCAAATACCGAGTAGAACACTTGTCAGACATGCTGGCCCACTACAATCAGGTTATTTTCAATTTTAACTTTTGCATGGTCAATGCCACTAGTCATTAATTATTAATTTACGAGGCAACATGGCCCGTGCGATGCACGGGCTTTGTTCATGATAAATAGTTTTTTTAACGTAACATTACACATTGTATTGGTGTTACGGATAAAGTACCTAAAGCATGATCGCTAAAATATTTGGCTTTGATTGCGGGTACGCTAATAAATAAGAAAATTGTGTCGGAGGAAATGTCAAAGTAACAAAACATCATCGTTTTTATTAACATAACACAAAACGACCCTCATAATCTAACACTTGTATTCATTGGCATATACAATTATAATTGACACACAGTGAAATTTTCTGAATATAACATTTAACGATATATTTTAATGATAAAATCATTTTATCATAATCATTTACTAATAATTATTTTAAAAGTCTTAATATGTATTTATTAGTTTTTATTATAAACATACATAATAAATGAAAAATTCAAAAACATAAAACCACTAATAAAAATCATAATCAACTTCATAATACTAAACTCTAGAAACAATAACATAGGCACACAAATGAATCAATCACTTTAACAAATCATAAGAACAATAACTAAATCAAAACAAATAATTCATATTAGTAATTAAAAAGGTAATTACTAAATGCTACATTTATGCCTTTGGCGACTTGAGAAAACCGTTGATAACTTGTTCATTCAAATCTTGATCCATATTGTAAGGAGTGTTGACAACTTGTTTATATTGAAGATAAATCAGTAAGTATATTGTTAGTGAAGTTGTGAGGGTGAACTTTGAAACATATGTTTATACATTAAACTTAAAAGGTAACGTCAAATTGTTTGAACTTCTACCATTTATTTGAGTTAATTATTTTGGGGGGGTTTTTTTTTTTTTTTTGCCTATAATATATAACAAATTTGTTACGTTAGGAAACCTTTGATATAACAATTTGGTGGATTTGGTTTTTATTTTATTCTTATTATATTTATTTATTAATCGTATTTATAACAAACTATACATGAGTTTATTACTCATAATTATTTACTAATAATTATTTTAAAAGTCTTAATATGTGTTTATTAGTTTTTATTATAAACATACATAATCAATAAAAAATTCAAGAACATTAACCCACTAATAAAAATCATAATCAACTTCATAAAACTAAACTCTAAAAATAACAACATAGGAACACAAATGAATCATAAAGTTTAACAAATCATAAGAACAATAACTAAATCAAAACAAATCATTCATATTAGTAATTAAAAAAGTAATTACTAAATGTTACATTCATACTTTTGGCGACTTGAGAAAATCGTTGATAACTTGTTCATTGAAACCATGATCCATATTGTAAGAAGTGTTGACAACTTGTTTATATTGAAGACAAATCAGTAAGTATATTGTTAGTGGAGTTGTGAGTTTGAACTTCGAAACATATGTTTATATAGTAAAGTTAAAAGGTTACGTCAAATGTTTTTGAACTTCTACCATTTATTTCACTTAATTATTTTGAGTTTTTTGTTTTTTTTATATATAACAATTTGTTACATTAGGAATCCTTTGATATAACAATTTGGCGAATTTGGTTTTTATTATATTTTTCATTATATTAATTTATTAATCATATTTATTAAAAACCATACATGAGTTTATTACTCATAATTATTTACTAATAATTATTTTTAAAGTCTTAAATGTGTTTATTAGTTTTTATTATAAACATACATAATCAATAAAAAATTTAAAAACATGAACCCACTAATAAAAATCATAATCAACTTCATAAAACTAAACTCTAGAAACAATAACATAAGAACACAAATGAATCATAAACTTTAACAAATCATAAGAACAATAACTAAAACAAAACAAATCATTCATATTAGTAATTAAAAAAGTAATTACTAAATGCTACATTCACGTAGAAACAATAACATAAGAACACAAATGAATCATAAACTTTAACAAATCATAAGAACAATAACTAAATCAAAACAAACCGTTCATATTAGTAATCAAAAAAGTAATTACTAAATGTTACATTTATGCCTTTGGCGACTTGAGAAAACCGTTGATAACTTGTTCATTCAAACCTTGATCCATATTGTAAGGAGTGTTGACAACTTGTTTATATTGAAGACAAATCAATAAGTATATTGTTAGTTTGTTAGTGAAGTTGTGAGTGTGAACTTTGAAACATATGTTTATATAGTTAACTTAAAAGGTAACATCAAATTGTTTGAACTTCTACCATTTGTAAGACATAATAATTTTTGGGGTTTTTTTTTTTTTGGGCTTTTAATATATTCATCAAGTAATGTTAGTTTTAATTAAAAAAACTTTTGGTATGAAACTTTAATATATAGTAATTAAATCATGATAATTAATGTAACATCAAACATGAAACTCAATTTATTATGTTATATAGATTATGATTTTGTTTTGAACAGACTTCAAACATTTTGTATTATGAAGTACATACCATTAGGTTGCCAAAGGTAAGCATATCAATTTTGCCAACTTCTAATTCACCCTCACCTATTTTTTTCTGTAAAATGGGTGGGTCGAATGGTTGGATATGGGACAAAAACTCTAGAAAAGGCAATTTTTTGTACGGGTCAATTTCTATCTTGTATAGTTGACTGGTCAATGTATTGTGAAATAGGTTGAGTTATCTAATAAAGAAGCAGAGCTTCGATTACTTGAGGTTTTTTACCACAAAATTTGACGGGTCAATTTTGCATGTTTTTTTATAAGTAGTAGTGTATCACTTTACATATATTTATTATTGCAGATTGTGGCTAGCAGTGGGATTTTGAAAACTATGTTCAATGATGGATTATAAAGTCAAGATAATTTTGGAAAATGGATGAACCACACCATGGCTGACTCCATAATTGGCCAAATTGTAACATCATATACTGTTAGGAATCAAAGTGGTTATAATCATCAGTCATTCTTTGCAGCAAATATTCACTCTAACTAAATCATGGGCTTCGTCTAGTGAACACACAAAGTTTCTATTTTCAGATAAAGAAGGAATGTTAAAGCTACTCGTCAAATTTTAGATGTAATTCGAGGTCGTCAATAGTCTTTTAATTGAATATTGAATACTTCATATTTTTTTTTAATTGGATTGAAATGTGATGACACGTGATTTTATTAGTTTATATATACAATTTTTTTTAGATATTTGCTTTGACAATAGAATATCTTATATAGTTAGATTTGTGTTTTTATATTTATTATAAATAGGGATGAGATGCTAAAAGTGAATTAATATTTTTAACATTGTGACATTTTTAGCGACATAAATAGTGCCTTTTGATAAAAATAGTGACATTTTTAGCAACATAAATAGTGACTTTTGATAAAAAATAGTGACATTTTTAGAGTCGTGAGTAGTGACTTCTGATAAAAATAGTGACATTTTTAAAGTCGTGAGTAGTGACTTTTGATAAAAAAAAAATAGTGACAAATTTAGAGTCGTGGGTAGTGACTTTTGATAAAAATAGTGACATATTTAGAGTCGTGGGTAGTGACTTTTGATAAAAATAGTGACATTTTTGGAGTCGTGGGTAGTGACTTTTGATAAAAATAGTAACATTTTTAGAGTCGTGAGTAGTGACTTTTGATAAAAATAGTGACAGTTTTAGAGTCGTGAGTAGTGACTTTTGATAAAAATAGTGATATATTTATAGTCGTGGGTAGTGACTTTTGATAAAAATAGTGACATTTTTAGCAACATAAATAGTGACTTTTGATAAAAATAGTGACATTTTTAGAGTCGTGAGTGATGACTTTTGATAAAAAATAGTGACAATTTTAGAGTCGTGTGTAGTGACTTTTGATAAAAATACTGACATTTTTAGAGAATCGTGAGTTGTGACTTTTGATAACAATAGTGACATTTTTAGAGTCGTAAGTTGTGACTTTTGATAATAATAGTGAAATTTTTAGAGTCATGGACAGTGACTTTTGATAAAAATAGTGACATTTTTAAAGTCGTGACTTTTGATAAAAAAAATAGTGACAATATAATGAACGTCACTACTAGCGTCTCTACTATAGAGACATGATGGTGTATGTCACTAAATTAGCGACATCTTAGTAGTGACTCTCTTGTTGATGTCACTATGAGCGTCACTAGCTTCAAATATGTCGCTAATGACGTCGCTAACTGTGTCGCTAAAAGGGTTTTTTTGTATTGACTAAACCTTTAGTCACACTACGCTGAAAATTTTGCGTGTGACTGTATACATATTGAGAAGTCTTGAATGAGCATCAATTCATTGATTCAATATGGAATTTGAGATCTAGTGTGTGAGGAGTAGGGATGTGTACTAAACCCGAAAACCCGGGACCGAAACGGAACCGGCACCGAACCGACCCGAAACCGGGTTCGCTGGTCCGGTTTCCGGTTCCTATATTTCGTCAAAAACAGATTTCCGGGTTTACCGGTTTTGGTCCGGATTGGTTCCGGTTTAAGCGGGTTAAGAACCGGTATTCTAATAGGCATTTTTTAGGGTATTCTCTCATGATATGCAGTTGATCCATATTCCATAATTATGTTCATTGTTCCTAAATCATCGACTGTTTCTATTCCTATTACGTGTATCTAGTTAGAAACTCAAAACCATAATCTTCTTCTTGACAAGAACCTTATAATTCTTCATCATCATGTCATGAACTCAAATAAGAATTAAGAAACTCATATCCGTAATCTTCAAATCTTCATCATCATCTCAGAACAGTAATTAAAGATGGAATTGAGCATATGTGGATGAATACTCTAAGAAACTCAACTAAGAATTAAAAAAATAATTTCTTGTTTTTGTTTTTTTTTTAATGCATATCTTGATTTTTTGTATTATGACCGTTTAGAAATTTGTTTATGATTTTTTAGGTTATGTATTTTGTTTTAGATTTCATTTTACGTGTTTTTGTTTATGTATCACAAACTTATTTTTGTTTTAGATTCTGTTTACAGCAAAAACAACAAATAAAACAGCAAAAAAGAAAACTGCCCTGCAATCTTCATAAAAAACGGGTTTATCCGGTTCTAGAACTGCCTAAACACCGAACCGAACTGGACCCGGAACCGGTTAAACCGGTCCGGTTTTCGGTCTTCATATTTCCATTTTTCAGGTTACCGGGTTTACCGGTTCCGGTCCGGTTCCGGTCCGGTTCCGGGACCGACCACATCCCTAGTGAGGAGTGTGTTTTAGTGAGAGAAAGTAGAGAGTAGATGGAGAGTGAACTTTCCAAAATGTAAATTCAATTAAGTGAGAAAAGTTACAATCATCATGATTAGTCTTCCCCTTATATACCTATCCACTAAGATCAATGCCAACGGCGTCCGCCACTTTTCATTTCTTTCAACTGGCGGTATCAATTGGTGCCAATGGTTCCGTCAGTTGATCCGCCAGTTGCTTTGCGCCACTTTAGCGATGGGAGTGAGGGAGAGATCAGTGGGTGATGGTGGGGTCCAAAGGGGTATTTTGTGTGTGTTTTATAATGGTGGGTCCCAAAAAATTAAAGGGAAGTGGTATTGTTAGCATGGGTACGTCAGTTTAATGTTAGTTAGTGTGTCTGCTGACGTGGCGCTGAGTTGGCATCAACTGAGGGCATCAGTTGGGTGCACCATTGGGAGTGGTCTAACTGAGGGCATCAGTTGGCTTTTCAGCCAATTGAAAGTATCTCTGAAGACTTCTTGTTAATCGACGAAGTTAAGACCCATAGATAGAGTTGATTGCTGCGGAAGTCTTTTCTTGAAGGTGTCGATTTGTTGTTCTTGATGATCCTTGGCTCCTGACCGTTGTTGATAGTGTTGGAGTACGGTCTAATCTTCTCATCTTTTAATTCTTCTTGACCGTTGTTGATGATGTTGGAGTACGGTCATCAGATCTCTGCACTATGTTCAACAAGGGAAAACCAGAATCACATAGATTTCCTGTTAACACTACAATTACACAAACTATGTGACCTACGTTCAGCGTTGGCTCTGATGTTAGCACTGGTAGGATTTTCATTCAATCATTGTGGAATACCAATATTTTTGGCATCACTATGAAGGTTCCGGCAATATCACAGAGATATGCTTGGTAGAATACATGTGTCCTAATGGTGTTTAATTCGGTTTTAGACTCAATTAGTGGACAAATGAAGGCGAGTACTTGACAGGTGTCCTCTTTTTCAATATCAACGATCTCCAAATGAGATGTCGATAGCATATGCGCTAATCTCCGTGGAATTGAAACAAGCACTTTTTAAGAAGTACTTGAGTGGCTGGTGGGGTTGTGCATTGCGTCACTGGGTCCATGATGGCTTTTTCAATATCAGAGAGCAACATATGCAATCTGATAGAAATGTGGCTACCCGGCTTTTTAATCGGTTTGGTAAGGGTTTTCATTTTCTTTAACCCTGTCACACCCTCCTCACTCAAGCTCACTTTTTCAATTTTCAGCTACTCCCTCATTTTCATTTCATCATGTGACTATTGTGTTGATCAGTTGATTTTGAACCCCATACTTCATCCCCCTCTCAATTTTTACCTCTGTGCACCCCAATCCAGATCCCATGATACTTGATTCTGCTCACCCAGATCTATGGACCCTCACAGTATTTCCTATATTGTAGGTGACTCCTGGGGAAGATCATGCCGGCTATAGTAGATCATAGGATGTATTTGGAGTGAACTATTACGCTCATGTGCACTGAATCAACTTTTTCTTCTTTGTGACTATGAATCACATGCATTTTTTATCGGAATAATTTGGTGTTTCCAGTATAGGTTGTTGCTGCTTGATTGATTGAGTATGATAAAGCAAAGCAACTTTTGATTCTAGTGTAACACCGGACTCACATGGAGTGACCGTTAACACACCGTATGAATCAGTAGTCGTTTGCACAAGCGTTGACTCAAATGTGTGACCTGCGTTTAGAGTTGGCGTGATTTTATCTCTAGCAGGATTTCCACTCGATCCTCGTGAAACATCAGATTGTGATGCCACTACGAGTGTTCCGATGGAATCATGGAGATCCATTTTTATAGTGTATGTGTCCTAAATTGGAAATATTTGACGGTGAGAACTAGACACTTTGTGCGTACAATTGAGACGTAACCCGGGGCAGGAGGTTAATAGTTTCAATACCCACAGACTCCAAATGAGCTGTCAATAGATTATGTGCTGCGTCACTTGATGAATTGAAACAAATTCCTGTTGAGAGGAATCTGAGTAGTTGGTGGTGGCGTGCATTTGCTATACCGGGCCAGTAAAGTCTTGTGAAACATTCAACGAATGAATGATCACCTTTTATGAGGTTGCCCGGTTTATTGGTTATTTGGATACACTCAAATGTGTGTTTTCTTAATGTTATCATGTTTCCATATCACCTTGCACTCACCTAGATCTATACCATAGACCTATACCCTCTCAGTGTTTTATCGACCGAGAAATGTTTCCCTGTGAAGGTAAAGCCAGTTCTGGCATAACCATGGGAAGGTAAGTCTTAGAAGTAGTAAGTAACGAGAATTAAAAGAATTTGTAATAAACAGATGCAATTTTTACTAGGGTTCTGGTAAAGAGATCGTTTACGGATATTACAACGACTTATAATCAACGTTACAAACAAAAGCATTTTTTAGTTAGGGTAATTTTGATCTTTTTTTTATTTGTGTTGATCTAGCCTATAAATCTGTGATATTTTCTCCTCCTAGAAATACTAATTCTCCCCTATAGTTAATATTTCTCCGCCTTGACAGAATATATATATGTAATTGAAATTTGGTAGGACAAAAAAGTACCTTGAACTGCACACGAGGGTTGGAGAAGGCGTTGTTCAGTTAATGATTGAGTTTTGCCCCGTTGATTGATTCATGTGATGAGCGGGTTCTAATCTGAGTTGATTAGAAGCCAATGAATATGAAGCGTATGAACTGCATCCCATCATTCAATCATTGTTGTCTGGCAGCTCCCCTTTTCCTTCTGTTTAATGGAATCGGTTCATGTTCCCATCTCAGACCCTTGTATTGACCAAATTTGGGAAGTGGGTTTCGAACTTGAGTGGAATAGGTAGGTGTCTTGCTTCGATCGCATACACCCAGGTGAACTTCAAAATGACGAATAACATTTCTCCAGTTTAATATTTCATCAATTGTAGTGATGAGTTTATCAATGTTGCGTTGTTCAATCTGCGCGTCTGGGTGGCTAGGAATAAAGGATTTATGTGCACAGTTAGTCAACCTATGTTGATACATCCATGCCTACGAAACACTTAAGGGTCACACCGGTGAGTGCATGTAATACGAGTAAGATATGTAATGATACTTGGAAGAGGATTGATTCATAATAGTCATTTATGAATCAAGTTAAGTATTAAGTTAAAGTTCAACTTATTACTAGATTAGTTTATCTAACTAATTAATACAAGTATTTGTACATTTACTAGTTGAGTAAATATACAATGTGTTAATTATAGATTATCCATAATATGATTTAAAGTAATTAAATCATATGGTAATTGGATAATATTATTGTATAAATTATATAAAAGTTTATTATATAATTAATTATTAAAAGTATTAAATACAAGTATATAATTCGTGTATATGGGTACCGAATTATTAATGTATAAATACTAGACATTTAATAGTTAAGTGCAATAATAAAAGAATAATAAACTATAAGGAAAGGAAACGTAAAAAGGAATGTTTAATTAAAGATTTGATCTTAATTAAACTAGAGGGTTCTAAGCGCAACTTATTTATCTATAAATAAGAGGCTTAGGGTAACCCTAAACCCCCTTGCTACCCTACGAATTCCCTTCCCCCTCTCCCCTTGATTTCGACCGAACCCCACACAAGAACACAAGGCTTTGTGTTCTTCGTTCGTTCTTCGTATTCTTCAAGTCTTGAAGATTCGAAGATCATTACAAGGATCAAATAGAAGATCGCTCGTCGTGTTCATCATCAGTGGACTAACTTAAGCAAGATTAAGGTATGTTTTGGAACACTCTTTCTTCTTCTCCCCTCTTGGCCGAAAGTCGAACCAAGAACCCTAGGGTTCTTTAACAGTTCGTCGAATACACATAAGTGTATGTGTGTGTTCGAGTTTTTCGTACAAGGTTTCTTCCATTGGTAATCTAATCTAGATCTCCAAGATCCCAATCCTTTAGGGTTTAAGGATTAGGTTTAATCACAGTTCCGCATTTAGGGATTAAATCAGCTAGTTGGTTTTAACCGGTCAAGAACAAGTTCATGTTCTTGGTCAGTATGGTTCGAACCAAGTGACTAGGAGGTTGACCCATGTGGTCAATCAGTATCAATGAAACCCTTCAACAAGGTGGGAGATAATGCGGCGCTTTGTAGGGTTTCATTGATCTTGATTGACCACAAGGGTCAACCTCCTAGTCACTTGGTTCGAACCATGCTGATCAAGAACATGAACTTGTTCTTGACCGATTAAAACCAACTAGCTGATTTAATCCCTAAATGCGGAACTGAGATTAAACCTAATCCTTAAACCCTAAAGGATTGGGATCTTGGAAATCTAGATTAGATTAACAATGGAAGAAACCTTGTACGAAAAACCCGAACACACACAATGCTTGTGTGTTTCGGTCGACCAACACCAAAGAACCCTAGGGTTCTTTGGTCGAAGTTCGTCCAAGAGGGAGAAGAGAGAAAAGGGTTTTCTCAAAACATACCTTGTTGTTTGCTTAAGATAGATCCACTGATGATGAACAAATCGAGCGATCTTCTAGTTGATCTAAGCAATGAACTTGATCTTCGAATCTTCAAGACTTGAAGAACACGAAGAACACGAAGAACGAAGAACACCAAGACTTGGTGTCTTGCTCTATTTGGCTGAAACTTGGAGAGGGAACCCTTAGGGTTTCGGCTTCTAGGTGTAACAGAAACAAGGGAACCCCAAGCCTTCTATTTATAATAGAAGGACTTTCACTTAGGGTCCTTCTAGTTTAATTAACATTAATCTTTAATTAAACTTATTCTTTTACATATTAAACCCTTGTAGTTTATCTATTTATTATTGTTACACTTAATTATTAAATGTCTAGTATTAATACACTTATAATTCGGTACACATATACACGAATTATATATACTTGTATTCATACTTTGAATAATTGATTATATAATAAACTTTATATAATCTAAACAATAATATTATCCAAACACTATATGATTTAATAGCTTTAAATCATATTATGGATAATCTATAATTAACACATTGTATATTTACTCAACTAGTAAATGTACAAATACTTGTATTAGTTAGTTAGTTAAACTAATCTAGTAATAAGTCAAACTTGACTTAATACTTAACTTGATTCATAATGACTATTATGAATCACTCCTCTTCGTTGTGCCATTGCTTATCTTGCTCGTATTACATGCACTCACCGGTGTGACCCTTAAGTGTTTCGTAGGCATGGATGTATCATCATAGGTTGACCAAGTCTAGCCAAGTGATCCATGTGTCCTTTCATTTTCATGACGTGGGCACTCACCGGCGTTCCTTTGACCATCTTGCAAGAGTTGAAGGCTCGATTGACGTCGAACCTCTCAGTGCGAGCTTGCACTTGAAATGAATCCCTAAGTAGCTGGATCATCTCAAATGCAGGCACATCCATAAGTCCTGCTTGTAATTCTGGACTCATGGTCGCTAGCATTAAACAGCTCACATCGAGCGCATCACTGACATGCTTATCATAAGCTTGCCTTGCTTCAGCTCTGGCATTAGCGGCAGGGACATTTGGTACTGCTCTTTCCAAGACATACCACTTTCTCTCATGCCTGAGCACAATGCAAAGATTGCGCTCCCAGTTGAGAAAGTTTGACCCAGTCAACTTGTCTTTTTCGAGGATTGAGCGAAGTGAGAGATTGTTGGTACTTGTCGTTGTGGTTGTTGTTGCCATCTACAAATCAAACCCAGTTTAATTAGTAATCATCAATAAACATTCTCTAAAATATATTATAAACCCATAATTAATATTTTAGGCCTAGGATCTATATATCACATTCTCGCCGCAAGGTTTGGGCACTTCCCGACGAGACATGCTGTTTCTGGTAGGTAACATCCTTACCGATCGTATCAAGAGTTGACACGATTCCTAGGGGTCGTAGAATCTTTAGACTTATAACTTATTACAACCTTGTACGAATTTAATCATACATTTCTAAGTTGCAATAAAGTCTAGTATGTTTATTCTACTCAAGTACTTTTTGGGCCGGGACTCCCGATTATCACCAAAGTAGATCATACCATCTAAGACAGTGCGATGTTCTGCGCCGGGACTCCCGATTATCACAGAACCTTACACACCCTAACACTCGCAATGATTTGAATCCTTAACTAAGGTTCTTTATCTTTACAATATGAATATCGTTTAACAAGTGAGGTGTTCCATTAGGTGGATAGTACTTAGATCTAAGATTTTTCTTGGGTTTGTTTAAGTCTTGAACTAAACTTAAACCTTATTCCAATCTTAATCCTTGTTTAAAATATGTGACTTGTGAATTCAAGAATTCAACAAGACATCCTTTTTAAACCTTAAGAACTTTCTTTAAAACTTATAGTTTCAAGAATTTACGCGTTTTATATGTATACCTAAAACGAGGTGTACAAAACGTATTACTAGGTTTTGTGGAAAACCTTATCTAAAAATAAAACTTTCTTGTTTTATCTTTCTTGAAAAACTTAAAACTTATGTTAAACTTCTAATCCTTTTACGATTCATAGACTTGAATCATAAAACTAGTTTAACACACCTAGTTCTTCATATGTTTAATAATGAAACTAAACATTTGTTTTGACTTACTAGATTTCACCAAATATTGTGTCTTAGCGACACACTTATAAACGTTGTGATTTTCTTGTGTAGCTCCCACTAGCTCCAACAACCATGATGGAACTTGAACAAACACAATCACCGGTCTATACTTGGTGAAACTAATAACTTTATTATATAAAGACTATATAATAATTCTAAGTTTGTTTAAACCTTTCTTACATTTAACTTGAACTACTTAAACATAGGTTCTAAAGTTATCTTGTTATTTAACTTTGATCATTAATCTAGTATTTTACATGACTTGTAACATACTTATATTATACTTGTATAATTATCTAGTCATAATAACTTATAACTTTATACACCTTATAATAATAATATATAACTTTTTATATTCTAGTTTATCATATAATTTTAACTTGTACAATTTCTAGTTATAATGAAATCATAACTTTGTACTTTCTAGTTTCAATTATATAATTAACTTATACAATAACTAGTTATATTATTATGTTTTTAAAGATCAAAATAACATTATTTTTTTAATGTTCCATTTAATCTTGTATTTAATATATATACATATATATTTACTTTTAAAATAAACTTGTAATCATTCTAATAAGAATATTACATCTAATTTATATGTATTTTAACTTGAACTAATTAAAATACGTACAAACTACTTTATTTACTAAAATTCATTTTACCTTTTTAAATATTAAAAAATCCGAAATATAATATTCAAATATAAATAAATACATCTTGTTAATTTCTTGAACTAGAAAATTAACACTTCTTTTAATTCTCATTAATTAGTCTAACCCTAATCTTGTTCTTGATCAACCAAAACTAGGGTTTTGACTTTCTTGATCAAAGACATTATTTAATTAAAAGTTTAATTCTAATTTATCCTATTTAAACAATAAACTTTGTTCAAATCCTAGGATAGATTATAACTCTAATAAATTTGTTTAGACTTTTTAATTTAAACCTTTTAGACAATAAACTTTGTCTAGATTTCTAGGTTTAAAGAACTAGTCTTTAATAAATCTATTAAGATAGTAATTAAACATATTAAACATGAACTTGTTTAATTATCTAGGTTTTAGATTATTAACTTAATTAATCCTTTTAAATCATTAAACTTAAACTAGTTTAATGTTCTAGGGTTTCTAGATTACATCTAGGGTTTTTCCGAAAAATCCTTAAAGTCTAGGAAACTTTTCCACCAATTAAACTAGGCTAGTTTAACAAACTTGGTGTCCAAGCATCCTCCTTGATCACGAAATCTTTGAGAAAAAGGAAAGAATCCTTTTTGATCAATTAAACCAAATCTTGGTTTAACATACTTGATCCTATATTTGAAAGTTCATGTAATTAAGGAAAGAATCCTCTTGATCAAAATTTTGACAATCTTGATCCTAGGGTTCTAGATTTCCGAAAAATACAGCAGGGTTAGGGAAAAGAAGCCTTTTGATCAATTAAACAAAACTTGTTTAATGTTCTTGATCATAGGGTTATTTTTACCCATGTTCGAATTTTCTAAGGTTTTTTCTAGAATCCTTTTGACCAATTAAACTTAACTAGTTTAACATACTTGGTCCTAGGGTTCTTTACCCTATTCGAACTTAAAGAAGAAGAAGAAGAAGTTGGAACAAAAAAAACTTAATAAAAATTAAACAAACAAACTTTGTTAATCTAGTTTAGATCTCTAAACCAACGCTCTGATACCACTGTAGGGTTTCATTGATCCTGATTGACCACAAGGGTCAACCTCCTATTCACTTGGTTCGAACCATGCTGATCAAGAACATGAACTTGTTCTTGACCGGTTAAAACCAACTAGCTGATTTAATCCCTAAATGCGGAACTGAGATTAAACCTAATCCTTAAACCCTAAAGGATTGGGATCTTGGAAATCTAGATTAGATTAACAATGGAAGAAACCTTGTACGAAAAACCCGAACACACACAATGCTTGTGTGTTTAGGTCGACCAACACCAAAGAACCCTAGGGTTCTTTGGTCGAAGTTCGTCCAAGAGGGAGAAGAGAAAAAAGGGTTTTCTCAAAACATACCTTGTTGTTTGCTTAAGATAGATCCACTGATGATGAACAAATCGAGCGATATTCTAGTTGATCTAAGCAATGAACTTGATCTTCGAATCTTCAAGACTTGAAGAACACGAAGAACGAAGAACGAAGAACACCAAGACTTGGTGTCTTGCTCTATTCGGTCGAAACTTGGAGAGGGAACCCTTAGGGTTTCGGCTTATAGGTGTAAGAGAAACAAGGGAACCCCAAGCCTTCTATTTATAATAGAAGGACTTTCACTTAGGGCCATTCTAGTTTAATTAACATTAATCTTTAATTAAACTTATTCTTTACATATTAAACCCTTGTAGTTTATCTATTTATTACTGTTACACTTAATTATTAAATGTCTAGTATTAATACACTTATAATTCGGTACCCATATACACGAATTATATATACTTGTATTCATACTTTTAATAATTGATTATATAATAAACTTTATATAATCTAAACAATAATATTATCCAAACACTATATAGTTTAATAGCTTTAAATCATATTATGGATAATCTATAATCAACACATTGTATATTTACTCAACTAGTAAATGTACAAATACTTGTATTAATTAGTTAGTTAAACTAATCTAGTAATAATTCAAACTCGACTTAATACTTAACTTGATTCATAATGACTATTATGAATCACTCCTCTTTGTTGTGTCATTGCTTATCTTGCTCGTATTACATGCACTCACCGGTGTGACCCTTAAGTGTTTCGTAGGCATGGATGTATCATCATAGGTTGACTAACTGTGCTCATAAATCCTTCACGCTTGGTGGTGGTGATGAGTGTGGACGGATAGGCGAATCCAGAAGGAAGTCAGAATCATGCGGATAGGTTGGTGCTGGTGACTCTGGACGATCAGATTCCGTATTCGAGTCATGAAGGCTCATGGTGGCTGATGAAGATGTAGTTGTGGTGATCGGGATTGAATGAGTTGTGGTAGATGTTCTTGCGGCAACCTGACTGCTCGAAGATTCCCCATGGTGAAATCGAATTCTCTTTGGAGTACGAGTTCTAACCACCGGAGGTTGAGAAACTCTTGGTTGGGGGACCTAAGGTTGAGAAACCTGAGGTGAAGGGTTTCATTGACACTGATTGACCACTTGGGTCAACCTCCTAGTCACTTGGTTCAAACCATACTGACCAAGAACATGAACTTGTTCTTCACCGGTTAAAACCAACTAGCTGATTTAATCCCTAAATGTGGAACTGAGATTAAACCTAATCCTTAAACCCTAAAGGATTGGGATCTTGGAAATCTAGATTAGATTAACAATGGAAGAAACCTTGTACGAAAAACTCGAACACCCACATACCCTTGTGGTATTCGACTAACACCAAGAACCCTAGGGTTCTTGGGTTCGAATTCGGCAAAGATGGAGAAGGGAGAAAAGGGTTTTCTCAAAACATACCTTGTTGTTTGCTTAAGATAGATCCACTGATGATGAACAAATCGAGTGATCTTCTAGTTGATCCTTGTAATGATCTTGGATCTTCAAGACTTGAAGAACACGAAGAATACGAAGAACGAAGAACACCAAGGTTGGTGTTCTAGGTGTATTCGGCCGAAACCAAGGGAGAGGGAGGGAAGGAAATCGTGTGGGGTTCAAGGGGGAATTAGGGTTACCTTAAGCCTCTTATTTATAGATAAATAAGTTGCACTTAGGACCCTCTAGTTTAATTAAGATTAATTCCTTAATTAAACTTACTTTTACGTTTCCTTCCCTTATAGTTTATTATTCTTTTATTATTGCACTTAACTATTAAATGTCTAGTATTTATACACTAATAATTCGGTACCCATATACACGAATTATATACTTGTTTTTATACTTTTAATAATTAATTATATAATAACCTTTATATAATTTATACAATAATATTATCCAATTACTATATGATTTAATAGCTTTAAATCATATCATGGATAATCTATAAGTAACACATTGTATAGTTACTCAATTAGTAAATGTACAAATACTTGTATTAATTAGCTAGATAAACTAATCTAGTAATAAGTCAAACTTGACTTAATACTTAACTTGATTCATAAATGGCTATTATGAATCAATCCTCTTCCAAGTATCATTACATATCTTACTCGTATTACATGCACTCACCGGTGTGACCCTTAAGTGTTTCGTAGGCATGGATGTATCATCATAGGTTGACTAACTGTGCACATAAATCCTTCATGAGGTTGTGACACATGTGCTTGAGAAGCTGGAGGTTGAGGTGCTGGAGGTTGCGGAACCGGAGGCTGTGGACCAGGAGGTTGCTGAGCTTGAGCATCTGGTCTGTAGTTAGGGTGATGTAAATCTCTGTATTCTTTAATAAAATCTACAGAAAGATCAGGCAACTTGAACAGTTCAATGGGTACCGGTGCAGGTGGAACATCTGAACCTGAATCACCCCGTAGATATGAAGCTGATGTAGGAAAAACTTTGAGAGCTACATCCCGTCTTGGAATTTCCTGATGTCTGGCCATGAAGTAGTTGATAAGGATCTGCCAGAATCGAGGAAACATCACATAATTACATGTTGGTTTGACGGTTACAACATTTGTAAATTCTGTCCGTAAATTAGATGTGTAGTCATAGTGACGGTTGTAACACAAGGCATGGTATGCATGGTAAACATTTAGTGAGGCCCTGTCGTGTCCAGAATGCTTGCCCTTCAAGCATTTGTTGAAGATTGAGAATAAAGCAGACCAGCTTTTAGACATTGAGCCTTTCTTAATGTCTTTAAGGTTTTCAGGTGCACCCTCATAGCCGAGGTTAGAAATGTTACTGATCATAGTTGTTGTTGCAATTTGCTATTCATGTTGTTGTAGAGGTGGTCGGTCTTCACCACATGGTAGTTTGAATATGGTGTACAGATCTTCCTTAGTGAAGGAGACAGGAGTAGTGTTGATGACAACTTCAAATTGATAGGGGCGGATTCTTGAGTTTAATGTCAATGTGTTCCAAAATTGGTGAAGATATATCAGTGGGACATCCGGACGAGCACTGATGAGATAGAATATTGGGTAACGTTGAAGAAGATGTGCTAGTACTGGATATTTTTCACTGTATGTTGATTCCTTCTGAGGATCCCAAAAATAGTTGTTCTTTTTAAGCTTCTTCATATCTGCAGGTGAAACGAGATCGTTTTCCGAAATCATTGGTTGTTCCTGAAGGATTTATGTGCACAGTTAGTCAACCAATGATGATACATCCATGCCTACGAAACACTTAAGGGTCACACCGGTGAGTGCATGTTATTCGAGTAAGATATGTAATGATACTTGGAAGAGAAATGATTCATACTAAGTCATTTATGAATCAAGTTAAGTATTAAGTCAAGTTTGACTTATTACTAGATTAGTTTATCTAACTAAGTAATACAAGTATTTGTACATTTACTAGTTGAGTAAATATACAATGTGTTAATTATAGATTATTCATAATATGATTTAAAGTAATTAAATCATATGGTAATTGGATAATATTATTGTATAAATTATATAAAGATTATTATATAATTAATTATTAAAAGTATTAATACAAAGTATATATTTCGTATATATATTTATATATACACGAAATATATTAAGTGTATAATACTAGAAATTTAATAGTTAAGTGCAATAATAAAAGAACAATAAACTATACGGGAAGGAAACGTAAAAAGGAAAGTTTAATTAAGGAATTGATCTTAATTAAACTAGAGGGTCCTAAGTGCAACTTATTTATCTATAAATAAGAGGCTTAGGGTAACCCTAAAAACCCCTTGATCCCCACGAATTCCTTCCCCCTCCCTCTCCTTGTTTCGGCCGAGAATAAGCAACACTAAGCCCTTGGTGTTCTTCGTGTTCTTCGTGTTCTTCAAGTCTTGAAGATCCAAGATCATTACAAGGATCAACTAGAAGGTCGTTCGTTGTGTTCATCATCAATGGACTAACTTAAGCAAGATTAAGGTATGTTTTGAGAAAGCCTTTTCTCCCTTCTCCCCTCTTGGACGAATTCGACCAAGAACCCTAGGGTTCTTGGTGATGGTCGACGAACACACACAAGTGTGTGTGTGTGTGTTCGAGTTTTTCGTACAAGGTTTCTTTCATTGTTAATCTAATCTAGATTTCCAAGATCCCAATCCTTTAGGGTTTAAGGATTAAGTTTAATCTCACTTCCGCTTCTAGGGATTAAATTAGCTAGTTGGTTTTAACCGGTCAAGAACAAGTTCATGTTCTTGGTCAGTGTGGTTCGAACCAAGTGACTAGGAGGTTGACCCATGTGGTCAATCAGTGTTAATGAAACCCTTCAGTGGTACCAGAGCGTTGGTTTAGAGATCTAAACTAGATTAACAAAGTTTGTTTATTTAATTTCTATTAAAGTTTTTTTGTTCCAACTTCTTCTTCTTCTTCTTGATGTTCGAATAGGGTAAGAGCCCTATGACCAAGTATGTTAAACTAGTTAAGTTTAATTGGTCAAAAGGATTCTAGAAAAAACCCTAGAAATTTCGAACAAGTGCAAAAGAACCCTAGGATAAAGAATATTAAACTAGTTTAGTTTAATTGATCAAAAGGCTTCTTTTCTAAACCCTAGAAAATTCGTGTACAAGGAAGAACCCTAGGATCAAGTATGTTAAACAAGATTTGTTTAATTGATCAAAAGGATTCTTTCCTTTTTACCCAAAATTTTTGTGACCTAGGAAGAACCCTAGGACCAAGTAAGTTAAACAAGATTTGTTTAATTGATCAAAAGGATTCTTTCCTAATCCCTTAGAGATTTCGAAATCTAGAGGTTACTTGGACACCAAGTTTATTAAACTAGTCTAGTTTAATTGGTGGAAAAGTTTCCTAGGCTTAAGATTTTCGAAACCCTAAAAAACCCTAGAACATTAAACTAGTTAAGTTTAATTGTTTAAAAGAATTAATTAGATTAAAAATCTAAAATCTAGATAATTAAACAAGTTTATGTTTAATAGGTTTAATTATTATTTTTATAGATTTATTAAGACTAGTTCTTTAAACCTAGAAATCTAGACAAAGTTTATTGTCTAATAAGGTTTAAATTAAAAAGTTTAAATAAATTTATTAGGTTTATAATCTATCTTAGAATTTAAACAAAGTTTATTGTTTAAATATGATTGATTAGAATTAATCTTTTAATAAATAATGTCTTTGCTCAAGAAAGTCAAAACCCTAGTTTTGATTGATCAAGAACAAGATTAGGGTTTTACTAGATTAATGAGAATTAAAAGAAGTGTTAATTTTTAGTTCAAGAAATTAACAAGATGTATTTATTTATATATATATATATTATATTTCGGTTTTTTAAATATTTAAAAAGGTAAAATGAATTTTAATAAATAAAGTAGTTTATACATATTTTAATTAGATTAAGTTAAAATACATACGTATAAATTAGATGTAATATTCTTGTTAGAATGTTACAAGTTTATTTTAAAAGAGAAATATATATATATATATATATATATATATATATATATATATATATATATATATATATATATATATATTAAATACAAGATTAAATGGAACATTAAAAAATAATGTTATTTTGGATCTTAAAGGTTAATAGTATAACTAGTTATTGTATAAGTTATAATAGAATTAAAACTAGAAAGTACAAAGTTATAATTTCATTATAACTAGAAATTGTACAAGTTGAGATTATATGATGAACTAGAAATATACAAAGTTATGTATTATTATTATAATGTGTATAAAGTTATAAGTTATTATAACTAGATAATTATACAAGTATAATATAAGTATTTTACAAGTCATGTAAGATACTAGATTAATGATCAAGGGTTAAATAACAAGATAACTTTAGAACCTATATTTAACTAGTTTAAGTTAAATGTAAGAAAGGTTTAAACAAACTAAGGATTATTATATATAGTCTTTATATAATAAGATTATTAGTTTCACCAAGTATAGACCGGTGATTGTGTTTGCTCAAGTTCCGTCATGGTTGTTGGAGCTAGTGGGAGCTACACAAGAAAATCACAAAGTTTATGAATGTGTCGTTAAGACATAAGTTTTGGTCGAATCTAATAAGTCAAAACAAATGTTTGATTTCATTATTAAACATATGAAAAACTAGGTGTGTTAAACTAGATTTATGATTCAAGTTTATGAATCGTAAAAGGATTAAAAGTTTAACATAAGTGTTTAAGTTTTTCAAGAAAGATAAAAACAAGTAAGTTTTATTCTAGATAAGGTTTTCCACAAAACCTAGTGATACGTTTTGTACACCTCATTTTTTTAGGTATACATATAAAACGCGCAAATTCTTGAAACTATAAGTTTTAAGAAAAGGTTCTTAAGGTTTAAAAAGGTGTCTTGTAGATTTCTTGAATCTACAAGTCACACATTTTAAACAAAGGACTAAGATTGGAATAAGGTTTAAGTTTAGTTCAAGACTTAAACAAACCCAAGAAAATCTAAGATCTAAGTACCATCCACCTAATGGAACACCTCACTTGTTAAACGATATTCATATTGTAAGGATAAAGAACCTTAGATATGGATTCAAATCATTGCGAGTGTTAGGGTGCGTAAGGTTCTGTGATAATCGGGAGTCCCGGCGCAGAACATCGCACTGTCTTAGATGGTCTGATCTACTTTGGTGATAATCGCGAGTCCCGGCCCAAAAAGTACTTGAGTAGAATAAACATACTAGGCTTTATTACTAACTTAGAAATGTACAATTGGATTGTACAAAGTTGTAATAAGTTATAAGTCTAAAGATTCTACGACCCCTAGGAATCGTGTCAAGTCTTGATACGAACGGTAAGGATGTTACCTACCAGAAATAGCATGTCTCTTCGGGAAGTGCCCAAACCTTGCGGCGAGAATGTGAAATATGGATCCTAGGCCTAAAATATTAATTATGGGTTTATAATATATTTTAGTGAATGTTTATTGATGATTACTAATTAAACTGGGTTTGATTTGTAGATGGCAGCAACAAACACAACGATAACCTACAACAAACTCTCACGACGTTTCTTTCTAGGAAAGAAAGAGTTGACTGGGTCAAATTTTCTCAATTGGAGATGTGATTTTAAAATCATGCTCAGACAAGAGAGGGATAGGATTGACCGAGAAAGAAACGTATTGAAATCCCCTGCCGAAGATGCAAAGAATGAACCAAGACAAGCATTTTACGCTTGTAGGTCGTTGATTTCTTGCAAGATGGCTAAGGGAGCATCAGTGGGTGCACACGTCATGAAAATGAAAGTGCACATTGATCACCTTACTTGACTTGGTCACCACGTGCCATTGCAGTTAGCAATTGACACTGTACTCAACTCATTGTCAGATGACTACAAAGTCTTTGTATCCAACTACAGCAAACGTAATATGGATAATTCCATTCCCGAGCTATGATCCATGCTCGAGGCTGTTGAGTTGAATATTAAGACCAATTCTAAAAGGAGTCGCACAACTGATGATAGCGATGAAGAAGGGCATGGTGGTAAAGGAAAGGGTAAAACCAATCATAGCCAAGAAGTGCCTAATGGTAAAGGTATCAAACATAAGGTCAAGAAGGTTAAGCCTAACACAACGAGGACCGAGAATCGGTGCTTCAAGTGTGGTGAGGCTGGGCACTGGAAAAGGAATTGTCCAAAGAGTGCAAGTGGTGGTGGAGGAAACGCAAGTTCCTCAGGTAACACAACCACACTTCTTAATCACTTTTAGATACTTGTAAAGTACATTACGAGTAATCTAACTTTTGCAATCGTTTATTGCAGGAGGAGATGGAAAGTGATGATGACCAACATGAGATGGTGATCCCACAAGCACCAAGATTTTATAATTCAGTATTTTTATGGATTCAGTAAAACAATTTGTCTTTTTGTTGGTTTGGTTTTTATAAAGAATCCATGGTTGAATTATATTATGTGTGTGCATGTGTGATAATTACACTAGTCAAGATTTTATGACTAGATTGTAAGTCAAGTTTTGATTTACTTTATATTTCATATTTTATGCTTGTTTGATTGTTGTAAATGTTTTAGATAGCTCAAATACTTAGATACTAGAAATTAGATGTTTCTTCTAAAGTATTTAAGAGAATTTATGGAAAGCATAAAGTTCAAAGTACATTGAAATTATTTAAAACATCTTAAGTAATGGTTACTTATGATAGTAAGTTTTAAAGTATTAGTATTAATATAGTATGATTATATTGGATATAATCAAGATAGATTTTAAAGAGTGTTATTACAAGTCTTTTACACTTGTAATAAAGGAATTTAATGAGGTCATAGTTCCTTAATAGGAATAATTGGATATTCGCAAAATCCAAGTGAAGTGACTTAGACATTAAATGAACTCTTAAAAGGGACAAACTATATTAAAGTATTTAAGAATTAAAAGGTATTGTTGCAAGTCATTTATACTTGTAATAAATACAATATTTAATCAAGTCATAATTCCCTAAAAGGAATAATGGATAATTGAGAAATCCAAGAAATGACTTTGGCATTAAATAAGATTCTTAAAAAATACTAATACACTTAAGAATTGGAAGTATCGTTTCAAGTGTCTTATACTTGATAGATACAGTAATCAATGAGAGTCATGATTCCCTTATCAAGAATGTTGGATATTCGCAAATCCAAAGGATGACTTTGATAATTGATTAATTCTTAAAGGTTAAACTATAATTTTTGACTAGGTCAAAAGTAGTAGTTTAAGTAATGCTTATTTCCATAAAATTTAGTGGGAGCTATGACTAACATATTCACTAGAGGTACTAATGAATATAGTAAGTTAGTTACGACATTAACAACAAGAAGTTACCAAGTCGTTAGCCAAAGAGTTAAGAGAAATAAATGATCATTAATTAGATTATTGCAAGCCTAATAGCGTGATCACAAGTCTTGTGATTAATTATTGCATATCTAATAGGATGTTCACATTCCAGTGAACAAGTTAATCATTTAAGAAAATTTCTTTAACTAGTAAGAGTATCTACAAATCAAGTAGCTAAAAGAGATTTAGTTACACGCCAAGTTTTATAGATTCAAGAAACTAAAGGAGTAATTTTCCAATCCTCCTATGTTTACCGAATCATATAAAATGGAAAGACTAGAATATGTTCTAAATGTTGCACGAACAATATCTAGCAAAGACAAAAGTAATAGTATTCGTAAATACTCGTCCTATGTCTTTAGTTTAATAGAAATGACTAATTGTAATTAGTGATAAAAGTTACAATTAAGGAGTCATTGAGCAATCAACACAAACGCAAAGAATAAGTAATGATCCAGTAATAATTCAGTATCTATATCCAGTGAGGAATAATACATGAGTTAGTATCATTATTATTCAGAATTTGTATGTTTTACAACATCCATGAATAAAAGTCTATTTATTCAAAAAGATATAAATCCGTGACTACTCGTCTTGGTGGGAATCAAGATGGGACGTTAACGTCATCGCGGTATTTGGTGGTAGATTCGAAGTTCTTCGAAGATAGCTACACAAGTTTTGTGTAAACCAAATATCGGTGATATTCTGTTGGAGCTCGACGAATATTGGATTGACCACCGTGATAATACTTCATGGTTGAAAAGTTCAAAAGTATTATTCACTAGGATTGTCCTTAAGCCTGAGGTATTTGGTTTGGGATACAATGACTAATGTGCTTTGGTTCGTCTTAGACAATTCTGAAATATGGTTGTCATACGAGGCTTTACTGGGTACAAAGGAATTTGTATTTTGAATCGAAATATAACAAGATGGTAATTGCACCTCCTTCCTAGGAGAGATATTTATAGGTCCTTTGACATGATGATAACTGAAAAGTGCATGGCCATGCCCAAACGAACTGATTTGTTCTTTGTCGTTTATCACAACAGTTTGAATCAAGAAGTCATGAAATGATTTCGAATACAGGAGTTGATATTTTCTACCGTGCTCGTATTCGTTATCACAAATATCGTGCTGCATGGGATAAACCTAACATAGTTGCCCAAGAAGTAGAGATAGAGTGTTCTTTACTAGGAGACGCTATTAAAGAGTTTTTCAAGAAACTATACCTGGGTTACACAAAGCTGTTTTTATGGGGTTGGTTACCTACATGCCCATCTAGAAGGCCCCTGTAGCTCGTATCATTAAGAAAAAGGTTACAAACTTGCACAAGTGGGAGTCTGAAGGATTTATATGCACAGTTAGTCAACCTATGATGATACATCCATGCCTACGAAACACTTAAGGGTAACACCGGTGAGTGCATGTTATTCGAGTAAGATATGTAATGATACTTGGAAGAGGAATGATTCATAATAAGTCATTTATGAATCAAGTTAAGTATTAAGTCAAGTTTGACTTATTACTAGATTAGTTTATCTAAGTAATTAATACAAGTATTTGTACATTTACTAGTTGAGTAAATATACAATGTGTTAATTATAGATTATCCATAATATTATTTAAAGTAATTAAATCATATGGTAATTGGATAATATTATTGTATAAATTATATAAAGATTATTATATACTTAATTATTAAAAGTATTAATACAAAGTATATATTTCGTATATATATTTATATATACACGAAATATATTAAGTGTATAATACTAGACATTTAATAGTTAAGTGCAATAATAAAAGAACAATAAATTATAAGGGAAGGAAACGTAAAAAGGAAAGTTTAATTAAGGAATTGATCTTATATACACGAAATATATTAAGTGTATAATACTAGACATTTAATAGTTAAGTGCAACTTATTTATCTATAAATAAGAGGCTTAGGGTAACCCTAAAACCCCCTTAATCCCCACGAATTCCTTCCCCCTCCCTCTCGTTGTTTCGGCCGAGAATAAGCAACACCAAGCCCTTGGTGTTCTTCGTGTTCTTCAAGTCTTGAAGATCCAAGATCATTACAAGGATCAACTAGAAGGTCGCTCGTTGTGTTCATCATCAGTGGACTAACTTAAGCAAGATTAAGGTATGTTTTGAGAAAGCCTTTTCTCCCTTCTCCCCTCTTGGACGAATTCGACCAAGAACCCTAGGGTTCTTGGTGATGGTCGACGAACACACACAAGTGTGTGCCTGTGTGTTCGAGTTTTTCGTACAAGGTTTCTTTCATTGTTAAACTAATCTAGATTTCCAAGATCCCAATCCTTTAGGGTTTAAGGATTAAGTTTAATCCCACTTCCGCTTCTAGGGATTAAATTAGCTAGTTGGTTTTAACCGGTCAAGAACAAGTTCATGTTCTTGGTCAGTGTGGTTCGAACCAAGTGACTAGGAGGTTGACCCATGTGGTCAATCAGTGTTAATGAAACCCTTCAGTTCTGCCATATGTAAAACTATACAGTAAAAATAGATGTGCACAGAGAGCCACAAAATTAGCAAACACTATCAAGTATTTCAATGATAATAAAAAAATGTGAACATTCGAGTGTGAGAGTGACCAAGTATTTTGGATTTGAAAAATGATTTATATATATATATATAAAAAGAAATTTTAAAATTTAATTTTATATATATAATATATATATATATATATATATATATATATATATATATATATATAAATTTGAAAATTTTGTTTTGTATATATAATAAAAAAAATTAGCAAACAATATCATGGGCATGATGAGGTTTACGGGTCGGGAACTGATTACGGGCCGGAAAAAGTTTACGGGTCGCGAACTGATTGCGTGCCGGAAAAGGTTTACGGGTCGTGAACTGATTGCGGGTCGGGAACAGTTCTCGGGTCGTGAACTGATTAGGGGTCGGGAACTGTGCTAGGCCAGAATTTGAATACGACCGGAATTACGACAAAAATTAAAATCTAAGCACCAATAAGGTCGAAATATAGTTGCGAGTGTGTGATTGATGTAAGAACGAGTGAAAACAAGTCGAACATATATCGTGTAACCCTAGACGAACACACACATGCGAACATATTAAAACTACTGAATTGAAGATAAAAATCAATTAAATCAGATGAATATCGTACCGAAATTACGCGAGTAACAACAGTGAGGGCGATCGAGTACAGATTTGAGCAGAGTTGAGTTGGAATCGAATGAACGTATGGAGTCTGTGAAATTCGCACGTTCAACTTGTGTAAAAGAGAAGAGTTTGAATGCGTGAAGTGTGAAATCGTACGGAGGGAGTATTTATAGGACCATGGTGGAGCCGGAAAGTTATTGCGGCCCGAGAACGGTTTGCAGCACGAGAGCTTATTGCGGGTCGAGAAAGGATTGCGGCATGTGGCGGATTTTGGTTCTTGGAGGATTGCGGGTCGAGAACAAGTGGAGAAAGAAATTAAAATTAAAAATAAAAATAAACTAAAAATTAACCTAAACATTAATAAAAAAAATTCTAAAAATTCCTATTAGCACGAATGTTAGTGATTTCTTCACATGTGCTCCCCCTCGATTGTGGACGTTTATCAAGCAGTAAATTTGTCGAGATTCGTCAATGATGGTCATTGGAGACACAACATCAGCTCCCCCATGACTGATGGGTTGAAATTTTCTCCCCCTCGATTGGTGACGACTTATGCAGACCGGGTTTCAAGATGAAGTACTTGAAAGGCATTGTGATGATACCGAAAATTCAAAAAGTAACAAAATGCTAAATATAAAAATGTAAACAATTAAGATTTGAAATTTAGCATACCAAGTATAGAGACCAGATAATTAAAACGTTTTTCATCTAAGGCCTTGGTAAACAAATCTGCTAATTGAAAATCTGTGGATACGGAGTACAATTCAATATTGCCCTGTTTAACATGATCTTTGATAAAGTGATAACGCATATCAATGTGTTTAGTTATAGAGTGTTGAACAGGATTGCAAGAGATTGCTATTGCACTTCCCGAATCACAATATAAAGGAATACGGCTATAGGAAAAGCCGTAATCCTTTAATTGTGATTGCATCCATTTCACCTGGGACAAGCAGCTTGCAGCAGCAACATATTCCGCTTCTGTACTTGAGAGTGAACACAATTCTGCTTTCGAGATGACCAACTGACCAACTTATCACCCAAGAATTGGACACCTCCTTAGGTACTCTTCCTATCCAGCATGCAGCCTGCATGATCGGCATCAGAGAAGGCAGATAGATCAAACGAAGTTTCCTTTGGGTACGAAAGACCAAGATCCCTGGTGCATTTAAGATAACGAAAGATTCGTTTGACTGCCTGAAAATGAGATTCTTTTGGAGCAGCTTGATACCGAGCACGGATACACGTAGAGGACAAAATGTCTGGCCGACTGGTAGTTAAATATAGTCACGATCCGATCATACCCCGATAGTTTGTTATATATACTGGTTTACCATCAAGATCAACATGGAGTTTAGAGCCAGGAGACATTGGTGTTGAGATAGGTTTACAATCTTCCATAGATACTTTTTCAATAAATTAGAGATATACTTTGATTGATTGATGAAAATACCAATTGGAAGTTGACGTACTTGAAGACCAAGAAAGAAATTCATTTCTCCCATCATGCTCATTTCAAAACATTTAACCATAAGGTCGGAGAAGCATTTGCAGTACTTTGGATTTGTAGAGCCAAAAATGATGTCGTCAACGTAAAGTTGAATTAAGACAATATCTTCCCCTTGACGTTTTATGAACAGAGTGGTATCGATCTTGCCCTTAGAAAAACCTGATTCTATCGAAAACATAGAAATGACATCATACCATGCCCGAGGGGCCTGTTTTAAACCATACAAAGCCTTGTCAACGATATGAACATGATTTGGAAATTGGGGATCAACAAAACCTTCTGGCTGATGGCTAAAGACTTCTTATTTTAAAATACCATTTAAAAATGCAGTCTTTACATCCATTTGATAAATTGTAAAGTTTTTGTGAGCTGCATATGCTAAGAAGATATGGATGGCTTCAATTCTTGCAACATGAGCAAATATTTCTTCGTAATCAGTGCCTTCATGTTGTGAGTATCCCTTTGCAACTATTCGAGCTTTGTTACGAACGACAATATCATTCTCATCTTTCTTGTTTTTGAAAATCCACTTAGTTCCAACAACAGATTTTCCTGGTGGCTTTGGAACCAAACGACTGACCTTTAATCGTTCAAACTGATTAATTTCTTCCCGCATAGCAATTATCCAGTCTGGATCAGAAAGAGCTTAACTGACTTTCTTAGGCTCAGTGGAACTTAAGAATGACGAGTGTTGACACTCATCCGCGGTGTCTCGACGAGTTTGTACAGATGACTTTGGGTTTCCATTGATTTGATGCAGAGGGTGTTCTTTGGTCCATTTAAATGCGTGAGGAAGAGGAAGTTGATCAGGATTAACGTTTGAGTCATCTGTAAACGTCGGATGTGGAATAATTGCTGTTTGTAGATTTGCTGTGGGGATCGAAGGTGGAGGTGTAGGATCAACACGAAGGATATGAAACTTAGAAAAGTCAATCACAAGATGTCACACCCCGCCAAAAGTGGTTTGCGGAAGAACGGACGTGCGACTATCATGAGTAAACGTAGCATATGATAATCGTAAACAATAAACGTTTGATAAAAGGTAATGTCACCAAAATTTAATGTAGACAACGTAGTTGAACCAAGACATAGAAAAGTCAATCACAAGATGTCACACCCCGCCAAAAGTGGTTTGCGGAAGAACGGGCGTGCGACTATCATGAGTAAACATAGCATATGATTATCGTAAACAATAAACGTTTGATAAAAGGTAATGTCACCAAAATTTAATGTAGACAACGTAGTTGAACCAAGACATAGTGTTTAACGAGAATTTAGAGGTGACATTTTTACAAAACGAAAGCTTGACTCCATTGCATGCGACTCAATGCTTAGCTTAGATACCTGAAAAACATAAGTAAAAGTATCAACAAAATTGTTGAGTGAATTCACAGGTTTTAATGAGTTCAAATAGTTCCAAAGTTTTTGGTATGTCACTCATGACAAAAATAGTTTGATGATATAAAACGTTTAAAAATAGTTTGCTCAAAGCAGTAGTAGAAATAATCATCTTTGTATGCCATCGTTAGCAAAAATAGTGTGATGGCATAAACGTTTAAATAGTCTGCTCAAAAGCAGTAGTAGAAATAATCATTTTCGTATGCAATCGTTGGCAAAAATAATATGATGGTATAAATCGTTAAAAATGGCCTGCTCCGAGAGCAGTAGTAGAAACATAATAGTTTTCGTATGCCATCGTTGGCAAAAATTGAGTGATGATGTCTGCTCAAAAGCAGTAGTAGTGGTAGAAACAATAGTAGACGGTGATCCTTGAAAAGGTTAGCTATACCCTTTTGAGTTAAAATGCTGACCCTAACTCTATGACCAAAACAACAACTCTATACGTGCTAGATATGCACTCCTCGTAGTTGGGTAAACACCGATAAAAATGATCAAAATCGTGGGAGGGTGAGTCTCGGCCAATAGTACAATTTGCATATCCAGGGCCTAGCCGCAACTAATAAATGATTATGTAGGTAACAAATACGCACTTCCATGTACTTCTAAACTTAGTCCAAGCATAAGGATTCATTGTCTAGTTTTTAAAAATAGTTTCATCACAAATAAATAATTGATATAAATAATAGAAATTATTTATAAAATGGTTGATATGTTTTTCACCCCAAAGTTATAAAACAGTAAAAATATAGTAAAATGAGGGGCTGTGAACTCACCTGATGCAATGCAATCCAAAACGTAGACAATAACGTGGTTTCCAACCAAATGATCCTAGCGTCCTAAACGCATAAGAAATAAATGTATGAGTGACAGTGTCACTGACTCGTCTACGCTAAATGATGCAAAATGTTTCCTAAAAGTAAATTTGACTCAAGCGATACGTTGGTGACATTGTTGCATTGAATTTGTACCCTAAATACTTTGATTCGTATTTCATAAGTTTTAACAAAACGGTTAGTTTGATTGGAAAAAGTAATAGGTACGTAGTTGTCCAATTTATATTTATAATTATTTAATATAATGAAATTTAAATAATTATAAATTTTAATTCGTTACTCCATTAAATAAGTGATCTGTTAATTAATAATTAAATATCAATAGTCAATAGTAATTTAATAACTAATAAATGAATCATGATTTAAAATATAATATGAATAAATTGGATACATGAGATTTAAACACATTGAGTATGGGGGACAGTCGCCTTGGCCATGGCCTGCGATGAGGCGAGAGGTTTCGGTCACCAACGTACGCAATGAAATTGCCGGAACCCACCGCCGAAGACACGCTGGCGATATAGGGATGTTCAACCAAGGCTACATACACCCACACACAACACGTACTACACACACTAACATGGGTGTTTCTGGTTTCCGGCAACTCACACACTTGCACGATAAATAAAATTTAAGGAAGAGGAAGTTATACCCATTGAGAGAGAGAGAGACGATAATTCTGATTTCACCGGCGGTATGGTGTTGGGCTCCCCGGAGATGGAACTTGGTGATTGTCTGGTTCCGTCAAGGTGTGAGAGTGGCATCTGGGTTTTTCGGTATGATCATGGAGAGAGAGAAGCTCAAGATTTCCGGTTCTTGATAGTGAGGGAGATATCGGGGATGGAGATGGGTTCGGTGGTGTTGTCGGTTGACCAGCAAGCTCGCCAGAAAAACGCTGCAACTCGCCTGAGTGAGGTGTTCTTAACTAGCTCGGATGCAAACGAGAAGAGAGCTGCGAGAGTTGAGATAGCCGGATATGTTTTCTGTTGAACGTAAGAGAGAGTGATGATAGCGATTTGTGAGTTTTAAAAGAGATGATGGTGAATGTTGATTGCTTTAGAGATTAAAAACAAATCTTAAGAATCGTACATGGGGAGTGGGTTGACCGGTTAATTGGGAGCGGAATGGTATAAGATTTGATTTTAAATATTAACAAAGAATGAAATCATACGTGCATATCGGAGGTTTAGTATATGTTCAAGATCATGGTGATGAGATCATGATGGGTTTTATGATGTAAGTTTGAGATTTCAAACCGGAAAGTGATGATAATATAAATAAATAACAATAATTATTGCCTTTAATTCTTCAAAAGAATAACGTATAAATTTTAAAATATAAATTTGATTATATTAATTGGTTTGTTAATAAATATTAGGTAATAATCATCTGAAAAAATATTTAACCCGGAGTTTTTACTCGGTTATTAACGCTAATTATTACTGGGACGAATGTACTAACACAATGTGAGTTACAATAACGGTCGGGTCAAATACCCGATTTCGAGGGTTGTCACACAAGAGGGACATATACATCTGGTGGAGTGAGTGGATTCTCTGGAGAAGGTTGATTTTCTAAGGAATCGGATGAAGGTTCCGTGTGAGTTGTAGGTAACGGTGAGGTTGGAGCCGGAGATTTTGGAGATGGAGAATCATTATAAGTTGGAGTGTTTATCTCCGGAGCAGTGATGGATTGTACATCAAGTGAAGGTAGATGTGGAATTCCAGCTTCATGAAGTAGTGTATGTCTGATGTTATGAGAATGATCATAAAAGTGTTAAAATAAGATATCAAAATCATTTTGAGATGTGGATGGACCAGAAGATGAAGTAGGTAAGGGTGTTTCAATGCTTGAAGTCAGTGAATCAAGAGGAAATGTTTCATCGAAAGTAACATTGACACCTTCTCTGATTAATCTATTTGAACGGTTGTAAACACTCAAAGATGCTGATTCTTTTGAATACGCAACGAACACTCCTTCATTTGCTTTGGCTTCAAACTTGTTGAGTTTGTCTTTATCATTTAGAATGAAGCACCGACTACAAAAAATGTGGAAACATTTAACATTTGGGATACGATTGTTAATCAATTCGTAAGGAGTTTTGTTGTATGTTTTGTTGATGATAGAATGGTTTTGGGTGAAACAAGCGGTGTTGATGGCTTCAGCCCATAAAGACAATGGAAGTGATGAAAATGAAAGTATCGTACGTGCAGTTTCAACTAATGTACGATTTCGTCTCTCAACAACACCATTCTGTTGGGGAGTTCGTGCAGTGGAAAATTGATGAGTAATGCCAACTGATTAAAGAAAAGAATCCAGAATGTGATTCTTAAATTCAGTACCATTGTCAGTACGAATTATTTGAATCTTCAATTCCATGTTCACTTGAGTTTTCTTGATAAAAGCAATGATGATTTCTGCAGCTTCATCTTTTGAGCGTAGGAAATGGACCCATGTATATCTTGAGTACTCATCAACAATGACCAAAACATACCGTTTACCTCCAATGGTTTGAACACTCATTGGACCATATAAGTCTGTATGAAGTAGTTCAAGTGGTTTCGAGGTACTTGGGACTGGTTTTTGTTTGTGAGACTTATTGGTCATTTTTCCCATTTCACATGAAGTGCATAAATAATCTTTGTCAAAAGAAACATCAGGTAAGCCAGCAACGTGACCTCCATTTACAAGTTTGTTCATGGTTTTGAAGTTTAAATGAGATAAATGACGATGCCATAACCAAGATTCATTTGATGTGGCTTTAAAAACAAGAAAGACTTCTTCTAGATGGAATGCCATCATTTAAGTTGATGGTGAATAAGTTGGAGTCACGAGTGCCAGTTAAAAGTTCTCCGCCTTCATAAGTACGAACTGCACAACGTGTTGTACGAAAGTTGGCTTCCAATGTTTTATTACAAAATTTTCCAATACTGAAGAGATTATGAGAAAGATCTTCAATATAAGCAATATTCCGAATAATAAGATTTGGACGGATGATGTCTGATCATTACCAAATTTGGATGTACCCAAAAGTTTATCATGATAATTGGTTAAAAGAGCTTTGTTTCCAGTCATGTGCCTTGAACAGCCAGAGTCAAGGTACCACAGATTCTACTTAAAAACAATTAAAACATTAGGTACCTAATCATGTATGGGTCCTGGAAGATTAGTGACAGATGTTTTATGTAGAATTAGTGTATGATTAATTTAGAGTTTTGGAGAACTGCAAGGGGCAATTCAGTTTTTTGTGATTTGATAATCCATTTGAAAGAGTTCTCAGGGGATTGAATTGTTAGGTCACAACACCCTGGTTTAGTTGATTAATTGATTGGTTAATTATAGCACTAAGACAAATATTGTATAAGAACAAGATATGAGTCAAATGTATAAATCTACTAAGTGTGGCTTGTTGCGGAATAACAAGACCACTAATCAATTACAAAGATATGAAAGTGTAAAGTAAATTGGTGAGTACTCCTTTGCAAGATGATCTCTATTTATAATGTTATAGAGATCTTACATGATGAGCAAAGGAGTAACCGAAGGACTAAGTAAGGAAAATGACTAAGATCAAGGGATTTGATCTTAGTCCGTTACTATACTGAGTATCACTCAGTCCTTCTACTCAGTCCTTGTACTCAGTATCACTATCTGATACTGAGAATACTGAGTTCCAATACTGATCACTCAGTATCAGACCTAAACTTAGCTATATTATTCTACATATAAATCAAAGCTAGTCTAGGTTGTTTTGTTATCTTAAGATCCAAAGGGGCAAGGCTTTTTGCCTTAACAATCTCCCCCTATCTAATGATAACAAAACAATTACAAAGAGATAAACAAAAAATACAACAGCATAGGTAGCAATATCTTCTTCTTTATTTGCTGTTGATGGCTTCAATCTCATAGAAGACTTCTTGTTTAATGTGGACAAACTCTTCTCTGCTTTTGAGTTCATCCCTTCTACTATTCAGAACTGCAACAATCTTCTTTCTGAACCAAGAGTCTTCTTTCTTGGTGATCATCCATTTCAGTCCAACAAGGTGACTGATTTGAGCTCTTGGTAGATCTTCTTCAGAAATGAAGCACTCTCTATCCTCTGAGTCAGTATACATATATCCAGAAGTTGGATATATGACACTCTTTTGATCCTGAAAGACAAGGTTAGGAGGAAGAGGATACTTTCTAAGATACTTGTATGTATGAAGGCATTCTGGTCTGTTGTTTGAGTAAGCCTCAGTCATAACACTGAGGGTTCTGTACTCTATTTCATGAAGTAAATCCTTCTCATAACATACTGCAGCTACTGCACAGATCTCATCCAAGACTATTTGATCATAAGTTGATTTCTTTGGAAGCTCTTTGATCAGTCTTGTGATCTTCACCCAGTCTTGAAGACCAATTCTTTGAATATCATGAATAAATATCTTCATGGGGGGGCTGGTTAAGCCAGTACAAGTGATAGTAATTCTTCCTTCTTTGAGCTTCACTTTTACTTTATTGACATCCATATTTAACCAATGTATCCCCCTTACATTTTGAAATGTTTTGGTCCTCAAGAACTCCTTTCTTTGTTCCTTATACCGAGTCCTAGCAGCAACCATATTCCAATAATGTTGAATATGGTCTGGACCCTTTCTTGAGATTCTATGTGAAGGACCAGGAGTATCAGTATCTGGGTCAGATTCTGGTTCAGTTTTGACTCCCAACTCTTGCTCATATAAAAATCTTTCTTGTTCTGCCCAGAGTTGTTGAGGAGTCAGTCTTGGAGCCTGCTCGGTATCACTGTCCCTTGTAAGAACAGGTCTTCTTTGTCTTGTTACCAGAGGAGCAGATTCCTCACTTGATTCAGAAGAAGTGAGAACCGCATTGATAGGTCTTCTTGATAAGGAACTCCTTCTTCTAATTACCAGATTTTCTGGTTCTTCATCATCCGAGGATGATGATGAAGAACTTTCTTGTTCTACCAGATTTAGTGCATAGTTTACTAAATCTGGTTCTTCATCTTCATCATCAGCAATAGGCCAGATGAAAGGACTATAGACCACAATTTGTAAATTATTCTCTTCAAGAGCAGGTGGCTCAGAATAAGTTTGCTGTGGTTGGTCAGTATGAGTCTCCCCCTGAGCAGATGGCTCAAGTGGGTCTTGAACTTGTAATGCTGACCTTGTTCTTTGTCTTCTTCTCTCATACTGAATGCGAAATGGCTCAGTATGAGGGCTTTGCTGATGTTGTTGTTGTGGAGGTTGATCTTCATTCAATCTTCTTCTTTTCTCCCCCTGAGCAAAAGGCTCAGTTTGATCAACCTCAGTATCTCTTTGTCTCTTCTCCCCCCTTTTGTTATCATTTGATGAGGAGGGAAGAGGATCAGTATCACCACCCATGTCCCCTTCAGGTTGTTCAAGAGTAGGGGAGGGCATGGGCTCAGTTGCAGCATCAGTATCACCAGCACCTCCTTCTCCTTCTCCTTCTTCATTGTGGTCACCATGTGAGAATGGTGGAGTTTGTGGGGGCTGCTGTGATTGTTGAAGTAGTGAGACTGACTGTTTGATAGAGTCAATATCACCACTCATCTTGTCCATTCTGGCTAGTATTGTAGTTTGAGTTTGTTGGATGGCCAGAATGTGCTGCATGATTGCTTGCAGAGTCACTTGGTCTGCTGCAGCCTGAGATGCCTGAATGCCCTGCACAGATGGTGCTAAAGAAACAAAAAATATAAAACTGGTTAGAAAGAAATGTTTATCAAATAGAATTGTGGTGTTGTTTAATTCTACAATTATATAAACAGAGTTTGTGAAGTCTGTATTTCATCTGGTTTATGATGAAATATTGTGGACTTGTGCATAGCATGTGTAAGAAGATTTTAGTAAAAGTGAGTGTGAAAGTTTAAGTAGCTCAGTATAGGATAAGTCACATTTACTACAAGGTTTGGGTTTGGGAATTCGAAGCCTGGGATGTGCTTCTTGATATTTTCAATGTTTATCACTCGGTATTAGAGTGATAACAGAAATGTGGCTAAACCCCATAGGAAATATTTGGATTTTGTGGCTTAAGGGTTTGTGATCATTTCTTGAATAATGCTACCCAACTCAAAAATAAGTTGGACATTATTCAAGCAGCACCAGTGGGTGTCAGTATGACATCAACCACCATTGTCTCTTTAAATGTTGAGACAACTGTAGACTGACAATGATCAATTTTGTGTGCTCAGTATATGAATTTTGCATAGCAGCAGTGGGCTAGCTATGTTGGCCATAAAAGGATATATATTTGAAAGATCGTTTGAGACTTTGGTCAGTATTGAGTTGGTACTGGCCATTACGTAGTCTCTATTTGGGAATGAAATATATATATATATATATAAGTTTAAGGGTTTTTTTAAAAATTCATACCTGAGACTCTGTCCGATTCCCTTCTAGCATCTGCAGAGGTCGGTGCAGGATCATGTGTTTGTTGATGTGCAGCACCAACATCTTCAATACCGACTTGCTGAGCACCTTCCAGTGTAGTTTGCTCATATTGAATCTCCACATCAAGAGGAACATGAGGTTCCTCAATTGGTTGAGCAGTTGGAGCTAGTTCTGGACCTGGGAGGTCAGCGGTGGCTGCAGCTAGGCTTTGGGCTTGAAGAGATGCAGTTAATGATGGAACATTTGCAGGCTGCACCTCCTCAGATGATAAGTTTCCCATAATAACAGGGGAAAGATGTCTTCTTCTTCTATGGAGGACCAGTGGTGTGTCTTCTGAGGACTCAGTATCAAAAGTTGTTTCAATATGAGGAGCATCAGGATCTTGTGCAGGTGGAGAATTATGTTGTTGAGTTGGTTCTTGGACTTGTGGAACATCCTGCATCTCAATGTCTGGACTGGCCTGTGCTCCATTACCACTATTATCATTATTATCATCATCATCATCATCATTGTCTGACTCAGTATCAGACATGTCTTCTGCATCATCAATGTGTTCTTGAACAATGGCCCACATAGGAGGACTTAGAAGAGGCTCTCCTTCTCTTGGTCTGTAAAAGAAAATCTTCTCACTAAGAGGAGGAAGATCAACTCTTGGACTGTGAAATTCATCATAAATGTGTGTGGGCATTGAGTGCTGAAAGATGAGTGATAGAAATCTGCAGAAAGGGACATTGCATTCCCTTGTGTTTGCCCGAACCAGAGTAGCTAATTCATTGAAAATTAGCCGAGCATAATCAATATTTCTTCCATAGTACAGAGCATGTACTATTTGCATCCCAAATTCGTTTATTTGGTCCAAAGCTCCTGTCTTGTGGGTCATACACCGAATTATTGTTGTAATGAGAATACCCCACATAGGACCAAATTCATTTCTTTTGATGATTCCTGTTGTTCCTCTTCGACCCAAAAATGGCAGTACTGAGCGTGCCTCTGATCTATCAACAAATGGGTCATACTGAGCTTGTGCTGGAAGCCTCAGTGTTTCACGAATAATTGCAGTAGAGACAAAAGCTCTTCTTTGATCCCTAATTACCCATCCAGCAATCATATCTGGAGAATCGAGTGTGGCAGAGTACCAAAACTCGCATAACATTTCTGGGTAAATTGCTCGAGGAGATAATGTCAGTGCACGAGCAATTGGGCAATGCTTCATAAAAGTTACGATGTTCGTGAATTCTTGGCATACCCAGGCTTGAGGAATAGTGAAATTTGCTGTGATGTTGTTCCTCGCAAACCTGGGTACTTCATTATTTCGGAATTGGATTTCCGATTCAACGTCTGGAGCAATAAAAGTGTAATTCGCCATCTGTAATTTTGATTTGAGAAAGTATGCTTGCTAATAGAAAATGAAATCGTTAATCGCAGAGAGAATTGAAAAAAGAAAGAAAGAAATAACAGTTAAAAAATTTGAAGTAAAAGTAAACGGTTATTTATAGGAGATTTGAAAGCTAAGTAAGGTATTGGGAAGTAAAAACGGCTGATTTGACTGCCTTATCCTCTGCCAACGGTAACTTTCTTATTAAGAAAGGTTTCCGTTTGAGCAGTATAAGGATTAAGGTCGGTTTGAGCGCCGTAATTCCCCAATACTGAGTAAAAAAAAATTAAATTAAAAAAAATTTAAAAATATAAAAACAATTAATTTACTCTTGAAATTAATAAAAAATAAAAAATTTAAATTTTTTGATGATAACAGACTAGAGATACTGAGTGGTCAGTATCAACAGGAGTGATACTGAGTGCTCAGTTTTAAAGATAATTTAAGAAAGATTAAGGATTTAACATACCTAATTGCCCTAGTAAATACATAAACCTTTCCTCAGGAAGAGGTTTAGTAAACACATCGGCCAATTGTTCATCTGTTGGAACATAATCTACTTCAACCTTACCTTTTTCCACATTATCTCGAATAAAGTGGTGTCTGATATCAATGTGCTTGGTTTTGGAGTGATAGACTGGGTTCTCTGTGATAGCAATAGCACTCTTGTTATCACAATGAATGGGAGTCTTATGAAAGTTGAACCCATAGTCTAAGAGTTGATACTGCATCCATAATAATTGAGCACAACAACTTCCTGCAGCAACATATTATGCTTCTGCTGTGGAAGTTGCTACCGAATTTTGATTCTTGGATGACCAGCCAACTAGTCTTCCACCTAGGAATTGACATCCTCCACTTGTGCTCTTTCTGTCCAATCTACAACCTGCAAAATCTGCATCTGTATACCCTTCAAGGTCAAAGTTTGAGTCTTTGGGATACCAAAGACCCAGGTTAGGAGTACCTGTAAGATATCTAAAGATGCGCTCAACTGCTTTCATGTGTGATTCTTTAGGATCAGCCTGATACCGAGCACACAAACATGTGGCAAACATGATATCAGGTCTACTAGCAGTTAAGTAAAGTAAGGAACCAATCATACCTCGGTATGTGGATTGACATACTGGTTTACCAGTTTCATCCTTACTTATCTTATCCTGAGTACCCATAGGAGTGTGCATGGAAGATAAATTTTCAAATTTGTATTTCTTTAACATGTCATGCACATACTTACTTTGATTTATAAAAGTGCCATCAGGCTTTTGTTCAACTTGTAAACCAAGAAAGTAAGTAAGTTCGCCCATCATACTCATCTGATACTGAGTTGACATTATCTTAGCAAACCAGTCACACATTGACTTGTCAGTGGAACCAAAGATAATATCATCTACATATATCTGAATGAGTAAGATGTCAGAACCTTTCCTTTTTGAAAATAATGTTTTATCAATTTTACCTCTTGTAAATTTATTTTCAATAAGGTACTCAGACAAGGTGTCATACCAGGCTCTTGGAGCTTGTTTGAGCCCATATAGAGCTTTATCAAGCTTGAAAACATAATTAGGAAATTTGGGATCAACAAAACCTGGAGGTTGTTTAACATAAACTTCTTCTTGTAGTTTTCCATTTAGAAAAGCACTTTTGACATCCATCTGATAAACTTTGAAATTTTTAAAGGCTGCATATGCAAGATACAACCTAATAGCTTCAATTCTTGCAACTGGTGCAAAAGTTTCATCATAGTTAATGCCTTCTTCTTGCCTGTAACCTTGAGCAACTAACCTTGCTTTGTTTCTGATGACAACACCATCCTTGTCCATCTTGTTTCTGAACACCCACTTAGTACCAATAATAGTTTTGCCAGAAGGAGGTGGTACTAAGTTCCAAACTTTGTTTCTCTCAAACTCTGTGAGCTCTTCTTGCATAGCCTCTACCCAATCTTCATCTAATAAAGCTTCATCAGCTTTCTTTGGTTCAATGGTAGATAAGAAACTTGAGAAGAAACAAAAATTTGCAGTTGCTTGGGTTGGAAATTCTAATTTTCTTCTTGTTTGGACACCTTCTTCAATAGGACCAATAATGTTTGAGTGTGTATGGTCTCTGTGTTCCCTTAAATTGTTTCCTAAGGGAGCATTTGAAATAGAATCAACAATATCTTGTTGATTTGGTGTGTTGTCTGTCTGATACTGAGTGGAATTCTGATCAGTATTAGACAGTGCAGGTTGCTGTTCATCTTCATTTTGCAGAGTTGATGTGGATTCTTGTGAAGTGTTGGATGTTTCACCTTCTTCATAGATAGAATGGTTCAGATCATTAGTTGGAAACTCAGTATGGAGGTCCTCTGTTATGGGAACCTCAGTATTAGTCTCATTTGAGTGATACTGAGTTTGAACTTGATCAGTTTCATTAAACTTATTAGGAATAAAGTGTGGATGAAACTTAGGCTGTTCAGCAATGGAGTGTTCTGGATTGCATAGAATATCTATGCCACTTATGTCTTCACTTGCTGAGGTAGAATGCTCATTCTGATCTTCATCGAATGTGACATGAATGGATTCTACAATCATCTTGGTTGAGATGATATACACTCTGAAAGCTTTAGAGTGTGGAGAGTAGCCCATGAACACACCTTCATTTGCTTTGGGAGCAAATTTATTGAGATTTTGTTTTGTACTGAGTACAAAGCATTTACTCCCAAAGATGTGGAAATATTCCACATTTGGAATCTTGCCATTGTATAACTCATATGGAGTCTTCAGATGTCTTTGGACTATAGTTGCTCTATTCTGAGTGAAGTTTGCACAGTTTACAGCTTCAGCCCAGAAACTCAGTGCCAGTCCAGCATGGCATAATAAAGTTCTTGCAGCTTCAATTAGTGTTCTGTTCTTTCTTTCTACAACACCATTTTGTTGTGGTGTATAGGCTGCAGAGAAGTTTTGAATGATTCCTTTTTCTTCACAGAAATCAGCTAATACTGAGTTCTTAAACTCAGTACCATGGTCACTTCTGAGTTGCTTGACCTTGTTGCCTTTTTGTAGTTCCTCTCTTTTTATAAAGGCAATGATTTCTGTTGTTGCATCTGATTTAGTCTTTAGGAAGATGACCCAAGTGTATCTTGAGAATTCATCAACTAAGACTAGAGTATAGATCTTTTTGGCCAAAGATGGTGTGCTAATGGGACCAAAAAGATCCATATGTATCATAGTAAGATGTTCATTTATGGAATGATTGACTTTGGACTTGAATGAACTCTTCTTCTGCTTGCCCATTTCACATGCTGAGCATAACTTATCTTTTGAATAAGTAATAGTGGGCAACCCTCTCACTAGTTTCTTCATACTGAGCTCGTTGATATTTCTAAAGTTGATGTGAGAGAGTTTCTTGTGCCATAGCCAATGCAATTCTGGCTTGACTTTAGAAAGCAGGCATACTCGAATAGTTGGGTCTATTTCAGATAGGTTGACCACATATACGTCTTTTTCTCTTCTAGCAATGAGTACAGGCTGCCCTTTATCATTGTAGATGATTCCTGCAACCTTTCTGAATCGAGCTTCATTGTCATCATCACACATCTGGCTGATACTGAGCAGATTGTGTTTTAGACCCTCTACATAAGCAACTCTTTTAAAAGTGATGTTGCCTGCCTTGATCACACCATAACCTCTTGTCTTTCCCACCGAGTCATCTCCAAACTTGACAGAAGGACCCTTCTCTGGAGTATAATTGAGAAGGTACTCCATACTGCCTGTCATGTGTCTTGAGCATCCACTATCTAAATACCACTTTCTGTCACCCTGCACAAGACACAAAATAAGAGTTAGTTCTTTTTAGGAACCCATTTTTGAATGGGACCTTTGGTGGGATAAACATATTTTGACTTGATCTCTTTATTTGGAGAGGACAGTATCACTTCGGGGTTAACTTTAGAAGTTTTCTTTGATGATACTGACTTAGTTTCTCTCCTTTTCTTTGGTACTGAGTACCTAGGACTAGAGAGATCAGTCCAGCATTCATCTCCCTTATGACCAGTATGATGACATCTATAACATTTTCTAGGTCTATTTCTAAACATATTTTCATAAGGTATTTTAGAAAAATGTTGCACTTTTGGTAGATCAGTATGAACAAGTTTTGCAAATTGTTTACTTAAAGATTTGACCTGATCACCAAGTGTTTTTAAAATGTTAATGTTGTTATTTCTAATTTGTGTATTAACATTGTTTTTAACTGGTTTAGGAGATGGAGGATCTGGTTGCTTATTTTTATTTGGCATAGAAGTCTTTCTAATATTATTAGTGGTAGACTTCTTGTCTTTGCCAACCAACGACCTAGTTGAAGTTGTCTTTTGTTTATTAATTTTTGAAGGAACAACTTTAACAGGTTCTTTAGATTTCTCAGTATATGATGTTTCTGTTCCTGCAACTTCTGTATTTGATGAAACATGTGAGATAGAAGTTGTCTTATTATCATTATATAATTCAAAAGTTGTTGTATTAAATAATAATTCAAAAGGTGGAACAGCAGAAGTGTCATACTGAACTATTGGTAGCTCGGTATCAGAAATTTCTGTTATTTGAAATTCAATACTGAGTTCTTGTAGCTCAGTATAGCACTTTGAGCAGATGGAAGGACCAATAGGTTTTTCTAAAATCTCATTTTCCTCATCATCTGACTCAGTTTGACATCCAACTTCACATAAAGTTTTAGCTTTTACAAAATTAATAGGGTTCATAGTAGAAAACTCTTCAAATAAATCAGCAAAATTGTTCCTGTTTTTAAATTGAGGATCAACACCAAGTGCAGCCCTCACATTTTCTGGAAATTGTTCATTTAAACATTTATTTAATTTTATTGAAGCATTTCCCCAAAATTTACACTGTTTTTCAAATTTCTCTTTTTCAAGTTTGTGTAAATGAGCTTTATCAGCTAATCTTTGGTTAATGTCTTTTAAATCTGAAAAGTTTAGTTCTAAATCTTTATATTTTGCTAATTTATCCAAGTATTCATTATTTACCCTTTCAAGTTCTTTAATTGTTAATTTTAAAGCTTTTTCTTTTTGTACAGAAGTTTTAAGATCAACAAGCATATACTAAAAAATCTTGGTTTTTTCATTCACTGAATAAGTTTGAAAGGAACTTACCTTGTACAACTGAGTGGAATCCCAATCAGTATGAACACTCATCCTCTCAGCCTCTTTGATATCCTTTTCAAAGGAGCTCTTCAAATCATCTTCAATGAAAGCCATAAAGGCTTTATTCTCAATCTCTTCTTCATCATCACTTAACTCTTCATCCATCCAGGCTTCTGAGTAAAGTGCTTGATGAGGTGCTCCATTCCCTTCTGCCCTCTTTCCCTTGCTCCAATTCTTCAGCTTGACATATTTGTCTCTATACCTTTTTGCTCGGTATGCAATCTTATCATTTTGGTCAGTCTCAGAAGACTTGGTATGACAATTTGCAGCAATATGTCCAGGCTTTCCACACCTATTGCACAGACCTGATCTTGGGTCAGTATTAGATGAGCTAACACCAAGCCTCTTCTTCTTCAACTGATCCAGCTTCATAGACATAAGAGCCATTTGAGTTTTAAGCTCTTCTGCCTCAGCATCAGCAAGATCAACTTCTGGCTCAGTCACAGTATAGGCCTGTTGCACAACTAGAGCCATGCCAGTGGAAGACTTGTCATTTGTCTTCCAGTTGATCAGTCTTGCAGCATTATTCTCCTCATGATTCAACATTAGACCATACAAAGTTTGAAGGGTGTATGACTCAATGTTGTTAGCAGCATTGACAGAGTTTGTCATGTCAAGAAATTGTTGAGGAAGACTATCCAGGAACTTTTGAACAAGCTCTCCTTCTTCTTTAACAATGCCTACACTGATTAAATCATGGATAACAGTATTAAACCTGTTATAGAGAGTGGTGATGTCTTCATTAGGAGTTGAGAAGAAATTTTCATATTTCCTTCTCATGTTGCTTTTTCTTTGCAGCTTCACCTTTGCTGTGCCTTCATAGGTGACTGATAGGCTATCCCACATAGCCTTTGCTGTTGGCAATTTCATAATTGCATTAAGTATCTCTTTGGTAACAGCATTACCAATCACCCCTTTAGCTCTGGAGTCTAAAGCATACAACTGACGGTCAGTATCAGTCCAGTTGTGCTTTAGTTTAGGAACAGATCTTATGCCTTCAGGAGCATCATCAGTAGCAGCAACAGGTTCCACAGTTTGTGGAATGATGGGACCATCATTTAGCACAGTGAGCATCTCATGGTGAATAGATTCAAGATACCACTGAGCTTTGAGCTTCCATTGATGGAAGTCTTTTCCATCAAAGATGGGTACTCCCTTTCCAGACATAATTGGTGCAACAATTGTAGACATTTTGGATTTTTGAGTGTTGGAGGGATAGATGTAAGAAATGGCTGCCAGGGTTATAGATCGACTAAATTAGAGATTATTTAGCCTGCTCTGATACCAGATGTTAGGTCACAACACCCTGGTTTAGTTGATTAATTGATTGGTTAATTATAGCACTAAGACAAATATTGTATAAGAACAAGATATGAGTCAAATGTATAAATCCACTAAGTGTGGCTTGTTGCGTAATAACAAGACCACTAATCAATTACAAAGATATGAAAGTGTAAAGTAAATTGGTGAGTACTCCTTTGCAAGATGATCTCTATTTATAATGTTATAGAGATCTTACATGATGAGCAAAGGAGTAACCGAAGGACTAAGTAAGGAAAATGACTAAGATCAAGGGATTTGATCTTAGTCCGTTACTATACTGAGTATCACTCAGTCCTTCTACTCAGTCCTTGTACTCAGTATCACTATCTGATACTGAGTACTGATACTGAGTTCCAATACTGATCACTCAGTATCAGACCTAAACTTAGCTATATTATTCTACATATAAATCAAAGCTAGTCTAGGTTGTTTTGTTATCTTAAGATCCAAAGGGGCAAGGCTTTTTGCCTTAACATGAATAATCTAGTGAGATTGTTCATTTTTGATCCAATTGTATTTAACAAATGTTGAAGATTTATTGGATGTTTTGTTACATTTTTTTAAAGAACATGAAGACTTTGGTTTAGGTGCGGAATTTCCTCGATAGACTTGACGATGAATTCACGAATGTTTAGCGGAGTGAGGTGGAGTTTTGGAAGAAACCTTCGTCTATTTGAAAACATATGGGGATGAACCTGTTAGATCAGGTTTTGGTGGACGAGAGACATATGTCTTGCATGCGTGTGGAAAACAAGTGCTGCATGATTTAATAATTCGACCAGATTTATGAAGTACATCGTTTCTCAAACCACATGGAGCATTAAGCTTTACAAAATATCGTTCGTCATTCTGAGAAATTTGTTTGTTTGTAGTTTTGTCGCACAATATCTTTTTACCAGATGTATCAAATTTAACAAACATATTAGCATAATTAAGCGAGTAATTAACAGGACAATAAACAAAAGCATCATATATAGTTCCAGAAGCCATTGCAGGAGATGATCTAGACTTCTTAAGCTCGCTGGACTTCTTAAGCATACTAGACTTAGACGAACTAGGCTTCTTAGACTGCACATCTCCGTGGACTCCATCGGGCTTGGGCTTGGGCTGAGAATGCTTTCCGGGCCGAGAAGATTTTATGGGCCGAGAAGAGTTTACGGGCCGAGAAGTGTTTCCGGTCGAGGAGCTCAGAATTCAGTTATAACCAGAGAAAGTTCTTAGTCGACTGAACTCAACAGTGACGAAGACGAGAACCCGAAAAACACACTATATTGATCATAACTTCCTCAATTTTTGACCAAAATGATTGATTCCAATTGCAAAAAAAAATTGATCAAAATGATTGATTCCAATTACAAATTGTTCTAAAAAGGTTTTTGCACGTATTGATCCAATAAAACACATCAAAACTTAACAAATCGAAGCTCGAATTGAGATTTTACAGTAAGAAGAAGTGCTTTTAAGGTTTTTTTTTATGAAAATCAACAAATCAGAATCAATACTTGACCAAATGACACGAAATTTGATTCTAAACTTAATGAAATCTGTAGCGGAAGCTAATGATCTACAAAAATCAATGAAAACCAATGTTTTAAAACCCGGATTTTGAATCGGACCGGCCAATGCTTTATAAACGGTCGAACCGGTTGGACCCGTTGAACCGCTCGGTTGAACCGGCTAACAATATTGTTGTATAGTTATGATGCAACAATCATATAAATAATGTATACTCAACAATATATAGCCACTAGGTCTGCACGCCTAGAAAATTTTGACTATTTTCCATTAATTTATAATTATTTATAAGAGTTTGTTTTACAAATGAAGAAAAAAAAACTAAACTTTTCCATTCCACATTGTTGTGGGAGGAGAAAGCCTACCAGAGAGGAGCAGTATAAATTTACACGCATGCAAAAAATAATTAGCACCTCAATTGGAGTCTTCTCTCTTTGGGCTTAAGCTTAGTTGAAGTTTGACTCCGGCCCAACACCGGTTACTAGAGGCCGGTTTAACCCGGTTTAGTAAGAAACCGGCCGGTTCGTTCCGGTTTAGTTTTGGCTTACTGGCCCGCTATTTCTGACCGGCTTAGTAACTTTTTTCCGGTCTGACAGGGCAGTCCGACCCGGTCACGAAAACAGTGATGAAAACTACCTTGAATTTCGACTTTTATTTTACTATTTCTTCAAAACACCTTCATCTTCATTTTCTTCAAAGATCTTCAAATTTCCAGCAGAAATCAATTATTTGGATCTATTCCAATGATGGATTATGCTCAGATACCAATTGAGAATTCTTGAATGAGCATCAATCCATTGATTCAATATGTTATTTGAGATCTAGTGTGTGAGGAGTCTGTTTTAGTGAGAGAAAGTAGAGAGAAGTGGAGGGTGACCTTTCCAAAATGTAAATTCACTTAACTGAGAAAAGTTACATCATCATGATTAGTCCTCCCCTTATATACATATCCACTAATTAACCATGTTTAATATAAGTGTGTTATTAAGAGTTTCTAACACGTTCAATTCTACCCCTAGATTATTATTTACAATATAAGTGCCCCGACACATATCGTCACATTTTTTTGGTGTGACAAAATCCAGATTAGTGTACATTCATCAATAAATATATTAATGACATACATTAAAATTATTAACAATATTATTGAATTTTTAATCAAAATTGTAATTGCTCTGTCGCTGCAGCAGACTAAATCTTAAAGGTTGGGCAGACCTTCAACTAATCAATACTCTAGTTGGCTGCGCAAAACTGGGTGGAAAAAAACGAACCACCATGAACCCGGGAGATGAACGTGGATAGGTTCGAGATTTGACAAGTTCTCACTCGTTCAATTTGTTTGATTTCTTTGTTCCATACAGTCATACACCCCACTTTGAGAGTCGATATCTTGTACACCACAATTACATTTTGGACATACTTTAGCTCATTGTGTAGCTCTCACAAATGAGAAAGCAAAGCTACAAACCATTAATTATATATAACAAATGTACATATAATTATATAGGTGCAATGTTGGTGAAAATTTATTTTCGACATACAATTTTCTAACATTTTGCAGCAAAATATCTTTAAAATGCAAAAAACTTTGAAACGTTGTTAGGACTAGTTTTGTACTTAAATGATCTAATTAAGCTTAATCAATTAGTTGGTGGTGATTAGTGATAGGAGGTATAAATAGGATGAACTAAGCATGATGGTGTAAGCTTTGCACACAACTAATTGAATCACACTTTTCAAAGCTCTCTTTCTTTCCTCCTTCTCTCTAGATCTCTCTATCTCTAAAAGACACACTTACACATAGTATATCTTCAAATCATCATGGAATCAACATGAATTGTTATGAGTATGCATGCTTCAGCTTTCATAATTCGTATCAGAGCATAATCCAATAGGAACAGATCCAAATTCGTGTTCAATTGATCCAGATTTAAAGATTTTTGAAGCTTTTGAAGATGAAGAGCTGTGATTTTTGATATCCAGATCTGAGGTATAAATCATTAACATTAGTTGATCATTGCATTCCTCCTTCGATTTCTAATAAGTTTAGAATTAAATTTCGATTCAATCCATCAAGTATTGATCTCAATTTAGTGATTTTTGTAAAAACCATGAAAACACTCATTTTCCACTATAAAATCAAAATTGAGATCTGATCTGTTATGTCTTGAGCTGTTTGATTGGATCAATAAGTACGAAATTGAATTTCGAGTGTTTTGGAATTTGAATCACTGATTTTGGTTAAAAATTGAGCAAACTAGGATCATTTTAGCGAAAGTTTCAAGCTATTGTTCATCTCTGCTGTTCGTTCAACAGATAGATCTCGACCCGATGAATGATCTTGCCTTCTGTAACAGAATTGTTCTCGCCAATTAGATCTCGACTTCGACTCGAGATCTCGATCTCAGCTTCTCGACCCCTGATCTTGTTTTCAGCTTTTCATCCCGAGTGTTTGTTCTCGACCCAACTCGATCTCTACTAAATTGTTCTCGACTCAACGATAGTTCTCGACCGAGTTCATTGTTCTCGACCATCATCTGATCTCGGCAACTAGATCTCGACTCGACCATCTCGACTTCGACTTCGACCAGAGTTTGGATAATAGTTCTCGACTCACCTCTTGAACTTCTCGACCCGAGTTCAACAGACCGAGAACTTGGTTGATCTCGACCCGAGAACTTGGTTGATCTTGACCCGAGAACTTGGTTGATCTCGACTCCAACACTGTTCTCGATCTGAGTTCGTGATCTCGACCAGTGAACTTCTCGACTCCAAAAGATGCACTATCAATCGGATCTGATCTTAAACCACCAATTTTATTCAGGGGACAGTATGCTTAGTGGAAGAAACGGTTTCTCCACTTTATTAAAAGTCAGGAATTGGCCACTGAAATTCTTGATTCTCTTGAGAATGGGGTTGCTGTATTTTATGAAGATATTGTTGATGCTTCAAATGCAACTCCTCCTATTATTGGTGGTCGATTTCCAATCCCTCCTACTCGATACAATGTTCAGCAAAAATAACGGGCTATAGCAGATTTACAATCTTTTTCATTCATGCCACAAAGTCTACCAAATGACATATATAACAGCTTAGATAGTTTAGAAACCAGAAAAGAACTTTGGGATGAAATCAGAAAACAAATGGAGGGAACACTTTTAGGAAATAAAGCAAAGATGGTTACCACTTTAAATTCCTATCAAACATTCAAAGCCACATCCGGGGACGATTTGGAAAGTACTTATCATCGTTAGTGTAATTTGTGAATGAACCCCGCAAAAACAATCTGAAAAAGGAAAATCTTGAAATTAATATCAAATTCATCAACAGTCTTCTCCCCGAGTGGGCAATGTTTGGAAACAGTGCTATTCAGCACAAGGATCTTAGTTTGATTGATGTTCATGAACTTTTTGAATATTTACAACAAAATGCACCAATGGTGAAAGACATAGTCAAAACCAAACAAGAAACCGCTGATACTCTTGTACTTCTTACAAAACAACATCAGTCTCATGCATCTGGTAAAATGAAAGAAAAAGCAGAAGAACCTGCAACAGCTATGACTGATGATATGGAAAAAGAACTTCAAGAAATCCTGCAAGCTATGTCACTCATTTCAAACTATCAGAAGAAATGGTATTCACAGCCTACAAACAACAATCTGAGGTCTTCATCCAACTTTAAATATGGTTCATATGCTACAATCTCAACTGACAAACCAACTATCAGCCCTTTGGATCCTACGAGGAAATGCTATAATTGTGGTATTGCTGGTCATTTCTCCCGTGATTGCAAGAAACTTAAAGTTCGTGATTCTGAATATTTTAAACGGAAGATGTTGATGGCTAAGCAGATTGAAACAGGAAAGGTGTTATTAGCTAAAGATCTTCAGTGGATGGAAGATTCAGATCCCGAGGATGAAGAACATTCAGCAAACCTATGTTTTATGGCAAGAAAAAATGCTGAGATTTTTGATGGGTTTAATAAAGAAGCCAACAATGAAATAGAGGTAATCAGTTCTCTCTTATCAAATTCTGATAATACCATTGGTCCTGATACCTGTGTTGTTAACCCTCAGATATCTGAAGTCGATTCTTTAACACAAAACATTTTATTTGAAAAAGATTTAAATGCTCGACTTCAGGAACGTTTGAATGATTTAGAATATGAAAGCGAACAATTTGTTCATCTTGGTGAACAACTTGTTCATCGTATTCAACGAAACCAAATTTTTAAACAAGAGAATCTGGATTTACAAAATCAAGTATCAGAATTGAGGGTCAAATATGATAGTGATATTAAGAACTTGTCTTATATAATTTTAGAAAAAGAACTTGAAATAACCAATCTTAAAAATACGCAAAGTTCAATGTCAAATGACCAAACTGATAAAAACTACAAATTGTACATTGAAACGTTTCGTGAATCTAAAATAACTAAAAACTGGGTGGAACGTAAACAACAAGATTTTGATGATAATGAGAAACAATTTAAATCATTAAATGTTGTAATAAAAGAATTATCTGACAAATTAAATGAGCAACATCTCAATACATCACAAGAACTCAACAGCAAACAGAACATCATAAATAAACTTAACAACGATAACAATCGATTGTCTTCACACATCAAACATCTTGAAGAATTAATCGCCAAACGAGGACAAACTGATCAAACCATTCATTTGAATATGCCTAAAGAGTTCAAGTACTTCAATTCAAAAGAAGGGCTAGGAGCTGACAACCCAGAATATCTCAGCAAGGCGTGTTATGTACTCCCAACACTGTATGATTACAAATACATGCATCTAGATATCTGGCAGAGCTTCATTCGAATGGAAAATTAAGAAGAAGAAATTGAGATTTTCAATCGAGCCAGAAAGGAGAATGCACAAATTAGTTTCAACTATGATGAATTGAATAAAACATATGAAACTACAAAGGTAAAATTTGAACATGATGATTATTTTCCAATAATAAAACCAGAAGAATTTGAAATTAAAGGTAATGTTGTTCTTCAACAAACAGTAAAACCAAAGATTTATGTACCATCTCTAATTCTAGAAAAGAAAATTTGTCAATTGGAATCTGAAATCGATGAAACACATCAGGCTTTTGATAAAAAAAAAGTTAGTTTTACAAACAAAAATCTATGAATTAGAAGATAAAATTGGTAAAATTAAGTCGGTTTCTGTTCAAAGTGATTCTCCAAGACCAAAGTCTTTCATTCAAAAATTTTCTTCTACTAAAACTCCAGTTATTTTAAAAAGAGATTCTAATTCAAATGTTTTAAATGTTTCAGATAGAACCTTAGAATCCAAGCTTAAGAAGCCCATTCCTGTCGGAGTCAACGGAGTTGAGCAGATTAAGAAGTCTAATTCAACTAGGCCTAGTATGCTTAAGTCAAAGGAACTTAAGAAGTCTAGTTCCCCTTTGTTTTTAGCTTCTTCTTTTTCAAATACAAATAAATGTAATAACTCAACAAACTTCATTTCTCCGAAAAAGCTTTATGGAATTGCTTATGATGCTGCAGTTTATCGTCCAGTTAATTACTCTGTTAATTGTGCTAATATGTTTGTTAAATATGATAACACTGGCAAAAAGGTGTATTTTGATAGAAAAACTAATAAACCAATTTCTTAATATGATGAACGATATTTCATTAAGATTGATGCTCCATGTGGTCCTCGAAACAATGTTCTGCATAAATCTGGTCAAATCATTAAATCGTGTATTACCTGTTTTCCACATCCATGCAAGACATATGTCTCTCGTCCACAAAAATCTACACTTAAACGATCAAACCCACCAATCTCCGCTAAATCTTCACCTATTCGTCGTCTAGTCTATCGAGAAGTTTCTACACCTTAATCGTCTAATTCAGGTTCCTCAGCAACTTCTCAAAAGATGACTCCAACACCATCCACATTTGTTAAATACAAATGGATCAAAAATGAACAATCAAAATGGATTTTACAATCTCCTATGAAATTGTAACACCCTAAAATTTACAAGATTTTTTAAAATTTTGAAAACAAAATTATAATCAAAAGGTCCCATAAATAAATCTCAGATATTAATATTTAACATTTAAAACGTATTTATTGCGGAAATAGTTAAGATAAAGTAAAGTGTTTTAAAATATTAAATGATGTCCACATCAGTAATGAAAAGATACAGCGGTCAACCGTCCACCTTCTCCTTTCCTTTGCTTGTACCAGAAACAATGTGGGGGAAAGTTTGGGTCAGCTGGGGAAGCTGAGTGAATAATTCTCAAAATGCAAACAATCATAACATACAACACATGAGGGCACATCGGTGTACTCCTACTCAGAATCTACTCGATTAATTACTCAGATTTATTTCTCAGATTTTATTACTCAGATTTTAATTTATATAGCGCGCTTGTGTGACTTGGGCCGAGAGATCAACCTCGACCCGCCTCACACCACCTCAACACCTGTACTCTTCGGTGTTGAGTCAAAAAGGCCTGGCACCAGTACTCTTCGGTGCCAAGTCAAAACGTCTGACACCAGTGCTCTTCGGTGTCAAGTCAGATATATTATGTTTAATGTTTAACTCAAAACTCAGAAACTCAGAACTCAGAACTCAGAACTCAGAAAGTCAGATCACAGAAAGCTCAGATAACAGATAACTCGGATAACAGATCAATCTCAGATAACAAATCAATCTCTGATAACAGATCAATCTCAGATAACAACTATAGTGCAAGAAATGTAACACGTAAGTCATGCATGTACAACGTTAAAACTGAATACACGGTGAGAATACTCACCTCGAGAAACGTAAACTCCAAAGGGTCCCGACAGTCCAAGGTACAGCACGTTATCTCCTAGACGGTCCTAAAACCAAAAACGAAACCCTGAATTAAAATCCTACCCGAGGGCTTATTTCAGAAAACTGGCAGCACCCGTCAGTCTCACGGGAACTGCCATTACTCCTAAACGGCTTATTAGGTTTTCCCCATCTTTTTACCATGACAACTAAACAATCAGAACTACAATTTACTGTGAGACGGTCACTGGCCAAAACAGAATCTAAGTGTCTCAAAACAGCATTCCAAGACAAACCTGTTGCACAGGTCATCTTCCTAACAACAGCGTACTAAATTGACTATAACTTTTTAACCGTAATTCGGATTGACGAGAGGGTTGCGGCGTTGAAAAGCTGCTTCAGAAATCAAGGTCCCAGCACGGGCCAAAAACCCTAAAGATTATTTTAAGTACCTCAAAAACATATTAGAACAGGAGGGCAGATTCTGCCAGAAAGTATTGATTTATAAAACTCGTTTTAGCAACCCGACTCGTCACCGAAAAACCCCGAACACTTAAATTGATAACCGACAGCCTGAAAATATTATTTTACTATAATTTAGTACGGCTTCCAACATTCGAGGGTAAAATTTTCCCGATTGGGAAACCGAGAACCCTACGGGTTCGGTTTCCCCTTCGGCTATAATCTTTCGATCTAAAACAAAGCTTTATACCGTCCACCCTCCGGGACAACCCGAGGCTTGGCCTCGAGCTTCTGATTTACAGGTATCAACTCGGTCTCAAACAGCCACAAGGTTCTAGGTTAATCTAAGTCACGGAATTAACTAAATGATTGGAACAAGACAACCACAAATCTATAACTAAACCGAACCCAATTTGGTTCGGTATCAAATTCTTGTATCCTAGCAGCCCTCTAAGAACCTGTTAACAATAAGATCATAAACCGAAACAAAAGAACTTAAGACAACGAAAGAATGACTACCCACAAATTCTTTGGCTCGAAAAAGGCAAAACTCGAGACTCGATTGCGATGGAAACCAACAACCTACTTGCTTTCTTGCTCGAAATAACCTGGCCCTTCACACCCGATCTTCCCTAACTTCTGCTCGATACCATGATAAACTCTACTTGTCTAAACCGAACTTGATCACCACAGCTTCCAGTTCCATTCCAAACTCAGAAACCCTCTTGCGATTCTATTGCACACTCGAACCCAACTCGGATTCTGCCTACACTTTCACTCTTCGCCGGCTTCTTCTCTCCTTCTCGTCGAACAGAAACAAAGACAGGGATTGCAGATGCTCACACGGTCGGAAAGGAAATCGGAAAAAGCTGCTCGATCGGAAGGAAACACTGAGAGTTGAGATGCTCTTTGCGGTGGTGGTGTTGTACGACTTAGTGGCAGATTAGGTTCGGCTGCTATCATCTCCATACGTCCCCCCACAAGGCTATACGAAATCTATTATTATATCGCAGATGGGCCCGTCCAATTGTTGAGGGCCGAATGAATTAATTAAGAGTCCAAGTTGATTAGTTGTTTCCTTAAAATTCCAATTTCCTCCAGCCCATGTAGAAATCACGTGGCCAACTTAACAATCCAAATGCTAGTGGTTTGGGTTGGGTAAAAAGAAATATGAGGCTTTTAAGGAACGACCCATTATGATATATCTACGGCTCTTGCTCTCCTTCTTCAGCCTACTTAGCCGAGCCAAGCCTGACCCGGCAACTTTAAATAAATAATTAAAGTAGCCCGACGTTAAAATTTATTAATCGATTCAAAACCCGAGACGCGAATGAAATTGTCCAATAAAACGGACCGTCTAACTTCCTTATAATTAATTTACTAATTATTCTTTTTAAATTTAAATATGATGATTAATTTAATATTATATAATTATTAAAATTTCAGGGCGTTACAACTCAACTCCACTTGAAATAGACTTCGTCCTCGAAGTCATCGCTCAAAAGAACTCGGGGTAGCGATCTTGCATCTCATCCTCCGGCTCGCCAACGGCATGCATCCTCAAATGGGGAGACACGAAAAGATTATAATAAAAATAATTTCTTCAGGACGACCTACCTGATTAGAATGAACTATGACGCTCGCAACTGCTCATACAATTCTTACATTTCTGGCGGCGTGAGATGATAAGGCTAAAATCGGAATGCTTTTGAAAGATCTCGGATTCTCATCGCGAATGGTGTCGATAATGTACACAAAATAACCTGAGGCACCATGGTGAATATGTCTGGTTGCACTCGCGGCCGGACACGGTTCCTGCACCCCGTGGTAAACGTTGCGTTGAATCTCCGATTCAACACCACTTAGAGATTTGTTACGGATTTATTTGTGGTGACAGATGATCTCGGCGTGGTACTCGATCATTCAATCCATTCTCTCGGTCACACTCGGCTATCTCATGGCGATAACAATAAGTTATTATGAGAAAATTTTCTTCCCGCATAGCTCTAGCAATTGATCACCATACCTTTTAGTTACATGTAAACTCTCATTATTGGCAATTATCCATCACAATGGCTCAGGAAGGTCCTATACTCTATGGGACATAAGTTTGCCTAAGGCATAACAAGCAAAGTAGTGGTTTACACCACTATCAATTAATACAAAAACATGCTTACAATTCACGAGGAATATACATATCATACATATCATACATATTCCCATATACTCAGGTATGTAACTCAAAAATCTGTCTAAGAAATAAACTCAGAAATATAACTCAGGAGCAAACTCAGAAATCTTAACTCGGAAGTAAACCCCGAAATTTAACTCAGTAACAACTCATAAAGTAATAATATTTACAAGTACTAGCATTAGGTATAAATCACATTTTTACTCATTCTTATTACTACTCGCGTGTCCCAATTTACCAGCTTATAATACTTGGAATGATATATTCTCTCTCTCAACCGCGTTATTGGTTCTCAAAATAACTCTTCTTTAACTATTTATCGTTACTTCACTCTATAAGGTTTGTATATTACTCATTTTGATAACCTTTTAACTAGCTCAAATTAACAATCTTGTCATTTAATCCTCTTTAATAGGTTCCCATTCTATTACATTTAGTGGTTTCTCGATAATATTTTAATAGATGTTTTCTCATTCATCTAGTTTAACGATCCTTTAATAGACCGTTTCACTGATTTTACCCAATTTAAAATGTCTCTTAATTATTTTGACCATATCTACTCATGAATTTCATGTTACCCACTAAAATTCCAATTAAATTTCGTACTCTTATTTATAATGATTTCTCGTTACTCAAATTACGAATTAATTCCTTAGTTCTCATTTACTCAATTCGCAGTTACACTTTATTCTAAATCTTACGGTTTACTCATGGTTCATCAATTCAGTACATTCTCGTCTTTTCAAAATTTCTCCTAAGTTCAATATAAATTTATTGAATAGCTATTCTCATCTCAAGTTTAATAATTATTCATAAATGGAGTTTTCTCATATAATTTTATAATACCTCAAAACTCATAACACTTTATAATACTTCAAAATTTTGAATAAAACTTCCCGTTAATTTAATACTTTTCTCTTTTGACTCATATTATTAATTTGCTTATGTAACTCGATTTGTAAATTTCTTATAACTCAAAATTACTCCATAATTAATCAAAATAAAATTTTATCATTTAGCTCGTTTTAATAATAACTCATTACCAGCAAATTACCGATCTCATTTTAACTCATTTTCCTCAAAATTTCATTGTAGCAGTTTCTCATATTCGACTCATTAATAAGTTCTCATCACTTTAATTTAATGATTTCTCATTATCACATTTATAACCACCCAAGAATAAGTATACTGTCTTATTTTGTATATAATTATAGAATTACTACTTCCCTTTTGCACGATATTCCTTCAACCCAATTAACTTGATTTGTTAATTTCTCCAGTAAACCCGATCTATCATTTTGTTGTAAACTCTATAATTACCCATAGAATAAATTTAATTATTCTCAACTGTTTGATTTGATAGTTACTCTTATAATTTATTTGATCAATTATATGTATCTAGATTTCGCACTTTAAATTCATACCAACAAAATCTCTCTGCATAAGCATCATGCTCATAATATTTATAAATAATAATTAATGATAATTATTTCTTGACAATTTTTCCTTTTTACCCCTACTCAACTCCACTTGGAGAAAAACTCGTCCTCGAGTTTGGAACTAGTATTATCTACCAAAATAAACAAGCAAGTATGTAGTCACACAAACAATTAGGATACACATACTAAATTCACAATAACAAGCATTGGTCCATCGTTCCCTTATAAATCTCCCCATAACCATCCAAAAGTTCGGTGTGTACGATAATAGGGGCCCTCTATTACTTTCGACACCTACTTCTGTTTGGTCACGAGTAAATCCCAAAGTTTACAACTTCCCACATATAAACCCACCAACAAATCACACTCAGAATAAAGGAATTTTAATCACACTCAGGAGAAAGGAAGTTTATTTTCAATATCTGATAAATACAGATATGCACTCAACAGTGCATACTCAGAATCTCATAACCATTACTCAGAAAATCATGCGTACATTTAGTCTCGTACGCGATACTCGGATAACTCAGATTCATAGAAATATTTCCACTTAGTTATTTTCATAATACAAATCTCCTTTTAAACTTTTCATTTGGATATGCCATTTATCATTCCTCATAAATATAACTTATATCCTCTTCACAGTTATATTAAATTTATTGTAATTTGTGAGCATGTCGATTACTATCTTTTTGATCAGAGTTCTCAGTTATTGCGTTCCTCGTTTAATTTGATTCAATTTATCGCTCTTTTAACTCGTTGTTAAATAAATCATCATCAAATTGATGACGTTAGCTTCCTCTTAATCCTCTTATATAATTACTCTTTAAGATGAGCTTCAATAATATCTGGTTAAATTGACTCAGCAATTTCTCAATTAATTAGTCTATTAAACATACATAGTTTATTTTAAGCTATCAGTGTGAACTCATTAATCTGTCACTTAACTTGTCATCCACATTTAGTTTTGCACTCAGCAATTTAACCTACTTACTCGAAATGTTTTTCCCATTTTATCTCAATTTAATGATTTTTAAATAAATACTAACTTGTTGACCTTAATATGGAATCTGCTTAACTATTATATCTCGTGATTCGTTGTATTCACGAAAATTTTAATTTCTCATCTAGATAACTCCTCTTTTAACCCTGATCAATAATTCTCTTTTAGATCCTGTTAATAATTCTCGTTCAGCTACATGTAATTATTTCCCATTTTATTGACTTAATAATTCTTTCTTTTACTCAACTTGGAAAATCCTCATAAAATATTCTTAATCAATTTGATTTACTAATCTCTGATTTACTCGCTTAAATGACTTGGTCTATTAAGTGTTTTCTCTCATATGAAAGTTTTTAGTATTTTCACAATACGAAAATTTAATACTCCTTTTTAATATTAATAATTTTCTCTTTTCTCATTTACTCAAAGCATGCGAATCATAAATTAATATCCCGTTATTACACTTTTGGTTAAAATTTTCTCAAAATTTATAAAATCTCATTTCAACTCTATTAGGTATTCCTCTAAATTAGAAACTTTTATTATTCTCATTAAAATTTATAATTCCTCTAGTATGCGTATTTGTATATGCATAAATATATTAAACACTGGGAATTAAATCCAGAATTTTACTCAGAATTATGCTCTAAATTATACTCAAAATTAGCAAACCTCGCATTCGTATATCTATATATACATTTTTAATCGTACTATTCATATGTAATTTTCGTATGTTATTATAACTTTTAGGGTTTATTTCACAGATGAAATCAGAAACAACACTCGGAAAAATATACTTAGAAAATAAACACAAAACTCTCAGACTACTCTACTCATCCATACTCAGAATACAACATACATCTCAGATAAATAAAATCTATTAAATATTACCAGCAATGGGAAAAGCGAGAGGTCGACGTGACATGCTGTATGCTTGATGTGGAAACTTTTCTCAGAAAATATTTTACCCAGTACGCGTTTTAAAACTCGAGACTCAAACTTGAGATTGAATCCACCCCTTTTGAATCCAAATCCCTCAAGTCAGAGCTCTGATACCAACTTGTAACACCCTAAAATTTACAAGATTTTTTAAAATTTTGAAAACAAAATTATAATCAAAAGGTCCCATAAATAAATCTCAGATATTAATATTTAACATTTAAAACGTATTTATTGCGGAAATAGTTAAGATAAAGTAAAGTGTTTTAAAATATTAAATGATGTCCACATCAGTAATGAAAAGATACAGCGGTCAACCGTCCACCTTCTCCTTTCCTTTGCTGGTACTTGAAACAATGTGGGGAAAAGTTTGGGTCAGCTGGGGAAGCTGAGTGAATAATTCTCAAAATGCAAACAATCATAACATACAACACATGAGGGCACATCGGTGTACTCCTACTCAGAATCTACTCGATTAATTACTCAGATTTATTTCTCAGATTTTATTACTCAGATTTTAATTTATATATCGCGCTTGTGTGACTTGGGCCGAGAGATCAACCTCGACCCGCCTCACACCACCTCAACACATGTACTCTTCGGTGTTGAGTCAAAAAGGCCTGGCACCAGTACTCTTCGGTGCCAAGTCAAAACGTCTGACACCAGTGCTCTTCGGTGTCAAGTCAGATATATTATGTTTAATGTTTAACTCGAAACTCAGAAACTCAGAACTCAGAACTCAGAAAGTCAGATCTCAGAAAGCTCAGATAACAGATAACTCGGATAACAGATCAATCTCAGATAACAAATCAATCTCAGATAACAGATCAATCTCAGATAACAACTATAGTGCAAGAAATGTAACACGTAAGTCATGCATGTACAACGTTAAAACTGAATACACGGTGAGAATACTCACCTCGAGAAACGTAAGCTCCAAAGGGTTCCCGACAGTCCAAGGTACAGCACGTTATCTCCTAGACGGTCCTAAAACCAAAAACGAAACCCTGAATTAAAATCCTACCCGAGGGCTTATTTCAGAAAACTGGCAGCACCCGTCAGTCTCACGGGAACTGCCATATCTCCTAAACGGCTCATTAGGTTTTCCCCATCTTTTTACCATGACAACTAAACAATCAGAACTACAATTTACTGTGAGACGGTCACTGGCCAAAACAGAATCTAAGTGTCTCAAAACAGTATTCCAAGACAAACCTGTTGCACAGGTCATCTTCCTAACAGCAGCGTACTAAATTGACTATAACTTTTTAACCGTAATTCGGATTGACGAGAGGGTTGCGGCGTTGAAAAGCTGCTTCAGAAATCAAGGTCCCAGCATGGGCCAAAAACCCTAAAGATTATTTTAAGTACCTAAAAAACAGATTAGAACAGGAGGGCAGATTCTGCCAGAAAGTATTGATTTATAAAACTCGTTTTAGCAACCCGACTCGTCACCGAAAAACCCCGAACACTTAAATTGATAACCGACAGCCTGAAAATATTATTTTACTATAATTTAGTATGGCTTCCAACATTCGAGGGTAAAAGTTTCCCGATTGGGAAACCGAGAACCCTACGGGTTCGGTTTCCCCTTCGGCTATAATCTTTCGATCTAAAACAAAGCTTTATACCGTCCACCCTCCGGGACAACCCGAGGCTTGGCCTCGAGCTTCTGATTTACAGGTATCAACTCGGTCTCAAACAGCCACAAGGTTCTAGGTTAATCTAAGTCACGGAATTAACTAAATGATTGGAACAAGACAACCACAAATCTATAACTAAACCGAACCCAATTTGGTTCGGTATCAAATTCTTGTATCCTAGCAGCCCTCTAAGAACCTGTTAACAATAAGATCATAAACCGAAACAAAAGAACTTAAGACAACGAAAGAATGACTACCCACAAATTCTTTGGCTCGAAAAAGGCAAAACTCGAGACTCGATTGCGATGGAAACCAACAACCTACTTGCTTTCTTGCTCGAAATAACCTGGCCCTTCACACCCGATCTTCCCTAACTTCTGCTCGATACCATGATAAACTCTACTTGTCTAAACCGAACTTGATCACCACAGCTTCCAGTTCCATTCCAAACTCAGAAACCCTCTTGCGATTCTATTGCACACTCGAACCCAACTCGGATTCTGCCTACACTTTCACTCTTCGCCGGCTTCTTCTCTCCTTCTCGTCGAACAGAAACAAAGACAGGGATTGCAGATGCTCACACGGTCGGAAAAGAAATCGGAAAAAGCTGCTCGATCGGAAGGAAACACTAAGAGTTGAGATGCTCTTTGCGGTGGTGGTGTTGTACGACTTAGTGGCAGATTAGGGTCGGCTGCTATCATCTCCATACGTCCCCCCACAAGGCTATATGAAATCTATTATTATATCGCAGATGGGCCCGTCCAATTGTTGAGGGCCGAATGAATTAATTAAGAGTCCAAGTTGATTAGTTGTTTCCTTAAAATTCCAATTTCCTCCAGCCCATGTAGAAATCACGTGGCCAACTTAACAATCCAAATGCTAGTGGTTTGGGTTGGGTAAAAAGAAATATGAGGCTTTTAAGGAACGACCCATTATGATATATCTACGGCTCTTGCTCTCCTTCTTCAGCCTACTTAGCCGAGCCAAGCCTGACCCGGAAACTTTAAATAAATAATTAAAGTAGCCCGACGTTAAAATTTATTAATCGATTCAAAACCCGAGACGCGAATGAAATTGTCCAATAAAACGGACCGTCTAACTTCCTTATAACTAATTTACTAATTATTCTTTTTAAATTTAAATATGATGATTAATTTAATATTATTTAATTATTAAAATTTCAGGGCGTTACAACTCAACTCCACTTGAAATAGACTTCGTCCTCGAAGTCATCGCTCAAAAGAACTCGGGGTAGCGATCTTGCATCTCATCCTCCGGCTCGCCAACGGCATGCATCCTCAAATGGGGAGACACGAAAAGATTATAATAAAAATAAGTTCTTCAGGACGACCTACCTGATTAGAATGAACTATGACGCTCGCAACTGCTCATACAATTCTTACATTTCTGGCGGCGTGAGATGATAAGGCTAAAATCGGAATGCTTTTGAAAGATCTCGGATTCTCATCGCGAATGGTGTCGATAATGTACACAAAATAACCTGAGGCACCATGGTGAATATGTCTGGTCGCACTCGCGGCCGGACACGGTTCCTGCACCCCGTGGTAAACGTTGCGTTGAATCTCCGATTCAACACCACTTGGAGATTTGTTACGGATTTATTTGTGGTGACAGATGATCTCGGCGTGGTACTCGATCATTCAATCCATTCTCTCGGTCACACTCGGCTATCTCATGGCGATAACAATAAGTTATTATGAGAAAATTTTCTTCCCGCATAGCTCTAGCAATTGATCACCATACCTTTTAGTTACATGTAAACTCTCATTATTGGCAATTATCCATCACAATGGCTTAGGAAGGTCCTATACTCTATGGGACATAAGTTTGCCTAAGGCATAACAAGCAAAGTAGTGGTTTACACCACTATCAATTAATACAAAAACATGCTTACAATTCACGAGGAATATACATATCATACATATTCCCATATACTCAGGTATGTAACTCAGAAATCTGTCTCAGAAATAAACTCAGAAATATAACTCAGGAGCAAACTCAGAAATCTTAACTCGGAAGTAAACCCCGAAATTTAACTCAGTAACAACTCATAAAGTAATAATATTTACAAGTACTAGCATTAGGTATAAATCACATTTTTACTCATTCTTATTACTACTCGCGTGTCCCAATTTACCAGCTTATAATACTTGGAATGATATATTCTCTCTCTCAACCGCGTTATTGGTTCTCAAAATAACTCTTCTTTAACTATTTATCGTTACTTCACTCTATAAGGTTTGTATATTACTCATTTTGATAACCTTTTAACTAGCTCAAATTAACAATCTTGTCCTTTAATCCTCTTTAATAGGTTCCCATTCTATTACATTTAGTGGTTTCTCGATAATATTTTAATAGATGTTTTCTCATTCATCTAGTTTAACGATCCTTTAATAGACCGTTTCACTGATTTTACACAATTTAAAATGTCTCTTAATTATTTTGACCATATCTACTCATGAATTTCATGTTACCCACTAAAATTCCAATTAAATTTCGTACTCTTATTTATAATGATTTCTCGTTACTCAAATTACGAATTAATTCCTTAGTTCTCATTTACTCAATTCGCAGTTACACTTTATTCTAAATCTTACGGTTTACTCATGGTTCATCAATTCAGTACATTCTCGTCTTTTCAAAATTTCTCCTAAGTTCAATATAAATTTATTGAATAGATATTCTCATCTCAAGTTTAATAATTATTCATAAATGGAGTTTTCTCATATAATTTTATAATACCTCAAAACTCATAACACTTTATAATACTTCAAAATTTTGAATAAAACTTCCCGTTAATTTAATACTTTTCTCTTTTGACTCATTTTATTAATTTGCTTATGTAACTCGATTTGTAAATTTCTTATAACTCAAAATTACTCCATAATTAATCAAAATAAAATTTTATCATTTAGCTCGTTTTAATAATAACTCATTACCAGCAAATTACCGATCTCATTTTAACTCATTTTCCTCAAAATTTCATTGTAGCGGTTTTCTCATATTCGACTCATTAATAAGTTCTCATCACTTTAATTTAATGATTTCTCATTATCACATTTATAACCACCCAAGAATAAGTATACTGACTTATTTTGTATATAATTATAGTATTACTACTTCCCTTTTGCACGATATTCCTTCAACCCAATTAACTTGATTTGTTAATTTCTCCAGTAAACCCGATCTATCATTTTGTTGTAAACTCTATAATTACCCATAGAATAAATTTAATTATTCTCAACTGTTTGATTTGATAGTTACTCTTATAATTTATTTGATCAATTATATGTATCTAGATTTCGCACTTTAAATTCATACCAACAAAATCTCTCTGCATAAGCATCATGCTCATAATATTTATAAATAATAATTAATGATAATTATTTCTTGACAATTTTTCCTTTTTACCCCTACTCAACTCCACTTGGAGAAAAACTCGTCCTCGAGTTTGGAACTAGTATTATCTACCAAAATAAACAAGCAAGTATGTAGTCACACAAACAATTAGGATACACATACTAAATTCACAATAACAAGCATTGGTCCATCGTTCCCTTCAAAATCTCCCCATAACCATCTAAAAGTTCGGTGTGTACGATAATAGGGGCCCTCTATTACTTTCGACACCTACTTCTATTTGGTCACGAGTAAATCCCAAAGTTTACAACTTCCCACATATAAACCCACCAACAAATCACACTCAGAATAAAGGAATTTTAATCACACTCAGGAGAAAGGAAGTTTATTTTCAATATCTGATAAATACAGGTATGCACTCAACAGTGCATACTCAGAATCTCATAACCATTACTCAGAAAATCATGCGTACATTTAGTCTCGTACGCGATACTCGGATAACTCAGATTCATAGAAATATTTCCACTTAGTTATTTTCATAATACAAATCTCCTTTTAAACTTTTCATTTGGATATGCCATTTATCATTCCTCATAAATATAAATTAGTAATTTTTATGAGCTATAGTTTAAGTGAATTAGGTAGGTTTGACCTCCCTAGTCTTAAGCTATGCTAAGTAGGACCATATGTTTCCATAGGATGTCCATGATTAGTCTTTTTGAGACCGTAAAGTATAAAGTATATTAGGGTTGATCCCTATGGGATGTCATGCTTTGATATAAATGTGTTTTATTCAATTGTTGAGCCATCGATTGAATCTTGGTTGTGAAAATATTGGTACAACAAAAGGGTGAACTCGAGAAGAGGACAAGTTCCTCTAAGACAAGAAGAGAAATATAATTGAGTTTTGTCATGTTGGGTGATGATCGTTGAGATTCCAAATCGGAATAAAGGGAACGTTGTTTGTTCAAGACATTGATGGCGTGTAAGCTGGATCTGTAATTGGGAAGTACCGAACCGTAGGCCACGATTCGGCGGATTCGCGAAATTGAGCAAGTGTTAGAAGATAGTAAGTGAATGAAGGATGATATGATGACTCTTGCATCCCGGTTATTGAAGAACGAGACGTCGTTGTGAAAGAAGGTGATGTATGAAAATTTGCGAAGAGAATACTGTACTAGATGTCGTGGAGGGAGTTCGCGAGTAGATTGATAGGGAAGTTTTGTCCCGAAAGTGTACTTGGAAATATTTCTAAGCGGAATTATTGTTAGAGATGTGGAGAAGGTAGTTCAACGAATGATCAATGAATCGTCATCAAGTGAAGAAAAGAAGAAGTTCGATGATAGCTTGGAGTTAACAAAGGAAGAAAGACTCGTTAAGTTCGTCAAATCATGTTGATGTTGAAGGTGAAAAAGTGTGCTAAGTGTTCCTCAACTATATAGTTGGATGGTAAGTGGTTTGTGGTTTATATGTTCAGTGGTTACTCGATTTAATGATAAGGTGAAATGGTCTAAAGAATTATAAAGAGATCGTTTGATGTGGATCTGTATTTGGGGGAAAATCTCTCCAATTCGTTATGTAAATAGGGATGTAATATTTGGATGAGTTGGCGTTCGGTGACGCAAATAATTAGGATATGAAATGCTATGTTATTATATAATATCAAAAGGTGAATCACGGGAATAGTAAATGATTCCAAGAAAAGGGTGGAAGTACAAGGAAGTACTAAGACTTAGTAAGAACTGTATATTTGGATGGGAAACCATAGAAGGGAAGTGTTCAAAAGTAAAATCGTGGCATTCTGTGAGAATAAGGATAAGTGATGTGGTATTATCTTATGATAATGGTAAACAAAATCATAATTAAGGTATAGTGGAGCCTTAACCTCTTAAATATATAAAGAATTATATATATATATATATATATATATATATATATATGTGTGTGTGTGTGTGTGGAAAAGTATAAGTATTGGGAATGACGAATTTTAGAAATTGAATATGATTGATTGAAGGTTGACAAAAGGTTGTCTCATGGGTGATGGATGCGATGCTAAGGGTAAAAGGTTGATTAATGATAAAATGTCCTAGGAATGGTATGCTAAGTCAAGGGTAACAATTAATTGTTGGAGAAAGGACATAGAAAAAGCGTGATAACTTATGTTTAGATTATGGATCGGAGTCAATTGGTTGACTCGAGTTGACCGGACGATTGCAATGGTGGTTACCTAGGTGTTGAAGGAAGGATTGGAAATTTTGATAATGAGGCTCGGAAAATGAACCGACTAAAGACGATTGGTAAATGAGTAGATTGGTGAAAAGCACTAGAAATGATTATGTGTGTATCGGGTGGTATAAAGGGATAAGTGAGAGTAATGGTCTATGAAATGAATATGGTTTTAGGAAGGTAATATTATGTGAAATGTGGGGAAATTTAAATTCGATAGAGGATGTGATTAGTTATGAAAGGAAATGATAACATGATGCTAAGTGAATGATGCATGCATGAATTGTATGCAAGCTGAGATGGTATTGTATGGATCTTGTTGGATCGGAGGCTTTCCGGTTAACGAGATTGGATGAGTCACTTCGGATTGGAGGCTTTCCGATCATTGTGACAGTTTGGACCTTGATGGATTGGAGGCTTTCCGATCATCTCGGTGGGATAGTTAAAGTATGCTTTGATGTATCAGTATTAAGATGTTTGTATCTGACGTATGTAGAATCGTATGGTTAGTTATCGTTATGATTTTATGGCAAGTGAGAACTTAGGTTGAAAATGCGGGTCGCGTTTAAATAGAAGTATGTGTAGGAGATGCCTACAAGTTCATGGAAAAAAAAAAACGTTTTTAGGAAGTAAAGTTTGATTAGTAGCCGATTGGTGGCGAAAGTGTATGATGAGTGGTTAGGCCACATTTGGATGTGATTGAGACTTTAAAGCCGGTAATCGGGAATTTCGAGTATGTTACAAGGATATTTGAAGGAAGTTATAAGTTGTATGTGTAATTGAATGAAAGTTGAAAAGTGAAAGGGATTGGTACTACCTTAAATGGAAATTGTTAATTGATGATGGAAACTGAAATCGAGGAAAAACGGAACAATTGTGAAAGGAAATGTAGATATTGGAACCGGGAATGAAAAGCTTGAGAAGTGATGTCCCACTAGTAAGAGTATGTGAATTTTTTCAAGTAAGTTTGACTTTATTCATGAGTCAAGGTTAGTCAACTAGTGGATTGTTGACTTTGGTCAAAATTGGGTTTAACTTCCGTTTGGAACGGTTAGATAAGGATAAGAGCATAAGGCATCATTTATATGATTATAAGCAGGGTTAGTTTATTAATGGAAAGAGTTATAGTCGAATGATGCGACTTTGATCCGTTTGGATGATAAGGATTAAAAATTTGATTTATGACCCGTTTGAGCATAACGGAGTTAAGTGGGTCTTTAAAGGTATAATTGTCATTGGACCGTGATGGGAAAAGTTAGTTATGATGAATGTAAAAGAATAAAAATGGTATGCGTGAATGAATGCGGTTTGGAAATCTTTGAGTTGATTCCGAGGACGGAATCCTTTTAAGGGGTAGATAGTTGTAACGACCCGAAATTTGAATCAAATAAATTATGAAAAATGTGATAAATAAGGATAAATCGTTTCAAAGACGTGGAAATTGGTTTCGTGTCATTTGGACACCGTTTGATATGGTTAAGGTCGAAACCGGGTCGAATTGGACAACAAAAAGTTGCAGCCTAGCTGCCAGCATGGGTTCGCGGCGCGAACTATAGTTCGCGAACGCGAGGATCGACCAGAGACTTTGGGGTTTTGAGGCATGAAGTTCGCGAGCAGGTTCTCGACGCGAAGAGTTCGCGACACGGGAAGATCGCGGCGCGAATTTGGTGTTCGCGGCGCGAACTTTTCAGGTACAGGATAAAAACAGGAAAAAGCTAGGGTTTACTCATTTTTCACCCAACACTTGTGCAGCCGTTCTAGAGAGAGAAAGTGGGCGATTTTTGGTGTTCTTGAGCTCAAATCTTCACCATCTTGAAGGATCTAAACATCAAAGGTAAGATTTCTTGATTGTTGATGTTATCCAGCTAGTTATGTACTTTATTTTGGGGAAAAATGGTGGTTTGGGTAACCTACCATGTCATCTTTGGGGAAGATGACTAAACATGAGTGTAGAACACTCATTGTAAGCTTGTAATCATTGTGTACAAGATAGATTTGGGATTTTGTGATGGAATCATGAACTACGGTTTGAGATTACCACCAAGTTGGATGAACTTGGTGGTTAGGAATGTTGTTATGGATTGATTAGTGATTGGTTATGGATAATAACTAGATTGTATGATGATATTGATGGTAGGTCAAGAAGACCTAAAGATTGGTGACATTTCACAAGTTGGAAAGCAAGGATTCGTGCTGTCAGACACGATTTGGTGTTAGCTTGGCTAAGGTGAGTACATGGGACTTTTACTGAGTACATCGCAAATGATTTTGAAAACTATGATGTTTTATGAGTCTTTATTAATTAATGTTTTTAATAAAGATATGATTAAAGAGATAAGAGAATGCAAGTAATAGACATTTAAGTATGTCAAATTGACTAATGATTGTTAAAAGAGATATGATAATGAAAAGTAATTAATAATTCTTTATTAATATGATGTTTGACTAAGAGTAATGATTAAGAAAGTATGATATTTGACTTATTAATAATGTGTATTAATAAAGCTAATAATAATGATTTTCAAGTATCAAGTATTGATTAGTATATTATACTAATAAGAGTAGTGATTGAATTGCTAGGAGAAATAAATATAAAGTTACTAGAAATAGATTGATATTCTAGTCAAAGAGAAGTTAAAGTGTTATGTTTTGATAAATGATAAATATGTTTTATTTAATGAAGGACTTTGTTAAGTCAATATTGAAATTGAATAAGAAACGAGTATAATATGATAATTAGAATAGATGTATTCTAATTTATGTTTGAGTATGTATTATTGGGGCATATGCCCGTATTTGATGATTTCAATATGTGTTGAGAAAAGGATCCGGATCATATTTAACCCACACAAGTTGGGGGAGTTAGTGACACCTACTTGGGGAGGTACCACCCTGCGCAAGAGTAGCCTGTCGAGAAATAGTTAACCCGGAAACGGGGGAGTTTTAGTTAACCCGGTAACGGGGGAGTTTTAGTTAACCCGGCAACGGGGGAGTTTCAGTTAACCCGGAAACGGGGGAGTTTACCTAGTTAACCCAAATCCGGGGAGTTTGCTTCGGAGAGGTCTGTAACGTATGTGATAAAGATTTGGTAAGCTTATGGATAGCTTGCATGTATGTGATTACCTGATGGGTAAGCTTACGATTAGCTTGCTAATAAATACGAATAAGCGGTAAGAATATAATCGATAATTAATAAACGAATAAAGAATAGAAATGAATATTATGACTTTTATTATATTTGAGAATGGGTCAAAAACCCATGTATCTCACGAGTCTATTTTGTCTCACGTACTACTTTGTATTTGTGGCTATGTACTCAGGTTCAGGATCGATGGGGGCTAGGGTTTTCGGTTTTGGAGCAAGGAATAAGGGAACCCCATGCCTTCTATTTATAATAGAAGGACTTTCACTTAGGGCCCTTCTAGTTTAATTAATATTAATCATTAACTAAACTTATCCTTTTACACTTTAGACCGTTGTAGTTTAACTAGTTATTATTATCCCACTTAATTATTAAATGTCTAGTATTATATACTTATATATATTTCGTGTATATTACATATACAAAATATATACTTGCATTTAATACTTTTATTAATTAATTAGACAATAATATTATCCAAACACTATAAGATTTAATAGCTTTAAATCATATTATGGATAATCTATAATTAACACATTGTATATTTTCTCAACTAGTAAATGTACAAATACTTGTATTAATTAGTTAGTTAAACTAATCTAGTAATAAGTCAAACTTGACTTAATACTTAACTAGATTCATAAATGACTTATTATGAATCAATCCTCTTCCAAGTATAATTACATATCTTACTCGTATTACATGCACTCACCGGTGTGACCCTTAAGTGTTTCATAGGCATGGATGTATCATCATAGGTTGCCTAACTATGCACATAAATCCTTCATATACTTGGTGAAACTAACAAACTTATTACATAAAGACTATATATAGTACCTAGCTTCATAGCCTGCCCGACTGGGCGGGCATGCTTCAAGATTTATATTATAGAAAAATACCAACAAAGATTAATAATTTTAAATATGACATAAGAATCGATAGTTGTAATGATTTTATAGTAAGGTCATTTGATACATGAACAAATGTTACATAAAATTTATAGACGAAATAAGACTTCTTTGTAAACAACATTTGCTGTTGAATTAGTGTAATTGTCATCTCTGTCACAACAAATGACCTTCAATCCGTTCTTGTTCTTAACTCGTGATACAGCTACATAAAGCTGACCATGTGAGAAAACCGGTTTTTGGAGAAACAAACCAACTTGAGACAACGTCTGACCTTGACTTTTATTAATGGTCATAGCAAAGCATACCTGAACAGGAAATTGCCTCCGATTCAATTTGAAAGGCATCTTGTTGTCGGAAGGACTAATAACCATTCGAGGGATAGCGCAAATTGTACCCACCTTGCCACCAGATATGAGTTTACCCTCGATTATATTTACCCCCATTCGTAATATATGAAGTCTCGTTCCGTTGCACAATCCAGCTTTCTGATCAATATTCTGCATACACATTACCGGAACGCCGATCTTTAACTTCAAGATATGTTGCGCGACGCTTGACATTTTTATACTGTTCAAGAAGTCAGTGGTGTAAATATCAAGGTTAAACATAGTATCATCTTCATCTGCAGCAGAAACCGAGTCCAATGACTTTAAATGAAAGAAACACAAGTTGGACAGTTTAACTTTAAAAGTCAAACTGTTTTAAAAGTCAAACTGTTAAACTGTTAAAAGTCAAACTGTTTCAACTGGTAAAACTAAGTTACACTTCATTTTTTATTTTGATATCTTGTTAACCATATCTGTTAAAATAACTAAATTTATAAGTTTTTAAATAACCTGGGTTATTTTTGGGTTTTAAAAAGTGTAGGTAAAACTGTTTGACTTTTATAGTCAAAATTTAAAATCAATTATTAAAAATCGTAAATTGATTTTAACAGTTGAACTTTATTTAAGAATGCAGTTTTCAAAGTTATGAATTTCAAAAAAATTTATTAAATTGTTCAATAAGAATGCAGTTTAACATAAATAAATTATTTAAAAAAATAAATTATTTAGGGTTTTCAAGATAACCTGGTTATTTGCAGATGCGTATTTGGTATCTAAAAATCGTTTCCTCGTTTCCTTCCAGGTAAAACAATATATTAGGCTCAAATAGTAATAAATGGCCGCTGTTAATGGTTAAAACAGTTTTTTTTTATAATTGCTACTGATGTAAATCTATTGAAACTGTCAGGCATAATATTACAATGTTATTTGACAAAACAACTGGTTGAATGCAGATAAGAACTTCGGTATACTTGCTATTAAGCAGTAATAAAATAAAGTGATGAAGCGGTTCTTTGTACCTGATGTTGTTCTTTGATGCGGGCAATCGGAATTGGCTTTTGCTGTGTAAGTTTTTTTTCATATGTTAAACCCGGTATTATATAAGGTCAATGGTTAACCTAAATTCAAATATGGTAAAGAGATTAACCAAATCACGGGATTTAAGGATTTTAAATTATACCGTATATATGACCGAAATTTAGGTTGATTAGTTTTTTTTATATGATAGAATAATATATCCGAAATAATACAGCTGTATTAGTTATTGTATTTGAATGGAAAATATATGATAGAATAATTTCGGGTATCTTTTGACGTGATTATAGTTTGTTACCATAAATGCAGGAGTTTTGATTTGAACACCAAACGGATTTGTTCATGAAATGCGTGGGCCAATCGGAGAATTACACGTGGCAAAACCGGCCAATGAGAGAGCTCGGAATTACCTAGTTGTCAAACTTAAGTCAAATTAGGACTCATATATAGGAGAAGATTCTTAGTTTGTTTAAACCTTTCTTACATTTAACTTAGACTAGTTAAATATAGGTTATAAAGATTTCTTGTTATTTAACCTTTGATCATTGATCAAGTATCTTACATGACTTGTAAAATACTTAAATTATACTTGTATAATTATCTAGTTATAATAACTTATAACTTTATACACTTTATAATAATAATATATAACTTTGTATATTTCTAGTTTATCATATAATTTTAACTTGTATAATTTCTAGTTACAATGGGATTATAACTTTGTACTTTCTAGTTTCAATTATATAACAAATTATACAATGACTAGTTATATTATTAACCTTTAAGATCAAAATAACATGTCCTTTTAATGTTCCATTTAATCTTGTATTTAACATATATAATTTATTACTTTAAAAACTTATAATATTCTAATAAGAATATTACACCTAATTTATACATATGTATTTTAACTTGATCTAATTAAAATACGTATAAACTATTTTATCTTTTAAAAATCATTTTCTTTTAAATATTAAAAAAATCCGAAATTATATATATAAATATAAATACATCTTGTTAATTTTAGAACTTAAAAATTAACACTTCTTTTAATCATTATTAATTCCCTTTTATTAATTAATCAAACCCTAATCTTGTCCTTAATCAATCAAAACTAGGGTTTTGACTTTCTTGATCAAAACATTTTTTATTAAAAGATTAACCTTAATAAATTTATTTAAACTTTTTAATTCAAACCTTATAGACAATAAAACTTTGTCTAAATTTCTAGGTTTAAAGAACTAGTTTCAATAAATGTACTAAAACAATAATTAAACCTATTAAACATGAACTTATTTAATTATACTAGGTTTTAGATTATGTTTTGAATTAATCACTTTAACCAATTAAACTAAACTAGTTTAATGTTCTTGGTCCTAGGGTTCTCTAGGGTTTCGAAATTCTTAAACCTAAGAAACTTTTTCACCAATTAAACTTAACTAGTTTAACATACTTGGTGTCCAAGATTCCTCCTAGATTTTGAAAATCTAAAGGATTAGGAAAGAATCATTTTGACCAATTAAACAAATCTAGTTTAATATACTTGGTCCCAGGGTTTTCTGTAACACCCAAAAATTTACAAGATTTTTAAAATTTTTGAAAATAAAATTATAATCAAAAGGTCCCATGAATAAGTCTCAGATGTAAATATTTAACATTTAAAACGTATTTAATGCGGAAATAGTTAAAATAAAATAAAGTGTTTTAAAATATTAATTGCTGTCCACATCAGTATTGATAAAATACGGCAGTCAATCGTCCACCTTCTCCTTTCCTTTACTGGTACCTGAAATAATGTGGGGGAAAGTTTGGGTCAGCTGGGGAAGCTGAGTGAATAATTCTCGAAATGCAAACAATCATAACATACAACACATGAGGGCACATCGGTGTACTCCTACTCAGAATCTACTCGATTAATTACTCAGATTTATTTCTCAGATTTTATTACTCAGATTTTAATTTATATAGCGCGCTAGTGTGACTTGGGCCGAGAGATCAACCTCGACCCGCCTCACACCACCTCAACACCTGTACTCTTCGGTGTTGAGTCAAAAGGCCTGGCACCAGTACTCTTCGGTGCCAAGTCAAAACGTCTGACACCAGTGCTCTTCGGTGTCAAGTCAGATATATTATGTTTAATGTTTAACTCAAAACTCAGAAACTCAGAACTCAGAAACTCAGAACACAAGATGCTAGATCACAGATAACTCATATGACAGATAACTCAGATAGCAAATATGGTGCAAGTAATGTAACACGTAAGTCATGCATGTATAACGTTAAAACTGAATACACGGTGAGAATACTCACCTCGAGAAAACGTAAGCTCCAAAGGATCCTCAATACTCTAAGGCGCTGCTCGGTTATTCCTAGATGATCCTAAAAGCATAAAAATGAAACCCGAATTACAATCCGTTCTAAGGACTCAATTTAGAAAACTGGCAGCACCCGTCGGTCTCACGGAAACTGCTATAAATCTTAAACTGTGCAGTAGATTTATCCCATATTTTTACCAGGAAAAGTAGACAACCAGAACTACATATCTCTGTGAGACGGTCACTGGCTAAAACAGATTCTAAGTGTCTCAAAACAGTGTTGCAAGACAGGCATGTCACACAGGTCATTTTCCTAACAGCAGCACACTAAATTAGCTATAACTTTTAAACCGTAATTCGGATTGACGAGAGGGTTGTGGCATTGAAAAGCTAACTCAAAAATCAAGGTCCCCACACGGGCCAAAAATCCAAAAACGTATTTTAAGTGAGGTAAAAACAGACCCGAAGTCAGCAACCAGATTTTGTTAAAATTCAGCATTTTAGAATAGGACCCGTTTTAAAACCCGACATCAACCCGTCTATTTCCGAAACACCCGACATTCTCGAAATTCACATTTAGCCTCAGAAACATGTTTACCATTAATCTAGTCTTTTATTTAAGAAAACTATTCGGTTTTAGGAAAACAAGAACCCTAAGGTTCGGTTTTCGTTTCTCGGTTAAATAAAACATCTAGCTATAATCAAGATGGTTTTGACCCAACCCGATACTTACAAATGCAGTCCTTAAACCCGAAACACAGCTCTATAAACCCACGAAAATAAAGACTCATAAATTGATAAAACTAGAATTTCAAAAACCCGAATTTCAACATAACCCAAAACACCATTTGAAGTAAAATCAGACGACCGTAACTTTCAACTCGGTACACCGAATGACACTAGATTTTCGCAGCAGATAGTATACATAAGACACTATAAACCGTCTATAGAAAGTTCGGCCCGGTTCTGCCCCGAAGAGTCCCGAAACAGGCCCGCAACAAGCAGATTCGTGCAGTATTTCAGCACTGCAGTCAGTTACAAAAAGGGTCGTATCTCCCAAACCACTAACTCAATTAACGAGCGGTCGGCGGTCACGGAAAGGTAAAACAATGAGCTACAAAAGTCCAGAAGACATGGGGTCCAGATTCTGACTCGAAGCAGGATAAAAACGGACCCCAACATATCAGACAACAAACGAAATTCAAATTAAACGAACAATGAAATAAGGAAAATTGACTACCGAAAGGGGTATGGTTCAGCTTCCTTTGGCTTCACTACTCAATTGTCGAATCCCTTTCTCTGCTGCCCACAACGTACGAATAACACCAGCCATGGAAATCATTAACGAAATTAGGAAGGAAAGGAAACAAATAATAAAAAGAAAGAAGATAATCCATGTCACCGGCCTCTAATCAATTGAGGTGCTGATCTCTTCACGTGGCAACTCACTAACCAAGCAATGGCATCAATAATCTCCACACCAACTCATTCTTTCTGCCGCCTCACTTCTTTTCCGATCGCCTAACACTCACCAATGGGAGACGGCTCGAATAATGGTTACCACTTCGAGTCTTAAGTGGGTTTAGGGTTTAGCCCATTTAATTGATAAGCATGTAACTTAAAAGCCCGGGCCTTGGCCTTTTGCCGGCCCGACTCGAAAGAATACCACTCAACTCTTACGATAAACTAACCAGTCCAAATTACAAGACGAACTATTTAATTGAATTAATAAAATACAAACGTCCATTAAATTAAAATGTCTAAACATTAACGTGTCTACGTATTTAAAGCCTTATTAACTCATATAACGCCTGATAAAAATGAACCATCTAACTACATATTCATTTTAAATTTAAATATATCGACTAAATTAATATTATTTAGTTATTAAAATTTCAGGGCGTTACAACTCAACTCCACTTGAAATAGACTTCGTCCCCGAAGTCATCGCTCAGAAAAAGCTTAGGGTAGCGATCTTGCATCTCAGACTCAGACTCGCCTGCGGCACGTATCTTCGAATGTGGAGACACGAAAAAGGTCATAAATAAAATGAAACTCTTCAAGGCGACCTACGCGATCAAAATAAACTCCGGTTCTTGCAATTTCTTGTACAATCTTTCGTCTCTAACGGCGCAACAAGATAAGACTAAAAGGAACAGAAATAGAATTTCCCTTTACGGATCTCAGTTTATCTCAAAAGAAAAGGATGTCAAATATAACACGAAAGAAAGCTCACGAAACTCTGTCGAAGGCGGTTTCTTGCTCTCGTAGTCGGACACAATTGCTGCACCCAGCGGTTAAAGTTGCGTTGAATCTCCGATTCAACTCCACTTGGAGATTTGTTATGGTTTGGAACGTGGCGAAAGGTGATCTTGGCGTAGTGCTCGGTTGTCCAACTCATGCTCGCAATCCTACTCGGCCCTCTCATGGCGATAATAATAAGTATATGGGACATAACTTCCCGCACAACTCCATCAAATAATAATCACTTATACATATTTGCAACATTTTACAATCTTATTATTGTCAATTCCATAGTAGAAATGGCTCCAAAAAGGTCCTCTGCCCTATGGGACACCAGTTTGCATAAGGCAAAGAAGCAATCTAATAGTTTACACCATTATCAGTTAATACAAAAACAAGAAATTATTCACCAGAAACGTACATATCACACAAAATTCTCAGATGATGCACACAGAAATTAATATCACTCAGTAGTACTCATGCAATTTACTCAGAAATGTCCCTCAGGAATGTAACTCAGAAGTCTAACTCGAAATATATCTCAGAAGAATAACCCAGAAATCTATTCTCGGAAATTTTAACTCAGAAATAAACCCAGAAATGTAACTCAGAAATTTTAACTCAGAAATAAACCAAGAAATGTAACTCAGAATGTAGAAACATTTATCAGTAACAGCGTGACCTACCACAAGTAAATCTCATATATAATCATGAAAAGGCATAATTACGAACATCTGATTCATCTCCCATATACTCGTTATATATATTAGGTCGCCGTCGATTAATTATTAAGATATATGAACTAATAATCAGAACGAATTATTTTAATATTAAATACATCTCCCCAAATTTCTGATTTTGCATTACTCCAAATACGCTCGATTAAAATTTTCATAATTCAGCTTTTTAACTTATCGCAATCTATACTAACACTTTATTTCAGACACTTATTTTTAACAATTTCTCATTACTCAATTTATGAATTAATTCATTTATTATCATTTAATCAATTAAGCATTACCCTCTATTCTCACTTGTTACTCTTTACACCTAAATTTAGCGATTCCTTGTTTTTGTAATTCTCAATGCTCATCTATTATAGATCTCATTGTTTTATTCACTTAATAAATTCCCCGTGCACTCGATTCCATAACAATTATTAATTCAATAAATTAAATATAATAAAGTATATTATTTGATAACTCTAAATGATAAAATATATTACCCAATTCAATAATTTTGTTTGATAATTCTTATAAAATCCAATTTAATATTTACTTGTTTTAATAATTCGGTATCAGCTCAAATTGATAATCTCATTTTAACTCATTCCTCAAAATTTCATTGTCACATTATAATCACATAAATAAGTATATAATTATAGTACTCACTACTCCACTTTTGCAAAATATCCCTCAACCTAATTAACTTGATTTATTAATTTCTCCATTAACCTTGATTTATCAATTTGTTATAAACTCTATAATTACCCCATGAAATAATTTTAATTATTCTTAATTACTCGATTTAATAATTACTCTTATAATTTCTCTGATCAATTATATGAATCTAGACTTCACACTTTAAAATCCTTACCCAGATAAATCTCTCTGTATAAGCATCATGCATATAATAATTATAAATAATACATAATGATAATCATATTATTTTTAGAAATTTCCCTTTTTACCCCTACTCAACTCCACTTGTAGAAAACTCGTCCTCGAGTTTGGCATTAGGATTCTCTATCATGATAACATAAACAACATACACTCACTCAAGCAAATAATATGCATAAAATAATTTCACAATATCAAGCATTGGTCCATCGTTCCCCTCAAAATTTCCCCCTAACCAACCAAAAGTCCTGTGTGTACGGTAATAGGGGCCCTCTATTACTTTCGACACATGCTTTTGTTTGGTCACGAGTCAATCCCAAAGTTCACAACTTCCCACATAAAACCACCAATAAATCATATTCCGAAGAAAGAAAAATAAATTATTTTTCCATATTTGATAATTCGATAAGTACAGATATGCACTCAGCTGTGGGTACTCAAAACCTCATAAACCTTACTCAGAAAATCATGCGTATATTTAGTCTCATACGCGATACTCGGATAACTCAGATTCACAAAAATATTTCCACTTTGTTACTTTCACAATACGAATATCGTTTTATCTTCTACTCTTAGTTATCTCATTTATCATTTCTCATGAATCACGTTTACTCTTTCTCAAAATTTTATCCGATTTATTGCCGTCTCGAGCGACAATTAATATTATCTAGTTTAACATTCTCGTTTAATTATTCTAATAAGCTTATATAGCTCACTTCAATAAATACTCTTTTAATATAAATTAAATTTTCTAATGATTTTGATGTAACTATTTCTCATTATTTAGACATACACCTATATATCGTTTTATTAAAACTATGCTCAATCATTTTCCCTTTTAATTTAAATTGATTAATTCTTACAACCCTTTAAAAGTTTTCTCTTTTACTCGTGCTTCATTACTTCTTATACTCTTGTCTCAAGATTGTTTCGGTTAATTCAAAACACAAATGATTACTCTTTGTTTCATCAAGATCACCACATAATTTTTTTTTTCTCTCTTTTAATACATTCTATAGATTCTTACACAAATTTGGAATTCCATATTAATGTATCTTTTGGTTTCTTAATCTTGATTCAATAACTTCTCATTATTTATACTCATTTTATTATCAGAATCTGGTTCGATATATTTTCGTTTAGCTAAAATGTAATTATTTCCCATTTTATTGACTCAATAATCCTTCCTTTTACTCAACTTGGAAAATCCTCATAAAATTATTCTTAATCAATTTGATTTACTAATCTCTGATTTACTCGTTTAAATGACTCGGTCTATTAAGTGTTTTCTCCCATATGAAAGTTTTTAATATTTTCCCAATTCGAAAATTTAATACTCCTCTTTAATATTAATAATTTTCTCTTTTCTCATTTACTCAAAGCATGCGAATCATAAATTAATATCCCGTTATTACACTTTTGGTTAAAATTTCTCAAAATTTATAAAATCTCATTTCAACTCTATTAGGTATTCCTCTAAATTGGATTTTTTTTTTTATTCTCACTAAAATTTATAATACCTCTAGTATGCGTATTTGTATATGCATAAATATATTAAACACTGGGAACTAAACCCAGAATTTTACTCGGAATTATACTCTAAATTATACTCAAAATTATCAAACCTCGCATTCGTATATCTATATATACATAGTATTTAATCGTACTATTCATATGTAATTTTCGTACGTTATTATAACTTTTAGGGTTTATTTCACAGATGTAATCAGAAACAACACTCGGAAAAATATACTTAGAAAATAAACACAAAAATCTCAGACTACTCTACTCATCCATACTCAGAATACAACATACATCTCAGATAAATAAAAACTATTAAATATTACCAGCAATGGGAAAAGCGAGAGGTCGACGTGACATGCCGTATGCTTGACGTGGAAACTTTGTTCAGAAAATATTTTGCTCAATTCGCGTTTTAAACTTGAGACTCAAACTTGAGATTGAATCCACCCCTTGTGAATCCAAATCCCTCAAGTCAGAGCTCTGATACCAACTTGTAACACCCAAAAATTTACAAGATTTTTAAAATTTTTGAAAATAAAATTATAATCAAAAGGTCCCATGAATAAGTCTCAGATGTAAATATTTAACATTTAAAACGTATTTAATGCGGAAATAGTTAAAATAAAATAAAGTGTTTTAAAATATTAATTGCTGTCCACATCAGTATTGATAAAATACGGCAGTCAATCGTCCACCTTCTCCTTTCCTTTACTGGTACCTGAAACAATGTGGGGGAAAGTTTGGGTCAGCTGGGGAAGCTGAGTGAATAATTCTCGAAATGAAAACAATCATAACATACAACACATGAGGGCACATCGGTGTACTCCTACTCAGAATCTACTCGATTAATTACTCAGATTTATTTCTCAGATTTTATTACTCAGATTTTAATTTATATAGCGCGCTAGTGTGACTTGGGCCGAGAGATCAACCTCGACCCGCCTCACACCACCTCAACACCTGTAATCTTCGGTGTTGAGTCAAAAGGCCTGGCACCAGTACTCTTCGGTGCCAAGTCAAAACGTCTGACACCAGTGCTCTTCGGTGTCAAGTCAGATATATTATGTTTAATGTTTAACTCAAAACTCAGAAACTCAGTACTCAGAAACTCAGAACACAAGATGCTAGATCACAGATAACTCATATGACAGATAACTCAGATAGCAAATATGGTGCAAGTAATGTAACACGTAAGTCATGCATGTATAACGTTAAAACTGAATACACGGTGAGAATACTCACCTCGAGAAAACGTAAGCTCCAAAGGATCCTCAATACTCTGAGGCGCTGCTCGGTTATTCCTAGATGATCCTAAAAGCATAAAAATGAAACCCGAATTACAATCCGTTCTAAGTACTCAATTTAGAAAACTGGGAGCACCCGTCGGCCTCACGGAAACTGCTATAACTCTTAAACTGTGCAGTAGATTTATCCCATATTTTTACCAGGAAAAGTAGACAACCAGAACTACATATCTCTGTGAGACGGTCACAGGCTAAAACAGATTCTAAGTGTCTCAAAACAGTGTTGCAAGACAGGCATGTCGCACAGGTCATTTTCCTAACAGCAGCACACTAAATTAGCTATAACTTTTAAACCGTAATTCGGATTGACGAGAGGGTTGCGGCATTGAAAAGCTAACTCAAAAATCAAGGTCCCAACACGGGCCAAAAATCCAAAAACGTATTTTAAGTGAGGTAAAAACAGACCCGAAGTCAGCAACCAGATTTTGTTAAAATTCAGCATATTAGAATAGGACCCGTTTTAAAACCCGACATCAACCCGTCTATTTCCGAAACACCTGACATTCCCGAAATTCACATTTAGCCTCAGAAACATGTTTACCATTAATCTAGTCTTTTATTTAAGAAAACTATTCGGTTTTAGGAAAACAAGAACCCTAAGGTTCGGTTTCCGTTTCTCGGTTAAATAAAACATCTAGCTATAATCAAGATGGTTTTGACCCAACCCGATACTTACAAATGCAGTCCTTAAACCCGAAACACAGCTCTATAAACCCACGAAAATAAAGACTCATAAATTGATAAAACTAGAATTTCAAAAACCCGAATTTCAACATAACCCAAAACACCATTTGAAGTAAAATCAGACGACCGTAACTTTCAACTCGGTACACCGAATGACACTAGATTTTCGCAGCAGATAGTATACATAAGACACTATAAACCGTCTATAGAAAGTTCGGCCCGGTTCTGCCCCGAAGAGTCCCGAAACAGGCCCGCAACAAGCAGATTCGTGCAGTATTTCAGCACTGCAGTCAGTTACAAAAAGGGTCGTATCTCCCAAACCGTTAACTCAATTAACGAGCGGTCGGCGGTCACGGAAAGGTAAAACAATGAGCTACAAAAGTCCAGAAGACATGGGGTCCAGATTCTGACTCGAAGCGGGATAAAAACGGACCCCAACATATCAGACAACAAACGAAATTCAAATTAAACGAACAATGAAATAAGGAAAATTGACTACCGAAAGGGGTATGGTTCAGCTTCCTTTGGCTTCACTACTCAATTGTCGAATCCCTTTCTCTGCTGCCCAAAACGTACGAATAACACCAGCCATGGAAATCATTAACGAAATTAGGAAGGAAAGGAAACAAATAATAAATAAAAAAAAGAAGATAATCCATGTCACCGGCCTCTAATCAATTGAGGTGCTGATCTCTTCACGTGGCAACTCACTAACCAAGCAATGGCATCAATAATCTCCACACCAACTCATTCTTTCTGCCGCCTCACTTCTTTTCCGATCGCCTAACACTCACCAATGGGAGACGGCTCGAATAATGGTTACCACTTCAAGTCTTAAGTGGGTTTAGGGTTTAGCCCATTTAATTGATAAGCATGTAACTTAAAAGCCCGGGCCTTGGCCTTTTGCCGGCCCGACTCGAAAGAATACCACTCAACTCTTACGATAAACTAACCAGTCCAAATTACAAGACGAACTATTTAATTGAATTAATAAAATACAAACGTCCATTAAATTAAAATGTCTAAACATTAACGTGTCTACGTATTTAAAGCCTTATTAACTCATATAACGCCTGATAAAAATGAACCATCTAACTACATATTCATTTTAAATTTAAATATGTCGACTAAATTAATATTATTTAGTTATTAAAATTTCAGGGTGTTACATTTTCCTTAATCACGAAAAACTTGTAGGACAAGAATCCTTTTGATCAATTAAACTAGACTAGTTTAATGTTCTTGAGGGTTCTTTTCTACATATTTCAAAAATTTCTAGGGTTAGAATCCTTTTGACCAATTGAACTAAACTAGTTTAATATTCTTGGTCCTAGGGTTCTTTTACTCTTTTTCAAAAATTATAGGGAGGAAAAAGAAGAAGGAACAAAAATTAAGAACTTGGAAATTAAACAAACGAAAAAAAAAATTTGTTATTCTTGTTTAGATTTCTAAACCAAAGCTCTGATACCACTGAAGGGTTTCATAACATTGATTGACCACTTGGCTCAACCTCCTAGTATGCTTGGTTCGACCATACTGACAAGAACATGACTCTTGTCGGTTAAACCAACTAGCTAGTTTAATCCCTAAAGCGGAACTGAGATTAAACTTAATCCTTAAACCCTAAAGGATTGAGATGTTGGAAATCTAGACTAGATTACCAAGAAAGAAACCTTGTACGAAAAACTTGAACACACACACATGCTTGTGTGTACTCGACGGCCAACCAAGAACCCTAGGGTTCTTGGTGGTCGAATTCGAACAAGAGGGAGAAAGAGGAAAAGGGTTTTCCAAATCATACCTTAATCTTGCTTAATTAAGTCCACTGATGATGAACACGGTGAGTGATCTTCTAGTTGATCCTTGTAATGATCTTCAATCTTCAAGTCTTGAAGAATATGAAGAACGAACGAACGAAGAACGAAGAACACCAAGGTTGGTGTTCTTGGGTATTTCGGCCGAAACCAAGGAGGGGAGGGGGAAGGAATTCGTGGGGTATACTAGGGGTTTTAGGGTTACCCTAACTGTAACATACGAGTTTTAAATTCAAGTAGTTTAATTGTTAAGTTCATTATTAGTTGGTAAATGATAAGGAATTAAGTCTTGATAGTTATAATTTTGATGAAAAATCTGTGTTAGGGGTGTTTGATTAAGAGGGATAAGTTTAAAGGGACAAAAACTCGAAAATTGCAGCATCTGGGTAGATAGCGGCGCTATCTTGAAGATAACGGCGCTATCTTGAAGATAACGGCGCTATCTTGGCTGGTTTCGACAGTAATCCGAAATAGCGAAGGGTAAACGCGAAAAATTCAGGAGATAGCGGCGCTATCTCGGAAAATAGCGGCGCTATTTAACGAGGGGTCTAGATAGAGACGCTATCTTGAAGATAACGGCGCAATCTAGTGCTGAACAGACATAAAAATCCGGTTTTGACCCATTTCAACTCATTTTCACTTCTAGACTTTTCTATTCTCGGTTGTTGGCGATTTTGGACGAAATTTGGTGATCTTGGGCAGATTTTGGCTAGAAATCAAAGGACTTTCATCAATTGTGTTGATAACCAAGGTATTTCTTCATCCCTAGCTCCATGCGTGAGTAGAAATTGAGATATGTAGTTGGTAAGTCAAGAACCCTAGTTAGGGTTTGAGTTATGGGGCTGAAATTGATGATTGTATGTAATGTATAGCAGATATTTAGCTATGAAACTTGAAGTTATCATGTGATCATACACCTAGATGGGTAGTTAGTAGATTAGGGTTTTGGGTCATCACCATTTAGGGAGAATTGGAGATTAGGGTCAATTCTAGTTGTGTTAATGGAGTAGAATATTGATTGAAACCTGTGTGATTATATTAGGTAAACCATTGGAAGATTGTGTCAACACCATTGATCGGTGACGTTGGAATTGCTCGGTTTATAGTTGAAGTTGCTTAATCCCAGGTGAGTTCACTATGTGCAATGTGTATGCTTTTAATTATATATATAAATGTACAATGTGCTTAGTTGGTATCCAATCTAATTAATAGCCTTATATATATTTCTTTGGACATTGAGATCACCTTGTTGGACCTTAACATTGCCTTGACCCGTTTGAGTGGAATACCTTGAGTGATAATTTGTTTCGTGAGGACCCATGGCGGATCGAGTATTACTTCGTGTAATATGTTGGGCGGTGGACGCGGGAGTACCTGGCGGAGGAGTGGTATGGACCGTGGTGGTGAAGCTGGATCTTGGACTCATCTAGGGGTGCCTTGATCACCTTCATCGGCCTCATTCCCTAATGGCCTAAGAGGGAATGATGCACTTTGTTGAATCCGGAAAAATTGTACGTTGATTGTTGTTAACCTCGTTTTGATATGAGATGCTTTGTGGTAATATTGTTGTGGGAATTTGGTACATTGACCCGTTGACTTTGTTTGTCTATTTATGTTAATTTATATAATTATTTAGTGTAACATTATACATTGTGGAACTCACTAAGCTTTAATAGCTCGTTTAGTTTTCACCGTTTTTCACGGATAGATAAAGGCAAGGGCAAGTGTGAGTAGGTACTTGAAGTTGGAATTGCTTGAAGCTTGGGAAAGCTTCTCTTTTGGTATAGTTTTGTGGTATCTTGATGTTTTTCTTTTGGGTTGTTTAGTTGGTTTGTATCCGGTTTAGTTAGTCGGTCCATGGCATGTATATTTTTGTTTTGGTAATTATGTCTAAAACTTGTGTTTTGGTTAAGGTTTGGAAGGTTTGGTTGTAAATGATGTTTATAGTGGTCATGTTGATGTATGGTCCTTACACTAAGCCTCTTATTTATAGATAAATAAGTTGCGCTTAGGACCCTCTAGTTTAATTATGATCAAATCTTTAATTAAACTTTCCTTTTTACGTTTCCTTTCCTTATAGTTTACTTATCTTTTATTATTGCACTTAACTATTAAATGTCTAGTATTAATACACTTTAATATATATTTCGGTATAATACATATACACGAAATATATGCCTTGTATAAATACTTTTAATAATTAATTATATAATAACCTTTATATAATTTACACAATAATATTATCCAATTACCATATGATTTAATTGCTTTAAATCATATTATGGATAATCTATAATTAACACATTGTAAATTTACTCAACTAGTAAATGTACAAATACTTGTATTAATTAGTTAGATAAACTAATCAAGTAATAAGTTGAACTAAACTTAATACTTAACTTGATTCATAAATGATTATTATGAATCATTCCTCTTCCAGGTATCATTACATATCTTACTCGTATTACATGCACTCACCGGTGTGACCCTTAAGTGTTTTGTAGGCATGGATGTATCATCATAGGTTGACTAACTGTGCACATAATTCTATCAAAAACTCCATATGAACTAATAAATAACCGCATTCCAAATGTTAAATGTTTTCATATTTTTGGGAGACGTTGCTTCATCCTGAAAGATAAAGATAAACTGAATAAATTTGAAGCAAAAGCTGATGAAGGAACTTTTGTGGCGTACTCATGTGATTCCGCATCCTTTAGAGTATATAATCGTTCAAATCGAACGATACGAGAAAGTGTCAATGTTACACTTGATGAGATGTTTCCTCTGGATTCACTGACAACAAACATTGAAATACCTTTACCTGCATCGTCTCATTCCACATCTGAAAATGATTATGATATCTTATTTGAACATTTTAATGATGAATATCATAACATTCGACATAAATTACTTGAGGAGGCTGGTGTTCCTTTATCCTCGGTAGCTGATGTTCTATCCATCATTGTACCTGAAATGCAAAGTTCAATTTCTACTGATTCTCCATCTCAAACATCTGCTGCTCAGACTACCACTTTATCTGGGTCAGATTCTGCTTCATCGTTAAACCACTCCTCTCCGGATATTCCTACACGTCCTCCTCCACCTGCTGTTGTTTCAGATTTAACTTTAGTTCGAGCACAAGCTCCACCTTTGGTGATTGATTTCTCCAAATTCCATGTGAAACATGTTTATCCTCCACCATCTACGTCCAATGCTCAAACTGCAATAATCCCACATCCTGAATTCACTAATACCTCGAACGTCATTCCGAGTCAACTTCCACTTCCTCATTCTTTAAAATGGACACGAGAGCATCCTCTACATCAAATAATTGGAAATCCTGACTCAACTGTTCAAACCCGTAGGGCTACTACTGATGAATGTTAGTACTCCTCTTTCTTAAGCTCCATTGAACCTAAGAAAGTAAGTGAGGATCTCTCAGATCCAGACTGGATTCTTGCAATGCAAGAAGAAATCAATCAATTTGAACGTTTAAAAGTCTGGCGTCTGATTCCAAAACCACCCGGGAAGTCTGTTGTTGGTACAAAGTGGATATTTAAGAACAAGAAAGATGAAAATGGGATAGTTATTCATATTAAAGCACATCTGGTTACGAAAGGGTATTCTCAACAAGAGGGCATTGATTACGAGGAAACATTTGCTCCGGTTGCCCGTATATAAGTCATTCGCATATTTTTGGCATATGCGGCACATAAAAATTACACAATCTATCAAATGGATGTGATGACTGCTTTTCTGAATGGTATTCTTAATGAAGAAGTTTCCATTCATCAACCCGATCATTTTGTGGATCCACATTTTCCTAATCATGTCTATATTCTTGACAAAGCATTATATGGTTTGAAACAAGCTCCTCGTGCGTGGTATGATGTGTTATCCAAATTCTTAGTGGAATCTGGTTTCTCAAAAGGTAAAATCGATACAACACTCTTCATCAAGCGACAAGGGGATGATATTGTTCTCATTCAGATTTATGTCGATGATATCATTTTTGGTTCTAAAAATCCCAAATATTGTAAAAAGTTTTCTGGTCTTATGGTCAAACGTTTTGAAATGAGTATGATGTGGGAGATGAAGCCAATTACCTACGGGGATCTTTATTAATCAATCCAAGTATATCACTGATCTATTAAAAAAATATCTAATGGATGATTCTAAACCAATTTCGACACCGATGTCCCCTGGTTCTAAATTGCATGCTGATCCTGATGGTAAACTTGTTGATATCACAAATTAGCGGGGAATGATAGGATCATTGTTATATCTAACTTCGAGTCGACCATATATTATGTTTTCCACTTGCATCTGTGCTAGGTATCAGGCTGCTCCTAAAGAATCACATCTTCAAGCAATCAAACGTATATTCCGTTATTTAAAGGGTACTCGGGATCTTGGTCTTTGGTATCCTAAAGAGACTTCGTTTGACTTGTCTGCTTTTTATGATGCTGATCATGCTGGATGTATGCTGGATCGGAAGAGTAAATCTGGAAGTGTTCAATTTCTAGGAGATATTGGTGAGCTGGTCTTCTAAGAAGCAAAACTGTGTAACTCTTTCCACAGCAGAAGCGGAGTATGTTGCTGCGGCAAGTTGCTTATCCCAGGTAATTTGGATGCAGTCACAATTAAAAGACTATGGCTTTTCATACAGTTGTTTTCCTTTTTATTGTGATTCACGAAGTGCAATTGCAATTTCATGCAATCCTGTTCAAAATTCTAAAACTAAACCTATTGATCTTCGATATCATTTTATCAAAGATCACGTTGAACAAGGTAATGTGGAATTGTACTTCGTTTCAACCGATTTTGAATTAGCTGATTTGTTTACCAAGGCTTTAGACGAAAAACGTTTTAACTTTTTTGTGTCTAAGCTTGGTATGCTAAATCTCAAGACTTAAACCGTTTTACTTTTTAAATTTCCTTTTTGTTATTTTATTTTACTTTTTCATTGTTGTAATAAAATGGCTTTCAAGTACATCAGCTTGAAACCCGTTCTTCAAGTTACATCATTGGTTGAGGGGAAGAATTTCTATATTCACTTATCAAGGGGGGGAAATCGATATTCATATGTCAAGGAGGAGCATAACTGATTTTATGATTTGTGAAAGTCAACTGTCGAGGGGGAGCATTCTTTTATAATTGCTAAACAATTTGGGTGTTCAATGCTCCTTTCAAAAAAAATTTAATTATCAATATGGGATATCAATTTTTGTAATATTTGTAAACGATCTCTTTACCAATCTCAGTTGGTACTGATAGCATCTGTTTATTACAAATCCTCTTACTCTATATTGCTAATAAATTTTTTTTCCCTAGACATTTTTTCAACCTTGTCCATATGTACAATCACACAAGGTTATCAATGTTGAGTATTATCTTTTGTAATATTCGTAAACGATCTCTTTACCAGTCTAGGTTGGTACTGATTGCATATGTTTATTACAAATTCTCTTATTTCTCATTGCTACCTTTGTGTTACTTCATTGTCAAAAATTTCAATTGTAAATCGATTTTTCTCCTTTTACATATAATTTTCATCAAACTCAAAACTGTTACCAGTATTCAAATCTTTGAATTTCTTTAATGCCACACAAACTGGCACAAATCCATACTCAATTAAATTTTTTTTTACTCATATTGAGTTAATGACATCAGATTTTCATCAATTCTTTATTAATCATTGATGATCACCATTCCAAAAAAAAATTCTCACTTTGTGCTCACAATGATGTGTTCACAACGTAGGGTACAAATTTTTGTCATATTCGTAAACGATCTCTTTATTAATCTCGATTAGTACTGATTGCATCTGTTTATGTCAAACTTTAGTCTCTTGCATTGTGGCCCTATTTTTCAAATACCTGATTTTGCACATAATTTTTTTCGTTTTTCAAATACATGTTTGCAACACTCAACACAAGCTGTTGTTAAATTCGTCGATCTCTTTACTAATTTCGATTAGTACTGATTGCATCTGTTTGTAACAGCTTCTTGTATTGATTGTTCTTACCATTTTCAAACTATTTTTTGCAAATATACATCAATGGAGAAATCCTTTTTATTTTTCTCCAAACTGTTCAGGTTCAATTCTGAATTCCTCATACTATCACACACACAAAAAAAAATTAATGCACTAACCTCTGTTAGGTCATTGATCTTTGTATATCCGTTGATCTTTTCTCTGAACACGTTCAGAGAAGATTGCATCTTTGTAAGTGGTATACTTCACTGATCTTTGATATAACCTAACAAATTGATTTCTTTTAAATCTCAAACATTTGATTAACCATGTCTTTAATCATCGTGTTACTCATATCCGTAAACGATCTCATTACTGAAGCTTTTCAGTCTAGATTGCATCTGTTTATGACTTCACGTGATTATTGACATCGCTATTCTTCATTTTTCAAATATTTTTCTCCAAAATTCTTGGATAAAATCAATTTTTCTCTTGTTCCTTCATGAGTACTACATGTTACTGGTTCTCGATTCCGAAACACACAAATATCAAAATCTTGACTCACGTGTTACAACGACACACAATCTCTTCTCTCAGTTTCCACAAAGCAAACTTTCAGCATTAACATGAGGACCCTGGTCATGATCCTCATGAGGGGAAGAAAAGAGAAAGAGATAGTTCAAACATCGGATTTATAACTGAACAACATCAAGAAGAACCACAAACATCTCATCAACAAAGAAAATTCGTGACTCATGTACTCAAATTAACTGAAAATCAGAAATAGTTTATATCAAGTGACTAAGAGAAAGAGAAAATGATAAACACAAGTGAAGAAGAAAAAATCGATACATCTACATAAATTTCTCTCAAAAAATCAACCATTTCGTTATTAAATCTTAATTTTACAAATCATTCTTTCCAAAACCCAAAACATTCACATCTATTAAATCTTAATTTTACAAATCATTCTTTCCAAAACCCAAAACATTCACATCTATTCAAAACTTAACTTTACAAATCATTCTTTTCAAAATCCAAAACGTCATCATCTTGAACTCACAAAACCTCTACCACAAAATTCAAAAACAAAATCCCCAATAACTGAAATCCCTGAAAAATCCTTCCAAACTGCTATTCCATTACCAGAACATTCAACCTTAAATGAACCATTTTTAGATCTTTCTTACATCAACAAATTCAACGAAAAATATTCCTTTGAGTGTTTGAAACTTCGAAGTTCTGTAGCAGAAATTATAATTACTTCTACTGCCACTCAGATGTAATCATTGAACAGCGAAACCTAGAGATGCTTGAAGAAATAAAATTAGCCATCTTGAAGCAGATCTGAGGTTACATGAACATCGAAACATGCCCACCTTTTCACAAAGTTACGCAACCCTCTATGAACATTTGATCAGATCAAGGGTTTGTAATGAGAGCATGAACCTACTCCATACGAGAAAAAGGGAGCAAGGAGCCAACAGAAGCAACTGAAGAAGGAAGACTGGGATGAAGGGCATTAAGCACAAAAAGGGGGAGATTATTAGGACTAGTTTTATACCTAAATGATGTAATTAAGCTTAATCAACTAGTTAGTGGTGATTAGGGATGGCAATGGATCGGTTGTGGACCGGATGATGCGATGTCTACATCCATATCCATTTAAATTTACGTCATCCATATCCATATCCATTTAAAATCATTTCATCTATCCATATCCATATCCATTTAAAATCATTTCATCTATCCATATCCATATCCATCGGATTATATCGGGTAAATGGGTATCCGTTGGATGTCAAAAAAAATTATTTTCTAAAGAAAATACGATAGTTTTATATATAAATTTGCAATTTTTGTTGAATATGTTCATAGTTTCTTCCAAAAAAATATACAAACGAAAACATAATTACGAACATACATTTGATACATCGAGGCATTGAACATAGTTTGTAACTAATCCCCAAATACTGATAGATACAAACAAAAACGTAACTTAATACATATAAAAGCCTAGAGTATGATTTGTAATGTTTACAAATTAATTTAGTTATTTTCAATGTTATGTTATGTATAAATTTTATTGAATCAAAGATGTGTATACATATATTATTAACTATGTGAAATTATAATATAAAAAAAGTTAATTTCGGGTTAGTGGATTCATCCATGAATTGAAAATCATCATCCATATTCACTCCAATAAACATCAATATCCGCTCCGAATCCGATATTCACCCATTTAACTTCATCCATATCCACCATTGGTGGATCGGATCGGGTGGATGATCATCGGATCGGATGATCATTGCCATCCCTAGTGGTGATTAGTAATAGGAGGTATAAATAGGATGAACTAAACATGATGGTGTAAGCTTTCCACACAACTAATTGAATCACACTTTTGAAAGCTCTCTTTCTCTCCTCCTTCTCTCTAGATCTCTCTCTCTCTCTCTAAAACACACACTTACACATAGTAGATCTTCATATTATGGAATCAACATGAATTGCTATGATTATACATGCTTCAGCTTTCACAAACGTGTACATCTTTGTAATCTAAAACATCTTTTGTTAGCCGGGATATGTTCAGAAGTATGAATAGGCCATTTCAAATCACTTTCGAAAGATTACAGGTATCCGCTGTCGAATCACGCTTATATATATCCTGCTAGTACTTTGTAAGGTTTCTTGTTTTAGCTTATTGCTTGTTTTTTTTATAATACGCCGCCGTTCTAAATAAAATCATTTCTTATTCCTTGTGTTAAAATGCTTGGTGCACGTATGTACAAGTGGATATGTGAAAGTTTGTACCTTATGAAAAAGTATATATGCAAACATATTTGGGTTTTGGATGCTCATATGCTTCTCTATACCGAGGCACACTACTTGTACGCGGAAATATATTCTTCTGCCACTTTCTACGAGAACATATGCTATCTTAAATCTCCACTGCAAGCTGAGGGAGCAATCCTGGGTTGGGTTTTATCTGATCATTTTACCAATTTTCTTACTTTAATTGGTCAGATTTATTATTCTTGATCCATTAAAGTTGCAAACTTTATTATCCTATATTCTTTTTGTGCTGCCTTTATGACTTATATTTGGCAGGTATCTCCCGGCCGGTATAACCGGTGTAGCTAAGATCAATAGCTGGTTAAGATTCATGGGTTGTAACCAATTTTAGTATTTCCACTTTTCTAATAATGTTATAAATAGACACCCAAGAGTTCACAATTTATACAATCGTTTTTCAATCAAGGGAATTTGTCACATATTAAGACTTAGGACAATGAGCTACAACAGATCAAACCATGGTTCTGGTTAGTGTCTTCCCGCCAAAAGTGGTAGGATTAATCGATCATTCGGTTTGTCCCAATATTGTTGATACGTACGGTGCATGTTTCAGGTAGTAGGAATGTCGGGTTTGAGTTTGGAAGGACTTATGTGGTCAGGCCGAGAGGAGTCCACCAAGCGACTATCGTTTGGTTACATGGCATTGGTGAAATGGGATCAAGGTGATGATGAATGATTGTTTTGAATTGTGATGATTTATGCCAAGCCAAATTTAATATTAATTGCAGAATATGAAGTGGGTTGTACTCATTCCGAACATTTTGACATTTGATATTAAATATTGACTTTATTTTTAATTATATTAAAACCAAAATGCATATCCTTAACTTGAATGACTAGACTATCAATGGTGCAACCAAGTATCATGAATTTAAAAATAGTCAATTTACTATCGGACGTATTAATTTAGTCTTACTTATGATCTCAATATTGAGATGAACTTATGTTTTTTTTAGTTCGTTAGAAGTTATAAATGAAGTAAGTTATGTAAGAAATGTGATCAAATTAATAAGTCAGTATACTAAATTGATTATTTTTGCTAGTTTAAGGTATCATGTTACACTTTTAAAGGTTAGGGTTGTAGATCATACAGTCAACTAACCTTTGGATATTAAAAAGTAATTTGGGCTTTTATAAATGACATGTTTCTTCTTTATATGACACATCGATGATTTAGGATCTTGAAGGTTGGAATTTTCCATGTAATTATTGGTAACTTGCATGCAAGTGATCAACCATCAGCCACTGTCCAAAATATCCTTAAATTATGACATCAATAGTGGACAAACAATTTGACGCATGGAAAATTGCAATGAACATTACAAAAACGAAACAAAAAAATAAGGCAACGTTTTCATTTGGTACAAGTATCAAAACTCAATCCTACATATTTAGATAAAGATATATACATCATGTATAGTAACCGGAACGAAAATCTATTTTGTATGAAAATTAAAACTGACAGTGAAACCTATATAACTCGGTTCTCATGTCCTTTTAATGTGGCAACATACTTTGAATTATACTTTGAATTTTTGGAAAGGGGTTGATGTGGCAACATGGGACCATTCCTATATGTATCATTTTATATATGTAGTATGGTGTCTGATCCATATATTGTATGTTATGTTTCTCATGCCAATCGGTTATAATTAAACTTAGTATAAAGATAGTGATTTTTTAACTAATTTTTAACTTATACACCACAATTAATTTATATATTTGTATAGGCTCTGTGATAATACTTATACGTGTCGTATAAATTTAACATAAAAAAATATAATGTAGTAATTAGTTCCCTATAAAATTGTTAAAGGTATTGAGATAGTGGTATATATCCACTTTTTCTCATTAGATCTTTGCGTACACTTTTTCATTCTTTAATTGGTTTTGTTTTACAGTTGGTCCCAGTTCTTGGAATCTTTGCCTCTTCCAAATGTAAGAATTATCAAATTTATTCATTTTAATCAGCACAGAGTTATAACTGAACTACTTACCTTATCGATCATATCATAAATTTGTTGATCATCTTCATTTACAAATTTAGATCAAGTGGATCTGCCCGACTGCCCCAACTCGTCCCGTAGCTTTATTTGGTGGATTGCACTGCACCGCTTGTAAGTCTTTCGTTTTTATATTTATGTATTTGATGTAGAGTCAAAAACAATAGAAATCGTTGGATCAGTTGATTTTACGAATATCTGGACATTCTAACCAAAACCATGTTGATTCAAGACTACACTTCTCAATTCGTATTTGGTATACGAAAATGCGGAAGGCAAGCCCTTCTATCTGACTTTGGCTGGAATATGGTTCTTCAAATCTTTTCAACTCAAGAACACAATTTTGGGAGGAAAAAAAAAAATCTTAAAAGTTCAAATTGATTAAACCATTCACTAATGCACACTTTAAATATGGCCCATAATTTCAAATGGGGCAAAAAAGATAAGCGGGCCATAAACTGGGTCTGCATCAGTATTCGTATGACACATTTTCTTATACGTCTTAGGCTTCCAGAAATACAAGGGTCCGCTCTTGTACATCTGGTGATGTCTAAGTTGTAAGGAATACCCAATGACTTCCTATAGGTCACAAGTTCGATTCCTCACTCAATAAACATTTACGAGTCTTATTATGATGTGTGAAGAAATGAGAGATGTATAGATAGTACTTCTTAATGGCTATTTTGATTTACTTTTATGTAACAACTCATAAGATGAAAGTAATTCTTCTTCTTTTTTTTTTCTTTTTTTGTGTATGATATATGAAGACATGCATGTCCACCGTTTTCAGGGTTTAATGTTGAAGAGTTGTCAGACAATGCTACTGATGATGTGGAGGGCTTAGATGCTTCAGCTACACATATTGTAAATATGTTGTCCAATGAGCGTGACGATAGTAAATTTCTGTTACCCATATCTATAATAAGAAATGATATTTAGTCATACTATTTAGTTTTACTCATACTCTTACTTACTTGATAGGATGACATGTGTAATCCATTAATTCTCTTTCTTAATATTATCTAATTGATTTTGACACATGTCATCATCTAATGAGTAGGATTATGAGTATGAACAAATAATATAACTAAATATCATTACTCGTCTATATTTACTATTTAGTATCAAATCAAAGTTGGCATGGATAGTTTCCAAGGTAGCTTTTTTTACCTTTGTTTTTGTTTTTGTTTTTGTTCCAGTTAAATTAGGTGTTGCGGGATTTAGTATGGGAGCTGCGATGGCTCTCTACTCTGCTACATGTCGGGCTCTAGGACAATTTGGGAATGGAAACAGATACCCAATAAACCTTAACGTGGCTGTGGCTCTCAGTGGCTGGCTCCCATGTTCCAGGTTTCACTTTTTCTCATGTAACATCATAATATATGGTTAATTAAGCATATTATTATTCTATTGGGCTGTCAAAACCTGACACACCACGACAAAAATACACGAAATGAAACGAAATTGGGACGAAACTGAAATTTGAATTCGTGTCGTGTTCGTGTTGTGTAAAACAAATACAAAGTCGTGTCGTGTCGTGTTCGTGTTCTGAGATTGACACGAAATTGACACGATAGTTATGATTTTGGGAACATTTAGAAATTAATGTTATATTTTTGTCGTGTTTGTCGTGTTTATCGAGTTTTTAGCATGCAATAAGTAAGAAATTTGTTATTTTTGTTAATTATTTTGTATTGTCGTGTTTATCGTTTTTTAATCGGTTCGTGTTCGTGTTAGCAAAATAAAACACGACTTCGTGTTGTCTTGAACGAATTCGTGTCGTTTAGTGTCGTGTTACCCAAAAACACGTAACGATAGCACGATTTGACAGCCCTATTATTCTACCTACTGATCAATCGGAACAAACTTATCCTAGGATCGTTAGGAGCAGAGTGCAAGGATCCCAAGAAGCTGAAAGGCGTGCAGCATCACTGCCTATTTTGGTTTGCCATGGACAAGGTATTAATCTACCTACTTGATATATGAGATATATACATTTTGTTTTAAATATTCTTTATAATGTAATTAACTTTAACATAATTTTGCTCATACAAAGATTGAATACTTCAAACAAGAAGCACCTAGTTGAACATTTGGAGCAAAACCTAGGCTTTTAATTGACTACTCTTTAGGAAAGATTGAATACTCCAATTAAACTGAAATTACTATTTTACCCTTACTTTTATTTTTAAACATCAGTAATATTACTTTTAAACATCATTAATATTACTTTTAAATAATCTATCTTAACCTACATTTTAATATTTTGCCTTAAAAATAATGAAATCTCAAATGTATCACATATTTTGATACCGAGGTAGTATATAATTTATAATATACATGATGTCAATGCGGTCATTAATTAATCCTTTCCTAAAGCTTTTTCTCTTGTGGTCTAGATTTTGTTAATCTTCAAACTATTTAGTTTTGGCTACGCACTTTTTTTGCAGTGGAGTAGAGAAAACTAGATGTAGTTGGAGACTGTTGAATTGGAGCTTGATATTATTGTTGGGCTCCTTTATCTACCAGCTTTGCTTCTAGATGTTGGTGACTTGACATGGTATCGGTTTTACAAGTTCATAATTTCTTCCCATTTTACCCTTGCACCATCTATAATGTTACCTATAGCGAAATTTTGAAGCTTGTTGCTATTGTTCGGCCCTCCATATCCCATAATTGGAGGGGGTTCTTGGTGATTGATAGCTTCGGTTGATCATTACCGACTTAACAATTTATATGATTTGATAAATTGCAATAAAATGTTGTTAATGTAACATATTAGGTGTTCCCCTGTTTGAAATATTGTTAATGTACAAAATATAAGAGGACTTTTTGATCTAAACTCAAGGTCTTTGTTTAATAGATTTTTAGAAGGTGGACTGAGAATGGAAGAGTTTGAAATTGTTTTGTTAATAGTCCTACGATTTTTAAGTGATATATTATTATTTTTGTGCGTATTTAGAGTCTAAATATATAATAATAATAATAATAATAATTTAGAATATATTAAATTAGATTAGATAGTCAGTGCAAGAGAATGGATATCCCTAGCTTTTAATAAAGTGATTTTAATATTTCTTAAATATAAAAATAAAGATATACGAGTCATTTTACTAGAATAAAAGAGATAATTAATAGGTGTAGGTCCCCTACCTTTTAAAAAATAAAATCAATTATCAAATTGCATCATTTATTTTAAAATTGACAAAAATAAAATATGTATCAATTAAATAGAGTGGTAATTAATAAATTATTTGGTTCTATACACTTGTCAAAAACAAAATTATTAAGAGAAAAAAAAATCATTGGCGCGCCAAAATATTACAGAATTTAATATTTTTATTTACTAATTACTTTAATTAACATTTTTTTATTTATGCTAGTATTAACAATCTCCCAAATTACTATTTTGTGCTATGAGTTTTTTTTTAACGGGTAACACACGCACTCACTAAATCTACACTTTAAATTAATTTTTAAAAATAATATGTATCATAACAGGATGAAGTTTACGATGATATGATTTTCAAATGGCAGTAATGCACTTTTAATAACAAATGTTGACAATAAGACATGCATTAGTTTTTTTATTGTGGGTATTATATTGTTAAACTCATAAAGAATATGTTTTTTCTCCATAAAATGATAACTTCAAATATATAAACCTAGGTAAAATAATTATACTTCATAACTTTAGATATCAGATGAATAGTAACTTATTAATAAAATCCGCCAATACTTTAGCATTTATTTTACTACATATTAATTGTAGGCCAAATTTGTAATACACGCCCAACTACTAGTTAGTAATGATTGTTGATGACCTAGAGGTCTCTTGGTTGAGTACTGGCATGTCATTTTTATTTTTTATTTTTTTATTCAATTTTGTTCTAATTATATTTATATGCCTCCTGAACTTTAACTTCTATAAAAACAATAATATATTGTCTGAACTTTAATATTTTCTAAAATATTTTCTAAAAGTAGTTATTTACTATAAACAAATTTGTTTTTCTATATAAATAATAATTTTTTATATAAAATTTGCATCATAATATGCGAGTTAAACCTATTAGTTAATTACAAAGTAAGATAATTAGCTAAAAAAATATAAATGAACATGTATTTTTGGACACATATATCCTATACAATACTAGCTTCAAATACGTTTTCAACTTCATCCATTCATAATTAAAATTAAAATTATAGTAAAATGTTCAATATTATCTTTTGTGTAGTCTTAAAGGATGAATCTGAACCATTATTCAATAATATTTATAGTTAAGATTAATCACATATTTCATTCACGATGAACGGTATTTTGACACTAACATCAAATTTATTTAAAAAATTTAATTGTAAAAATAAAAAATTATTAAAAAAAAGTAATAGTGTGTGATAAGCAAATGTGATTATAAACTTAATCACATGTGATTGTATACCATTTCAAATATAATATTTTGTAAAATCAAATTTGATCAAGTATATAATCACATGTGATTATCACATGATATAACTTTTACGAATAAAAGTTCAATTTAAAAAGTAATAATAAAATAATTCTAAAAATAATAAAAAAATTTTATGTAAAAATGACCATAATAAACCTCCATGTAGAATGTGTGATTAATTTTATCTATTAATTATTATTGATTAATGCTTAAAATTTGTCCCTTCAGATATAAAAAATCTAATAATTTTCTTCTATATATCTCTAAAATTATAATATTGATATATTATTTTTGTACAGTTACTGAATTTGACTATGTAACCTTACTTATTTTAAAATTTATGAGCTAAATATAATGAACAAGTCTTTATTAAAGATTTTTTATATGCTATATTACACAATATTTTTTATATCATCTTTCGATAACCTAGTTAAATATAAAACACTCTGTTTTTACACCGGTTGGACCTCTTAAATCAATGAACCGACTGAATGGTCGATTCAACGTTCTGTTTTCAAACCTATAATATAATGTGGTTATTCGGATTTAATATGTTCAATCATACATCTCTATGCATATTAGTAAACATTTTGAAGGGTATAGATATACGTTTCCATAAAAATGTCAAAAAAATTGAGTAATTTGTTTTAGGGGTTGTTTAGGAAAGTTTATCTAAGGTGCTTATTAGCTTGTATAAGCACTAATTTGAAAGTGTATTATAGCTTATATAAAACTAATAAGCTAATAAGCTTATAAGCACTTTAAATTCTTTAGTCCATGTGGTGTATAAGTTCGTTTTCTGATTTCTAATTCATGTTTTGTAACTCTTTGCTAGCTTCTTGCTAACCTCTGTTTTCTATATTTTGTGTTTCGGGCATTCATGTTTTGTAATTCTTTGATGGGTTGTTGAAACTCCCGTTTACTTCTCCATGTTGTTAAGAAAAATTATATTACTTGGTCGTACATTCTAGTGACTAAATGTAGAAAGAAACCGTTTTTGACTTTTTCCCAAGATTAAAACCGAAAACATATTGTTTTTTACTTAATATGCCATCGTTGGATGTATATATGAGAACAATGGTCATTTTGAAGGTATTTAAGCTAAGTGTAATCCATTTTAAAATTTGAAGCTTACTATGTACGTGTTTAAGCAATTTGACAAAGGGAGTAATATTGACACCACACAAAATAATTGATATACCACACATTATGTTTTAACATAGTTGTACAGTCTATTTTAAAATGTGTACAATATGATATAAAAATAGTTTTTGTGATGTAAATATCAATTCTCATTTGACAAAGCCAAGTGCATACGTGTTTCATCACAAGTCTTGACTTTTCATAGCCTCATCTCAATGTTTGATCAGAAAGAATTTGCAGCCGATCTTTAATTCTATGATTGGAGTTGACCATTAACACGCCCTTTAGTTCTATTTTGACACCCCTATTTATTTTACAAACTATTTTATTTTATATTTTATATATATTTAGGACAACAAATATAACAAATTACTAATAAGTTAATGTAATAAGTTATAAAAAGATTTAAATTACTAATTAATAATAAAAGATTCAAAGTAAATTTTAATAAAAGATTTAAATTAAATTTAAATGAAAGATTTAAATTAAGAATTAATAATAAATTATTTAAATTATTTTGTATTTTTTTAGATTAAGGGGGTGTTTGTGATTGGTTATTGAAAATAGATTATGCGTTTTGAAAATGGATAATCAGATAATCGGCGGTTACAAAATTTGATTTTGAAAAATAGTATTTGGATTTGATTATGCCATTTGAAATCGCAATAATCAGATAGTCAGTTTTTTTAGTGTTTGACAAACCTGATTATATGTTTAGTTAATATGTAAAATGACTAAAAAGGACATTCTTTATATTTGTTAGAAGTACTTAATTTTGACATATAATATAAGAATTTTGTAGAATTATTTCAAATTATATAACTTTATGCACATCATATAATAATAACATAAAAAAATATTGTTAAAAATTGTATTTGAAGATTTGTGTGTAAACTCACCTACAATGGAAGATACCCAATCATTAAAATACAACACATACAATTGAAGGCATGAGTTTGAAATGTGGGGAAACTAAGAAGGGTAGGTTGGGTATTATATTATTTGAAGGGATGAGTTTTAAATTGCGTTTCCAAAAAGTAGGTTGTTACTCAAAACGTGGTTTTAAGGGAACATAAACGTAAATAATAAATTATTTGCTTTTCTTACCCAAACACTATAAAGTAGATTATTGCGTTTTGAAAACTCAATAAGCAGATAAGCTAGTTGAAAACGCAATCCCAAACACCTGTTTATGTGATAAATGGTGTCTAAATAGAAATAGCCTTATGATTATATAAGTCAAACTTTAAATGTCCCTTATCAATGATTGAATAAACATTGTACTAGAAAGAGTTGATAAAAATGATCTCATTAATAAGAAATAAATCTATTAACAAGAAATTTCTCACCAAGAGAATGATATTTTGAATTATAAACGTTGTATTGTTGATAAATATGGTAGTAAAACTAAGTTTCCCATTTTTCAGTTGACGATGTTATAGAACACAAGCATGGGGAAAACTCTGCACAAACTTTACTATATGCTGGCTTTCGAAACTTAACATATCGTACATACAACGGGTAATCAATTTTTCTAAATGGTACCATCGATCGTCGGGTGTAACGTTTTTTTGACTTGGTTATTCATATAGGCTTGGTCATTACACCATCCCAGAAGAAGTGAATGATTTTTGTTGTTGGCTCGTTGCACGACTAGGGGTCAATGGTTTTGGGGCATAATGTTTCTCTCTTCTTATGAGAATGAGAGGACGCCAAATATTATTAGTACCAAATAAGAAGCACAAAATCTTAGATTAGATTGGAGTGCTCCCATTTCCTTATAATGATTTACAAATAAAAAAATGCAACTTTGAATAGTTACTTTTAGCGGGTGAGATTTTCGACAAATCCACGTAGACAAAGAAGAATGATTGAAGCGCGAGAAAGAGCGGCCTTGTTCGTTTTCTGGAAACCATCTTTTATAACTTGAACATGTGATGTTGAAAAGGCAAAGAATTGAACATGGTCTCTGTGGAAATTTCGTTCCTATGGGTTTCTTCCTTTCTTAGTTGTAATGGTATAAATGGAATAAAATATATGTGATGTTTTTGCAACTTTTATGCATCATGAACTTCAATCTCTTGGTGCTTGTTATCTTTTCAAGTCCGCGAGCTTAACATTATAATTCTTGTGTAACACCGCAAAATTAAAAGCCATTTTTTATAATACAACGGAATACTATATATACTTTTCGAGCAAATTGTAAAAATAATGTCATTTCCACTAAAATTTGCAAAAATAATGCAGTTTTTTCCCACTTGCAAAAATGATGCTACCGGGTATGTAATACAAAATTTCACAAAAATTTAAATTTTTTTAAATAAAAGTAATTAAATAAAACATCTCTTTAATAGGCCCCACATATTAATATTAAAAAACATTATTCAAAACATTAAATGTGGAAATAAATGTTTGAAATAAAAATCATGTTTGAATAATAAATTTTAAAACGATCCACATCCAACACACTTAGTAGTAGACGATATGTCACCAGTCTACCTGAGTGGGGTCAGCTACAACTGAGTGAATATTCATAAAAATGTCAACAAATATAAACACACAGATCATGAGGGCACACAGGTGAATCCCTACTCATACTCTACTAAATTAATTACTCATTAGGTTTTCTCTTTATTTGTTAAGCGCGCCGGTGTGACTTGTCCCTCCTCACACAGTCACTTCCAACTCCCGTCTTCTAGGTGTTGAGTCAGAACACGACCAGTACTTGTCCTCTAGGTACTGTACTTGTCCTCTAGGTACTGAGTCAGAATCACTTATATATATTGTTTTATTATCTTCACACTCTCTAACTCATAACATAATATAAACTCATAAGCTTTAACACACAGTAGCACAGAATAAAACTGTACCGAGCTCAGATACTCAGGCACAAATGTCTCAGATCATACGTAAATAAATGCACAATACTCATATACATAAATAACAGATCAGTCACACAACGGTCATAATGGTATGCGTTTTTATTATAGATTTATAATGGATGTGTGAGGCGTCAATTCACTCACACTTCCGAGTTTTAATGGTATTATCAAGTTGCTTTTACACACACGAGGACAGTGAACCCACCGTATAGTATAGGCGTTATGGTAGTACCGAATTTATATTCGAACCTTGGGAAAGTAAGAGTTGGCCTACCTCTATCACATAAACAAGTAAATTAAAGATTAAAAATAGTTTGACTGGTTTGCGAAAAGGTTTTAATAAAAGTAAAAATAAAAAAGTAGTAATAATAGAATATTTACTTAGGTAGAATCCACTTATATAGTTTATTATGTAAATACTAAGTTTTATTGTATATGATTTTATATTTATGAGAATATTTACATAGCTTACTTATACACCCACCAGGCTATCGTATAAGGTCTACTACTCCACATAAAAAGCCTTTGTTCCTCTATTGCCAATACGGGTCGTTGGATCAATAAAGAATAAAAATTACATAACCTCGTAGTGGCGGTACTTCAACCCAACCCCCCAAGATGGTCAATGGGTAAAGGTCACATACTAGTGCATCAATCCAACCCCCCAAGATGGTCAATGGGAAAAGGTTGTCTTGTTTTGTCAACATACTAGCATATCCCCAATAATAAAAGTACTATTGAGAGGTTCTCCATATGACCTAACTAAACCATGTAACTTTGTTATCACGCGAACAACAACCATAACATAAACATAACCACATATATTATAAAGTTATAATATCTACATACTATACTATATAAGCTTCATCTAACAAAGTACACAAGTAAATTAGCCTAAGTACAACATAACACACAAAGCAAGCATTATCATAACCATAATTAAAAGATTAAGGAAAAAATAAACCAAAGAAGATGATATGACCAAAGAAGAAAGTTGTATTCCAAATGCCTTCAATGTTGTACAAAGAGCCAACTTACAAGAACTACTAAAATAAGAAAATTACAAGAACAATTGAGAGAATAATTGAGAGAGTATTCAGTGAGAGGTGTGTCAGATGATTGAGAGACTTGGGTCTCTATATATAGTCCAAAATCCGCTCTGCTACTCGTCGCATTTGTGAGAACGCGTCGCGTTCTTAACAGTATTAATGAGATCGTGGGCTAGCTCAAGAGTCACCATTACGGCAGTTAACTTGCTTGCAAAATACGCCGTGTTGTTGAGAACGCGTCGTGTTATTGGAGTTGGAACGCGTCGTGTTTAGGCCTTCGTGTTTATGCTCCGGTTTAGGATGAACGCGTCGCGTTTGGTATCTTGGATGCGTCATGTTTACTTCAACTTTTGCATGCTTTTCCAATCATTAGCAATCTTCTCCAAAATCATCCAATTCTTCTATCAACTTAAATTTTAGCCTGAAACACTAAGAAAACATGTTTTGTAAGTATATGGTCCAATTCTTTATGTATTTCTAGCTAAAACGCGTTAGATATGACCAAAATTCGAGATGTTTTTATGTATAATTTTGGTCATATCAAACCCCCCACACTTAAGCTTTGCTTTCCTCAAGCAAGAGAAAGCGAAAAAAACAAGTTTTAGCTAGAAATAGTTAGTTAAAAAAATAAAAGTTAAACATATATTTAAATATAGCTAAGTAAATATTAAGTAATCCTAGTGGTTAATGTTATTTAAAAATTTCTATTCTACACAACCTTGGACCTTCTCACATAGCGTTCACTCAATTTCACTCAAAGTGTTTAGAGTTATATTTGGTGGTGAACTCACATGATGGGTCGAGAAGTATCGTCACCATAGGCTTGTGTAAAAAATAATTCTCTATGACTAAAGTTATACATAAGACTCTATCAAGAGGACTTTGTAGGGTAAGGAAAGGCTTAAGGGGTATAAGGGAAGAAATATTTTTGGGATGAGATTTTTATTTTGAGAGGTTAAGGATTTTTATTTGAAGATGGTACTACTTTGGAGCTTCTTTTTTTTTTTGGAACTTTTCTTGTTTCTTGGATCTAAGATTGATCACTTCTTCAATCGCAAGGGTGATGAGATACATTGTGTATCATCACACAACAAACTTCCTTTTTCTTCATTTTCTTCAATTTTTTATTTTTTTCTATTCACTTTGTGAATGGTTGATATATCTTCAATTTCTTTCGACATTTAGTTCTAAGGTAAGGATCTTGAAACAATACTACTAACAATTAGCTCAGTTCCTGGTATGGATAATTGCTTAACCAACCTTCAAAGATGAACCAGTAACGTTGAGAGGTTACTTTTCAAGAATATTTTATAGAGGGATAGATATTTAGGGGGTGAAAGGAAAAGACTAACGGTTTAGAAGGGGTTCAAGGGTATCGAGTGCCAAAAGTAACTACTAGGAAAAAATGGGCTAAAAGAAAAAATAAACCTAAGTAAACTATGTGTTTACTTAGAAGAAACAGTAAGAGATATTTTGTGGGGTAAGAGTGATGAAATGATGGCCTCTATCACTTAGAATTCTAAGGTTCCTTATTGTGGTGGTTTTGACAAAGTTTAAAGACAAGTTCTAGGACGATACGACTCTAGCATCCTCACGACAAATGAAAAATTGTGCATGTATAATGTTCACGATCAACAAACACTCAATTTGGGCATAGGTCGGTTTAAGGTAAGGTTGTATATCCTTTCGATTTTTAAATAAAATTAAAAACTAGCAAAACCTAATATATCATAAGTTTTGATTTAAAAAGATTCATGTTTAAACATTTAAGTCTAACTAACTTTAACTAGGGTAGGCTTATTCTTATCACAATCCCTAAGAGATTGCACAAACTTAGACTTAAGAGGTTTTAATTTCTTTTCCCCTAAAAACTTATATAGTATAATAGGCGTTAATTGTACCTAGACATTATACTTCCAAGAGTTAGTAAATAAAAAGAAAATACTCCCCTTAGTAGTTCGATGCTTCGTAAGGCTTGACTTGTACACTTGATGAGGCTAACTTAAAAAGAAAAAAAAACGTAAAATACAAAATATAATAACTCTTTTTAAACAATTTATGTATTTTTTAATTTAACTCTACTTAATCATAGTTTACAAAACATTAATTTATTGTTTACTTTTATGAAAATTTAGCTTGTAAGGATATGTTGGCTTTTTGAAGCGTATTTACCCTATCTTAAGGTATAAAAGTGTTAACAAAGTTGAAAAGTTTCATAGAAACTAACAAAGAAGTAAATAAACGAAATGAAGTTCGTTTTAAATCGTTAAGACAAAAATTAGTAAAAAGAAAATTACTTTTATTGAAAGCATGTCCAGTTCTTTAACGTCTCCCGGTAAAAGACGCATACCGATTAAGAGGATTTTTCTATGGAGGTTTAAAGGTATGGTTGAGAGTTCATTGATCAATCATAGTTGTGTTGATGAATTCGTTCACTTGTAAGTTTGCAAGTGAAGAATCCATAGGAAAATTACTTTGATGTTTCATTTTAGTTTTCGTTTTCCTATAGTTTGGTCACGTAGGGATAGGATTCTCAAAATCTACGAATGAAATATTGGCTTTTTTGGTGAGGTAGGAAACTCATCGACTTAGTGATGTCGAGAGTAACTTCCTCTTCTTCATCGCGAAGAGTGAGCTTTCATTTGGCTACGTCAATTGTGACTCCTGCCATTGCTAAGAATGGTCGACCAAGGATTAAAGGCACACGTTCATCCTCATCCATGTCGAGAATAACAAAATCCACGGGATAAATGAATTTTTCGACCTTAACTAGGATATTATCTACTATTCCTTTTGGGTACTTAATCGAACGATCAGCTAATTGGATAGACATATTAGTAGGCAAAGGTTCTTCTAATCCTAACTTGGAGTATACCGAGTAAGGAATAAGATTAACACTAGCTCCTAAATCCGCTAAGGCATTACTAGGTAAGAAATTTTTGATCAAACAAGGAATGGTAAACTTACCGAGATCTTCTTTTTTAATGGGAAGTAAGTATTCTTTTGGTGATGACCTTTCCCCATTTTGAACATTTTTAGAGAGATTCAAGATCTTCCTTTTGTGGCTTAAGAACTTGTCAATAGCCTTCTCGAAAGGTGTTGGAGGAGTTTTGACAACCGAACAATCAACGTGAAGACCGTAGGCCGTTTTTGAAGGGTTTCATTGACACTGATTGACCACTTGGGTCAACCTCCTAGATCACTTGGTTCGAACCACACTGACCAAGAACATGAACTTGTTCTTGACCGGTTAAACCATCTAGCTAATTTAATCCCTAGAAGCAGAAGTGGGATTAAACTTAATCCTTAAACCCTAAAGGATTGGGATCTTGGAAATCTAGATTAGATTAACAATGAAAGAAACCTTGTACGAAAAACTCGAACACACACATACACTTGTGGTATTCGACGAGCACCAAGAACCCTAGGGTTCTTGGGTTCAAATTCGACCAAGAGGAGAAGAAGGAAAAGGGTTTTCCAAAACATACCTTAATCTTGCTTAAGTTAGTCCACTGATGATGAACACAACGAGAAACCTTCTAGTTGGTTGATGCAATGAACTTGGATCTTCAAGGACTTGAAGAACACGAAGAACGAACGAAGAACAAAGAACACAAAGCGTATGTTCTTCCCTCTATTCGGCCGAAACTAGGGAGAGACAAGGGGAAGAATTCGTGTACAATGCAAGGCATTTTAGGGTTACCCTAAGCCTCTTATTTATAGATAAATAAGTTGCGCTTAGGACCCTCTAGTTTAATTAAGATCAAATCTTTAATTAAACTTTCCTTTTTACGTTTCATTTCCTTATAGTTTATTATTCTTTTATTATTGCACTTAACTATTAAATGTCTAGTATTAATACACTTAATAATTCGGTACCCATATACACGAATTATATACTTGTATTTATACTTTTAATAATTAATTATATAATAACCTTTATATAATTTATACAACAATATTATCCAATTACTATATGATTTAATAGCTTTAAATCATACCATGGATAATCTATAATTAACACATTGTATATTTACTCAACTAGTAAATGTACAAATACTTGTATTAATTAGTTAGTTAAACTAATCTAGTAATATGTCAAACTTGAGTTAGTACTTAACTTGATTCATAAATGACTATTATGAATCAATCCTCTTCCAAGTATCATTACGTATCTTACTCGTATTACATGCACTCACCGGTGTGACCCTTAAGTGTTTCGTAGGCATGGATGTATCATCATAGGTTGACTAACTGTGCACATAAATCCTTCAGACTCCCACTTGTGCAAGTTTGTAACCTTTATCTTAATGATACGAGCTACATTGGCCTTCTAAATGGGCATGTAGGTAACCAACCCCATAAAAACAGCTTATATAACCCAGGTTTAGTTTTGAAATAACTCTTTAATAGCGTCTCCTAGTAAAGAACACTCTGTCTGTTAAGGCAAAAAGCCTTACCCCTTGGGATCTTAAGATAACAAGACAACCTAGACTAGCTTAGAATAGTATGTAGAATAAATAGCTAAGTCTTGGTCCAATACCGAGTAGACAGTTTTGGTCACTCAGTATTGACATCCAATACTAAGTACAAGGACTGAGTAAACATTTCCTTGTTTATTTGGCCAGATCAAATCCCTTTGATCTCGGCCACTTTCCTTTTCCAGTCTTGCAGTTACTTCTTGCCTCTTTTGTAAGATCTATATATCATTATAAATAGAGATCACTTGGCAAAGGAGGACTCACCAATTTACGCTTTCCCATATAAACATATTGTAATTGATCAGTGGTATTGCTATTCCGCAGCAAACTACACTTAGTGGAATTATACATTTGACTCTAATATTGTGTTAATCACTTTAATTGTCTTAAGTCTAATTAATCTATCAATTATACAATCAATCCAGGGTTGTTGTGACCTAACAACTGGTATCAGAGCAGACTAAATTAACTCTTATTTAGTCGATCTATTACCCTGGCAGCCATTCCATATACCTACCCTTCTCAAAAATCAAAAACCAGAATGTCTTTAATTGTTGCTCTAGTTATGTGTTGGAACAAAATCACAGATCAACTTGATATTGATGCTGCAGTTAGTACTGATCATGTTTAGTACTGATGGGGCACAATTACTTAGTACTGATGAAGTTGATACTGGTGAAGACTATAACTTAATTACTACTGGTCAAGGCATATTGAAGATACTACTGATCAATAGTAGTTACTACTGACGATGTATCTGGACTTACTACTGATCACCAGATTTACTACTGATGTTACTTATTTACTACTGGTGATTGCAGAATACTACTGATGAGTGTATATGGAACATATCGAGTCCGAGATCTTCGCAGAGATAGTTATAGAATGTATTTCAATGTATATCTTTATAATTCGAATGTAAATCAAGTCCTAGAATAACTAGGGTAAATAGTTTAGCTTCAAGGACTATTATAAATAGTTCCTTACGAATTGTAAACGTACGTGTGTATTGTTAATCGATAATATACATTGAAGCTTTTTGTGAAACTGTGTTCTTAATATTTTCGTTTATTGTTTACAGCTCATTGTTCTTAATATATTGATATAGTGTTGATCCGCTGCAACTTCTGTAATCAATTAGATCTAAAGGTGTTTATTAACTAATCTATAGTTAATAGATCCTGACAAGTGGTATCAGAGCATTGGTTCTAGATCTACGATTGTTAAGAACAACAAAAAGTTTTAATTTTTAAATCGCACACATTATTAATCATGACTGATAATAATGAAAGCACTCAAGCCAACAAAATCCCTATACTCACTCCCAATAACTTTGGGATGTGGAAAAATCGTATTAAGCAATACATGCTTATTACAGATTATTCCATGTGGGAAGTTGTACTTGAAGGAAACAAAACTGGTCTTGGTCAAGCAAGCAGCTCTGCAACTGAAGCAGACAAACTTAAATGTGAGAAGGAGAAGAAAGACAAATGAATCGAACTTAAAACCCTAAGCACTCTCCTTCTAGCCATTCCTAACGACTATCAACATCTCTTCGTTGAGTATGATGATGCAAAGGTGATGTGGGAAGCTCTGGAGACGAGATTCGTTGGGACCAAGAGCACCAAGAGGAACATGAAGTCTGTTCTCAAGCAAGACTTTGAAAACTTCAAAGGAAAGCCTAATGAAACACTCACTCAAGTGTTTGACAGATTCAACAAGCTAATTGGTGAACTTAACCAGGTTGGGGTTAAGATGGATCAAGAAGATGTCAACATGAAGTTCCTAAGGTCTCTTAGTGAAGAATGGGCCATGTACACAGTGGTATATAGACAGAAAGATGCACTAGAAGAAAAGGAGTTGGATGAACTCTACAATGATCTCAGAGTATTTGAAACTGAGGTAAATCAAAAGAACCCTTCTATTTCTTCTAATAATGCTGCATTTGTATCTAGTACAGGTCAAGGTCAAGAAACCTCCACAGGAAAGGCTGCAAATTTTGAAGATGCTGCAAGAGAATCCTTTTTCACTAGTCATGTGCATACTGCACTGATTAGTGATGATTTGGAACAATTGAATCCAGATGATCTTGAGGAGATGGATCTTAAATGGCAGATGGCTATGCTGAGCCTAAGAACCAAAAGGTTCTTAAAAAGGACTGGAAGGACAAGTCTCAACTTCAACAAAGGTGACAAAGCTGGATTTGACAAAACTAAAGTCAAATGTTACAACTGTAACAACCTTGGTCACTTTGCAAAAGAATGTCCTCAGCCAGACAAAAGATCAAAATCAACTGCTCTTGTTTCACAACAAGGACAAGGCTATGACTGGAGCTTCCAGGTAGAAGAGCATGCTCAAAATCAAGCTCTCATGGCCTTTACTGACAGCAAATCTGAGGTAAAACCAAAACCTTGTACTTCTGAATGTATTAAAATTATTAAAAATTTAGAAAAAGAAAACACTAAATTAAATGAAGATTTAGCAAAAGCAGTAAGAAGAAATCATGAATTTGATGGTGTGATTACTGATCAAGAACATATAATAAAGGTGTACCAGATGATAGATCAACGGATAAAGGAAGAATTACTTCAAGCTGTAGATGAGAAAGAGTTTTATGAATTAAAAAATAAAGAATTAACAAGTAAATTAGAAGAATGTCAACTTGAAATTGAACAAAATAAATTGACAATTAAAAAATTTGAAAGAAGTACTAAAATTCTTGATGAACTAACTAACAATCAAACTACAGAAAAAGTTGTACATGGGGTGGGATATCATGCTGTACCACCTCCATATAAATTCATTCCTCCACTTAAGAATAGTTCAGAAAGAATAATTAATGAATTAAAAAATGAAAATCAAACTGAATCTAATACTAAAACATCTGAATCAAATGATTTTTCCGATGATGATAGAACTACAAACTCAATTGAATTTATAATCTCTCAAACTGAATCTCCAAAATCAATTGATACAAGTTTTCACACAGCACAAAGTCCAAATGAATCTCCTAAATATGATGCAGAAAATATACCTAAAATTTTAAAAAGGGGTAATCAAAGAAACAGGAATCAACTCTTAGAACAAAGAAAAACCATAAAGGCTAAGGATAATAAATTAAAATGTGTTATTTGCAACAAAGTAAATCATTTAGCAAAGGATTGTCACTTCAATCCAATAAACTGCAAAGAGTTAAAGGAATTTAAAACTTTTAAAGAAAATGCAAAAACTCAACAGTTAAAAGATACTACTGGTCCTTCAGTAGTAAATAAAAATAAAACTCCAATTGCTGAAACACCAAGATTTGGAAGAAGTGCACCAAGATTTGTGCAAAACAGAAGAGTTGGAAGCCCAAAGAACATCAATTACTTCAAAAACAATGGAAAATCAAATCAAAATAAACAATATTTTAAATTTTCCAACACCAGTAAAAACTTCAACAATTTTACTACTGGTGTTAACCCTAATTATAATGTTGTGTGGTACCAGTACAAAAACACTACTGGTAAAAACCCTAATTTCAAAAATACTACTGCTACCAATCCAAACTTTCAAAACACTACTGGTCATTTTAAATATAGTAAGTACCCAAATACTACTGGTCCATCCGTAGTAAAGTATTCAAAAGCTAAGAACAATGGGTATAGACCAAGATCAGTAGTAAACACAGACACAACTAAAAGGTCAGTAGTAAAACAGAACACTAGTACTAAAAAGGTATGGGTACCAAAAATGTTTAAGGTTAACTGTTCTAAATCTGATTTCTCAAAGGATGAACCCAAGACATATAAAGCTTGGGTTCCCAAACTTAATTGATCCTTTACTCACTTGTGCAGAGCATTCAGATCCCAGAAGAAGGAAGAACATGGCATATTGATAGTGGATGCTCAAGGCACATGACTGGAAATCTGCAAATTCTTAAAGATTTCAAGTTATTTGATGGAGGATATGTGGCCTTTGGTGAGAACCCAAAGGGAGGTAAGATTACAGGTAAAGGTACTGTTACTAATGGCAAAATTACCTTTGATGATGTATTTTATGTAGCTGAACTAAAATACAATCTAGTCAGTGTGTCTCAAGTTTGTGATAAAAAGAACAAAATTCTTTTCACAGACATTGAGTGCATCATTCTTTCTCCTGACTTTATTTTAGATGAAAAATATGTTGTTTTAAGAACTCCAAGGAGAAACAATGTGTACTGCCTGGATATAGGGGGAGAACTCATTTCTTCAAATGAGGTCAACTGTTTTATATCCAAGGCAAACACCACTGAATCAGAACTATGGCATAGAAGGATGTGTCACACTAATTTCAAAAACATGAACAATTTAGTAAAAAGAAATTTAGTCATTGGACTACCTAAAAAACAATTCATGTGTGATCATCACTGTGTTGCATGCCTAAAAGGCAAACAACACAAGACTTCTCATAAGTCCAAATCTGTGAATTCTATTTCTGTTCCTTTACAGCTCTTACATATGGACCTATTTGGACCTACAAATGTAATGAGTATTGGAAAGAAACAATATTGTCTTGTTATTACTGATGACTTTTCCAGATATACATGGGTTTTCTTTCTCAGGACAAAGGATGAAACAAGTGAACTCATAAAAAACTTAATTGTCAAACTGGAGAACACATCTGATCAAAAAGTTAAAGCCATAAGATGTGATAATGGCACAGAATTTAAAAATGCTAACTTAATTAACTTTTGTGATCTTAAAGGTATTGACAGGCAATACAGCTCACCCAGAACTCCTCAAACAAATGGTGTAGCTGAAAGAAGAAATAGAACCATCATAGAAGCAGCAAGATCAATGCTAGCAGATTCAAAGTTACCAATCTCTTTTTGGGCTGAAGCTGTTAATACCGCCTGTTATGTTCAAAACAGAGTATTAATAGTGAAGCCACATTTTAAAACACCATATGAACTCTTTAATAAAAGAAAACCCTCTATAAGTTTTTTAAAATCATTTGGTTGTCCTTGTACTATTCTGATTACAAGAGAACAAATTGGTAAGTTTGACTGCAAAGCTGATGATGGAATCTTTGTGGGATACTCTACTCAAAGCAAATCGTACAGAGTGTTCAACAAAAGACTAAGGATAATTGAAGAAAGCATCAATGTATCCTTTAATGAAAATGTTCCTAATGAACAAGGAAATGGTCCAGATTGGCTATTTAACATAGACAATCTAACCAAATCCTTTAATTTTAACATGAATTTAAATGCAGGTGAATCGAATTGTCATACTCAAAAGGAAGGAACATCATTTGTTAATACTGGTCAAGAAGAGATGAGATACATAGTAGTTAATACTGCTCCCACAGTTAATACTGAGGACAGTAATAACTCCAATTCTGGAAGCAGTAGTAACTCTGAGAATGAGGACAGTAGTAATTCAAATACTACTGGCACCAGTAATTGTACTCAAAATACTACTGGTCCTAGCAATAACCTATATTCTCAAGATACTACTGATCCCAGTAACAACAATGATACTACTGATCTCAATAAAGACAATAGCAGTAGTAACTCTGACCAAGATGATGATGATCCAAACATCAATGACAATGAAGGATCCCTAGAGGAACAAATGCCTGAGACAAATGAGTCCAATCTTGAAAATCATCTAGTGGTTGATAAAGCTACAACAACTAGGACTCAGAAGAACCATCCATTAGACCTTGTTCTAAGTGATGTCAATTCACCTCTGCAAACAAGAAGCAAATTAAACAAAAGCTTAACTGCAAACATGTGTAACATAAGTTTAATTGCTAATGAATGTATGTTTGAATGCTTTCTGTCTCAGGATGAACCAAAGAAGATCCAACAAGCAATGAAGGACTCAAACTGGATTGAGGCAATGCAAGAAGAACTCCTTCAATTCAAGTTACAAGCTGTTTGGACACTTGTACCTCTACCCAAAGGAAAAAGAGCCATTGGAACAAGATGGATCTTTAGAAACAAGAAAGATGAAAGAGGTATAGTGATCAAGAACAAAGCCAGACTTGTAGCCCAAGGATACACTCAAGAAGAAGGAATAGACTATGATGAAGTATATGCTCCTGTTGCTAGAATTGAAGCAATAAGAATATTCCTAGCATATGCTTCATTCAAAAAGTTCAAAGTCTATCAAATGGATGTGAAGAGTGCATTCCTATATGGGAAGATTGAAGAAGAGGTATATGTCTGCCAACCTCCAGGTTTTGAAGATCCAAAATATGGTGATTATGTGTTCAAACTGGATAAAGCTCTGTATGGCCTACATCAGGCACCAAGAGCATGGTATGATACATTATCATCATATCTATTAAAGAATAACTTTAAAAGAGGAGCCATTGACAAAACTTTGTTTACAAAGAAAGTCAAAGATGATATACTACTGGTACAAATCTATGTAGATGATATCATCTTTGGTTCAACCAATGATTTATTGTGCAAAGAATTTGAGATGCAGATTAAATTCAAGACGAGCTCTATGGGTCCAATGAACTTCTTCCTTGGACTCCAAGTCAGTCAAAGAACAGATGGTATTTTGATAAACCAATCAAAATATGTTAAAGACATCTTGGAGAAGTTTGATTTGAAAGACTGCAAGAGTGCAAGCACACCAATGGAAACACACAAACACCTACATCCTGATGTTGAGGGGGAGGATGTAGATGAACACTTATATAGGTCAATGATAGGCTCTTTGATGTACCTAACTGCATCAAGACCTGACATTATGTATAGTGTTTGTGTGTGTGCAAGATATCAAGCAAGACCTAAAGAATTACACGATGCAGGCTGTCAAAAGAATATTCAGATACTTGAAAGGCAAACCATCACTTGGTCTATGGTATCCACATGATTCACCCTTTGAACTCATAGCCTACACAGATAGTGACTATGGAGGTGAATGTCAAGATAGAAAGTCCACAACTGGTGGATGTCAATTCTTTGGATCAAGACTGGTGTCATGGCAATGTAAGAAGCAAACAAATGTATCAACATCAACTGCTGAAGCAGAGTATGTAGCTGCATCGGCTTGTTGTGCTCAAGTACTCTGGATTCAAAACCAGCTTCTAGACTTTGGTATCTCTATCCTTAAAACTCCTATTTTTATTGATAATCAAAGTGCTATTAGTATTGTGAACAATCCGGTAAAACACTCTAAAACTAAACACATTGAAATAAGATTTCATTTTATAAGAGATTGCAATGAAAAGAAATTAATCAAAGTGGTTAAAATTCATACTGATGATCAATTAGCAGATCTTTTTACAAAAGCATTTGATGTAGGAAGATTCAACTTCTTGGTTAGCAGTATTGGAATGATTTTTATAAATTAAAATCTCACTTAAAATCATGTGTAAAGTTTTGTTGTAAAATGTTATTTATTTGTTTAAGTGTTTTACTACTGGTAGATCTGTATTACTGGTTGTAGGCATGTGTACAAAATACTACTGGTAGTTAATTACTACTGGTGTGTATTAGGTTTACATAAATACTACTGGTAAGTCAGTACTACTGGCATTCACATATACTACTGGTCTTGTGTGTTGGTGGTTACTACTGATGTCTATAGTTTCTACTGATGTCAAAATCCTTAGTTACTACTGACGTTCGTAGATACTACTAACGTTCTCTTACTGATATAAAATTTACTACTGGTCTTTCAGAATCAAATTACCAAACTAACCCCCATGAACATAACCGTTATGTTATGATTCGAAGGGCAATTCAGTCTTTTTGCAGGGTAAATCGAAAGATATAAAAGGTGGAAGTCGATTAGTTTAGCATTATCTTTACTTCGATTTCCTAAATCCTCTCGATAAACCCTAGCTTTCGATCAAAAACCCTTCATCAGAAACAAAATTCTTACGTTTTTCTCTCAAATCAACAACAATGTCAACTCTACAATCTCTCAATGTTCAAACCGATCTCAAATATTCAGAGTTCCATAATATGTGTGCGTTTTTACGCAATCCAGACGGTACTAAAGACTTTCGATCAATCGTCCAATTCTTAAAGAACTCATACATTAAGTTCGCTTTAACTGTGAAACCGAAAGCATACCAACAGCACTTGGTGAATTTTTGGACCAATGCTGAAAGAACAGAAGGTGCAACTGTACCTATGATAAAATCATCGGTGGATGGAAAGACGATCACGATCACTGAGCAATCTATTCGACACCATCTACAACTACACGATAATGCATGTATGTTTACACTCCCTAAGGAATTCGTTGCTGAAATTTTAAATAAAACGGGTTATGAGGGAAGACTTAACATAGTAACTTTTCAAAAAGGTCTTCTCTCCCCACAATGGAAATTTCTAGTACATACTATTCAGCATTGTTTTTCTCCAAAACGAAGTACTTGGAATGAGTTTAATAAGGCAATAGCCTCTGCTGTTGTCTGTTTATGCACAGACCAAGTATTTAATTTTTCATACATGATTTTTGAAGGTATGTTGGGAAATCTTAGTTCCTCAAAATTTTTAATGTATCCCAGATTTCTCCAACATATCATAAACTGTGAATTACAAAACTTGTCAACTCCCAAAAATATTTTTATCATTCCTGAGTTGAACAAGAAATTTTCTCTAATATGAGAAAACAATTTAAATTTTCGGGCAAGGAAACCCCTTTGTTTCCTAATATGATCAAAGATCAAACACTACTTGGAGAGGGTTCAATCATAGATACAACCCAAATTGAACCTCAACCCACTCCATCACACCCAAATACAGCCCAAACACCACCCCAAATAGTCACTCAATCACCTACTAATATAGAAGTCCTGAATGTGTCCCAGGAACTTGAAATAGATCTGCAGAGTGCTACTCTTCACTCTGTGGAAGACCTACCAAACAAAACCCAAAATATTTCCACAACTTATAAAAGAAAGAAATCTTCTTTCAAGGACACCAGGGGACAAATCGAGTCAAACCCCAGGCTCAAAGAGTTGTCCTCCAAGGAGGAGAGAGGACATGAGGCGAGGGCTTTCACTACTGATGCCCCAAAGGTGGGTGCACAGGACAGTGAAAACATCACTAAGACCCAGACCTCGGCAACTTTAAGTGATGACTCATTTGAGGAATTACTTAAAGGACCCCGGTGCCAAGAAACCACAAGGGGGGGCATCTCTGCTTTTTCTAGGAAGAAGAGGATGTCTAAAAGACCCAATGAATCACCAAGAAGTGATGAGGGCAGATCTGTGGATTTGATGGAAAGGATGGAAAACCTTCAAACCAATGTACCTGTTAGTGAGCCCGATGATCTTGCTAGATGGAGTGAGGGCAGTATTAAAACTAAACAATTGACGGATAAAGTGGATTCTCTTGAATCCACTGTACAAGATTGTCTTAAGTATCTCACAAACCAAGGAAAAACAATGGCTGCAATGAAAAGGCACATGAATACCATCAACAAAAGAATGAGATTCTATGAGCACATGCTTCATCAACAAACAAAGATTATAAGAAGGTTGAAAAAGAAGATTGATGATAGTGAGGCTCCACCGGTTGAGCTCACTAAGGGGGAGAAGTATAATATTCAAACAATGATTGATGAATCCATTGCAGCAGCAGCATCCTCTCTCCTAAATCTAAAAGAAACAACGATTGATGAAGGCCAAGAAAAGATGGATGTTCATGATGAGCAAACTACTACTGCTCCCATGGAAGAACAACCTGAAAAAGAAGTATCAGTAGTAACTCCTACTACTGATACCATAGCAGTAGTAAATCAGGAAGAGGAAATAAAAGCAACAAATACTACTGATGCCCTATTAGTAGTAACTCCTGAAGTCACACCAGTAATAACCACCTTGGTTACTACTGAAGAGGAAGAATTGATTTTACCAGAGTTAATTGAAAGAGAAAAACATGTCATCATCTCCAAACCACCAACACCTGATCAACCACTTATCATACCTGACATTGATGATAATGTGAATTGGTTTGAGGTAGATGAATGTACACTTCCTCCACATCCCAAGATACTACCAGAAGACCAACTTAAACTGTTTTATCCAAAATTACTACTTCCTGGTATCCCTGATATGAAATACACTCCACCTCCACCATCTGCTTGCATTGGAAAAGGAAAAGAAGTTTATGATGATGATTATCCCAATAGAGCATTAGGTCACCACATGGTAAACAAAATTAATCATGTCAGATCAGAAAAGCAATCTAGATGGAGAATAAAACATAGGAAATTCTTGGAGAAAGTGGAGATGTATCAAACTCTTGAGGAGAATAAAAGGAAGGATCAAAGGGCAATCCCTGTTCAAATACTTGTTCAAGTAGAAGACATTCAGATAGAAGCTCAGAAGGCAGAATTCAAAAGACTCAGAAAAGTTGAAGAAGAACATATACAATGTCTTGAAGAATTGGTTTCTGAATGCAAAAGAACAAAAAGTGAGCTAACTGATGATGTATTTGAACATAAGACCAATATGATTGATTATTTGAAAACAAAAGGGCATAGTGCAAAGTCCTTTGGCAGAATGAAGATGATGACAATTATTGAAAAATATTGTGCTGCCAAGAAGAAGGATTTGGCTGAACAACAAGAAAAAGAAGCAAAGAAATCCAAAGCCCTAATTCCAATCAGTCCAACATTAATCAAAGCTGGTAGTGTATCAACTACTGGTGATTCTTCAACTCCCCAATCAAAGAAGAGAAAAGAAGTTACTCAAGAACAGAGCACTCAAAAGAAGTCAAAAACACAAATCGTTCCTGTACTTGAAATGCCTGTTGTTCCCTTGCAGAACAATCCAATCATCAACTGGAGGGTTATGCAGAACAATGTTATAGAGATTATAAGGGAAGATAAAATTGTGCAGAGATTTACTGGATGGTTACCTTTGATCATGTCCTGTTCAAGAAGTGATGTCATTAAACTACTGATCATTGGAAAACCAAGAATGTCAAAGAAATCATGGAAAGATTCTGGTGCTGGATACTTAACAAGAATGATTGATGCTGCTTTTTATCCAGACAACTACCCAGAACAATTTACAGATCCAGGAAATGTTTATGCTTGGAATGTGATTCCAACTGCACAAATGTACTTCTTTGAAAAATCTGGCAAAGTATGTGAGCTATACTTATATGAAAAAGAATATCCACATTCTGAGAAGACTATGTATCAAATATTCACAAATACAATGATGAAACCTTATGATGCTGTTATGTTTCAAAATAAATTGAACTATTTCACAAAGAGAAACATCAAATACATCATTGAGCAAAGACATCAACAAAATCAAAGGACGTTGGAGAAAAGAAAGAAAGAAGAAGATGAACAAAAGAAACTTATGTGATTGAAAGAGAATCAATAAGTTTAGGGGGAGATTGTTGGAACAAAATCACAGATCAACTTGATACTGATGCTGCAGTTAGTACTGATCATGTTTAGTACTGATGGGGCAGAATTACTTAGTACTGATGAAGTTGATACTGGTGAAGACTATAACTTAATTACTAATGGTCAAGGCATATTGAAGATACTACTGATCAATAGTAGTTACTACTGATCACCAGATTTACTACTGATGTTACTTATTTACTACTGGTGATTGCAGAATACTACTGATGAGTGTATATGGAACATATCGAGTCCGAGATCTTCGCAGAGATTGTTATAGTATGTATTTCAATGTATATCTTTATAATTCGAATGTAAATCAAGTCCTAGAATAACTAGGGTAAATAGTTTAGCTTCAAGGACTATTATAAATAGTTCCTTACGAATTGTAAACGTACGTGTGTATTGTTAATCGATAATATACATTGAAGCTTTTTGTGAAACTGAGTTCTTAATATTTTCGTTTATTGTTTACAGTTCATTGTTCTTAATATATTGATATAGTGTTGATCCGCTGCAACTTCTGTAATCAATTAGATCTAAAGGTGTTTATTAACTAATCTATAGTTAATCGATCCTGACATTATGTCAGGAAAGGGAGTGCCAATCTTTGATGGCAAAGATTTCCATCAATGGAAACTAAAAGCTCAGTGGTATCTTGAGTCTATTCATGATGAGATGCTCACTATACTGACTGATGGTCCCATAATTCCTCTAACCACTGAACCTGTTGCAGCTACAGACAATGTTCCTGCATCTACAAGAACAATTCCAAAGTTGAAACATACTTAGACTGATACTTATCGTCAGCTGTTCAGTCTAGACTCAAGGGCCAAGAGTGTGATTAGTAATGCAGTCACAAAAGAGATTCTTAATGGAATCATGAAGTTTCCAACTACTAAAGCTATGTGGGATAGCTTGACAGTTACTTATGAAGGCACACCTCAAGTAAAGTTGCAAAGAAAAAGCAACATGAGAAGGAAATATGAGAACTTCATTGCTAATCAAAATGAAGATCTCACCACTCTTTACAACAGATTCAACACCATTGTTCATGATCTGATCAGTGTTGGAATTGAGAAAGAAGAGGGAGAACTCTGTAAAAAATTTCTGGACAGTCTTCCTCAACAATTTCTTGATATGACAAATTCTGTCAATGCTGCTAAGAACATTGAGTCTTATACTCTTCAAAAATTGTATGGCTTAATGTTGAATCATGAGGAGAACAATGCTTCTAAACTGATCAACTGGAAGAAGACTGATAAGACATCTACTGGTATGGCCCTCATTGTTAAACAGCCCTATACTGTCACTGAACCAGATGAACCAGAAGATAGTCTTGAGGATGCTGAGGCAGAGGAATTGGAAACCCATCCGTGAAGTTGGATCAGTTGAAAAAGAAGAGGCTTGGTGTTAACTCTTCCAATACTGACCCTAGATCTGGTCTATGCTACAGGTGTGGAAAGCCTGGTCACATTGCAGCCAACTGTCACACAAAGTCTTCTGAAACTGATCAGAATGACAAAATTGCATACCGTGCTAAACGGTATAGGGACAAATATGTGATGTTGAAAGCAAGGAGCAAGGGAAAGGGAGCTAGTGGAAGTGGAACACCTCATCATGCACTTTATTCTGAGGCTTGGATGGATGAAGATCTCAGTGATGATGAGGAAGAGGTTGAAAATAAAGCCATCATGGCTTTCACTGAAGAAGATTTGAAGAGCACGTTTGAGAGAGATCTCAAAGAAGCTGAGAAAATGAGTATCCACAGTGATTGGGATTCTACTCAGTTGTACAAGGTGAGTGCCTTTCAAACTTATTCATTGAATGAAAAAGAATTTTTTTTTGAGTATATGATTGTTGATCTTAAAACCTTAGTACAGAGAGAAAAAGCTTTAAAACTTACAATCTTAGAACTGGAAAAAGTAAATAATGAAAATTTAAGTAAATTAGCAAGATTAAAAGATTTGGAACTTGATTTTTTAAACTTACAAGACATGAATCAAAGATTAGCTGATAAAGCACATTTACATAAATTGGAAAAAGAAAAATTTGAAAAACAATGTAAATCATGGGGAAATGCTTCTATCAAGCTAAATAAATGTTTAAATCAACAATTTCATGACAATGTGAGGGCTGCACTTGGTGTGGATCCTCAGTTTAGAACTAGAAATAATTTTGCTTATTTATTTGAAGAATTCAATCATCTAAACCCTGTTAATTTTGTAAAATCAAAAACTTTTTGTGAAACTAGTTGTCAAACTGATTCAAATGATGAGGATAAAAACATTTCTAACCAAGTTCAACCTATTGGTCCCTCTATCTGTTCTAAGTGCTATACTGAATTACAAGATCTCAGTATTGAATTTCCTGCTACAGAAAATTCTGATACTGACATCAATGTAGATCAGTCGTTTGAAGTATTATTTAATGTCATTCCTTACTCTGAAAATACTATTTTGAACACCTTGGAAACAACTTCTACTTCTTCTAAAAAGACTCATACTGAAGTTGCAACCACATCTGAATCAAATACTCAGAAATCTAAAGAACCTGTTAAAGTGTTCAAATCAAAAAATGAGGTTAAGCCTACAACACTTTCAACAGGTTCCCAAAATGGTAAAGGAACTAAGTCTAAGCAAAAGCAAAAACAGACACCTTTACCAGACAAAAAGAAAAATTCATCTCCTAAAAAGATTGTCAAAAAGGAAGTTCACCCTCCCATTAAAAATGATAAAAATAATCTTTTGAAATCCATTGGTGATCAAATCAAATTTTTAAGTCAAAAGTTGGCAAAACTGACACATACTGATCAACCAAAACATAAACAATTTCCTAAAATTCTTTATGAAAACATGTTTAGAAATAGACCTAGAAAATGTTACAGATGTCATCATACAGGTCATAAAGGAGATGAATGTAGAACTAATCTCTCTAATCCTAGGTACTTAGTACCAAAGAAAAAGGGGGATCCAAAGTCAGTGTCACAAATGACTACCAACACTTGTTCTACTAAAGTGATGCTGACTCCCTCTACAACAGAGATTAACAAGAATAACAATGTTAACCCTTCCAAAGGTCCCATTTTTAAATGGGTTCCTAAAAGGAACTAATCCTTATTTTGTGTCTTGTGCAGGGTGATAGAAAATGGTACCTTGATAGTGGCTGCTCAAGACACATGACTGGCAGTATGGAGTACCTTCAGCATTACACTCCAGAAAAGGGTCCTTCTGTCAGGTTTGGGGATGATTCCATAGGGAAGACAAAAGGATATGGGGAAATCAAAGCTGGCAACATTACTTTTAAAAGAGTTGCCTATGTAGAAGGTTTAAAACACAATCTGCTCAGTATTAGTCAGATGTGTGATGATGACAAGGAAGCAAGGTTCAGAAAGATTGCAGGCATCATATACAATGAAAGAGGACAACCTGTTCTCATTGCCAGAAGAGAAAAAGATGTCTATGTAGTGAATCTTTCAAAAATTGACCCCATCATCCGTGTGTGCCTGCTGTCTAAAGTCAATCCAGAACTGAACTGGATGTGGCACAAGAAACTTTCTCACATCAACTTCAGAAACATCAATGAACTCAGTATTAAGAAGTTGGTGAGAGGGTTGCCCACTATTACTTATTCAAAAGATAAGTTATGCTCAGCATGTAAAATGGGCAAGCAGAAGAAGAGTTCATTTAAATCAAAAGTTAATCATTCCATTAATGAACCTATTACAATGATACATATGGATCTTTTTGGCCCCATAAGTACACCATCTCTGGGCAAAAAGGTTTATACTTTGGTCTTGGTTGATGAATTTTCAAGGTATACTTGGGTCATCTTCTTGAAAACAAAATCAGATGCTACCTCAGAAATAATTGCTTTCATCAAGAGAGAAGAACTGCAAAAAGGTGCCAAGGTCAAACAACTACGAAGTGACCATGGTACTGAATTTAAAAACTCAGTATTTGCAAATTTCTGTGCAGAATAAGGAATTGTACAAAACTACTCTGCAGCCTACACACCTCAACAAAATGGTGCTGTATAAAGGAAGAATAGAACATTGATTGAAGCTGCAAGAACTTTGTTATGCCATGCTGGACTGGCACTGAGCTTCTGGGCTGAAGCTGTAAACTGTGCCAACTTTACACAGAATAGAGCAACTGTAGTCCAGAGACATCTCAAGACTCCTTATGAGTTATATCATGGCAGATGTCCTAATGTGGAGTACTTTCACATCTTTGGGAGTAAATGCATCATTCTTAGTACTAAGCAACATCTCAACAAGTTTTCTCCCAAAGCAAATGAAGGCATTTTTATGGGCTACTCACCACACTCCAAAGCCTTCAGAGTGTATGTTCTTTCAACAAAGGTGATTGATGAATCTATCCATGTTACTTTTGATGAACACATCGATAAGCATTCTACTTCAGCAAAGGAGGACATAAGTGGAATTGAAACCTTATGTAATCCAGAAAAGTCCAATGCTTAACGGCCCAAAAGTCACCCATATCCAGGTACACATGATATGAGTGATGATGATCAAGACTTCACTCAGTATGCTAAAAATTCAACAAATACTGAAGTTCCCAACACTGAAAACATCAACACTGAGTCTGCAAATCTTGATCTCAATTATTCCACCTATGAAGCTGGAGAAACCTCAAATCCATCACTTGAACCTCACCTAAATCTGCAAAATGAAGAAACCAGCAATCCTGAGCAGTCCAATATTGATTCAAACTACAACCAGTATGAGACTGGCAACCCTTCAGTCCAATAAGAGGTTGTTGATACTACTTCAAATGCTACCTTAGGATCAAATCTAAGGGAAAACAGAGACCATCCTTATACAAATATCATTGGTCCTGTTGAAGAAGGAGTACAAACAAGAAGAAAACTGACTTTTGAACCTCAGGCTACTACAAACTTTTGTCTCTTTTCAAGCTTCTTATCTACCATTGAACCAAAGAAGGCTGATGAAGCCTTACTAGATGAAGACTGGGTAGAAGCTATGCAAGATGAGCTTACAGAATTTGAAAGAAACAAAGTTTGGAACTTAGTACCACCCCCAACTGGCAAAACTATCATTGGTACTAAGTGGGTGTTCAGAAATAAAATGGACAAAGATGGTGTTGAAATCAGGAACAAAGCAAGACTGGTTGCTCAGGGATACAGGCAAGAAGAAGGAATTGATTATGATGAAACCTTTGCACCTGTTGCAAGAATTGAAGCAATTAGGCTATATCTTGCCTATGCAGGTTTTAAGAACTTCAAGGTTTATCAAATGGATGTCAAGAGTGCATTTCTAAATGGAAAAATACAAGAAGAAGTTTATGTTAAACAACCAACAGGTTCTGTTGATCCTAAATTTCCTAATTATGTTTTCAAGCTTGATAAAGCCTTGTATGGGCTCAAACAAGCTCCAAGAGCCTGGTATGATACCCTGTCGGAGTACTTAATTGAAAATAAATTTACACGTGATAAAATTGATAAAGATTATGTGGATGATATTATCTTTGGCTCCACTGACAAGTCAATGTGTGATTGGTTTTCAAAGATTATGTCATCTCAGTATCAGATGAGTATGATGGGAGAACTTACTTATTTTCTAGGTTTACAAGTTGATCAAAAGCCTGATGGCACCTTTATAAACCAAAGTAAGTATGTGCATGATATGCTAAAGAAATATTAATTTGAAAACCTATCTTCTATGCACACCCCTATGAGTACTCAGGATAAGATAAGTAAGGATGAAACTGGTAAATCAGTATGTCAATCCACATACCGAGGTATGATTGGTTCCTTACTTTACCTAACAGCTAGCAGGCCTGATATCATGTTTGCAACACGTTTATGTGCTCGGTATCAGGCTGATCCCAAAGAATCACACATGAAAGCTGTTAAGAGAATTTTTAGGTATTTATCTGGTACTCCTAATATGGGTCTTTGGTATCCCAAAGATTCCAACTTTGCTCTTGAAGGGTACATAGATGCAGATTATGCAGGATGCAGGTTAGCTAGAAAAAGCACAAGTGGAGGATGCCAATTCCTTGGTGGAAGATTAGTTGGCTGGTCATCCAAGAAACAAAATTCAGTAGCAACTTCAACTGCAGAAGCTGAATATGGAGCTGCAGGAAGTTGTTGTGCTCAACTTTTGTGGATGCAGTATCAAATCATGCACTATGGATTTGATTTCAACAACACACCCATTCATTGTGATAACAAGAGTGCTATTGCTATCACTGAAAATCTAGTCCATCACTCAAGAACAAAGCACATTGATATCAGACACCACTTTATCCGAGATAATGTGGAAAAGGGTAAGGTTCAGGTAGACTATGTACCAACAGAGGACCAATTGGCTGATGTATTTACTAAACCACTTTCAGAAGAAAGGTTTATGTACTTACTAGGACAATTGGGCATGCTCAATCCTTGAAAATATTTTTGTCCAAAAAATCTTTCCTATACTGCTGTTTCAGTATTGACCCAATACTGACTCTTTCAGTATAGCATGTCTGGTATTTTATTTTTAATTTTTTCTTATTTTTTTCTTAATCTACACATTAAATAAAATGTTCTTATTATTTTTTTTTAAAATTTTTTTTAACTCTAAATCAGTATTGGGAGTCCTGGAGTTAAACACTGATTTCACATCCTCATACTCCCCAACGATTACTTTCCTTAATAGAAAAGTTACCGTTGGATTAGGATAAGGCTGTACTGCTAATTTCGATGTTCCTCAAGGTTGGATATGCCATCAATTTCGCCTTATGATATCTTATCTCAGGCATAGTCCAATCTCCGCTGCTCTTCAACTTTACCCCAGAGCAATTTACCCAGCAATGCTCTGCGAATTTTGGTACACTGCAGACTTGGATTCTCCAGATATGATTACTGGCTGGGTAATTCGAGGTCAAAGACGAGCATTCGTGTCAACGGCCATCATCAGAAGAGACTTACAACTTCCAGAACACGTTGAATATGATGCCTTTGTTGATCGTGATACTGCACGATCAGTATTGCCCCTTCTTGGAAGACAAAGAACAACTGGAACCATCAAAAGGCATGAATTTGGTCCAATGTGGGGAATTATGATTTCTACCATAATTCGGTGTATGACCGACAAAACAGGGTCACTTGACCAAATCAATGATTTTGGGATGCAGATAGTACATGCCATGTACCACAACAGGCATATTGATTATGCAAGACTGATCTTCAATGAATTGGTATCACTCATTCAAGCTAGGCAAAGAAAACCAAATGTTCCCTTTTGCAGGTTTCTATATTCCAAAACTCCATGCCAGAGGATATGTATGATAATTTTGATGGAGTTAGAGCTGATCTTCCTCCCATCCATGAAAAGATATTCTTTCATCAGCCTAGGAAAGATGAACCACCCCTCAGTGCAACAATGTTAGCCATTGCAGAGGCTCATATGGATGAAAATGAAGATGATACTGATGATGATAATGATGATAATGATAATAATGATGATAATGGTGATGATGATATTAATGACAATGATGATGTTGAATTGGAAGATGTTCCACCCCCTCCAGTCCAAGAACCAGAACCTGATGTTCCCAATACTGCATCAGCTTCTGATACTGAAGAACATCCCTTGATTATCAGAAGCAGGGTTAGAAGAAGATTGAGTCCAGTCATCTTGGCTGCACTGTCCATAGACTCAGTGTTGCATAGTTTACATCCAACACTGACCCCTTCTCTAGAAGAACAGCATCAAATAGCATCTCATGCTGAACTTCCAGAACCTGAACAAGAACACATTGCTCAACCACCACCGACCATGGAACCTCATGTTCCATTGGATGTTGAGATTGCTTATGAGCAACAAAATATGGGAGCCGAAGCACAACAAATAGAACAACAGAATCTGGAAGGTGCTGGAGGTTCAAATCAACATCCAAATGATCCAGCACCTATCTCTGTTGAAGCAAGAAGGAAATATGACAAAGCCTCAGGTATGAATTTCTTAAAAAGCCCTCAAACTCCTATATATATATATATGTATATATATATATATATATATATATATATATATATATATATATATATATATATATATATATATATATATATATATATTTTTTTTTTTTCAAAAATGGAGACTAAGTATTGGCCTGTACCAACTCAATACTGACCAAAGTCTCAAACGATGTTTTTTAATATATTCTCTTAAGGCCAACATAGTTAGCCCACTGCTACTATGAAAAATTCCTACACTGAGCACAACAGATCATTGCCAGCCTACAGTTGTTTTAGCATAGAAAAAGACAATGGTGGTTGATGTCCCACTGACACCCACTGGTACTGCTTCTATCATATCCAATTTATGTTAAATTGGGTGATATGATTTAAGAAATGATCACAAACCCTAAAGCTACACTATCCAAATAACACTCATGGGGTTTCAGCCACATTACTGTTATCACTCTAACACCGAGTGATAAACATTGAAATAACAAAGAAGCATATCCCAGGCTTCATTTTCCTAAACCCAAACCTTTTCAGAAAAATTGACTTATCCTACACTGAGCTACTACACATCACAGTCACCTATACTGAAAACTCTCTTACACATGCTATGCACAAGTCCACAATATTTCATCAAACACCAGATGAAATACAGACTTCAAAAACTCTATTTAAATGATTTTAGAATTAAACAACACCACAATTCTATCTGATAAGCCATTCTATACTAACCAGTTACTATTTTTTTATTTCTTTAGCACCATCTGTGCAGGGTACTCATGTTCAACAGGCTCCAGTGGAGGAGGTCTCCCTGCAAACAATCATGCAGCAAATCCTGGCAATGCAACACACACAGAATACCTTACTGGTCAGGATGGAAACCATGAGTAATGACATTGATTCATTAAAAGAATCGGTTGCATTACTCCAACAACAACATCAACAACCTCCACTGACTCCACAATCTCAACACAGTGGAGATCATGAAGATCAAGGTGGAGATGATAATACTGAGCCTAGACAATCACCCACAAATGAAAATCAAGAGGGTTATACTGATGCTGCCACTGAACCCATGCCATCTCCTACTCATGATAATACTCAAGGAGATGCAGGTGGTGATACTGAACCTCTTTCCTCCTCATCCAATGATAACAATAAGTGGGAGAAGAGACAAAGAGAAGATGAGGTTGATCAACCTGAGCCATCTGCTCAGGGGGAGAAAAGAAGAAAACTGAATGAAGATCAACCTCCACAACAACAACAATCACAACAAATTACTGAACCTCTTAGGTTTCAGTATGAAAGAAGAAGGGAAAGAGGAAGGTCATTCATGGAACAACATCAGTCTGAGTCATCTACTCAGGGAGAGACTGATACTGACCAACCACTGCAGGCCCATACTGTGCCATCTGTTCAGTATGAGAACAACCTACAAATAATTGTGTACAGGCCGTTTGTGTGGCCCATTGCTGTTGATGATGAAGAACCACATCCAGTGCCAACTCAAAACTTCATAAACTTTGCACTGGATATGGCTGATGAACCAAGCTCTTCATCATCATCTTCAGATGATGAAGAGCCTCCTAGAGGACCACATATGCCAACTCAGGGTGACCCAAGAATAGTTAGAAGATCCACTAGAAGAATGACAAGAGTGGTCATGTCTTCTGAATCAAGTGAAGAGCCTGCTCCAGCTCCTCTAATCACTAGACCTAGAAGGTCTTTACATGATGATGAGCAGGTTCCAAGGAAGACTGCACAACAATTAGAAGATGAAGCAGAAAAATTCTTCTACCTACATGCTCTTGGTGTCAAAGAGGAACCTGAGACTGATCCTGACACTGAGACTAATGTTCAATCAACATCTCATAGAAGAAGATTGAAAGGAGAAGACCTTAGAGAACAGTATTGGAACTCAGTTGCTCAGAGAACAAGGTATAGAGAGACAAGGATGGAAATACTGAGAAACAAAGTATTTCTCAGTGTGAGGGATATTTACTGGTTGAACATTGATGTCAACAAAATCAAGGTAAAAATGATCAATGGTTCAATAGTTGCTATCTATACTGGGCCAGTCAGTCCTCCCATGAAGATTTTTCTTCATGATCTCCAGAATATGGGACTTCAAGACTGGATCAAGATCACCAAAATGATCAAGGAGCTGCCCTCAAGATCCTCTCAAGCCCAACTGTTTATAGATGAAATCTGGGCAGTTTCTGCAATTTGTTTTGAGAAAGGGATCTTATTTCCACGAGAGTACAGGGCACTCAGTGTAATGACTGAGGCATGCAGAAGCAACAGACCTGAGTGTCTTAACACATTCAGGTTCTTAAATAAATACCATGTACCCCCTAACCTTGTCTTTCAGGATCAAAAGAGCACCATATATCAAACTACTGGATATATGTACACTGACTCAGAGGACAGAGAATGCTTCATAACAGAAGAAGATCTTCCAAATGCAAACATAAGTCATCTGGTGGGATTGAAGTGGTTAATATCCAAGAAGGAGGATGCTTGGTTCAGAAAGAAGATTGTTGCTGTACTGTGGAACAGAAGAGAAGAGCTCGGAAAGAAAGATGAATTTGTCCACATCAAGCAAGAAGTCTTCTATGAGCATGAAGCCATAAGCAGAGGATGAGGTAGAAGACTCTGCAGTTTTTATTTTTACTTCTCTTTTGTAATATTGACTTGTTATCATTAGATAGGGGGAGATTGTTAAGGCAAAAAGCCTTACCCCTTGGGATCATAAGATAACAAGACAACCTAGACTAGCTTAGAATAGTATGTAGAATAAATTAGCTAAGTCTTGGTCCAATACTGAGTAGACAGTTTTGGTCACTCAGTATTGGAACTCAGTATTGACATCCAATACTGAGTACAAGGACTGAGTAAACATTTCCTTGTTTATTTGGCCAGATCAAATCCCTTTGATCTCGGCCACCTTCCTTTTCCAGTCCTGCAGTTACTTCTTGCCTCTTTTGTAAGATCTTTATATCATTATAAATAGAGATCACTTGGCAAATGAGTACTCACCAATTTACGCTTTCACATATAAACATATTGTAATTGATCAGTGGTATTTCTATTCCGCAACATACTACACTTAGAGGAATTATACATTTGACTATAATATTGTGTTAATCACTTTAATCGTCTTAAGTTGTAACGACCGAAATTTTTATAATTTGTATTTGAATTATTATTCGGATTGTATGAATTTAAGATATTATGATTAGACTATAATACCATTATGATATGTTAAGTGTTTGAATGTTTAAAACTTGTGTGATTGGAAATGGGTCAAAAATTTAGGGAATATCAAGTTGGGAAAAACGGGTATAGCAGAAATCGGGAGATCGCGGCGCGATCTCCATCTTCGCGGCGTGATCTTTGCCATGGTCGAACAGCGACCCGAAATAGCGATGGTCGGTGAAACGCGATTTAGATAGCGTCGAAGATAGCGTCGGGATAGCGTCGCTAAAAGCAACGCGATTTATCGCGGGAGCGGGTTCGCGGCGCGAACTTACAGATCGCGACGCGATGTCTGTCTGGAGCATATAAAAACGCAAAAATCAGGGTTTTAGCTCATTCTTCACCCCTAAAACCCTAGTGGCCGTTTTTAGAGAAAGAGAGTTCGTTTTTGGTGATACTTGGCTCAAATCTTCATCAATCTTGGAGGTTTTAACATCAAAGGTCAAGAAGACCTTGTGATTGGAAGTACTTCTTTGCCTAGGAAGTAAGGATTTGTGTTTGCTAACACAATTTTGGGATAGCATTGCTAAGGTGAGTACATGTGATCTTTTCTGAGTACATAGTAAATGATTTTTAAATGATTAAAATGATTAAAAGAGTTTTTATTTAATGTATGAATTGATAAATAAATTGATTGACATGCTTATTTGTTATGAAATGAAATGTGATCTTGGTATGACGAAATTGATGATTGAAATGGGGCAATGGCCCATGTTTGTTGACCAATTATATGAGAGTCAAATTCCGGAAACGATAACCCATTCATGGGGGAGTTGAGATTACTACTTGGGGGCGGTACCTCCATGCGCAAGGGTAGTATATCTATGAGAACGATAACCCGACAATAGGGGGACTATGATAACCCGATAAAAAGGGGGATTATGATAACCCGTGAGACGGGGGAGTGATGATCTCGGTGAGTTTGGGAGAACCCCAATTACCATGAGATCTTTTGATGATAACCCACATCGGGGGAGTTGCTTCGGGATGACCCGTTGCGTATGTGTGAGCTTAGGATAAGCTCAGGACTATGTTTGACTTATGTGCAATGTGATATTTACTTAAATATTAATTAATTGCAAATGTTTAGAAACGGGTCCAAAACCCATGTTACTCACGAGACATTCTTGTCTCACATACTACGCTTTCTTTTATGTCTTTGTACTCAGATTCGGGAGCAAAGGAATAGGGCGGCCCGTAGTTGTAGCATCGGATGATTATGCTCGGTGTACAATTTGATTCCCTTAGACTTTAGCCTCGATATGTTTGTAACACCGGTTTTGGCACACTTGTAATCATTCCAAATGTTTTGTTTAAATTACCTTTTGGATTTTATGGATTTCTGTTTACTAAACTTGGTTATTTAAAAAGTTTAAATTTGGTTGAAAAATTGGTGTGTTACAACTTGGTATCAGAGCTTTAGTCTAAGTGAATTAGGTTGGTTTACCACCCTAGACTTAGACTTTGCTAAGTGGGACGTTATGTGCCATAGGAAATTAGGTTGACCTTGGAGAACTAGGGTTGATCATCAAGGGAATTATTATAATCGAGCTTTATCTAAACTTTATGCAACTATTTAGTCGAATGTTTGGATTCTAATTGGTTGACATCTTATGTTAGTAAGATGGCTAGAACAAGAAGTGGTCGAGTTGTACCGGATGGGGAGGGGGATTCAAATATGATTCCCAATGCACCTCGGAATGGAAATGGTGGGGATGTATCCGGAGTTGGGAATAACAATGTACCGGTAACGGTAGAAGCTCTTCAATCCATGCTCACCCACATGAGGGAGGTGATGCAACAAGATGTTAACCGAATCATAAATGAATGGTTGAACTTTAATGACGAGGAAAGGGACGAGGATGAGGATCGTGATGAAGAAGAAAGGGAAGAGAGGGAGGATATTCCTCCTCTCACAAGGACCCGATCAACGGGAAATAGTGTCCCGACCGAGAAATCCTCCAATGAGGATAGAAGTGTTGATAAGATTGAACGTGAAGGATGTTCTTACAAGACATTCTTGGCATGCCGACCCGACAACTACTACGGAAGTATGGAACCGAAAGTGACTATCCGTTGGATCCGCGAGACGGAACATGTGCTTGAAAGTAGCAAATGTAAAGAAGAAGACATGGTGACTTACGCCTCACGTTTGCTTAAGGATGATGCATTGACTTGGTGGGTCACCGTGTATGAATCGTTGGGAAAGAAAGCCGTCTACAAGATGTCATGGGAAGAGTTCACTAGGAGACTCAAAGAAAAGTTTTGTCCCGAAAGGGAGTTGGAGGAGTTGTTGGATGAATTCTTACACTTTAAGAAAGGAAATTTGACTTTGGATGAATATACCAAGAAGTTCACGGGATACCTCCTGTTTGTGATGAACACCTACCCAACTGAACGTAGTCGTGTGGTTCGGTTTGCTAATGGGTTGCCTTGGGAATATGAACTTGAAGTGAAGAGGGTGGCGACTCTTGATGAAGCCATTAATGTCGCCCGAAGTGTTGAGAAAGTTAGTAAGAGAAGGATTCAAGAGAGGTCGGTGGGGAATGAAAAGAGGAAGTTTGAGAACTACTCGGGGCCATCAAACAAAGGAAAGTTTACCCCCAGCGGGTCAAAGCAAGGAAGTGGTGGTGGTTATGTGAAATGTATGAAATGTGGCAAGACTCATCAAGGAGAATGTAAGCTTGAGTCGGGAAGTTGTTTCAAGTGTGGAAGATTTGGCCACAAGGCTAGAGATTGCAAGGCCAATAACCTTGATGAAGTGGAGTGCTTCTCATGACATGAAAAAGGGGAATTATAGCAATGTTTGCCCGAAGAAGGGGACCGAAACGTTAGTGTCAACCGCTCACAAGAAACCGGAGCCGTCAAAGGTGAACGGGCGTGCCTTCCAACTCACATGTGAAGAAGCCAAGGAGACTCATGATGTCGTCTCAGGTACCTTATTCATAAACTCCATACCCACTTATGTATTGATTGATTCGGGTTCTACCTATTCTTTCGTGTCTCATGAATTTGGTGCTAAGTTTAAGGTTCCACTAGAGTTACTTGACGATTTGTATGAAATAGAAGTAGCCGATGGGACAACCTCTATGGTTCAACATATCTATAGAGATTGTGAATTAGAAATCGATAGTAAAAAGTTCAAGGTCAATTTAATGCGTATGGGAATTAAGGCTTTTGATGTAATTATTGGGATAGATTGGTTGGGAATCCACCAAGCCAAAATTTTGTGTGGAAAGAAGTTGGTGTCGATCAAGTCACCCGAGAATGAGAAGGTGTATATTTATGGAGAAAAGAGGCATCATATGCCAAATCTTATTACCGCCATTAAAGCAAGAAAGTGTTTATCAAAGGGATGTTCGTCATTCCTAGACTATGTCCTAGATGGGAGAAAGGAGAAGAAGACGGTGGATAATGTGAAGATTATTAGGGACTTTCCCGAAGTTTTTCCCGATGACTTGCCCGGTTTGCCACCGGAGAGACAAGTCGAGTTTCGTATTGATTTAGTTCCGGTGGCGACGCCGATTGCCCGAGCCCAGTATCGTCTAGCCCCAACTGAAATGCGTGAGCTAATGTCTCAATTACAAGAGTTGCTTGATAAAGGTTTTATCCGTCCTAGTTCGTCACCGTGGGGTGCACCGATTTTATTTGTGAAGAAGAAAGACGGTTCAATGAGAATGTGTATTGACTATCGAGAACTTAACAAGATGACGATTAAGAACCGATATCCTTTGCCAAGAATTGATGATTTGTTTGATCAACTTCAAGGGGCCGATTACTTCTCCAAGATTGATTTGAGATCGGGTTACCATCAAGTTCGAGTTAAAGAAGGTGATACCGAGAAGACGGCATTTAGAACACGTTATGGGCATTATGAATTTTTGGTGATGCCATTCGGTTTGACGAATGCCCTGGCTATTTTCATGGATCTTATGAATAGGGTTTGTAAACCTTTTCTCGATAAATTTCTCATAGTATTTATTGATGATATTCTTTTCTACTCCAAAACCAAAGAAGAACATGAAGAACATTTGAAGCAAACTTTGGAGGTGTTGAAACGGGAGAAATTGTATGCAAAATTCTCGAAGTCTGAGTTTTGGTTGCGGGAAGTCCAATTCCTTGGTCATGTGGTATCTAGAAGTGGGATAAATGTTGACCCGTCTAAAATCGAAGCGGTAAATAATTGGGAAGCACCAAAGACACCAACCGAAGTAAGAAGTTTTCTTGGGTTAGCCGGTTATTATCGAAGATTCATTGAAGATTTCTATCGAGTGGTGGTACCACTCACTATGCTAACAAGAAAGGATGTGAAGTTTGATTGTGGGAAAAAGTAAGAAGATGCATTTGCCTTGTTAAAGGAGAAATTGTGCAATGCACCGATCCTTACTTTACACGATGGTATGGAAGATTTCGTGGTGTATAGTGACGCCTCGAATAAGGGTCTTGGTTGTGTTTTTTATGCAAAGAGGGAAGGTGATAGCTTATGCTTCAAGACAATTGAAGGATGCAGAAACGAGGTATACTACTCATGATTTGGAATTGGCGGCGATCGTTTTGCCTTGAAGATTTGGAGGCATTACTTGTATGGAACAAGGTGTACATTGTACACGGATCATAAAAGTCTTAAGTATGTGTTTACACAAAAGGATTTTAATATGAGGCAAAGAAGGTGGATTGAGTTGATTAATGATTATGATTGTGAAATCGTTTATCATGAAGGAAAGGCTAATGTGGTGGCCGACGCCTTAAGTAGAAAAGTTTATGAGAAGCCGGTCAAGGCTAAATTGATGCGGATTGAAGTGGTATCTAGCCTTATTGAAAGCATAAAAACCGCACAAATCGAAGTGATGGGAAAAGATGAGTGTAGACAAGAGAGATTGGGAAAGAACCAAGTATTTGAAGAAAATTCTCAAGGTTTGAAAACCGTGAATGGTCGGATTTGGGTTCCAAAATTTTGTGGGAACCGAAAAGTTTTGTTAAATGATGCTCACAAGTCCAAGTACTCGATTCATCCCGGAAGTACAAAGACTTACCAAGACTTGAAGAGGATGTATTGGTGGCCGGGGATGAAGTTGAGAGTAGCAAAGTACATATCAAAGTGTGCCACGTGTGCACAAGTGAAAGCCGAGCACCAAGTGCCTTATGGAGTTGCACAATCGTTGCAAGTGCCGGCCGGGAAATGGGAAGACATCACTATGGATTTTATTGTTGGTCTTCCAAAGACAAGTAGGAACCATGACGCCATTTGGGTGATTGTTGATAGGTTGACGAAAAGTGCGTTATTCCTAGCTATTCGTGAAACTATGCCACTCGAGAAGTTGGCTAAATTGTATGTTGATGAGGTTGTTCGTTTGCATGGAGTACCGATTTCGATTGTATCCGATCAGGATGCACGGTTTACCTCGAGATTTTGGAGATCACTCCAAGAAGAGTTGGGAACTAAGTTGAGATTGAGCACGGCTTACCATCCGCAAACCGATGGTCAAAGTGAAAGAACGATCCAAACGGTAAAAGATATGTTGAGATCGTGTGTGATGGATTTTGGTGGTAAATGGGATGAACATTTACCGTTGGTTGAGTTTTCTTATAACAATAGTTATCATGCAAGTATCCAAATGCCACCGTTTGAGGCATTGTACGGGAGAAAGTGTAGGACGCCTTCTTGTTGGTTAGAGGCGGGTGAGACGAAACTCACGGGTCCCGAGATTGTGAAAATAACAAATGAGAAAATTTGAATAATTCAAGCAAATATGAAAGCCGCACAAGATCGTCAAAGAAGTTATTCGGGTTTGAAAAAGCGACCCTATGACTTGGATGTTGGTGATATGGTGATGTTGAAGGTGTCGCCTTGGAAAGGCGTGATGAGATTTGGAAAGAAGGGCAAATTGAGCCCAAGGTATGTGGGCCCGTTTAAGATCTTGAAACGGGTCGGTTTACAAGCATTTAAGTTAGAACTCCCACCCGAGTTGCAAGGTGTCCATGACACATTTCATGTTTGTAATTTGAAGAAGTTTTTGGGGGAAGTGGAGAATGTGATTCCACTTCAAGATTTGCGGGTCGATGCACCCAACCGATTGATTGAAGAACCTGAGGCCATATTGGAGGCCCAAACAAAGAAGTTGAGAAACAAAGAGATTGAATTAGTATTGGTCAAGTGGAAGCATTCCCTTGGACCCAATTTGACTTTGGAAGTCAAAGATGAGATGTAGAAACGCTACCCAAACTTTGTGGATTATGATGCGATTCTGAGGACGGAATCATCTTAAGGGGTAGGTAGTTGTAACGACCGAAATTTTTATAATTTGTATTTGAATTATTATTCGGATTGTATGAATTTAAGATATTATGATTAGACTATAATACCATTATGATATGTTAAGTGTTTGAATGTTTAAAACTTGTGTGATTGGAAATGGGTCAAGAATTTGGGGTATATCAAGTTGGGAAAAACGGGTAAAGCAGAAATCGGGAGATCGCGGCGCGATCTCCATCTTCGCGGCGCGATCTTTGCCATGGTCGAACAGCGACCCGAAATAGTGATGGTCGGTGAAACGCGATTTAGATAGCGTCGAAGATAGCATCGGGATAGCGTTGCTAGAAGCAACGCGACTTATCGCGGGAGCGTGTTCGCGGCGCGAACTTCCAGATCGCGACGCGATCTCTGTCTGGAGCATATAAAAATGCGAAAATTAGGGTTTTAGCTCATTCTTCAGCCCTAAAACCCTAGTGGCCGTTTTTAGAGAAAGAGAGTTCATTTTTGGTGATACTCGGCTCAAATCTTCATCAATCTTGGAGGTTTTAACATCAAAGGTCAAGAAGACCTTGTGATTGGAAGTACTTCTTTGCCTAGGAAGTAAGGATTTGTGTTTGCTAACACAATTTTGGGATAGCATTGCTAAGGTGAGTACATGTAATCTTTTCTGAGTACATAGTAAATGATTTTTAAATGATTAAAATGATTAAAAGAGTTTTTATTTAATGTATGAATTGATAAATAAATTGACTGACATGCTTATTTGTTATGAAATGAAATTTGATCTTGGTATGACGAAATTGATGATTGAAATGGGGCAATGGCCCATGTTTGTTGACCAATTATATGAGAGTCAAATTCCGGAAACGATAACCCATTCGTGGGGGAGTTGAGATTACTACTTGGGGCGGTACCTCCCTGCGCAAGGGTAGTATATCTATGAGAACGATAACCCGACATTAGGGGGACTATGATAACCCGATAAAAAGGGCGATTACGATAACCCGCGAGACGCGGGAGTGATGATCTCGGTAAGTTTGGGAGAACCCCAATTACCATGAGATCTTTTGATGATAACCCACATCGGGGGAGTTGCTTCGGGATGACCCGTTGCGTATGTGTGAGCTTAGGATAAACTCGGGACTATGTTTGACTTATGTGCAATGTGATATTTACTTAAATATTAATTAATTGCAAATGTTTAGAAACGGGTCCAAAACCCATGTTACTCACGAGACATTCTTGTCTCACGTACTACGTTTTCTTTTATGTCTATGTACTCAGGTTCGTGAGCAAAGGAATAGGGCGGCCCGTAGTTGTAGCATTGGATGATTAAGCTCGGTGTACAATTTGATTCCCTTAGACTTTAGTCTGGATATGTTTGTAACACCGCTTTTGGCACACTTGTAATCATTCCAAATGTTTTGTTTAAATTACCTTTTGGATTTTATGGATTTCTGTTTACTAAACTTTGTTATTTAAAAAGTTTAAATTTGGTTGAAAAATTGGTGTGTTACATTAAGTCTAATTAATCTATCAATTATACAATCAATCAAGGGTTGTTGTGCCCTAACACTCTCTCTACTTCTTGGGCAACTATGTTAGGTTTATCCCTTGCAGCACGATATTTGTGATAACAAATACGAGCATGGTAGAAAATATCAACTCATGTATTCGAAATCATTTCATGACTTCTTGATTCAAACTATTGTGATAAACGACAAAGAACAAATCAGTTCGTTTGGGCATGCCCATGCACTTTCAAGTTATCTCATCATGTCAAAGGACCCATAAATATCTCTCCTAGGAAGGAGGTGCAATTACCATCTTGTTATATTTCGATTCAAAATACAAATTCCTTTGTACCCAGTAAAGCCTCGTATGACAACCATATTTCAGAATTGTCTAAGATGAACCAAAGCACATTAGTCATTGTATCCCAAACCAAATACCTCAGGCTTAAGGACAATCCTAGTGAATAATACTTTTGAACTTTTCAACCACGAAGTATTATCACGGTGGTCAATCCAATATTCGTCGAGCTCCAAAAGAATATCACCGATATTTGGTTTACACAAAACTTGTGTAGCTATATTCGAAGAACTTCGAATGTACCACCAAATACCGTGATGACGTTAACGTCCCATCAAGGTTCCCACCAAGACGAGTAGTCACTGATTTATATCTTTTTGAATAAATAGACTTTTATTCATGGATGTTGTAAAACATACAAAGTCTGAATAACAATGATACTAACTCATGTATTATTCCTCACTGGACATAGATACTGAATTATTATTGGATCATTACTTATTCTTTGTGTTTGTGTTGATTGCTCAATGACTCTTAATTGTAACTCTTATCACTAATTACAATTAGTCATTTCAATTAAACTAAAGACATAAGACGAGTATTTTAAGAATACTATTACTTTTGTCTTTGCTAGCTATTGTTCGTGCAACACTTAGAACATATTCTAGTCTTGCTCTTTTATATGACTCGGTAAACATATGAGGATTGGAAAATTACTCCTTTAGTTTCTTGAATCTATAAAACTTGCCTTGTAACTAAATCTCTTTTAGCTACTTGATTTGTAGAAATTCTTACTAGTTAAAGAAATTTCCTTAAATGATTAACTTGTTCACTGGAGTGTGAGCATCCAATTAGATATGCAATAATTAATTACAAGAATTGTGATCACGCTATTAACTCGAACACACACATACACTTGTGGTATTCGACGAACACCAAGAACCCTAGGGTTCTTGGGTTCGAATTCGACGAAGAGGAGAAGAAGGAAAAGGGTTTTCCAAAACATACCTTAATCTTGCTTAAGTTAGTCCATTGATGATGAACACAACGAGAAACATTCTAGTTGGTTGATGCAATGAACTTGGATCTTCAAGGACTTGAAGAACACGAAGAACGAACGAAGAACACAAAGCTTGTGTTCTTCCCTCTATTCGGCCGAAACTAGGGAGAGACAAGGGGAAGAATTAGTGTACAATGAAAGGCATTTTAGGGTTACCATAAGCCTCTTATTTATAGATAAATAAGTTGCGCTTAGGACCCTCTAGTTTAATTAAGATCAAATCTTTAATTAAACTTTCCTTTTTTACGTTTCCTTTCCTTATAGTTTATTATTCTTTTATTATTGCACTTAACTATTAAATGTCTAGTATTAATACACTTAATAATTTGATACCCATATACACGAATTATATACTTGTATTTATACTTTTAATAATTAATTATATAATAACCTTTATATAATTTATACAACAATATTATCCAATTACTATATGATTTAATAGCTTTAAATCATATCATGGATAATCTATAATTAACACATTGTATATTTACTCAACTAGTAAATGTACAAATACTTGTATTAATTAGTTAGTTAAACTAATCTAGTAATAAGTCAAACTTGACTTAATTCTTAACTTGATTCATAAATGACTATTATGAATCAATCCTCTTCCAAGTATCGTTACATATCTTACTCGTATTACATGCACTCACCGGTGTGACCCTTAAGTGTTTCGTAGGCATGGATGTATCATCATAGGTTGACTAACTGTGCACATAAATCCTTCAGTTTTACCTAAGTCACCATTCTTCGGTTGAATGAGATCTTTGAGTAATCTCTCGGGATAAGGGATCCTAGGGACATACTCTCTAATTAAAGGTTTGGGTCTAGGCTTGTCCATACATTTCACGTATGTCTTGAATAGAGGAGTAACGATTAACCTTGTACCATTGTCCTCAAGATGGTTGTGAAATTCAAATGGCTTTGAGTTATTTGGTGTAGATTGCGGCAAAAGAGGAATGTTGAAGGAATTTACTTGTGCTATTGGGATGGCCTCCGTGTTGCTAGGAAAACTCCCTGGCGATCTTTCCGATAACATATTGGCGATTTGTCCTAGTTGGCTTTCGAGATTTTTAAGGGAACTTTGTTGATTCCTAAGGTCGGTCTCCATTTGTTGGAATCTAGTATCCGATCCCGACGAAAGTTTTTCTATTAAAGTCTCTAAATTTTGGGATGGATAACGAGTATTGTTTTGAGGATTGTATTGGCCTTGCCCCGAACCTTGACCTTGTTGGTATTGAGGTCTTGGTTGGTTATTGGGAGGAAGTTGGTTAAGAGAAGGACTCTTCCAACGAAAATTTGGATTATTTCTCCACCCTTGGTTATACGTGTTCGAGTACGAATTGTTATAGTTTCCCATATAGTTCACATCCTCATTGGAGAGGAGTGGACAATCAGTACTCGAATGTGTTTCACCACAAAGGTCACAATTGGTACTAATGGAATGAACCCTAATTTTATCTAGTTCTTACTTAGGGCTTCTACCTTTGCCGATAATTTAGTCACTTGATCTATATTGTACATACCATTTCCTTTTGCGATCTCTCGACGAGGTTGCCATTCATAGCCATCTAAAGCCATTCTCTCGATGAGAGCCTGGGCATCTTCTGGTGTTTTGTATGTTATGGCTCCTCCTGATGCTGCATCAATCATTTGACGAGTCTCCATTGTTAACCCATTGCAAAATGTTTGAACTTCGAGCCAAGGTGGAAAACCATGATGAGGGCACTTCCTAAGTAATTCCTTGTATCGTTCCCAAGCTTCATATAAAGATTCTCCTGTTTCTTGAGTAAACATTGATATATCATTACGCAATTTGGCGGTTTTAGAAGGAGGAAAGTGTTTTTTTTTTTCAAAAACTTCTCTACTAATCCATCCCACGTGGTTATGGAACCATGTGGTAAGGAGTTAAGCCAAAGCTTGGCTTTGTCTTTTAATGAAAAAGGAAATAGACGTAACCTAATGGCATCATTGGTAATGTGGTTTATCCTAAATGTGTCGCAAACTTCTAAGAAATTTATGATGTGATTAATAGGATCCTCGTTTTGCAATCCATGGAATTGCACCGAATTTTGGATCATTTGGATTACGTTGGTTCTAATTTCAAATTGATCCATTACTATAGGACGAACTATACTAGTGTGGACATTTGTGATATCGGGACTAGCATAATTTTTGGATTTATGTGCACAGTTAGTCAACCTATGGTGTCACGTCCAGGCCTATAGAACACTCAAGGGTCACACCGGTGAGTGCATGTAACAATCGAGTAGTTATGCATTGATACTTGGAGAGGAATGATTTATAATAGTTATTATAAATCAATATTAGGGTTTCTATTAACACTTATTGACCACTTGGGTCAACCTCCTAGTCACTTGGTTCGAACCACACTGACCAAGAACATGAACTTGTTCTTGACTGGTTAAAACCAACTAGCTGATTTAATCCCTAATAGCCGAGCTGAGATTAAACATAATCCTTAAACCCTAAAGGATTGGGATCTTGGAGATCTAGATTAGATTAACAAGAAAGAAACCTTGTACGAAAAACTCGAACACCCACATACCCTTGTGGTATTCGACGAACACCAAGAACCCTAGGGTTCTTGGGTTCGAATTCGGCCAAGAGGGAGAAGGGAGAAAAAGGTTTTCTCAATACATACCTTGTTGTTTGCTTAAGATAGATCCACTGATGATGAACAAATCGAGTGATCTTCTAGTTGATCCTTGTAATGATCTTGGATCTTCAACATTTGAAGAACATGAAGAACACAAAGAACGAAGAACACCAAGGTTGGTGTTCTAGGTGTATTTGGCCGAAACCAAGGGAGAGGGAGGGAAGGAATTCGTGTGGGGTTCAAGGGATTTTAGGGTTACCCTAAGCCTCTTATTTATAGATAAATAACTTGCGCTTAGGACCCTCTAGTTTAATTAAGATCAAATCTTTAATTAAACTTTCCTTTTTACGTTTCCTTTCCTTATAGTTTATTATTCTTTTATTATTGCACTTAACTAATAAATGTCTAGTATTAATACACTTGATAATTCGGTTACCATATACACGAATTATATATACTGTATTTATACTTTTAATAATTAATTATATAATAACCTTTATATATTTTATACAATAATATTATCCAATTACCATATGACTTATTTGCTTTAAATCATATTATGGATAATCTATCATTAACACATTGTATATTTACTCAACTAGTAAATGTACAAATACTTGTATTAATTAGTTAGATAAACTAATCTAGTAATAAGTCAAACTTGACTTAATATTTAAGTTGATTCATAAATGACTTATTATGAATCAATCCTCTTCCAAGTATCGTTACATATCTTACTCGTATTACATGCACTCACTGGTGTGACCCTTAAGTGTTTCGTAGGCATGGATGTATCGTCATAGCTTGACTAACTGTGCACATAAATCATTCATACTCCCACTTGTGCAAGTTTGTAACCTTTATCTTAATGATACGAGCTATAGTGGCCTTCTAGATGGGCATGTAGGTAACCAACCCCATAAAAACAGCTTACGTAACCCAGGTATAGTTTTTGAAAAACTCTTTAATAGCGTCTCCTAGTAAAGAACACTCTGTCTTTACTTCTTGGGCAACTATGTTAGGTTTATCCCTTGCAGCACGATATTTGTGATAACGAATACGAGCATGATAGAAAATATCAACTCCTGTATTCGAAATCATTTAATGACTTCTTGATTCAAACTGTTGTGATAAACGACAAATAACAAATCAGTTCGTTTGGGCATGGCCATGCACTTTCCAGTTATCTCATCACGTCAAAGGACCCATAAATATCTCTCCTAAAAAGGAGGTGCAAGTACCATCTTGTTATATTTCGATTCAAAATACAAATTCCTTTGTACCCAGTAAAGCCTCGTATGACAACCATATTTCAGAAATGTCTAAGACGAACCAAAGCACATTAGTCAATGTATCTCAAACCAAATACCTCAGGCTTAAGGACAATCCTAGTGAATAATACTTTTGAACTTTTCAACCACAAAGTATTATCACGGTGGTCAATCCAATATTCGTCGAGCTCCAACAGAATATCACCGATATTTAGTTTACACAAAACTTGTGTAGCTATCTTCGAAGAACTTCGAATCTACCACCAAATACCGCGATGACGTTAACGTCCCATCAAGGTTCCCACCAAGATGAGTAGTCACGGATTTATATCTTTTTGAATAAATAGACTTTTATTCATGGATATTGTAAAACATACAAATTCTGAATAACTATGATACTAACTCATGTACTATTCCTCACTGGACATATATACTGAATTATTACTGGATCATTACTTATTCTTTGTGTTTGTGTTGATTGCTCAATAAATCCTTAATTGTAACTTTTATCACTAATTACAATTAGTCATTTCTATTAAACTAAAGACATAAGACGAATATTTAAGAATACTATTACTTTTGTCTTTGCTAGATATTGTTCGTGCAACATTTTGAACATATTCTAGTCTTGCCTTTTTATATGATTCGGTAAACATAGGAGGATTGGAAAGTTACTCCTTTAGTTTCTTGAATCTATAAAACTTGCCTTGTAACTAAATCTCTTTTAGCTACTTGATTTGTAGAAATTCTTACTAGTTAAAGAAATTTCCTTAAATGATTAACTTGTTCAATGGAATGTGAACATCCTATTAGATATGCAATAATTAATCACAAGACTTGTGATCTCGCTATTAGGTTTGCAATAATCTAATCAATGATCATTTATTTCTCTTAACTCTTTGGCTAACGACTTGGTAAAACCTTGTTGTTAATGTCCTAACTAACTTTACTATATTCATTAGTACCTCTAGTGAATATGTTAGTCATAGCTCCCACTAAATTTTATGGAAATAAGCATTACTTAAACTACTACTTTTGACCTAGTCAAAACTTATAGTTTAACCCTTTAAGAATTAATCAATTATCAAAGTCATCCTTTGGATTTTCGAATATCCAACATTCCTGATAAGGGAATCATGACTTTCATTGATTACTGTATCTAACAAGTTTAAGACACTTGAAACGATACTTTCAATTCTTAAGTGTATTAGTATCTTTTAAGAATCTTATTTAATGCCAAAGTCATTTCTTGGATTTCTCAAATATCCATTTTTCCTATTAGGGAATTATGACTTGATTAAATATTATATTTATTACAAGTATAAAAGACTTGCAATAATACCTTTTAATTCTTAAATACCTTAATATAGTTTGTCCCTTTTAAGAGTTTATTTAATGTCTAAGTCATTTTACTTGGATTTTACGAATATCCAATTATTCCTATTAGGGAATCATGACTTCATTAAATTCCTTTATTACAAGTATAAAAGACTTGTAACAATACTCTTTAAAGTCTATCTTGATTATATCCAATATAATCATACTATATTAATACTAACACTTTAAAACTTACTATCATAAGTAACCATTACTTAAGATGTTTTAAATAAGTTCAATGTACTTTGAACTTTATGCTTTCCATAAAAAAAACTCTTAAATACTTTAGAAGAAAAACTTCTAATTTCTAGTATCTAAGTATTGAGATTTTAAGACATTATTTATCATACTACAATCTAACAAGTATAAAACATGAAATATAAAGTAAATCAAAACTTGACTTACAATCTAGTCATAAAACCTTGACTAGTGTAATTATCACACATGCACACACATAATATAATTCAAACATGGATGCTTATTAAAACCAAAGAAAAACTTGTTTTAACATAAAATAAAAATTATTACTGAATCCATAAACTACTGAATTATAAAATCTTGGTGCTCGTGGGATTATCACCATCTCATGCCGGTCATCATCACTTTCCATCTCCTCCTGCAATAAACGATTGTAAAAGTTAGATTACTCGTAATGTACTTTACAAGTATCTTAAAAGTGATTAAGAAGTGTGGTTGTGTTACCTGAGGAACTTGCGTTTCCTCCACCACCACTTGCACTCTTTGGACAATTTCTTTTCCAATGCTCAGCCTCACCACACTTGAAGCACCGATTCTCGGTCCTTGTCGTGTTAGGCTTAACCTTCTTGACCTTATGTTTGACACCTTTACCATTTGGCACTTCTTGGCTAGGATTGGTTTTACCCTTTCCTTTACCATCATGCCTTTCTTCATCGCTATCATCAGTTGTGCGACTCCTCTTAGAATTGGTCTTAATATTCAACTCAACAGCCTCGAGCAAGGATCGTAGCTCGGGAATGGAATTATCCATATTACGTTTGCTGTAGTTGGCTACAAAGACTTTGTAGTCATCTGACAATGAGTTGAGTACAGTGTCAATTGCTAACTGCAATGGCACGTGGTGACCAAGTCTAGTAAAGTGATCAATGTGCACTTTCATTTTCATGATGGGTGCACCTACTGATGCTCCCTTAGCCATCTTGCAAGAAATCAACGACCTACAAGCGTAAAATGCTTGTCTTGGTTCATTCTTTGCATCTTCGGCAGGGGCTTTCAACACGTTTCTTTCTCGGTAAATCCTATCCCTCTCTTTTCTGAGCATGATTTTAAAATCACGTCTGCAATTGAGGAAATTTGACCCAGTCAACTCTTTCTTTCCTAGAAAGAAACGTCGCGAGAGTTTGTTGTAGGTTATCGTTGTGTTTGTTGCTGCCATCTACAAATCAAACCCAGTTTAATTAGTAATCATCAATAAACATTCTCTAAAATATATTATAAATCCATAATTAATATTTTAGGCCTAGGATCTATATTTCACATTCTCGCCGCAAGGTTTGGACACTTCCCGACGAGACATGCTATTTCTGGTAGGTAACATCCTTATCGATCGTATCAAGACTTGACACGATTCCTAAGGGCCGTAGAATCTTTAAACTTATAACTTATTACAACTTTGTACAATCTAATTGTACATTTCTAAGTTAGTAATAAAGTCTAGTATGTTTATTCTACTCAAGTACTTTTTGGGCCGGGACTCCCGATTATCACCAAAGTAGATCAGACCATCTAAGACAGTGCGATGTTCTGCGTCGGGACTCCCGATTAACACAGAACCTTATGCACCCTAACACTCGCAATGATTTGAATCCATATCTAAGGTTCTTTCTCCTTACAATATGAATCTCGTTGAACAAGTGAGGTGTTCCATTAGGTGGATAGTACTTAGATCTAAGATTTTCTTGGGTTTGTTTAAGTCTTGAACTAAACTTAAACCTTATTCCAATCTTAATCCTTATTTAAAATATGTGACTTGTGAATTCAAGAATTCAACAAGACATCCGTTTTAAACCTTAAGAACTTTCTTTAAAACTTATAGTTTCAAGAATTTGCGCGTTTATAATGTATACCTAAAAACGAGGTGTACAAAACGTATGACTAGGTTTTGTGGAAAACCTTATCTAGAATAAAACTTACTTGTTTTATCTTTCTTAAAAAACTTAAAACTTATGTTAAACTCTTAATTCTTTTACGATTCATAAACCTGAATCATAAATCTAGTTTAACACACCTAGTTTTTCATATGTTTAATAATGAAACTAAACATTTGTTTTGACTTATTAGATTCGACCAAAACTTATGTCATAGTGACACATTCATAAACTTTGTGATTTTCTTGTGTAGCTCCCACTAGCTCCAACAACCATGATGGAACTTAAGCAAACACAATCACCGGTCTATACTTGGTGAAACTATTAAACTTATTATATAAACACTATATATAATAATTCTTAGTTTGTTTTAAACCTTTTTTACATTTACCTTGAACTAGTTAAATATAGGTTCTAAAGTTATCTTGTTATTTAACCTTGATCATTAATCTAGTATCTTACATGACTTGTAAAATACTTGTATCATACTTGTATAATTATCTAGTTATAATAACTTATAACTTTATACACCTTATAATAATAATATATAACTTTGTATATTTCTAGTTCATCATATAATCTCAACTTGTACAATTTCTAGTTATAATGAAATCATAACTTTGTACATTCTAGTTTTAATTATATAATTAACTTGCACAATAACTAGTTATATTATTAGCCTTTAAGATCCAAATAACATTATTTTTAATGTTCCATTTAATCTTGTATTTAATATATACATATATATTTCTCTTTTAAAATAAACTTGTAACATTCTAACAAGAATATTACATCTAATTTATACGTATGTATTTTAACTTAATCTAATTAAAAGTACGTATAAACTTATTATAATTTTAAAATTCATTTTACCTTTTTAAATATTTAAAAAAACCAAAATATAATATATATATATATATATATATATATATATATATATATATATATATATATATATATATATATATATATATATATATATATATATATATATATAAATACATCTTGTTAATTTCTTGAACTAAAAATTAACACTTTTTTTAATTCTCATTAATTTAGTTAAACCCTAATCTTGTTCTTGATCAATCAAAACTAGGGTTTTGACTTTCTTGATCAAAGACATTATTTATTAAAAGATTAATTCTAATCAATCCTATTTAAACAATAAACATTGTTTAAATTCTAAGATAGGTTATAACCCTAATAAATTTATTTAAACTTTTTAATTTAAACCTTATAGACAATAAACTTTGTCTAGATTTCTAGGTTTAAAGAACTAGTCTTAATAAATCTATTAAAATAATAATTAAACCTATTAAACATAAACTTGTTTAATTATCTAGGTTTTAGATTATTAACCTAATTAATTCTTTTAAACAATTAAACTCAACTAGTTTAATGTTCTAGGGTTTTTTAGGGTTTCAAAATTCTTAAGCCTAGAAACTTTTCCACCAATTAAACTAGGCTAGTTTGATAAACTTGGTGTCCAAGCAACCTCTAGATTTCGAAATCTCTAAGGGATTGGGAAAGAATCCTTTTGACCAATTAAACAAATCTTGTTTAACATACTTGGTCCTAGGGTTCTTCCTAGCTCACGAAAATTTTGGGTAAAAAAGGAAAGAATCCTTTTGATCAATTAAACAAATCTTGTTTTACTTGATCCTAGGGTTCTTCCTTGTACACGAAATTTCTAGGGTTTAGAAAAGAAGCCTTTTGATCAATTAAACTAAACTAGTTTAATATTCTTGATCCTAGGGTTCTTTAAAATTTTCGAAATCTCTAGGGTTTTCTAGAATCCTTTTTGACCAATTACACTTAACTAGTTGAACATGCTTGGTCCTAGGGTTCTTACCCTTTTCGAAAATACAAGGAGAAAAAGAAGTTGGAACAAAAAAAAAACTTTAATAAAAATTAAACAAACAAACTTTGTTAATCTAGTTTACATCTTTAAACCAACGCTCTGATACCACTGTAGGGTTTCTATTAACACTGATTGACCGCTTGGGTCAACCTCCTAGTCACTTGGTTCGAACCACACTGACCAAGAAACATGAACTTGTTCTTGACCGGTTAAAACCAACTAGCTGATTTAATCCCTAAAAGCGGAACTGAGATTAACATAATCCTTAAACCCTAAAGGATTGGGATCTTGGAGATCTAGATTAGTTTAACAAGAAAGAAACCTTGTACGAAAAACTCGAACACCCACATACCCTTGTGGTATTCGACGAACACCAAGAACCCTAGGGTTCTTGGGTTTGAATTCGGCCAAGAGGGAGAAGGGAGAAAAAGGTTTTCTCAAAACATACCTTGTTGTTTGCTTAAGATAGATCCAATGATGATGAACAAATCGAGTGATCTTCTAGTTGATCCTTGTAATGATCTTGGATCTTCAAGACTTGAAGAACACGAAGAACACAAAGAACGAAGAACACCAAGGTTGGTGTTCTAGGTGTATTCGGCCGAAACCAAGGGAGAGGGAGGGAAGGAATTCATGTGGGGTTCAAGGGATTTTAGGGTCACCCTAAGCCTCTTATTTATAGATAAATAAGTTGCGCTTAGGACCCTCTAGCTTAATTAAGATCAAATCTTTAATTAAACTTTCCTTTTTACGTTTCATTTCCTTATAGTTTATTATTCTTTTATTATTGCACTTAGCTATTAAATGTCTAGTATTAATACACTTGATAATTCGGTACCCATATACACGAATAATATATACTTGTATTTATACTCTTAATAATTAATTATATAATAACCTTTATATATTTTATACAATAATATTATCCAATTACCATATAATTTATTTGCTTTAAATCATATTATGGATAATCTATAATTAACACATTGTATATTTACTCAACTAGTAAATGTACAAATACTTGTATTAATTAGTTAGATAAACTAATCTCGTAATAAGTCAAACTTGACTTAATACTTAACTTGATTCATAAATGACTTATTATGAATCAATCCTCTTCCAACTATCGTTACATATCTTACTCGTATTACATGCACTCACCGGTGTGACCCTTAAGTGTTTCGTAGTCATGGATGTATCATCATAGTTTGACTAACTGTGCACATAAATCCTTCATCAATAAGTATTAAGTTAAGATTAACTTATTACTAGATTAGTTAAATTAACTAATTAATATAGTATTTATGCATTTACTAGTTGAGTAAATATATTAATTATACATTATCCATAATATGATTTAAAGCAATTAAATCATATAGTGTTTGGATAATATTATTGTCTAAATTATATAAAGTAAATTATATAATTAATTATTAAAAGTATAAAATATAAGTATGTGTTTCGTATGCATAATACCAAAATATATAAGTGCATAAATACTAGATATTTAATAGTTTAAGTGACAATTATAATAACTTATAAAACGATAAGAGTAAGAAATGAAAAAGGGAAAGTTTAATTAAGTATTGAACTTAATTAAACTAAAAGGGACCTAAGTGAAAGTTCTTATATTATAAATAGAAGGCTTAAGGGTTCTTTAATTCTCTAATCACCAACTTACAACCCTAACCCCCCCTCCCCCTTTTCGGCCGTCGAACCCCACAAGGCCAAGAACACCAAACTAATGTTCTTCGTGTTCGAATTATGTGCACAGTTAGTCAACCTATGGTGATACATCCATGTCGACGAAACACTTAAGGGTCACACCGGTGAGTGCATGTAATACGAGTAAGATATGTAATGAGACTTGGAAAAGGAATGATTCATAATAGTCATTATAAATCAGTTAAGTATTAACTTAAGTTTAAATTATTACTATATTAGTTTGACTAACTAATTAATACAAGTATTTGTACATTACTAGTCGAGTAAATATACAATGTGTTAATTATAGATTTCCATAATATGATTTAAAGCAATTAAATCATATAGTGTTTGGATAGTATTATTGTTTAGATTATTTAAAGTTTATTATATAATTAATTATTAAAAGTATATATACAAGCATATATATTTCGTGTATATATTATACCAAAATATATTAGTGTATTAATACTAGACATTTAATAATTAAGTGTAACAATAATAACTAGTAAAACTATAAGGGTTGAAAATGACAAAGGAGAAAGTTTAATTAAGTATTAAACTTAATTAAACTAGAATGGCCCTAAGTTAAAGTCCTTCTATTATAAATAGAAGGCTTGATCCAAAAACCCAAAACCCTACCCCCCTTGCTTCCTCCCATTCGGCCGAACATAGTCCCAGGATCAACTAGAAGGTCGTTCGTTGTGTTCATCATCAGTGGACTTACTTAAGCAACATTAAGGTAAGATTTGGAAAATGGTTTTTCCTTCTTTCTCTATGTATGACCGAAACCAAGAACCCTAGGGTTCTCGGTGGACGTCGAATACACACCAGTGTGTGTGTGTGTGTGTGTGTGTGTGTTCGAGTTTTTCGTACGAGGTTTCTTTCTTGTTAATCTAGTCTAGATTTCCAACATCCCCAATCCTTTAGGGTTTAAGGATTAAGGTTTCAGTTCCGGTTTAGGGATTAAACTAGCTAGTTGGTTTAACCGGCAAGAACAAGTTCATGTTCTTGTCAGTAATGGTTCGAACCAAGTGACTAGGAGGTTGAGCCATGTAGTTGATCAGAGTTATGTAAAACCCTCCAGTGGTATCCGAGAGTTGGTTTAGAAATTTAAACAAGATTAACATAGTTTTTTTTTGGTTTGCTTAATTTCAAAAGTATTTATATGTGTTCCAATCTCTTTTTCTTCCTCATGTTTTTCGAAAAAGATAAAGAACCCTAGGACCAAGAATATTAAACTAGTTTAGTTTAATTGGTCAAAATGATTCTTTCCCTCCCCATGATTTTTAAAATATGTAGAAAGAACCCTTGGACCAAGTATGTTAAACTAGTTTAGTTTAATTGGTCAAAAGGATTCTTAGCCTTAAGAAATTCGACACCCTAAAGAACCCTAGTACCAAGAACATTAAACTAGTTTAGTTTAATTGGTTAAGGTGATTAATTAAAATCATAATCTAGAACCTAAAAAATTAAAACAAGTTGATGTTTAAAAGGTTTAATTATTTTTTTAATAGGTTTATTAAAACTAGTTCTTTACAACCTAGAAATCTAGACAAAGTTTTTGTCTATAAGGTTTAAATTAAAAAGTTTAAATAAATTTCTCAAAATTATAATCTATCCTAGAATTTAAACAAAGACAATTGTTTAGATAGGATTGGTTATAATTGATCTTTTAATAAATAATTTTTTTTTTATCAAAAAAATCAAAACCCTAGTTTTGATTGATCAAGAACAAGATTAGGGTTTAATTAATAAAAATGGAATTAATAAGGATTAAAACAGGTGTTAATTTTAAAAGTCTTAAAATTAACAAGATATATATATATATATATATATATATATATATATATATATATATATATATATATATATATATATATATATATATAGGGTCCGGATCCGGTGAGGACTAAAAAACCGGTGAGGACTGTGATGACACCAAAAAAAACCCTAAATATTATCCAAAACAAACGTTTTTCAAAAAAATTCTTTTTTAAACTTAAAAATCGCAGCTTATAAGATCAAAAAAAAATATAATTTCAAAAATGATCCAAAAAAAAAAATTAGATCATAATAATGATCCACAAAAAAATATGGATCATTACTATGATCCACAAAAAAAAGTGGAACATAATTTTTTTTTCAATTTTTTTTTTGTCAAATGTAGTAACAATCATGAGGAGTTATATATAATTTATTCGGAATTTTTTAAAAATTTTTTGAGGTGTCCTCGCGAGTCCTCACCATTTTTGAAATGAAATGATCATGGAAGACACATTAATGTATTTGATGAGGGACCCCTAAATATTGGTTTGCATGGATGTCATTCAAGCATGTATACATATATGTATAGATAACACTTGTGTATATATACATGAAAATATATACATATATGTATACATGCATGAATGACATCAATGCAAACCAATATTTGGGGGTCCCTCATCAAATATATTAATGTGTCTTTCATTATCATTTCATTTCAAAAACCAACGGTTTAGATTGAGTTCTGCCGGTTCTGTAGCCTTAATTGGTTCTGAAACTAATTCAACCCTATATATATATATATATATGTATATGGGTTTTGATAATGACAGCCCTTAGGGCTGTCATTAAGTGCATAAAAAGTTGTACAAATGGGTAGTTCCTAAAATTCAGGAGTCGGTTACAGATGAATGTACACGCTTTTTATGCATGTCTTATGACAGCCCTTAGGGCTGTCATTATCAAAACCATATATATATATATATATATATATATATATATATATATATATATATATATATATATATATATATATATATATATATATATATATATATATATATGTGTGTTTTTTGGAAATTTTAAAATTTAAAAGGGATTAATATATTTTTTTAAAGTAATACATTATATATATATATATATATATATATATATATATATATATATATATATATATATATATATATATATATATATATATATATTATATATATATATATATATTATATATAAGATTAAATGGAACATTAAATATAAGATGTTATTTTGATCATGAAGTTTTAATATTAATGTAACTAGAATTTGTATTAAGTTATAATTAAAGTAGTTAGAATGTATAAAGTTGTAAACAACTAGAAATTGTACAAACAAAGTTTGATTAGATAATACAAAAGTTATAAGTATTGTAATTAGATTGTATAAAGTTATAAGTTATTATAACTAGTTAATTATACAAGTATAATATAAGTATTTTACAAGTCATGTAAAATACTAGATTAGAGATCAAAGGTTAAATAACACGAGAACTTTATAACCTATATTTAACTAGTTCAAGTTAAATGTAAGAAAGGTTTAAACAAACTAGAATTATTATATATCGTCTTTATATAATAAGTTTATTAGTTTCACCAAGTATAAACCGGTGATTGTGTTTCCGTAAGTTCCATCATGGTTGTTGGAGCTAGTGGGAGCTACACAAGAAAATCGCAAAGTTTATAAAGATGTCCTTAGGACATAGTTTTGGCGAATCTAATAAATTAAAATAAGTGTTTAATTTTATTATTAAGCAAGTGAAAGACAAGGTGTGTTAAACTAGGATTATGATTCAAGTTCATGGATCATAAAAGAATGAAAATTCACAATTTAAAGTTTAACATAAGGTTCAAGTTTTTCAAGAAAATTAAACGAGCAAGTTTTATTAAAGAAAAAAGGTTTTTCATAAAACCTAGTAAAACGTTTTGTACACATCGCTTTAGGCGTACATATAAATCGCACAACTTTTTGAAACTATAAGTTTTAAAAGAAGTTCTTAAGATTTAAAAGTATGTCTTCTAGAATTCTTGAGTATACAGGTCACACATTTTAAATAAAGGATTAAAATTGGAATAAGGTTTAAGTTTAGTTTAAAGACTTATACAAACCCAAGAAAATCTTAGATCTAAGTACTACCCATCTAATGGAACACCTCACTTGTTCAACGATATTCAAATTGTAAGGAGAAAGAACCTTATATATGGATTCAAATCATTTCGAGTGTCAGGGTGCGTAAGGTTCTGTGATAACGGGAGTCCCGGCGCAGAGCATCACACTATCTTAGATGGTATGATCTACTTTGGTGATAATCGGGAGTTCCGGCCCAAAAAGTAATTGAGTAGAATAAACATACTAGACTTTATTGCAATTAGAAATGTGCAATTGGATTGTACAAAGTTGTAATAAATTTAAAGGTCTATAGATTCTACGACCCCTAGTAATCGTATCAAGTCTTGGTGCGATTGGTAAGGAAGTTACCTACCAGAAATAGCATGTCTCATCGGGAAATGCCCAAACCTTGCGGCGAGAATTTGATATATGGATCCTAGGCCTAAAATATTAATTATGGGTTTATAATATATTTTAGAGATGTTTATTGATGATTACTAATTAAAGTGGGTTTGATTTGTAAATGGCAGCAACAACCACAACGACAAGTACCAACAATCTGTCGCTTCGCTCAATCCTAGAAAAGGACAAGTTGACTGGGTCAAACTTTCTCAATTGGGAGCGCAATCTTCTCATTGTGCTCAGGCATGAGAGAAAGTTGTATATCTTGGAGAGAGCTGTTTCGAATGTCCCTTCCGCGAATGCTAGAGCTGAAGCAAGGAAAGCTTATGATAAGCATGTCAGTGATGCGCTCGATGTGAGCTGTCTAATGCTCGCAACCATGAGTCCAGATTTACAAGCGGGACTTATGGATGTGCCAATATTTGAGATGATCCAGCAGTTAAGAGATTTATTTCAAGAGCAAGCTCGCACTGAGAGGTTTGACATCAATCGAGCTTTCAACTCGTGCAAGATGGTTAAAGGAACACCGGTGAATTCCCATGTCATGAAAATGAAAGGGCACATGGATCACCTTGCTAGACTCGGTCACCCCATACCATTGCAGATGGCAACGGACAGTATACTCAATTCATTGTCTGATGACTACAAGCCTTTTGTAGTCAACTACAATATGCATAATATGGAGAAATTCATTGCTGAGCTACATTCAATGCGCAAGGCAACTGAGTTGAGTTTGGGGACCAAATCTAAGGATGTTCTGATGATCGGTAATGGCAGTGGTTGTGGCAAGAAGAGAAAAGGGCATGGTGGTAAAGGAAAGGGTAAAACCATTCCTAACCAAGGAGTGCCAAATGGTAAAAGTGTCAAACAAAAGGTTAAAAAGGTGAAGCCTAACACAACGAGGACCGAGAATCGGTGCTTCAAGTGTGGCGAGTTCGGGCATTTGAAAAGAAATTGTCCAAATGTGCCAGTGGTGGAGGAATTGCAAGTTCCTCGGGTAACACGACCAAACTCCTTAATCACTTTAAGGTACTTGTAAAATATATTACGAATAATCTAACTTTTGCAATCATTTATTGCAGGAGGAGATGGAAAGTGATGGTGACCAGCATGAGATGGAGATGATCCCACGAGCACCACATTTTTTATAATTCAGTATTTTTGTTTGGATTCATGAAAACAATTTTATTTTATAGTTGGATATTTTTTATTTTTATGTTAAATCAAGATTTTTAGTTTTATCAAAATTGAATCCATGGTTGAATTATATTGTGTGTGATTGTAAGTCAAGTTTTATATTTACTTAATATCTCATGATTTATATTTGTTTGATTGTTGTATAAATGATGATATCTTAGAAGCTCAATTACTTAGATACTGGATATTAGAAAGTTTTTCTGTTACAAGTATTTAAGAATTTTATGGAAAGATTAAGTTCAAAGCTTATTGAACTTAGTTAAAACATCTTAAGTAATAGTCATTACTTATGATGGTACGTTTTAAAGTATTAGTTTTAATATAGTATGATTATATTGGATATAATCAAGATATACTTTAAGAGTATTATTGCAAGTGTCTCATACTTGTAATAAAGGATTTAATAAAGTCATAATTCCCTAACAAGGAATGTTGTATATTCGTAAAAATCAAAAGAATGACTTAGATATTAAATAAACTCTTAAAAGGCTCAAACTATATTAAAGTATTTAAGAACTAAATGTATTAAATGCAAGTGTTTCATACTTGTAATAAATACATTATTTAATCAAGTCGTAATTCCCTAATAGGAGTACTGGATATTTAAGAAATCCAAAAAATGACTTTGGCATTAAATAAAGTTCTTAAAAGGATACTAAAGTAATTAAGAATTCGAAGTATCGTCTCAAGTGTTTTATACTTGTTAGATACAGTAGTCAATGAGAGTCATAATTCCCTAAAAAGGAATATTGGATATACGCAAATCCAAAGGATGACTTTAATGATTGATTAATTCTTAAAAGATTAAACTACAAGTTCTTGACAAAAAGAGTCAAAGTCTTGACTTAGTCAAAGTGATAGTTTAAGTGACGCTTAAATTCCATAAAAGTTAGTGGGAGCTATGACTAACATAATTCATTGAAGGCATTAATGAACTTAGTAACTTAGTAAGATATTAACAAACAAGATATTACCATATCGTTAGCCAAAGAGTTAAGGGAAATAATAAATGATCATTGATTAGACTATTGCAAGCCTAATAGCGTGGTCACAAGTCTTGTGATTAATTGTTGCAAATCTAATAGGATATTCACAGCCTAAGTGAATACATTTATCATTTAAGATATTTCTTTAACTAGTAAAAGTATCTACAAATCAAGTAGGTAAAAGAGATTTAGCTACAAGGCAAATTTTATAGATTCAAGAAACTAAGGAGTTAAATTCCAATCCTCCTACGTTTACCGAATCATATAAAAGGGCAAGACTAGAATATGTTCTAATGTTCCATGAACAAAATCTAGCAAAGACAAAAGTTCTAGTATTTTTCAAAAATGCTCGTCTTATATCTTTAGTTTAATAGAAATGACCAAATTGTAATTAGTAATAAAAGTTACAATTAGGAGTCATTAAGTAATCAAACACGAACGCACAAAATAAGCAATGATCCAGTAATAATTCGGTATCTATGTCCAGGTAGGAATAATACATAAATTAGTGACATTATTATTCAGACTTTGTATGTTTTATAGTATCCATGAATAAAAGTCTCTTTATTCAAAAGATATAAATCTGTGACTACTCGTCTTGGTGGGAACCTTGATGGGACGTTAACGTCATCGCAGTATTTGGTGGTAGATTCGAAGTTTTTCGAAGATAGCTACACAAGTTTTGTTGTAAACCAAGTATCGGTGATATTCTGTCGTACCGACGAATATTGGATTGACCACCGTGATAATACTTTGTGGTTGAAAAGTTCAAAAGTATTATTCACTAGGATTGTCCTTAAGCTGAGGTATTTGGTTTGGGATACAATTACTAATGTACTTTAGTTCGTCTTAGACAAGCCTGAAATATGGTTGTCATACGAGGCCTTACTAGGTACAGAGGAAGTTGTATTTTGAATTGAAATACAACAAGATGGTAATTGCGCCTCCTTTTTAGGAGAGATATTTTTGGGTCCCTTGACATGATGAAAAACTGATGGAGTGCATGGCCATTCCCAAACGATCTGATTTGTTCTTTGTCATTTATCATTACAGGTTTAATCAAGAAGTCAAGAAATGATTTCGAATAAAGGAGTTAATAATTTCTACCATGCTCGTATTCGTTATCACAAATATCGTGCTGCAAGGGATGAACCTAATACGTTACCCAAGAAGTAAAGACGGAGTGTTCTTTATTAGGCAACGCTGATAAAAGAGTTTCTAAAAAACTATACCTGGGTTACAAAGTTGTTTCTATGGGGTTGGTTACCTACATGCTTATCTAGAGGGCCGCTGTAGCTCGTGTCATCAAGCTAAGGTTACGAATTTGCACAAGTAGGAGTCTGTTGGAATTATGTGCACAGTTAGTCAACCTATGGTGATACATCTGTAACGCCTTGAAGTTTTAATAATTAAATAATATTAATTTAATCATCATATTTAAATTTAAAAAGAATAATTATGTAACATCCCAAAAATTAGGGGAAATTTAAAATTTTTTAATAAAATAAAAAGTAACATTTTCCCCAAAGTACAAGTACACTAAAGGTCCCACTCTTTTATAGTTTAAAAAAACTGAACCGTCTCATGGTTAAATGCGGAAAATAAAATAATTGTTTTAAAAACATTTGACTCAAAATAAACGTTTGGAATCCAAATCCATAAAAGCTCATCGAGTAACAGCTCATCCAATGCATTTGCTCTAGTACCTGCAAAATGGGAGGGAGTGTTTGGGGTCAGCCCCTAAGTGAATAATTAACACAATAAACATACACTTACAAACAATCCACACTACATAAGTGATACCTAAAGACTCTACTCAATTCTCAATTACTCAAATTTATTTCTCAGATTATAATACTCGGATTTTAATTTATATAGCGCGCTAGTGTGACTTGGGCCGAGAGATCAACCTCGACCCGCCTCACACCACCTCAAGGCTCAACACTTGTACTCTTCGGTGTTGAGTCAAAACGTCTGGCAACAGTACTCTTCGGTGCCAAGACAAACATCTGACACCAGTGCTCTTCGGTGTCAAGTCAAGTATATTATGTTTAATGTTTTAACTCAAGAACTCAGAACTCATACAACTCAATAACCAGATAACTCAGATCACTGATAACTCAGATAAATCGCACAATCAATACCCAAGCTCAATCAACAAGACAATTCATAACATATAGCACATAATCATGAATCGAAAGTAAGTACAAGTTTATAGTGAGATTACCCACCTCGAATAAACGTAAGCTCCTAAAAGTATCCTCTGCACGTACAAGTCGCAACTCAGTTCCTAGAAGGTCCTACGTCACATAATAAGGCCATGATTAAAGCTCGGCTCAAAACTCAACTCATAGCAAACTGCCATAACCCGACACCCCCGCGGAAACTTTTATAACTCCCAAACCATGTGTTAGATTATTACCAAATTTTAACCACCGATAGAAAACTCAGAATACTACAATTTACTGTCTCACGACCCCTGTCCAAAACAGATTCTAAGTATCTCAAAAATGGGTTACAAAACAAAATAGCTGAACCGAAAAAGCTTTTGCGACATTTTACTAAAACAATGATATCTTTTAAACGACAAATCGGATTGACGAGCCGTCAGTGGCAACGGAAAGGGGACTCAGGAAACTAGAGAGCTAAGTGGTCCAAAAAATCTCAAAAGGTATTTTAAGTGTGACAAAAGCAGACCTATAGATTCTGTCAAACATTCAGCATGATGTTTAAAACCCGTTTTAGTTCCCGACATCAACCCTATTACTCCCGAGACACCCGACAGCCCCAAAAACTATTTTATCACAGAAACTAAAATTTACAAACAATCTACTCATTTATTTGAAAACTTTTCCAATTTAGAAACCAAGACAACAATCAATAACAAAGGCAAACGAACAATTCAATAGACGATTTTAAAATCGTTACTCTAGTAGTTGAACTAACGCAAAATACACACAACATAAACTTGGTCACGGCTCGGGTCAAACATAAGAATACTAATTTAGTCATAAATAAAAGAGTACGAGAATTATACCCTATGGTCAATGCACAAGAATACCGAGATTCACACGCAACCGTTAAACGTGCGGCTGGAATCTTTCTTAAACTCTGTCCGTGGCTTCAATATGTATCGCCTAGAGATCTTGTGCATATGATCTCGTTATTTATCCAGCACCTACTCTCAATTTGTGGCACAAATTATAATTATATGATGCCTCCCTTTCTTTCTTTCACTTTTTTTTTTCGGTGGAACAAACCCAAAACTTAAGCCATATCCTTTCCACCGTCATCACCAATTGTCCTTGTAATCTGTGAGTTATCACTAGAATATTTCTTCAATCATAATGTGTGTACGCGAAGCAACGCAAAACAATTGCTTTGAGTTTTCTTGTCAGTCCACAACTTGCGTATCAGAGGTGTACGCCGTCTAAACTCATACGGCCAAAGCTAGGTTTAGTGTATTACTTAATAATCTCCTAATAAAGTATTTAAGTTTTTAGTGAGACTCAAGCCCGAACCAAATTAGCACACTCGATGCTAAGCCTTGGCCGATGGCCGGCCCGACTTACTCAACTAAATTAAAACTCAAAACATCTACTTACAAGTTTATTACATAATACAAACCGTCTAATAAATTACGAGACGACCAACTATTTATATACTCACTTAAATAAAAGAAATAATAATTAATACAGGTAAATAATAATTACTTAATTAATTAACCCGACATTTCAAATTTAATTATCGTCTAATAATAAGGAACCGTCTAACTACATGTCGTCTAAATAATATTAACCGTCTTAACCTATTAATTAAAATCGTCCAATTGATAAAAAATCAATTAAAAATAAGATAAAACGTGATTAAAATAGTATTATTTAATCGATACAAATTTCAGGGCGTTACAACTCAACTCCACTTGAATCAGACTTCGTCCTCGAAGTCATCGCTCGTAAATAGCTCAGGGTAGCGATCTCGCATCTCAGACTCATGCTCGGAAACGACACACGTCCTCAACGGGAAGTAACGAAAAGGTTAAGAATAGAATGAAACTCTTCAAAGGATAAGAATAGAATGAAACTCTTCAGGGCGACCCACTCGATCAGCGTGAACTTCGGCTCTTGCTCACACAAGTCTTCCATCCCTAACAACGCAAAAAGATAAGGCTACATGAAATAAAATCGAAATGCTCTCTAAGAATCTCGGTTTAGCGATGAAAAGGATGTCGACAATAAGCACAAATAACCACGATACTCTGTTTAAGGCATCTTCTTGCTCTCGTAGTCGAACACAGTTGCTGCACTCAACGTTTAACTTTGCGTCGAATCTCCGATTCAACTCCACTTGGATATTTGTTACTGTTTGGTTTGTGGTGACAGATGATCTAGGTGTAGTACTCGGTCATCCGTCTCATGCTCGCAATCATACTCGACCCTCTCGCGGCGATAACAATAAGTTTTAGGGGAAAAACTTTCCCGCACGGCTCCAACATATAAGTACTCGTACATTATAGCAACATATAAAACTTTATTTTTGGCAATCTCTACCCGTAATGGTACCTACCTCAAAGTGCTCTACACTATGGGAAATTAGTTTGGCTAAAACATACAAAGCAAATTAGTAATTCACACCACCATCAAATAATACCAAAAATAGGCACATTATTCACAAAAATGTACCTAACACACAGAAATCTCGTATACTCGGATGACATCCACAGAAACTGTATCCACACCATAAGCAACTCATGCATGTTGCTCGTTTTGGATATACTCAAATGCACTCATTTTTAATTTCCTATAACCCCGATTTTAACTCATCGCAAGTTATATAAACAATTTAAACTCAAATCTCGTTTAATGACTTCTCACCAGTCCACATAATGTATACTTTTACTCGCTTTTACGATTTTTCACGTGATCAAATTTAATTATCAGACAACTCGAACAGATAATTTCTCTTTTAATCTGCGTTATTAGTTCTCTTGCTAACTCGTATTTAATAATCATTCGATGACTCTTTTTAATTTTGCTCGTTCAACTCATTTCAATGATACTTATCAACTCGTTTAATGTTTTTATCATTTAGCTCGTTAATTAACTTCTTGCTTCATTCTAATTTAATTTGTCCCTTGATCAATTTGACCAATTGTCCACTTATAAATCTCATTTTATTTTGAACGCCTCAATTAAATGCCTTCTTTTTACTCGATTAATTAACTCGTTAATTACTTACCTCATTAATTCTTGTGTATTCAGTTACTCAGTTAATTCTCATTCTCAACATAAGGTTTCCTCATTACTTTATATTTTTATTGCTTTCTCGATTTAGAAACTCATAATATATTAATAAATTTTATTATCTGATACACTTATATTTTTCTCGTGTGCTCATTTTAATACCTATTATCGATTTAGTAATTACTCAATAAAGTCTAATATTTGGTGACATTCAATTTAATAATTTAACTTGATAATCCCCTTAGTTCAAATTTAATGTTTGCTTATAATAACATTTCCTCATTTGATTTATTTCAATAATTTATTCGTTCAACTTGATTGAGTAGTTCCCCATTAGTTTAAACCCTTATCTTTTAAACTTATTATAATAATTTATCACTTTAAATCGATTTGAATGATTCATAAATAAATTCTCATTATTCTGATTTCATAATTTCCCATAATTACGTTTATCTCATTTAACTTGATTTATTAATCTCCATTAGTTTATTAATACGAATTTAATAATGAACAACCTTATATTTATTCTCTATTCGCATTCGTAATATTGGCGGTTTTCCCATTTTACCCCCACTTAACTCCACTTGGAGAAAACTCGTCCTCGAGTTTGGAACTGGCACTCTCTACCATCATAAAATAAACCATCATTGGATACATATTTTAAAGTCTCATTTATTTACTCAAAAATCAAACTCTTATGCACAGGTGTGAGTCGGTCCCAACGTATACTCTTTATGCCCCTCTCACACCCCTACCCATTAAATTTTATCACTTTATAAAGGAATTCATTGCTCTTATTAGGTGTTAGCTTCCTCATGTATTCACACACCCTTATTAGATCTTCTCAATTATAACTCATTGCTCTTTATTAGTCTCATAATTACTTCTCTATCATTGTCTCGTTAATAATTAGTCATTTTATGACTCCTCATAAGTCAAGCTTGTTACATTTATTAGCACCACAACTCGTTATTTCACGTTACACCTTCACGATTATCTCTTGTTCAAATACGAGTATTAATCCTCATTTTGGTTTACTCATAGCATATTTGGTATTATTATTATCATATAACAATGTTTGTCATTAGATTAAATTCTTGTTTAATTCGTATTGAATAAACCTCGTAAATTTTCTTTTTGTCTATAAACTCATAATTAACTCGTTTTTGTTCCTCATCTCATTCAATTTAGTGATGCTCAATGTTTACAACTTTTATTAACTTTATTAGAATTTTGTCTCTTACTCAATTAATAGTTCTCAGTAATTTAGTGTATTTATTCAGCACAATTATTTATCAGATCAAACATCTTGACTCAAATTAGTAGTTACTTATAAATTTAAATATAATTTTCCATTTAATTCTTTTTAAATAAATGTTCATTCATCTCTTGATTTATTAATTTCTCTTAATTCATAACTTCGCATTTAAAACGAATTAATTATTCTCAATTATATTATCCGATTATTATTCTCTATTCTCAATTAATATATTAATATGTCTCTTATTACTTATTAATATTTTACTTGTTAATTTAATTTAGCGGTATCTCATTGTTTCATGCAATCTCATTTGTTTTAATTAATGATTTCCTTGTTTATTAATATTTCCTATCTCAATTTAATAATCTAAAATAAATAGATATCTTCATTTAAATTTGTTTTGGATAATTGCTCATTCAACATTGATTTATTAATTTCTCAAATTTAATAATTTAACATAAATTATCTTATTCTCAGTCATTTACCTTTACTCAATCATTATTCTCTATATTCAAACATTTAATTTATTTCCTCATTACTCAGATTAATAATTTATCATTAATAGTTTTTACTCCATAAACTTTTACTTGATTTGTTTGGATAACTCCTTATCAACTTAAACAATAATCTGTTATTTAAATGTTTATTATTTTCTCATAAATCTCGATTTAATGATATTTTCATCGAATTTACTCATATATTTGAACATAACATTTTCTTATTTTCTCATTTACTTTAACGATTGCTCAATCGTTCTCGATGTATTATAACTCAATTAAGTCATTTAAAGAATTCATCTCGATTTGATTTATTAGTCTCTCTCTTGACATATTTTGATAGCTCGTTTTCAATTCGCGTTTGATGATTCTGTAATTAAATTGATTGCACTATTTTCTCATATATAATAATTGAGGGTTTTCATGATACTTAGATGCTTATCCAATGGTCTCCTTGAATCCTTTTCGAAACATAGGCATGAGTCATGTGCGTATAATAATAGGGGCCCTCTATTATTATCCGCACCTACCCCTCTCATGGTTTCGAGCCAGTTACAAAAATTCCACGATCTCCCGGCCTCATACCATCCACATAACAAGTAGTTCACAACAATAATATATAGTATATATATTTATATATATAGTCGCACAATTCACGCTCATCTCGAATTAATTCTCTAGTATCCTCCTAATAGCCAATGTCACTCGCGATGTTTTTAATAAACTAAATAACTCATAAATAAATACTAGAGGCATAAGGTCGTTGTGATGCGCTGCTTCTCGATTTGGATTTGGACTCATTTTAAAAACACTTTTGAAAACTTATTTTGAAAACTCGTGCTTCGACTTGAGTTTGGAATCCACCCCTTGTGAACCCAATTGTCTCAAGCCAGAGCTCTGATACCAACTTGTAACATCCCAAAAATTAGGGGAAATTTAAAAAAAATTTAATACAATAAAAAGTAACATTTTCCCCAAAGTACAAGTACACTAAAGGTCCCACTCATTTATAGTTTAAAAAAACTGAACCGTCTCATGGTTAAATGCGGAAAATAAAATAATTGTTTTAAAAACATTTGACTCAAAATAAACGTTTGGAATCCAAATCCATAAAAGCTCATCGAGTAACAGCTCATCCAATGCACTTGCTCTAGTACCTGCAAAATGGGAGGGAGTGTTTGGGGTCAGCCACCGCTGAGTGAATAATCAACACAATAAACATACACTTACAAACAATCCACACCACATAAGTGATCCCTAAAGACTCTACTCAATTCTCAATTACTCAAATTTATTTCTCAGATTATATTACTCGGATTTTAATTTATATAGCGCGCTAGTGTGACTTGGGCCGAGATATCAACCTCGACCCGCCTCACACCACCTCAAGGCTCAACACCTGTACTCTTCGGTGTTGAGTCAAAACGTCTGGCACCAGTACTCTTCGGTGCCAAGACAAACATATGAAACCAGTGCTCTTCGGTGTCAAGCCAAGTATATTATGTTTAATGTATTAACTCAAGAACTCAGAACTCAGACAACTTAATAACCAGATAACTCAGATCACAGATAACTCAGATAAATCGCACAATCAATACTCAAGTTCAATCAACAAGACAATTCATAACATATAGCACATAATCATGAATCGAAAGTAAGTACAAGTTTATAGTCAGATTACCCACCTCGAATAAACATAAGGTCCTAGAAGTATCCTCTGCTCGGCTCAAAACTCAACTCATAGCAATCTGCCAGAACCCGACACCCCCGCGGAAACTTTTATAACTCCCAAACTGTGTGTTAGATTATTACCAAATTTTAACCACTGATAGAAAACTCAGAATACTACAATTTACTGTGTCATGACCCCTGTCCAAAACAGACTCTATGTAATTCAAAAATGGGTTACAAAACAAAATAGCTGAACCGAAAAAGCTTTTGCGACACTTTACTAAAACAATGATATCTTTTAAACGACAAATCGGATTGACGAGCCGTCAGCGGCAACGGAAAGGGGACTCGGGAAACTAGAGACCTATGTGGGCCAACAAATCTCAAAAGGTATTTTAAGTGTGACAAAAGCGGACTCAAACGCAGACTATAGATTCTGTCAAACATTCAGCATGATGTTTAAAACCCGTTTTAGTTCCCGACATCAACCCGATTACTCCTGAGACACCCGACAGCCCCAAAAACTATTTTATCACAGAAACTAAAATTTACAAACAATCTACTCATTTATTTGAAAACTTTTCCAATTTAGAAACCAAGACAACAATCAATAACAATGGCAAACGAACAATTCAATAGACGATTTTAAAATCGTTACTCTAGTAGTTGAACTAACGCAAAATACACACAACATAAACTTGATCACGGCTCGGGTAAAATACAAGAATACTAATTTAGTCATAAATAAAAGAGTACGAGAATTATACCCTATGGTCAATGCAAAAGAATACCGAGATTCACACGCAACCACTAAACGTGCGGCTGGAATCTTTCTTAAACTCTGTCTGTGGCTTCAATATGTATCGCCTAGAGATCTTGTGCATATGATCTTGTTATTTATCCAGCACCTACTCTCAATTTGTGGCACAAATTATAAATATATGATGCCTCCCTTTCTTTCTTTCTCTTTTTATTCGGTGGAACAAACCCAAAACTTAAGCCATATCCTTTCCACCGTCATCACCAATTGTCCTTGTAATCTGTGAGTTATCACTAGAATATTACTTCAATCATAATGTGTGTACGCGAAGCAACGCAAAACAATTGCTTTGAGTTTTCTTGTCAGTCCACAACTTGCGTATCAGAGGTGTACGCCGTCTAAACTCTATACGGCCAAAGCTAGGTTTAGGGTATTACTTAATAATCTCCTAATAAAGTATTTAAGTTTTTAGTGAGACTCAAGCCCGAAACCAAATTAGCCCACTCGATGCTAAGCCTTGGCCTATGACCGGCCCGACTTACTCAACTAAATTAAAACTCAAAACATCTACTTACAAGTTTATTACATAATACAAACCGTCTAATAAATTACGAGACGACCAACTATTTATATACTCACTTAAATAAAAGAAATAATAATTAATACAGGTAAATAATAATTACTTAATTAATTAACCCGACATTTCAAATTTAATTATCGTCTAATAATAAGGAACCGTCTAACTACATGTCGTCTAAATAATATTAACCGTCTTAACCTATTAATTAAAATCGTCCAATTGATAAAAATCAATTAAAAATAAGATAAAACGTGATTAAAATAGTATTATTTAATCGATACAAATTTCAGGGCGTTACAAATTAGTAGAAAAATGAATTATATAGTTTAAATAGTTCATAATTTTCATTAATGTATTTATTTTGACGACTTGCAGTTAGACGGTTCGTATTATCTAAATATATACATATTTTTTTATTTAGATACTTTATACTTTAGTATGCGTTCGTATATTATTAAAAAGAAACTATATAGTTCGTCTCTGGTTTGGACCACTTAGTTAATCGTAAGAATTGGCTTACTTTCTTTTGAGTCGGGCCGGCCGAAGACTAAGGGCTCGGGCTTACGAGTCGTGGGCTTGGTTAATTAAATTTCATTATAACTTAAACCTATTTACCCATTTTCTTTTCCCTTAATCCCTTCCTCCGTCGCTTAAGGGATCATCTCCTTCTCTTCGTTTTCTTTTTTTTTGACGCAACAAGAATTGTGGGAGGCAGCCGTATTTCGTCTTCCATGTCTTCGTGTGAGCTGCTTCAAATAATGGAATTGATGTGGCTTAAAATCTACTAGCCACGTGATGGCAAGCACCAACTCACCCCGTTTTATTTTTTTTTGTGGCCAATAACTCTATGAGGCATGCTGAGTTATTTTGATTAATTGTCCACTTGGCCACGCAACTGATTTTTTTTGTTTTTGGTCGGCATTCACGTATTAATATTTCATCCTCAGGGATTTAATTCGTCAAATAACCAAGAAGCAACCAATAAAGTGTGGTGTCTTCAACGAGCAGAACGGGACCGAGCAAGGATGAAGGTTAGCAAAGTTTAACGGGTTTATTTGATCGAGCCGGGTGTGGCGTGCGGCCGGGGTGTGACCTAGTTACGGTAATCTTTGATCTCTTTTCTTTTCATTCATATTCAATCCCGTATTGTGTTTTGTTTCGATCTGGAGTACAATTTGCTGCAGGGCTGTGAGGTTCGGGGCCGTTCCCGAGCCGTGATTATGAATCAAAAATCTTGTTGTCGTATTGTTTATCGTCTAATAGATTTTCTTTTATGAATTGGTGCATTTGGTTTTGTTGTGGTCATGAGCTAAGAGTTTTAAATTGATGGTTTAGATTAGATGTCCTTGGTTAAATCGTTTGTCCATTTTTTCTCGGGTTGTTGTCAGGTTTAGCAGCTGATTTTGATGAGTGTCGGGTTGGGTAAAATCCTTTATTTATAACCGAGACGTTTATTCAATCAAGAAACGGAAACCGAACCTTAAAGAGATTTACTGGATTATTGTGAAAATGAGTTTCTGTGACAAAATGAGTTTCGGGGCTATCGGTTGCCTCGGGAATCAATGGGTTGATGTCGGGATTTAAAACGGGTTTTAAATATCAAACTGAATTTTTGTCAGAATCTGTTCGTTATGTTTGATTCCGTTTTTAACACACATAAAATAAGTTTCTGGATTTTTGGCCCTCGTGAGTCGCTAGTTTTCTGAGTCCTCTTTCCAATGCCTCCGACGGCTCGTTAATCGGATTTACGGTCTAAAAGATATCTCTGTTTTAGTAAAACGTCGCAAAAGCTTTTTCGGTTCAGCTATCCTGTTTTATAACCAGTTTTTGAGATACTTAGAATCTGTTTTGGACAGGGGTCGTGAGTCAGTAAATTGTAGTAATCTGAGTTTTCTATCAGCGGTTAAAATTTGAGAACATTCTAATATACGGTTTGGGAGGTATAATAGTTTCCGTGGGGGTGTCGGATTCTGGCAGATTACTAACAGTTGAGTCTTGAGCCGAATTTTAATCCTAGCCTTATTATGTGATGTAGGACCTTCTAGGAACTGAGTTGATTTGCGACCTGTACATGCTGAGGATACTTCTAGGAGCTTACGTTGATTGAGGTGGGTGATCTCACTATAAACTTGCATTTACATTCACTTCATGATTTTGTGCTATATGTCATGAATTGCTATTGCTTTGAGATGAGCTTGTTATTTGTTGAGGTGCTATGTGTTATCTATTTTATTCATATTCTGAACTGAGATATGGATACTGAGTAACCGAGCTATGTATCATATCATTATGTGATTGATCTGTGTACTTGAATTTTGATTATGAGTTGTTATACACTTGGGTTGTTCTATGTGGTTATATATCTATGAGATGATATACTTGAGCTTGAACTGTTAGTTTTATATGAGTACATGTTGTAATGGGTCAACACGTTAATAAAACTAACTAACTTTATTTGAGATTCATGAGGTAGCCAACTCTTCCCGGGACCCAAGTACAATTCACGACTGTCAGTGTGGTACTGCGGGACACTGGTGGGTGTTGGCAGGGGCACGCGTTGTGGATTCGTCACGACATTGGCGAACTAAGTGAAATTTAATAAAATGCCTAATAATCGTGAATTGAGTAGAGTCTTTAGGGATCACTTATGTGGTGTGGATTGTTTGTATGCGTATGTTTATTGTGTTGATTATTCACTCAGCGGTGGCTGACCCCAAACACTCCCTCTCATTTTGCAGGTACTAGCAAGGGCAAAGAGAATGTCAATGGTTGATGAGTTAGGTTTTTATTTTATATTTATGGATTTGGATTAAAAACATTTATTTCGAGTCAAACATGTTTTGTTTTTAAAACCTATAAATATTTCGCATTTAAACCACGAAACGGTTATATATTTTTATATATGAGTTGGGACCTTTGAGTTACTTGTACTTTGGGGGGAAATGGTTTATTTTATTTATTAAAAAATTTTAAATTTCCTCTGATTTTTGGGATGTTACAAGTTGCTATCAGAGCTCTGGCTTGAGAGAATTGGGTTCACAAGGGGTGGATTCCAAACTCAAGTCGAAGCAAGAGTTTTCAAAATGAGTTTTCAAAAGTGTCTTTAAAATGTGTCCAAATCCAAAACGAGAAGCAGCGCATCACGACGACCTTATGCCTCTAGTACTTTATTTATGAGATATTTAGTTTATTAAAACGTTGCGAGTGACATTGATTACTAAGAGAACAAAAGAGAATTATCTAGAGATGAGCGTGAGTTGGGCGGCTATATATACATATATACTATATGTACTGATGTGAATTACTTGTAATGTGGATGGTATGAGGATGGGAGATCGTGGAATTTTTGAAACTGGCTCGAAACCATGACAGGGATAGGTGCGGATAATAATAGAGGGCCCCTATTATTATACGCACATGACTCGTGTCTATGTTTCGAAAAGAATTCAAGGAGATCATTGGTCAAGCATTTAAGTATCATGAAAACCTCCAATTATTATATATAATAATTGATAATAAAAATCACTATTAGAGATTTATGAGAAAACATCGCAGTCAATTGAATAAGAGAATTATCAAACACGAAGTGATAAAGAGTTTTCAAAACATGTCAAGAGAGTAACCAATATCGTTACATGATTTAATGGAGTTATAATTAATACATCGAGAGCGATTGAGCAATCATTAAAATAAAATAAATGTTTGAAAATAGATAATAATGATTGAGTAAAAGTAAATGAGTGAGAATAAATTAACTCATGTTAAATTATTAAACTTATGGGAAATCAATAAATCAATGATGAATGAGAATTTATCCAAACCAAATATAAATGAAGAGATCTATTTATTTGGGATTATTAAATTGAGGTATGAAATATTATTGAACGAGAAAATCATAAGATTACATGAAACAATGAGATACCGCTAAAATTAAATTAACAAGTAAAATATTAATGAGTAAGACGAGACATATTAACATTTTAATTGAGAATAGAAAATAATAATCGAATAATATAATTGAGAATGATTAATTCGTCTTAAATGAGAAATTATGAATTATGAGAAATTAATAAATCAAGAGATGAATGAACATTTATTTAAAACAAAAATTTTATTTAGTTTCATAAGTGACTACTAATTTGAGTCGAGATGTTTGATCTAAATAATTATTGTGTTGAGTAAATATGCTTGATTATTGAGAATTGTTAATTGAGTAAGAGATAAAATTTTAATTGAGTTAATAAAAGTTGCAAAATTTAAATGTTTTAATTGAACAAGATGAGGAACCTAAAACGAGTTATTTAATGAGTTAAGCGACAAAAGAAAAGTCTACGAGATTTATTCACTACGAATTAAATGAGAATTTATTGTTATATGGTAATAATAATATCATATATATGCTATGAGTAACCAAAATGAGGATTAATACTCAGACTTGATCAAGAGATAATCGTGAATGTGTAACGCGAAATAACAAATTGTGGTACTAATACGTGTAATAAGTTTGATTTACGAAGAGTCATAAAATGAATAATTATTAATGAGAAGTAATTATGAATCTATTAAAGAATAACGAGTTTTGATTGAGGAAATCTAATAAGAGTACGAGAATCCATGAGAATGCTAATGAGAAATCTAACACCGAATAGGAGCAATAATTTTTTTTATAAGTGATACAAATTTAATGAGTAGGGGTGTGAGAGGGGTGTAAATGATTGAGCAATCATTAAAATAAAATAAATATTTGAAAATAGATAATAATGATTGAGTAAAAGTAAATGAGTGAGAATAAATTAATTCATGTTAAATTATTAAACTTATGGGAAATCAATAAATCAATGATGAATGAGAATTTATCCAAACCAAATATAAATGAAGAGATCTATTTATTTGGGATTATTAAATTGAGGTATGAAATATTATTGAACGAGAAAATCATAAGATTACATGAAACAATGAGATACCGCTAAAATTAAATTAACAAGTAAAATATTAATGAGTAAGACGAGACATATTAACATTTTAATTGAGAATAGAAAATAATAATCGAATAATATAATTGAGAATGATTAATTCGTCTTAAATGAGAAATTATGAATTATGAGAAATTAATAAATCAAGAGATGAATGAACATTTATTTAAAACAAAAATTTTATTTAGTTTCATAAGTGACTACTAATTTGAGTCGAGATGTTTGATCTAAATAATTATTGTGTTGAGTAAATATGCTTGATTATTGAGAATTGTTAATTGAGTAAGAGATAAAATTTTAATTGAGTTAATAAAAGTTGCAAAATCTAAATGTTTTAATTGAACAAGATGAGGAACCTAAAACGAGTTATTTAATGAGTTAAGCGACAAAAGAAAAGTCTACGAGATTTATTCACTACGAATTAAATGAGAATTTATTGTTATATGGTAATAATAATATCATATATATGCTATGAGTAACCAAAATGAGGATTAATACTCAGACTTGATCAAGAGATAATCGTGAATGTGTAACGCGAAATAACAAATTGTGGTACTAATACGTGTAATAAGTTTGATTTACGAAGAGTCAGAAAATGAATAATTATTAATGAGAAGTAATTATGAAGCTATTAAAGAATAACGAGTTTTGATTGAGGAAATCTAACACCGAATAGGAGCAATAATTTTTTTTTATAAGTGATACAAATTTAATGAGTAGGGGTGTAAAGAGTATACGTTGGGACCGACTCACACCTGTGCATAAGAGTTCGTGATCGAGTAATAAACTGAACAACTGAGTGTTCGTAACGAATTCTATGAGTATAGATTGTGAGATTTTGAGTGCCACTTCCAAACTCGGTGACGAGTTCTCCAAGTGGAGTTGAGTGGTGGTAAAATGGAAAACTACCAATATTAAGAGTGCGAATTGAGAATAGTTATTAAAATGAGCACACGAGAAAAATATAATTGTATCAAATAATAATATTTTATGAAAATACTATGAGTTTATAAATCGAGAAAGCAATAAAAATATAAAGTAATGAGGAAACTTTTATGGAGAACGAGAAATAATTGAGTAGTTGAGTACATGAGAATTAACAAATAATTTAATTAATCAAATAAAGAGCAAACATTAAGCCGAGATGTTCGAAACAAAAAAAAATAATAAATAGAAATAAAATAAATAAAAATAAAAAAATAAAAATAAAATGAGATTGATAAGTGGACATTTAGTCAAATTGATCAAGAGACATATTAAATGAGAAGTTAACTAACGAGCTAAATGATAAAATCATTAAACGAGTTGATGAATGTCATTAAAATGAGTTGAACGAGCAATATTAAAAAGATTCAACGAAGAATTATTAAATACGAGTTAGCAAGAGAACTAATAACGCGGCTTAAAAGAGAAATTATATGTTCGAGTAGTCTGATAATTAAATTTAATCATGTGAAAAATCGCAAAAGCGAGAAAATGTATACATTATGTTGACCGGTGAGAAGTCATTAAACGAGATTTAAGTTTAAATTGCTTGTGGTGAGTTAAAAACAAGTTGTTGAGGTTTGAGGTGAGTGCATTTGAGTATATGAAAATTGAGTAAGAGGCATGAGTTGCCTACTATCTGAGGTTTATGTGTGATAAAATACACTTGTGTGAATTATGTACTTGTTGTGTGTTGTTTGATTGCGGTGTGAACCGCTAAATTGTTGATTTTTCTTTAAAACAAACTGATGTCCCATAAAGTAGAGGACCTTGTGATGTCAGAATTGGAGGAGATTGATAATAATAAGAACTTTATGGTGTAAATTATAAAATTTATCATGTAATAGAGTTGTGCGGGAATGTGTTCCCACAAAAACTTATTGTTATCGCCATGAGAGGACCGAGTATGATTGCGAGCATGGAATGGATGACCGAGTACCACGTTGAGATCATTTGTCTCCACAAACCAAACTGTAACAAATCTCCAAGTGGAGTTGAAACGGAGATTCAATGCAACGCCAACCGCTGAGTGTAGCGACTGTGTCTGACTACGAGAGCAAGAAGATGCCTTAACAGAGTATCGTGGATTATTTTGTATCTCTATCGTCATCCTTTTCTTGTTGAGATAAACCTAGTTCCTAAGAGAACATTCCAATTCCGAGCCTTATCATTTTACGCCGTTAGAGACGGAAGAGTTGTGTAAGCAAGAGTCGGAGTTTATCCTGATCGAGTGGATCACCCTGAGTAGTTTTCCTTTTCATTCTTAGCTTTTTCGTGTTTTTCCCGTCCGAGAACGTGTGTCGTTACCGAGCCTGAGTTAGAGATGTGAGATCACTACCCGGAGCTATTTCCTATCGATAACTTCGGGGACGAAGTCTATTTCAAGTGGAGTTTAGTTGTAACGCCTTGAAGTTTTAATAATTAAATAATATTAATTTAATCATCATATTTAAATTTAAAATGAATAATTAGTAGAAAAATGAATTATATAGTTTAAATAGTTCATAATTTTCATTAATGTATCTATTTTGACGACTTGTAGTTAGACGGTTCGTATTATCTAAATATATACATATTTTTTTATTTAGACACTTTATACTTTAGTATACGTTCGTATATTATTAAAAAGAAACTAAATAGTTCGTCTCTATACTTTAGTATACGTTCGTATATTATTAAAAAGAAACTAAATAGTCTGTCTCTGGTTTGGACCACTTAGTTAATCGTAAGAGTTGGCTTACTTTCTTTTGAGTCGGGCCGGCCGAAGACTAAGGGCTCGGGCTTACGAGTCGTGGGCTTGGTTAATTAAATTTCATTATAACTTAAACCTATTTACCCATTTTCTTTTCCCTTAATCCCTTCCGCCGTCGCTTAAGGGATCATCTCCTTCTCTTCGTTTTCTTCTTTTTGACGCAACAAGAATTGTGGGAGGCAGCCGTATTTCGTCTTCCATGTCTTCGTGTGAGCTGCTTCAAATAATGGAATTGATGTGGCTTAAAATCTACTAGCCACGTGATGGCAAGCACCAACTCACCCCGTTTTATTTTTTTTTTTTGTGGCCAATAACTCTATGAGGCATGCTGAGTTATTTTGATTAATTGTCCACTTGGCCACGCAACTGATTTTTTTTGTTTTTGGTCGGCATTCACGTATTAATATTTCATCCTCAGGGTTTTAATTCGTCAAATAAACAAGAAGCAACCAATAAAGTGTGGTGTCTTCAACGAGCAGAACGGGACCGAGCAAGGATGAAGGTTAGCAAAGTTTAACGGGTTTATTTGATCGAGCCGGGTGTGGCGTGCGGCCGGGGTGTGACCTAGTTACGGTAATCTTTGATCTCTTTTCTTTTCATTCATATTCAATCCCGTATTGTGTTTTGTTTCGATCTGGAGTACAATTTGCTGCAGGGCTATGAGGTTCGGGACCGTTCCCGAGCCGTGATTATGAATCAAAAATCTTGTTGTCGTATTGTTTATCGTCTAATAGATTTTCTTTTATGAATTGGTGCATTTGATTTTGTTGTGGTCATGAGCTAAAAGTTTTAAATTGATGGTTTAGATTAGATGTCCTTGGTTAAATCGTTTGTCCATTGTTTCTCGGGTTGTTGTCAGGTTTAGCAGCTGATTTTGATGAGTTTCGGGTTGGGTAAAATCCTTTATTTATAACCGAGACGTTTATTCAATCAAGAAACGGAAACAGAACCTTAAAGAGATTTACTGGATTATTGTGAAAATGAGTTTCTGTGACAAAATGAGTTTCGGGGCTATCGGTTGCCTCGGGAATCAATGGGTTGATGTCGGGATTTAAAACGGGTTTTAAATATCAAACTGGATTTTTGTCAGAATCTGTTCGTTAAGTTTGATTCCGTTTTTAACAACTTAAGATACGTTTCTGGATTTTTGGCCAGCGCGAGTCACTGTTTTTTTGAGTCCTCTTTCCAATGCCGCTGACGGCTCGTTAATCTGATTTACGGTCTAAAAGATATCTCTGTTTTAGTAAAACATCGCAAAAGCTTTTTCGGTTCAGCTATCCGGTTTTATAACCCGTTTTTGAAATACTTAGAGTCTGTTTTGGACAGGGGTAGTGAGACAGTATATTGTGGTAATCTGAGTTTTCTATCAGCGGTTAAAATTTGAGAACAATATCATATACGGTTTGAGAGTTATAACCGTTTCCGTGGGGGGGTCGGATTCTGGCAGATTACTAAGAGTTGAGTCTGGAGCCAAATTTTAATCCTAGCATTATTATGTGATGTGGGACCTTCTAGGAACTGAGTTGATTTGCGACCAGTACATGGCGAGGATACTTGTAGGAGCTTACATTGATTGAGGTGGGTGATCTCACTATAAACTTGCATTTACATTCACTTCATGATTATGTGCTGTATGTCATGAATTGCTATTGCTTTGAGATGAGCTTGTTATTTGTTGAGGTGCTATGTGTTATCTATTTTACTCGTATTCTGAACTGAGATATGGATACTGAGTAACCGAGCTATGTACCATATCATTATGTGAATGATCTGTGTACTTTAATTTTGATTAGGAGTTGTTATACACTTGGGTTGTTCTATGTGGTTATATATCTATGAGATGATATACTTGAGCTTGAACTGTTAGTTTTATATGAGTACATGTTGTAATGGGTCAACACGTTAATAAAACTAACTAACTATATTTGAGATTCATGAGGTAGCCAACTCTTTCTGGGAGCCAAATACAATTCACGACTGTCAGCGTGGTACTGCAGAACACTGGTGGGTGTTGAAAGGGTTGCTAGTGATGAGCGCGAGAGCAGGGGCACGCGTTGTGGATTCGTCACGGCATTGGCGAACCAAGTGAAATGTAATAAAAGGCCTAATAATCGAGAATTGAGTAGAGTCTTTAGGGATCACTTATGTGGTGTGGATTGTTTGTATGCGTATGTTTATTGTGTTGATTATTCACTCACCGGTGGCTGACCCCAAACACTCCATCTTATTTTGCAGGTACTAGCAAGGGCAAAGAGAAGGTCAATTGTTGATGAGTTGCGTTTCTATTTTATATTTATGGATTTTGATTAAAAACATTTATTTCGAGTAAAACATGATTTGTTTTTAAAACCTATAATTATTCCGCATTTAAATCACGAGACGGTTTTATATTTTTATTTATGAGTTGGGACCTTTGAGTTACTTGTACTTTGGGGAAAAATGGTTTATTTTATTTATTAAAATTTTTTAAATTTCCCCCGATTTTTGGGATGTTACAACATCCATGTCTACGAAACACTTAAGGGTCACACCGGTGAGTGCATGTAATGCGAGTAAGATATGTAATGATACTTGGAAGAGAAATGATTTATAATAGTCATTATGAATCAGTTAAGTATTTAGTTAAGTTTAACTTATAACTAGATTAGTTTGACTAACTAATTAATACAAGTATTTGTACATTTACTAGTTGAGTAAATATACAATATGTTAATTATAGATTATCCATAATATGATTTAAAGCATTTAAATCATATAGTGTTTGGATAATATTATTCTTTAGATTATATAAAGGTTATCATATAATTAATTATTAAAAGTATAAATACAAGTATATATATTTCGTGTATATATTATACCAAAATATATTAGTGTATTAATACTAGACATTAAATAATTAAGTGCAACAATAATAACTAGTAAAACTATAAGGGTTGGAAATGAAAAAGGAGAAAGTTTAATTAAATATTAAACTTAATTAAACTAGAAGGATCCTAAGTGAAAGTCCTTCTATTATAAATAGAAGGCTTGAGGTTCCCTTATTCCTTGATCCATAAAGCTGAAACCCTACCCCCTTGCTTCCTCCCATTCGGCTTAACATAGTCCCAAGAACACAAGCATTGTGTTCTTCGTGTTCTTCGTTCGTTCTTCGTGTTCTTCAAGTCTTGAAGTACAAGATCATTACAAGAATCAACTAGAAGGTCGCTCGTTGTGTTCATCATCAGTGGACTTACTTAAGCAAGATTAATGTATGATTTGGAAAACCTTTTTTCCTTCTTTCTCTATGTACGACCGAAACCAAGAACCTCTAGGGTTCTTAATTGGTGGCCGTCGAATACACACCAGTGTGTGTGTGTGTGTGTGAGTTCGAGTTTTTTCGTACAAGGTTTCTTTCTTGTTAATCTCGTCTAGATTTCCAACATCCCCAATCCTTTAGGGTTTAAGGATTAAGTTTAATCTCAGTTCCGCTTTATGGATTAAACTAGCTAGTTGGTTTAATCGGCAAGAACAAGTTCATGTTCTTGTCAGTAATGGTTCTAACCAAGTGATTAGGAGGTTGACCCATGTGGTTGATCAGAGTTATGTGAAACCCTTCACTTCATTTGTTATTCGAGTTTACCGAGCAAGGATCATTGCAAGTAACCGGCTAGAAGGGTTCTCGTCTTGCAAATCATTGTTGGATCAGTCTTGAGCAACTAAGGTATTAACCAAAACATTTTTCCCTCTTCTTTCCTTGTTCGACTGAAACGCACAAGTTGTGTGTGTGTTTCGGTTTGTTCGATCAATCGACATGTGTGTGTTCGAGTATTTCGGTTAGATTGTTAATCTTGTCTAGATTTCCAAGATCCTAATCCTTTAGGGTTTAAGGATTAAGTTTAATCTCAGTTCCGCCTTTAGGGATTAAACTAGCTAGTTGGTTCAACCGGTATGAACAAGTTCATGTTTATATCAGGTTATGGTTTGGAATCAGTATGACTAAGTTTGACCCAAGTGGTGTAGTGAAACCCTACAGTGGTATCAGAGCGTTGGTTTAGAAATCTAAACAAAATTAACAAGTTATGTATGTTTAAATTTAAAGTTTAAATATTTGTTCCAAGTTTTTTTTTCCTTCGTAATTTTCAAAAATTAGTAAGAACCCAAGGACCAAAAATGTTAAACTAGTTTAGTTTAATTGGTCAAAAGGATTAATTAAAAATATAATCTAAAACCTAGAAACTTAAACAAGTCTTTGTTTAAAGAGGTTTGCTTATTGTTTTAATGAGTTCATTAAAACTAGAAATCTAAACCTAGAAATCTAAACAAAGTTTTTGTCTAAAAGGTTTAGGTTAAAAAATTTAATATGTATATATTAAAATTATAATCTATTCTGGAATTTAAACAAAGGATATTCTTTAGATATTATTGATTAAAATTTAAATAATATTCAAAAGTTTAAAATCAAGATTAAAAGGATAAAAACTAGTTAGTTTGAATCCTAAGATAAATTAGGTTTAATTTTTGAATAGATAATGTTTTTGATCAAGAAAATTAAAACCTAGTTTTAATTGATTAAAAACAATATTAGGTTTCACTGTTTATTTTCTCGAGTTCCACCATGGATGTTGGAGCTAGTGGGAGCCACACGACCAAGTCACAAAGTCTATCAAGATGTCCTTAGATTGACCTCTTAGGCCATAAGTTTTGGCAAACCTAATAAGTTAACGTTTATGTTTTTTCCAGGGTTGTTTATTTTATTTATTACATATTGATATATAAAATAAACAAGTTTAATAATTTATTTAAACAGTGAAAAAAAAGTATGTCGAACTAGACTTATGACTTTAGTTTGTAAGTCATAAAGAATTAAAATTTATATTTTAAAGTTCAACATAAGTTTAAGTTTTTTAAGATAGTAAAACAAGTTTGGTTTATAAAGTAAAAGTTTTTTCTCAAGACTTAGTAATACGTTTCGTGCACCTTGTTTTTTGGTATAGATATAAGTCATACATTTAAAAACTATTAGTCTGAAAAGGAATTATGGTTTTAATCTTAAACACTTCTTGTACACCTCGTTTAGGTATACAAGTCATACATTTTAATAGTTATTTTAAAATGATAAAATTGGAAAAAGGTTTAAGTTTAGTTCATGACTTAAACAAACCCAAAAAAATCTTAGATCTAAGTACTACCCATCTAATAGAACACCTCACTTGTTTAACGATATTCACATTGTAAGGAGAAAGAACCTTAGATGTGGATTCAAATCATTGCGAGTGTTAGAGTGTGTAGCGTTCTGTGATAATCGGGAGTCTCGGCGCAGAACATCACACTGTCTTCGTGTAGGAAAACCTTGTAGGATTCACATGGCGGAACTTGAATCTTACATACTTGATCTCTAGTATACAAAGGGATCACAAGAACAATGAGATGGTTAGAACAATACCTCTTGAATTGCTAAAGATTAATCCACCTCTACTGCACCACCTGAACACGCTGCAAGACCGCATTGTACCAACAAAGCAATACACAAAGACTTGTGTGTGTGTGTGTGTGTTCGTCGATCTCCACAAGAAACCGAAAAGAACCCTATGGGGTTCTTCCCTTGTTCGATCGGCCGAGAGAGGGAGAGGAGAGATTAGGATTTTGTGGTGTTGTAATGTGTAACCCTTAAACCTTAACCTTAGTCCCTTATTTATAAGGGATTAACTTACCGTTAAGTCCTTGGATGTAACGACCCGAAATTTGTAAATAAATAAATTGGATAAAAATATGATAAATAAGGATAAATCGTTTAAAGAACGTAGGAATTGGTTTCGTGTCGTTTGGACACCGTATGAGAAAGTTATGGGCGAAACCGGGTCGAGACAAAGATGAAAAAGTGCAGCCCAGCTGCCTAAAGGAGTTCGCGTCGCGAACTAAGGATGGCGATCGCGAACTAGCTCCAGGGAGTTTGGCCTTTTATCGCGAAGAAGTTCACGTCCGATTAACGATCGCGATCTATGAAAATCGCATAGTTAGCGACGCGAACTATTGTTCGCGTCGTGAACTATTGTCGTGCAGCATTAAAATCGGGTTGGAGCTCATTTGATGAAATAGAAAACCCTAGTTCTTCCTTTTGGCGATTTTGGAGCTCAAGTGCAGATCTTGGTTGATTTCTTCTCAAATCTTTGTTAGATTTCACTCCTAGTCGAAGATTAAAGGTATATCTTCACTCTTTGATCTTTGTAGCTTAAGATCTATGTATTTGGGTGTATGGCTTTGAAACCCTAGCTCTTTGGGTTATGGGTTATGGTGATATAAGTGTTGTATACACTTAATAGATGGTGTATTAACAAGGGAAACAAGTGTATGATTCTGATTTGTAAGAATCTTAAGGGTTGGTTAAACCTAGGGTTTGGTAAATCACCATATTTGGGGGAAATGGATTGTTGGGTGTTATCTAGAGATAGATGAACACATTGTTAGTAGATTGTAATGTTGATCATATTGTGATAATTGTATTAGGCTTTTGGTGAAGTCTTGGGAAGTTGATTGGTTTGTGAAGCAAGAGATTGGGTGTCAAGAACACGATTTGAGCATCATATTGCTAAGGTGAGTACGTGTGGAATTTACTGAGTACATAGCCCTGTTAAATATTTTCATTACTTGTGTTATGGTCTATTTGCTTAATTGTGTAGACTAGTAGTTGATAGTTAGTTATACCTATGATAGTATTGAACTAACTTGATGATGATGAAAGTGCTAGCAGAGAGCTAGATTTGCATAACCATAGGGTTATGATGAGATTGAGATGATGTGATGATACGGGCTACTCCCGATCATGAGTTGTGGATTGAGGGGCAGTTGGGCGTATTCCCATCGACTCTTCCACGTTAGTCATGAGATGACACGGGCAACTCCCGGTCATGAGGTGTGGAGTGAGGGGCAGTTGGGTGAATTCCCATGTGAATTCCCATCGACTCATCCACGTTAGTTATGCGATGTCACGGGATACTCCCGGTCATGAGGTGTGGAGTGAGGGGCAGTTGGGGTGAATTCCCATCGACTCATCCACGTTAGTTGTGATTGCTAGGTAAGCAAGTTTGATAGGGTCACACTAATGTGACTAGACTGGATAGTTGGATATATATATGTATATTGATTGGTTATATGAAATGTGACATTCATTTTATTATCGGGTCTAAACCCATGTAGCTCACGAGACGTTTTTGTCTCACGTACTCCTTGTTTGTTTTGCTATGTACTCAGGTTCGGGATCGAAGGTTTAGGTACGCATGGATAGAGATGCGGGGCCTAGAATAGAGGAACTTTAGATTGGATTTATGCTTAGCTTTGGTTTTGATCTATTTTGTAACACCAAACTTTATACTCTGATTTTCATACCAAAGGTTTTTGTGAATCCATATTTTTTGGAATAGTTCTTCTATTTATGAAAAAATGTTTTATTTTGGCCACTATTTGGCATTAAAATTTGAGGTGTTACAACTTGGTATCAGAGCTATAGTTTAAGTGAATTAGGTTGGATGACCATCCTAGTCTTAGACTGTAGCATTAGGAATGTAAGATTCCTTGAGATCGATAGGTTGACCTTGAGACTTTATATTAAGTTTAGGGTTGAACCTAGGGGGACCGATGAGAATTGATATGATTATGGATATTGAGTCTTATGAGGCTAATGGGTTATACACAAGGTACTAAATGTTTAATGACTTTCGTATAGTCGTGACTGAAAGAAATGGTGACCACGCATAGAAGTGGTAAAGCCCCGGAGGGCCGGGAGGAAGAAATACCTCATGTCGAGGTGGTGGTTGAACAGGAAAGTCAACCGTCGATGCATCAAGTTGATGAATCGGAGGTCGGAGCTAATAGAACTCCGGTGACCATGGCGGACCTCCAAGCTATTATTGAACAACTCAAGGGAGTGGTGGCCGATGAGGTGCACCGCATCATTGGGGACCGTGAGAGGTCGGGTGGAGATCGTGTATCCGAGGCTAGATCGGATGAGAAAACCAGGGATGGTGGCACTCGAGTGGAAAAATCCTCCACAGGTGGTTGTAGTGATGCAAGGGCGAGACCCGATGAAAATTATGGTTGTTCTTTTAAGACATTCATGGCTTGTAGGCCAAACACGTATACGGGTAGTTCGGACCCGAAGGTAACAATGAGGTGGATCCGAGAAACCGAGAGGGTTATCGGTAGTAGTAAGTGTAAGGATGCCGATATGGTGACGTATGCGTCACAACTATTGAAAGAAGATGCCATGGTGTGGTGGGATATCGTGTATGAGACCCTCGGGAGGGAGGTGATTGAGAAGATGTCATGGGACGACTTTACCACGAGGTTGAAGAGAAAGTTTTGCCCCGACGGGGATTTGGAGAAGATGCATGAGAGGTTTGTAAACCTAAAGAAGGGTAATAGGTCGGTTGAGGAGTACTCAAGGGAGTTCACGGGATTGCTCCCGTTTGTTGCAAGAACTTATTTTGAGGAAGGATCGAGGGTAGTCCGGTATGCTTGTGGGCTACCTTGGGATTACCAATTGGAGGTAAGGAGAGCGGTCACACTCGATGAGGCCATTGGTGCCGCCCGGGGTGTGGAAGAGGTAGATGCGACAAGGAATGCCGTGAGGGCCCATGTGAACGAGAAAAGGAAAGCCGAGAGTGGCTCGGGAACTTCTAAAAAGGGGAAGTTCACATCAAATTCCTTCAAGCAAGGAAGCGTTGCCCCGTGCAAGAGATGCGGGAAGAACCATGCCGGCGAGTGCCGAGGAGTTTCGAAGGTGTGCTATATTTGTGGAAAGACGGGGCATATAGCACGGGATTGTAGATCCAAGACACTCTCCGAGGTGGAGTGTTACTCGTGCCATGAAATGGGACACTATAGCAATGCGTGCCCGAAAAAGAGGATCGAGCCAAAGGTGCCCGCGGCTCAAAAGAAAGAGGAACCGGCTCAAGTAAGGGGACGTTCCTTTCAGGTGACTCGAGAGGAAGCAAGAGAGGTGCACGATGTAGTATCAGGTACTTTATTCATTAACTTCATGCCATCTTCTATATTATTTGATTCGGATTCTACTTATTCGTTGTGTCTTATGAGTTCGGTTGTAAATTGAATGTGCCGTCCGAAATGTTAGATGAGGTTTATGAAATAGAAGTAGCCGACGGGAAAACGTCTATGGTTGAATGTGTTTATAGAAATTGTGAAATAGAAATAGACGGTAGAAAGTTTAAGGTGGATTTGTTGCCCATGGGAATTAGGGTGTTTGATGTGGTTATCGGTATGGATTGGTTGGGTATGCACCAAGCCAAGATATTGTGTGGATATAGCTTAATGGTTGGATTATCGCACGGATTGGTGGTTATAGGAATTGGAGGAAAGTTGTATGACGTGGATGTTTATTTGGGGAATGATTTTCCCGGTTAGTTATGTGTATGGAAATTATATTTTTAGAAAGGAATATGGTTCGATGTGTCGCAGATAGTAAGGATATAGGGGTTGATGTTATTATATGGTATCAAAAGAGGAACCGCAAGGACGGTAAATGTTTCCAACAAATGGATAGTAGTACAATGAAGTACTAAGTTTTGGTAAGAATTGTAGTAAGAATGGAAATTTGGAAATGGAAATCTTGGAATTGAAACTTGAGTATTTGGCGGGAATCCGGATAAGAAATGTAATGCTAATGTATGTAAATGGGAAAGAAAAGAATGAGTAAAGGTATAGTGATGCCTTGGAACTAATAAATGTAACATAGGTGGAAAAGAGTAAGTGTCAGGAATGGCATATTTTAATTGGTAGAAATGGTTGAGTAAAAAAAAAAAAAAAAAAATTGGCATGTAGCCATAACAAGTTTCGGGGCAAGGGATGATCGATTTGATATTAAGGGTAAGATGACGAGTATGGGCAAGATGTCATAATAATGAGGTGATATAATATGACATTGTGTGTGTGAGGCTACGACTGGGAAATAAATATCTCAAGGTATCGCGATGTAGAAAGACGGGAACATGGAATGTTGGGCTAATGTGTGCCAAGTCATGGGTCACAAATGTAGACCGGAGTCGATTGGTTGACTCAAAGGCGATCGGGTTGGCCGGTGAACTTTGGTTAAAGGAATAGATTGGTGGTTACCCCGGTGGTAATAAAAGGATTGGAAATCGGTAATAAGGAAATGGACCGGTCAAGGATGATTGATGTGTAAGTGAAACGGTAAACGACAATCGGAGATTTTATTGGTATACCCACGGGGTGCAATGCATGTACATTATATGATGGCCTTGGAAGGCATATAATAATGGAAGGATAATATTATATGAATTGTGCTAAGTACTATGTTCGATGGGAGACTTATGAATAGGGAAGAAAAAGATAATGCGATTTTTTTTATGGGAGAGGTGCTAGAACGCACGATGAGCGATTGGATGATCGAATGGGTAAGATAGTAGCAAGGCTACGCGATGCGAAAGGATGGATGTCAGATGACATTGGCGTGACATATACATATGGTTGTATATGCGCATGATGATGATGCTTGGATGGTATTGGTGACATATACATATGATTGTATATGTGCATAATGGATACGTTCAGATTGAGTTGGCGTGATATATATATGTATATATATGTAGGTGTGTATGCGTATGTGTTTATATGACGAAGATAGAACCAAGGGGTTAATGAGTATTGCTATTATGTTATGGTAAATGAAAATTTGGTTGGAAATGCGGGTGGCATTAGGTCATGTATAGGTATGGGATGCCTACGACTTCTCGAATATGAGAAAAAGGATGCTGTTAGAAAGCAATTGTCATTGGGAACCAGGATATGGTCAGCTTGTGTGAAATTATGGTATGTGAGGCGAAGATGATTGAAATGGTACTAAGAAATGGTATAGGTGACCAAATGAAAGTTAAGAAACGGTAAAGGGTTGATGTGACCATAAGGGAATGTGAGAACTTGGGGAAATTTGAAAAGGTTTGAAATTTTGGAAATATGGACGATTGTTAAGGAAACATTAATGGGTGTAACCGGAAGTGATAAGTCGAGAATGAGATCTCGAGGGTAGGGAATCTGTTAATTGGAAAAAGTATGGTTGACTTTAGGCAAAAGTCAAGTTTTGTCAACATATGATTAGTTGACTTGGTTAAGGATGGGTTTTGACTTTCGTTTCGAATGACTCGCAATGATAGTAGTATAATGTATTAGTTGTGTGTATGAGAAAGAGGTAATGACGTAATTAAAAGAGTTATAGACAAATTATGTCACTTTGACCCGTTGGGCGTTTTCAAGTCGAATTTGGGAATTGGGTATCTAATGGTTGATAAATTATAATTAGAGGTCGATGGTAAAGGAAATTGTTAAAGTGTAGTTGACTTTGTTCGTAAGTCAAGGGTTAGACGAGGTTGGAATGTGGTAACTTGGTCGAAGCTAGACTTTGACATTGGTGTTGGTCAATTAGTTGATTATAATGCGTGGGTCATGTCATTTCTATATGTATAAGATGATTGGTTAAAGGATTGAAAGTCTTGTGGTCAAAATTGTGCAAGTTTGGCCCATTTGGGCACTAAAGGCTTAAGATTGATTTTTGACCGTTTGGATCTAACGGGATTAATTGAATGTTTACATACATATTGTTGACTAATTCGGGATGAGAAAAGGTTGACGGTAATAACCGCGGGAGAATGAGAATGGATACTCGGTAGAATGTAAATTGGAATTTCTTTTGAGTGATTCCGAGGACGGAATCCTTTTAAGGGGAAGATAGTTGTAACGACCCGAAATTTGTAAATAAATAAATTGGATAAAAATATGATAAATAAGGATAAATCGTTTAAAGAACGTAGGAATTGGTTTCGTGTCGTTTGGACACCGTATGAGAAAGTTATGGGCGAAACCGGGTCGAGACAAAGATGAAAAAGTGCAGCCCAGCTGCCTAAAGGAGTTCGCGTCGCGAACTAAGGATGGCGATCGCGAACTAGCTCCAGGGAGTTTGGCCTTTTATCGCGAAGAAGTTCACGTCCGATTAACGATCGCGATCTATGAAAATCGCATAGTTAGCGACGCGAACTATTGTTCGCGTCGTGAACTATTGTCGTGCAGCATTAAAATCGGGTTGGAGCTCATTTGATGAAATAGAAAACCCTAGTTCTTCCTTTTGGCGATTTTGGAGCTCAAGTGCAGATCTTGGTTGATTTCTTCTCAAATCTTTGTTAGATTTCACTCCTAGTCGAAGATTAAAGGTATATCTTCACTCTTTGATCTTTGTAGCTTAAGATCTATGTATTTGGGTGTATGGCTTTGAAACCCTAGCTCTTTGGGTTATGGGTTATGGTGATATAAGTGTTGTATACACTTAATAGATGGTGTATTAACAAGGGAAACAAGTGTATGATTCTGATTTGTAAGAATCTTAAGGGTTGGTTAAACCTAGGGTTTGGTAAATCACCATATTTGGGGGAAATGGATTGTTGGGTGTTATCTAGAGATAGATGAACACATTGTTAGTAGATTGTAATGTTGATCATATTGTGATAATTGTATTAGGCTTTTGGTGAAGTCTTGGGAAGTTGATTGGTTTGTGAAGCAAGAGATTGGGTGTCAAGAACACGATTTGAGCATCATATTGCTAAGGTGAGTACGTGTGGAATTTACTGAGTACATAGCCCTGTTAAATATTTTCATTACTTGTGTTATGGTCTATTTGCTTAATTGTGTAGACTAGTAGTTGATAGTTAGTTATACCTATGATAGTATTGAACTAACTTGATGATGATGAAAGTGCTAGCAGAGAGCTAGATTTGCATAACCATAGGGTTATGATGAGATTGAGATGATGTGATGATACGGGCTACTCCCGATCATGAGTTGTGGATTGAGGGGCAGTTGGGCGTATTCCCATCGACTCTTCCACGTTAGTCATGAGATGACACGGGCAACTCCCGGTCATGAGGTGTGGAGTGAGGGGCAGTTGGGTGAATTCCCATGTGAATTCCCATCGACTCATCCACGTTAGTTATGCGATGTCACGGGATACTCCCGGTCATGAGGTGTGGAGTGAGGGGCAGTTGGGGTGAATTCCCATCGACTCATCCACGTTAGTTGTGATTGCTAGGTAAGCAAGTTTGATAGGGTCACACTAATGTGACTAGACTGGATAGTTGGATATATATATGTATATTGATTGGTTATATGAAATGTGACATTCATTTTATTATCGGGTCTAAACCCATGTAGCTCACGAGACGTTTTTGTCTCACGTACTCCTTGTTTGTTTTGCTATGTACTCAGGTTCGGGATCGAAGGTTTAGGTACGCATGGATAGAGATGCGGGGCCTAGAATAGAGGAACTTTAGATTGGATTTATGCTTAGCTTTGGTTTTGATCTATTTTGTAACACCAAACTTTATACTCTGATTTTCATACCAAAGGTTTTTGTGAATCCATATTTTTTGGAATAGTTCTTCTATTTATGAAAAAATGTTTTATTTTGGCCACTATTTGGCATTAAAATTTGAGGTGTTACATTGGAGTTTAATTATGTTTAATCTCATAATTAAACTTCTTATTAACATTTTTAACCCTTGGACTTTTAGTAGTTAATTAATAAACTATTAATTAATTGTCCGTTAAATATTTAACTTAATATTTAATCTTCCTCACAAATAATAATTAACTTATTACTATTTATTTTCTTCTTTATAATTAACGTAACTAGTTAATTATTCCACACAACTTACTTTATTCGGTTGTCCATTATTGGGTGTGTAGTGGTGTGACCCTTTAGTGTCTTATAACATTGGACACAATGACACGTGTGATTATCTGTGCACATAAATCCAACACATCGATGGTACGATCTAATTTGGTGGTAATCGGGAGTCCCGGCCCAAAAAGTACTAGAGTGGAATTAAACATGCTAAATTTTTATTACAATTAGAATGTACAAAGTTATAATCTTATTATAATTAGATTGTACAAAGTTGTAATGTTTATAAAACTTATATATTCTACGACGCCTAGGAATCATATCAGTAAGGTGCGATTGGTAAGGATGTTACCTACCAGAAATAACATGTCTCGTCGGGAAGTGCCCAAACCTCGCGGCGAGAATGTGAAATATGGATCATAGGTCTAAACTAATCGTTTATGGGTTTATGATATATTTTAGAAATGTTTATTGATAATTACTAATTAAACTGGGATTGATTTGTAGATGGCAACCAATATGACGAGTACCAACAATCTTTCGCTACGCTCGATTCTAGAAAAGGACAAGTTGACAGGTTCAAACTTTCTCAACTAGGAGCGCAATCTTCGCATTGTGCTCATGCATGAAAGAAAGTGGTATGTCCTAGAAAGAGCTTTGCCAAATGCCCTTACCGCGAATGCTAGAGCCGAAACAAGGCAATCTTATGATAAGCATGTTAGTGATGCACTTGTTGTGAGTTGTCCGATGCTCGCAACGATGAGTACAGGGTTGCACACAGGACTTATGGATGTATCAACGAATGAGATGATCTAGCAGTTAAGGTATACATTTCAAGAACAAGCTCGCACTGAAAGATTCGATGTCAATCGAGCCTTCAACTCGTGCAAGATGGCCAAAGGAACACCGGTGAGCACCCATGAAAATGAAAGGGCATATGAATCACCTTGCTAGACTCGGTCACCCTATACCGTTGTAGTTGGCAACAGATAATATACTCAACTCATTGTCTAATGACTATAAGCCTTTCGTGGTCAACTACAATATGTATGGAGAAATCCATTGCTGAGCTACATTCCATGCTCGAGACTATTGAGTTGAGTTTGGGGACCAAGACTAAGGATGTTCTGATGATAAGCAATGGTGGTGGCGGTGGCAAGAAGAGAAAAGGGAAAGGTGGCAAAGGAAAGGGTAAAACCTATCCCCACCAAGGAGTGCTGAATGGTAAAGTTGTCAAACAGAAGGTCAAAAAGGTGAAGCCTAACACTGCGAGGACCAAGAATCGGTGCTTCAAGTGTGGCGAGGTCGGGCATTGGAAAAGGAATTGTCCAAGGATTGCCCGTGTGGGAGGAAATTCTAGTTCCTCGGGTAACATGACCAACTTCTAAATATTCACTTTTACTACTAGAAAGTTTATTACGAGTAATCTAACTTTTGCAATCGTTTACTGCAGGAGGAGATGGAAAGTGAAGATGGCCGAGCATGAGATGAGATGATCCCACGTGCACCGATTTTTTGATCCTAATAATTCAGTACTTTATTTGGATTCACAAAACAATTTTTTATTTACTTCGTTGGATAATTTTTATTTTTTTATTTTTATGATAGATTTTGGTTTTAAGTTTATCATTTTTCGAATCCATGGTTGAATTATTTATGTGCATGTGTGATGGTTGAACTACTCAAGTTTATGACTATAATGATATAAGTATGACAAATTTTGTCTTATTAATAATCTTATGATATATTTGTCTGATTAATGAATGATAATATCTTGAGAGCTCATTACTTAGATACTTGAAATTAGAAAGTCTTTCTAATAAAAGTATTTAAGAGTTTTATGAAAATGTCAAGTTCAAAGTTTATTGAACTTAGTTAACATCTTAAGTAATAGTTATTACTTATGATAGTATGTTTTAAAGGCATTAGTATTAATATAGTATGATTATAATGGTTATAATCAAGATAGACTTTAAGAGTATTATTACAAGTGTTTCATACTTGTGATGAAAGTATTTAATAATGTCATAATTCCATAACAGGAATATTAGATATTTGTAAAATCAAGAATGACTTAGACATTAAATAAACTCTTAAAATGTCAAATTATATTAAAGTGTTTAAGAATTAAAGGTATTGATACAAGTGTTTCGTACTTTTAATAAATATAGCATTTAATTAAGTCATAATTCCCTAATAGGAACATTGGACATTTATGAAGTCCAAAGAATGACTTTGACATTAAATAAAGTTCTTAAAAGATACTAAGGTATTTAAGAATTGAAAGTATTATCACAAGTGTTTCATACTTGTTAGATACAATATTTAATAAAAGTCATAATTCCCTAAACAGGAACATTGGATATTCGTAAAATCCAAATGACGATTTTAATGATTAATAAATTCTTAAAGGAATAAACTATAGGTTTTGACCAAATAAGTCAAAGTTTTGACTTAGTCAAAGTAGTAATTTAAATAATGCTTGTTTTCCATAGAAGATAGTGGGAGCTATGACTAACAAATTTATTAAAGTTTTAATAAACTTAGTAAATAAGATATAACCAACAAGACACTACCAAGTCATGAGCTAAAGTTAAGGGAAATAATAAATGATCGTAAATTAGATTATTGCAAACCTAATAGCACGTTCACAAGTCTTGTAATTAATTATTGCAAATCTAATAGGATATTCACGATCTAGTGAATAATTTATCGTTTAAAGGTATTTCCTTAACAAGTAATAATATATCTACAATCAGTAAATAAAAGTATTTTAGTTACAAGATGAATTTTAGAAAATTCAAGAAACTAAGGAGTTAATTTCCAATCTTCCTAAATTTACCGAATTTCATAAAAGAAAATACTGGAATTTATTCTGCTGTTGCAAGAACAAAGTCTAGCAAAGACAAGAATCATAGTATTTTTCAAATACTTGTCTTATGTCTTTAGTTTAATAGAAATTACTAAACTATAATTAGTGGTAAAGTTACAATTAATAAAACTTATTAAGTAATTGACACAAACACCAGGAACAAGTAATGATCCAGTAATAATTTAGTAACTATGTCCATCTTTATATGTTTTAGAATATCCATGAATAAAAGTTATTTTATTCAGAAGGTATAATCCGTGACTACTCGTCTTGGTGGGAACCTTGATGGGATGCTGACGTCATCGCGGTATTTGGTGGACATTAGAGTTCCTCGAATATAGCTACACAAGTTTTTTTGTTTGAAGGCCAAATATCGGTAATATTCTGTCGTATCGACGAATATTGGATTGACCACCGTGATAATACTTCGTGGTTGAAAAGTTCAAAAGTATTATTCACATAGGTTGTCCTTAAGCCCGAGGTATTTGATTTGGGATGCGATAACTAATGTACTTTAATTCATCTTAGACACTCCGTAAAAGGAATGACAAACGGGGCCTTACTGGGTGCAGAGGAAGTCGTAGTTTCAAATCAGAATACACAATATGGTAATTGCACCACCTTTTTTAGGAGAGATATTTCTTGGTCCCTTGACATGATGGAAAACTGATAGAATGCATGGTCGTGCTCAAACAAACTAATTTGTTCTTTATCGTTATCACACAGTTTAAATCAAGAAGTCAAGAAATGATTGAATACAGGAGTTGACAGATTCTACCATGCTTGTATTCGTTATCGCAAATATTGTGCTGCAAGGGATAAACCTAACAAGTTACCCAAGAAGTAAAGACGGTTTGTTTTTACTAGACGACACTATTAAAAGGTTTTATAAACAATACATGGGTATGAGAGTTTCTGTTGGAATTATGTGCGTAGTTAGTCAACCTATGATGTCACGTCCATGTCTACGAAACACTTAAGGGTCACACCGGGGAGTGCATGTAATACAAGTAAGAAATGCAATGATACTTGGAGAAGGAATGATTTATAATATTCATTATAAATCAGTTAAGTATTAAGTTAAGTTTAACTTATTACTAGATTAGTTTAACTAACTAATTAATACAAGTATTTGTACATTTACTAGTTGAGTAAATATACAATGTGTTAATTATAGATTATCCATAATATGATTTAAAGCTATTAAATCATATAGTGTTTGGATAATATTATTGTCTAAATTATATAAAGATTATTATATAATTAATTATTAAAGTATAATACAAACATATATATTTCGTATATATATGTATATATATATATATATATATATATATATATATATATATATATATATATATATATATGTATATATATATATATATACACTAGCTTCATAACCCGCCCGATGGGCGGGTATGCTTAAAAAATTACTATGTAGAAAAATACCAACAAAGATTAATAATTTTAAAAATTGGCATAATAATGCTGTACTGTAATGATGAATTAGTATAAAAATTGATACATGAAGAAATGTTACATAAAATTTACAGACGAAATAAGACTTCTTTGTAAACGACATTTGCTGTTGAATTAGTGTAATTTCCATCTGTGTCGCAACAAATGACCTTCAATCCGTTCTTGTTCTTAACTCGTGATACAGCCACATAAAGCTGGTCATGTGAGAATACCGTTTTTTGCAGAAACAAACCAACCTGAGACAACGTCTGGCCTTGACTTTTATTAATGGTCATAGCAAAGCATACCTGAACAGGAAACTGCCTCCGATTCAATTTGAAAGGCATCTTGTTGTCGAAAGGGCTAATGACCATTCGAGGGATAACGCAAATTGTACCCACCTTGCCGCCAGATATGATTTTACCCTCGATTATATTTACCCCCATTCGTAATATCTGAAGCTCGTTCCGTTGCACAATCCAGCTTTCTGATCAATATTCCTCATACACATTACCGGAGCGCCGATCTTTAACTTCAAAATATGCTGCGGGAAACCTGACATTTTTATACTGTTAAGGAAGTCAGTGGTTTAAAGATCAAGGTTAAACATAGTATCATCTTCATCTGCAGCGGAAACCGAGTCCGATGACTCATACGTCTTTTCTTCTCCGGGAATTAAAGAAAGCATACGTTCGTTTATGAGGTCAACCATTTCGTGCGTGGTAATGAGCCCTAAAAAAGGATCGGATACATGTGTTATGAGCCCAAAAAAAGTTACCGTCGATTTTTAAAAAGTTTTATAAAAATTTATACAATTATGAAAAAACAATGAAGCGGTAATTATCTGTAAGACTGTTAAAAAAAGGAGATGAATTACCAACAAACCCGACCGATTGCATTTCTAGATTTGGGCTGTTAAAAACAGCTTCTATGTTTAAGCCCAAAATTTTGGCCTAAGGAAATACATTGAAGAGAGCCCAATTTAATCGGATCTATTCATTTCCGGATTAAAAGGGTGTTTTGGGCTTATAAACTTGTATATGTTTTATAGCCGGTTTATCAATTCTTCGATTTAGGAAACGCAGGATATTCGATTGAGATCTGAAATTATACCCAAATGTTCACTGACTTAGGGATTTCATTCGGTGATTCAATTTCATCAGGTAGGTGCCGATGTACATTCCAAGCAGAGAATGCTAAATTAATTCCGCATTAGGGCTAGATTATTCTCAATAATCAAAATCGAATGGGCGATTTTGTGTCTATCTGACCACGGAAAGTTTCAAATCGGAAATGGAAACGGGAAAATTTCAGATCAACAATTAATGGCTTCATGCTACAATCGATATGGATAAAGATACCTCCGTATAGGAAGTCAACAGAACGGCCGAATTATCACAATGAGGTACTGTGATGAGTTTTATTTTCCTAAAATTCATGTTTATTGATTATTGATTAAATCTAGGTCTTTCCGATAACATTTCTTTCATTGTGCTTATATCCTGATCGATTAGTGGTATCCTATTTCTTAATTGGAAGGCTGAATTTATTTGGTCTCAATGTAAGTAGGTGTTATCTGTTTCATACCGTAGACTAATTTTTGAAATTTTTTTTCTTATATATTTGATTGAGGATGAACTGAAGTTGATGTTGTGAGGGGCTGAACCGAGTGGGGATATAGAAGATGAATTAAAGGTATACTAAAAACTGAGTGGTGGTACTCATTTTGTAGTTGCATACTGAACTATTTTCATGACTGTTTGGTAACTCATTTGCTATGAAGGTACTAAATCTTCTCCTATGTACTAAATTTTTAAAATCAATTTGTTTTACAATTTATTATTAATACTAACTACAATATTAAAGAAACATTAAATTGTCAAGTTCAGCTATAAAAAGTTATTAAAATTTAGACAAAACAGTTAATATTTTAAGTCTATCAAATTCATAATATTTAAAACAATATTAAAATTCAGTTAAAAAATAAAAGCAATCTGGTTTCGAAATTTATACCTCATATATACTAATTACTCTTTTTTAACTATTTTTTCTAAAAGAATTCCAGATATATTATAATATTAAAATATATTTAGTTGTCAGATTTATCACAATTTATATACGCAGCAGTTTTATTTTTTAGTATGTAAAAAATAACATAATTCATCAAAATATAATACCAGTAAAATCATCTCAGTTTATCACATAATTTGAATATTTAATGGTTAAGAGTCAAGCATACCTGGTATAATATGTTGCAGAATCACTAAGTTAATAATCTTCCACTATAATGCAATCTGTTTGAACCGTAGTACCTCAGCAGTTATTTCCTAAACGTTTTTAAAATATAAATTGCAATTAAAAAGTTAGCACATGTGATCATATTTTGATAAAGTATCTGCCATATTTCAGTGGAAGAAAATATGATTAATCTCATAGAAAACTTATCTTGAATTATTTGTAGATCGAAAAAGCGAGTTGCACAGGAAGAATTCGTTGGAGCACACCAAATTTTCGTAGATCGAAGAAGCTATAGGGCTGCAATTTCGATGATCATTGCAGATTGAAAATAAGATATATGTTTATAACAAATTTTCGTTGAACTTCAAAGAGGGACTACAGAGGTTTTATAATGAAGAATTGATAGAGGTAAGTAATTTGTTTCCATGATTTTAGGGAAGTAAGTTATTTTTTTAAATATCTATTTCCGGAATAAATCTTTAAAAAAGGTAAACTAAATTTTTTCATTTTATTTAGGGTGTTAATTAGTTGTGACCTAATGCAAATTCCATATTTACAGTTATGATTTAATTGGAAGGCAGATACATATTCCAAATGCAGATTAGTGCATGAAAAATGGATTAGTTATGATTTATTTAGGGCGTGAATTAGTTATGATTTATTTAGGGCGTGATTTAACACTATATAAGCTTGACAAAAAATTCAACAATATTTCTTCCAAATTCTATATATCTCTGTATTTTTTTTATGTTTGGTAAAACTTTCCAATTTCACGGTTTTAATTGCAGATTTATTTTGGGCGTGAATTAGGTATGATTTATTTAGGGCGTGATTTAACACTATATAAGCTTGACAAAAAATTCAACAATATTTCTTCCAAATTCTATATATCTCTGTATTTTTTTTATGTTTGGTAAAACTTTTTAATTGAAACGGTTTTAATTGCAATTTTTACACGGTTTTAGCTATGGTTTTGGACGATATTAAATAGGAATACAACATTCACAAAAGCAAGTGGTTAACTATAATAAAAGAAGTATTAAACAAATAGTCAAAAATGTTTGTGATATAAACAGGCTAGTTATTTTATAATATTTAACAAATGACTGAAAAAATATGAAATATTTCGTCTAGTGGTTAAATATTAACTACTTTTTCAGCTGAGGAAATATTAAACTAATTTTTATAGTATACTACTAACACACAATTTAAACGAAAATACCTTCCTACATATTCTTAATTGTGAAGAACTAACTTTGTTGACCTAAAGAAGTAAATCACCAAAAGTCATAACCCAATGCAAAAACGTATGATAAAAATTAAAGTCTTACAAAAAAACACCACCAAATTGTGTCTAAAAAATACTGAAAATCCTAATATAACCAATATTAAAATATTGTTTAAAAAATAGCATTGGGTTATGTGATGCCTCTTAGTCTTCCGATTCAATCTTCACCTCAACCAAACCATTCGAGCTTTTGCTAGCCTTTTCATCTTCAGAATCCGTGTCAAGATCATCTAGATTGATAAAGACACAGCGTTTCTTGTTACTCGAAGTTCCGCTCCCAGAAGCCCCATCAGTAGAAGTTGGTGTCTGCATGTTTAGCACACGTTTTACACTGTCATCAACCATGCTAACCTTGTTTATCAAGTTGGGAGGCGTGTTGAAATCTTCCAACGGCTCATCCTCGGGCTGAAAAAATATAAACAAATATTTAATATGCTTATTAGATTCTAACTATGTATTTGCGTAAATTAATAATAGTATCATTTTATTACCTCATCCACAACATCAGCCACTACACGGTCTGCAATAAAATTTTTCTTGAAATGTTGGATTAGTTGAGGATCATCCGACATACCATCACACCGATAGGTGTAGTTATTTTTATCATGGTTCTCTTTAGAGTACCACAACTTTAACAGTAATTTTTTACCGAGGATCATATCCAACTCATCGGGGTAGTACTGGGACGGATCCTTTCCGTGTTTGTCAATTATGTCCCACACAGTAAGGCCTGTCAACTTGAAAACAGAGCTGTTGAAAAACACAACTTGTGTCGTACCAGTCTCATCGATGACGGTTACAACCACCTTAAACCTGTTAATCAAAAAAGTATAAACAATAAAAAAAGGCATAAAAAGTGACATTATAAAACAGAATTCAAAAATTCGTCAGTTTAGCTAAATTGTTACCTCGAAACGGTTTGTACTGCCCCACAGACGTCGCATTCGTAAGTAGTATGGCGATTATTTTCTGATCTTACTTTAACTTTTTTGGTGCACTTCTTGCACGCCAAATAAGCCCATCCAATTGTATCATGTAAAACATGAATGGTTGCAAATACGATGCAGTGGGAATCCTGTATATACGTTAAATTAATATAAAAAGTACATTTATTGGTCAAATAAATAGATAATGAGCTTATACTAATAGTTAATGGACCGTGCTTTTACATACCGGTTGAATTTGACGAATATGCCCCACCATGCTTTTAACAGTACCCTTAAAGAAATCGGTAACGGAAATTACTTTAGCATCAGGGGTAAAAAACTCAATTTTGAACTGATTTGGATCATAATCATCCTATTTCTGGGCCTTGAAATAAAAAAATGTATCCAGCACAACTGGTTATACAATTATGTTTTTTAATATATTTATTTGTTGATAATTAAAAGCTTTTTTACTAACTCTGATATAAATGCAACAATAGCTGGATTACTCTGACCAATAATTATCTTTGTTCCGAACAAAGCGTTATGGACCGCAGGTGCCCCTGCATTTAGTGTGTAACGTCCAAAAAATAAAAAATTAATAAATGATACATTTTATTAGTATCGGTTGAAAATTTTAAATTTCACTCAACATGTAATTGACTAAAGTGCGACAATTTTTATTTACACACTATTTAAATAATAGAATCTTAAATTTAGGATTTAAAATGTAAGACAATAAAAACTGTTTGACAGTTTACTGTCAAACAGTTTGACTTTTAATAGTCATACTTTTTATGTATAATCTGTGATTTAAAAAAAAAAATTAAATAAAGTATTAATTTTGACTGCACATAACATGATAGTTGACTTTTTAAAGTCAAACTGATTTGACTGGCAACAAATAAAAAGTTTTAAAGTCAAACAATCAACATGTTTAAACTGTTTGACTTTAAAAGTCAAACAGACAAACAGTTTGACTTTTAATAGTCAAACTTTATTAAAATGCATTTTTTAAATCGTACCTTCATAGTACTTAACTTTGCCAAGCTGTAGTATCACGACAAAATGTCCAAACTTCTCTGGATCGGCGGCATAATCGTTCCACATCGTTGCCCACTCTTCCCAAAACGTAAAATCAAGTTGTTCTCCCCTGTTTTTATAAAGTTGTAATCATTTAAAAATATCTTATAATAATTTTTATTTATATAAATATGTATGTAAGTAGTACGTACATATTATCCTCGACCACGACAGCACGTCGATATTTCATTCCACTTTGGGTGGGTACCTTCACAGCATTAGTACGATCGACGTCTTTTTCAGCATAAGTACGATCGACGGACCAACGACGTCTTTTTCAGCATAAGTACGATCGACGGACTTAATCTCAGTATATGGTTCGAGCAATAAACTATATAAATTTTCATCAATCTGTTCAATGCGAGTAACATTTGTGTTGAAACCAAATGCCAATTTGAACTTATGCGGTAATAAAGGGTAATATCCAGTATTCTGATAAATTGAGAAGTTAGAGATTTCATAGCATTGGCCTTCCTCGAACAGAGGCTCGAACTTATACATGAATTCTTTCTTAATCCAAATCTGAATTCGATCATTCTGCAAAATTAGAATTTAATGAAACTGATTTTTTATGGTATTTAGACCTAATAAAAAATGTGTTTTATGATGTATTGATTTATAATACCTGATCATCATGCAGCACCAAGTCTAGAGAATAAGGGTTATGCGGTTCGTTCTTACGGTGGGAATGCCAGATTGAAATACATCTCCCACGAACAGTTATGTTTCGTAACCCTGCATCTATTTTCCCAATTGGTGTAATGGTTTTCTGTTTCGTGTTTTCTGAAATAAACATGTAGACGTTAGTAATTATATATACTCAATAAATTAAAAGGCATGTGATATTAAATACCTTGGTTTGTTCCGATATTAACTGGAGTCTGGTTTGTGTTTTCAGCGGCACGAAATCTTCGGGAACCTAGAGATATTCCTGAACTTGCCAAAGACCTCAATTTGCTACCGGACGAATTTGGTGTTTTCGGGTAATTCATCTTCCCTTTTCCCTTGTCGTTGTTCGGATTCATCCTGCACAGTTAATAAGATTGTGGTTTAAATAATTGATTACCATAAATTTTTAAATAAAAGATTTTTTACTTATTTAAAATAGTCAAAATATGTAAATTGTTTGACTTATAAAGTCAGACATTCATAATAAGTTTTGTTTTAAATATTCTGACAATTATTTTAAAAAACAGTAAAGGAGTCAGAATAACGGAGGAAGTATTAATTTTTTAAATTGTTTGACATAGAAAGTCAAGGAGTCAGAATAACATTTTTTTTAAACCTTATTCTGCCAATTATTTTAAAAAACAGTAAATAAAGTATTATTTTCTTTAAAAAACTGTTTGACTGTTTAAAGTCAAACAGTTTGACTTTTAATAGACATACTTTTTAATCTATAATCTGTCATTTAAAAAAAAATTAAAATAAAGTTTGGACATTTTTACTTTTTAAAGTGCAAACAGTTTGACTTTAAATGTTAATAGTTGTTTGACTACATAAAAAAGCTGATTTTTACCCTAATAGTTGTTTGACAATTTAGTTCTACTACATTGGTTCAAAATTTAAAATAAAGTTTTCACAGTTTTCTGTATTTTAATACTGAGTGCTAAAAGTGTACTATTTGATGTAAAGAAACAGTTATAAAATACCTAAAAAAATAATTTAAAAAATCACAGTTTTAAATTCGATAGGATTGTATTTTGTATAAAGTCAAACTATTTTATTCCTAAATCAATTTGACTGTTTAAAACTTTTAAAAACTGTTTGACTGTTTAAAGTCAAACAGTTCGACTTTTAATAGACATACTTTTTAAACTATAAGCTGTCTTCTAAATTCAAAAAAATCTGTTGAGATATTACGATCAATTTGACTGTTTAAAACATTAAAGTCAAACAGTTTGACTGTTTAAAGTCGATATTTGAAAACCTTTTAAATTCTTTTAACATAATGTTATTTGAATTCTGTTATTAACAACATATACTTTGATGTAAATAAAACAGTATTAATCGAAAGTTTTAATTAATAGCATTGTATTTAGGTAAGATATAACTACATTAGTTTGACTTTAAAGTCTAGTTTTAAATTAAAATAGAGCTTCCAAATACAATCCGTTACATCAAAGTTGTATTTAATTAAAAAAAAATTCTTAATTTTAAAACTGTGATTTAAAATGTTTTTAGATTGATGTAAATAAACAGAGTTAAAATACGGAAAAAAGGATTTTAAAAGTTGAGAGTTTGACTTTTAATAGACATACTTTTTAAACTGTTTGGGCTATGGCATTCCAAACATTTATAATAAAAAAAACTTATAATTATAAAATTAATGATTTCAATTTCCCTTCCTAATTTGACAATTATCTTGATTTTAATAAACGATTAAAATCATAAACTATTATATTAAATGTGTATTAAACTTTATTATTATTATTGTGACGAAATAATAATCAAGTCAAATAAATATACTATTTGATTTTATACTTTGATAATCAATCAATAAAACAAATGGTATACAATTTGACTTAAAATCCTTATAAGAAAAATTACATTAAAAAAACTAGTAATTTTCTTTATTATTTTTCGTTTAAAACTCGTATAACCTAAAGAACCCTAGGTAATGATACTCGACCACAAACCGAACAACTTTCGGTCCATTCTCGGTTAGACCGTCGATCACATTCCGACGGCCCGACATCGCCACCGTCGGCGTTCATATTTTTTTTTAATTTTTGATTATTTCATCCGATTTTAAATAACAATAATAACAATAATAAACAAATAAAACATAATGTTAGAATTTTGAATAAAACATTTAGCATAACCTTTTTCCTTTTTATCTTAAAACCTAACAATCCAATTATTCAAAATCCTAACAATCCAATTATCTATAAAATTTAACATAACCTTTATTCAAAAACAAAAAAAACATAATAATAATACTTAGGATTCATAATGGCGGAACTTGAATCCCACAATGATCTCTTCTAGTCAATAGGATCCAAGAAACAAAAGATGGTTAGAATAATACCTCTAGGATCGCTAAAGATTAATCCACCTCTACTGCACCACCTAAACACGCTGCAAGACCGCGTTGTACCAACAAAGCAACACACTAATCGAGTGTGTGTGTGTGTGTGCGCGCGTCGAACGAACCAAGGGTTCGAAACCCTTAGGGTTTCTTTCGGCCGATCGAAGGGAGAGGGAGAAAGTGTTTAGGGTTTTGTGGTGACAAAGTGATTAGCATTAAACCCTTAACACTAGCCTCTTATTTATAAGGTTAAATGTTACGTTTAGGGTCCTTCTAGTTTAATTATAATTAAAGATTATTAAACTTCCTTTTGTCTCTTTTAGCCCTTAGACTTACTAGTTAATTAATAAACAATTAATTAACTTTCCGTTAAATATTTAACTTAATATTTAACTTTCCTCTTAAATAAGAATTAACTATTATTATTAATTCTCCTATTCATAATTAACTAACTAGTTAATTATTCCACACAACTTACTTTATTCGGTTGTCGATTATTGGGTGTGTAGCGGTATGACCCTTTAGTGTCTTATAACATTGGACACGATGACACATGTGATTATCGGTTCACATAAATCCAACAGTTGAAGCAACATATAGCTGAAAACTAAAGCATTATCTGTTGGTTGATTGTTCGAAACGAACCCTCCAAAGACTGAAGGTTGTGGTGGTGGAGACTGTGAAACGGAAAAGAGGCCAAATTGATGATGTGAGGCACACTACATGTAGTACCTGAAACATAAAACGAACCAGCGGAAACACTAAAAGTAATCCCCCCCCCCCCTTTATGAGCAGCTCGACCTTAATTTTTATTTTTATTGTTTTTAGTCTTTTCCCTCCCATTATCGGTATTGTTTGAGAATGTATATAGGGCGGAAGAGGGGTTGGTCAAACTATCAAGTGAGGGGTCAATGGTGTCGGCTAGTGTTTCATGTTGTTGAAGCATACTTTTTGCTTCTAATAAGGTAGGGAAAGGTTTGGTGTGAGTTATGACATCAATGATACTTTAGTAAGATGGCGATAATTTTTGAAGAATTTGCATGACTAGTTCAACATCATATATAGGTGAGTCAAAGTCGGTAGGTTATCCGCAATCTGTTTTAATATATGGCAACAAATTTGGCATGCAAAGCTTTCCTGTCTAATTACCAACTCACTCTCCTTCATGGATTTACAAACATTGTCCCAAGCAATCCAGTGGTGCATGTGCTCACCATTGGAATCCCATAATAAATTAGCCATAACACTTTTCATCTTAGAAATCCTTGTCTTAGGGGGAGACCGCACTGCCAAGGTATGTATAGGAATAGGGGAACATGTGACTGGATTGAATCCTATGCCCTCAAGTTCTTCAAATCCGGATCAGTGATGGTCATTGTGCCCTTTTTGTTGTTGCGGAAAGTGTCTTGTAATTGAAGCCGACGAGACATTTTATTATTTTGGAAAAAAATTTCCAACTCATCCCATAAATCTTTTGTAGTATCTTCATTGCTAGAAATGATAGATAATAAATTTTGATCGCATGAGGTGTAAAACCATGATTTAACTAGAGAGTCAATAGCTTCCCAATCTTCGTCATCATCACCGGAAGGTTTTGATTTTCCGGTGATGTAACCCATAACTTTTGAGCCTTTACAAATGTCCAGAAAAATCCTTTTCTACAATTTAAATCATTTACCATGTTGGAGATTGTGGAAATATCCATTAGGGTTATATGTCGTATTGATACCAATATATAGAGTACAGATATAGGATATTTACACTAAAGTCCCTACACTATACATTGTGAACATAAGAGACCATTAAATTTAACTATTTAACAGATCTAAGTCAAAAACACAATTTCTTGTGAGATATGTGGATAAATATGTAATTCATGATAAATCAGGAAAACGATCATTCGATCTAGCCCCTCAAAAGAGATCAACTAAATCTGAAAACGAGAATGTTACAAGGGTAGAATCGTCAAAAAGATGATAGTATGTTAATGAAAGTAGAGACGATGAAACGGGAAATAGGTCTAACTACGTTCAAGTTTAAACAAGTAAAATTTATATGGGTCTAATGGGTTAGGACGTTAGGTTGACCCACATACAGTTTTGAAAATTTTATAAATATAAATATTAGCCGTTTCAGTTCTATTTACATACAAAATAGTATATTCTATAAATATTAATTTTTGTAACTATAAATTTTTCTGTTTAGGTAAACTGATCACCCCGGTAAATATTTCAAGTTACGATTTACAGATAATTATTGGGTTTTTCAAGGTGCTAGAAGCATTGATCGTTTTGAGAATAATATACATGTATGTATAATTGGTCCTCTACATTTATATCTATTTTTTTATTTACTAATTAAATATTTTTCTTGACATTAAATTAGGTTCTTCTAGGTTTGTTGTGCGATGAAAAATCTCTCTTCTTGGATATCATGCAAGAGTGAGCTATATTATTTGTTAAACCTTAAATTGGAAATTTTGACCCATTTGCTTTTGAAGGGACTTATTTGAATTTAAAATTTATCTAAACCATTTCAAACAACTAATGTATGTTTTAATGTCTTTTCTACAAGGTTTTAAAAGGCGTGTCATGTCAATATAAAGTTCAAACAAATGTGTTATCAATACTCAACAACAATCATAACACATTCTCATTTAACATATAGTCATGATAAAAGTTCATAAGATACATGAGATACACCGAGATCATTACATAACACCTCTATTTATAAGGAAACGTTTAATATGTTAATAAAAGTTATGAGCCATTTTAATTCCTTTATGTCGATCCAACCACAAAATATTCTCATTTTAGGTGTTGAAACACCTCTTTCTATTGTAATTGATTTTGTACGACTCAAAGTGATGCATTGACGGAAACGGCTATCCACTTGTTTCTTCAAATGGGAAAACAAACACGCCACTTTCATCTCGCCACAGAACACACACAAACACCAAAAACACACACACATCCTGCAACACTTCAATGGATTCAAATGTTCATGCATTGTTCGTAAGTTCATTCAAACCTAATCTGCAAATCAGTCGATCATCGTTGAATCGAGCGTTTTCTGGTGATTTATCGAGTATCCCTAGCCTCAATTTCAAACCTAATCGCCGATTACCTGCTGTGAAGTCGATGTCGAAAGCTGAATTATACAATTCTTCTTCGGGTGTGGAATTGAAAGCAACGGAAGAAGTTAAGGAGATTGTTAATCCTGTATATGCACCCACGCCTTCCAATCGACCTCTTCGTACTCCTCATAGCGGGTGATTTTTCCACAATTACACTTCTTCCGAATTTCGATCTGAATCGTATTTATAATGATTTCTGTGAAATACTTTCAATCTCACTATTTTATTAAAATTACATTTATTGAAACTCCTGTAATCAGCCTGTCACTACCTGCAACTGAAATCAACAATATGATAGATAAATAAAAAAATCTTCTGAGAAATTACTCCGAAATTGAAAATGCCGCCATTGACAACTTCTGAAATCGAATAAATCATCAACAGCTGCTGACAAAGAAAATAGCAAATAACTCCGAATAATTAAAACTAATATAACCTAGGTGGTGAACAATCTCTATACTAGCCAATTTTGTACATCATTCAATTAGAGGATAATCCTTTGTTTTCAGATGTAGTAGCAGTTCATTCATTATATTAATTAGGAACATAATTTTTTTTATTTTTTTTTTTATCATTCTCTTAAACAATGGAGTAGTTTACTCTTGATTACTTTGTTGTTGTATAGTTTGACTGATGAATCTTGAATGTTGACTCAGTTACCACTTTGATGGGACTAGAAGGAAGTTTTTTGAGGGTTGGTACTTTAAGGTGTCAATACCAGAAGAAAGACAAAGTTTCTGCTTTATGTATTCGGTTGAGAATCCTGCATTTAATAAGAAATTGAATAATTTGGAGCAAATACAGTATGGCCCACGGTCTACTGGTGTTGGAGCTCAAATTCTTGGTGCTGATGATAAGTACATCTGCCAATACACTGAAGAATCTCATAATTTTTGGGGAAGTAAGTTTTTGGATATTGGTTTTACATAAAGAATTCTAGTACAGGTCAACGGTTGACTTAGTCAATGTGCAGGTCGGCATGAGCTGATGCTTGGAAACTCTTTTTCTGTTGAGAAAGGAAAACGGCCTCCAAATGGTGAAGTTTCACCTCAGGTTTTTATTTGATTTAATTAAATTTTTATTAGTGAAACTCAAAATGATGTGGTTTATATACAAATTGCAAGGTTTTTAATCAGACTGTTGGTGAAGGGTTCCAAGTTACTCCAATTTGGCATCAAGGTTTCATTCGTGATGATGGAAGGTACATTTATGTTCACTTTAAACCTCCAAATTGCTTTTAATTCTTAGGTTTTGTTAATGACAACCCTAAATAACTGGAGACATCCACTGTTTTATTCAGTTTAGAAGCAAGATGTCATTGTTATTTTTGAATGACATAAAAGTTAAATCACGAGAGATGTGTTCAAAGTAGTCATTAATTTTTAAGTAGTCCCAAGGGACAAATCTCAACCATTGGTCAATGATAATCAATGATCAAGATTAATCACATGTTTTATACATGGATGGGTATTTTGGTCATTTGACACTCACATAATCTTTTTTATTTTTTATTTTAAAATTAATTTTTATGATTATTTTTTTTATTTTATTAATTTTTTCGTTCGTTAAAAAAAACATTATGTGATAATCACATATGATTGTATACTTGATCACATGTGATTGTACAAAAACATCACACGTGATCAAGTACACATACATAATATTTTTTTTAACGAAAAAAATAAATAATAAATAAATAAATAAAAAAAGTAAAAAGAATTTAAAATAAAAAACTGAAAAAAATTTAGATTAAAATTTATGTGGGTGTCAAATGACCAAAATACCTCTCCATATATAAAATATATGGTTAATCTTGACCATTAATTGTTACTAGAAGGGTACCCGCGCAATGCGGCGGCGGGTACCCTATGACTATATTTATGGTGGCGATAGTCATCGCGGTGATGACCGTAGTGATGGTGGGTGGTAGCGGCAGTGGTTGCGACGATAGTGATGGTGGGTGTTGTGTTGTGTTGGCGGTTAGTCAATAAAATAATATGTTTAATGATTAACAAAATACTATATGATACATAAATAATTGCAGCCAAGTAATTAACATTTACCCTAAAAACTCAATTGGTTAGGGTCTCATGCATATAATAGTAAGGTTCAAGTTCAAATTTGAGTCTGAAAATCAAGTATTGCCGTTGTAGATTTGCTCACTTCAAAAAACTCAAAAGGTTGTAGAGATGTCTAGGTAAGTGTATAATAATAAAGAGAAAACATGTCAAGATTCATTCAATTTAACTTGTATCATCGTGGCTAGAATAAACAAAGGGATAAATTAGAGCCAAATGTGTAAGTAACGGGTCAACATAGGTTTTAATCAAGATGGTAATTTTTTGTATGGGCAAATCTAAAGCGGTCATAAATTATTACAAATATGAACACATGGTCATAAATTCATAATGAACACCTTACAAGATCAAACAACTACTCCAGCTACATCTCTTCAAAGGCAAATAAGAATTCATAAGTCAACCATAAGTCAATTAGTTAAATAACTAATAAAACTATCAAGTATACCTTCTCCATCAGTTGGAGCACAAGGAGCTTTTTATTTAAAAACATTGCAGTTTCAAGTATTTATAATTTAGGCTTGAGTGCCTCAAGTGGTGCTCTGACTTCTACTCTGCACCTTGATGTCACAGAGTTACCAATAGCCTTTAGATTTTAATAAAAAAATATATGAAAAATCAGCTTTTAAAGTTTTACAAACATGCATATACATTAATATTCTTTGGAAAATAATCAATCACAAGTTTGTATTTCAAGTTTTAACCGTTTAACTACAAATGTTGATTGTGAAATTCAACATGATATTGAAGAAAAGAATGTCACCTTCACCAAAGCCTAATCAGTTGAATCAAAATAAGCCCGTTCATGATCATGTCGCCAAATCGAATGTGTAACCCCGACTCAAGTTATGAAATTTAATAATGTAGCTAAATATAAATAATGAACACATTGCCATAAACTGCTACAAAAATCGACCTATACGATAAAAAAGAACATAAAATGAAGCACCAATTTACAAACCATTGATTCTGATCCTGGTCTTCCTACTGTACCATTGTCTGTGAAAAACACAAAAAGGTACAATTTATAAGACAAAGTGTAAAACAGCTCATTTGAGCATTTCATTGAACACATGGTTTAGGAAGCACACAAAATATGTTAGACCCCCGGATAAATATGTTTTAGTTAGAAGCTCAAAATTTTTACATCACTGCCTCTTTCAATAGATATTTACAACCAAAAGAAAGCAAAGATTTAATTTGAAAATGAAGAAATTTCTACCATGGAGCTTTTCCAGATAGTATTGATCATCTCCTTGAGCGTATAAAGATGGTTCAACTTTTACTGTCCAAAGAGGATTTGCTTACAATTACTTCACCAACTCTTAAATTTTCATTAACATGCTTCATTTTTACTTCTCCAGCTGCCATCATAATAAACTTTCAAACATTTTCCCCCAAACGGAACCCTAAATTTAATAGAAAATTAAAAAGTAAAATTACTCACTTCTGATGTGTCGCTCGTTTAGGTGGACATCCTAAATCAGAACCAAATCAAAACCCTAATGATCATATTATGGGAAACAAACACGAAATACGTTACATAACATTAATTAATTACATATATAATAGGAAAATCTGAAAAACTATAGAAGTTACCTTAGGTTTAATGCGAAGCACCTGAAGGTTGTGGTATGAAGCGACTGGTTTGTAGAGATAATCCGCCGAGGAGGTGAATTGAATCGACGGGCAGATATAGACATAGTGAGTCTTCTTCTTTTGTTTAACATCTAAAAAGGAATCGAGTTTATCTCCAACATTACGATGTCTGAAATTCGATGGTTGAAGTATGCTTGAAGGAATTGAGGCTTGAAGGAATCAAGAAGGTGAATTGCAGTGGGAAGGAATCGAGGGGGTTTGAAGTAATCAAGAAGCCGAATTGCAGTGGGAAGGAATCGAGGGGGTTTAAATTAATCAAGAAGCCGAATTGCATTGAGAAGGAATCGAGAGGAGAAACTGAATCGACATGTGAGAGGCAGTAAGGAGGATATAGGTGAGAGGCAGTAATCGAGGATATAGGTGAGAGGCAGTAATCGAGGCTAAAACCCACTCAATAAATATTGCAATTAAATGATGGGTCACATGTTTATCCATTTAAAAGACTTTGTGTTAGGATAATTGTCGAAGCTGGACGCCAGTCGAGATGGTTTGGGCGTTGTTATATGTCCTTTAGGTTGCGGGTTCGAAACCCTTCTTCATATTTTTTTTTAGTAAAAGTATTATAAAATCTCAAAATAGAAAGAAAATGGCTGAATTTTCAAAATGGTATTTAGGGAAAGGTCCTAAATGCTTTATAAGTAGTAAAGATTTGATCAATGGTTGAGATTTGTCCCTTGGGACTAGAAGAAAATTAGGGAATAATTCTATAAACCACCATTATATCTTTAATAGGCAGTAATGTTTTTTTGCTGTTCAAAAAAAAAAAAAAAAAAAAAAAAGGCAGTAATGTTATTTGTTACCTACATATAAACTTTACTATTATTTACTTCAGGACAAATTATGCTGAAACTGTAAAGAGTGCACGTTGGGAATATAGTACACGGCCAGTTTATGGGTGGGGAGATGTGAAGTCAAAGCAAAAGTCAACTGCTGGTTGGCTTGCTGCTTTCCCTGTATTTGAACCTCATTGGCAAATATGCATGGCTGGTGGGCTCTCAACAGGCAAGGAAAAACTAACCTCTCAAGTTTATATAATAATTAATAATAATCCTTTTTTCTTTTCTTTTAATTTGTTAATTAAAAATAAAAATCCTACGTTTTCAGGTTGGATAGAATGGGGTGAAGAACGGTATGAGTTCCAAAATGCCCCTTCTTATTGTGAGAAGAATTGGGGCGGAGGTTTCCCAAGAAAGTGGTTCTGGGTAGAGATTTTCAATACATATTATGTATCTTTTATTTTATACAGGGAAGGCTATTTTGGTCATTTGACACTCACATAATTTTCTTTTTTAAATTCTTTTATTTAGTATATTATTTTATTAATTTTTATTTTATTTTATTTTTCGTTAAAAAAGAAAATGTAATGTGATAATCACATGTGATTGTATAAAAATATCACATGTGATTAAGTATATAATAACATGTGATTATCACATAATATTATTTTTTTAACGAAAAAAATAATTTTAAACTAAATAAAGTTGATTAAAAGTTATGTAGGTGTCAGATGACCAAAATAACCCTCCATGTATAAAATATATGATTAATCTTGACCATTAGTTATTATTGATCAATGGTTGAGATTTTTCCATTGGAACAACAAGAAAGTTAAAGACTACTTTGAACAATTCTCATCTTGTATAAGCATTAAAAAAATGTTGTTGCCATTTGTGTGATGCACGAGGGGTAAATCTGTCATTTTCCCTTTCCGTTCACCAATTTGAAACTCATAAAAACCCTTTTTTTACTGGAAAACGTATGTTTATGTAAATGACCAAACGTGTCAATAGTTTCAGAAATAATGACTACTAGTGTAATTTATGAAACTAAAGGACCTAATATGTATTATGATACAAACCTAAAGGACCATTTGTGTAATTGTGTCTGCAGGTTCAGTGTAATGTTTTTAAAGGTGCAAGTGGAGAGGTTGGTTTGACTTGTGGAGGGGGATTAAGGCAATTGCCTGGATTAAATGAAACATTTGAGAATGCTGCATTGGTACTAAAACAAGTTTCAAAATTGACAAAAACACCCCCTGTACTTACAGAAATTAATTTTTCAGATTGGAGTTCACTTTGGAGGTGTTTTTTATGAATTTGTTCCTTGGAATGGAGTTGTGGAGTGGGAAGTTGCTCAGTGGGGTTCCTGGCACATAGCTGCTGATAATGAAACACATAAGGTGAACTGATTATGACCCACCAAATTAAAAAAAAAATAGAAATTAAATTTGCAAAATTCTTTTAAAACTAAAATTAATTAATTAATTATATTATAGGTAGAAGTAGAGGCTTCAACAAAGGATCCAGGTACCACATTGAGAGCTCCAACTACAGAGGCTGGACTTGTACCAGCTTGTAAAGATACATGCTTTGCTAATTTAACTTTAAAATTATGGGAAAAAGGATCTCATGGAAATAAGGGAAAGGTACGTTATGTTATACTTATGGTTTACAAGAGTAATTTACAAGAATGGTCCGTGAGGTTTACACCAAATTTCACATATGGTCTTTTATTTTACTACATGCGTCTAACAAATATTGTCCACAGACAAGAAGCACACAGTTTAAGAAAAGTCGAAAAGTCACCGTGCAACCAATAAAATTCCATCTTTGATAGGTGAAATTTTCAAGTTTACAAGAATTTTGGGATATATTAAAATGGAAATGTGGACAATAAAATTGGGACGGAGGGAGTAATAAATTACATTGGTTCTTTTTATGGAAATATTTTGGACCTACAGTGCTTTAGTCTAACGTTAGTTAATTTCCGTGTTAAAAATTACACCTATAGTTCTTTTTTTTGTTAAAATTTTTAACGGACGTTAAGATAAGGGAGTTGATTCATACAGAGCAATTTCATACAAAGAGACAATTATGTCCTTACTTTCCTTTTCTCATATTTTTCATTTCACCCCTCTCACTAAGGGTATGATTGTCATTCGATATGAAATTGCTTTACATGAATAAAAATTGTTCTGTACAAATCAGCTCTCTTACTTAAGATAAAGGAGTGTAGGTGCAAAAGGTTTTCAAAAAAAATGACTATCAGAGCATTTTTTTAATATAAAAGACCATATGTGAAATTTGAAATAAACCTCAGGGACCATAAGTGACATTTTGTGTGTAGCTTATTTTGGAAGCAACAAGTGATATGGCAGCTGTGGAAGTTGGTGGTGGGCCATGGTTTAACACGTGGAAAGACAGGACATATACACCAGAAATCCTTAATCGTGCCCTTAATCTTCCAATTGATTTTGAAGGAATCCTTGATTCCTTTCCATTGCTCAAACCTCCTGGCTTGTAATCTCTCTTATTTTGAATCTAATTCTCTAATATATGCTACATAAACTCATGTCATGTGTATGTTTTGTTTTTGTACATCTATGTTGAACTGTTTTATTACATGAACCAACGTACAATCAACCGAACCTAAAACGAAACCACAAAATTTCTCACCCCATTTAATTATATATTCTACTAAAACAAAGGGCTTTCAAATTGTGTTGTCGTTAATACTTAACATGAAATAACACGAACTCGTTTTTTCTCAACACGAAAATGACGTGACACGACATGAAGTCGTGTTTTATTTTACCAACAAAAACACGAACCAATTGAAAAACGATAAATACGACAACACGAGATAGATAACAAAAATATCAAATTTCTTACTTAGTACTTCCTCCGTTTCAAAATAAGTGATACACTTCTAAGTACACGATTTTTAAGGCAAAATAAGGTAATGAATGTTAATGAAATTAATATGGATAGTTACTAGAAGTTGGACCCAGCATATTTTGATTAAAGTGGATTTAATGATATTTAAAAGTAAAAATAAGGGTAAATATGTCATTTCACTTTATTAAATGAGGTAGTTAGTGGGTATGAGTTCCACTAATTTTTGCCAAATAAGGAAAGTTTTCAAAGTGTATTACTTATTTGAAACACCTCAAAATAGAAAGTGTATCACTTATTTTGAAACATAGAAGTATATGTTAAAAAACCAACAAACATGACAAGCACGTAAAAAATATAACATAAATTTCTAAATGTTCTAAAATCATAATTATCGTGTCAATTTCATCTTAATATCTGAACACGATTCGTGTTTGTTTTACACAACATGAACACGAATTCAAATTTCGATTTCGTCTCAATTTCGTTTTGATTCGTGTATTTTTGTCGTAGCGTGTCAGGTTTTGACAGCCCTAACTAAAACGCAATTTTAAGAGTTAGATTCCTACCTCTTTGGGCATTTTGGGGAAAATCACCAACCGAAAGTTGGCGTTGGCAGGAATCTAACTAATAAACTGACGGGTTTAATGCATTAAATTTTGTTGACTTACCCTTTTCTTGACTTGTTATTGGTCATTTTGTTGACTTATCATTCCACTATGATACCCAAACTTATGTTTATTGATATTCGTACAAGCATAAATTCGTATTCTCAATTTACCCGCGCCATGCTGCGGGGAATTTTATACGATGTCCAGAAGATTATTTACATCACTTTAATTTGTGTATGAGAGTTGTTACTGATACCAATCTAAAATTTTTATGATAAAATTAAGAATCTTTAATTTGTTAATTGGCAAATATAAAACTCATTAACTAATTTGTATACAAAACAATAAATAATAATACAAATATACTTAATAATATATGTACTACTGCTTGAGATGCTTAAATAGATTTGATTTGGTAAAAATATAAAATAAAAGTTATTGTTAATATTATATAAATAACAATATAAAATATTTAGAATACTATTTTATTGACTGATGTTTCTATTTTAATAAACTTCTTTTAGTTTGGGAACTCCAAATGTGAAAATGATATGAATTATTAAAATATTAAATTGAAAGCTATCCTATATTCTTACCTCCCACATGTACTGGTCATTTTGTCTTTTATGTTCAAGCATGCCACATGAACTTGTGAGTAGTCAACGAATGCGGCACAAAATTAAAAAAAAATCACCAGCATGCCACTATTCATGACTTTTGGTAAATATATAATACTACTAGAAAAACTTGTACACTGATCATTCAAATGTTCAATTCCTTAGGAAATATATTACACCCCAATGGCTACCTCCAACACCCCTCATTTGGCTTTAACATGAGGGAGGATATATTTAACTTGGATGTTAAACCTTTGTAAAAAAACAAAAAAGGCTTTAACATAGCTTTACCATTATGTATCTTTAACATGAGGGAGGATATATTTAACTTGGATGTTAAACCTTTGTCAAAAAACAAAAAAGGCTTTAACATAGCTTTACCATTATGTCTACACCTTATAAAACCTTAACATAGCTTCGAATGAGTCGGGTCGAGTATTGAATTATTAGGCTCGGCTCGTGAGATTAATCGAGTATTTTTTTATGTCCGAGCTCGACTCGAGATTGAATTAGTTTTGGTTCAAGCTCGAACTCAAGTAGCTCGTTAAAAGGTCGACTCGTGAACACCCCTAGGGGTGATGATATTACTGAAACTCTCTCCTTTCCTCCATTTTGCGGTTAGAAAAAAAAAAATAACCCAAAAGTTATTGTGAAATTGAATGAGATAACAAGATTATTAAATTTATAAAATTGAAAGTCATGTATCTTACCACACTGTCGTTTATCAACACCTTGCTTAATGAACTTAGCTATTACAACAATCATTAATGCAACAATATCCTATCAAAAAATAAGTATAAACAAAAAATAGAACATATTTTTATGAGTAAATTACATGAATGGTCATTTAGGTTTATAGAAAATTTCACCAATGGCCCTTTAGTTTCAAAAATTACACCAATGGTCCTTATTTTTGAAAGGTTTTTCACCGATGGTCCTTTACGAAAAAGTCCGTCTATTTTTTAAGTTAACTAACATCACATGTGATGCACATGGGGGTATTGTGGTCAATTTGTCTTCCTAAAGGACCATTTGTGAAATTTGTTATAAACTTAAAGGACCATCCGTGTAATTTAATTGAGAAGGGGAAAGATAAATTGACCAAAATACCCCCATGTTCATCACATGTGATGTTAGTTAACTTAAAAAATAGACGGATTTTTTCGTAAAGGACCATCGGTGAAAAACCATTCAAAAATAAGGACCATCGGTGTAATTTTTTAAACTAAAGGATCATTGGTGAAATTTGCTATAAACCTAAAGTACCATTCATGTAATTTACTCTATTTTTATTTATGAAACAATCGCTATCTTTAATAAAAGTATATTAATCATCTTTACTTTTTCAATTTTTTTTTGCAAAAATCATTTAATTTAAAAGTAATTACTAAAATAGACCGTACGACTGGGTCGATTCCCATCTAAGACTGGTAGAATTTAATTTCCCAAAATAGACCGTGATTTAAATTAGAAATTCAATTTTATTAATATTTATTGCTACACAACTTCAACTTCATAGAATATATTTTAATATGTGTTTATGCCACACATGTTTAAAAATAAAAATAAAAACTCTTTTAACATAGGTCATATTTGAGAAACCTTATTTATAAAGTTTTTTTTAGCTTATCAGATTAGTAAGCATAAATAAGATTGAAATTTCAAGTTCATTTAGGATTATTAAACTAATAAGCTAAAAAACATCTTAAATAAATATTCTCAATCATGTCCTATGATGAACACAAAACACTGATTTAATCCATGTTTTTGATAGATTGGTGATGTTGTAATATGCTTCACTTTCATGACAAATAATTATATGGCTAGATATATGTGATCCTAAAGGGTCACAAACTTATACACCAAACAACATTAAATATATGTAATATAATTAGTGTAATTATATTATATAAATAAGTTAGCCAATTAAAGTTTTGTGTTAAATTGTTAAGCATGAAACTTAGTTGGTGTGCCAAAAAGGAGAACTAAGAAACAAGGTACCTAAGTGTAAAGCACAATTAGGAAACAAGAAATAATTAGACAAGCTAATTAAAAACTCTAATTTCCCTTGTCCCTCAATACACGGCCGCACATGATAATGAATTATGTGTGATTTTTAAAAGATGCTCTTGAGGTACGCCGGTAAATGAACCGAACGTTTAACGAACCGTTCGCGAACCGTTCGGCGGGAGTTCGTTTATGTTCGTTCGTTTAGCTAAACAAACGAACACGAACAAGATTTTGTGTTTGTTTAGTTAAACAAATGAACACGAACAAATGCCTGTGCGTTCGTTTACGTTCGTGAACATTCGTTCGTGTTCGTTTGTTTACGTTCGTTTGTTAGTGTTTGTTTGTGTTCGTTTGAGTTTGTTTATGTTCTCGTTTGTGTTTGTTTATGTTCGTTCGTGTACGTTTGTGTTTGTTTATGTTCTTTTGTGTTCTTTTGTATTCGTTTGTGTTTTTTGTGTTCGTTTGTATTTGTTTCGTGTACGTTTGTTTTTGTTTATGTTCGTTTGTGTTCGTTTATGTTTGTTATCCTCGTTCACGAACCGTTCGTGAACACTAAATTTTCTTAACAAATGAACACTAACACAAAATTTCGTTCAATAAGTGTTCGTGAACCGTTCACAAACACATTTTTTCCTTAACAAACGAACACGAACAAGGTACTGTTCATGTTCATTCGGTTCGTTTACAGGCTATCTTGAGGTGAAAACAGACGTCCGAAATTCACAAGGGTTTTTCTTTTTGACTTTTGCTTGGTTCTTTGACACGTCAATTACAAGTAAAGATTAAAAGGAGATTTCCTCCTTCAAATTCTTCATTTTTTGACGTCAACAAGAATCAAAATCGTTTTGGTTCTTGCATGTTTCTTCCTTGGCTCTTGACTAGCATCAATTGGTGTTTAAGAAGGTGTAGTGTGGACTAGCTTTAGAGGTATTCAACCTTTTGAATACAAGAGTTAATTTCCCAAAAACAAAGGCTTTAAGGGTATGATTATTCATCCTAACTCTTTGTATTTTCCATCTAGTTTGATTATGTTATCAATATGTGTTGGATTTATGTGCACATTTAGTCAACCTATGATGTCGCCTATAGGACACTCAAGGGTCACACCGGTGAGTGCATATAAATCAGGTAGTTATGGAATGATACTCGGAGAGGAATGATTTATAATAGTTATTATAAATCAATAAGTATTAAGTTAAGATTAACTTATTACTAGATTAGTTTAACTAACTAATTAATACTAGTATTTGTGTATTTACTAGTTAAGTAAATATACAATGTGTTAATTATAAATTATCCATAATATGATTTAAAGCAATTAAATCATATAGTATTTAGATAATATTATTGTCTAAATTATATAAAGTTCATTATATGATTAATTATTAAAAGTATAAAATACAAGTATATATTTCGTATATGCAAATACCAAAATATATAAAGTGTATAATACTAGACATTTAATAGTTAAGTGACAATGAAATAACTAGTTAAAGTATAAGGGTTATATCGAAAAAGGAAAAGTCTAATTAAGTATTAAACTTAATTAAACTAGAAGGGACCTAATTGAAAGTCCTTCTATTATAAATTGAAGGCTTGGGGTTCCCTTATTTCATTGATCCCCAAGTTTGAAACCCTAGCCCCCATACTCTCCATATTTCGGCCGAAACTAGAGCCAAGAACACAAGTATTGTGTTCTTGGTGCTCTTTGTTCTTCGTATTCTTCAAGTCTTGAAGAATAAGGATTATTGCAAGAGCTTGCTAGAGGGATTCTCATTGTGTTCATCACTGGTGGATCTATCTTGAACAACTAAGGTATTATTTGGAAAACTCTCTATTTCCCTTCCCTTGTGTTCGTCGAACAAGGACCAAGAACCCTAAGGGTGTGTTTGGTACAGAGAATTGGAAGGAGAGAAATGGAATTGGCAATCAAATCTCTTGTTTAGTTGCATTGAGAGAACGAGAAGGGGAGAAAAAGCAATTCCTAATCTCTATTTTTTATTCTCTACTAATTGAAGGGAAAAGGAGAGAATTGAAAAAGTGGGAAACAAAAAAAAAACACACGGAGAATTGGATTCTCTTTCAAACCCTCGTCTTTCTCCAAAACAATCGACGGATGCTCTTCTTCTCCACGATGAGGGTTCCTCCAGCTCGTCTTCTCCACAAAGCCGGCGATGCTTCTCGTCTTCTCCACAAATCCGGCGATGCTGCTCGTCTTCTCCACAAGCCGGCGACAATCTCTCTCGTTCTCTGGCTGTCTCTATCTCGCTCGTTGAAACTCACATGTATGAATTATCCTCAAAACACAATGTTCTCTGTCTCGTTCTCAATTTCGATCTCTCTCTCGTTATCTGTTTCTTAGTTTTGGTCTCTATTGATTTTTTTGTTGATTTTTGCCGATCCCTGTTTTTTAAGTCCATTTTGATTGTTCTGTGGCAATACAACATATGAGTAATCGGTTGACTTTGGTTTTTCAGTTGCAATACAAAATATGAGTTATCATATGACTTTGGTTTTCTGTTCCAATTTGGTTTTTAAGTCCAATGATCTATTATTGTTGGGAACTGTTTTTAAGCCTAAATAATACATCTTTTCCAATTTAACCTAAACGAATGCCTATGACAACTGTATTGAAGTCCAATTAATGTTTAATGGTTTTGATTTGTTGCAATCCAAATCATTTTATTTCTAGCACAAATTGTTTATGTGTTGCTTAGATTAATGTATGGTTTGTATTTTAATAATGATTGTTGTGAAAGAAAAAAAAAATATATGTGTGATAATGATAAAGTTGGTATAATTCTCTATTGAATTTCTTGGTGTACCAAACAAGAGAAATAATTATTTGTTACATTTCTCTGTTGAAATCTCTGTGCTACCAAACAAAAGATTCAATTCTCAATCTCAGACTAATTCTCTTTCTCTGCAATTCCATTCTCTATACCAAACACACCCTAAGGTTCTTGGTGTTCTTCGTACAAGTATTTCTAATGTTAATCTTACTTAGATTTCAAAGATCCTAATCCTTTAGGGTTTAAATATTAAGTTTAATCTCACTTCCGCTTTTAGGGATTAAGCTAGCTAGTTGGTTCAACCGGTATGAACAAGTTCATGTTCATATCAGTTCATGGTTCGGATCAGTATGACTAGGATTGACTTTAGGAGTCATGTGAAACCTTCAGTGGTATCAGAGCGTTCGTTTAGAAATCTAAACAAGATTAACAAGTTATGTTTGTTTAATTTTAAGTTTTTTTGTTCTAAGTTTTTTTTCTTTCCCCTTAATTTCGAAATTGCTAAAAACACTAGGACCAAGAATGTTAAACTAACTTAGTTTAATTGGTCAAAAAGGATTCTTCTCCCCTAATTTTTTAAAATTATGAAAGAACCCTAGGACCAAGAATGTTAAACTAGTTTAGTTTAATTGGTTAAAATGATTCTTCCTCTTAGTTTTTCGAAATCACTAAAAACCCCTAGGACTAAGAATATTAAACTAGTTTAGTTTAATTGGTCAAAATGATTAATCAAAAGTATAATCTAAAACCTAGAATCTTAAACAAGTTTTTGTTTAATGATGTTTGATTATATTTTTAAAGGATTTATTGAAACTAGAATCTAAACCTAGAAATTTAGACAGATTTTTTTTCTGTCTAAAAGGTTTTAGGTTAAAAAGTTTTCATAGATTGTTTGAAATTATAATCTATCATAGAAATTTAAACAAAGTTATTTTTTTGATAGGATTGATTTAAAATTCAAATAAGATTCAAAGTTTAAAATCAAGATTAAAGGATAAAAACTAGTTAGTTTGAATCCCAGATATAATTAGGTTTAAATTTTGAATAGATAATATGTTTTTGATCAAGAAAATTGAAGCGTAGTTTTTATTGATTAAAAAAACAAGATTTGGGTTTCATTAATTGAAATTAATGAGGATTAAAAAGGGTTTGTTAAATTTTAAAAGTTCTAAAATTTACAAGTTTTATTTTTTTATAAATATATTTTTCGAAATTATATATATATATATATATATATATAAATTTTTCTAAAATTTTGACACTTAAATAGATTAATGTATTTTAAGAATTTATGTGTATTTTGATTAGTTTAAAGTCTAAATATATAAGATTAAAATCTCATGATATTCTAGTTATAATATTGTAAGATCTTAAAGATACCTTCTATAAATACAAGGTTTAATGGAACAATTAAAATTAATTGTTATTTTGATCACCAAGTTATAATGTTAATGTAACTAGAAATTGTATAAGTTATGATTAAACTAGAATGTACAAAGTTATAACTTTGTTATAACTAGAAATTGTACAAGATGAAGTTTTATTATAATTAGATATACAAAGTAATGTATACTTCATTATAACTAGAAGGTATAAAGTTATAAGGTTATTATAACTAGTAATTATACAAGAATAATATAAGTATATTACGAGTCACGTAACATACAAGATTAAGGATCATAAGTTAAATAAAACGAAAACTTTATAATCTATATTTAACTAGTTTGAGTTAAATGTAAGAAAGGCTTAAACAAAATAGATTGTTACTTATTTTTATTATATACGTTTTTATATAATAAATCTATTGTTAGTATTTGCCAAGGATAGACCGGTGATTGTGTTTGCTCGAGTTCCACCATAGTTATTGGAGCTCGTGGGAGCCACTTAAGAAAATCACAAAGTCTATCAAGATGTCCTTAGGACATAGTTTAGGCAAACCTAATAAAGATCAAACATTTATGTTTTACAATATTGTTTATTTTTATTATAAAAATAAATAAGTGAAAAACTAGATGTGTGGAACTAGAATTATGACTTGAGTTTATGAGTCATAAAGAATTCAAATTCATATTTTAAAGTTAAACATAAGTTAAAAATTTTTCAAGTTAATAAAACAAGCCTTTGTTTTATAAGAAAATGTTTTTCCTAAAACTTAGTGAAACGTTTTGTACTCCTCATTTTAGGTATACATGTAAAGTTGTACAACTTTAAAACTATAAGTTTAAAAGAAAAATGTTTTAAAATCTAAAACACGTCTTTAGAATTCTTGAGTATACAAGTCGTAATTTTTTTATTTTTTTTAAGAAGGTTTAAAATTGGAATAAGGTTTAAGTTCAGTTTAAAACTTAAACAAACCTAAGAAAATCTTAGATCTAAGTACTACCCATCTAATGGAACACCTCACTTGTTCAATGATATTCATATTGTAAGGAGAAAGAACCTTAGATATGAATTCAAATCATTGCGAGTGTTAGGGTGCGTAGGGTTCTGTGATAATCGGGAGTCCCGGCGCAGAACATCGCATTGTCTTAAATGGTACGATCTACTTTGGTGATAATCGGGAGTGTCGGCCCAAAAAGTACTCGAGTAGAATTAAACATACTAGATTTTATTACAATTTGAAATGTACAAAGTTATAATCTTATTATAATTAGATTGTACAAAGTTGTAATACTTTAAAAGTCTATATATTCTACGACTCCTAGGAATCGTATCAGTTAGGTACGACTGGTAAGGATGTTACCTACAAGAAATAACATGTCTCATCGGGAAGTGCCCAAACCTTGTGGCGAGAAAGTGAAATATGGATCATAGGTCTAAAATAATCGTTTATGGGTTAATGATATATTTTAGAAGACGTTTATTGAAAATTAGTAATTGAACTGTGTTTGATTTGTAGATGGCAACCAACACGACACATACCAATAATCTCTCGCTACGCTTGTTTCTAGAAAAGGACGAATTGACTGGGTCAAAACTTTCTCAATTGGAAGCGTGATCTTCGGATTATGCTTAGGCATGAGAGAAAATGAAATGTCCTAGAAGGAGCAATGCTAAATGCCCCATCCGCGAATGCTAGAAATGAACCAGGACAAGTATATTACGCTTGTAGAGTGTTCAACTCTTGCAAGCAGGTTAAGGGATCATCAGTGAGTGATCACGTCATGAAAATGAAAGAGCACATGAATAATCTTGAAAGACTAGGACACCTAGTACCGTTGCAGTTAGCAACATATATGATACTCAACTCGTTGTCAGATGACTATAAGCCTTATATAGTCGACTACAACATGCATAACATGGAGAAATCCATTGTTGAGCTATATTCCATGCTCAAGACTACTGAGTTGAGTTTGGGGACCAAGTTTAAGAATGATCTCGTAGTAACCGATGATGGTAGTGAAAAGAGAAAGATGCGCAGTGGAAAGGGAAAGGGTAAAACCAATCCCATCCAAGACATGCCTAAAGGTAATGGAGTCAAACAAAAGGTCAAGAAGGTGAAGCCAAACCAGGCAAGGACCGAGAAACGGTGACTTGGTTGTGGCAAGGGTCAAAAGGCAGGAGGCAATGCTTGCTCCTCAGTTGACTTGACCAACTTCTAGAATTCACTTTCTACTTTTAAAGTTTATTACGAGTAATTCAAATTTTGCAATTGATTATTGCAGTAGCGGGTGAAAAGTGAAGAAGGCCTAGCATGAGATGATGATCCCACATGCACTTTGATTTTGATCTTAATAATTCAGTATGTTATTGGATTCATAAAAGCAATTTTTTGGATACAATATTATTATGTTAAAACTCGTTTTTTGGTTTTATCGGTTTGAATCCATGAATGAATTATTTTAATCTATGTGCATATGTGATGGTTATACTAGTCAAGTTTGTGACTAGGATGTTATTAGTATGACAACTTTTGTCTTATTGATAATCTCATGCTATATTTGTTTGATTGTTGAATGTATAATAATATCTTGGAAGCTCACTTACTTAGATACTTGACATTAGAAAAGTTTTCTAATAAAAGTATATAAGAGTTTTTATGAAAAGTAACGTTCAAAGTTTATTGAACCTATTTAAAACATCTTGAATACAAGTTATAATTCATGATAGTATGTTTTAGAAGCATTAGTGTTAATATAGCATGGTTATAATAGTTAATATAATAATCAAGGTAGGCTTTAAGAATTAAGAATATTATTACAAGTGTTTCAAACTTGTAATAAAGTATTTAATAAGGTCATAATTCCCTAACAGGAATGTTGGATATTCGTAAAATCCAAAGAGTGACTTAGACGTTGAATAAATTCTTAAGAAGTCAAACTATATTAGGATATTTAAGAACTAAGGGTATTATTACAAGTGTTTTATACTTGTAACATATACTTCATTTAATTAAGTCATGATTCACTGACGTGAATGTCGGACATTCATAAAGTCCAAGGAATGACTTCAACATTAAAGAGGTTCTTAAAAGACATTAAAGAATTTAAGAATTAGAATTATCAACACAAGTGTTTCATACTTGTTAGGTACAATATTTAATAAAATCATGATTTCCTAATAGGATTGTTGGATATTCGTGAAATCCAAAGAATGACTTTAAGATTAAATAAATTCTTAAAAGGATTAAACTATGGAGTTGACCCAATAAGTCAAAGCCTTTGACTTAGTCAAAGTAGTAGTTTAAGGAATGGTTATTTTCCATAAAAAATAGTGGGAGCTATGACTAGCATATTTATTAAGGTTTTAATGAACCTAGTACAATGACTATGAAATGTTCTTCGGAACATGATGAATCTTTAAAATTTAAAGTTCGTGAGATTTATTAAGCTTTACTTAATAAATATATAATCGTGAAATCATAAGGTCAAGTTCATGACTTATGGAATTATATGATTTAAAGAATTCAAGAAAGTCAAGAGATTATCAACAAGATATTACCAAGTCGTTAGCTAAAGTTAAGGGAAATAATAAATGATCGTAAATTAAATTATTGCAAAACTAATAGCACGTTCACAAGTCCTGTGATTGATTATTGTAAATCTAATAGAATATTCACAGTCTAGTGAATAATTTATCACTTAAAGGTATTTCCTTAACTAGTAATAATATATCTACAAATCAGCAATTAAAAGTAGTTTAGTTACATGATGAATTTTATAAATTCAAGAAACTAAGGAGTTAATTTCCAATCTTCCTAAGTTGGCCGAATTTCATAAAAGAAAGAATAGAATGTGTTCTAATGTTGCGAGAACAAAATCTAGCAAAGACAAAAAGTAATAGTATCTTTCAAGATATTCGTCTTATGTATTTAGTTTAATAGAAATAACTAAATTGGAATTAGTGATAAAGTTACAATAATAAAAGTTATTAAGTAATTGACACAAACACAAGGAATAAGTAATGATCCAGTAATAATACAATATCGATGTCCAACTAGGAATGATACATGAAGTAGTATCATTGTTATTCACATTTTGTATATTTTAGAATATTCATGAATAAAAGTTATTTTATTCAGAAGGTATAAATCCGTGACTACTCGTCTTGGTGGGAACCTCGATGGGACGTTGACATCATCGCGGTATTTGGTGGAGATTCGAAGATTTTCGAAATTAGCTACAACATGTTTTGTTTGTAGGCCAAATATACAGGTGATATTTTGTCGTATCGACGAATATTGGATTGACCACCGTGATAATACTTCGTGGTTGAAAAGTTCAAAAGTATTAGTCACATAGGTTGTCCTTAAGCCTGAGGTATTTAGTTTGGGATACGATGACTAATGTACTTTGGTTCGTCCTAGACACTATGTGAAAGGATTGTCATACGAGGCCTTACTGGGTACAGTGGAAGTTGTAGTTTCAAGTCGAAATACACAAGATGGTATCTACACCTCCTTTTTAGGAGAGATATTTCTGGGTCCTTGACATGATGGAAAACTGATAGAGTGCATGGCCATGCCCAAACGAACTGATTTATTCTTTGTCGTTTATCACACAATTTAAATCAAGTAGTCAAGAAATGATTATGAATACAGGAGTTGAGAAGCTTCACCATGCTCGTATTCGGTATCACAAATATCGTGCTGCAAGGGATAAGCCTAACACGTTACCCAAGAAGTAAACACGGTGTGTTCTTTACTAGGCGCTGCTATTAATATGTTTTTCTAAACAATACCTGGGTATAAGAGTTTCTATGGGGTTGGTTATCCTGTATCGCCTGTCTAGGGGCCTCTGAAGGCTATTGCCATCAAGTTAAGGTTACGAACTTGCACAAGTGGGAGTTTGTTGGATTTATGTGCACAGTTAGTCAACCTATGATGTCACGTCCATGCCTATAGGACACTCAAGGGGCACACCGGTGAGTGCATGTAAATCCAGTAGTTATGCAATGATACTCGGAGAAGAATGATATATAATAGTTATTATAAATCAATAAGTATTAAGTTATGATTAACTTATTACTAGATTAGTTTAACTAACTAATTAATACAAGTATTTGTGTATTTACTAGTTAAGTATATATACAATGTGTTAATTATAGATTATCCATAATATGATTTAAAGCAATTAAATCATATAGTATTTGGATAATATTATTGTCTAAATTATATAAAGTTCATTATATAACTAATTATTAAAAGTATAAAATACAATTATATATTTCGTATATGCAAATACCGAAATATATAAAGTGTATAATACTAGATATTTAATAGTTAAGTGACAATGATATAACTAGTTAAACTATAATGGTTAGAAACGAATAATTAAGTATTAAACTTAATTAAACAAAAAAGGACCTAAGTGAAAGTCCTTCTATTATAAATAAAAGGCTTGGGGTTCCCTTATTTCATTGATACCCAAGTTCGAAACCCTAGCCCGCATACTCTCCATATTTTGGCCGAAACTAGAGCCAAGAACACAAGTATTGTGTTCTTGGTGTTCTTCGTTCTTCATTCGTTTTTCGTGTTCTTCAAGTCTTTAAGAATAAGGATTATTGCAAGAGCTTGCTAGAAGGATTCTCGTTGTGTTCATCACTTGTGGATCTATCTTGAGCAACTAAGGTATTATTTGGAAAACTCTATTTTTCCCTTCCCTTGTGTTCATCGAACAAGGACCAAGAACCCTAGGGTTCTTGGTGTTCTTCGTACAAATATTTCTAATGTTAATCTTATTTATATTTCCAAGATCCTAATCCTTTAGTGTTTAAGGATTAAGTTTAATCTCAGTTCCACTTTTAGGGATTAAACTAGCTACTTGGTTCAACCGGTATGAACAAGTTCTTGTTCATATCAGTTCATGGTTCGAATCAGGTGGACTAGGATTGACTTTAGGAGTCATGTGAAACCCTTCAATATGTAGATTGGTGATTTAATAATATTTCCGCTGCGCTTTTATCTTGATTAAACCTAAAATCACCATTAGGTGAAAAAGAAATGAGAATGTTAGAGAGAGAAAGCTAGAGAGAGGTAGGAGAGAACTTGGAAGCTTCTAGAAGACAATTCAATTAATAATGAGAAGCTTACATTAGTCATCCTCACACCATCTATGTATACAAAAATACTAATTATATTAATCAAGTTAATTAAACGTAATTAAGTACAAAACTAAGGTACAATACCCTGAATGCGACTTGACCATTGTAACTTTTGTAAAATATATTCTTTATTTACTATTAATTTCGAAAAAAATTTAAAGAGTAAATTTAATTTTGAAGAAAAGTTTATATGGTAACTTAACTAGTTAACTTAAAAATCAATCTAATAAGGAAGTGGATGTTTTTAGAAAAATAAGGAATTTATTCAACGGGTTTTCTTCGAAGAATTATATCGTCTAACAGAATAACAAAGGTTTTATAGGGGTAATTTCATAATTCGAACCTCATCTAACCGACTCGCTTTGTGGTGTGGGGGATTAAGGGAACTGTCCATGGACATGGACGTCAAAGCAATCACTTTTCAAACCAGAAATCATCATGATCAATCCAAGACGCTACATATGTGAAATTTGCGCGAAAGAATTCAAGAGTAAATGCGAGAGCAAAGCTCACAATGACAAGGATCATCAAAACGCTAAGTTCTATAGTTCTATTTGCAACAGTTCGTTCTTCTCGGCAAAAAAGGCTAGGGAGCACGTCCATTTCTTGTCGAGGAATGGAAATGCTGGTGGTGGACAAGCTGATCACCAATAATCATCGATATGATACATATATTTTAAACTCATTTGAAATATACTCAATAATTTCATGTTTCTACATTTATGTTTGAAATTTTGTGACTGCAAGTTAAATAGAATCGTTTTTATGTTTTGTTAGTCCCGTGATAAATGAATGATTGCACTTGTACAGTTCTACTGACAAAATAAAAATTATAAACACAAATTATAAACACTCAACAATAAATAAACTCTTCTTTATTTAATCAATAATGACTTACAAAAGATACAAGTAGCTACGGAATAGCTAAGAACACAAATCCTAACTAAATTACTTGTAAGAGATGTACAATTAAAAATATTATCTAAGACAAGTATTGATTAACAAATAATCACACACAAAATCAGACACCGTTGTTACAAAGATTCAATGGATGAAGCCAGTAACGAAGACGGTATCACTGGAATGTTTATCACTTTTCTTTTTGGAAAGTTTGCTAAGAAAGCTTCAGCAAAGTGAAAACGTTGTTGCTCACGTGAATTCGTCCATTGTGTCTTCTATTTATAGTGTTAAGAAGACGTGATAGCTAAGGGCTGTACGAATTTATCCACGTGAAAGAATTCCGTTGGTGTAGAGGATATTTCATGCGACGAGCACTACTAACGGAATTTTGAGAGTACTATCTTTCGTCTTGTGATCGCCGAGATCTTCTAGAAGATTTGCATAGGAATCCCTTTGTCGGCGACTCACGATCTTGTGTAATACTTGTGTCTTTATGTGTCACTGAAGCTACATATGCTAAGAGATGCTTCGTATGCCCATGAGTATTTCAGGTCCTCATGGTTCTTCAGGTATTGGGCTAGCTTCAGTGACCTTCACTAAGAGTTTTACTTAGGAAGGTATTTGTCTTCAAGACTCAGCGTTATTGTCAAGTGTACGCTGAACCTACTACGACTATCTGAACGGTTGATCACTCTCTGATTCCGCACGGGGAACTGATCGTTGCTTCTATTGTTGTTCAGATAGTGTAGCCATGTAATGAGAATCCGAACGCATCAGGTTCTCAGTTACTCACAATCTGAAGAACTAATCTTCAGATTGTCTTCTAACTATTTCCTGTTTGTCTTTATTAAATCCTTTACCATAGGGGTTGCTTTCAGTGACCCAACAATCTCCCCCTATTTGATGTAGACAAATAGTTATGCAACTCCCCCTGAATGTGTGAAGATTTTATAGGTAACCTTGAATGTGTTTCACACTTCAGATGGGGTTTTGACACACTTAGAAAATATTACAAAAAATGATGATCTGAACATTTTTTTCAGATCATACTTCAGTTCAGTGACTTATATATTTTCTTTTTATTTCATTTAGATATGGAATAATAAGCAACTCACATATGTCAACATATTATCATTTATACTGATAAGATTCATTCATAACGAGAAGATAAAGTAAATTGTTCAGACATAAAAGAAAATCAGTTATCAATTACAGACGATCATCAAAAAGAAACAAAGTAAATACAAACCAACACTCCAACCATGGCATTCCCTTTCAGCCCCTCCAGCTCCTGTGGCTTCCAACTCCAAAAAGTTTGTTTTCCTTCTCTTAAGCCTGGGACATTTCTTCCTCTGACATTCCTAAAAGCTTGGCCGTCATCATTAGCTTTTCTTCTTCAGCTAGCACCATCCCTTTTCTTTTCTTGATTTTTGTTGGAGGAGGTATAGCATGGCTCTTTCCTTTTCCCTTGTAAGGGAGCTGTGTTTGGATGTTTGGGCTGGGAGCAAGGATTGGGTTCGTTCCATTAACGACTGACAAATTGACTATTGGAAAACTAGCAGACTTTGTTTCATTATCATCGCTATCACTATCCTCACTCATCAGATAGTTATCAACCAGATTCACTAACACATCTTTTGACCTCTTTTCTTGAGCGACCATTGAATACCGCTTAGAGGTCTTTACTATACTTTCATTACCACCACCAACATGAACACTACCACCACCACCACCTTTACCATCAGTTATCTTTTGAAATACTTCGGGCGGCTCACAAACAACCCTCCCCGTTACATTTCATTCAATAGGCACTTGTTTCTCCCCCTGAGAAGATGGAGGAGTTGACCTTGGTACTGCGACAGGCTCTCCAGTGACAGGTGCCTCATCACGCTTGTATTGAACGAACTCAGCAACAATTTTCAGTGGGCGTTCAAGTTAGGCAAACTGGCTAGAGATCTGAGAAGAGATCTCCGAGAACCTAGCATTGATGGATTCCTCAAATCGGTTAAACTTAGAGCTCAGATCAAGTATACTATCTTGCAGATGGACGTTACTGGCAGTGAGCTTATTATTCTTGGCGGTAAGATCATTAATTTTCTCAGACGGTATACTGACAACCTCACCAATAAAGGTATGATCCGTTGACAAAACATCTTGAAGACCATTAAATACCCCCTGTGTTTCATTCGGATATTTTGTATTTAGGTTAATAACCCTGCTATGATTCATCAAAATTTTAAATCTTTTGAAAATTTCAGTGAATTTTTCTTCAAGGTTAGGTGGAGTCTAAAATACCGCAGCACCCCGGTTCCCCGAACCCTCTGGTTCTTAATCATGGCCAGACCTTGTTAGGTGCTCATCTCTAAAAATGATGTCTTCATCAGAATCTGAAGACAGATCAGGAGTAGCCTTTCCTTTTGGATCGGCAGATGGTTCCTTTTCCTTGGTAGTAGATTCCTTGACAGGAGCTCTCTCAGACTCCTTCCTGATTCCCTAGCTATCAGATTCCTCATCACATGATTCAACAACACCCTCAACAAGGACTGGTGCAAATGGGTTTGATTACGACCGGACTCAGACTCTTCTTGGGTAGGTTTATTGGTGACCTAGACTCTGGATGGACTTGGGATTAGTCCGGAACATCATTCACATTCTTTTGAGAGATTGGAGTGGAGAGATATGGGTAATCCCTTTGCTCGTCAATGAAAACCTTAGCCACTGATGGGTTCGGGGAAGACGCAGCCCTGGACCTGGAGCTCCTAGTAAGATAGCGTGTTGTCGTCTGAGTCTCTGAATGTTCAGATTTCCCAAGCATCCAGTTGGCCTTGCGGAATGGAGTCCGACTTTTGGTTTGTTTTGACCGAGGTGAGGATTGGTCAGAAGATGATATGACTGTCACCTCCTTGTCCTCATAAGACGAAGAGCCAGCCTCTAAGGAACCCGAAGAATGTGCGTGCCAAGCCACGTTTCTGGGTCATATTGGTTCCGCGTCAGAGGGACTGGTTTGAGGGGTTGAGTGAGTAAAGATTAACATAACTTCTGGAAGTTCTAGAGCTTCCTCAGTGCCTTCTCCTGTAAAATTCGAGCTTCCCACTACTCCGCCTTTCAGACATGCCCTCATATTTTCGTAGTAATCGTGTTCTCCCACATAGTGTAGAAATATCATACAAAGGAAGCGGAGAAAAGGGATTAGAGACTCTCTATCTGACGCTTTGATCTTCTTTGGGATTTCTGAAAAGATCTGGGTCGCAAAGTCAATTCTTGTGTCTGAGAATAGGGCCGCTCCAAGGATCAGTTTGTGGTCGGAAACAGAGTCAACGCCACCAGTTTGTTAGATAGATATTGAGAGATGGTCATAAAGAAAGCAGACCATAAGTAACCCATTTGGGTTCGTGAAATTCCTTTGGAGTAAGACCCTTTATACTTTATACACGGAAGAACGGTTTTCCTTGCTTTCTCAAGAGATAAAGATGGATCAAAGCCTGCAGAGGTTTGTAAGTAATTCATTTTTGTTGCAGTTCGGAAGGTACTTAGATTGTACGAGACAACAGAGGCCGTACAGGTGTACCAGAATTCAAGGAGCATAGACTTGGAGAGTGGAATGTCAAAATGAAATGCTTCCCTTAACGGATGTTTGTCGAAGAATCTAACAAGTTCTTGAAGCTCTGTTTTTAGATTTCGAACCCGTGGACTAAGGTTGCTTCGAGAATTGTTCTTTGTATAATAGATTGCAGTGTAAGGTTTCCACATTTGGGGTGCTGGAAGGATTGATTCTGGTAGTGTCACCCCGAGATATGTTTTCGTGTTTGGAGCCATCGTGAAACCCGGAACAAGGATGATTTCAATTTGAGATAAGATGTGTTTGCACGGTAAGTGAAGAGAAAATGGTATGTGAATGTGAGGAATTTTGGGGTAATTGAAATGACGAGGGGGAAACAGTTAGATCAACGGTTGGAATTTGAATCGTTTAAAAAGATCGTGTGGTGGGGAAGAGATGATATTTATAGGTAGGCTAGGAGTGATGAAAGTTGTCAATCAATTTGCAGGGTAGTGAGGCGGGAAAAGACATCAAAGGGTCAACATTAAATGGTGTTGCAGAAGGAATGACCGATAGCAATTGAGTGTCTTTTTCGAAAGGTCCAATGAGGGAGCTCCACCTCATTGCCAACGTGGCTTTGAACAACTGGAAACTTTTCAGATGGTCGTAGTCATCTCAGAGAAGATGAGACCACTGAGACTCTGAAGAAAGTGACAATATGAAAGAGTAGAGTATCTGACTGAGAATACTTCACATACCCCTTTTTTAAGGCAAAAATGCGTACATAACATAGATGTGAAAATTTAAAGGCGCTGAAGTAACGGTTCATAAGAATATGATCATTGATTCAGAGATCGGTGCATGAAAATACACTGATATCAGATCACAAATATTTAGGATAACTATAAGCCTAAAATTTCATCAGTTTTGTTAAGTATCTAAAAAAAGGCTAAGTTAATATCTACAGTTCTGAATTATAATGGAATAATTCATGATTGAGATTTAGACACCCGCTGCTCATAGGGTTCAACAAAACTTTTGAAATGATAGTTCACCATTACCTTCAACGAATCTGATCCTAAAATTACCCTAAAAAATTATCTATACTAGGTTTGACTGATTTAATTTTTTTATTAATTTATTTCCTTAAACTGATAAAATTTCCTGTATTTGATCATAATGAAATGCTGAAACTAGGCTGAGTACTCAGGCGACATTTCAGTATTTCAAGTGATCAGATCCATTTATTTGAAAAACGTTTTTCAGGCATTTAACATATTGAACCTGCCGATCAGATAGTTAAACCTAGATTCATCTAATGGTTTGGTAAATAAATCAGCAAGTTGGTACTCAGTAGAAATAAAATGGACCTCGATATCGCCTTTCACGACATGATCTCGAATAAAATGATACCTGACATCGATGTGCTTAGTTCGAGAGTGGAAGACTAGATTATTGGTGAATGCGATTGCACTGGTGTTATCACAATATACATGAACCTTCTCATAATGCATATCAAAATCGGAAAGTTGTTTCTTCATCAACATAATCTGAACAACGCATGCGTCAGCCGCAATATATTCAGCTTCACACATAGATGTAGAAACTGAAGACTGTTTCTTACTCGACCAACTTATCAGCTTGCCTCCAAGAAATTGACACCCCCACTGGTACTTTTTCTATCAAGATTGCATCCAGCATAGTCTGCATCTGACTATCCGATGAGATCAAACATGTTATCCTTGGGATACCAGAGACCCAGATTTGGAGCACCCTTCAGATATCGTAGAATTATCTTAACTGCGTGCATATGCGACTCTTTTGGGTTAGACAGGTATCTTGCATACAGACATGTGGAGAACATGATGACATGTCTGCTTGCAGTTAGATATAATAGAGATCTGATCATTCCTCTATATGTGGTGGGATTTTCAGATTTCCCAGAGAGGTCTTTAGTTAGCTTCATATTCGTTGCCATTGGAGTTTTCATAAAAGAACACTTTTCTAAATCGAATTTCTTTAGCAACTCGAACACATATTTCTCCTGATTTATGAAAATTCCTTCTTCAGATTGCTTGATTTTCAATCCCAGTAAATAATTTAATTCTTCCATCATGCCCATTTCATAGTTATCTGTCATTAATTTGGAGAACTTTTGACACATAAGTTCATTCGTGGATCCGAAAATTATGTCATGGACGTATATGTGAACCAACAGGACATCAGATTTATGCTTTCTGATGAAGAGGGTATTTTCAATTGTTCCTCTTGTGAAGCCACTTTTTAGAAGAAATTAAGATAAGGTATTATACCATGCTCTAGGAGCCTGTTTCAGACCATAAAGAGCCTTGTCAAGTTTATAAACATGGTCTGGGTGCTTGTGATCTTCAAAACCTGGAGGTTGCTTGACAAAAACAATGTCTTGAAGTATTCGTTTAAAAAGGCACTCTTGACATCCATCTGATAAACTTTGAAGTCTCTGAAAGCTGCATAAGCAAGGAACATACGAATTGCCTCCAGTCTTGCTACAGGGGTAAATGATTCAAAATCAATTACTTCTTCCTGTCTATACCCTTGTGCCACCAGTCTTGATTTATTTCTAATCACAGTACCATCTTGGTCTAACTTGTTTCTAAAAACCCATCATGTTCCAATAAAATTTGTATCTGATGGTGGTGGTACAAGAGTCCAAACTTCATTCTTTTCAAATTGTTGAAGTTCCTATTGCATTGAGGATACCCAATGAGGATCTTCTAGTGCTTACTTAACATTTTTGGGTTCAATTATTGAGACGAATCTGGCAAATAGACAAATGTTTGCACTTGCTTGTTGACTTCGAGTACGAACACCTTGTTCAAGATTCCCAATGACTTGATTTATTTGATGCTTCTTATTCCATAGAGTTAATACTTAATTTGAAGGACCTGGTTCATCAGCTGGAATTATAAGAGGTTGTGGAGGAGACAACGGAGGAAGTTGGATGTATAGTGGAATGGTTTCGGGTGAAGATGCAACATCAATAACTTAGGTAAAACCAAAAGTCTAATCTTAGTAACGACCGAATTCGAGATTCGAAGGCGACCGATTTCCGAGCCTAGATATAATTAACGAGCAGAAGTGTGACCATAGTATGATTCTTTAGGAAAGTATTTCTTAGGAATGATAGTACGGCCATTGTAGGAAGCTAGAGACCTATGCTTGCCTAACTTCTAGAACACCAATTAAATCGGGACTTAACCAACCAAACCTAGACCTAGACGGATTCGATCATAGTGAATGTCCCTCTCATATTTGAACACTATTTTATTACTTTGTCAATTTGTTTCAGTTTCCAAAAGCTCGTAGTTATTTTAATCATTTTCAGTTAATTAGTTTTAAAAACAAAAGCCCCAAATTACTTCGTTTGCTTAGATTAAATCATTACTTCATTTGCTTAGATTAAATCTTCAGTTTCAAACAATATAATCGGCTTAATTGTTCCCTGTGGAGACGAAACACCCGAAGTACTTACCTGAACTATATTGCTCACGATTAGGTCATACTTGCCTAAGAGTGTGGTAATTTAGAGAAGGCGTATTTAGGTTATTATTTTATAACTAGTTTTAACACATCAATCAGACACATGATTTTCATCAAAGGTAACATGAACAGTTTCTTCAAATGTAGATCTTTTCAGATTGTAAACTCTGTATGCTTTAGATTGTTCAGTATAACCGACGAAGATTTCGTCTCCAGCTTTAGGGTCAAACTTCCCTAGATGCTCTTTGTTATTGAAAATGAAACAAGGACATCCAAAGACTCTGAAATATTGAATGTTTGGCTTTCTTGATTTGACGATTTCATAAGTTGTTTTGTTGTGTCTTTTAATAATAACTGCACAATTTTGAGTATGACACGTTGTATGCACTGCATAGGTCCAGAATTTACTTGGAAGCTTTGCTTTATTCAAAATAGTTAGTTTCTTCAATTAATGTGCGATTGTTTCTTTCGGCTACACCGTTTTATTCTGGTGTCCTTGGAGCTGAGATATTCTGCGAAATTCCCTTTTCATTACAAAAGTTTTCAAGAGTAATGTTTGTGAATTCAGTTCCCCGGTCACTTCGGATACTTTCAACTTGAACCCTGAGGCTTACTTTCGCTTTCTTGATGAAGTTGATGATTTCTTCAGCACCATCGCTTTTGGATCTTAAGAAGAAAACCCAACAGAATCTGGAAAAATCATCCACAATAACTAACGTCTATCTCTTTCTTCCACCCAAACATTCTACATTAACAGGGCCAAAGAGATCCATGTGAATTAAATTCAAGCATGTTGTAGCACAAGAGATGACTTTAGATCTGAAAGACGATCTATGTTGTTTTCCTTTTTCACAAGTTGAACACATTTTGTCTTTAGAAAAAATGAGTTTTGGAAGGCCTTCAACTAAGTACCTTTTTCTAATGTTGTTTATATTTTTGAAGTTTAAATGTGATAGCCTTTTGTGCCATAGCCAGTTGATATCTGATGGGGAAGAGGCAAAGAAACATAATACCTTTTCAGGGGATGCGGAGTTCATGTCGAGGATATACATGTCATCTTTCCTTGGAGCATTCATGAGGACTGTTCCTTCTGGATCAATAATGTATCCTTTTGTGTCAGTGAATAAAACCATGTATTTCGCATAACATAACTGACTGATACATATCAGATTGTGCTTCAATCCATCCACAAAGAGAACTTTCTTAAAAGCGCATGACCCATTTGAGATTTCTCCTTGACCCACCCCTTTTCCAGATGAGTTATCACCAAATACAACCTTAGGACCTGCTTTGTCGGTGATATTTTTTAGGAGAGATTTGCAACATGTCATATGTCTGGAATCAAACACTTGCATTCTTTACGATCTGACGTAGTTTCAGATTCCTTTACAATACTTTCTTCGCCGTTGGAATCTGTACCACTTACCCATGATTGGATAGTTGCTTTTAATGCATAAGTCTTGATTTCTTTTTTGGTTTTAGCTAACTGAGCTTTAAAAACCTGATACTTACATTCAGTTTCTTCATATTTCTTTTTGTATTCGTCAGTTGCCTTAGAATCAAACTTAGATCTGGTGGACGAAGTATGCCTTGAAGAATTTAATCTCTCACCATCCAATCTTACTTTACAGTCAGCTTTAAAATGACCAATTCTACCTCATCTGAAACATTCCTTGATGCTTCTGTTCATCTGAGGCTCGGATGCTCTTGAATTGTTACAATTTATGGCCTTTTTGTACCTTATAGCAAGAACAACCATTTCTTCTTCCAGATCATCTGCATCATCACTTGAGTGTTCACTAATGGAATCTTCTTTCATATCGTTATCTTCAGCATCTGAGAAGAGTTCATCATTAGTATCTTTTGTATCAGCACATCTTTCGTCGTTTATAATAGACGACCTTTTGGAAGACTTTGCAACGAGGGAATCTGAAGAATTATCATTTAAGTCAGAATACATTTTGTTTTCATTTTCGAAATTCATCAGGGTGCTGCAAAGACTATCCAGATTCATTCTTTCATTTGACCCGTTGTTCTTAGAACGGTGGACATGACACTCCATTCTTTAGGCAGAATTTCCAAGAATTTGTTCATCAATTCTTGGATTTCTTTCTTGATTCCCACTTCCTTCAGTTCGTTTGTTAGAATGATAAATCTTCTGTAAGACATTTTTAAGGATTCACCCTTAACTACTTTAAATGCTTCATATTTTCTATTTAACATAGCCTTCTTGCTTGCTTTAACAGTGACAGTTCCTTCGTAGGATGTTATCAGAATATCCCATATTTCTTTAGCAGGCTTACATTCTTTCATGGTACTTAGAATGTGATTGGGAAGAGCTGTTTGAAGAATCTTATTTTACCATCTAGCCCAACTTTCTCTTTATCATCTTCCGTCCATTGATCTTTAGGCTTTTCTTCTTCAATTTCAGAAAAATATTCTTCTTCATCTTTTGAGAGAAACTTTTCTTCACCTTGTGACAGAAGTTCTTCTTCTCCGTTATCTTCTTCTGATGTTCTTTCAGTCTTGGAGCTGGAAGATTTTGGAACAAAAATTTTGGGAATATATGGACCAAACTCTAATAAATCTGGAGAAAAAGCGTGTTGATGTTTGGCGAAGCCCATGAATCGTACATTCCACATCACAAAATCATAATTGGTGAAAACTGGAGCCTTGGTTTTTGAACCAAGGTTCATTTGAGACAATTTTTCACTCATTTTGATCAGTAAGTAAGAATATCAACAATTATGGATTAATTGTCCTGCTCTGATACCAATTGTTAGTCCTGTGATAAGTGAATGATTGCACTTATACAGTTCACTGGCCAAATAAAAATTATGAACACTCAACAATTAATAAACTCTTCTTTATTTAATCAATAATGATTTAACAAAGATACAAGTAGCTGCGGAATAGCTAAGAACACAAATCCTAACTAGACTACTTGTAAGATAAGACAACTACAAAACTATCTAAGACAAGTATTGATTAACAAATAATCACACACAAGATCAGACACCGTTGTTACAAAGATTCAATTGATGAATCCAGTAACGAAGACGGTATCACTGGAATGTTTATCACTTTGCTTTTTGGAAAGTTTGCTAAGAAAGCTTCAGCAAAGTGAAAACGTTGTTGGGTTGTGCTCACGTGAATTCATCCATTGTGTCTTGTATTTATAGTGTTAAGAAGACGTGACAGCTATGGGATGTATGAATTTATCCACGTGTAAGCATTCCGTTGGAGCATAGGATATTTCATGCGACGAGCACTACTAATAGAATTCTGACAGTACTATCTGTTGTCTTGTGATCGCCAAGATCTTCTAGAAGATTTGCATAGAATTCCCTTTGTCAGCGACTCATGATCTTATGTAATACTTACGTCTGTCTGTGTCACTGAAGCTTAAGACGCTAAGAGGTGTTTCGGATGCCCATGTGTATTTCAAGTCCTCATGATTCTTCAGCTGCTGGGCTAGCTTCAGTGACCTTCACAAATGAGTTTTACTTAGGAAAGTATTTGTCTTCAAGACTCAACGTTATTGTGACACCCTGTTTCCCCGGGTATCATCTTAATTTACCTTTAGTACAAATGAACAAAAAGGAAACTAAATGCCTCAATTTCATTTCATCATAATTTAGTACAACTTTTTACAAAAAGCGGAAGTACGAAAAAAAACAACTTGTAAAACTTCTAGTCTAGTAAGTAAGTATATTCAAGTGGTCCCTTATTCCTTGTTCCCTGAGATACATACACTAATACGTAAGAATTTAAAGCTTAGTGAATAGTTATGGTTTCATGATAAGTTTTTCATTTACATGTCTTTCTAAAATTTCTTTGAGATCTCATGCCTACATGTTAAGTATACAAACTTTCTCAGAGGTTCTTTAACCTTGAGTCCACTATGGCTGCCCTATAAGGTACGTTTGCAGGACGTACCTTCTTTCTATATCCCGTACGTTGGATATTTAATAGTACACTTAACATGTTTAAAATCACTTTCCTACATTATGTAAATTTGCATTTTAATATTATGCTATAAAACATATACATTTGCCATAATCATAACACAATTAATTATTTATGCATAAAACACTTTCGTTAGTAGTTTCTGACTAGCAGTCCTCTAACATTTCTTTAATATGACTTGCTTTTATGTATCTTTCGTATGTTCTTTACATTGTTTGTTGAACTGATCCTTTTATACTAGTGGAAATAATGCATGGTCACAAGTCTACTATCACTATATGATGCCAACATTATGTAGTAGACGTACGTGGTGTTAATTTATAAACCTATCCAAATCTTGCATCATCACTGGTGACTCATGATAACATGTGCTTTTATGTTTTATTAAATTAACAACCCGTGTTGTACTTGACATTTATTTATCTATTTTATTCTAGATATATATATATATATATATATATATATATATATATATATATATATATATATATATATATATATATATATATACACACATATATATATATATACACACATATATATATATATATATATATATATATATATATTTGTACCACAAATATTATAGTTACGTTTTTTGTTGTAAAAAAAACTAAAGATAATTTGTTATTATTTTATTTATTATTAACCATATAATTTTGTAAGTAATTTCTAGTTTAATACTTGATGAGTAAATTTCATACAACAAATATATAAATTAGACATGATATATTTTATAAATTCATAAATTTACATTGTAGTAGGCAAATTTTCTCATGGACTTTGAACTACCGGTGATTCATTTATTCATGCTTTCTTTTGCTTGTAACATGAGCATTTCATATTGTACTTTATATTTTATTTATTTAAAATTTGTTAATGTCATATGTAAGAAACACAACGTAGTTTAAGTTTATAAATACTAATTTAGTATATTATTATTATTATTTTCTTATTTAATTTCTTATAATAAGTAAATGATTATCCATTTGTATTAATTAGTCATATATCCTTGTATGTACATTCTTGGTATTTTTAATAATAAATAATAAATAATAATTACATAAATTCTTTATTTAATATCGATTAAATAGGGTCGAAATTCGGGTCGTTACAAATCTTCCCTTCTTATAAGAGTTTCGTCCTCGAAACTCATATATATATATATATATATATATATATATATATATATATATATATATATATATATATATATATATATATATATATATATATATATATATATATATATATATATGTATATATATATATATTACTCAAAAAGGTGTGGGTATTTATCCTTAATTTCTGATTCGACTTCTCATGTAGCTTCTATTCCATGGACACAATCCTAGTGAACTAATACCAAAGATATATCTTTATTTCGAAGCTTCTTAATTTTTCATTATGTGACTGTTATGGGCTTTTATACAAAGTTGACTTTATCGTCAATTGTGACTTCTTTGGTTGGAATTACCACATCTTCTTCAACAATACATTTTTTTAAGTTAGATACGTGAAAAGTATTATGTATCCCTTTCAACCCTTCAGGTAAGTTTAGTTGATATGCTACTGCTCCTATCTTTTCGGTTATTTTGTAGGGTCCAATTTATCATGGTTGTAACTTACCCTTTTTACCAAAACGTAACACTCCTGTCCATGGTGATACTTTTAATAATACTTTGTCACCAACTTTAAATTCAATAGGTTTCCTTCATTTGTCAGCATAGCTTTTCTGTCTATCTTGTGCAACTTGGTGTCTTTTTCTTATTTGTATTACCTTGTCAGTTGTTTCTTGGATAATTTCAGGTCCAGCCAACTGCTTTTCACCGACTTCCATCCAACAGACAGGCGTTTGACATTTTCTTCCATATAAAACTTTGTAGGGTGCCGCTTTGATGCTACTATGATAACTGTTGTTATAAGAAAATTCGACAAGAGGTAAATGATGATCCCAATGACCTTTTAAGTTGATTGCGCATGCTCGTTACATGTCTTCTAGTGTTTGTATTGCTCGTTCACTTTGTCCATCTGTCTGGGGATGAAATGTTGTGCTCATCTTAATTTTAGTTCCTAACTGATTTTGAAAATTGTTCCAAAATTTTGATGTAAAACGTGGACCTCTATCCATAACAATTGATAATGGCACTCCATGTCTTGAGATAATTTCATATATATATACATTTTGGCTAATGATTCAAGAGTTTGTGTTTCTTTTATTGGCAAGAAATGAGCCGTTTTAGTTACTCGATCTACGATGACCCATATAGCATCAAAACCCTTTTATGTTTTTGGTAACCTTGTAACTAAATCCATAGTAATATGTTCCCATTTCTAAACAGGAATATCTAATGGTTGTAACTTTCCATAAGGTCTTTGGTGCTCCATTTTTACTTTTAAACACGTAAGACATTTGTTTACATCATTGATTATAGACTTTTTCATTCCTGGCCACCAGTACAATGATTTTAAATCTTTGTACATTTTATAAGATCCAGGGTGAATTGAATATTTAGACTTGTGTGATTCATACAAAATCACTTCTCTATAGTTGCCGATATTGGGAATCCAAATTCGTCCTTGAAATCTTTTAATTCCTTTATCGCCAGTTTCTAACAACCTAACTTGCCCAAAAATTCTTTCCACTTTTTGATTGTCTTGCTTTAATGCTTCTTGTTGTGCTTTCTGAACTTGTTCTAATAAAGTTTTTTGTAGCTATTAAGGTTAATGCCTTAACTCGTATGGGTTTAACTGGTTCTTTTCGACTTAAGGCATCTGCTACTACATTAGCCTTTCCCGGATGATATCTGATTTCACAACCATAATCCTTTAGTAATTCCATCCAACGTCTTTGTCTCATATTTAATTCTTTTTTATCGAATAAATACTTGAGGCTTTTATGATCTGTGTAAAGTACATACTTTGTACCATACAAATAGTGTCTCCAAATTTTCAAGGCGAATACTATAGCTGCTAATTCTAAATCGTGTGTTGGGTATTGTTGCTCAGTTTCCTTTAGCTGTCATGATGCAAAAGCAATAACTTTATCTCTTTGCATAAGTACACATCCTAAACCTTGTTTGGATGCATCACTATATACCACAAAGTCTTATATTCCTTTTGGTAGACTTAATATTGGTGCACTGCATAACTTTTTCTTCAAGGTTTGAAAAGCTTCTTCTTGTGCAATTCCCCAGTTGAATTTGCAACTTTTTCTCGTCAGTTCTGTAAGTGGGGTTGCTATTCTGGAGAAGTTTTGAATAAAACGCCGATAGTATCCAGCTAATCCAAGAAAACTTCTTATTTCGGTTGCTGATTGTGGAGTTTCCCATTTTGCTATGGACTCAATTTTTCTTGGACTACCATAATGCCCTTCTCATTTATAACATGCCCTAAGAACTGAACTTCTCGGAATCAGAATTCACATTTTGAGAATTTTGCATATAGCTTCTCATACTTTAATAATTCTAATATTATTCTCGAATGTTGCTCATGTTCTTCTGGGCTTTCAGAGTAAATAAGAATATCATCAATGAATACAATGATAAACTTATCTAGATACGGTTTACATACCCGGTTCATAAGATCCATGAATACTGCTGGAGCATTCGCTAAACCAAAAGGCATGACTAAAAATTTGAAATGCCCATATCGTTTTCGAAATGCGGTTTTCGGAATATCTTCCTTCCATACCTTTAACTGGTGATATCCTGACCATAGGTCTATTTTTGAGAAGTAACTTTGTCCTTGTAATTGATCAAATAAATTGTCTATCCGTGGTAACGGTTATTGATTTTTGATTGTGACTTTATTGAGTTCTCGGTAGTCAATACACATTCTCATGGTGCCATCATTTTTCTTGACAAATACTATTGGTGCTCCCCAGGGTGATGAACTTGGGCGTATAAACACTTTGTCAAGCAATTCCTGCAATTGACTCATAAGTTCTTGCATTTCAGTAGGTGTGAGTCTGTAGGGTGCTCGTGTTATTGGCACCGCTCCTGGTGCCAAATCAATATGAAATTCTACTTGTCTATCAGGTGGTAGTCCAGGTAAGTCAATAGGGAACACATCTGGATACTCATGTACTGTTGGCACATTTTCAACCGACTTTATTTCTTTCTTAGTATCTATTACATATGCTAAGTAAGTTTGACATCCTTTGCGTATACATTTCCTTGCCTTTAAAACCGAGATTAGATTAAAATGGTTATTTCTATGACTACTATAAATGATTATCTTCTTACCATCCTTATTTTCAATTTTTACTATCTTTTTGTGGAAAACTATGTTGGCTCGATTTTCCGATAACGAATCCATACGCACGACAATATCAATTTCACTAATAAACATTGGTAAGAGTCTAATATTGAAGTAATGTCAATCTATTTCTATTGAAAAATTCTCATAGACTTCGTATACACTTGTGGCTCTTCCGTCTACAATTTCTATTTATATTCTTTTATTTAATTTCTTAGATGGACAATTTAAATGCATACAAAATTCTGTAGATACCATTGACTTGTTTGCTCCAGAATAAAATATTATCTTAGCGGGGTTTTTATTAATTATAAAGGTACTTGTCACCACGTCTGGTATTTCTTTTGCTTGTTCAGCAGTGAGTTGGAATACCCTTCCTTTAGCTTTCTCAGCTTCTAGTCTGTTCCCGCTAGGTGGTTGCTATTGTCTTCATTGGCCGAACATCTTTGGGTTTTGGGCAATTGTACACAAGATGTTCAGTTGAACCACAATTGTAACAAGTTTTTCTTCCAGGGAAGTTGTTAGCCATATGCCCAGGTTGGCCACATTTATAACATATATTTTTGCCCATCATATATTCTCGAGTATGATTCTTGTTGCATTTGGGACAAATTGGTTTCTCGAATATTCTTATCCCATTATTCCTTGGCTTTTTAAACATTCTAGTAAATTTCTTGCCTTCAAACTTTCTATTCTCGTTTTCCTTGAAGTTGTTGAAGGATTTATGTGCACAGTTAGTCAACCTATGATGATACATCCATGCCTACGAAACACTTAAGGATCACACCGGTGAGTGCATGTTATTCGAGTAAGATATGTAATGATACTTGGAAGAGGAATGATTCATAATAAATCATTTATGAATCAAGTTAAGTATTAAGTCAAGTTTGACTTATTACTAGATTAGTTTATCTAACTAATTAATACAAATATTTGTACATTTACTAGTTGAGTAAATATACAATGTGTTAATTATAGATTATCCATAATATGATTTAAAGTAATTAAATCATATGGTAATTGGATAATATTATTGTATAAATTATATAAAGATTATTATATAATTAATAATTAAAAGTATTAATACAAAGTATATATTTCGTATATATATTTATATATATACACGAAATATATTAAGTGTATAATACTAGACATTTAATAGTTAAGTGCAATAATAAAAGAACAATAAACTATAAGGGAAGGAAACGTAAAAAGGAAAGTTTAATTAAGGAATTGATCTTAATTAAACTAGAGGGTCCTAAGTTCAACTTATTTATCTATAAATAAGAGGCTTAGGGTAACCCTAAAACCCCTTACACCTTACACTCATACTTCCTCCCTCCCTCTCCCCTATTCGGCTGAATACCCAAGAACACCAACCTTGGTGTTCTTCGTTCTTCATGTTCTTCGTGTTCTTCAAGCCTTGAAGATCCAAGATCATTACAAGGATCAACTAGAAGGTCGCTCGTTGTGTTCATCATCAGTGGACTAACTTAATCAAGATTAAGGTATGTTTTGAGAAAACCTTTTCTCCCTTCTCCCCTCTTGTTCGACCGAAACCAACCACGAACCCTAGGGTTCTTGGTAGTCGACGAACACACACAAGTGTGTGTGTGTGTGTTTGGGTTTTCGTACAAGGTTTCTTCCATTGGTAATCTAATCTAGATCTCCAAGATCCCAATCCTTTAGGGTTTAAGGATTAGGTTTAATCTCAGTTCCACATTTAGGGATTAAATCAGCTAGTTGGTTTTAACTGGTCAAGAACAAGTTCATGTTCTTGGTCAGTATGGTTCGAATCAAGTGACTAGGAGGTTTACCCATGTGGTCAATCAGTGTTAATGAAACCCTTCAGTTGTTTGGCACATAACCATCTTTCTCAACTAGATTGGCTAATTCCATAACTTTTTGAAATGTCTTTGGACGAGACATATTTACAAACCTTCGTAAATCGTTTTTTAAACCATGTAAAAAACGATTTACCTTTTGAGCTTTTGTGGTAACTATGTCGATGAATGTTTCCGCGAATTCTTCTACAGCTTTGTTTCCTTGTTCTAATTATTTACTCGAGTATCTGGGCAATACCTATTATTGACCAAAGTTTTAAATTCATCCCATGGCATTGATGTTGCTTGTGAAATGCCTCGAGCAGAGTGGATGGTCTTCCACCAATGGAGAGCATTCAACTTTAATTTAATTGAAGCAAACATTACTTGTTGATTGGGAGTACATTGACATGTTTGGAAACAACTTTCCATGTCATCAAGCCAACTCATAGTAGCTATAGGCCCTCCTTTCCCTTCAAATGTGGAAGGACTAGTAGTTCTGAAAGCTTTGTAGTCATATCCATGAGTGTGGCCATTATCAAGCTCATTCCTTGCTTGATCTCTAGTTGCGGTTCCATGTACTGAAATTTGATTCATAGTTGATTGTATTTGAGCTATTATAGATGGTAAATGTTGTTGGATACTTCGAGAGATTTCTGTTGCTATATCAACTCCTCCAGTTGGCTCAACTGGATTCATTGGATTTGTTGGATTCGTTGTTCTATTCCCTTGTCTTGGTTGTCTATTATTTTCTTGATTGTTCCTAGTTGTCCTTCGAGTATTCATTCTACAAAAATCATAATTTCATAGTTATAAGAACAAGTTCTAGTTTATATATATAACATGTATCATACAAAATTTTGAGATATTTAGATACAAAACTTAGGAAATATTATAATTTTCCCTTTTTTCTAATCTAATATAATCTAAGCTAGGTTTAGTTCCTGAGGGTAATACTGTGCTTCTAACATATCTCGAAATCGTAAAGGCATGATATAGTCTAATGCATCTTCTGTGGATGGGTGGCATTTTCTTTTGATCCATAACTTGACCCCTTTTGAACAATCAACTGTAATCTTCTTCCAAAAGCGAACCCTATCTCTGATCTTTACTAAAATAGATCTTTTTGCTATTCTTAAGTCTCGTTCATAATTTTTACACTGGTGATAAAGTTCCCAATTTTGTTCGTCCATTTGGTTTATTTGATCATTTAAATTTTCAAATGCATGGATATTTATTGCACCGGGATGTGAATTTTCAACTTCTTTTATTATGTCGTCTTCCGCATGTGCTATTATATCTTGATATGTATACTCAATTTGCTCTTCATTGATAAGATCGTCGTTTGACACGTCAGAACCTGCCAATTTCTATAAAAAAAATATATATATATAAAAAACAAAAACATATAATATACATTCATTCATTTATACAGACAAATACACAAAATTTAGGGAAATAAAGGTTTTCCCTTTGGATGTTAGTCTACAAAATTTAGGAAATAATAAAATATTTCCTTTTTCATCCAAACTTATTCAACCTATCCGCCATGTCTATATCTACATATATGCTTCAGTATTGTTGCCTAGTTTCTATATCTAGTTTCTTCCAGGAAATTCATTTCACATATAGTGAGCATATTGAAGCTCTTCTTCCAGATAGTTGACATGGGTGTATGCTTGATATAACTGACGAGTCATGTTTTCAAAATTCCCTTGTAACTCGGATATTGTTTCTAAATGGTAGAAATTATCCATATGGTGTTCTTGTTGTTCTACACAAATTGATAATTGCTTGTGTTACTTGGTCTAAGAGGTTGCTAAAATCTACCAAATTTATTCCTACATGGGTTGGAAAACTTTCCCCTACTACACTCCATGTGAAATCAGGCATAGTGTCTGTTAAAGGATTTGGTGCATAGGGTGGAGGCAAAAATCCTTGTTGAGTTGCCCAGTAATTATTCGCATCTGATGCTTAATAATCGCTAATATTTATGATTGGTATGGGTTCATTTCGAGGTTCCATTGGTTCGTAAGTCGGAATCATAGGTAAAGTTGGGACTATTTGTTCATTAGGTAGGTTTAGGGTAAAGTATGGGTCTTCGTACAGAAGTCCGAATGGCCATTCATTTTCAAACACATTTTCTTCGTTGTTTCCAGCTATTTGCAATAATAGGTTAGAAATTCTTAACACATCTAAACAATGTAATATTTTATTTATTCCTAAGTTCAAGTCTAGGTTAACCTAATCATAAGGTCAAACTTCGTTCACTTGAACCAAAGGCTCTGTTACCAACTTGTGACACCCTGTTTCCTCGGGTATCATCTTAATTTGCCTTTAGTACAAATGAACAAAAAGGAAACTAAATTTCTCAATTTTATTTCATCATAATTTAGTACAACATTTTTACAAAAAGCGGAAGTACATAAATAAAACAACTTGTAAAACTTCTAGTCTAGTAAGTAACCATATTCTAGTGGTCCCTTTTTCCTTTTTCCCTGAGATACATACACGAATACATAATCAGTTAAGGCTTAGTGAGTCATTATAGTTTCATGATAAGTTTTTCAGTTAAATGTCTTTATAAAATTTCTTTGAGATCTCATGCTTACATGTTAAGTATACAAACTTGCTCAGAGGTTCTTTAACCTCGGGTCCACAATGGCTGCCCTATAAGGTGCGTTTAAAGGATGTACCTTCTTTCTATATCCAGTACGTTGGATATATAATAGTAGACTTAACATGTTTAAAATCACTTTCCTACATTATGTAAATTCGAATTTTTAATATTATGCTATAAAACATATACATTTGCCATAATCATAACACAATTAATTATTTATGCATAAAACATTTTGTATTGCATGTATGTATACCAATTAAAGGACATAATGTACTCACTTTCGTTAGTAGTTTCTGACTAGCAGTCCTCTAACATTTCTTTAATATGACTTGCTTTTATGTATCTTTCGTATGTTCTTTACGTTGTTTGTTGAACTGTTCTTTTTTTACTAGTAGAGATAATGCATGGTCACAAGTCTAATATCACTATATGATGCCAACATTATGTAGTAGACTTACGTAGTGTTAATTTATAAACCTATCCAAATCTTTCATCATCACTCTTGCATCATTACTGGTGACTCATGACAACATATGCTTTTATGTTTTATTAAATTAACAACTCATGTTGTTCTTGACATTTATTTATTTATCTATTTTATTCTAGATATATATCTGTACCACCAATATTATAGTTACGTTTTTTTTTATAAAAAACTAAAGATAATTTATTATTATTTTATTTAATACTAGCCATATAATTTTGTAAGTACATTTCTAGTTTAATACTTGATACGTAAATTTCATACAACAAATATATATTAATTAGACATGATATATTTTATACATTCATAAATTTACATTGTAGTAGGAAAATTTCTCATGGACTTTGAACTACCGGTGATTCATTTATTCATTCTTTATTTTGCTTGTAACATGAGCATTTCATATTGTACTTTATATTTTATTTATTTAAAATTTGTTGATGTCATATGTAAGCAACACAACGTAGTTTAAGTTTATAAATACTAATTTAATATACTATTATTATTTTAATTTATTTTCTTATTTAATTTCTTATAATAAGTAAATGATTATCCATTTGTATTAATAAGTCATATATCCTTGTATGTACATTCTTGGTATTTAAAATAATAATTAATAATTACATAAATTCTTTATTTATATCGATTAAATAGGGTCAGAATTCGGGTCGTTACAGTTATTGTCAAGTGTACGCTGAACCTACTACGACTATCTGAACGGTTGATCACTCTCAAATTCTGAACAGGGAACTGATCGTTGTTTCTATTGTTGTTCTGGTAGTGTAGCCAAGTAACGAGAATCTGAACACATCAGGTTCTCAGTTATTTACAATCTGAAGAACTAAGCTTCAGATTGTCTTCTAACTATTGCATGTTTGTGCTCATTAAATCTTTTACCATATGGGTTGCTTTCAGCGACCCAACATGTTCTATTATGTGTGTTCTTCGTTTATGTTTGAGATTTGGTTGATTGCAAGTTAAATTGAATAATGGTTACGTTCTATTATGTTTGTTCTTCAATTATGTTTGAAATTTGCTTTACTGCAAGATAAATAGAATCGTTGTTATGTTCTATTCTGTTTGTTCTTCGTTTATGTTTGAAATTTGGTTTACTGCAAGTTAGATAGAACCGTTGTTATGTTATATTCTATTTGTTCTTCGTTTATGTTTGAAATTTGGTTTATTGCAAGTTGTATAGAATCGTTGTTATGTGCTATTCTGTTTGTTCTTCGTTTATGTTCAAAATTTGGTTGACTGCATGTTAAATAGAATTGTTGTTATGTTCTATTCTAGTTGTTTTTCGTTTATGTTTGAAATTTGTTTTATTGCAAGTTAAATAGAATCGTTGTTATATTATATTATGTTTGTTCTTCGTTTATGTTTGAAATTTGGTCTACTGCAAGTTAAATACAATCGTTGTTATGTTATATTCTATTTGTTCTTCATTTATGTTTGAAATTTCGTTTACTGCAAGTTAAATAGAATCGTTGTTATGTTCTATTCTATTTGTTCTTCGTTTATGTTTAAAATTTGGTTGACTGCAAGTTAAATAGAATCGCTGTTATGTTCTATTCTGTTTATTCTTCATTTATGTTTGAAATTTGGTTGACTGCAGTTAAGTAGAATCGTTGTTATGTTTTATTAAGTTTTTCCTTCGTTTATGTTTGAAATTTGGTTTACTGCAAGTTAAATAGAATCGTTGTTATGTTATACTCTGTTTGTTCTTCCTTTATGTTTGAAATTAGGTTTATTGCAAGTTAAATAGAACGTTGTTATGTTCTATTCTGTTTGTTCTTCATTTATGTTTGAAATTTTGTTTTAGTACAAGTTAAGTAGAATCATTGTTATGTTCTAATATGTTTGTTCTTCGTTTATGTTTGAAATTTGGTTGACTACAAGTTAAATAGAATCATTGTTATGTTCTATTCTGTTTGTTCTTCGTTTATGAATGAAATTTGGTTTACTGCAAGTTAAATAGAATCGTTGTTATGTTATATTCTGTTTGTTCTTCCTTTATGTTTGAAATTTGGTATACTGCAAGTTAAATAGAACGTTGTTATGTTCTATTCTGTTTGTTCTTCGTTTATGTTTGAAATTTTGTTTTACTACAACTTAAATAGAATCATTGTTATGTTCTATTATGTTTGTTCTTCATTTATGTTTAAAATTTGGTTGAATACAAGTTAAATAGAATCATTGTTATGTTCTAATCTGTTTGTTCTTCGTTTATGAATGAAATTTGGTTTACTGCAATTTAAATCGAATCGTTGTTAAATCGATTCGTTGTTATGTTCTATTATGTTTGTTCTTCGCTTATGTTTGAAATTTGGTTTACTGCAAGTTAAATAAAATCGTTGTTATGTTCTATTCTGTTTGTTCTTCGATTATGTTTGAACTTTGGTTTACTGCAAGTTAAATAGAATGTTTGTTATGTTCTATTATGATTGTTCTATTCTGCAAGTTAAATTTATTTGTTCTATTCTGATGTTATATCCAAATTGTTATTGATTATTGATGATCTCCGCCGGAGATGAGACTAGAGGTTCCATTACTTGCTGGAAAATTAGTTTTCAAGGGTTTATCATTGATTTTTCTTCTTCTTCTTCGACTTTCATTTTATGTATGTTCGTACAAGTAGATCGTACAAATAGTTATTGGTTGTTGAAGTCGAAGATGGTGATAACTTTCATCGGAGATGAGACGAGAGATTGCAGAAAATTCGTTGCCGGAAAATTTGATTCCCGACGGACTTTAAACTAAATTTGTCTATATAAGCGTCTTGTCGGCCATCTCACCAGAAGCATTTTACTAAACATCTCTCTGGTAAACATGAATGCAATTGTCTTTCGTTTGAGGGTTTTTCATTTGTTATTCATGATAAGATTGGGAGGCTAGCTTACCTGCAACCTGCACCTGCCTATTCATATGGAATATACGAAATAACCCTTGAACTTTTATGGTCATATGCTTTATATTCTTGCAATAATAAGTAAAAACTCCTATAAATGTAATAATTTTTATGGGCTTAAACTACGAAAGGGTAATATCGTTATTTAAAGAAAACTTAAAAGTCAATTTTGACGGTAATCTACTTTAGGGATCAAATGTATGATAAGTTTCAGAGTTAAAGACAATCTCTATAATTAGAGACTAAATCCCAAACCATAGTGAACTTTATTATATATGTTATTTACTCTACATTTTTGTGTTTTGAATGGTTATTTAAAAAAAAAGTCCCAGAAAACAGCCACTTAGTAATAGTATTGGCAACATGAAATGTCATCGCTAACGATGTTAGCTACTTCTTTAGCAACGCATGTGACATTATCCTTGCAAATTAATCAACGTCGTGTGCTCCGATAACCCCAAAATTTGTAGCCTAGTAATATTAATGTAAGATGTAAGGTGTAGCTCATGATCTATAGATCATGTGTTCAAATCCTCCTATAAAAGAATTAAATTATATTATGTGTCGTTTAAAAAAATAATATTAATCACACATTTAACTATTGTTTCTAACACGTAACTTCTTTGAAACTAAATAACTATTTAAGACCAAAGATCTTGTAGCTTATATATATAAGGTGTTTAAAGGTGTTTTAATTGGCAGGTGGTCATGGGTTCATGTCTTATCGTGAACAATGTAATGTAGATTTAGAAATATTTTAGAGGACATTTGTGTTGGTAGTTAAAAAAATAACTATTTAAGATTCAGGAAATTTATAGTGGATTGACTATTTATAAAGTATATAAAGACGTCACAAAAATTAATTATAAAGTCCCCCAATATATACAAAGATATTATACATTAAAGTCGCCGATATTATTATTGGAACCCCATATTATACTATCTAAGTTAACTTCAATACCACGTAAATTAATTCAAGTATACAAATACTTTAAAGTAATTATATATATATATATATATATATATATATATATATATATATATATATATATATATATATATATATATATATATATATATTAATTTTTGTAGTGCACCAACTTTAATATGGATGAGAAAGACTACTCACTTGAGCTAGCGTAATATTCTAATGGTCAAACTTGAAAATGTGTTACAAATTATTTTTAAAAGTAGAATTTTAGATATTAACCTTGGAAAAAAGCAAATTTTATTACGTGTACTTTTCGTATTTCTTTGGAGAAGACTACTTATTTTATTCTTTTTTGATTTAATTCCTTTGTGTGGAAAGGTAATTAAGAGTTGTATGTTCCCAAATGATGGTTCTAAATGATTGAATCACAAGTGCAAATTTCATACTTCGTTAAAAATGTTTTAAAGGAAGAAAGAATGAGGGTGTATGTCACAGTTAAATATAATCATTGTACAAAATAAATTTAAAGATACCATTCAATGATTTTAAATAAAGTACGCCATAAAATCAAGTTTCAATCAAACAAAATATTTCAAACGACATAGTGTTAATACTACAAAATATGACATATTTGACTAATGATATGCTTGACTTTGTATGCAATGGACTAATATCATGTTCAAATACTTGAAAAATATAGTTATAAAACTGTGATAAAAATATTGAATGTTTGTTTATTAAAATTGTAGAATATTTCAAGTATAGAATTAACAATATACTATTGATAAATATTCTAGTCAGTATCTATTCAATATTAGTTTTTTTTATGTATATGTGGCATAATATGGTTGGATGTGTTCCATTATTATTATTTTTTAACGGAAAGTTAGTAAGTTAGTCGTTCGACATATGCAGTGACATGCAAGTAGGTAGTATGCATTCCTCAAGCATATCTCCTTTTTGGGGAATAAACTTCACCACCTTTTTTCTCGAAAGGAATGCCCCAAACAACTCTTGAACTCAAGACTTCTTGAAGGAAAACCCATCAAGGCAACCTTGGTGGCCAATTGATTTAGACCAATTGGTTGGATGTGTACTATTCATTCATGTTGCAGATTGTTATATATAGTAATTCCTCCGTTTCAAAATAAGTGACACACTTTCCGTTTGGGGTGTTTCAAAATAAGTGACACACTTTGAATTTTTCCTTATTTGGTAAAATATAGTGGAACCCATACTCACTAACTATCTCTTTTAATAAAGTAAAATGTCTCATTTACGCTTACTTTTACTTTTAAAAATCATTAAACTCAATTTAATCATAATATGTGGGACCCATCACTCATTAACTATCAAATTTAACATTTATTACAATATTTTGTCTCAAAAAACGTGTAACCCAATTTGTACCACTTATTTTGAAAATAGAGGAAGTATTAAATTTGTTAATTCAATAACACTACTAATTGTAACTATATTACTCCCTCCGTCCCACAAAAAAGTTAACATTTCTCTTTAAAGTTTTGTCCCACAAAAATGTTCACATTTCTCAGATTTAGGGGGCCCACCTAATAAAATAATATTATTACCAATAATTTCATCAATAAAACATTTTCTCTCTCCAATTTAACCTTATATTTTAATCAAAAGTATTACAAAGGACCCCCACCACTAACTATCTCCTAAAAGATTGTTTCCAAATGAAATGTAAACTTTTTCATGGGACGGAGGGAGTATTTGTGACAACTCGATATTTCCGGTATGTAATCTCATTTCATTTCTAGAACTTTCCTTATTTAGAAAGTTTCTACTTTTAGAAATTTCTATTTTTGGCATCCATACACACAACAAAACATCTATTTTTACACCATGCATTAGTGTTTGAGAATTTTAGTCAACACAACATATTAACTTTCTTATGGTGACATATTTGAGCTAAAACATACTTAAAATAGTAACTTTTTAGAATCAGAGCCTGAAGAAGACTCTGAGCCAGAAGAAGAATCAGAACCAGAGGAAGAACTAGAAGAAGAGTCAGAGCATGAGGAAGACTCTGAGCCAGAAGAAGATGATTAGTCATCTACATTTCGTCTATATTTGTTTTCTATTACTATCATTAGGTCTTATGTTTAGCTATTTTTAGTTTTAAATTAGTATTTTTCTTTTATTCAAGTATTGGCGTATGTGCCATACTTTATTTTAAAAACTACTATGTATTAGGAATGTGTTTAATAAAAGTGATATTTTAGTACAATCTTATTTTTCTATAAAGTGTATTTTCTATACGTCTCTAGTACTACTATACCAACATCTATCTATTATACGTCTACTACTACTACTACTACGTCTATTGTATATCTATTCCATGATTCTTATAATAATTATATCTTTCCTTTATAATCCTTCTATAATATTCCTTTCTTAATTCTTTGTTTTGAATCGTATTAATTGTATCAGCGATTTATCTATGGCTCGAGGAGGAAATCAAGAAACGGTTGAACAAATGGTGGAACGTCGAATCTCTGAAGCGATGGCTCAAATGAACGCAGCAAGAGGAAATGCCGGTGGTGCTGCTTACAATGAAAACAACGGTATATTATTTGTAACACCTCAATTTTCAAAACAATATTTAAATAAAATTTCATCGCAAACAAGTGATAATGTATCGGTGTCAAATACCGGATTTACAAAAACTAAAAGGTTTCTTGTTTGAGATTATCAAAGTTTACAAAAAAAAACTGGTGTTACAAATTATATCTTAACCAAAGGATAAGGATTCTAACTATGAACACCAAGCTAATCCCAACAAAGCCTCTTCTAATCAAGCCTCCTAATTCTTCGATCCCGAACCTGAGTACATAGCAAAAACACAAACATAGTACGTGAGACAAAATTGCCTCGTGAGATACATGGGTTTTAGACCCGATAAACAACTAGTCACATAATATCATTTATATTATAATAATATTATTAATTTCATTCGGGTCACTTCATTTCTTTCATCATTGGCCAATGTCAAGATAATCGGAATGCCTCCAATCTATCAAGACCGCCATATCCACGGTAACCGGAATGCCTCCAATCTACCGGGACTCATAGGTAATGGGTAATCGGAATGCCTCCAATCTACCACTAACCTTAAGGAACCATAATAACCGGAATGCCTCCAATCTATCATGGCCCTAGGGACATCATCATCATCATTACTTGTCTTTTATTACTATGAGCTTATAGCTCCATCATTTCTCAATCAATTATCATTCTTGATCACATAAGCAATTCATTAGTAATCACATAATTGACTAAATTACTTATAGACTCGATAAAACATTTAAACATAAAACATTTACTAGCTATATACTCAGTTTTGAAAGTTCACATGTACTCACCTTATTCAAGCTTAACCAAGATTATCTCTTCTCAAGACTTGAATACCTCAAGTTCTTCCACCAAATGACCTAACATCAAAAACAATACAATGGTTTACATCAAACATCAATACTAATCATATATTCCATGGCTAGTTAACCACTAGCACCATTTTTTCCCAAATTAGCAAACCCTAATTCCAAAACCTTCATATTTTCATAGATCCATTTTATAAACACATTTTCCTTGTTAAAATACCATAGATATAAGCTATTCAACTTCCATTTAACCATTTATGAAAAAACCTAAAACTAGGTTTTGAGATTCAAGCTTTCCCTACTTGAATATATGGCTAAAAACCCAAAGAGATGAAGATTTACCTTTGTTCTTCAACTAGGAGCAAGAATCACCAAGATTTAGTGAAGATTAAGCTCCAATCGCTACTTTATGCTCAAAAATCGCCCACACCAGCTGGTAGGAGAAAACTAGGGTTTTGGGTGGCATTTAATGAGCCAAACCCGACTTTAATACAGCTGGTCGGGGAAGTTCGCGCCGTGAACAACAGTTCGCGCCGCGAACTAAGCGGGTCGCGAACTCCTCGCGATCGTGAGCTGCCCGCGAACTCCAATCTTCAAAACACCAACTCTCTGTCCGAAGTTCGCGATCGGGAACTCCTTGTTCGCGCCGCGAACCCCTCATGTCTCGACCCGGTTTCGCCCATAACTTTCTCGTACGGAGTCCAAATGACACGAAACCAAATCCTACGTGTTTTAAATGAATTATCCATATTTATCGTATTTTTGTACAATTTATTTATTTACAAATTTTGGGTCGTCACATTATTCGACTCCACAAGAGAAGATTCGTCCATTTCATTTTATTTTAACCTAATTTTCCTTTTTCTTTCTTTATTTGTTTAAACTTCAGATCCCAATGCTAATCGTCAAGGTCAGTCGTTTAAGACCTTTACGTCCTGTCATCCTCCGACTTACCCTGGATCTGAAGGTGACATTGCTATCATCCACTAGATTGAGAAGGTGGAATCTATATTCAGTATCATCCAATGTGCCCCTGAGAATATGGTGAAGTTTGCTGCTAGCAAATTGTCCAACGAAGCGTTGTCCTGGTGGAACTCCCAAGTGCAAGTTTTAGGTCGTGCTAATGCTGATGCTATGACTTGGGATGCGTTTAAAGATCAGTTAACTCAAAAGTTTTGTCCCAGGAGAGAGCTACAGAAAGTTGAAGTGGAACTATGGAATCTGTCCATGGTTGGATCTGATATTGTTACCTACACGACTAAATTCCAAGAACTCGCTCGTCTCGTCCCTCATATGGTTTCCCCTGAATTCAAGCGTATCGAGAAGTATCTTCAAAGTCTGCATGATCTTATTCGTACTCATGTTATTGCTTCTGAACCGACAACGTTTGAAGATGATGTGAATCGTGCTACAAAGTTGACTGATGATGCTATGAGAAGTGGATCGTTCAAATACAAGCTAGTGGTGTCTAGAAAATCCTCTGAGACTTCGAACAATGAAAACGGGAAGCGTTCCAATGACAACAAACGTGACTACAAAGGGAACAAGTATCAGAAGACTAAGAATTATGCTGCCTCTAATCAAAACAACAACAATCAGTCTAATCCTGATTCTAAGCCTTATGCTGGAAGTAAGCCCAAGTGCAACAAATGTAATTGGCATCATGATGGTCAGGAAGTGCTACAAGTGTGACCGCTGGGGTCACAATTTCAGAAGATGTTCGTCTGATAACCCTCCTAAGAATCATGTGTGTTACGAGTGTGGTGATCCTAACCATTATCGTAATCGTTGCCCTAAGCTTCAGAACAACAACAATAACCAGAACGGCAACAACAACAACAACAACAACAACAACAACAACAACGGCAATCGCAACAACAATCGTAACAACAACCGCAATGCCAACAACAACAATGATCGTCAGAATGGTCGTGGTCGTGCATTTGTTATGAATGCTTAGGAAGCTCGCGAAAATCCTGATACCGTTACCGGTACGTTTATCGTCAACAATCATTTTGCTTCTATTTTATTTGATTCGGGAGCTGACTTGAGTTTCGTATTGACCGACTTTAAAAGTTTCTTAAACTTAAATCCTGAACGTTTAAAAGTTAAATATGAGATCGAATTAGTAAATGGCAAAGTTGTTAGGTCTAGTGAAGTTTTTAAAGGTTGTAAGCTTGACCTAGATGATCACATTTTTTAGATAGACCTTGTGCCTGTAGAGCTAGGTAGTTTTGATATCGTCATCGGGATGGATTGGTTATCTAAAAATCGTGCTGAAATTATATGTTATAACAAACAAATTCGAATCCCTATGTCCAAAACAGAAACATTAATAATTCAAGGTGAACAAAGAAACAAAAACATAAAAATCATAAACTTTATGAAAGCTCAAAAATATCTTCGTAAAGGATGCCAAGCCTTTCTTGCTCATGTCATTGACACAAAATCTAAAGATCGTAAGATTGAGGACATCCCTACCGTTCGTGAATTTCCTGGCATTTTTCCTGGCGAATTGCCTGGACTGCCACCGCAGAGACAAGTTGAATTTCGTATTGATCTGATTCCAGGAGCCGCACCTATTGCGCATTCTCCTTATCGTCTTGCACCGTCTAAAATGCATGAACTTTCATCACAATTGCAAGAACTTCTTAATCTTGGTTTCATTCGACCGAGCTTCTCGCCCTGGGAGCTTCGGTCCCTCTTCGTTAAAAAGAAAGATGGTTCAATGAGAATGTGCATTGACTATCGTGAATTGAACAAAGTAACCATTAAAAATCGATATCCTCTTCCCCGTATTGATGATCTATTCGATCAACTTCAAGGATCGAGTTTCTATTCCAAAATTGATCTTCGTTCAGGCTACCATCAGTTAAAAGTTCGTGATGAAGATGTGCCCAAAACTGCTTTCAGAACTCGCTATGGTCATTATGAATTTTTGGTAATGCCATTTGGTTTGACCAATGCACCTTCTGTGTTTATGGATCTCATGAACAGAGTGTGCAAGAAGTATCTCGACAAATTCGTTAGCGTCTTCATAGATGATATTCTCATCTATTCCCAAACAAGAGAAGAGCATGAAGAGCACTTAAGAATTATTCTTGAGTTGTTGGAGAAAGAGAAGTTGTACGCCAAGTTGTCCAAGTTTGAATTCTGGTTGCGTGAAGTCCAATTTCTGGGTCATATTATCAACGAGGAAGGTATCCACGTTGATCCTGCAAAGATAGAAGCTATAAAGAATTGGGAAGCTCCGAAGACCCCAACTGAAGTGAGGCAATTCCTTGGTCTTGCTGGTTACTACAGAAGGTTCATAGAAAATTTCTCTAAGATCTCAAAGGATTTAACGGTGTTAACACAAAAGGATGAGAAATTTGTCTGGGGTGAAAAACAAGAATCAGCCTTCCAATCTCTGAAATCTAAATTATGTTCTGCTCCTGTTCTATCTCTTCCTGAAGGAATCGACAATTTCGTGGTGTACTGTGATGCTTCGCACCAAGGGCTAGGTTGTGTATTGATGCAGCATGACAAAGTGACCGCCTATGCCTCTCGACAACTGAAGAACCACGAGAAGAACTATACAACTCATGATCTCGAGTTGGGTGTCGTTGTATTCGCATTGAAGATTTGTAGACATTACCTCTACGGTACCAAGTGCACAATATTCATCGATCACAAGAGCTTGCAACATATCTTCAATCAGAACGAGCTCAACATGAGACGGCGCAGATGGGTAGAGTTGATGAATGATTACGACTGTGAGATCAAGTATCATCCTGGTAAAGCTAATGTGGTAGCTGATGCCTTAAGTAGGAAAGAGCAGCCTAAACCTCGTCGTGATCAAGCCCTTCCAATTTCTGTTCATTCTAATCTATCTTCCCAAGTTCATGAATTCCAAACTGAAGCCCTGAAGGTAGAGAATGTCAAGAGTGAAGCTTTGCGTGGTATGGAGAAGCAGTTAGAAGCAAAGGTGGATGGAACCCTCTATTTCATGGATCGTTTGTGGGTTCCTAATCATGGAAGTGTTCGCGATGTCATCTTGAATGAAGATCATCGATCCAACTATTCTATTCATCCTGGTGCTGACAAGATGTATAAAGATATCAAAGAATTGTACTGGTGGCCAAATATGAAGAAAGAGATCGCAGTTTTCGTCAGCAAATGTCTAACTTGTGCAAAAGTGAAAGCAGAGAATCAGAAGCCGTCCGGTCTTCTACAACAGCCAGAGATCCCTGAATGGAAATGGGAAGAAATCTCTATGGATTTCATAACCAAGTTGCCTCGAACGTCTAGTGGTCATGATACAATTTGGGTAATTGTTGACCGTTTGACCAAATCCGCTCATTTCATTCCTATTAAAGAAACTGACCAAATAGAGAAGTTAACAAGAATCTATTCAAAAGAAGTTGTATCTCGGCATGATGTGCCAGTCGCGATCATATCAGATCGTGATAGTCGTTTTACCTCTCGTTTTTGGCAATCATTTCAAAAATCTCTCGGTACTCGCCTCGATATGAGTACTGCTTATCATCCCCAAACCGACGGTCTGACTGAAAGAACAATTTAAACCCTGGAAGACATGCTGAGAGCTTGTGTTATTGATTTTGGTGGAAGTTGGGATTCTCATCTCCCTCTAGCTGAGTTCTCGTACAACTACAGTTATCATACAACTATTAAAGCCGTATCATTCGAAGCCCTGAATGGAAGAAAGTGACGTTCACCACTTTGTTGGATTGAAGTTGGTGATCGTCAGAATACTGGTCCTGAGATTCTACAAGAAACAACTGACAAGATCTTCAAGATCAAAGATCGTATTAAGACTGCAAGAGATCAACAAAAGAGTTATGTTGATAATCGTCGAAAGCCTCTAGAGTTCGTTGTTGGCGACCATGTGTTGCTAAAGGTAGCACCTTGGAAAGGTGTTGTACGCTTTGGCAAGAAGGGAAAGCTCAGTCCTCGTTATGTTGGACCGTTTGAAATCCTCGAAAGAATCGGTGTTGTTGCCTATCGTCTTCGCCTCCCTAAAGAGCTCAGTAACGTTCATAACACATTTCATATGTCAAATCTTAAGAAGTTTATTCATGATCCTTCACTCATTGTTCCTGCTGAGGAAATTATTATCGACGTCAAACTTCATTTCACTGAAGAACCTATTGAGATCTCCGACTGGAAAGAGCAAAATCTAAGGAGAAGCAAGATCAAACTCGTCAAAGTCAGATGGAACTCCAAAAGAGGTCCTGAATTCACGTGGGAACGTGAAGATCAGATGCGAAGGAAATATCCTCATCTTTTTCTCGTTGTCTCTCCTGTTCGCTCTTCGTCTTAAATTTCGGGACGAAATTTCTTCAACCAGGGGACAATGTGACAACTCGATATTTCTGGTATGTAATCTCATTTCATTTCTAGAACTTTCCTTATTTAGAAAGTTTCTACTTTTAGACATTTCTATTTTTGGCATCCATACACACAACAAAACATCTATTTTTACACCATGCAATAGTGTTTAACTATTTTAGTCAACACAACATATTAACTTTCTTATGGTGACACATGTGAGCTAAGAACATACTTAAAATAGTAACTTTTTATCGGTTACATAATAAACAAATTTAACTTAATAAACGTGACTCGAATTGAACTAAACGTCTAAACCGACATCAAGCCATGACCGACCACCTAAGTGGCCGGCCCCACCTTGCTTGTGAACCACTCCACTCGGCCGAACCCTTCCAAGGGTTAGATTGAGCTTGATCTTATCTTTCCCTTGATACTATCCTCATCTCATTTGAAACTAGTTTGAGTTGTACTCAAACTCCTCTTAAACCCTAGTTATCCTACTCTATAAATACAACACATGCCATAACTCTAACCCCTTTATAATTTTCGGCCAAGAACACCACCACCACATCCGTCCGATCGTCCCAAGCAAACCCGCAGCCCCTTTTGCTCGTCCCCTTCGTTTTTGATTAAGGTATGATGCTATAACCTTTGTTTTTCATTGATACCTCCTTGCTTGAACCCTGTTTTGAACCCGAGACCATGGCCCTAGGCCATATGGTCTCGGTTAACCATGAAAGATCGTGTATACGTGCGTGCATGCATGCGATCGGATGCATGTATGTATATGTGTGATTAAACCTAGCTTGATCCATCGGTCAAACCCTAGATCTAGCCAAACTAGCCTCAAATCCCGATACCTAGCCATTAGACTCGAATCTAGACCGATCTAGAACCAAAACCGTAGGGTTTAGGCCTAGCCGGCCAAACCTAGCCGCAACCTAACCCTAGAAACCGAAGCCCTAAGTCTTGGTTGACTTGCATTGACCTAGGTTGACTAGACTTGACCATCTTGACCCACATTTACTCCAAAACCCTAACCCTAATTCGGACCAAAACCCTAGCCGTATACTAGTTGACTTTTGTTGACCCGAAAGCATGTAACCTTAGATCTAGAACCGTGTATAGCAAACCCTAATAGGGTTGTTGACTTTAGTTGACCATTGTGATTAATTTTGACCCAAACCGTGACCCAAACCCGAACTCTTAACCGGGGCAAGGCCCGTACTTGGACTAATTCGATATATCATAGTCCATCGGGCCCAAATCTTACTTGGCCCATTAGTATCCAACCCCATTAGTTACAAAGCCCAAACCTTTGGCCCACTTATACCCAAACCGAACCTATTGGGCCCAAGCCCAATCCGTGGCCCAACTCTATTGGACCTAAGCCCAATATGAGGCCCAAGTGGCCCAACTAGTGGCCCATTAAGCCCATCTTGGTCCATTAAGCCCATCTAGGCCCAATAAGCCCATTTAGGCCCAATCTAGGCCCGTTAAGTCAAACCCATTTCATTTCATATCATTTCATTTCAAGACCCATTTCATTTCATGTCATTTCATTTTAAAACCCATTTCATTTCATGACATTTCATTTTGAAACCCATTTCATTTCATTTTATAAAGCCCAATGCATTTCATTTCATTTCATTTTATTAAAGTCCAATAACCCAAGTTCATTCGATGTCACAAAACATACAACATAACATTAATTGCATATCATCTATCATTTATTGTAACTAGAATTGTCTGTGTTAGCTTAGTCTAATTAGAAAGTTATATCGTTTAGGAAGCTAGGAGCCTTTGAAAGATTCATCTGTCCTATTTATCGCTAAGCTTTGCCCAGGTGAGTCCACAGACCCCTTTTTACTCTTTTACTGTTTTATAAACTTTGGGGTGGAAAAGATAAACGAACGCTACTGTAACATCCCAAAAATCTGGGGAATTTAAAAAAAAATTAATAAATAAAATTAACCATTTTTCCCCAAAAGTACAAGTAACTCAAAGGTCCCAACTCATAAATAAAAATATAAAACCGTCTCATGGTTTAAATGCGGAATAATTAAAGGTTTTAAAAACAAAACATGTTTGACTCGAAATAAATGTTTTAATCCAAATCCATATATATAAAAATAGAAACGCAGCTAATCAACCATTGACATTCTCTTTGCCCTTACTAGTACCTGCAAAATGGGAGTGAGTGTTTGGGGTCAGCCACCGCTGAGTGAATAATCAACACAATAAGCATACACATACAAACAATCCACACCACATAAGTGATCCCTAAAGACTCTACTCAATTCTCGATTATTAGGCCTTTTATTAAAATTTCACTTGGTTCGCCAATGTCGTGACGAATCCACAATGCGTGCCCCTGCTCTCGCGCTCGTCACTAGCACCCCCTTCCAACACCCACCAGTGTCCCGCAGTACCACGCTGACAGTCGTGAATTGTACTTGGATCGGGAAGAGTTGGCTACCTCATGAATCTCAAATATAGTTAGCTAGTTTTATTAACGTGTTGACCCATTACAACATGTACTCATATAAAACTAACTGCTCAAGCTCAAGTATATCATCTCATAGATATATAACCACATAGCACAACCCAAGTGCATATAAACTCATAATCAAATCTCAAGTACATAGATCATTCGCAACAACAAGCTCAACTCAATCAATCACAGTTCATAACATATAGCACGTAATCATGAATCAAATGTAAGTGCAAGTTTAGAGTGAGATTACCCACCTCAAGTGAGCGTAAGCTCCTAGAAGTATCCTCGGCACGTACAAGGTCTCAATTCAGTTCCTAGTAGGTCCTATATCACATAATAAGGCCATGATTAAAACTCGGCTCAAAACTCAACTCATAGCAATCTGCCAGAACTCAGCACCCTCACGGGAACTAATTTAATTCCCAAACCGTGAGTTAGATTATTCCCAAATTTTAACCACTGCTAGAAACTTCAGATTAAAACAATTTACTGTCTCACGGTCCCTTCTCAAAACGGACTCTAGGTAACTTAAAAACGGGTTACAAAACAGAATAGCTAACCGAAAAAGCTTTTTGCGACACTTTATTTAAACAGTGATATCTTTTAAACCGTAAATCAGATTAACGAGCCGTCAGCGGCACTGGAAAGAGGATTCAGAAAACTAGGGATCATCAGGGGCCAAAATTCCAAAAAAGAATTTTAAGAGTGGTAAAAAAGCCTCGAACATGACCAACATAATCTGTCCAAAATTCAGCATATTGTTTAAAAACATTTTGAATCCCGACATCAACCCGTCTATTTCCGAGGGACCCGACAGCCCCGAAATCCATTTTTAACCTAGGAAACTAGTTTAAGATTAATTTAATTCTTCTTTTAAAAATCTCTTTCGGTTTAGGAACCCAAGAACCCTACGGGTTCGGTTTTCCGTTATCAAAACGTCTAGATCCTAACCCGTGATCTTTTACCCAACCCGACGCTTATAAAATTAGTGACCAACAACGACCACAAAAAGAACCACAAACCCGCAGCCCCTAAACATGAACCAATTAGTCTCGGGGAACATCATAACACAAAATCAAGGAACGGAAAAGATGACACAAGAATACTACCGATCGGGTATGGTGATGAATCTCCAAATCTCGAAATCTTTGCTTAAGCCCCTCGATTGCTTGATTCCTTGCTGCAGCTCGATCACACCATTATTCAGAAACAGAAGACACACACGATTATGCATCGGAAATGAGGAAGCAGAATAATGTAATATGGGGGTGAGAATTATACCGATTAAACAAAAGAACCGGCACAAAAAAGATAAACAACTTGATCGAAAATCCTCCAACTTGGACACCACTGTTCTCGGGAATCTTGACTCTACTGCTGCTCGACTCCAAAATAAAAAGAAAAGAAACAAAAGGTGAGACACGTGAGTGCTACTAATATAATCCGGTCCCTTGAAAAATCAAACCCCACCACCGAGCACTACTAGAATGAAAAAAAAGAACAAGAAATTACCAATTGAGAACTCACGTGGTAATTGATTGCTAGCGAATCTTCATAGTTATTAAAATACACCATCACCAAGATATATACTCCCATCGCCACCTGCTTGTTTTTGATCGACGGTCGACGCAAAGGGGCGTTTGTTTTCAACATGGACGAATGAGGGGAAAAACATAGGGCTTGGGGATTTTAGGGATAACCCTACTACTAATGGACCCTTAACTCATATTAGGCCTTAAGCCCGGAAACAAATTAAACCCGACGACAAAAGATTCGATCCTTGGCCTTGGCCTTCGGCCGGCCCGACTCAAAATAATACCACTCAACTCCCATGACTAAATAGCCCAGTCTAAACCCGAGACGAACTATTAAAATAATTGTCTAACTATTTTCTTTTTAATTAATTATAATTTTAATTTAGTATTAATCAAATTACTATAAATTCCAGGACACGTTCACGCTCATTTAATTACTCAAGTAAGTACACATTAAATCACATAGACACATAATCTTAACTACAATGATTAAAAATGTAATTTATTACAAATAAAAGGTAATTAAATTAATTACCATGTTTTTAGGGCGTTACAGCTACTGTTTTACTATGATTGTACAACAACATCTTTACATTTTTATTATCGCGTTGGCATGACAAACAATTATTATACCGGACTAAGGTGCCAGCAATCATTAACAAGTGGATCTAGACCATGCATATGCAGATAGTACTATTGGCTGACACTCATCCTCCCGACATTATTTGATCATTACTTGGTTTATCCAAGACATCTTTCGGGAGTGTATATCCATAAAATAACGATAACATACTGGAGTTGAAGTGTTGATTTTGGACTTAGGGGTTGGTATATTAACTAAATAGACTAGCTACCTGTTGGGGATAACAGTCGTGCGATGTCAAACATAACAACTTGTTCAACACATTTTCATAAACAAAACTAGTAATTGTAGATCTTCTACAATTTCACTTTACTTTTCATACTTACTTATCATATCATATGAGTGTTGAACATTATAATTTTCAGTCATAAACTATTTTCATAACGAACATTTTGGGTAGCAACATGCAAACACTTTACTTTTCATACAATATTATTCACTCAATATTATTGTTGACCCTTTTATATTTATGTTTTCCCAGGTGATTAGTGAAGGATTTATGTGCACAGTTAGTAAACCTATGATGATACATCCATGCCTACGAAACACTTAAGGGTCACACCGGTGAGTGCATGTAATACGAGTAAGATATGTAATGATACTTGGAAGAGGATTGATTCATAATAGTCATTTATGAATCAAGTTAAGTATTAAGTCAAGCTTGACTTATTACTAGATTAGTTTAACTATCTAATTAATACAAGTATTTGTACATTTACTAGTTGAGTAAATATACAATGTGTTAATTATAGATTATCCATAATATGATTTAAAGCTATTAAATCATATAGTGTTTGGATAATATTATTGTTTGGATTATATAAAGTTTATATTAAAAGTATAAATACAAGAATATATTTCGTGTATATGGGTACCGAAATATTGAGTGTATAATACTAGGCATTTAATAATTAAGTGTAACAATAATAACTAGTTAAACTATAAGGGTTTAATGTATAAAAGATAAGTTTAATTAAGAGATTGATCTTAATTAAACTAGAAGGGCCCTAAGTGAAAGTCTTTATATTATAAATAGAAGGCTTGGGGTTCCCTTATTGGGTTACACCTTAGAAGCCAAAACCCTAGCCTCCCCTCTCCCTTGTTTCGGCCGAAAAGAAGAAACACCAAGTTCTTGGTGTTCTTCGTTCTTCGTGTTCTTCAAGTCTTGAAGATTCGAAGATCATTACAAGGATCAACTAGAAGGTCGCTCGTTGTGTTCATCATCAGTGGACTAACTTAAGCAAGATTAATGTATGTTTTGAGAAAACCTTTTCTCCCTTCTCCCCTCTTGTTCGACCGAAACCAACCAAGAACCCTAGGGTTCTTGGTAGTCGACGAACACACACAAGTGTGTGTGTGTGTGTGTGTGTGTGTTCGAGTTTTCGTACAAGGTTTCTTCCATTGGTAATCTAATCTAGGTCTCCAAGATCCCAATCCTTTAGGGTTTAAGGATTAGGTTTAATCTCAGTTCCGCATTTAGGGATTAAATCAGCTAGTTGGTTTTAACCGGTCAAGAACAAGTTCATGTTCTTGGTCAGTATGGTTCGAACCAAGTGACTAGGAGGTTGACCCAAGTGGTCAATCAGTATCAATGATACCCTTCAGTGGTATCAGAGCGATGGTTTAGAGATCTAAACTAGATTAACAAAGTTTGTTTGTTTAATTTTTATTAAAGTTTTTTTTTGTTCCATCTTTTCTTCTTCTTCTTCTTCTTAAGTCACGAAAAAGGGTAAAGAACCCTATGACCAAGCATATTAAACTAGTTAATTTTAATTGGTCAAAAGGATTCTAGAAAAAACCCTAGAAATTTCGTGTAAGGCAAAGAACCCTAGGATCAAGAACATTAAACTAGTTTAGTTTAATTGATCAAAAGGTTTCTTTCCCTAACCCTAGAATTTTCGGAATTAGGAGGAACCCTAGGATCAAGATTGTCAAAAATTTTGATCAAGAGGATTCTTTCCTTAATTAATTGATCTTCAAAATCTAGGATCAAGTATGTTAAACCAAGATTTGGTTTAATTGATCAAAAAGGATTCTTTCTTTTTTTGAGATTTTTGTGATCAAGGGGATTCCTTGGATACCAAGTTTGTTAAACTAGCCTAGTTTAATTGGTGGAAAAGTTTCCTAGGCTTTAAGGATTTTTCCGAAAAAACCCTAGATATAATCTAGAACCCTAGAACATTAAACTAGTTTAAGTTTAATGATTTAAAAGAATTAATTAGGTTAATAATATAAAACCTAGATAATTAAACAAGTTTATGTTTAATAGGTTTAATTATCACTTTAGTAGATTTATTAAAGACTATTTCTTTAAACCTAGAAATCTAGACAAAGTTTATTGTCTGTAAGGTTTAAATTAAAAGTTTAAATAAATTTATTAGGGTTATAATCTATCTTAGAATTTAAACAAAGTTTATTGTTTAAATAGGATTGATTAGAATTAATCTTTTAATTAAATAATGTCTTTGATCAAGAAAGTCAAAACCATAGTTTTGATTGATCAGGAACAAGATTAGGGTTAGACTAATTAATGAGAATTAAAAGAAGTGTTAATTTTAGAAATTAACAAGATGTATTTATTTATTTATATTTATATATTTCGGATTTTTAAAAATTTAAAAAGGATAAACTTGAATTTTAATAAATAAAATAGTTTATACGTATTTTAATTAGATTAAGTTAAAATACATACATATAAATTAGATGTAATATTCTTGTTAGAATGTTACAAGTTTATTTTAAAGAGAAATATATATGTGTATATTAAATACAAGATTAAATGGAACATTAAAAATTAATGTTATTTTGATCTTTAAAGGATAATAGTATAACTAGTTATTGTATAAGTTATAATATAATTGAAACTAGAAGGTACAAAGTTATGATTTCATCATTACTAGAAATTGTACAAGTTAAGATTATATGATAAACTAGAAATATACAAAGTTATATATTACTATTATAAGGTGTATAAAGTTATAAGTTATTATAACTAGATAATTATACAATTATGATACAAGTATTTTACAAGTCATGTAAGATACTAGATTAATGATCAAGGTTAAATAACAAGATAACTTTAGAACCTATATTTAACTAGTTCAAGTTAAATGTAAGAAAGGTTTAAAACAAACTAAGAATTATTATATATAGTCTTTATATAATAAGGTTATTAGTTTCACCAAGTATAGACCGGTGATTGTGTTTGCTCAAGTTCCATCATGGTTGTTGGAGCTAGTGGGAGCTACACAAGAAAATCACAAAGTTTATGAATGTGTCGTTAGGACATAAGTTTTGGTGAAATCTAGTAAGTCAAAACAAATCTTTGATTTCATTATTAAACATATGAAAAACTAGGTGTGTTAAACTAGATTTATGATTCAAGTTTATGAATTGTAAAAGAATTAAAAGTTTAACATAAGTGTTTAAGTTTTTCAAGAAAGATCAAACAAGTAAGTTTTATTCTAGATAAGGTTTTCCACAAAACCTAGTGATACGTTTTGTACACCTCGTTTTTAGGTATACATATAAGTCGCGCAATTCTTGAAACTATAAGTTTCAAGAAAAGCTCTTCAGATTTAAAAAGGTGTCTTGTTGAATTCTTGAATTCACAAGTCACATATTTTAAACAAGGATTAAGATTGGAATAAAGTTTAAGTTTAGTTCAAGACTTAAACAAACCCAAGAAAATCTTAGATCTAAGTACTATCCACCTAATGGAACACCTCACTTGTTAAACGATATTCATATTGTAAGGATAAAGAACCTTAGATATGGATTCAAATCATTGCGAGTGTTAGGGTGCGTAAGGTTCTGTGATAATCGGGAGTCCCGGCGCAGAACATCGCACTGTCTTAGATGGTCTGATCTACTTTGGTGATAATCGGGAGTCCCGGCCCAAAAGGTACTTGAGTAGAATAAACATACTAGACTTTATTACTAACTTAGAAATGTACGATTAGATTGTACAAAGTTGTAATAATTTATAAGTCTAAAGATTCTACGACCCCTAGGAATCGTGTCAAGTCTTGATACGATCGGTAAGGATGTTATCTACTAGAAATAGCATGTCTCGTCGGGAAGTGCCCAAACCTTGCGGCGAGAATGTGAAATATGGATCCTAGGCCTAAAATATTAATTATGGGTTTATAATATATTTTAGAGAATGTTTGTTGATGATTACTAATTAAACTGGGTTTGATTTGTAGACGGCGCAACAACCAACACGACACGTACCAATCTCTCACTACGCTTATTTCTAGAAAAGGACAAATTGACTAGGTCAAAGTTTCTCAATTGGAAGCGTGATCTTCGGATTATGCTTAGGCATAAGAGAAAAGGAAATGTCCTAGAAAGAGCAATGCTAAATGCCCCTGCCGCGAATGCTAGAAATGAACCAGGACAAGCATATTACGCTTGTAGAGTGTTCAACTCTTGCAAGATGGTTAAGGGATCATCAGTGAGTGCTCATGTCATAAAAAATGAAAGAGCACATAGATCGTCTTAAAAAGACTAGGACACCCAGTACCATTGCAGTTAGCAATAGTAATGATACTCAACTCGTTGTCAGATGACTATAAGCCTTATGTAGTCAACTACAACATGCATAACATGGAGCAATCCATTGATGAGCTACATTCCATTCTCAAGACTAATGAGTTGAGTTCGGGGACCAAGTTTAAGAATGATCTCGTAGTAACTGATGATGGTAGTGAAAAGAGAAAGAGGCGCAGTGAAAGGGAAAGGGTAAAACCAATCTCAGCCAAGACGTGCCTAAGGGTAATAGAGTCAAACAAAAGGGTCAAGAAGGTGAAGCCAAACAAGGCAAGGACCGAGAAACGGTGTCTTGGTTGTGGTAATGGTCAAAGGGTAGGAGGCAATGCAAGCTCCTCAGTTGACTTGACCAACTTCTAGATATTCACTTCAAGACACTTGTAAAGTTTATTACGGGTAACTCAACTTTTGCAATCGTTTATTGCAAGAGATGATGGAAAGTGAAGATGGCATGCATAAGATAGTAATGATCCCACAAGCACCAAGTTGATTTTATAATTCAGTATTTTATGGATTCAGTAAAAACAATTTTATTTTATTGTTGGATAATTTTTTATTTTTATGTTAAAACAAGGTTTTTGGTTTTAATCAATAAGAATCCATGATTGAATTATATTATGTTATGTGTGTGCATGTGTGATAATTACACTAGTCAAGGTTTATGACTAGATTGTAAGTCAAGTTTTTGATTTACTTTATATTTCATGTTTTATACTTGTTTGATTGTTGTATGAGTAATGTCTTAGATAGCTCAAATACTTAGATACTAGAAATTAGAAGTTTCTTCTAAAGTATTTAAGAGATTTTATGGAAGCATAAGGTTCAAAAGTTATTGAACCTAGTTAAAACATCTTAAGTATTAAATTACTTATGATAGTGCGTTTTAAATATTAGTATTAATATAGTATGATTATATTGGATATAATCAAGGTAGACTTTAAAGAGTATTGTTACAAGTCTTTTACACTTGTAATAAAGGAATTTAATGAGGTCATAGTTCCTTAATAGGAATAATTGGATATTCGCAAAATCCAAGTGAAATGACTTAGACATTAAATGAACTCTTAAAAGAGACAAACTATATTAAAGTACTTAAGAATTAAAAGGTATTGTCACAAGTCTTTTATACTTGTAATAGATACAATATTTAATCAAGTCACAATTCCCTAATAGGAATAATGGATATTTGAGAAATCCAAGAAATGACTTTGGCATTAAATAAGATTCTTAAAAGATACTAATACACTTAAGAATTGGAAGTATCATTTCAAGTGTTTCATACTTGTTAGATACAGTAATCAATGAAAGTCATAATTCCCTTATCAGGAATGTTGGATATTCGCAAATCCAAAGGATGACTTTTGATAATTGATTAATTCTTAAAGGATTAAACTATAAGTTTTGACTAGGTCAAAAGAAGTAGTTTACGTGATGCTTAATTTCCATAAAATTTAGTGTGAGCTATGACTAACATATTCATTAGAGGTACTAATGAAATATAGTAAGTTAGTTAGGACATTAACAACAAGGTTTTACCAAGTCGTTAGCCAAAGAGTTAAGAGAAATAAATGATCAGTAATTAGATTATTGCAAACCTAATAGCGTGATCACAAGTCTTGTGATTAATTATTACATATCTAATAGGATGTTCACACTCCAGTGAACAAGTTAATCATTTAAGGAAATTTCTTTAACTAGTAAAGATATCTACAAATCAAGTACCTAAAAGAGATTTAGTTACAAGGAAAGTTTTATAGATTCAAGAAACTAAAGGAGTAATTTTCCAATCCTCCTACGTTTACCGAATCATATAAAAAGGCAAGACTAGAATATGTTCTAAGTGTTGCATGAACAATATCTAGCAAAGACAAAAGTAATAGTATTTTTAAAATACTCGTCTTATGTCTTTAGTTTAATAGAAATGACTAATTGTAATTAGGGATAAAAGTTACAATTAAGAGTCATTGAGCAATCAACACAAACGCAAAGGATAAGTAATGATCCAGTAATAATTCAGTATCTATGTCCAGTGGGGAATAATACATGAGTTAGTATCATTGTTATTCAGAATTTGTATGTTTTACAAACATCCATGAATAAAAGTCTATTTATTCAAAAAGATATAAATCCGTGACTACTCATCCTGGTGGGAACCTCGATGGGACGATAACGTCATCGCGGTATTTGGTGGTAGATTCGAAGTTCTTCGAATATAGCTACACAAGTTTTGTGTAAACCAAATATCGGTGATATTCTGTTGGAGCTCGACGAATATTGGATTGACCACCGTGATAATACTCCGTGGTTGAAAAGTTCAAAAGTATTATTCACTAGGATTGTCCTTAAGCCTGAGGTATTTGGTTTGGGATATATTGACTAATGTGCTTTGGTTCGTCTTAGACAATTCTGAAATATGGTTTTCATACGAGGCTTTACTGGGTACAAAGGAATTTGTATTTTGAATCGAAATATAACAAGATGGCAATTGCACCTCCTTTTTAGGAGAGATATTTATGGGTCCTTTGACATGATGAGATAACTCGAAAGTGCATGGCCATGCCCAAACGAACTGATTTGTTATTTGTCGTTTATCACAACAGTTTGAATCAAGAAGTCATGAAATGATTTCGAATACAGGAGTTGATATTTTCTACCATGCTCGTATTCGTTGTCACAAATATCGTGCTGTAAGGGATGAACCTAACATAGTTGTCCAAGAAGTAGAGATAGAGTGTTCTTTACTAGGAGACGCTATTAAAGAGTTTTTCAAAAACTATACCTGGGTTACGTAAGCTGTTTTTATGGGGTTGGTTACCTACATGCCCATCTAGAAGGCCACTGTAGCTCGTATCATTAAGATAAAGGTTACAAACTTGCACAAGTGGGAGGTTGAAGGATTTATGTGCACAGTTAGTCAACCTATGATGATACATCCATGCCTACGAAACACTTAAAGGTCACACCGGTGAGTGCATGTAATACGAGTAAGATATGTAATGATACTTGGAAGAGGATTGATTCATAATATTCATTTATGAATCAAGTTAAGTATTAAGTCAAGCTTGACTTATTACTAGATTAGTTTAACTAACTAATTAATACAAGTATTTGTACATTTACTAGTTGAGTAAATATACAATGTGATAATTATAGATTATCCATAATATGATTTAAAGCTATTAAATCATATAGTGTTTGGATAATATTATTGTTTGGATTATATAAAGTTTATATTAAAAGTATAAATACAAGAATATATTTCGTGTATATGGGTACCGAAATATTGAGTGTATAATACTAGGCATTTAATAATTAAGTGTAACAATAATAACTAGTTAAACTATAAGGGTTTAATGTATAAAAGATAAGTTTAATTAAGAGATTGATCTTAATTAAACTAGAAGGGCCCTAAGTGAAAGTCTTTATATTATAAATAGAAGGCTTGGGGTTCCCTTATTGGGTTACACCTTAGAAGCCGAAACCCTAGCCTCCCCTCTCCCTTGTTTCGGCCGAATAGAAGAAACACCAAGTTCTTGGTGTTCTTCGTTCTTCGTGTTCTTCAAGTCTTGAAGATTCGAAGATCATTACAAGGATCAACTAGAAGGTCGCTCGTTGTGTTCATCATCAGTGGACTAACTTAAGCAAGATTAAGGTATATTTTGAGAAAACCTTTTTCTCCCTTCTCCCCTCTTGTTCGACCGAAACCAACCAAGAACCCTAGGGTTCTTGGTAGTCGACGAACACACACAAGGTTTCTTCCATTGGTAATCTAATCTAGATCTCCAAGATCCCAATCCTTTAGGGTTTAAGGATTAGGTTTAATCTCAGTTCCGCATTTAGGGATTAAATCAGCTAGTTGGTTTTAACCGGTCAAGAACAAGTTCATGTTCTTGGTCAGTATGGTTCGAACCAAGTGACTAGGAGGTTGACCCAAGTGGTCAATCAGTATCAATGAAACCCTTCAATTAGGTAAAGTGGAACTGGAGGGTATGAGCAGTGGGATTGTCGTGAGCCATGAATAAAACATTAAGTTTACGAACAATCATTTCATTTTCAAACTATTTCTATTTTAGGAAACTTGCTATTTTTGGAAACTTTATATTTTTAGAAAGTGAAACTATTTTTATTTTCATTATTGCGTGGTTGTTTGTTTACTTAATTTTTGATATGTTGTCATGAACGTTACACCTCCGTTCTTCCGCAGAACATTTTAAATGAAGTAAAACTCATTTTTGGAGGGGTGTGACAGTATTATTATAAGAAATTGGTATGAACTTTATACTTCCTCCTATTCAAAATAAGTGATACATTTGATTCAAAATAATGGATACACCTTGAAAATTTACCTTATTTAGTAAAAGTAGTGGATCCACACTCACTAACTATCTACTTTAATATAGTGAATTGACCTCTTTACCCTTACTTTTACTTTTAAACGTTATTAACCTCACTTTATTCAAATGGGGGGTTCATTTCTACACCAAAACTTTTAGCTCATACACCACATTGTACAACTTTTACAGCTAAATGTACAAACATATTAAGCACTAGTTGTGGTTGATGTAATAAAAGTTGTGGTGTAAATATCACCACATATCCAAAAGGTGTGGTACTCATTCCCCACTAATTATCCAATTTAATCTAATATAACCACCATTATAATTTTTTACCTCAAAAACTGTAAAATCTTATCACTTATTTTGAATCGAAGGAAGTATAAAATTTAAAGGACTAAACCATAGGGGGGAGGGGGGTGGGTTGTATAAGTTAAACCAAAGTTTAGATACTAAATCATAGGAAAGAAAACATTTAGGATTAAATCGTATAATCAATGAAAGATAGCTAATATATTCGGGGAAATATTTTAAAAAATCTTTTGCGACAATAATGTTATCTCTAAGTAGGTGAATCGTAATATCTTTTCTTAATTAATTCGTTCGCGGGCTTCAATAATGTGAGTAGGGGTGCAAACGAGTCGAGTCGAGCCGAGTTCTGCCAAGCTCGAGCTCGCCTCGACAATTAAAACTCGAGCTCGAAACTCGACTCGATACTCGACGAGCTTCCATTTTTAAGCTCGAACTCGACTCGCTGAAAGCTCGAAACTCGACTCGATACTCGGCTCGGCTCGAAAAATTCATATTTTTTTAAAAGTGCACTTTTTTGTTGTAAATATGTATATGGAAAGGGGTAAAATGTAATTATGTATATGGAAAAAGGGTAAAATGGTAATTAAATAAAAGCTCGATAAGGCTCGCGAGCCTAACGAGCTGTGTATTTTGGAACTCGAACTCGGCTCGAAACCCTACTCGAGTAGCTCGAGCTCGAGCTCGACTCGGTTCACAACGAGTCAATTTCGAGTATTTTTCGAGTCGGTCTCGAGTAACTCACGAGCTGTCTCGACTCGATTACACCCCTAAATGTGAGGGAATTTCTCCCGCACATTGTATTTTAGGTAACAAGTCACTAATTGAAACAAAGAGGCATACATGATGAGTCGCAGTTTTCCTACTTGCCGCCAAAGTAGAGAACTGCGTTCGTGGGTTTAGTATCTAGGAAATGGAAGGGTAAAAGTGGAGAAACTTATGACTTAATGGGGAGACCCTCAACCTCACCACTTTTCATATTAAGCCATCATGTTCCCATTAAGCAAAAAACAAACAAGCTACAATAGACTTAATATATTAAGCTATTTCTATATTAAGTCAATTAAGTTCCAATCAAACTAGATTACATATATTTTTGTTTGGTGTATATAATTGATTTTCTTGTTTTGGTGCTAATTATCTCATTGTTTTTTTTTTGTTAACCATTCTTTATTTCTAAATTGAATACTATGAAATATTTTGAATGAATCTGATAATTAGTTTATATACATAATAATTACTCTATGTAATATTTATTTAGAGGTCAAATTTTATTTGTTTATAACATAATATCATGCAATTATGATTTATGTGTTTATTGTATATATACAAAAGATAGAAGGATGCATATGTCATATTACATATGATCTGGGAATAAATTAATAAATAAATATTATTATTTCTTATAAATATTTTTTAGTTATATAATCTATTATTTTCATTTTCATTTTCATTTAGTGCTTTTATTTTGAGTTTATCAAATAATTATTTTTTATTAAATACTTATTCCATGCAGAAGGTTAAAAAGGTAATTTATTCTTATTCTAAAAGTTAATTCGTCATAAAAATCAAATATCAGACTACTATTTTCAGACAGACCTCATATATTCAGACAGACACTTTATCAATTCAGCACTTAATAGGAAGGAAAAAAAAAAACAAGCCCTAAGCTAAAAGTGCTTCTCATAACGTGGTCATTATTCTCTCATAATTTCTGGTTGATAAATAATATCGTTGACAACGATAACATAGGATAAAAATACTTTTTAATCAATCCAAATGAAATGAAGTGAAATTGAAGGGTCATAATGAGAGTTACATAAAATACAAGGGAGTGAAGTAAAGTTTTCTTGTTATCTCCAAGCATTTCAATGGTAACGAAGTGGGAGGAAGAAAAGGGATCCGAGATAGATGGATGATCACCTGAAACACAAATATCAATTCCAAACAAAACCAAAATTAAACTTTTTTTTTCCTTCCAAAATTTAGGGTTTTCAATGGTGCAATGAAGAAGAAATGAAAATGTCGATCTTAAAAGGATCATGGGTAGGTGGTGGTGGTGGTGGTGGTGGTGGTGGTGGTGGTGGTGGAGGATTAATGGGAGATGATTCTGGTGACATCGATGCGATTTCAAGAGACGGTCTTTCTTCCGTTCACAGCATTCGTAGCGGTATTCTCCCGTCACTCGGTGCTCAATCTACTCGGCATGTCAAGCTTCGTCCCTTCACCATCGACCCGTTAAATCGCCGTTACAGGTTCTCTTGTTTGTAACCTATACACCAAATAGGTGCTTTATATATTTGTACATACTGCAATAATACTTGTACAGTGTGGTATAAGCATCAAAGTGTGTAGTGTAAGAATTAATTCCCTAATTATAAGAAAATTCATTTTTGCAACAGAGTTTTGTAATGTCTACACCACAAAGTACAAATTTTACAGCTAACTGTATAACTAAATAAAGAAAAAATCATGGTGTATCCATTAAAAGTTGTGATGTATATATATATAACCACCTCTGATTATATGAATGCATTCATGTTTGTTGAAAAGAAAAAGAAAAATACAAATTATGAAAATTTTGATCACTAGTAATTTTGGTAAGTACTTTTGTGCAATGCAGACTTTGGCAAGGATATCTAGTAGTTCTTGTGTTTTACACAGCATGGGTTTCTCCATTTGAGTTTGGATTTCTAGATTCACCGGCTCGTGCTCTCTCAATCTTGGATAATGTTGTGAACGGGTTTTTTGCGGTTGATATAGTTTTAACCTTTTTTGTGGCGTATTTAGATAAAATTAGTTACCTACTTATTGATGATCGTCGACTAATTGCTTGGAGGTATTTAAGAACATGGTTTGTGTTTGATGTGATTTCCACAATTCCTTCTGAAATTGGTCGGAAAATGTTGCCCGAGTCCCTCCAACCGTATGGATACTTCAATATGCTTCGACTTTGGCGTCTTCGTAGAGTTGGGGATATGTTTGCAAGGTCGAGTCTCTCTTCACTTGCTTTTTTTTATGAATTTTTTAGCTTTGTTGAATTTATGTTGTTTTCCAACTCAATTTATGTATTTTTTTTAAAAAGGAGATTGTGGAGTTAGAGTATCAACTACCATTATTACCCTACTATATAATGGAAAAAACATATTTCTTTCAAATGTTTGACGAGTTTAGTTTTAAAATGTGTCTTAGACTGAATGTTAGCTAAGCATATTTATTTAGGCACATTTTTCACTTTTCACTACAAAACATCAAACTATCTTAGTGATTTCTTATTGGTAACGCTCTCGAATAACTTCCTAGAGGTCACAGGTTCGATCCCTCCCTGATAAACATTTAGGGAATGTTCGGAAACAACCACGAGAATGCTTAGTTCGCGTATATCACGAACAAAGCTCGGCCATCCGAGATAGCCCGTGCAATGGGAATACCCTTCTAATTAAACATCAAAGGAAGGACGCTATTGAGTTATGGAGTATATGCAATGCTGTTCATTTACACCAAATTTGGTTAGCATTGTCAAAAAAAGAAACTAAAACTTGGAATAAAAAACATAGGGGGTGATAGAAGTGGTGGGGAAATAGGGTAAACTTGAACCCAACCCTTTAAATTTGTATTAGTGTTCATTTGGTGATTTAGAAATACTAAACATAGACGAGTTAAAGGGCATATATAATGGTAATTTTATCATTTTATGGCCTCACATTTGGTGTAGTGGTCTTATTTGTAGTTTTTTTTGTATTCACCTTCTTCATTGATGAACGGTTAAATTAGACAAACACTTTTTGACGAGTGCTAATTAAAGTTCGTTTGTACCATGAAACAGATTGGAGAAAGATCGTAACTACAGCTATTTTTGGGTTCGAATGGCAAAGCTTCTTTCTGTAAGTATTGTGTATAGAGTTTGGGCTGAATTGAAATACTTTTATATTTTCATGATTATATCCAATTTTTCAAGGCGGGTGATTTTGACGCGATTGTAGGTTTCACTATTTACGGTTCACTTATCCGCGTGCATTTTGTATCTTATTGCTCATCAATACAAGGATCAATCTCGTACATGGCTGGCACTTGCGTCTACCGATGTATATGCAGATAGTCTTGTAAAAAGTTATATAGTATCAGTTTATTGGACTACTACTACTATGACTACTACTGGATACGGTGATATACATCCTGTTAATTGGAAAGAAATGATCTTTACCTCCTTTTTCTTGTTCTTCAACATGGGCTTGAGTGCATATTTCATTGGAAACATGACCACTTTAATTGTTGAAAGGACCGGTCGAACAAGGAAGTTTGTAAGTCCATCACTTTTAATTTTATTTAGATTAGATACATATATATATTATACTACTATATACTTCCTCTGTTTAAAAATAAGTGATCATTTTGGCGTTTACGGGTTTTGAGGCAAAATATGATAATGAAGGTTAATTAGATTAAAATGGATAGTTAGTGGAGGATGGGTCCCACGTATATTGATTAAAGTGAATTTAATGATGTTTAAAAGTAAAAGTAAGGGTAAATGTATCTTTTCACTGTATTAAAGGAGATAGTTAGTGGGTATTGGCCTCACTACCTTTTACCAAATATGGTAAGTTTTCAAAGTGGATCACTTATTTATGAAACAGCCCAAAATGGAAAGTGTATCACTTATTTTGAAATGGATGAAGTATTATAAGAAGTGAAATGTGGTAAGGACTACAAATGTGGTAATGACTCTAAAGACAATTCTTAACCGACCGCGTAAGAAATATTGGATCATTATCAGAATTTTTGGATTATTATCAAAATAAGTTTCCTCCTAAAGATCAAAATTTTTTGATAATGATCCAATTTATCTTAAACGACGATTGGTTAAGAATTGTGCTTACAGTACTCACTAAATTTTAAGTTTTCACCGGTATTATAAATTATATGTATTATGATATGTATAATTGTATTTGTAGAGAGAGACAATTCAAGCTGCATCAGGGTTTGCTCAACGGAACCACCTCCCACCTCGGCTGCAGGATCAGATGCTTTCTCATTTATGCTTGAAGTACCGAGCTGACTCAGAATGGTTGCAACAACAAGAGATTATTGATTTGCTCCCAAAAGCCATTCAATCAAGTATTTCTAATTTCCTCTTTTATGGCCTTGTTGATCAGGTCTACTTGTTTAATGGTGTCTCCAATGACACCCTCTTTCAGCTGGTAATTACCATATATTCTTCTAATTTTAGCTTCTTTTTTTTTTGAAATGATATTGATTCTTATATTTTGTGTCTACTTATGTCATGTCTACCCACTTGATAAGATGACATGTGTAATCCACTAATTCTCTCTCATAATATTATTCTTTGATTTTGACACGTGTTTTGATCAAGTTGGTAGACATAAGTATGCACAAAAGGTAGGCAGCAATATCATTACTTTTTTTTTAATAACACAACTCGTCGATCATTCATTAACTCGTAAATCGGTTGCATGCATGATTTTAGGTCTCGGAGATGAGAGCTGAATATTTTCCACCCAAAGAAGATGTGATCTTGCAAAATGAAGCTCCCACAGACTTCTACATTTTGGTGTCTGGTGCTGCGGTAATAATCAATCAGCTTTTTTATAGAACAACACGTAACGTCACTACAAGAAAAACCATCTATGGCGACCACAAGAAAATGGCCTATAGCGACGAAATGTCGTCGCCATAGGCTATCCCGACGACAAGTGATCGGGAACATTTCGTCACCACAGCTTCGTCGATATAGGGTAAACTTTTCGTCGGCATTGATGTCGTCGCCATAGCTTCCTCTGTCCCGACGACAAATAGTCCCTAGAAAAATCGTCGGTGGTTATTTTCCCATTCAAAAGAAAATGTTTTATTAAACTCTATCCCGACGACAAATAGTCGGGATAGAGTTGCCGGAATTCTTTTCCGGCACTATTTGTCCCGACGACAAGTAGTCGGTAAAAATCGATTTAAATATTTTCCGGCAATACTTGTACCGACCAAATGTCGTCGCTATAGAGAAAGGTCAAAGTCAAAATTCAGCTCTATCCTGACCAAATGTCGTCGCGATAGAAAACGTCAAAGTCAAAATTCGGGACCTATAGCGACGACATGTCGTCGCTATAGGTGGAAAACAGCCTGCCCAATTTCTGCAGTTTCTGTTTTATTCCAGGTTTTACCCGAAATCGCAGAATTCCCAGTTTCTGTTATCAAACGCAGAATCAAAAAAATCAAAACCATATAAACATTCAAATATCAAATAAAGTACAAATCGTTGATTACAATCCAAATGTTTAAAAACTAAAATGGTTCTTGCAAACTAATCCGACGATTCATATTCACCTTCGTCCCGACTACTCTCTTCGTTCCCACCGTCCTCATCTTCATCATCATCACTCTCTTCGTTCCCACCGTCGTCATCTTCATCGCCTTCAAGATTATGGGGAGCACTTGGATTAACTTGAGCATGTTCCAGTTGTCCATTTAACACATCATCAAAATTTGGAAGATCTGGTGGTACATAATCTGAAAATCGGCTCGCCAAATATGCATTTTGATTTTGAAGGGTGTTATACACATAATCCGCCATTCGGTCAACTTTGGCCTCCGCTTGGTTAATTCTAATTTGAGCTTAAGCGAGGTCTTGAGATGACGATGATGAACTTGCTTTGCCTTTGCCTTTGTCTTTGCCTTTATTAACAAAGGATTGATCGACCGGGGGTCTTCTTCCAATTCCGCGTGCGTGCCCGCGTGTTTAACCGAGGGCACGTCTTATGCACTCTTGCTCATCAACATCTTGACCCGGCCCAAGCTCTTGTCTCATTATACCAAGTTCATCTTGTATCAAACCCTAAAAAAATATAACAAACAAATAAGTTAATAATTTTTCAACAATAATAGAAATAATTTCTAACATATTAATTTTTTTGTACTTACCCAATCGTGTTCGGCGCGAGGGTTTTCAAACCCTTTTCCCTCTGTGGAATGCATTTGCCGCCACCCCTCAATATCTTTTCGTTTTTTATCCCCTTCTTGAGTCTATAATAAGCCAAAATGCAATCAATTTTATAGAATTGTTAATAATGTGTTTATATAATCCAATTAAGTTTTATTACCTCTTTGTACCGCCTTCGGGCATATGATTGAATTCCATGAGAAGAATGATATGGAAGTTTTGCCCTGTTAGAAAACTAGCAATATAAAAATATATATAATACTAAATAAATTCATGTAAAACTTACCAATCTGACAACTCTTGGCTATCCGATGTGGATCCTCGTGTGGGGGTCTATCCCCGCCATCACCTCCGTGTCCCAGCGCCACGTGTGTAGACATATGTTAGAATAATATAACAAGTTAGAAATTACATAAACATATACACAATAATTAAATAACAATTAAACAACAATTAAAACCACAAACATATGTCAAATCGGTAATTATAAACCTAAACATATATCAAATCAATTACTAAGGTATTTATAAACCTAAACATATATCAAATCGGTTATACCACTGGTCAACCACCACCCACCACCGGACAACCACCTTCCACAACCAGGCCGCAACCACCAACAGCCACCACCAACCACCTCCAAAACCACCACAAACCACCAAAAGCCACCACAAACCACCAAAAGCCACCACCAACAGCCACCACCAACAGCCACCACCAACCAGCAGCATCCACCACCAACCGCCAACAGCCACCAACAACCGCCACCAACCACCAACTGCCACCAACTACGAACACCCACACCGACCAGCCCCAACCCACACCAACTACCCCCGACCCAAACCCATTACCCACCACCGCCAACGGCGGCATCCCAGCCAGAAAACAGCTCCGACAACCATAAACTCCAAAAAAGTGAGAAAATCATACCTTTTTGCAAAAAAAATCGTTAGCCGGGAGGGAAGGGAAGTCGCCGGAGTTATAAAACCACAATGGAGGATGAAATCCACTTGAATCCGTCGGAAATCGGAAGAAATCGTCGGAAATCGCCGCTGGTTCGATAGAGAATCGTTTTTGGGGTAAAAAGTTAAGTCTGCCAAAAGTCTGCAATATCAGATCTGTTTTTGACCTATGCCGACGACAAATAGTCGGTATAGGTCAAAATGTCGTCGCTACAGGTAACCAAAACGACGCCGTTCAGCTTTTTCTGGCAAATAATTAATTAAAATATAATTAATATTAATTATTTATAAAAAAAATTATTTAATACCTGTCCCGACCACATGTAGTCGGGAAAAGCTCCAAAAAATTTTCAATCCCCGCGTAACACTTTTCGTCAACCCGCCAAAAATTTCGTCTCCCGCTTTGACCAATCAAAAATTCCGTCACCCGTCTATAGCGACTACTTGTCGTCGCTATAGATCCTTTTTAGGGTTTTCGGTTACGTTTTACGCTTACGGTCTACTGTTTATGTACATATCATTTGTGTATATTGTATGAATGTGGGCATCATTCTATTACATGTATGTATACTGGAATACATACCTAATGTTCATTAATACAGGTATACACGTACGAGATATTTAAATGGAATCCTAAATACATTGATACGAGTACATGCAGTGATACATCCATTGATAGTATACATTGGCACATACACGGATACAAACATACAGTGATACATACGTAAAGCGATACATACACAATGATATGAATACATGTAGTGATACATCTATTGAAACGCGTATACGTACACACGAGATATATATGCATGTAGTATACATGAGATATACATGGATTCATACATACATTGATACGAGTACATGCAGTGATACTTCCGTTGACAGTACACAGTGATATATACATTCATGGAGTTATATATACATGTTAAACGCTAAACCCTAAATACACACATCAACCCTAGACCCTAACCCCTAATCTCTAAAACAGCTTATAGCGACGAAATGTCGTCGCTATAGGTAAAAATATATATATAAAAAATTAATTTTTTATTTTTGGCGACAACATGTCGTCGCCATAGATTCCAACCAAACGACATCGTTTTTTCCTCCGGCGACATTTGTAAAAGAAATTAAAAAATTATTTAAATTTAACCTATACCGACCACATGTCGTCGGCATAGGATGTCGTCATTTCTATCTCCGACACCTATATTTAAAGAAAATAAAAAATAAATAATATTTTGTCTGTCCCGACCACTTGTTGTCGCCATAGGTGTCCGCAAAACGACAAAAACGTTATTTTGGCCAAACTTAATAAAAGAAAATGAAAATTAATTTATTTTATATGTGTCCCGACCACATGTCGTCGGTATAGGTATTGGTCAAAGTCGAGATTTTGTTACCGCCTCTCGCCGACGATGTGTGGTCGCCATAACTAAAGTCAATGGGTAGCCCGGTCAAAGTTTTTTTTAACTTGTCCCGACCACTTGTCGTCGCTATAGCTCGAGCTATGGCGACGACAAATGTCGTCGCTATAGGTTTCGTCGCCATAGGTAGTTTTTCTTGTAGTGCGTAGATAGCTAATTAAGGGCATGTTTGGGAAAGTCAACAGCCACCAACAACCGCCACCAACCACCAACTGCCACCAACTACGAACACCCACACCGACCAGCCCCAACCCACACCAACTACCCCCGACCCAAACCCATTACCCACCACCGCCAACGGCGGCATCCCAGCCAGAAAACAGCTCCGACAACCATAAACTCCAAAAAAGTGAGAAAATCATACCTTTTTGCAAAAAAAATCGTTAGCCGGGAGGGAAGGGAAGTCGCCGGAGTTATAAAACCACAATGGAGGATGAAATCCACTTGAATCCGTCGGAAATCGGAAGAAATCGTCGGAAATCGCCGCTGGTTCGATAGAGAATCGTTTTTGGGGTAAAAAGTTAAGTCTGCCAAAAGTCTGCAATATCAGATCTGTTTTTGACCTATGCCGACGACAAATAGTCGGTATAGGTCAAAATGTCGTCGCTACAGGTAACCAAAACGACGCCGTTCAGCTTTTTCTGGCAAATAATTAATTAAAATATAATTAATATTAATTATTTATAAAAAAAATTATTTAATACCTGTCCCGACCACATGTAGTCGGGAAAAGCTCCAAAAAATTTTCAATCCCCGCGTAACACTTTTCGTCAACCCGCCAAAAATTTCGTCTCCCGCTTTGACCAATCAAAAATTCCGTCACCCGTCTATAGCGACTACTTGTCGTCGCTATAGATCCTTTTTAGGGTTTTCGGTTACGTTTTACGCTTACGGTCTACTGTTTATGTACATATCATTTGTGTATATTGTATGAATGTGGGCATCATTCTATTACATGTATGTATACTGGAATACATACCTAATGTTCATTAATACAGGTATACACGTACGAGATATTTAAATGGAATCCTAAATACATTGATACGAGTACATGCAGTGATACATCCATTGATAGTATACATTGGCACATACACGGATACAAACATACAGTGATACATACGTAAAGCGATACATACACAATGATATGAATACATGTAGTGATACATCTATTGAAACGCGTATACGTACACACGAGATATATATGCATGTAGTATACATGAGATATACATGGATTCATACATACATTGATACGAGTACATGCAGTGATACTTCCGTTGACAGTACACAGTGATATATACATTCATGGAGTTATATATACATGTTAAACGCTAAACCCTAAATACACACATCAACCCTAGACCCTAACCCCTAATCTCTAAAACAGCTTATAGCGACGAAATGTCGTCGCTATAGGTAAAAATATATATATAAAAAATTAATTTTTTATTTTTGGCGACAACATGTCGTCGCCATAGATTCCAACCAAACGACATCGTTTTTTCCTCCGGCGACATTTGTAAAAGAAATTAAAAAATTATTTAAATTTAACCTATACCGACCACATGTCGTCGGCATAGGATGTCGTCATTTCTATCTCCGACACCTATATTTAAAGAAAATAAAAAATAAATAATATTTTGTCTGTCCCGACCACTTGTTGTCGCCATAGGTGTCCGCAAAACGACAAAAACGTTATTTTCGCCAAACTTAATAAAAGAAAATGAAAATTAATTTATTTTATATGTGTCCCGACCACATGTCGTCGGTATAGGTATTGGTCAAAGTCGAGATTTTGTTACCGCCTCTCGCCGACGATGTGTGGTCGCCATAACTAAAGTCAATGGGTAGCCCGGTCAAAGTTTTTTTTAACTTGTCCCGACCACTTGTCGTCGCTATAGCTCGAGCTATGGCGACGACAAATGTCGTCGCTATAGGTTTCGTCGCCATAGGTAGTTTTTCTTGTAGTGCGTAGATAGCTAATTAAGGGCATGTTTGGGAAAGTCAACAGCCACCAACAACCGCCACCAACCACCAACTGCCACCAACTACGAACACCCACACCGACCAGCCCCAACCCACACCAACTACCCCCGACCCAAACCCATTACCCACCACCGCCAACGGCGGCATCCCAGCCAGAAAACAGCTCCGACAACCATAAACTCCAAAAAAGTGAGAAAATCATACCTTTTTGCAAAAAAAATCGTTAGCCGGGAGGGAAGGGAAGTCGCCGGAGTTATAAAACCACAATGGAGGATGAAATCCACTTGAATCCGTCGGAAATCGGAAGAAATCGTCGGAAATCGCCGCTGGTTCGATAGAGAATCGTTTTTGGGGTAAAAAGTTAAGTCTGCCAAAAGTCTGCAATATCAGATCTGTTTTTGACCTATGCCGACGACAAATAGTCGGTATAGGTCAAAATGTCGTCGCTACAGGTAACCAAAACGACGCCGTTCAGCTTTTTCTGGCAAATAATTAATTAAAATATAATTAATATTAATTATTTATAAAAAAAATTATTTAATACCTGTCCCGACCACATGTAGTCGGGAAAAGCTCCAAAAAATTTTCAATCCCCGCGTAACACTTTTCGTCAACCCGCCAAAAATTTCGTCTCCCGCTTTGACCAATCAAAAATTCCGTCACCCGTCTATAGCGACTACTTGTCGTCGCTATAGATCCTTTTTAGGGTTTTCGGTTACGTTTTACGCTTACGGTCTACTGTTTATGTACATATCATTTGTGTATATTGTATGAATGTGGGCATCATTCTATTACATGTATGTATACTGGAATACATACCTAATGTTCATTAATACAGGTATACACGTACGAGATATTTAAATGGAATCCTAAATACATTGATACGAGTACATGCAGTGATACATCCATTGATAGTATACATTGGCACATACACGGATACAAACATACAGTGATACATACGTAAAGCGATACATACACAATGATATGAATACATGTAGTGATACATCTATTGAAACGCGTATACGTACACACGAGATATATATGCATGTAGTATACATGAGATATACATGGATTCATACATACATTGATACGAGTACATGCAGTGATACTTCCGTTGACAGTACACAGTGATATATACATTCATGGAGTTATATATACATGTTAAACGCTAAACCCTAAATACACACATCAACCCTAGACCCTAACCCCTAATCTCTAAAACAGCTTATAGCGACGAAATGTCGTCGCTATAGGTAAAAATATATATATAAAAAATTAATTTTTTATTTTTGGCGACAACATGTCGTCGCCATAGATTCCAACCAAACGACATCGTTTTTTCCTCCGGCGACATTTGTAAAAGAAATTAAAAAATTATTTAAATTTAACCTATACCGACCACATGTCGTCGGCATAGGATGTCGTCATTTCTATCTCCGACACCTATATTTAAAGAAAATAAAAAATAAATAATATTTTGTCTGTCCCGACCACTTGTTGTCGCCATAGGTGTCCGCAAAACGACAAAAACGTTATTTTCGCCAAACTTAATAAAAGAAAATGAAAATTAATTTATTTTATATGTGTCCCGACCACATGTCGTCGGTATAGGTATTGGTCAAAGTCGAGATTTTGTTACCGCCTCTCGCCGACGATGTGTGGTCGCCATAACTAAAGTCAATGGGTAGCCCGGTCAAAGTTTTTTTTAACTTGTCCCGACCACTTGTCGTCGCTATAGCTCGAGCTATGGCGACGACAAATGTCGTCGCTATAGGTTTCGTCGCCATAGGTAGTTTTTCTTGTAGTGCGTAGATAGCTAATTAAGGGCATGTTTGGGAAAGTCAACAGCCACCAACAACCGCCACCAACCACCAACTGCCACCAACTACGAACACCCACACCGACCAGCCCCAACCCACACCAACTACCCCCGACCCAAACCCATTACCCACCACCGCCAACGGCGGCATCCCAGCCAGAAAACAGCTCCGACAACCATAAACTCCAAAAAAGTGAGAAAATCATACCTTTTTGCAAAAAAAATCGTTAGCCGGGAGGGAAGGGAAGTCGCCGGAGTTATAAAACCACAATGGAGGATGAAATCCACTTGAATCCGTCGGAAATCGGAAGAAATCGTCGGAAATCGCCGCTGGTTCGATAGAGAATCGTTTTTGGGGTAAAAAGTTAAGTCTGCCAAAAGTCTGCAATATCAGATCTGTTTTTGACCTATGCCGACGACAAATAGTCGGTATAGGTCAAAATGTCGTCGCTACAGGTAACCAAAACGACGCCGTTCAGCTTTTTCTGGCAAATAATTAATTAAAATATAATTAATATTAATTATTTATAAAAAAAATTATTTAATACCTGTCCCGACCACATGTAGTCGGGAAAAGCTCCAAAAAATTTTCAATCCCCGCGTAACACTTTTCGTCAACCCGCCAAAAATTTCGTCTCCCGCTTTGACCAATCAAAAATTCCGTCACCCGTCTATAGCGACTACTTGTCGTCGCTATAGATCCTTTTTAGGGTTTTCGGTTACGTTTTACGCTTACGGTCTACTGTTTATGTACATATCATTTGTGTATATTGTATGAATGTGGGCATCATTCTATTACATGTATGTATACTGGAATACATACCTAATGTTCATTAATACAGGTATACACGTACGAGATATTTAAATGGAATCCTAAATACATTGATACGAGTACATGCAGTGATACATCCATTGATAGTATACATTGGCACATACACGGATACAAACATACAGTGATACATACGTAAAGCGATACATACACAATGATATGAATACATGTAGTGATACATCTATTGAAACGCGTATACGTACACACGAGATATATATGCATGTAGTATACATGAGATATACATGGATTCATACATACATTGATACGAGTACATGCAGTGATACTTCCGTTGACAGTACACAGTGATATATACATTCATGGAGTTATATATACATGTTAAACGCTAAACCCTAAATACACACATCAACCCTAGACCCTAACCCCTAATCTCTAAAACAGCTTATAGCGACGAAATGTCGTCGCTATAGGTAAAAATATATATATAAAAAATTAATTTTTTATTTTTGGCGACAACATGTCGTCGCCATAGATTCCAACCAAACGACATCGTTTTTTCCTCCGGCGACATTTGTAAAAGAAATTAAAAAATTATTTAAATTTAACCTATACCGACCACATGTCGTCGGCATAGGATGTCGTCATTTCTATCTCCGACACCTATATTTAAAGAAAATAAAAAATAAATAATATTTTGTCTGTCCCGACCACTTGTTGTCGCCATAGGTGTCCGCAAAACGACAAAAACGTTATTTTCGCCAAACTTAATAAAAGAAAATGAAAATTAATTTATTTTATATGTGTCCCGACCACATGTCGTCGGTATAGGTATTGGTCAAAGTCGAGATTTTGTTACCGCCTCTCGCCGACGATGTGTGGTCGCCATAACTAAAGTCAATGGGTAGCCCGGTCAAAGTTCTTTTTAACTTGTCCCGACCACTTGTCGTCGCTATAGCTCGAGCTATGGCGACGACAAATGTCGTCGCTATAGGTTTCGTCGCCATAGGTAGTTTTTCTTGTAGTGCGTAGATAGCTAATTAAGGGCATGTTTGGGAAAGTCAACAGCCACCAACAACCGCCACCAACCACCAACTGCCACCAACTACGAACACCCACACCGACCAGCCCCAACCCACACCAACTACCCCCGACCCAAACCCATTACCCACCACCGCCAACGGCGGCATCCCAGCCAGAAAACAGCTCCGACAACCATAAACTCCAAAAAAGTGAGAAAATCATACCTTTTTGCAAAAAAAATCGTTAGCCGGGAGGGAAGGGAAGTCGCCGGAGTTATAAAACCACAATGGAGGATGAAATCCACTTGAATCCGTCGGAAATCGGAAGAAATCGTCGGAAATCGCCGCTGGTTCGATAGAGAATCGTTTTTGGGGTAAAAAGTTAAGTCTGCCAAAAGTCTGCAATATCAGATCTGTTTTTGACCTATGCCGACGACAAATAGTCGGTATAGGTCAAAATGTCGTCGCTACAGGTAACCAAAACGACGCCGTTCAGCTTTTTCTGGCAAATAATTAATTAAAATATAATTAATATTAATTATTTATAAAAAAAATTATTTAATACCTGTCCCGACCACATGTAGTCGGGAAAAGCTCCAAAAAATTTTCAATCCCCGCGTAACACTTTTCGTCAACCCGCCAAAAATTTCGTCTCCCGCTTTGACCAATCAAAAATTCCGTCACCCGTCTATAGCGACTACTTGTCGTCGCTATAGATCCTTTTTAGGGTTTTCGGTTACGTTTTACGCTTACGGTCTACTGTTTATGTACATATCATTTGTGTATATTGTATGAATGTGGGCATCATTCTATTACATGTATGTATACTGGAATACATACCTAATGTTCATTAATACAGGTATACACGTACGAGATATTTAAATGGAATCCTAAATACATTGATACGAGTACATGCAGTGATACATCCATTGATAGTATACATTGGCACATACACGGATACAAACATACAGTGATACATACGTAAAGCGATACATACACAATGATATGAATACATGTAGTGATACATCTATTGAAACGCGTATACGTACACACGAGATATATATGCATGTAGTATACATGAGATATACATGGATTCATACATACATTGATACGAGTACATGCAGTGATACTTCCGTTGACAGTACACAGTGATATATACATTCATGGAGTTATATATACATGTTAAACGCTAAACCCTAAATACACACATCAACCCTAGACCCTAACCCCTAATCTCTAAAACAGCTTATAGCGACGAAATGTCGTCGCTATAGGTAAAAATATATATATAAAAAATTAATTTTTTATTTTTGGCGACAACATGTCGTCGCCATAGATTCCAACCAAACGACATCGTTTTTTCCTCCGGCGACATTTGTAAAAGAAATTAAAAAATTATTTAAATTTAACCTATACCGACCACATGTCGTCGGCATAGGATGTCGTCATTTCTATCTCCGACACCTATATTTAAAGAAAATAAAAAATAAATAATATTTTGTCTGTCCCGACCACTTGTTGTCGCCATAGGTGTCCGCAAAACGACAAAAACGTTATTTTCGCCAAACTTAATAAAAGAAAATGAAAATTAATTTATTTTATATGTGTCCCGACCACATGTCGTCGGTATAGGTATTGGTCAAAGTCGAGATTTTGTTACCGCCTCTCGCCGACGATGTGTGGTCGCCATAACTAAAGTCAATGGGTAGCCCGGTCAAAGTTTTTTTTAACTTGTCCCGACCACTTGTCGTCGCTATAGCTCGAGCTATGGCGACGACAAATGTCGTCGCTATAGGTTTCGTCGCCATAGGTAGTTTTTCTTGTAGTGCGTAGATAGCTAATTAAGGGCATGTTTGGGAAAGTCAACAGCCACCAACAACCGCCACCAACCACCAACTGCCACCAACTACGAACACCCACACCGACCAGCCCCAACCCACACCAACTACCCCCGACCCAAACCCATTACCCACCACCGCCAACGGCGGCATCCCAGCCAGAAAACAGCTCCGACAACCATAAACTCCAAAAAAGTGAGAAAATCATACCTTTTTGCAAAAAAAATCGTTAGCCGGGAGGGAAGGGAAGTCGCCGGAGTTATAAAACCACAATGGAGGATGAAATCCACTTGAATCCGTCGGAAATCGGAAGAAATCGTCGGAAATCGCCGCTGGTTCGATAGAGAATCGTTTTTGGGGTAAAAAGTTAAGTCTGCCAAAAGTCTGCAATATCAGATCTGTTTTTGACCTATGCCGACGACAAATAGTCGGTATAGGTCAAAATGTCGTCGCTACAGGTAACCAAAACGACGCCGTTCAGCTTTTTCTGGCAAATAATTAATTAAAATATAATTAATATTAATTATTTATAAAAAAAATTATTTAATACCTGTCCCGACCACATGTAGTCGGGAAAAGCTCCAAAAAATTTTCAATCCCCGCGTAACACTTTTCGTCAACCCGCCAAAAATTTCGTCTCCCGCTTTGACCAATCAAAAATTCCGTCACCCGTCTATAGCGACTACTTGTCGTCGCTATAGATCCTTTTTAGGGTTTTCGGTTACGTTTTACGCTTACGGTCTACTGTTTATGTACATATCATTTGTGTATATTGTATGAATGTGGGCATCATTCTATTACATGTATGTATACTGGAATACATACCTAATGTTCATTAATACAGGTATACACGTACGAGATATTTAAATGGAATCCTAAATACATTGATACGAGTACATGCAGTGATACATCCATTGATAGTATACATTGGCACATACACGGATACAAACATACAGTGATACATACGTAAAGCGATACATACACAATGATATGAATACATGTAGTGATACATCTATTGAAACGCGTATACGTACACACGAGATATATATGCATGTAGTATACATGAGATATACATGGATTCATACATACATTGATACGAGTACATGCAGTGATACTTCCGTTGACAGTACACAGTGATATATACATTCATGGAGTTATATATACATGTTAAACGCTAAACCCTAAATACACACATCAACCCTAGACCCTAACCCCTAATCTCTAAAACAGCTTATAGCGACGAAATGTCGTCGCTATAGGTAAAAATATATATATAAAAAATTAATTTTTTATTTTTGGCGACAACATGTCGTCGCCATAGATTCCAACCAAACGACATCGTTTTTTCCTCCGGCGACATTTGTAAAAGAAATTAAAAAATTATTTAAATTTAACCTATACCGACCACATGTCGTCGGCATAGGATGTCGTCATTTCTATCTCCGACACCTATATTTAAAGAAAATAAAAAATAAATAATATTTTGTCTGTCCCGACCACTTGTTGTCGCCATAGGTGTCCGCAAAACGACAAAAACGTTATTTTCGCCAAACTTAATAAAAGAAAATGAAAATTAATTTATTTTATATGTGTCCCGACCACATGTCGTCGGTATAGGTATTGGTCAAAGTCGAGATTTTGTTACCGCCTCTCGCCGACGATGTGTGGTCGCCATAACTAAAGTCAATGGGTAGCCCGGTCAAAGTTTTTTTTAACTTGTCCCGACCACTTGTCGTCGCTATAGCTCGAGCTATGGCGACGACAAATGTCGTCGCTATAGGTTTCGTCGCCATAGGTAGTTTTTCTTGTAGTGCGTAGATAGCTAATTAAGGGCATGTTTGGGAAAGTCAACAGCCACCAACAACCGCCACCAACCACCAACTGCCACCAACTACGAACACCCACACCGACCAGCCCCAACCCACACCAACTACCCCCGACCCAAACCCATTACCCACCACCGCCAACGGCGGCATCCCAGCCAGAAAACAGCTCCGACAACCATAAACTCCAAAAAAGTGAGAAAATCATACCTTTTTGCAAAAAAAATCGTTAGCCGGGAGGGAAGGGAAGTCGCCGGAGTTATAAAACCACAATGGAGGATGAAATCCACTTGAATCCGTCGGAAATCGGAAGAAATCGTCGGAAATCGCCGCTGGTTCGATAGAGAATCGTTTTTGGGGTAAAAAGTTAAGTCTGCCAAAAGTCTGCAATATCAGATCTGTTTTTGACCTATGCCGACGACAAATAGTCGGTATAGGTCAAAATGTCGTCGCTACAGGTAACCAAAACGACGCCGTTCAGCTTTTTCTGGCAAATAATTAATTAAAATATAATTAATATTAATTATTTATAAAAAAAATTATTTAATACCTGTCCCGACCACATGTAGTCGGGAAAAGCTCCAAAAAATTTTCAATCCCCGCGTAACACTTTTCGTCAACCCGCCAAAAATTTCGTCTCCCGCTTTGACCAATCAAAAATTCCGTCACCCGTCTATAGCGACTACTTGTCGTCGCTATAGATCCTTTTTAGGGTTTTCGGTTACGTTTTACGCTTACGGTCTACTGTTTATGTACATATCATTTGTGTATATTGTATGAATGTGGGCATCATTCTATTACATGTATGTATACTGGAATACATACCTAATGTTCATTAATACAGGTATACACGTACGAGATATTTAAATGGAATCCTAAATACATTGATACGAGTACATGCAGTGATACATCCATTGATAGTATACATTGGCACATACACGGATACAAACATACAGTGATACATACGTAAAGCGATACATACACAATGATATGAATACATGTAGTGATACATCTATTGAAACGCGTATACGTACACACGAGATATATATGCATGTAGTATACATGAGATATACATGGATTCATACATACATTGATACGAGTACATGCAGTGATACTTCCGTTGACAGTACACAGTGATATATACATTCATGGAGTTATATATACATGTTAAACGCTAAACCCTAAATACACACATCAACCCTAGACCCTAACCCCTAATCTCTAAAACAGCTTATAGCGACGAAATGTCGTCGCTATAGGTAAAAATATATATATAAAAAATTAATTTTTTATTTTTGGCGACAACATGTCGTCGCCATAGATTCCAACCAAACGACATCGTTTTTTCCTCCGGCGACATTTGTAAAAGAAATTAAAAAATTATTTAAATTTAACCTATACCGACCACATGTCGTCGGCATAGGATGTCGTCATTTCTATCTCCGACACCTATATTTAAAGAAAATAAAAAATAAATAATATTTTGTCTGTCCCGACCACTTGTTGTCGCCATAGGTGTCCGCAAAACGACAAAAACGTTATTTTCGCCAAACTTAATAAAAGAAAATGAAAATTAATTTATTTTATATGTGTCCCGACCACATGTCGTCGGTATAGGTATTGGTCAAAGTCGAGATTTTGTTACCGCCTCTCGCCGACGATGTGTGGTCGCCATAACTAAAGTCAATGGGTAGCCCGGTCAAAGTTTTTTTTAACTTGTCCCGACCACTTGTCGTCGCTATAGCTCGAGCTATGGCGACGACAAATGTCGTCGCTATAGGTTTCGTCGCCATAGGTAGTTTTTCTTGTAGTGCGTAGATAGCTAATTAAGGGCATGTTTGGGAAAGTCAACAGCCACCAACAACCGCCACCAACCACCAACTGCCACCAACTACGAACACCCACACCGACCAGCCCCAACCCACACCAACTACCCCCGACCCAAACCCATTACCCACCACCGCCAACGGCGGCATCCCAGCCAGAAAACAGCTCCGACAACCATAAACTCCAAAAAAGTGAGAAAATCATACCTTTTTGCAAAAAAAATCGTTAGCCGGGAGGGAAGGGAAGTCGCCGGAGTTATAAAACCACAATGGAGGATGAAATCCACTTGAATCCGTCGGAAATCGGAAGAAATCGTCGGAAATCGCCGCTGGTTCGATAGAGAATCGTTTTTGGGGTAAAAAGTTAAGTCTGCCAAAAGTCTGCAATATCAGATCTGTTTTTGACCTATGCCGACGACAAATAGTCGGTATAGGTCAAAATGTCGTCGCTACAGGTAACCAAAACGACGCCGTTCAGCTTTTTCTGGCAAATAATTAATTAAAATATAATTAATATTAATTATTTATAAAAAAAATTATTTAATACCTGTCCCGACCACATGTAGTCGGGAAAAGCTCCAAAAAATTTTCAATCCCCGCGTAACACTTTTCGTCAACCCGCCAAAAATTTCGTCTCCCGCTTTGACCAATCAAAAATTCCGTCACCCGTCTATAGCGACTACTTGTCGTCGCTATAGATCCTTTTTAGGGTTTTCGGTTACGTTTTACGCTTACGGTCTACTGTTTATGTACATATCATTTGTGTATATTGTATGAATGTGGGCATCATTCTATTACATGTATGTATACTGGAATACATACCTAATGTTCATTAATACAGGTATACACGTACGAGATATTTAAATGGAATCCTAAATACATTGATACGAGTACATGCAGTGATACATCCATTGATAGTATACATTGGCACATACACGGATACAAACATACAGTGATACATACGTAAAGCGATACATACACAATGATATGAATACATGTAGTGATACATCTATTGAAACGCGTATACGTACACACGAGATATATATGCATGTAGTATACATGAGATATACATGGATTCATACATACATTGATACGAGTACATGCAGTGATACTTCCGTTGACAGTACACAGTGATATATACATTCATGGAGTTATATATACATGTTAAACGCTAAACCCTAAATACACACATCAACCCTAGACCCTAACCCCTAATCTCTAAAACAGCTTATAGCGACGAAATGTCGTCGCTATAGGTAAAAATATATATATAAAAAATTAATTTTTTATTTTTGGCGACAACATGTCGTCGCCATAGATTCCAACCAAACGACATCGTTTTTTCCTCCGGCGACATTTGTAAAAGAAATTAAAAAATTATTTAAATTTAACCTATACCGACCACATGTCGTCGGCATAGGATGTCGTCATTTCTATCTCCGACACCTATATTTAAAGAAAATAAAAAATAAATAATATTTTGTCTGTCCCGACCACTTGTTGTCGCCATAGGTGTCCGCAAAACGACAAAAACGTTATTTTCGCCAAACTTAATAAAAGAAAATGAAAATTAATTTATTTTATATGTGTCCCGACCACATGTCGTCGGTATAGGTATTGGTCAAAGTCGAGATTTTGTTACCGCCTCTCGCCGACGATGTGTGGTCGCCATAACTAAAGTCAATGGGTAGCCCGGTCAAAGTTTTTTTTAACTTGTCCCGACCACTTGTCGTCGCTATAGCTCGAGCTATGGCGACGACAAATGTCGTCGCTATAGGTTTCGTCGCCATAGGTAGTTTTTCTTGTAGTGCGTAGATAGCTAATTAAGGGCATGTTTGGGAAAGTTTATTTAGGGGGGCTTTTTAACTTATTAGCTTAATAAGCCTAAATAAGCTTGAAAATTCAAGTTTATTTAGGCTTATTAAGCTAAAAAACCCGCTAAATAAGTTTTCCCAAACATGCCCTAACTCCATACAATTCTTGTATATATGTTCTAGAATAAATTACACGGATAATCCTTGTGGTTTGCTAAAAGTTTTGGATTTGGTCTCTAAGTCTCAGAAATTACACGAATGATCCATGTGATTTGAAACTTGCCACGCTTTTGGTCCCTAATACTAACAGACGTTAAGATTGGCGGTTAAACATTTCGTAATGACTAAAATACCTTTTTTAAAAACTCCACCTATAAAAACCCCTCCCCTTCATTTTCATTTCTTTTTACATCAATATATGGAGAATTAATAAAGTTAAAATTGCTCAACCATCATAGCATATAAACCAGAAAAAACAATTATCAGATCTGTCTCAGGAATCAGTACCTATGGGTTTTCCCGACAATGATGGTGGTGGTGATTGGCCTTCGAATCTCATGTGTGGGGTGATAGAGAGTGAGATGGAGAGGGGGCATATGAGAGAGGGAGAAAGAGAAATAATTAAATAAATCAAAATTAATTATAAGATGTGAAAATTAAATCTAAAGGCATTTTTGTCATTTAAAAAAATTTAACAGCCATTTTTAACGGACGTCCATTGTTAGGGACCAAAAGTTGTGACCGACCCTCATATTTAAGGATTATCCGTATAATTTCTAGGATTTAAGGATCAAATTTAAAACTTTTAGCAAATCACACAACTATGCGTGTAATTTACTCTATGTTCTATATGCAAACATTTCTATTAATAGCTTTTAAATTGGAATTTTGTTTTAACAGGAGTTGATTTCTCGCAGAAGTGGGGTTGAACAGGTACATTATAGATACAAATGACATGCAATTATTTTGCCATATCTCAAATTAAGAGTTGGTTTTCATCTTTCTATACAAAGTTGATCAAGGAATTTATGTGTATGTTTGTAGGTTGTTAGAGAGTTAAAAACTGGAGATGTGTGTGGTGAGATAGGTGTACTTTGTTACAGACCACAAGTATTTACTGTTCGTACAAGACGGTTGAGCCAGCTGTTAAGATTAAACCGCACTCAATTTCGCAACATTATCCAATCAAATGTAGCAGATGGTACAATAATCATCAACAATCTCCTTCAGGTACCATACACTTAACCTTTTTTTAATTATTTTTATTACTCCGTCCGTCCCAAAATTATTGTCAACAGACAAAAATCACACGTACAGTTTAAGAAAAGTGCATTTATTACATTGTGCAACCAATAAAATGTTACCTTTATCACCTAACTGTGTTTTAATTGGTTGGATTTTCAAGTGGACAGTGATTTTAGGACATTTAAAAAAGGAAACGTGGACAATATAATTGGGGTGATTTTTTAATATAGACTAAATGAAATCAAGTAGTGAAAAAGTAACAAGAAACCACAAAAAGACAAAACTCTCAAATTCAAGCAGCTGCAACTTTTTGAAACTTGTTTTGTCGATTTCCACCATCCCTTGAGCGATTATGTTTCCCATTGAACTGGCGCCCACCTCTGTTGTTCTTACCTCCTCCCCTAAACAAAACAAACAAATAAGACATGCATTAGAAACTTATACATCAATGTACAACCACCTTCTGGATTTTAGGAATTACTCTTCCATAAATTAATATACAAATTATTATCCCCATAATGAAAATACTAACCTATTCCAATTGCCTTTATTATTTCCTCTAGATTTCTCTTGGCTACGGAGCATTTTCCAGTATTCCTTTTCCGCTTCCCCTGAAAACATATCCATTCATGGATTTATTATTTATATTTTTTTATTTATGAGTAAATTACAAGTGAGTTTTACTTTTACCCCAAATTTCACGTATAGTCCTTTAATGTTAAAAATTACACTTGTAATCCTTTTTTTGAAAACTTTTTGCACCTACAATCCTTTATACTAAGGTAACGGCCGTTAAAGTTTTCAAAAAAAGGACTGACAATGTAATTTTTTAAACTAAAGGACCATGGGTGAAATTTGGTCTAAACCTCAGGGACAATCCTTGTAATTTACTCTTTATTAATTAATTTAGGCCAAAATACATTTTAGTACCCTCAACTTGGATGACTAGGTCTTCTACTACCCTGGACTATTAAAGATGCAGCATAGTACCCTAAACTTGACAAAAAGGTCAATTTCGTACCCTGACTCATTAATTTTATCACGTTTTCTTATTTGGCTTACTTTCGTTAGAGCTTTTGACGGACTAAACAATATACGTTCATCTAAATATATTGATATTAAAAGCAAATCACGTGAAAAAACAAGACCAAATTAGTAAGTCAGGGTACTTAATTGACCATTTTGTCAAGTTCAGGGTACCATGATGCACCTTTAATAGTTCAGGGTAATTAGGGTACTAAAATGTATTTTGGGCATTAATTTATTTATTATTTACAAGGATGTGGTGTATATTACCTGTTACTGGATCTAAAATAGCAACATAATTCTTGACAATCAGACCACCTTCCTCTGTAAGCACAGCAGCAGCACGTGCTTTCTGAGCACCATCTGCTTCCTCAAACCGTATGTATCCGGATTCTTTTTTTTTAATAACACAACTCGTCGATCATTCATTAACTCGTAAATCGGTTGCATGCATGATTTTAGGTCTCGGAGATGAGAGCTGAATATTTTCCACCCAAAGAAGATGTGATCTTGCAAAATGAAGCTCCCACAGACTTCTACATTTTGGTGTCTGGTGCTGCGGTAATAATCAATCAGCTTTTTTATAGAACAACACGTAACGTCACTACAAGAAAAACCATCTATGGCGACCACAAGAAAATGGCCTATAGCGACGAAATGTCGTCGCCATAGGCTATCCCGACGACAAGTGATCGGGAACATTTCGTCACCACAGCTTCGTCGATATAGGGTAAACTTTTCGTCGGCATTGATGTCGTCGCCATAGCTTCCTCTGTCCCGACGACAAATAGTCCCTAGAAAAATCGTCGGTGGTTATTTTCCCATTCAAAAGAAAATGTTTTATTAAACTCTATCCCGACGACAAATAGTCGGGATAGAGTTGCCGGAATTCTTTTCCGGCACTATTTGTCCCGACGACAAGTAGTCGGTAAAAATCGATTTAAATATTTTCCGGCAATACTTGTACCGACCAAATGTCGTCGCTATAGAGAAAGGTCAAAGTCAAAATTCAGCTCTATCCTGACCAAATGTCGTCGCGATAGAAAACGTCAAAGTCAAAATTCGGGACCTATAGCGACGACATGTCGTCGCTATAGGTGGAAAACAGCCTGCCCAATTTCTGCAGTTTCTGTTTTATTCCAGGTTTTACCCGAAATCGCAGAATTCCCAGTTTCTGTTATCAAACGCAGAATCAAAAAAATCAAAACCATATAAACATTCAAATATCAAATAAAGTACAAATCGTTGATTACAATCCAAATGTTTAAAAACTAAAATGGTTCTTGCAAACTAATCCGACGATTCATATTCACCTTCGTCCCGACTACTCTCTTCGTTCCCACCGTCCTCATCTTCATCATCATCACTCTCTTCGTTCCCACCGTCGTCATCTTCATCGCCTTCAAGATTATGGGGAGCACTTGGATTAACTTGAGCATGTTCCAGTTGTCCATTTAACACATCATCAAAATTTGGAAGATCTGGTGGTACATAATCTGAAAATCGGCTCGCCAAATATGCATTTTGATTTTGAAGGGTGTTATACACATAATCCGCCATTCGGTCAACTTTGGCCTCCGCTTGGTTAATTCTAATTTGAGCTTAAGCGAGGTCTTGAGATGACGATGATGAACTTGCTTTGCCTTTGCCTTTGTCTTTGCCTTTATTAACAAAGGATTGATCGACCGGGGGTCTTCTTCCAATTCCGCGTGCGTGCCCGCGTGTTTAACCGAGGGCACGTCTTATGCACTCTTGCTCATCAACATCTTGACCCGGCCCAAGCTCTTGTCTCATTATACCAAGTTCATCTTGTATCAAACCCTAAAAAAATATAACAAACAAATAAGTTAATAATTTTTCAACAATAATAGAAATAATTTCTAACATATTAATTTTTTTGTACTTACCCAATCGTGTTCGGCGCGAGGGTTTTCAAACCCTTTTCCCTCTGTGGAATGCATTTGCCGCCACCCCTCAATATCTTTTCGTTTTTTATCCCCTTCTTGAGTCTATAATAAGCCAAAATGCAATCAATTTTATAGAATTGTTAATAATGTGTTTATATAATCCAATTAAGTTTTATTACCTCTTTGTACCGCCTTCGGGCATATGATTGAATTCCATGAGAAGAATGATATGGAAGTTTTGCCCTGTTAGAAAACTAGCAATATAAAAATATATATAATACTAAATAAATTCATGTAAAACTTACCAATCTGACAACTCTTGGCTATCCGATGTGGATCCTCGTGTGGGGGTCTATCCCCGCCATCACCTCCGTGTCCCAGCGCCACGTGTGTAGACATATGTTAGAATAATATAACAAGTTAGAAATTACATAAACATATACACAATAATTAAATAACAATTAAACAACAATTAAAACCACAAACATATGTCAAATCGGTAATTATAAACCTAAACATATATCAAATCAATTACTAAGGTATTTATAAACCTAAACATATATCAAATCGGTTATACCACTGGTCAACCACCACCCACCACCGGACAACCACCTTCCACAACCAGGCCGCAACCACCAACAGCCACCACCAACCACCTCCAAAACCACCACAAACCACCAAAAGCCACCACAAACCACCAAAAGCCACCACCAACAGCCACCACCAACAGCCACCACCAACCAGCAGCATCCACCACCAACCGCCAACAGCCACCAACAACCGCCACCAACCACCAACTGCCACCAACTACGAACACCCACACCGACCAGCCCCAACCCACACCAACTACCCCCGACCCAAACCCATTACCCACCACCGCCAACGGCGGCATCCCAGCCAGAAAACAGCTCCGACAACCATAAACTCCAAAAAAGTGAGAAAATCATACCTTTTTGCAAAAAAAATCGTTAGCCGGGAGGGAAGGGAAGTCGCCGGAGTTATAAAACCACAATGGAGGATGAAATCCACTTGAATCCGTCGGAAATCGGAAGAAATCGTCGGAAATCGCCGCTGGTTCGATAGAGAATCGTTTTTGGGGTAAAAAGTTAAGTCTGCCAAAAGTCTGCAATATCAGATCTGTTTTTGACCTATGCCGACGACAAATAGTCGGTATAGGTCAAAATGTCGTCGCTACAGGTAACCAAAACGACGCCGTTCAGCTTTTTCTGGCAAATAATTAATTAAAATATAATTAATATTAATTATTTATAAAAAAAATTATTTAATACCTGTCCCGACCACATGTAGTCGGGAAAAGCTCCAAAAAATTTTCAATCCCCGCGTAACACTTTTCGTCAACCCGCCAAAAATTTCGTCTCCCGCTTTGACCAATCAAAAATTCCGTCACCCGTCTATAGCGACTACTTGTCGTCGCTATAGATCCTTTTTAGGGTTTTCGGTTACGTTTTACGCTTACGGTCTACTGTTTATGTACATATCATTTGTGTATATTGTATGAATGTGGGCATCATTCTATTACATGTATGTATACTGGAATACATACCTAATGTTCATTAATACAGGTATACACGTACGAGATATTTAAATGGAATCCTAAATACATTGATACGAGTACATGCAGTGATACATCCATTGATAGTATACATTGGCACATACACGGATACAAACATACAGTGATACATACGTAAAGCGATACATACACAATGATATGAATACATGTAGTGATACATCTATTGAAACGCGTATACGTACACACGAGATATATATGCATGTAGTATACATGAGATATACATGGATTCATACATACATTGATACGAGTACATGCAGTGATACTTCCGTTGACAGTACACAGTGATATATACATTCATGGAGTTATATATACATGTTAAACGCTAAACCCTAAATACACACATCAACCCTAGACCCTAACCCCTAATCTCTAAAACAGCTTATAGCGACGAAATGTCGTCGCTATAGGTAAAAATATATATATAAAAAATTAATTTTTTATTTTTGGCGACAACATGTCGTCGCCATAGATTCCAACCAAACGACATCGTTTTTTCCTCCGGCGACATTTGTAAAAGAAATTAAAAAATTATTTAAATTTAACCTATACCGACCACATGTCGTCGGCATAGGATGTCGTCATTTCTATCTCCGACACCTATATTTAAAGAAAATAAAAAATAAATAATATTTTGTCTGTCCCGACCACTTGTTGTCGCCATAGGTGTCCGCAAAACGACAAAAACGTTATTTTGGCCAAACTTAATAAAAGAAAATGAAAATTAATTTATTTTATATGTGTCCCGACCACATGTCGTCGGTATAGGTATTGGTCAAAGTCGAGATTTTGTTACCGCCTCTCGCCGACGATGTGTGGTCGCCATAACTAAAGTCAATGGGTAGCCCGGTCAAAGTTTTTTTTAACTTGTCCCGACCACTTGTCGTCGCTATAGCTCGAGCTATGGCGACGACAAATGTCGTCGCTATAGGTTTCGTCGCCATAGGTAGTTTTTCTTGTAGTGCGTAGATAGCTAATTAAGGGCATGTTTGGGAAAGTCAACAGCCACCAACAACCGCCACCAACCACCAACTGCCACCAACTACGAACACCCACACCGACCAGCCCCAACCCACACCAACTACCCCCGACCCAAACCCATTACCCACCACCGCCAACGGCGGCATCCCAGCCAGAAAACAGCTCCGACAACCATAAACTCCAAAAAAGTGAGAAAATCATACCTTTTTGCAAAAAAAATCGTTAGCCGGGAGGGAAGGGAAGTCGCCGGAGTTATAAAACCACAATGGAGGATGAAATCCACTTGAATCCGTCGGAAATCGGAAGAAATCGTCGGAAATCGCCGCTGGTTCGATAGAGAATCGTTTTTGGGGTAAAAAGTTAAGTCTGCCAAAAGTCTGCAATATCAGATCTGTTTTTGACCTATGCCGACGACAAATAGTCGGTATAGGTCAAAATGTCGTCGCTACAGGTAACCAAAACGACGCCGTTCAGCTTTTTCTGGCAAATAATTAATTAAAATATAATTAATATTAATTATTTATAAAAAAAATTATTTAATACCTGTCCCGACCACATGTAGTCGGGAAAAGCTCCAAAAAATTTTCAATCCCCGCGTAACACTTTTCGTCAACCCGCCAAAAATTTCGTCTCCCGCTTTGACCAATCAAAAATTCCGTCACCCGTCTATAGCGACTACTTGTCGTCGCTATAGATCCTTTTTAGGGTTTTCGGTTACGTTTTACGCTTACGGTCTACTGTTTATGTACATATCATTTGTGTATATTGTATGAATGTGGGCATCATTCTATTACATGTATGTATACTGGAATACATACCTAATGTTCATTAATACAGGTATACACGTACGAGATATTTAAATGGAATCCTAAATACATTGATACGAGTACATGCAGTGATACATCCATTGATAGTATACATTGGCACATACACGGATACAAACATACAGTGATACATACGTAAAGCGATACATACACAATGATATGAATACATGTAGTGATACATCTATTGAAACGCGTATACGTACACACGAGATATATATGCATGTAGTATACATGAGATATACATGGATTCATACATACATTGATACGAGTACATGCAGTGATACTTCCGTTGACAGTACACAGTGATATATACATTCATGGAGTTATATATACATGTTAAACGCTAAACCCTAAATACACACATCAACCCTAGACCCTAACCCCTAATCTCTAAAACAGCTTATAGCGACGAAATGTCGTCGCTATAGGTAAAAATATATATATAAAAAATTAATTTTTTATTTTTGGCGACAACATGTCGTCGCCATAGATTCCAACCAAACGACATCGTTTTTTCCTCCGGCGACATTTGTAAAAGAAATTAAAAAATTATTTAAATTTAACCTATACCGACCACATGTCGTCGGCATAGGATGTCGTCATTTCTATCTCCGACACCTATATTTAAAGAAAATAAAAAATAAATAATATTTTGTCTGTCCCGACCACTTGTTGTCGCCATAGGTGTCCGCAAAACGACAAAAACGTTATTTTGGCCAAACTTAATAAAAGAAAATGAAAATTAATTTATTTTATATGTGTCCCGACCACATGTCGTCGGTATAGGTATTGGTCAAAGTCGAGATTTTGTTACCGCCTCTCGCCGACGATGTGTGGTCGCCATAACTAAAGTCAATGGGTAGCCCGGTCAAAGTTTTTTTTAACTTGTCCCGACCACTTGTCGTCGCTATAGCTCGAGCTATGGCGACGACAAATGTCGTCGCTATAGGTTTCGTCGCCATAGGTAGTTTTTCTTGTAGTGCGTAGATAGCTAATTAAGGGCATGTTTGGGAAAGTCAACAGCCACCAACAACCGCCACCAACCACCAACTGCCACCAACTACGAACACCCACACCGACCAGCCCCAACCCACACCAACTACCCCCGACCCAAACCCATTACCCACCACCGCCAACGGCGGCATCCCAGCCAGAAAACAGCTCCGACAACCATAAACTCCAAAAAAGTGAGAAAATCATACCTTTTTGCAAAAAAAATCGTTAGCCGGGAGGGAAGGGAAGTCGCCGGAGTTATAAAACCACAATGGAGGATGAAATCCACTTGAATCCGTCGGAAATCGGAAGAAATCGTCGGAAATCGCCGCTGGTTCGATAGAGAATCGTTTTTGGGGTAAAAAGTTAAGTCTGCCAAAAGTCTGCAATATCAGATCTGTTTTTGACCTATGCCGACGACAAATAGTCGGTATAGGTCAAAATGTCGTCGCTACAGGTAACCAAAACGACGCCGTTCAGCTTTTTCTGGCAAATAATTAATTAAAATATAATTAATATTAATTATTTATAAAAAAAATTATTTAATACCTGTCCCGACCACATGTAGTCGGGAAAAGCTCCAAAAAATTTTCAATCCCCGCGTAACACTTTTCGTCAACCCGCCAAAAATTTCGTCTCCCGCTTTGACCAATCAAAAATTCCGTCACCCGTCTATAGCGACTACTTGTCGTCGCTATAGATCCTTTTTAGGGTTTTCGGTTACGTTTTACGCTTACGGTCTACTGTTTATGTACATATCATTTGTGTATATTGTATGAATGTGGGCATCATTCTATTACATGTATGTATACTGGAATACATACCTAATGTTCATTAATACAGGTATACACGTACGAGATATTTAAATGGAATCCTAAATACATTGATACGAGTACATGCAGTGATACATCCATTGATAGTATACATTGGCACATACACGGATACAAACATACAGTGATACATACGTAAAGCGATACATACACAATGATATGAATACATGTAGTGATACATCTATTGAAACGCGTATACGTACACACGAGATATATATGCATGTAGTATACATGAGATATACATGGATTCATACATACATTGATACGAGTACATGCAGTGATACTTCCGTTGACAGTACACAGTGATATATACATTCATGGAGTTATATATACATGTTAAACGCTAAACCCTAAATACACACATCAACCCTAGACCCTAACCCCTAATCTCTAAAACAGCTTATAGCGACGAAATGTCGTCGCTATAGGTAAAAATATATATATAAAAAATTAATTTTTTATTTTTGGCGACAACATGTCGTCGCCATAGATTCCAACCAAACGACATCGTTTTTTCCTCCGGCGACATTTGTAAAAGAAATTAAAAAATTATTTAAATTTAACCTATACCGACCACATGTCGTCGGCATAGGATGTCGTCATTTCTATCTCCGACACCTATATTTAAAGAAAATAAAAAATAAATAATATTTTGTCTGTCCCGACCACTTGTTGTCGCCATAGGTGTCCGCAAAACGACAAAAACGTTATTTTCGCCAAACTTAATAAAAGAAAATGAAAATTAATTTATTTTATATGTGTCCCGACCACATGTCGTCGGTATAGGTATTGGTCAAAGTCGAGATTTTGTTACCGCCTCTCGCCGACGATGTGTGGTCGCCATAACTAAAGTCAATGGGTAGCCCGGTCAAAGTTTTTTTTAACTTGTCCCGACCACTTGTCGTCGCTATAGCTCGAGCTATGGCGACGACAAATGTCGTCGCTATAGGTTTCGTCGCCATAGGTAGTTTTTCTTGTAGTGCGTAGATAGCTAATTAAGGGCATGTTTGGGAAAGTCAACAGCCACCAACAACCGCCACCAACCACCAACTGCCACCAACTACGAACACCCACACCGACCAGCCCCAACCCACACCAACTACCCCCGACCCAAACCCATTACCCACCACCGCCAACGGCGGCATCCCAGCCAGAAAACAGCTCCGACAACCATAAACTCCAAAAAAGTGAGAAAATCATACCTTTTTGCAAAAAAAATCGTTAGCCGGGAGGGAAGGGAAGTCGCCGGAGTTATAAAACCACAATGGAGGATGAAATCCACTTGAATCCGTCGGAAATCGGAAGAAATCGTCGGAAATCGCCGCTGGTTCGATAGAGAATCGTTTTTGGGGTAAAAAGTTAAGTCTGCCAAAAGTCTGCAATATCAGATCTGTTTTTGACCTATGCCGACGACAAATAGTCGGTATAGGTCAAAATGTCGTCGCTACAGGTAACCAAAACGACGCCGTTCAGCTTTTTCTGGCAAATAATTAATTAAAATATAATTAATATTAATTATTTATAAAAAAAATTATTTAATACCTGTCCCGACCACATGTAGTCGGGAAAAGCTCCAAAAAATTTTCAATCCCCGCGTAACACTTTTCGTCAACCCGCCAAAAATTTCGTCTCCCGCTTTGACCAATCAAAAATTCCGTCACCCGTCTATAGCGACTACTTGTCGTCGCTATAGATCCTTTTTAGGGTTTTCGGTTACGTTTTACGCTTACGGTCTACTGTTTATGTACATATCATTTGTGTATATTGTATGAATGTGGGCATCATTCTATTACATGTATGTATACTGGAATACATACCTAATGTTCATTAATACAGGTATACACGTACGAGATATTTAAATGGAATCCTAAATACATTGATACGAGTACATGCAGTGATACATCCATTGATAGTATACATTGGCACATACACGGATACAAACATACAGTGATACATACGTAAAGCGATACATACACAATGATATGAATACATGTAGTGATACATCTATTGAAACGCGTATACGTACACACGAGATATATATGCATGTAGTATACATGAGATATACATGGATTCATACATACATTGATACGAGTACATGCAGTGATACTTCCGTTGACAGTACACAGTGATATATACATTCATGGAGTTATATATACATGTTAAACGCTAAACCCTAAATACACACATCAACCCTAGACCCTAACCCCTAATCTCTAAAACAGCTTATAGCGACGAAATGTCGTCGCTATAGGTAAAAATATATATATAAAAAATTAATTTTTTATTTTTGGCGACAACATGTCGTCGCCATAGATTCCAACCAAACGACATCGTTTTTTCCTCCGGCGACATTTGTAAAAGAAATTAAAAAATTATTTAAATTTAACCTATACCGACCACATGTCGTCGGCATAGGATGTCGTCATTTCTATCTCCGACACCTATATTTAAAGAAAATAAAAAATAAATAATATTTTGTCTGTCCCGACCACTTGTTGTCGCCATAGGTGTCCGCAAAACGACAAAAACGTTATTTTCGCCAAACTTAATAAAAGAAAATGAAAATTAATTTATTTTATATGTGTCCCGACCACATGTCGTCGGTATAGGTATTGGTCAAAGTCGAGATTTTGTTACCGCCTCTCGCCGACGATGTGTGGTCGCCATAACTAAAGTCAATGGGTAGCCCGGTCAAAGTTTTTTTTAACTTGTCCCGACCACTTGTCGTCGCTATAGCTCGAGCTATGGCGACGACAAATGTCGTCGCTATAGGTTTCGTCGCCATAGGTAGTTTTTCTTGTAGTGCGTAGATAGCTAATTAAGGGCATGTTTGGGAAAGTCAACAGCCACCAACAACCGCCACCAACCACCAACTGCCACCAACTACGAACACCCACACCGACCAGCCCCAACCCACACCAACTACCCCCGACCCAAACCCATTACCCACCACCGCCAACGGCGGCATCCCAGCCAGAAAACAGCTCCGACAACCATAAACTCCAAAAAAGTGAGAAAATCATACCTTTTTGCAAAAAAAATCGTTAGCCGGGAGGGAAGGGAAGTCGCCGGAGTTATAAAACCACAATGGAGGATGAAATCCACTTGAATCCGTCGGAAATCGGAAGAAATCGTCGGAAATCGCCGCTGGTTCGATAGAGAATCGTTTTTGGGGTAAAAAGTTAAGTCTGCCAAAAGTCTGCAATATCAGATCTGTTTTTGACCTATGCCGACGACAAATAGTCGGTATAGGTCAAAATGTCGTCGCTACAGGTAACCAAAACGACGCCGTTCAGCTTTTTCTGGCAAATAATTAATTAAAATATAATTAATATTAATTATTTATAAAAAAAATTATTTAATACCTGTCCCGACCACATGTAGTCGGGAAAAGCTCCAAAAAATTTTCAATCCCCGCGTAACACTTTTCGTCAACCCGCCAAAAATTTCGTCTCCCGCTTTGACCAATCAAAAATTCCGTCACCCGTCTATAGCGACTACTTGTCGTCGCTATAGATCCTTTTTAGGGTTTTCGGTTACGTTTTACGCTTACGGTCTACTGTTTATGTACATATCATTTGTGTATATTGTATGAATGTGGGCATCATTCTATTACATGTATGTATACTGGAATACATACCTAATGTTCATTAATACAGGTATACACGTACGAGATATTTAAATGGAATCCTAAATACATTGATACGAGTACATGCAGTGATACATCCATTGATAGTATACATTGGCACATACACGGATACAAACATACAGTGATACATACGTAAAGCGATACATACACAATGATATGAATACATGTAGTGATACATCTATTGAAACGCGTATACGTACACACGAGATATATATGCATGTAGTATACATGAGATATACATGGATTCATACATACATTGATACGAGTACATGCAGTGATACTTCCGTTGACAGTACACAGTGATATATACATTCATGGAGTTATATATACATGTTAAACGCTAAACCCTAAATACACACATCAACCCTAGACCCTAACCCCTAATCTCTAAAACAGCTTATAGCGACGAAATGTCGTCGCTATAGGTAAAAATATATATATAAAAAATTAATTTTTTATTTTTGGCGACAACATGTCGTCGCCATAGATTCCAACCAAACGACATCGTTTTTTCCTCCGGCGACATTTGTAAAAGAAATTAAAAAATTATTTAAATTTAACCTATACCGACCACATGTCGTCGGCATAGGATGTCGTCATTTCTATCTCCGACACCTATATTTAAAGAAAATAAAAAATAAATAATATTTTGTCTGTCCCGACCACTTGTTGTCGCCATAGGTGTCCGCAAAACGACAAAAACGTTATTTTCGCCAAACTTAATAAAAGAAAATGAAAATTAATTTATTTTATATGTGTCCCGACCACATGTCGTCGGTATAGGTATTGGTCAAAGTCGAGATTTTGTTACCGCCTCTCGCCGACGATGTGTGGTCGCCATAACTAAAGTCAATGGGTAGCCCGGTCAAAGTTTTTTTTAACTTGTCCCGACCACTTGTCGTCGCTATAGCTCGAGCTATGGCGACGACAAATGTCGTCGCTATAGGTTTCGTCGCCATAGGTAGTTTTTCTTGTAGTGCGTAGATAGCTAATTAAGGGCATGTTTGGGAAAGTTTATTTAGGGGGGCTTTTTAACTTATTAGCTTAATAAGCCTAAATAAGCTTGAAAATTCAAGTTTATTTAGGCTTATTAAGCTAAAAAACCCGCTAAATAAGTTTTCCCAAACATGCCCTAACTCCATACAATTCTTGTATATATGTTCTAGAATAAATTACACGGATAATCCTTGTGGTTTGCTAAAAGTTTTGGATTTGGTCTCTAAGTCTCAGAAATTACACGAATGATCCATGTGATTTGAAACTTGCCACGCTTTTGGTCCCTAATACTAACAGACGTTAAGATTGGCGGTTAAACATTTCGTAATGACTAAAATACCTTTTTTAAAAACTCCACCTATAAAAACCCCTCCCCTTCATTTTCATTTCTTTTTACATCAATATATGGAGAATTAATAAAGTTAAAATTGCTCAACCATCATAGCATATAAACCAGAAAAAACAATTATCAGATCTGTCTCAGGAATCAGTACCTATGGGTTTTCCCGACAATGATGGTGGTGGTGATTGGCCTTCGAATCTCATGTGTGGGGTGATAGAGAGTGAGATGGAGAGGGGGCATATGAGAGAGGGAGAAAGAGAAATAATTAAATAAATCAAAATTAATTATAAGATGTGAAAATTAAATCTAAAGGCATTTTTGTCATTTAAAAAAATTTAACAGCCATTTTTAACGGACGTCCATTGTTAGGGACCAAAAGTTGTGACCGACCCTCATATTTAAGGATTATCCGTATAATTTCTAGGATTTAAGGATCAAATTTAAAACTTTTAGCAAATCACACAACTATGCGTGTAATTTACTCTATGTTCTATATGCAAACATTTCTATTAATAGCTTTTAAATTGGAATTTTGTTTTAACAGGAGTTGATTTCTCGCAGAAGTGGGGTTGAACAGGTACATTATAGATACAAATGACATGCAATTATTTTGCCATATCTCAAATTAAGAGTTGGTTTTCATCTTTCTATACAAAGTTGATCAAGGAATTTATGTGTATGTTTGTAGGTTGTTAGAGAGTTAAAAACTGGAGATGTGTGTGGTGAGATAGGTGTACTTTGTTACAGACCACAAGTATTTACTGTTCGTACAAGACGGTTGAGCCAGCTGTTAAGATTAAACCGCACTCAATTTCGCAACATTATCCAATCAAATGTAGCAGATGGTACAATAATCATCAACAATCTCCTTCAGGTACCATACACTTAACCTTTTTTTAATTATTTTTATTACTCCGTCCGTCCCAAAATTATTGTCAACAGACAAAAATCACACGTACAGTTTAAGAAAAGTGCATTTATTACATTGTGCAACCAATAAAATGTTACCTTTATCACCTAACTGTGTTTTAATTGGTTGGATTTTCAAGTGGACAGTGATTTTAGGACATTTAAAAAAGGAAACGTGGACAATATAATTGGGGTGATTTTTTAATATAGACTAAATGAAATCAAGTAGTGAAAAAGTAACAAGAAACCACAAAAAGACAAAACTCTCAAATTCAAGCAGCTGCAACTTTTTGAAACTTGTTTTGTCGATTTCCACCATCCCTTGAGCGATTATGTTTCCCATTGAACTGGCGCCCACCTCTGTTGTTCTTACCTCCTCCCCTAAACAAAACAAACAAATAAGACATGCATTAGAAACTTATACATCAATGTACAACCACCTTCTGGATTTTAGGAATTACTCTTCCATAAATTAATATACAAATTATTATCCCCATAATGAAAATACTAACCTATTCCAATTGCCTTTATTATTTCCTCTAGATTTCTCTTGGCTACGGAGCATTTTCCAGTATTCCTTTTCCGCTTCCCCTGAAAACATATCCATTCATGGATTTATTATTTATATTTTTTTATTTATGAGTAAATTACAAGTGAGTTTTACTTTTACCCCAAATTTCACGTATAGTCCTTTAATGTTAAAAATTACACTTGTAATCCTTTTTTTGAAAACTTTTTGCACCTACAATCCTTTATACTAAGGTAACGGCCGTTAAAGTTTTCAAAAAAAGGACTGACAATGTAATTTTTTAAACTAAAGGACCATGGGTGAAATTTGGTCTAAACCTCAGGGACAATCCTTGTAATTTACTCTTTATTAATTAATTTAGGCCAAAATACATTTTAGTACCCTCAACTTGGATGACTAGGTCTTCTACTACCCTGGACTATTAAAGATGCAGCATAGTACCCTAAACTTGACAAAAAGGTCAATTTCGTACCCTGACTCATTAATTTTATCACGTTTTCTTATTTGGCTTACTTTCGTTAGAGCTTTTGACGGACTAAACAATATACGTTCATCTAAATATATTGATATTAAAAGCAAATCACGTGAAAAAACAAGACCAAATTAGTAAGTCAGGGTACTTAATTGACCATTTTGTCAAGTTCAGGGTACCATGATGCACCTTTAATAGTTCAGGGTAATTAGGGTACTAAAATGTATTTTGGGCATTAATTTATTTATTATTTACAAGGATGTGGTGTATATTACCTGTTACTGGATCTAAAATAGCAACATAATTCTTGACAATCAGACCACCTTCCTCTGTAAGCACAGCAGCAGCACGTGCTTTCTGAGCACCATCTGCTTCCTCAAACCGTATGTATCCGGATTCTTCCCCCATACTAAAATCAATAAACTGAAAAATCATATTATTATTATTATTATTACCCAATTATTCCAAAAAAAAAAAAGAAAAAAAAAAGATAATCGTATACAACCTTAACGGTACCAAATTTCTGAAAAACGGCCTTGAGATCCTCACGTAAGACAACGTCCTTATTGTCCTTGTATATGACAGCAGATGTTTTTTTAGTTTCTGTTTTTTCATTATCTTCTGATTCGTCTTTTTCTGAAGTGGGATTCACATCTAAAGTTGCTTCCTCAGTAACTAATTCCATAGATTCTGTTTTGGTGTCAGTTGATGTGCTCTTCAACTTAAATGCGACAAGTAAACCTTTCGGGTAACTGTTAACAACATCAAAATACAACAAAATCGGTAACCGAAAATCAACCGAAATCAAAAACAAGTAATCGGATCGGTTTTCATCAGTTTTCGGTTTTATAATTTCATGATTTTCGGTTTCGGTTTATTTACGTATATATCTGCCCAAAACCTCAAAATTCTCATATATATCCTTTTACCTAATTTAATAATATTTAAATCATTTAAAATTTAAAAAACATAAATCCTAATCTTAATTAATGGTAAACCCTTGACGAAAGAAACTGTAGTTGTCGAGTTTGGCAAAAAAAATACCCTTTGACGAAATAAAAAACCCTTAACCTTTAAGGATCTCGATTAAGATTTATCCTTTTTAAATTTTAAATGATTTAAATATTATTAAATTAGGTAAAAGGATATATATGCAAGATTTCGTGACTTACTCTTCTTCTTGAGGAGCATTTTTGCGATTGGGCATCGTAGAGCGATGGGTATTCTCAGCTTCTTCTTCCACTGCTCTCTGCTCATCAAACTCTTTCCTAAAATTATTTCAAAAAACCAGGGGCATTTTAGTCAATTCTTGTATTAACAAAAATTAAGTATGTGCTTACTTGGGTTTTAGTGCCAGCTCAGCACCCCTAAAAACCAAGGTTTGAGTCAGAATCTTAGTGGCATCTTCTTCAGATGCAAACTCAACAAGAGCAGTACCACAAAATACCCTCTTATCACCAACATGTTTAGGTAACCGCACACTGTTAACCTGCAAATAATAATTAAAATTAAGAGTAAAATACAAAATTGGTCCTTTAGGTTTATACCATATTACATATTTGGTCCTTTAGTTTCAAAAATTAAAGTGGTAGTCCTTATTTTTGAAACTATCGACATGTCAAGTATGGTCACGTGTGATGCACGGGGGTAAATATGTCCTCTTCCATTTCCCTTTACCAATTTGAAACCCATAAAAACCCGTTTGTTTGACGGGAAAAGTTAACGTCTGTTTAGGTAAAGGACCAAACTTGTCAACAGTTTCAGAAATAAGGACTACGAGTGTAATTTATGAAACTAAAGGACCAAATATGTAATATAGTATAAACCTAAAGGACCATTTGTGTAATTTACTCAATTTAAATACCTTGGCAGATTGCCCAAAAAAGGACTCAACTTCCTCAATCTTTATATCATACTGAAATGGTGATGCAGCAATTGTTCTGCTATCTAATTGCTCAATCACCTCTTCTGCTTTTGGTAGTTCTGTCGTCCGTCCAACTTTTTTCCCTAAAACCCAACAAACAAATTTCATCAATACCCTTTCTCAAAACTTTATATATATTTAAATAAACAACTTGATCATTATTATATAACACTGCCAAACCCATATATTATCTCTCTTTATATTACTTGATTCATGACAGTTTACACAAGCATATAACATTTGATAATATTTATAAAAAAATACTATGTTGAACATTACCCATTAAAACAACCTGCTACCTAAAGACAAAAGTCTCAAAGTGAAAAATATTAGCAATAAGATTCTGAAACTTATTTTTTTCCTCTTGCTACTGAATACTAAAATATTAAGTTCACAAAAAATTACAGATCTATTGATTTATATGATTATTAATACGTATATAAAGTTCACAGAAAGTGTTTACATCTGAATTTTTAATCATAATTAGATATAATTATTTTTTTAAAAACAACACAAATTTAATAACCCAACAGAAAAAATTTGCGATCATGAATAATATAATATTAAAATATTAATTATTAAGAAAAACAAAAGGCTACCATCTTCAGAAATTTTAAGAGTGGTTGATTTGGCCTTTAATGTCTCAGCTACAGCTTCCACTGTTTCTTCAGTAACATCTTCAGCCTTTATGTCCCCCAATCCCAGATGACCTCTCATCCGAGAAAAAGAACATATCAATGCCAAACTTACCACTATACTTTCAGTTAAGAAAAATTATTATATATTATATGTATATATATACATATACATATACATATACCAAACAAGTCTAGTAACTTAAACACTAATCACCATTAGTATTTGTATTTTTTTTTATTTTTTTTTACAGAAAGCATGTAACTTTTTGATTCACAACGAAAAAAGGGGTAATAATAGCATGAAGGATTTCAATCTAAAAGCGGTTACTTAAAATCAACAAATTCGAATTAAAAAACATGATAAGGATACTGCCATCTTCACTCTCAGCAATTGTATTCCTAAGAAAATTATCTCTTGGAAGGTTGCTATCGCTGAAATAGAACTCAACCTGCCATCAGTAGAACTTATCAATAATTAAAATTGAAAATATAATGATTATATACTATGAATAAGATAAATCAATCTTCGACTACAAAACCTGTCGAATGATTTTCTTAACGGTTTCTTCATCCAATTGAGTTGACACCATCTTCGAGATCTGTGTTTGAATGAGAGAAAGAGAGGCGGAGAAGAAAGGGGGAAGAACGGTTTTAGGGTTTTGATTTGGGGAAATAAATGACGGGAGGGTTTTATGGGGGCGGGACGTTGGAAATATTCGGAAACAACCTTCATATTTAACCCTTTTGTCAATAATGGCCCCCGAAATCGAGATGGAAAGGTGTTTTTGTTAGGGTGATATAGAAGAAAAAAAGTTAAAAAACCGATAACTAGAGAATTGTTGGCGATTTTAGTGTTATGTATTCAAGTTTTTGTATAATGAAAATTATTTGTATGTAATGAGTTTCATACTTTAGTTTTAATATAAGTTAGGAGGTGCGGAGTATAATCTTTATCTTTATATATATTAAAAGAAGGTTTTTTTGAAATCTTTAAAGCCATGTCATAATAGCACATCATACCTTATGCCATGTATGAGGCCACTTGGCACTTAAATGCCAATTCATTATTGCCACCTAAAAGTCCACATATACACTTTTAAGCCACCTCACTTTTAATGACCTTTATAAGAGCCAATTCCTATATTTTACTAAATGTAAATGTAAATACTTTAGTGATAACCACCCACCACATAAAAAACTTCCTATATGTAAATCTATATGCAATACAATGTTAAGGTTGTAACTGTCAACATAAACAATGTTAAATGTAAATATGTGTACATCTTTTCTATTTCATGTTATACGATTGATCACTTGGTCAAATCAATTAACTTTAGTGACCTTTATAAGAGTCAATTTTTATATTTGACTAAATGTAAATGTAAATACGTTTACTGATAACCGACCACCACATAAAATACCTTCCTATTTATAAATGTAAATGCAATGCAATATTAAGGTATTAACCGTCCACATAAAGATCACTTGGCTATATTTTTTTAGCTATTGTTAAAACTGACGGTTACGTTAAGTTCTAATTTATGATAAGCAGTGTTAAATGAAAATTGAATAAATTTATTTTTGGTGCGTTGACATCTAATGTAATTAAAGTATTTATTACCCATTTAATGTACTTAAATATGAATAGTTTTGAATAACAATGAGGTTTTAAATAATGTAATTTATAGTTTTAACATGAATTACGTCTCATGAAAAAGATTTCAACTTGACAAAATGATATTGATTCTTATATTTTGTGTCTACTTATGTCATGTCTACCCACTTGATAAGATGACATGTGTAATCCACTAATTCTCTCTCATAATATTATTCTTTGATTTTGACACGTGTTTTGATCAAGTTGGTAGACATAAGTATGCACAAAAGGTAGGCAGCAATATCATTACTTTTTTTTTAATAACACAACTCGTCGATCATTCATTAACTCGTAAATCGGTTGCATGCATGATTTTAGGTCTCGGAGATGAGAGCTGAATATTTTCCACCCAAAGAAGATGTGATCTTGCAAAATGAAGCTCCCACAGACTTCTACATTTTGGTGTCTGGTGCTGCGGTAATAATCAATCAGCTTTTTTATAGAACAACACGTAACGTCACTACAAGAAAAACCATCTATGGCGACCACAAGAAAATGGCCTATAGCGACGAAATGTCGTCGCCATAGGCTATCCCGACGACAAGTGATCGGGAACATTTCGTCACCACAGCTTCGTCGATATAGGGTAAACTTTTCGTCGGCATTGATGTCGTCGCCATAGCTTCCTCTGTCCCGACGACAAATAGTCCCTAGAAAAATCGTCGGTGGTTATTTTCCCATTCAAAAGAAAATGTAGTTTTTCTTGTAGTGCGTAGATAGCTAATTAAGGGCATGTTTGGGAAAGTCAACAGCCACCAACAACCGCCACCAACCACCAACTGCCACCAACTACGAACACCCACACCGACCAGCCCCAACCCACACCAACTACCCCCGACCCAAACCCATTACCCACCACCGCCAACGGCGGCATCCCAGCCAGAAAACAGCTCCGACAACCATAAACTCCAAAAAAGTGAGAAAATCATACCTTTTTGCAAAAAAAATCGTTAGCCGGGAGGGAAGGGAAGTCGCCGGAGTTATAAAACCACAATGGAGGATGAAATCCACTTGAATCCGTCGGAAATCGGAAGAAATCGTCGGAAATCGCCGCTGGTTCGATAGAGAATCGTTTTTGGGGTAAAAAGTTAAGTCTGCCAAAAGTCTGCAATATCAGATCTGTTTTTGACCTATGCCGACGACAAATAGTCGGTATAGGTCAAAATGTCGTCGCTACAGGTAACCAAAACGACGCCGTTCAGCTTTTTCTGGCAAATAATTAATTAAAATATAATTAATATTAATTATTTATAAAAAAAATTATTTAATACCTGTCCCGACCACATGTAGTCGGGAAAAGCTCCAAAAAATTTTCAATCCCCGCGTAACACTTTTCGTCAACCCGCCAAAAATTTCGTCTCCCGCTTTGACCAATCAAAAATTCCGTCACCCGTCTATAGCGACTACTTGTCGTCGCTATAGATCCTTTTTAGGGTTTTCGGTTACGTTTTACGCTTACGGTCTACTGTTTATGTACATATCATTTGTGTATATTGTATGAATGTGGGCATCATTCTATTACATGTATGTATACTGGAATACATACCTAATGTTCATTAATACAGGTATACACGTACGAGATATTTAAATGGAATCCTAAATACATTGATACGAGTACATGCAGTGATACATCCATTGATAGTATACATTGGCACATACACGGATACAAACATACAGTGATACATACGTAAAGCGATACATACACAATGATATGAATACATGTAGTGATACATCTATTGAAACGCGTATACGTACACACGAGATATATATGCATGTAGTATACATGAGATATACATGGATTCATACATACATTGATACGAGTACATGCAGTGATACTTCCGTTGACAGTACACAGTGATATATACATTCATGGAGTTATATATACATGTTAAACGCTAAACCCTAAATACACACATCAACCCTAGACCCTAACCCCTAATCTCTAAAACAGCTTATAGCGACGAAATGTCGTCGCTATAGGTAAAAATATATATATAAAAAATTAATTTTTTATTTTTGGCGACAACATGTCGTCGCCATAGATTCCAACCAAACGACATCGTTTTTTCCTCCGGCGACATTTGTAAAAGAAATTAAAAAATTATTTAAATTTAACCTATACCGACCACATGTCGTCGGCATAGGATGTCGTCATTTCTATCTCCGACACCTATATTTAAAGAAAATAAAAAATAAATAATATTTTGTCTGTCCCGACCACTTGTTGTCGCCATAGGTGTCCGCAAAACGACAAAAACGTTATTTTCGCCAAACTTAATAAAAGAAAATGAAAATTAATTTATTTTATATGTGTCCCGACCACATGTCGTCGGTATAGGTATTGGTCAAAGTCGAGATTTTGTTACCGCCTCTCGCCGACGATGTGTGGTCGCCATAACTAAAGTCAATGGGTAGCCCGGTCAAAGTTTTTTTTAACTTGTCCCGACCACTTGTCGTCGCTATAGCTCGAGCTATGGCGACGACAAATGTCGTCGCTATAGGTTTCGTCGCCATATGTAGTTTTTCTTGTAGTGCGTAGATAGCTAATTAAGGGCATGTTTGGGAAAGTTTATTTAGGGGGGCTTTTTAACTTATTAGCTTAATAAGCCTAAATAAGCTTGAAAATTCAAGTTTATTTAGGCTTATTAAGCTAAAAAACCCGCTAAATAAGTTTTCCCAAACATGCCCTAACTCCATACAATTCTTGTATATATGTTCTAGAATAAATTACACGGATAATCCTTGTGGTTTGCTAAAAGTTTTGGATTTGGTCTCTAAGTCTCAGAAATTACACGAATGATCCATGTGATTTGAAACTTGCCACGCTTTTGGTCCCTAATACTAACAGACGTTAAGATTGGCGGTTAAACATTTCGTAATGACTAAAATACCTTTTTTAAAAACTCCACCTATAAAAACCCCTCCCCTTCATTTTCATTTCTTTTTACATCAATATATGGAGAATTAATAAAGTTAAAATTGCTCAACCATCATAGCATATAAACCAGAAAAAACAATTATCAGATCTGTCTCAGGAATCAGTACCTATGGGTTTTCCCGACAATGATGGTGGTGGTGATTGGCCTTCGAATCTCATGTGTGGGGTGATAGAGAGTGAGATGGAGAGGGGGCATATGAGAGAGGGAGAAAGAGAAATAATTAAATAAATCAAAATTAATTATAAGATGTGAAAATTAAATCTAAAGGCATTTTTGTCATTTAAAAAAATTTAACAGCCATTTTTAACGGACGTCCATTGTTAGGGACCAAAAGTTGTGACCGACCCTCATATTTAAGGATTATCCGTATAATTTCTAGGATTTAAGGATCAAATTTAAAACTTTTAGCAAATCACACAACTATGCGTGTAATTTACTCTATGTTCTATATGCAAACATTTCTATTAATAGCTTTTAAATTGGAATTTTGTTTTAACAGGAGTTGATTTCTCGCAGAAGTGGGGTTGAACAGGTACATTATAGATACAAATGACATGCAATTATTTTGCCATATCTCAAATTAAGAGTTGGTTTTCATCTTTCTATACAAAGTTGATCAAGGAATTTATGTGTATGTTTGTAGGTTGTTAGAGAGTTAAAAACTGGAGATGTGTGTGGTGAGATAGGTGTACTTTGTTACAGACCACAAGTATTTACTGTTCGTACAAGACGGTTGAGCCAGCTGTTAAGATTAAACCGCACTCAATTTCGCAACATTATCCAATCAAATGTAGCAGATGGTACAATAATCATCAACAATCTCCTTCAGGTACCATACACTTAACCTTTTTTTAATTATTTTTATTACTCCGTCCGTCCCAAAATTATTGTCAACAGACAAAAATCACACGTACAGTTTAAGAAAAGTGCATTTATTACATTGTGCAACCAATAAAATGTTACCTTTATCACCTAACTGTGTTTTAATTGGTTGGATTTTCAAGTGGACAGTGATTTTAGGACATTTAAAAAAGGAAACGTGGACAATATAATTGGGGTGATTTTTTAATATAGACTAAATGAAATCAAGTAGTGAAAAAGTAACAAGAAACCACAAAAAGACAAAACTCTCAAATTCAAGCAGCTGCAACTTTTTGAAACTTGTTTTGTCGATTTCCACCATCCCTTGAGCGATTATGTTTCCCATTGAACTGGCGCCCACCTCTGTTGTTCTTACCTCCTCCCCTAAACAAAACAAACAAATAAGACATGCATTAGAAACTTATACATCAATGTACAACCACCTTCTGGATTTTAGGAATTACTCTTCCATAAATTAATATACAAATTATTATCCCCATAATGAAAATACTAACCTATTCCAATTGCCTTTATTATTTCCTCTAGATTTCTCTTGGCTACGGAGCATTTTCCAGTATTCCTTTTCCGCTTCCCCTGAAAACATATCCATTCATGGATTTATTATTTATATTTTTTTATTTATGAGTAAATTACAAGTGAGTTTTACTTTTACCCCAAATTTCACGTATAGTCCTTTAATGTTAAAAATTACACTTGTAATCCTTTTTTTGAAAACTTTTTGCACCTACAATCCTTTATACTAAGGTAACGGCCGTTAAAGTTTTCAAAAAAAGGACTGACAATGTAATTTTTTAAACTAAAGGACCATGGGTGAAATTTGGTCTAAACCTCAGGGACAATCCTTGTAATTTACTCTTTATTAATTAATTTAGGCCAAAATACATTTTAGTACCCTCAACTTGGATGACTAGGTCTTCTACTACCCTGGACTATTAAAGATGCAGCATAGTACCCTAAACTTGACAAAAAGGTCAATTTCGTACCCTGACTCATTAATTTTATCACGTTTTCTTATTTGGCTTACTTTCGTTAGAGCTTTTGACGGACTAAACAATATACGTTCATCTAAATATATTGATATTAAAAGCAAATCACGTGAAAAAACAAGACCAAATTAGTAAGTCAGGGTACTTAATTGACCATTTTGTCAAGTTCAGGGTACCATGATGCACCTTTAATAGTTCAGGGTAATTAGGGTACTAAAATGTATTTTGGGCATTAATTTATTTATTATTTACAAGGATGTGGTGTATATTACCTGTTACTGGATCTAAAATAGCAACATAATTCTTGACAATCAGACCACCTTCCTCTGTAAGCACAGCAGCAGCACGTGCTTTCTGAGCACCATCTGCTTCCTCAAACCGTATGTATCCGGATTCTTCCCCCATACTAAAATCAATAAACTGAAAAATCATATTATTATTATTATTATTACCCAATTATTCCAAAAAAAAAAAGAAAAAAAAAAGATAATCGTATACAACCTTAACGGTACCAAATTTCTGAAAAACGGCCTTGAGATCCTCACGTAAGACAACGTCCTTATTGTCCTTGTATATGACAGCAGATGTTTTTTTAGTTTCTGTTTTTTCATTATCTTCTGATTCGTCTTTTTCTGAAGTGGGATTCACATCTAAAGTTGCTTCCTCAGTAACTAATTCCATAGATTCTGTTTTGGTGTCAGTTGATGTGCTCTTCAACTTAAATGCGACAAGTAAACCTTTCGGGTAACTGTTAACAACATCAAAATACAACAAAATCGGTAACCGAAAATCAACCGAAATCAAAAACAAGTAATCGGATCGGTTTTCATCAGTTTTCGGTTTTATAATTTCATGATTTTCGGTTTCGGTTTATTTACGTATATATCTGCCCAAAACCTCAAAATTCTCATATATATCCTTTTACCTAATTTAATAATATTTAAATCATTTAAAATTTAAAAAACATAAATCCTAATCTTAATTAATGGTAAACCCTTGACGAAAGAAACTGTAGTTGTCGAGTTTGGCAAAAAAAATACCCTTTGACGAAATAAAAAACCCTTAACCTTTAAGGATCTCGATTAAGATTTATCCTTTTTAAATTTTAAATGATTTAAATATTATTAAATTAGGTAAAAGGATATATATGCAAGATTTCGTGACTTACTCTTCTTCTTGAGGAGCATTTTTGCGATTGGGCATCGTAGAGCGATGGGTATTCTCAGCTTCTTCTTCCACTGCTCTCTGCTCATCAAACTCTTTCCTAAAATTATTTCAAAAAACCAGGGGCATTTTAGTCAATTCTTGTATTAACAAAAATTAAGTATGTGCTTACTTGGGTTTTAGTGCCAGCTCAGCACCCCTAAAAACCAAGGTTTGAGTCAGAATCTTAGTGGCATCTTCTTCAGATGCAAACTCAACAAGAGCAGTACCACAAAATACCCTCTTATCACCAACATGTTTAGGTAACCGCACACTGTTAACCTGCAAATAATAATTAAAATTAAGAGTAAAATACAAAATTGGTCCTTTAGGTTTATACCATATTACATATTTGGTCCTTTAGTTTCAAAAATTAAAGTGGTAGTCCTTATTTTTGAAACTATCGACATGTCAAGTATGGTCACGTGTGATGCACGGGGGTAAATATGTCCTCTTCCATTTCCCTTTACCAATTTGAAACCCATAAAAACCCGTTTGTTTGACGGGAAAAGTTAACGTCTGTTTAGGTAAAGGACCAAACTTGTCAACAGTTTCAGAAATAAGGACTACGAGTGTAATTTATGAAACTAAAGGACCAAATATGTAATATAGTATAAACCTAAAGGACCATTTGTGTAATTTACTCAATTTAAATACCTTGGCAGATTGCCCAAAAAAGGACTCAACTTCCTCAATCTTTATATCATACTGAAATGGTGATGCAGCAATTGTTCTGCTATCTAATTGCTCAATCACCTCTTCTGCTTTTGGTAGTTCTGTCGTCCGTCCAACTTTTTTCCCTAAAACCCAACAAACAAATTTCATCAATACCCTTTCTCAAAACTTTATATATATTTAAATAAACAACTTGATCATTATTATATAACACTGCCAAACCCATATATTATCTCTCTTTATATTACTTGATTCATGACAGTTTACACAAGCATATAACATTTGATAATATTTATAAAAAAATACTATGTTGAACATTACCCATTAAAACAACCTGCTACCTAAAGACAAAAGTCTCAAAGTGAAAAATATTAGCAATAAGATTCTGAAACTTATTTTTTTCCTCTTGCTACTGAATACTAAAATATTAAGTTCACAAAAAATTACAGATCTATTGATTTATATGATTATTAATACGTATATAAAGTTCACAGAAAGTGTTTACATCTGAATTTTTAATCATAATTAGATATAATTATTTTTTTAAAAACAACACAAATTTAATAACCCAACAGAAAAAATTTGCGATCATGAATAATATAATATTAAAATATTAATTATTAAGAAAAACAAAAGGCTACCATCTTCAGAAATTTTAAGAGTGGTTGATTTGGCCTTTAATGTCTCAGCTACAGCTTCCACTGTTTCTTCAGTAACATCTTCAGCCTTTATGTCCCCCAATCCCAGATGACCTCTCATCCGAGAAAAAGAACATATCAATGCCAAACTTACCACTATACTTTCAGTTAAGAAAAATTATTATATATTATATGTATATATATACATATACATATACATATACCAAACAAGTCTAGTAACTTAAACACTAATCACCATTAGTATTTGTATTTTTTTTTATTTTTTTTTACAGAAAGCATGTAACTTTTTGATTCACAACGAAAAAAGGGGTAATAATAGCATGAAGGATTTCAATCTAAAAGCGGTTACTTAAAATCAACAAATTCGAATTAAAAAACATGATAAGGATACTGCCATCTTCACTCTCAGCAATTGTATTCCTAAGAAAATTATCTCTTGGAAGGTTGCTATCGCTGAAATAGAACTCAACCTGCCATCAGTAGAACTTATCAATAATTAAAATTGAAAATATAATGATTATATACTATGAATAAGATAAATCAATCTTCGACTACAAAACCTGTCGAATGATTTTCTTAACGGTTTCTTCATCCAATTGAGTTGACACCATCTTCGAGATCTGTGTTTGAATGAGAGAAAGAGAGGCGGAGAAGAAAGGGGGAAGAACGGTTTTAGGGTTTTGATTTGGGGAAATAAATGACGGGAGGGTTTTATGGGGGCGGGACGTTGGAAATATTCGGAAACAACCTTCATATTTAACCCTTTTGTCAATAATGGCCCCCGAAATCGAGATGGAAAGGTGTTTTTGTTAGGGTGATATAGAAGAAAAAAAGTTAAAAAACCGATAACTAGAGAATTGTTGGCGATTTTAGTGTTATGTATTCAAGTTTTTGTATAATGAAAATTATTTGTATGTAATGAGTTTCATACTTTAGTTTTAATATAAGTTAGGAGGTGCGGAGTATAATCTTTATCTTTATATATATTAAAAGAAGGTTTTTTTGAAATCTTTAAAGCCATGTCATAATAGCACATCATACCTTATGCCATGTATGAGGCCACTTGGCACTTAAATGCCAATTCATTATTGCCACCTAAAAGTCCACATATACACTTTTAAGCCACCTCACTTTTAATGACCTTTATAAGAGCCAATTCCTATATTTTACTAAATGTAAATGTAAATACTTTAGTGATAACCACCCACCACATAAAAAACTTCCTATATGTAAATCTATATGCAATACAATGTTAAGGTTGTAACTGTCAACATAAACAATGTTAAATGTAAATATGTGTACATCTTTTCTATTTCATGTTATACGATTGATCACTTGGTCAAATCAATTAACTTTAGTGACCTTTATAAGAGTCAATTTTTATATTTGACTAAATGTAAATGTAAATACGTTTACTGATAACCGACCACCACATAAAATACCTTCCTATTTATAAATGTAAATGCAATGCAATATTAAGGTATTAACCGTCCACATAAAGATCACTTGGCTATATTTTTTTAGCTATTGTTAAAACTGACGGTTACGTTAAGTTCTAATTTATGATAAGCAGTGTTAAATGAAAATTGAATAAATTTATTTTTGGTGCGTTGACATCTAATGTAATTAAAGTATTTATTACCCATTTAATGTACTTAAATATGAATAGTTTTGAATAACAATGAGGTTTTAAATAATGTAATTTATAGTTTTAACATGAATTACGTCTCATGAAAAAGATTTCAACTTGACAAAATGATATTGATTCTTATATTTTGTGTCTACTTATGTCATGTCTACCCACTTGATAAGATGACATGTGTAATCCACTAATTCTCTCTCATAATATTATTCTTTGATTTTGACACGTGTTTTGATCAAGTTGGTAGACATAAGTATGCACAAAAGGTAGGCAGCAATATCATTACTTTTTTTTTAATAACACAACTCGTCGATCATTCATTAACTCGTAAATCGGTTGCATGCATGATTTTAGGTCTCGGAGATGAGAGCTGAATATTTTCCACCCAAAGAAGATGTGATCTTGCAAAATGAAGCTCCCACAGACTTCTACATTTTGGTGTCTGGTGCTGCGGTAATAATCAATCAGCTTTTTTATAGAACAACACGTAACGTCACTACAAGAAAAACCATCTATGGCGACCACAAGAAAATGGCCTATAGCGACGAAATGTCGTCGCCATAGGCTATCCCGACGACAAGTGATCGGGAACATTTCGTCACCACAGCTTCGTCGATATAGGGTAAACTTTTCGTCGGCATTGATGTCGTCGCCATAGCTTCCTCTGTCCCGACGACAAATAGTCCCTAGAAAAATCGTCGGTGGTTATTTTCCCATTCAAAAGAAAATGTTTTATTAAACTCTATCCCGACGACAAATAGTCGGGATAGAGTTGCCGGAATTCTTTTCCGGCACTATTTGTCCCGACGACAAGTAGTCGGTAAAAATCGATTTAAATATTTTCCGGCAATACTTGTACCGACCAAATGTCGTCGCTATAGAGAAAGGTCAAAGTCAAAATTCAGCTCTATCCTGACCAAATGTCGTCGCGATAGAAAACGTCAAAGTCAAAATTCGGGACCTATAGCGACGACATGTCGTCGCTATAGGTGGAAAACAGCCTGCCCAATTTCTGCAGTTTCTGTTTTATTCCAGGTTTTACCCGAAATCGCAGAATTCCCAGTTTCTGTTATCAAACGCAGAATCAAAAAAATCAAAACCATATAAACATTCAAATATCAAATAAAGTACAAATCGTTGATTACAATCCAAATGTTTAAAAACTAAAATGGTTCTTGCAAACTAATCCGACGATTCATATTCACCTTCGTCCCGACTACTCTCTTCGTTCCCACCGTCCTCATCTTCATCATCATCACTCTCTTCGTTCCCACCGTCGTCATCTTCATCGCCTTCAAGATTATGGGGAGCACTTGGATTAACTTGAGCATGTTCCAGTTGTCCATTTAACACATCATCAAAATTTGGAAGATCTGGTGGTACATAATCTGAAAATCGGCTCGCCAAATATGCATTTTGATTTTGAAGGGTGTTATACACATAATCCGCCATTCGGTCAACTTTGGCCTCCGCTTGGTTAATTCTAATTTGAGCTTAAGCGAGGTCTTGAGATGACGATGATGAACTTGCTTTGCCTTTGCCTTTGTCTTTGCCTTTATTAACAAAGGATTGATCGACCGGGGGTCTTCTTCCAATTCCGCGTGCGTGCCCGCGTGTTTAACCGAGGGCACGTCTTATGCACTCTTGCTCATCAACATCTTGACCCGGCCCAAGCTCTTGTCTCATTATACCAAGTTCATCTTGTATCAAACCCTAAAAAAATATAACAAACAAATAAGTTAATAATTTTTCAACAATAATAGAAATAATTTCTAACATATTAATTTTTTTGTACTTACCCAATCGTGTTCGGCGCGAGGGTTTTCAAACCCTTTTCCCTCTGTGGAATGCATTTGCCGCCACCCCTCAATATCTTTTCGTTTTTTATCCCCTTCTTGAGTCTATAATAAGCCAAAATGCAATCAATTTTATAGAATTGTTAATAATGTGTTTATATAATCCAATTAAGTTTTATTACCTCTTTGTACCGCCTTCGGGCATATGATTGAATTCCATGAGAAGAATGATATGGAAGTTTTGCCCTGTTAGAAAACTAGCAATATAAAAATATATATAATACTAAATAAATTCATGTAAAACTTACCAATCTGACAACTCTTGGCTATCCGATGTGGATCCTCGTGTGGGGGTCTATCCCCGCCATCACCTCCGTGTCCCAGCGCCACGTGTGTAGACATATGTTAGAATAATATAACAAGTTAGAAATTACATAAACATATACACAATAATTAAATAACAATTAAACAACAATTAAAACCACAAACATATGTCAAATCGGTAATTATAAACCTAAACATATATCAAATCAATTACTAAGGTATTTATAAACCTAAACATATATCAAATCGGTTATACCACTGGTCAACCACCACCCACCACCGGACAACCACCTTCCACAACCAGGCCGCAACCACCAACAGCCACCACCAACCACCTCCAAAACCACCACAAACCACCAAAAGCCACCACAAACCACCAAAAGCCACCACCAACAGCCACCACCAACAGCCACCACCAACCAGCAGCATCCACCACCAACCGCCAACAGCCACCAACAACCGCCACCAACCACCAACTGCCACCAACTACGAACACCCACACCGACCAGCCCCAACCCACACCAACTACCCCCGACCCAAACCCATTACCCACCACCGCCAACGGCGGCATCCCAGCCAGAAAACAGCTCCGACAACCATAAACTCCAAAAAAGTGAGAAAATCATACCTTTTTGCAAAAAAAATCGTTAGCCGGGAGGGAAGGGAAGTCGCCGGAGTTATAAAACCACAATGGAGGATGAAATCCACTTGAATCCGTCGGAAATCGGAAGAAATCGTCGGAAATCGCCGCTGGTTCGATAGAGAATCGTTTTTGGGGTAAAAAGTTAAGTCTGCCAAAAGTCTGCAATATCAGATCTGTTTTTGACCTATGCCGACGACAAATAGTCGGTATAGGTCAAAATGTCGTCGCTACAGGTAACCAAAACGACGCCGTTCAGCTTTTTCTGGCAAATAATTAATTAAAATATAATTAATATTAATTATTTATAAAAAAAATTATTTAATACCTGTCCCGACCACATGTAGTCGGGAAAAGCTCCAAAAAATTTTCAATCCCCGCGTAACACTTTTCGTCAACCCGCCAAAAATTTCGTCTCCCGCTTTGACCAATCAAAAATTCCGTCACCCGTCTATAGCGACTACTTGTCGTCGCTATAGATCCTTTTTAGGGTTTTCGGTTACGTTTTACGCTTACGGTCTACTGTTTATGTACATATCATTTGTGTATATTGTATGAATGTGGGCATCATTCTATTACATGTATGTATACTGGAATACATACCTAATGTTCATTAATACAGGTATACACGTACGAGATATTTAAATGGAATCCTAAATACATTGATACGAGTACATGCAGTGATACATCCATTGATAGTATACATTGGCACATACACGGATACAAACATACAGTGATACATACGTAAAGCGATACATACACAATGATATGAATACATGTAGTGATACATCTATTGAAACGCGTATACGTACACACGAGATATATATGCATGTAGTATACATGAGATATACATGGATTCATACATACATTGATACGAGTACATGCAGTGATACTTCCGTTGACAGTACACAGTGATATATACATTCATGGAGTTATATATACATGTTAAACGCTAAACCCTAAATACACACATCAACCCTAGACCCTAACCCCTAATCTCTAAAACAGCTTATAGCGACGAAATGTCGTCGCTATAGGTAAAAATATATATATAAAAAATTAATTTTTTATTTTTGGCGACAACATGTCGTCGCCATAGATTCCAACCAAACGACATCGTTTTTTCCTCCGGCGACATTTGTAAAAGAAATTAAAAAATTATTTAAATTTAACCTATACCGACCACATGTCGTCGGCATAGGATGTCGTCATTTCTATCTCCGACACCTATATTTAAAGAAAATAAAAAATAAATAATATTTTGTCTGTCCCGACCACTTGTTGTCGCCATAGGTGTCCGCAAAACGACAAAAACGTTATTTTCGCCAAACTTAATAAAAGAAAATGAAAATTAATTTATTTTATATGTGTCCCGACCACATGTCGTCGGTATAGGTATTGGTCAAAGTCGAGATTTTGTTACCGCCTCTCGCCGACGATGTGTGGTCGCCATAACTAAAGTCAATGGGTAGCCCGGTCAAAGTTTTTTTTAACTTGTCCCGACCACTTGTCGTCGCTATAGCTCGAGCTATGGCGACGACAAATGTCGTCGCTATAGGTTTCGTCGCCATAGGTAGTTTTTCTTGTAGTGCGTAGATAGCTAATTAAGGGCATGTTTGGGAAAGTTTATTTAGGGGGGCTTTTTAACTTATTAGCTTAATAAGCCTAAATAAGCTTGAAAATTCAAGTTTATTTAGGCTTATTAAGCTAAAAAACCCGCTAAATAAGTTTTCCCAAACATGCCCTAACTCCATACAATTCTTGTATATATGTTCTAGAATAAATTACACGGATAATCCTTGTGGTTTGCTAAAAGTTTTGGATTTGGTCTCTAAGTCTCAGAAATTACACGAATGATCCATGTGATTTGAAACTTGCCACGCTTTTGGTCCCTAATACTAACAGACGTTAAGATTGGCGGTTAAACATTTCGTAATGACTAAAATACCTTTTTTAAAAACTCCACCTATAAAAACCCCTCCCCTTCATTTTCATTTCTTTTTACATCAATATATGGAGAATTAATAAAGTTAAAATTGCTCAACCATCATAGCATATAAACCAGAAAAAACAATTATCAGATCTGTCTCAGGAATCAGTACCTATGGGTTTTCCCGACAATGATGGTGGTGGTGATTGGCCTTCGAATCTCATGTGTGGGGTGATAGAGAGTGAGATGGAGAGGGGGCATATGAGAGAGGGAGAAAGAGAAATAATTAAATAAATCAAAATTAATTATAAGATGTGAAAATTAAATCTAAAGGCATTTTTGTCATTTAAAAAAATTTAACAGCCATTTTTAACGGACGTCCATTGTTAGGGACCAAAAGTTGTGACCGACCCTCATATTTAAGGATTATCCGTATAATTTCTAGGATTTAAGGATCAAATTTAAAACTTTTAGCAAATCACACAACTATGCGTGTAATTTACTCTATGTTCTATATGCAAACATTTCTATTAATAGCTTTTAAATTGGAATTTTGTTTTAACAGGAGTTGATTTCTCGCAGAAGTGGGGTTGAACAGGTACATTATAGATACAAATGACATGCAATTATTTTGCCATATCTCAAATTAAGAGTTGGTTTTCATCTTTCTATACAAAGTTGATCAAGGAATTTATGTGTATGTTTGTAGGTTGTTAGAGAGTTAAAAACTGGAGATGTGTGTGGTGAGATAGGTGTACTTTGTTACAGACCACAAGTATTTACTGTTCGTACAAGACGGTTGAGCCAGCTGTTAAGATTAAACCGCACTCAATTTCGCAACATTATCCAATCAAATGTAGCAGATGGTACAATAATCATCAACAATCTCCTTCAGGTACCATACACTTAACCTTTTTTTAATTATTTTTATTACTCCGTCCGTCCCAAAATTATTGTCAACAGACAAAAATCACACGTACAGTTTAAGAAAAGTGCATTTATTACATTGTGCAACCAATAAAATGTTACCTTTATCACCTAACTGTGTTTTAATTGGTTGGATTTTCAAGTGGACAGTGATTTTAGGACATTTAAAAAAGGAAACGTGGACAATATAATTGGGGTGATTTTTTAATATAGACTAAATGAAATCAAGTAGTGAAAAAGTAACAAGAAACCACAAAAAGACAAAACTCTCAAATTCAAGCAGCTGCAACTTTTTGAAACTTGTTTTGTCGATTTCCACCATCCCTTGAGCGATTATGTTTCCCATTGAACTGGCGCCCACCTCTGTTGTTCTTACCTCCTCCCCTAAACAAAACAAACAAATAAGACATGCATTAGAAACTTATACATCAATGTACAACCACCTTCTGGATTTTAGGAATTACTCTTCCATAAATTAATATACAAATTATTATCCCCATAATGAAAATACTAACCTATTCCAATTGCCTTTATTATTTCCTCTAGATTTCTCTTGGCTACGGAGCATTTTCCAGTATTCCTTTTCCGCTTCCCCTGAAAACATATCCATTCATGGATTTATTATTTATATTTTTTTATTTATGAGTAAATTACAAGTGAGTTTTACTTTTACCCCAAATTTCACGTATAGTCCTTTAATGTTAAAAATTACACTTGTAATCCTTTTTTTGAAAACTTTTTGCACCTACAATCCTTTATACTAAGGTAACGGCCGTTAAAGTTTTCAAAAAAAGGACTGACAATGTAATTTTTTAAACTAAAGGACCATGGGTGAAATTTGGTCTAAACCTCAGGGACAATCCTTGTAATTTACTCTTTATTAATTAATTTAGGCCAAAATACATTTTAGTACCCTCAACTTGGATGACTAGGTCTTCTACTACCCTGGACTATTAAAGATGCAGCATAGTACCCTAAACTTGACAAAAAGGTCAATTTCGTACCCTGACTCATTAATTTTATCACGTTTTCTTATTTGGCTTACTTTCGTTAGAGCTTTTGACGGACTAAACAATATACGTTCATCTAAATATATTGATATTAAAAGCAAATCACGTGAAAAAACAAGACCAAATTAGTAAGTCAGGGTACTTAATTGACCATTTTGTCAAGTTCAGGGTACCATGATGCACCTTTAATAGTTCAGGGTAATTAGGGTACTAAAATGTATTTTGGGCATTAATTTATTTATTATTTACAAGGATGTGGTGTATATTACCTGTTACTGGATCTAAAATAGCAACATAATTCTTGACAATCAGACCACCTTCCTCTGTAAGCACAGCAGCAGCACGTGCTTTCTGAGCACCATCTGCTTCCTCAAACCGTATGTATCCGGATTCTTCCCCCATACTAAAATCAATAAACTGAAAAATCATATTATTATTATTATTATTACCCAATTATTCCAAAAAAAAAAAAGAAAAAAAAAAGATAATCGTATACAACCTTAACGGTACCAAATTTCTGAAAAACGGCCTTGAGATCCTCACGTAAGACAACGTCCTTATTGTCCTTGTATATGACAGCAGATGTTTTTTTAGTTTCTGTTTTTTCATTATCTTCTGATTCGTCTTTTTCTGAAGTGGGATTCACATCTAAAGTTGCTTCCTCAGTAACTAATTCCATAGATTCTGTTTTGGTGTCAGTTGATGTGCTCTTCAACTTAAATGCGACAAGTAAACCTTTCGGGTAACTGTTAACAACATCAAAATACAACAAAATCGGTAACCGAAAATCAACCGAAATCAAAAACAAGTAATCGGATCGGTTTTCATCAGTTTTCGGTTTTATAATTTCATGATTTTCGGTTTCGGTTTATTTACGTATATATCTGCCCAAAACCTCAAAATTCTCATATATATCCTTTTACCTAATTTAATAATATTTAAATCATTTAAAATTTAAAAAACATAAATCCTAATCTTAATTAATGGTAAACCCTTGACGAAAGAAACTGTAGTTGTCGAGTTTGGCAAAAAAAATACCCTTTGACGAAATAAAAAACCCTTAACCTTTAAGGATCTCGATTAAGATTTATCCTTTTTAAATTTTAAATGATTTAAATATTATTAAATTAGGTAAAAGGATATATATGCAAGATTTCGTGACTTACTCTTCTTCTTGAGGAGCATTTTTGCGATTGGGCATCGTAGAGCGATGGGTATTCTCAGCTTCTTCTTCCACTGCTCTCTGCTCATCAAACTCTTTCCTAAAATTATTTCAAAAAACCAGGGGCATTTTAGTCAATTCTTGTATTAACAAAAATTAAGTATGTGCTTACTTGGGTTTTAGTGCCAGCTCAGCACCCCTAAAAACCAAGGTTTGAGTCAGAATCTTAGTGGCATCTTCTTCAGATGCAAACTCAACAAGAGCAGTACCACAAAATACCCTCTTATCACCAACATGTTTAGGTAACCGCACACTGTTAACCTGCAAATAATAATTAAAATTAAGAGTAAAATACAAAATTGGTCCTTTAGGTTTATACCATATTACATATTTGGTCCTTTAGTTTCAAAAATTAAAGTGGTAGTCCTTATTTTTGAAACTATCGACATGTCAAGTATGGTCACGTGTGATGCACGGGGGTAAATATGTCCTCTTCCATTTCCCTTTACCAATTTGAAACCCATAAAAACCCGTTTGTTTGACGGGAAAAGTTAACGTCTGTTTAGGTAAAGGACCAAACTTGTCAACAGTTTCAGAAATAAGGACTACGAGTGTAATTTATGAAACTAAAGGACCAAATATGTAATATAGTATAAACCTAAAGGACCATTTGTGTAATTTACTCAATTTAAATACCTTGGCAGATTGCCCAAAAAAGGACTCAACTTCCTCAATCTTTATATCATACTGAAATGGTGATGCAGCAATTGTTCTGCTATCTAATTGCTCAATCACCTCTTCTGCTTTTGGTAGTTCTGTCGTCCGTCCAACTTTTTTCCCTAAAACCCAACAAACAAATTTCATCAATACCCTTTCTCAAAACTTTATATATATTTAAATAAACAACTTGATCATTATTATATAACACTGCCAAACCCATATATTATCTCTCTTTATATTACTTGATTCATGACAGTTTACACAAGCATATAACATTTGATAATATTTATAAAAAAATACTATGTTGAACATTACCCATTAAAACAACCTGCTACCTAAAGACAAAAGTCTCAAAGTGAAAAATATTAGCAATAAGATTCTGAAACTTATTTTTTTCCTCTTGCTACTGAATACTAAAATATTAAGTTCACAAAAAATTACAGATCTATTGATTTATATGATTATTAATACGTATATAAAGTTCACAGAAAGTGTTTACATCTGAATTTTTAATCATAATTAGATATAATTATTTTTTTAAAAACAACACAAATTTAATAACCCAACAGAAAAAATTTGCGATCATGAATAATATAATATTAAAATATTAATTATTAAGAAAAACAAAAGGCTACCATCTTCAGAAATTTTAAGAGTGGTTGATTTGGCCTTTAATGTCTCAGCTACAGCTTCCACTGTTTCTTCAGTAACATCTTCAGCCTTTATGTCCCCCAATCCCAGATGACCTCTCATCCGAGAAAAAGAACATATCAATGCCAAACTTACCACTATACTTTCAGTTAAGAAAAATTATTATATATTATATGTATATATATACATATACATATACATATACCAAACAAGTCTAGTAACTTAAACACTAATCACCATTAGTATTTGTATTTTTTTTTATTTTTTTTTACAGAAAGCATGTAACTTTTTGATTCACAACGAAAAAAGGGGTAATAATAGCATGAAGGATTTCAATCTAAAAGCGGTTACTTAAAATCAACAAATTCGAATTAAAAAACATGATAAGGATACTGCCATCTTCACTCTCAGCAATTGTATTCCTAAGAAAATTATCTCTTGGAAGGTTGCTATCGCTGAAATAGAACTCAACCTGCCATCAGTAGAACTTATCAATAATTAAAATTGAAAATATAATGATTATATACTATGAATAAGATAAATCAATCTTCGACTACAAAACCTGTCGAATGATTTTCTTAACGGTTTCTTCATCCAATTGAGTTGACACCATCTTCGAGATCTGTGTTTGAATGAGAGAAAGAGAGGCGGAGAAGAAAGGGGGAAGAACGGTTTTAGGGTTTTGATTTGGGGAAATAAATGACGGGAGGGTTTTATGGGGGCGGGACGTTGGAAATATTCGGAAACAACCTTCATATTTAACCCTTTTGTCAATAATGGCCCCCGAAATCGAGATGGAAAGGTGTTTTTGTTAGGGTGATATAGAAGAAAAAAAGTTAAAAAACCGATAACTAGAGAATTGTTGGCGATTTTAGTGTTATGTATTCAAGTTTTTGTATAATGAAAATTATTTGTATGTAATGAGTTTCATACTTTAGTTTTAATATAAGTTAGGAGGTGCGGAGTATAATCTTTATCTTTATATATATTAAAAGAAGGTTTTTTTGAAATCTTTAAAGCCATGTCATAATAGCACATCATACCTTATGCCATGTATGAGGCCACTTGGCACTTAAATGCCAATTCATTATTGCCACCTAAAAGTCCACATATACACTTTTAAGCCACCTCACTTTTAATGACCTTTATAAGAGCCAATTCCTATATTTTACTAAATGTAAATGTAAATACTTTAGTGATAACCACCCACCACATAAAAAACTTCCTATATGTAAATCTATATGCAATACAATGTTAAGGTTGTAACTGTCAACATAAACAATGTTAAATGTAAATATGTGTACATCTTTTCTATTTCATGTTATACGATTGATCACTTGGTCAAATCAATTAACTTTAGTGACCTTTATAAGAGTCAATTTTTATATTTGACTAAATGTAAATGTAAATACGTTTACTGATAACCGACCACCACATAAAATACCTTCCTATTTATAAATGTAAATGCAATGCAATATTAAGGTATTAACCGTCCACATAAAGATCACTTGGCTATATTTTTTTAGCTATTGTTAAAACTGACGGTTACGTTAAGTTCTAATTTATGATAAGCAGTGTTAAATGAAAATTGAATAAATTTATTTTTGGTGCGTTGACATCTAATGTAATTAAAGTATTTATTACCCATTTAATGTACTTAAATATGAATAGTTTTGAATAACAATGAGGTTTTAAATAATGTAATTTATAGTTTTAACATGAATTACGTCTCATGAAAAAGATTTCAACTTGACAAAATGATATTGATTCTTATATTTTGTGTCTACTTATGTCATGTCTACCCACTTGATAAGATGACATGTGTAATCCACTAATTCTCTCTCATAATATTATTCTTTGATTTTGACACGTGTTTTGATCAAGTTGGTAGACATAAGTATGCACAAAAGGTAGGCAGCAATATCATTACTTTTTTTTTAATAACACAACTCGTCGATCATTCATTAACTCGTAAATCGGTTGCATGCATGATTTTAGGTCTCGGAGATGAGAGCTGAATATTTTCCACCCAAAGAAGATGTGATCTTGCAAAATGAAGCTCCCACAGACTTCTACATTTTGGTGTCTGGTGCTGCGGTAATAATCAATCAGCTTTTTTATAGAACAACACGTAACGTCACTACAAGAAAAACCATCTATGGCGACCACAAGAAAATGGCCTATAGCGACGAAATGTCGTCGCCATAGGCTATCCCGACGACAAGTGATCGGGAACATTTCGTCACCACAGCTTCGTCGATATAGGGTAAACTTTTCGTCGGCATTGATGTCGTCGCCATAGCTTCCTCTGTCCCGACGACAAATAGTCCCTAGAAAAATCGTCGGTGGTTATTTTCCCATTCAAAAGAAAATGTTTTATTAAACTCTATCCCGACGACAAATAGTCGGGATAGAGTTGCCGGAATTCTTTTCCGGCACTATTTGTCCCGACGACAAGTAGTCGGTAAAAATCGATTTAAATATTTTCCGGCAATACTTGTACCGACCAAATGTCGTCGCTATAGAGAAAGGTCAAAGTCAAAATTCAGCTCTATCCTGACCAAATGTCGTCGCGATAGAAAACGTCAAAGTCAAAATTCGGGACCTATAGCGACGACATGTCGTCGCTATAGGTGGAAAACAGCCTGCCCAATTTCTGCAGTTTCTGTTTTATTCCAGGTTTTACCCGAAATCGCAGAATTCCCAGTTTCTGTTATCAAACGCAGAATCAAAAAAATCAAAACCATATAAACATTCAAATATCAAATAAAGTACAAATCGTTGATTACAATCCAAATGTTTAAAAACTAAAATGGTTCTTGCAAACTAATCCGACGATTCATATTCACCTTCGTCCCGACTACTCTCTTCGTTCCCACCGTCCTCATCTTCATCATCATCACTCTCTTCGTTCCCACCGTCGTCATCTTCATCGCCTTCAAGATTATGGGGAGCACTTGGATTAACTTGAGCATGTTCCAGTTGTCCATTTAACACATCATCAAAATTTGGAAGATCTGGTGGTACATAATCTGAAAATCGGCTCGCCAAATATGCATTTTGATTTTGAAGGGTGTTATACACATAATCCGCCATTCGGTCAACTTTGGCCTCCGCTTGGTTAATTCTAATTTGAGCTTAAGCGAGGTCTTGAGATGACGATGATGAACTTGCTTTGCCTTTGCCTTTGTCTTTGCCTTTATTAACAAAGGATTGATCGACCGGGGGTCTTCTTCCAATTCCGCGTGCGTGCCCGCGTGTTTAACCGAGGGCACGTCTTATGCACTCTTGCTCATCAACATCTTGACCCGGCCCAAGCTCTTGTCTCATTATACCAAGTTCATCTTGTATCAAACCCTAAAAAAATATAACAAACAAATAAGTTAATAATTTTTCAACAATAATAGAAATAATTTCTAACATATTTAATACCTGTCCCGACCACATGTAGTCGGGAAAAGCTCCAAAAAATTTTCAATCCCCGCGTAACACTTTTCGTCAACCCGCCAAAAATTTCGTCTCCCGCTTTGACCAATCAAAAATTCCGTCACCCGTCTATAGCGACTACTTGTCGTCGCTATAGATCCTTTTTAGGGTTTTCGGTTACGTTTTACGCTTACGGTCTACTGTTTATGTACATATCATTTGTGTATATTGTATGAATGTGGGCATCATTCTATTACATGTATGTATACTGGAATACATACCTAATGTTCATTAATACAGGTATACACGTACGAGATATTTAAATGGAATCCTAAATACATTGATACGAGTACATGCAGTGATACATCCATTGATAGTATACATTGGCACATACACGGATACAAACATACAGTGATACATACGTAAAGCGATACATACACAATGATATGAATACATGTAGTGATACATCTATTGAAACGCGTATACGTACACACGAGATATATATGCATGTAGTATACATGAGATATACATGGATTCATACATACATTGATACGAGTACATGCAGTGATACTTCCGTTGACAGTACACAGTGATATATACATTCATGGAGTTATATATACATGTTAAACGCTAAACCCTAAATACACACATCAACCCTAGACCCTAACCCCTAATCTCTAAAACAGCTTATAGCGACGAAATGTCGTCGCTATAGGTAAAAATATATATATAAAAAATTAATTTTTTATTTTTGGCGACAACATGTCGTCGCCATAGATTCCAACCAAACGACATCGTTTTTTCCTCCGGCGACATTTGTAAAAGAAATTAAAAAATTATTTAAATTTAACCTATACCGACCACATGTCGTCGGCATAGGATGTCGTCATTTCTATCTCCGACACCTATATTTAAAGAAAATAAAAAATAAATAATATTTTGTCTGTCCCGACCACTTGTTGTCGCCATAGGTGTCCGCAAAACGACAAAAACGTTATTTTCGCCAAACTTAATAAAAGAAAATGAAAATTAATTTATTTTATATGTGTCCCGACCACATGTCGTCGGTATAGGTATTGGTCAAAGTCGAGATTTTGTTACCGCCTCTCGCCGACGATGTGTGGTCGCCATAACTAAAGTCAATGGGTAGCCCGGTCAAAGTTTTTTTTAACTTGTCCCGACCACTTGTCGTCGCTATAGCTCGAGCTATGGCGACGACAAATGTCGTCGCTATAGGTTTCGTCGCCATAGGTAGTTTTTCTTGTAGTGCGTAGATAGCTAATTAAGGGCATGTTTGGGAAAGTTTATTTAGGGGGGCTTTTTAACTTATTAGCTTAATAAGCCTAAATAAGCTTGAAAATTCAAGTTTATTTAGGCTTATTAAGCTAAAAAACCCGCTAAATAAGTTTTCCCAAACATGCCCTAACTCCATACAATTCTTGTATATATGTTCTAGAATAAATTACACGGATAATCCTTGTGGTTTGCTAAAAGTTTTGGATTTGGTCTCTAAGTCTCAGAAATTACACGAATGATCCATGTGATTTGAAACTTGCCACGCTTTTGGTCCCTAATACTAACAGACGTTAAGATTGGCGGTTAAACATTTCGTAATGACTAAAATACCTTTTTTAAAAACTCCACCTATAAAAACCCCTCCCCTTCATTTTCATTTCTTTTTACATCAATATATGGAGAATTAATAAAGTTAAAATTGCTCAACCATCATAGCATATAAACCAGAAAAAACAATTATCAGATCTGTCTCAGGAATCAGTACCTATGGGTTTTCCCGACAATGATGGTGGTGGTGATTGGCCTTCGAATCTCATGTGTGGGGTGATAGAGAGTGAGATGGAGAGGGGGCATATGAGAGAGGGAGAAAGAGAAATAATTAAATAAATCAAAATTAATTATAAGATGTGAAAATTAAATCTAAAGGCATTTTTGTCATTTAAAAAAATTTAACAGCCATTTTTAACGGACGTCCATTGTTAGGGACCAAAAGTTGTGACCGACCCTCATATTTAAGGATTATCCGTATAATTTCTAGGATTTAAGGATCAAATTTAAAACTTTTAGCAAATCACACAACTATGCGTGTAATTTACTCTATGTTCTATATGCAAACATTTCTATTAATAGCTTTTAAATTGGAATTTTGTTTTAACAGGAGTTGATTTCTCGCAGAAGTGGGGTTGAACAGGTACATTATAGATACAAATGACATGCAATTATTTTGCCATATCTCAAATTAAGAGTTGGTTTTCATCTTTCTATACAAAGTTGATCAAGGAATTTATGTGTATGTTTGTAGGTTGTTAGAGAGTTAAAAACTGGAGATGTGTGTGGTGAGATAGGTGTACTTTGTTACAGACCACAAGTATTTACTGTTCGTACAAGACGGTTGAGCCAGCTGTTAAGATTAAACCGCACTCAATTTCGCAACATTATCCAATCAAATGTAGCAGATGGTACAATAATCATCAACAATCTCCTTCAGGTACCATACACTTAACCTTTTTTTAATTATTTTTATTACTCCGTCCGTCCCAAAATTATTGTCAACAGACAAAAATCACACGTACAGTTTAAGAAAAGTGCATTTATTACATTGTGCAACCAATAAAATGTTACCTTTATCACCTAACTGTGTTTTAATTGGTTGGATTTTCAAGTGGACAGTGATTTTAGGACATTTAAAAAAGGAAACGTGGACAATATAATTGGGGTGATTTTTTAATATAGACTAAATGAAATCAAGTAGTGAAAAAGTAACAAGAAACCACAAAAAGACAAAACTCTCAAATTCAAGCAGCTGCAACTTTTTGAAACTTGTTTTGTCGATTTCCACCATCCCTTGAGCGATTATGTTTCCCATTGAACTGGCGCCCACCTCTGTTGTTCTTACCTCCTCCCCTAAACAAAACAAACAAATAAGACATGCATTAGAAACTTATACATCAATGTACAACCACCTTCTGGATTTTAGGAATTACTCTTCCATAAATTAATATACAAATTATTATCCCCATAATGAAAATACTAACCTATTCCAATTGCCTTTATTATTTCCTCTAGATTTCTCTTGGCTACGGAGCATTTTCCAGTATTCCTTTTCCGCTTCCCCTGAAAACATATCCATTCATGGATTTATTATTTATATTTTTTTATTTATGAGTAAATTACAAGTGAGTTTTACTTTTACCCCAAATTTCACGTATAGTCCTTTAATGTTAAAAATTACACTTGTAATCCTTTTTTTGAAAACTTTTTGCACCTACAATCCTTTATACTAAGGTAACGGCCGTTAAAGTTTTCAAAAAAAGGACTGACAATGTAATTTTTTAAACTAAAGGACCATGGGTGAAATTTGGTCTAAACCTCAGGGACAATCCTTGTAATTTACTCTTTATTAATTAATTTAGGCCAAAATACATTTTAGTACCCTCAACTTGGATGACTAGGTCTTCTACTACCCTGGACTATTAAAGATGCAGCATAGTACCCTAAACTTGACAAAAAGGTCAATTTCGTACCCTGACTCATTAATTTTATCACGTTTTCTTATTTGGCTTACTTTCGTTAGAGCTTTTGACGGACTAAACAATATACGTTCATCTAAATATATTGATATTAAAAGCAAATCACGTGAAAAAACAAGACCAAATTAGTAAGTCAGGGTACTTAATTGACCATTTTGTCAAGTTCAGGGTACCATGATGCACCTTTAATAGTTCAGGGTAATTAGGGTACTAAAATGTATTTTGGGCATTAATTTATTTATTATTTACAAGGATGTGGTGTATATTACCTGTTACTGGATCTAAAATAGCAACATAATTCTTGACAATCAGACCACCTTCCTCTGTAAGCACAGCAGCAGCACGTGCTTTCTGAGCACCATCTGCTTCCTCAAACCGTATGTATCCGGATTCTTCCCCCATACTAAAATCAATAAACTGAAAAATCATATTATTATTATTATTATTACCCAATTATTCCAAAAAAAAAAAAGAAAAAAAAAAGATAATCGTATACAACCTTAACGGTACCAAATTTCTGAAAAACGGCCTTGAGATCCTCACGTAAGACAACGTCCTTATTGTCCTTGTATATGACAGCAGATGTTTTTTTAGTTTCTGTTTTTTCATTATCTTCTGATTCGTCTTTTTCTGAAGTGGGATTCACATCTAAAGTTGCTTCCTCAGTAACTAATTCCATAGATTCTGTTTTGGTGTCAGTTGATGTGCTCTTCAACTTAAATGCGACAAGTAAACCTTTCGGGTAACTGTTAACAACATCAAAATACAACAAAATCGGTAACCGAAAATCAACCGAAATCAAAAACAAGTAATCGGATCGGTTTTCATCAGTTTTCGGTTTTATAATTTCATGATTTTCGGTTTCGGTTTATTTACGTATATATCTGCCCAAAACCTCAAAATTCTCATATATATCCTTTTACCTAATTTAATAATATTTAAATCATTTAAAATTTAAAAAACATAAATCCTAATCTTAATTAATGGTAAACCCTTGACGAAAGAAACTGTAGTTGTCGAGTTTGGCAAAAAAAATACCCTTTGACGAAATAAAAAACCCTTAACCTTTAAGGATCTCGATTAAGATTTATCCTTTTTAAATTTTAAATGATTTAAATATTATTAAATTAGGTAAAAGGATATATATGCAAGATTTCGTGACTTACTCTTCTTCTTGAGGAGCATTTTTGCGATTGGGCATCGTAGAGCGATGGGTATTCTCAGCTTCTTCTTCCACTGCTCTCTGCTCATCAAACTCTTTCCTAAAATTATTTCAAAAAACCAGGGGCATTTTAGTCAATTCTTGTATTAACAAAAATTAAGTATGTGCTTACTTGGGTTTTAGTGCCAGCTCAGCACCCCTAAAAACCAAGGTTTGAGTCAGAATCTTAGTGGCATCTTCTTCAGATGCAAACTCAACAAGAGCAGTACCACAAAATACCCTCTTATCACCAACATGTTTAGGTAACCGCACACTGTTAACCTGCAAATAATAATTAAAATTAAGAGTAAAATACAAAATTGGTCCTTTAGGTTTATACCATATTACATATTTGGTCCTTTAGTTTCAAAAATTAAAGTGGTAGTCCTTATTTTTGAAACTATCGACATGTCAAGTATGGTCACGTGTGATGCACGGGGGTAAATATGTCCTCTTCCATTTCCCTTTACCAATTTGAAACCCATAAAAACCCGTTTGTTTGACGGGAAAAGTTAACGTCTGTTTAGGTAAAGGACCAAACTTGTCAACAGTTTCAGAAATAAGGACTACGAGTGTAATTTATGAAACTAAAGGACCAAATATGTAATATAGTATAAACCTAAAGGACCATTTGTGTAATTTACTCAATTTAAATACCTTGGCAGATTGCCCAAAAAAGGACTCAACTTCCTCAATCTTTATATCATACTGAAATGGTGATGCAGCAATTGTTCTGCTATCTAATTGCTCAATCACCTCTTCTGCTTTTGGTAGTTCTGTCGTCCGTCCAACTTTTTTCCCTAAAACCCAACAAACAAATTTCATCAATACCCTTTCTCAAAACTTTATATATATTTAAATAAACAACTTGATCATTATTATATAACACTGCCAAACCCATATATTATCTCTCTTTATATTACTTGATTCATGACAGTTTACACAAGCATATAACATTTGATAATATTTATAAAAAAATACTATGTTGAACATTACCCATTAAAACAACCTGCTACCTAAAGACAAAAGTCTCAAAGTGAAAAATATTAGCAATAAGATTCTGAAACTTATTTTTTTCCTCTTGCTACTGAATACTAAAATATTAAGTTCACAAAAAATTACAGATCTATTGATTTATATGATTATTAATACGTATATAAAGTTCACAGAAAGTGTTTACATCTGAATTTTTAATCATAATTAGATATAATTATTTTTTTAAAAACAACACAAATTTAATAACCCAACAGAAAAAATTTGCGATCATGAATAATATAATATTAAAATATTAATTATTAAGAAAAACAAAAGGCTACCATCTTCAGAAATTTTAAGAGTGGTTGATTTGGCCTTTAATGTCTCAGCTACAGCTTCCACTGTTTCTTCAGTAACATCTTCAGCCTTTATGTCCCCCAATCCCAGATGACCTCTCATCCGAGAAAAAGAACATATCAATGCCAAACTTACCACTATACTTTCAGTTAAGAAAAATTATTATATATTATATGTATATATATACATATACATATACATATACCAAACAAGTCTAGTAACTTAAACACTAATCACCATTAGTATTTGTATTTTTTTTTATTTTTTTTTACAGAAAGCATGTAACTTTTTGATTCACAACGAAAAAAGGGGTAATAATAGCATGAAGGATTTCAATCTAAAAGCGGTTACTTAAAATCAACAAATTCGAATTAAAAAACATGATAAGGATACTGCCATCTTCACTCTCAGCAATTGTATTCCTAAGAAAATTATCTCTTGGAAGGTTGCTATCGCTGAAATAGAACTCAACCTGCCATCAGTAGAACTTATCAATAATTAAAATTGAAAATATAATGATTATATACTATGAATAAGATAAATCAATCTTCGACTACAAAACCTGTCGAATGATTTTCTTAACGGTTTCTTCATCCAATTGAGTTGACACCATCTTCGAGATCTGTGTTTGAATGAGAGAAAGAGAGGCGGAGAAGAAAGGGGGAAGAACGGTTTTAGGGTTTTGATTTGGGGAAATAAATGACGGGAGGGTTTTATGGGGGCGGGACGTTGGAAATATTCGGAAACAACCTTCATATTTAACCCTTTTGTCAATAATGGCCCCCGAAATCGAGATGGAAAGGTGTTTTTGTTAGGGTGATATAGAAGAAAAAAAGTTAAAAAACCGATAACTAGAGAATTGTTGGCGATTTTAGTGTTATGTATTCAAGTTTTTGTATAATGAAAATTATTTGTATGTAATGAGTTTCATACTTTAGTTTTAATATAAGTTAGGAGGTGCGGAGTATAATCTTTATCTTTATATATATTAAAAGAAGGTTTTTTTGAAATCTTTAAAGCCATGTCATAATAGCACATCATACCTTATGCCATGTATGAGGCCACTTGGCACTTAAATGCCAATTCATTATTGCCACCTAAAAGTCCACATATACACTTTTAAGCCACCTCACTTTTAATGACCTTTATAAGAGCCAATTCCTATATTTTACTAAATGTAAATGTAAATACTTTAGTGATAACCACCCACCACATAAAAAACTTCCTATATGTAAATCTATATGCAATACAATGTTAAGGTTGTAACTGTCAACATAAACAATGTTAAATGTAAATATGTGTACATCTTTTCTATTTCATGTTATACGATTGATCACTTGGTCAAATCAATTAACTTTAGTGACCTTTATAAGAGTCAATTTTTATATTTGACTAAATGTAAATGTAAATACGTTTACTGATAACCGACCACCACATAAAATACCTTCCTATTTATAAATGTAAATGCAATGCAATATTAAGGTATTAACCGTCCACATAAAGATCACTTGGCTATATTTTTTTAGCTATTGTTAAAACTGACGGTTACGTTAAGTTCTAATTTATGATAAGCAGTGTTAAATGAAAATTGAATAAATTTATTTTTGGTGCGTTGACATCTAATGTAATTAAAGTATTTATTACCCATTTAATGTACTTAAATATGAATAGTTTTGAATAACAATGAGGTTTTAAATAATGTAATTTATAGTTTTAACATGAATTACGTCTCATGAAAAAGATTTCAACTTGACAAAATGATATTGATTCTTATATTTTGTGTCTACTTATGTCATGTCTACCCACTTGATAAGATGACATGTGTAATCCACTAATTCTCTCTCATAATATTATTCTTTGATTTTGACACGTGTTTTGATCAAGTTGGTAGACATAAGTATGCACAAAAGGTAGGCAGCAATATCATTACTTTTTTTTTAATAACACAACTCGTCGATCATTCATTAACTCGTAAATCGGTTGCATGCATGATTTTAGGTCTCGGAGATGAGAGCTGAATATTTTCCACCCAAAGAAGATGTGATCTTGCAAAATGAAGCTCCCACAGACTTCTACATTTTGGTGTCTGGTGCTGCGGTAATAATCAATCAGCTTTTTTATAGAACAACACGTAACGTCACTACAAGAAAAACCATCTATGGCGACCACAAGAAAATGGCCTATAGCGACGAAATGTCGTCGCCATAGGCTATCCCGACGACAAGTGATCGGGAACATTTCGTCACCACAGCTTCGTCGATATAGGGTAAACTTTTCGTCGGCATTGATGTCGTCGCCATAGCTTCCTCTGTCCCGACGACAAATAGTCCCTAGAAAAATCGTCGGTGGTTATTTTCCCATTCAAAAGAAAATGTTTTATTAAACTCTATCCCGACGACAAATAGTCGGGATAGAGTTGCCGGAATTCTTTTCCGGCACTATTTGTCCCGACGACAAGTAGTCGGTAAAAATCGATTTAAATATTTTCCGGCAATACTTGTACCGACCAAATGTCGTCGCTATAGAGAAAGGTCAAAGTCAAAATTCAGCTCTATCCTGACCAAATGTCGTCGCGATAGAAAACGTCAAAGTCAAAATTCGGGACCTATAGCGACGACATGTCGTCGCTATAGGTGGAAAACAGCCTGCCCAATTTCTGCAGTTTCTGTTTTATTCCAGGTTTTACCCGAAATCGCAGAATTCCCAGTTTCTGTTATCAAACGCAGAATCAAAAAAATCAAAACCATATAAACATTCAAATATCAAATAAAGTACAAATCGTTGATTACAATCCAAATGTTTAAAAACTAAAATGGTTCTTGCAAACTAATCCGACGATTCATATTCACCTTCGTCCCGACTACTCTCTTCGTTCCCACCGTCCTCATCTTCATCATCATCACTCTCTTCGTTCCCACCGTCGTCATCTTCATCGCCTTCAAGATTATGGGGAGCACTTGGATTAACTTGAGCATGTTCCAGTTGTCCATTTAACACATCATCAAAATTTGGAAGATCTGGTGGTACATAATCTGAAAATCGGCTCGCCAAATATGCATTTTGATTTTGAAGGGTGTTATACACATAATCCGCCATTCGGTCAACTTTGGCCTCCGCTTGGTTAATTCTAATTTGAGCTTAAGCGAGGTCTTGAGATGACGATGATGAACTTGCTTTGCCTTTGCCTTTGTCTTTGCCTTTATTAACAAAGGATTGATCGACCGGGGGTCTTCTTCCAATTCCGCGTGCGTGCCCGCGTGTTTAACCGAGGGCACGTCTTATGCACTCTTGCTCATCAACATCTTGACCCGGCCCAAGCTCTTGTCTCATTATACCAAGTTCATCTTGTATCAAACCCTAAAAAAATATAACAAACAAATAAGTTAATAATTTTTCAACAATAATAGAAATAATTTCTAACATATTAATTTTTTTGTACTTACCCAATCGTGTTCGGCGCGAGGGTTTTCAAACCCTTTTCCCTCTGTGGAATGCATTTGCCGCCACCCCTCAATATCTTTTCGTTTTTTATCCCCTTCTTGAGTCTATAATAAGCCAAAATGCAATCAATTTTATAGAATTGTTAATAATGTGTTTATATAATCCAATTAAGTTTTATTACCTCTTTGTACCGCCTTCGGGCATATGATTGAATTCCATGAGAAGAATGATATGGAAGTTTTGCCCTGTTAGAAAACTAGCAATATAAAAATATATATAATACTAAATAAATTCATGTAAAACTTACCAATCTGACAACTCTTGGCTATCCGATGTGGATCCTCGTGTGGGGGTCTATCCCCGCCATCACCTCCGTGTCCCAGCGCCACGTGTGTAGACATATGTTAGAATAATATAACAAGTTAGAAATTACATAAACATATACACAATAATTAAATAACAATTAAACAACAATTAAAACCACAAACATATGTCAAATCGGTAATTATAAACCTAAACATATATCAAATCAATTACTAAGGTATTTATAAACCTAAACATATATCAAATCGGTTATACCACTGGTCAACCACCACCCACCACCGGACAACCACCTTCCACAACCAGGCCGCAACCACCAACAGCCACCACCAACCACCTCCAAAACCACCACAAACCACCAAAAGCCACCACAAACCACCAAAAGCCACCACCAACAGCCACCACCAACAGCCACCACCAACCAGCAGCATCCACCACCAACCGCCAACAGCCACCAACAACCGCCACCAACCACCAACTGCCACCAACTACGAACACCCACACCGACCAGCCCCAACCCACACCAACTACCCCCGACCCAAACCCATTACCCACCACCGCCAACGGCGGCATCCCAGCCAGAAAACAGCTCCGACAACCATAAACTCCAAAAAAGTGAGAAAATCATACCTTTTTGCAAAAAAAATCGTTAGCCGGGAGGGAAGGGAAGTCGCCGGAGTTATAAAACCACAATGGAGGATGAAATCCACTTGAATCCGTCGGAAATCGGAAGAAATCGTCGGAAATCGCCGCTGGTTCGATAGAGAATCGTTTTTGGGGTAAAAAGTTAAGTCTGCCAAAAGTCTGCAATATCAGATCTGTTTTTGACCTATGCCGACGACAAATAGTCGGTATAGGTCAAAATGTCGTCGCTACAGGTAACCAAAACGACGCCGTTCAGCTTTTTCTGGCAAATAATTAATTAAAATATAATTAATATTAATTATTTATAAAAAAAATTATTTAATACCTGTCCCGACCACATGTAGTCGGGAAAAGCTCCAAAAAATTTTCAATCCCCGCGTAACACTTTTCGTCAACCCGCCAAAAATTTCGTCTCCCGCTTTGACCAATCAAAAATTCCGTCACCCGTCTATAGCGACTACTTGTCGTCGCTATAGATCCTTTTTAGGGTTTTCGGTTACGTTTTACGCTTACGGTCTACTGTTTATGTACATATCATTTGTGTATATTGTATGAATGTGGGCATCATTCTATTACATGTATGTATACTGGAATACATACCTAATGTTCATTAATACAGGTATACACGTACGAGATATTTAAATGGAATCCTAAATACATTGATACGAGTACATGCAGTGATACATCCATTGATAGTATACATTGGCACATACACGGATACAAACATACAGTGATACATACGTAAAGCGATACATACACAATGATATGAATACATGTAGTGATACATCTATTGAAACGCGTATACGTACACACGAGATATATATGCATGTAGTATACATGAGATATACATGGATTCATACATACATTGATACGAGTACATGCAGTGATACTTCCGTTGACAGTACACAGTGATATATACATTCATGGAGTTATATATACATGTTAAACGCTAAACCCTAAATACACACATCAACCCTAGACCCTAACCCCTAATCTCTAAAACAGCTTATAGCGACGAAATGTCGTCGCTATAGGTAAAAATATATATATAAAAAATTAATTTTTTATTTTTGGCGACAACATGTCGTCGCCATAGATTCCAACCAAACGACATCGTTTTTTCCTCCGGCGACATTTGTAAAAGAAATTAAAAAATTATTTAAATTTAACCTATACCGACCACATGTCGTCGGCATAGGATGTCGTCATTTCTATCTCCGACACCTATATTTAAAGAAAATAAAAAATAAATAATATTTTGTCTGTCCCGACCAAATGTCGTCGCTATAGAGAAAGGTCAAAGTCAAAATTCAGCTCTATCCTGACCAAATGTCGTCGCGATAGAAAACGTCAAAGTCAAAATTCGGGACCTATAGCGACGACATGTCGTCGCTATAGGTGGAAAACAGCCTGCCCAATTTCTGCAGTTTCTGTTTTATTCCAGGTTTTACCCGAAATCGCAGAATTCCCAGTTTCTGTTATCAAACGCAGAATCAAAAAAATCAAAACCATATAAACATTCAAATATCAAATAAAGTACAAATCGTTGATTACAATCCAAATGTTTAAAAACTAAAATGGTTCTTGCAAACTAATCCGACGATTCATATTCACCTTCGTCCCGACTACTCTCTTCGTTCCCACCGTCCTCATCTTCATCATCATCACTCTCTTCGTTCCCACCGTCGTCATCTTCATCGCCTTCAAGATTATGGGGAGCACTTGGATTAACTTGAGCATGTTCCAGTTGTCCATTTAACACATCATCAAAATTTGGAAGATCTGGTGGTACATAATCTGAAAATCGGCTCGCCAAATATGCATTTTGATTTTGAAGGGTGTTATACACATAATCCGCCATTCGGTCAACTTTGGCCTCCGCTTGGTTAATTCTAATTTGAGCTTAAGCGAGGTCTTGAGATGACGATGATGAACTTGCTTTGCCTTTGCCTTTGTCTTTGCCTTTATTAACAAAGGATTGATCGACCGGGGGTCTTCTTCCAATTCCGCGTGCGTGCCCGCGTGTTTAACCGAGGGCACGTCTTATGCACTCTTGCTCATCAACATCTTGACCCGGCCCAAGCTCTTGTCTCATTATACCAAGTTCATCTTGTATCAAACCCTAAAAAAATATAACAAACAAATAAGTTAATAATTTTTCAACAATAATAGAAATAATTTCTAACATATTAATTTTTTTGTACTTACCCAATCGTGTTCGGCGCGAGGGTTTTCAAACCCTTTTCCCTCTGTGGAATGCATTTGCCGCCACCCCTCAATATCTTTTCGTTTTTTATCCCCTTCTTGAGTCTATAATAAGCCAAAATGCAATCAATTTTATAGAATTGTTAATAATGTGTTTATATAATCCAATTAAGTTTTATTACCTCTTTGTACCGCCTTCGGGCATATGATTGAATTCCATGAGAAGAATGATATGGAAGTTTTGCCCTGTTAGAAAACTAGCAATATAAAAATATATATAATACTAAATAAATTCATGTAAAACTTACCAATCTGACAACTCTTGGCTATCCGATGTGGATCCTCGTGTGGGGGTCTATCCCCGCCATCACCTCCGTGTCCCAGCGCCACGTGTGTAGACATATGTTAGAATAATATAACAAGTTAGAAATTACATAAACATATACACAATAATTAAATAACAATTAAACAACAATTAAAACCACAAACATATGTCAAATCGGTAATTATAAACCTAAACATATATCAAATCAATTACTAAGGTATTTATAAACCTAAACATATATCAAATCGGTTATACCACTGGTCAACCACCACCCACCACCGGACAACCACCTTCCACAACCAGGCCGCAACCACCAACAGCCACCACCAACCACCTCCAAAACCACCACAAACCACCAAAAGCCACCACAAACCACCAAAAGCCACCACCAACAGCCACCACCAACAGCCACCACCAACCAGCAGCATCCACCACCAACCGCCAACAGCCACCAACAACCGCCACCAACCACCAACTGCCACCAACTACGAACACCCACACCGACCAGCCCCAACCCACACCAACTACCCCCGACCCAAACCCATTACCCACCACCGCCAACGGCGGCATCCCAGCCAGAAAACAGCTCCGACAACCATAAACTCCAAAAAAGTGAGAAAATCATACCTTTTTGCAAAAAAAATCGTTAGCCGGGAGGGAAGGGAAGTCGCCGGAGTTATAAAACCACAATGGAGGATGAAATCCACTTGAATCCGTCGGAAATCGGAAGAAATCGTCGGAAATCGCCGCTGGTTCGATAGAGAATCGTTTTTGGGGTAAAAAGTTAAGTCTGCCAAAAGTCTGCAATATCAGATCTGTTTTTGACCTATGCCGACGACAAATAGTCGGTATAGGTCAAAATGTCGTCGCTACAGGTAACCAAAACGACGCCGTTCAGCTTTTTCTGGCAAATAATTAATTAAAATATAATTAATATTAATTATTTATAAAAAAAATTATTTAATACCTGTCCCGACCACATGTAGTCGGGAAAAGCTCCAAAAAATTTTCAATCCCCGCGTAACACTTTTCGTCAACCCGCCAAAAATTTCGTCTCCCGCTTTGACCAATCAAAAATTCCGTCACCCGTCTATAGCGACTACTTGTCGTCGCTATAGATCCTTTTTAGGGTTTTCGGTTACGTTTTACGCTTACGGTCTACTGTTTATGTACATATCATTTGTGTATATTGTATGAATGTGGGCATCATTCTATTACATGTATGTATACTGGAATACATACCTAATGTTCATTAATACAGGTATACACGTACGAGATATTTAAATGGAATCCTAAATACATTGATACGAGTACATGCAGTGATACATCCATTGATAGTATACATTGGCACATACACGGATACAAACATACAGTGATACATACGTAAAGCGATACATACACAATGATATGAATACATGTAGTGATACATCTATTGAAACGCGTATACGTACACACGAGATATATATGCATGTAGTATACATGAGATATACATGGATTCATACATACATTGATACGAGTACATGCAGTGATACTTCCGTTGACAGTACACAGTGATATATACATTCATGGAGTTATATATACATGTTAAACGCTAAACCCTAAATACACACATCAACCCTAGACCCTAACCCCTAATCTCTAAAACAGCTTATAGCGACGAAATGTCGTCGCTATAGGTAAAAATATATATATAAAAAATTAATTTTTTATTTTTGGCGACAACATGTCGTCGCCATAGATTCCAACCAAACGACATCGTTTTTTCCTCCGGCGACATTTGTAAAAGAAATTAAAAAATTATTTAAATTTAACCTATACCGACCACATGTCGTCGGCATAGGATGTCGTCATTTCTATCTCCGACACCTATATTTAAAGAAAATAAAAAATAAATAATATTTTGTCTGTCCCGACCACTTGTTGTCGCCATAGGTGTCCGCAAAACGACAAAAACGTTATTTTCGCCAAACTTAATAAAAGAAAATGAAAATTAATTTATTTTATATGTGTCCCGACCACATGTCGTCGGTATAGGTATTGGTCAAAGTCGAGATTTTGTTACCGCCTCTCGCCGACGATGTGTGGTCGCCATAACTAAAGTCAATGGGTAGCCCGGTCAAAGTTTTTTTTAACTTGTCCCGACCACTTGTCGTCGCTATAGCTCGAGCTATGGCGACGACAAATGTCGTCGCTATAGGTTTCGTCGCCATAGGTAGTTTTTCTTGTAGTGCGTAGATAGCTAATTAAGGGCATGTTTGGGAAAGTTTATTTAGGGGGGCTTTTTAACTTATTAGCTTAATAAGCCTAAATAAGCTTGAAAATTCAAGTTTATTTAGGCTTATTAAGCTAAAAAACCCGCTAAATAAGTTTTCCCAAACATGCCCTAACTCCATACAATTCTTGTATATATGTTCTAGAATAAATTACACGGATAATCCTTGTGGTTTGCTAAAAGTTTTGGATTTGGTCTCTAAGTCTCAGAAATTACACGAATGATCCATGTGATTTGAAACTTGCCACGCTTTTGGTCCCTAATACTAACAGACGTTAAGATTGGCGGTTAAACATTTCGTAATGACTAAAATACCTTTTTTAAAAACTCCACCTATAAAAACCCCTCCCCTTCATTTTCATTTCTTTTTACATCAATATATGGAGAATTAATAAAGTTAAAATTGCTCAACCATCATAGCATATAAACCAGAAAAAACAATTATCAGATCTGTCTCAGGAATCAGTACCTATGGGTTTTCCCGACAATGATGGTGGTGGTGATTGGCCTTCGAATCTCATGTGTGGGGTGATAGAGAGTGAGATGGAGAGGGGGCATATGAGAGAGGGAGAAAGAGAAATAATTAAATAAATCAAAATTAATTATAAGATGTGAAAATTAAATCTAAAGGCATTTTTGTCATTTAAAAAAATTTAACAGCCATTTTTAACGGACGTCCATTGTTAGGGACCAAAAGTTGTGACCGACCCTCATATTTAAGGATTATCCGTATAATTTCTAGGATTTAAGGATCAAATTTAAAACTTTTAGCAAATCACACAACTATGCGTGTAATTTACTCTATGTTCTATATGCAAACATTTCTATTAATAGCTTTTAAATTGGAATTTTGTTTTAACAGGAGTTGATTTCTCGCAGAAGTGGGGTTGAACAGGTACATTATAGATACAAATGACATGCAATTATTTTGCCATATCTCAAATTAAGAGTTGGTTTTCATCTTTCTATACAAAGTTGATCAAGGAATTTATGTGTATGTTTGTAGGTTGTTAGAGAGTTAAAAACTGGAGATGTGTGTGGTGAGATAGGTGTACTTTGTTACAGACCACAAGTATTTACTGTTCGTACAAGACGGTTGAGCCAGCTGTTAAGATTAAACCGCACTCAATTTCGCAACATTATCCAATCAAATGTAGCAGATGGTACAATAATCATCAACAATCTCCTTCAGGTACCATACACTTAACCTTTTTTTAATTATTTTTATTACTCCGTCCGTCCCAAAATTATTGTCAACAGACAAAAATCACACGTACAGTTTAAGAAAAGTGCATTTATTACATTGTGCAACCAATAAAATGTTACCTTTATCACCTAACTGTGTTTTAATTGGTTGGATTTTCAAGTGGACAGTGATTTTAGGACATTTAAAAAAGGAAACGTGGACAATATAATTGGGGTGATTTTTTAATATAGACTAAATGAAATCAAAGTTCCCCTAGAAAAGACTTGTATTTTCAATTCTTCTCAAAATAGACCGTGCGACCGTGCTACTCCACTAGAACGCCCCCACGTGTCCGAGTTAGTGCTGCTCAACCTTGTTACTGCTGCTCGTTAGTACTACTCAACCTTGTTACTACTGCTCTCAACCTTATTACTACTGTTCGTTAATACTGCTCAACCTCGTTACTACTGCTAGTTAGTATTGCTCAACACTTAGTGCTACTCCAGTGAGTGCTCTAGTTAGTGCTGCTCACCACTTAGTGCTGCTCAAAGTTACTGCTGCTCTATGAAGTCTCCCAGTCGCACGGGGTATTTTGAGAAGATTGAAGTCGCTCATTTAAATTGGTCTATTTTAGTAATTAATTCATAAAATTGGGACGCATGGAGTATTGGGTAGTATGAAAATAGAAAATTAACATCAATCTTGATTTAAAAAATTCTTTTTGTAATGATGCAGCATTTGAAAGAAAGAACTGACCCAATAATGGAAACAGTATTGGTAGATATAGAAAATATGTTGTCTCAAGGAAGGATGGATGTACCTCTCAGTTTATGTTTTGCAGTGTCTAGAGGTGATGATGTATTGCTGCATAAACTGCTTAGGCGAGGCGTTCTTGATGCAAATGAGATGGATGCTAATGGAAGGACAGTTTTGGTACGAAATTATTTTAGTTAGTGTGTCAAATATGATTAATATTAATTAAATAACGGTCATTAAGGTGGTAATTTTCTACATCAATATTGATTCACTTTTTGTCTTTGTTTACTGTTTGACTCTTTTTCCGGGTTACTTTTACAGAATCTTGCAGCAGCCAAAGGAAGTTTAGAATGTGTACTTTTACTTTTGGATTATGGAGCGGATCCAAATAAAAAAGGTATCTTATGCTCACATTTACACACACAATCTTATTGTCTCTCTACAAAACTTAGATCAAGTACATTCTTATGTATCATGTCCCATGGAATTTGAAACACTTATGAGGAAAAATCAAACAAAATCGACCCCGTTTATGCCGGAATTTGTTTAGCTTTAAAACGGGAAATTCTACTAAAGGTGTCCATTTATGTGAAAATGAGTCCATTTGGAATATATATTCTATTGCAACGGGTCGTACATGTTAAAAGTCACTTATGAATGATTATTAGAGTAAATTATACAAATTGTCCTTTAGGTTTGTATCATCTTACATATTTAGTCCTTTAGTTTCATAAATTACACGGGTAGTTCTTATTTTTGAAACTATTGACACGTTTGGAATATATAAAAGCCACTTATGAATGATTATCATAAAGTAAATTACACAAATGGTCCTTAGGTTTGTATCGTACTACATATTTAGTCATTTAGTATCATAAATTACACTGTTAGTCCTTATTTCTGAAACAATTGACATTTTTAGTTCTTTACCTAAACTGACGTTTATTTTCCCCGTCAATTATGGTCACATGAACCTAAAAGACCGTTAATGGAATTTACTCTTATTATTATTATTCTTGTGGTGTTGCAGATTGTGAAGGAAATGTTCCCCTTTGGAGTGCAATCATAGGACAAAACGAATCAATCATTAAACTACTAGTAGACAACGGTGCAACTTTAACTTCCGGCGACGTAGGCGAATTCGCATCTTACGCAGTAGAAGAAAACAACATAGATGTACTCAAAAAAATAATAAAACATCACGGAGACATCACGGTCCGAAACAGCATGGGAACAACATCACTACACAAAGCCATCTCAGAAGAGAAAACACAAATAGTTGACTTTCTAATAAAACAAAAAGCCAACATCGACATGCCAGACGTGCACGGGTGGACCCCACGCGAGCTGGCGAATCATCAGGCGCACGAAGATATTTTACAATTGTTTCATCAAGTTCCTGCACCGAAAGATAAATTGGTTGGAAGTAAAACGAAACTTGATGGTGCGTCGTATATTAAAAAGTATAAAAGTGAGCCAAGAATGCCGCCAATGCCAACTGAAATGTCTAGGGTTTCGTCTTCTGGCGTGCAGCAAGATGGCAGGAGAAAAGCTGATGATTTTAGTAATTCGCTTTTCGGGATCGTTTCGACTGCTAGTAAGAAGCAAAGTGCAGGTAACCGTTTTTTGACTAACCGTTATTACATAAATCGTCCTTGTGATTTGCATTATGTTAAGCATTTCATCCTTTTTGACCTTTTTTATTATACACATACTCCCTAATTTAAAACTTTTAACATCTAACGGTTCGTAGTTTTGAAATTTGTAACATCCATGCTTCTTAATTTTGAAACTTGTATCATCAGTGGTCCCGTAAATAACTTAGCGCCCTTTTTTTTGAGACCGTTGGTGTTAAAAGTCAAATTACTACCGGCTATCCATGTAATAAATGAAACTTGAGAAACGAAATCCGGAATTTCTTACAATCCATGGGACGATTTATGTAATACTTCTTCCGATTCAAAATAAGTGAAACATTATTGGTTTTACGGTTTTTGAGGCAAAATATTATAATGAGGGTTAATTAAATTAAATTGGATAGTTAGTAGGGAATGAGTTCCACACTTTTTTAATAAAGTGAGATCAATTATGTTTAAAAGTAAAAGTAAGGGTACATGAGTCATTTCATTATATTAAAGGAGATAGTGAGTATGAGTCTCACTACTTTATACACCCAGAAATAGAAAATTTTATTTTGAATCAGAGGAAGTATATTCTTTTGTTAGTGTGGGTCAGACAAACATGCCGGTTATAGGTAACTTATATGGGTACAACAATATCTCTTAATAGATGTGGAAAAAATGGAGGGTTAATCTGGTAACGAATTCAGTTTGGATTGACCTGAAACACGTTTTGTCCACTTTCTAAGTTTTTTTTAACAATCAGTTAATGAATTATATATGATTACAAAAACAAATTATTACAATAATAGTCTACTTTTTATTAATAAATTACTTAGGTAAACCTTTTTTTAGCTTTAATTTTTTGTATTTGACATGTTAGGAATTAAATATAACCTAAATTGACTTATTGATAAGCTATTTAGTTATTTACAGTTTTAGTGTTTGTTACATACAGTTGAAATGGGGTTCATGCCATCAGCACTACCTATCGGTGGGGTTGACCATCAAATCGCTAGAGTAACAATAAGTTGTCCCGAGGCAAATGACGAATTAGGGAAACTTATTCGTCTTCCCGAATCCATCCAAGAGTTGCTAGCAATCAGTGCCCAAAAATTCTCAATTTCTCCCACAAAAATTCTAGATAAAAACGGAGCTCTTATTGACGATATACAACTTATTAGAGACGGTGATCATCTCATAGTTGCTACTAACAATTGGGTCAAAAAGTAAACTTACAAGTTTGACCAACCACTAACTTCAACACGCATGTTGACCCGACCCTGGTCAACCCGTGGTAAGTGTTGCACATACGGAAATATTCACATGGACAAGAAGATTATAGCTATTTTGTTGGATGAACACATTACTAGATATAGATTTTAATGAGAGAATGTAGATTAAGGGCTTAGGTGGTTAGTGAGATAGTGTAAATGTGCTAGCATGTTTAGTAAATCAGTGGATCATACACAATGTGGTTTAGTTTTCAAATTGGAAATTGTGTTTGAATCATTTGTATTTTGTAATGTATCATATACTTCAAGTCTTTGGTATCTTTCCGGATGAGTTGATACTGAGAGAAATAAAAGCTTATGGTAATTTTGCCTGGTAAATAATATGATTCAAACAATTAGATAGGATTATTTTTTATTTTATTTTTTTGTCGTTAGAGAACTATTAGTTTGAAGCTATTTATTAAGTAGATATGTTTTATTTTAGGGTATGTTTAGATAAACTTTTCAAAAGTGCTTATTGATTTATTGGCTTTTGATAAGTCAAAATCAAGAATTAAGGAGCACTTTAGTTCTTGATTTTGGCTTTTTCAATAACCTGGAAGTCACAACCTCAAGTCTTGCATGATGCACAAATATGTTCTGAAATAACAGCAGGACTTAATTTTCAGGCAACACACTTGTTATGTTTCGACAATTTTGTGTTTATCAAAAATATGCACCATGTAGAACTTGAATTTGAGACCTCTGCATTAACCAACTGACCAATTAGACGATATATTCATTACTTGACTATAAATAGACGATATATTCATTACTTGACTATAATTAGACGATATATTCATTACTTGACTATAATTTTCTATATTAATTTCTTAAAGTTTAGAGTAAATTACACGGATAATTCCTGTGATTTGACAAAAGTTTTGGATTTGGTCCCTAAGCGTAAGTTAAAAAAGGTCCGTTAGATCTAGTCATATGCATTGCACATGGGGGTAATTTAGTCATTCTACAAACAACCCCTCTTTCTCTCTTCTCTCACACGGTCACACCTCATCCTCTACCGTCTTCTTCTCCCCCATTTATTCTCTGTTACACATCAATTAGGTAAAACACATCAAACAAAAATTATAACTCAAACACAGTAGATTTGTTCAAACACATCAATTCTTTTAGTCTCCAACAAAATTCAAATAAATCAATTAGGGCTCAAACAAAATTCTTATGAAGCAGATGCAAACCGTGTATATACATTTGTATAGGAAGCACTAGAAATTGCTAAAAGGGTGGTAATGGGTTAACCCCCCATGTTTTCAACTTGCTTAAACCCCGCATTAAGGACTAGAATGAATAGGATTTCACAATATGCAGATGGTTGAGTTGAGTTTTAAGGTAAAAAGACCAATATACCCTCACGTCCAATCACATGACTAGATTTAACGTAATAGTATTTTAACATCCGTTACGCTTAGGGACCAAAACCAATACGAAGTCTTGAAGTTAGTGACTATCTATGTAATTTCTAGGACTTAGGTACCAAATCCAAAACTTTTAACAAACCTTAGGAATTATCCGTGTAATTTACTCTAAACTTTAAAAAGTTGAAATTACCACCACCTTGCTACCAACCACCATCACTGCCACCACCATGAACCACCAATTAGTCTCTTCAAAATATAGTTAGAAGTACCCACCACCACATTGCATATGTACCCTTCTAGAATATAATTAAATAAAGATAAAGATTAAGGCCGAATAAGTTGGTAGGTGATACAAAGAAAAAGTTCAAAGAGTAATACGAAAAAGTTTCTCAAAGATAGAGAAAGAAATGATGAAGTAGATTGAAAATCAAGCCATGATAATGCTTCTAACACTTAATTTAAGACTTAAATACTAGATTGAAATAACCATATCCGTATGTCAAGTTGCAAAAAGAAGAATAACGTTACAAAAAGAAACCCAAGTAGTGAAAAAGTAACAAGAAACCACAAAAAGACAAAACTCTCAAATTCAAGCAGCTGCAACTTTTTGAAACTTGTTTTGTCGATTTCCACCATCCCTTGAGCGATTATGTTTCCCATTGAACTGGCGCCCACCTCTGTTGTTCTTACCTCCTCCCCTAAACAAAACAAACAAATAAGACATGCATTAGAAACTTATACATCAATGTACAACCACCTTCTGGATTTTAGGAATTACTCTTCCATAAATTAATATACAAATTATTATCCCCATAATGAAAATACTAACCTATTCCAATTGCCTTTATTATTTCCTCTAGATTTCTCTTGGCTACGGAGCATTTTCCAGTATTCCTTTTCCGCTTCCCCTGAAAACATATCCATTCATGGATTTATTATTTATATTTTTTTATTTATGAGTAAATTACAAGTGAGTTTTACTTTTACCCCAAATTTCACGTATAGTCCTTTAATGTTAAAAATTACACTTGTAATCCTTTTTTTGAAAACTTTTTGCACCTACAATCCTTTATACTAAGGTAACGGCCGTTAAAGTTTTCAAAAAAAGGACTGACAATGTAATTTTTTAAACTAAAGGACCATGGGTGAAATTTGGTCTAAACCTCAGGGACAATCCTTGTAATTTACTCTTTATTAATTAATTTAGGCCAAAATACATTTTAGTACCCTCAACTTGGATGACTAGGTCTTCTACTACCCTGGACTATTAAAGATGCAGCATAGTACCCTAAACTTGACAAAAAGGTCAATTTCGTACCCTGACTCATTAATTTTATCACGTTTTCTTATTTGGCTTACTTTCGTTAGAGCTTTTGACGGACTAAACAATATACGTTCATCTAAATATATTGATATTAAAAGCAAATCACGTGAAAAAACAAGACCAAATTAGTAAGTCAGGGTACTTAATTGACCATTTTGTCAAGTTCAGGGTACCATGATGCACCTTTAATAGTTCAGGGTAATTAGGGTACTAAAATGTATTTTGGGCATTAATTTATTTATTATTTACAAGGATGTGGTGTATATTACCTGTTACTGGATCTAAAATAGCAACATAATTCTTGACAATCAGACCACCTTCCTCTGTAAGCACAGCAGCAGCACGTGCTTTCTGAGCACCATCTGCTTCCTCAAACCGTATGTATCCGGATTCTTCCCCCATACTAAAATCAATAAACTGAAAAATCATATTATTATTATTATTATTACCCAATTATTCCAAAAAAAAAAAAGAAAAAAAAAAGATAATCGTATACAACCTTAACGGTACCAAATTTCTGAAAAACGGCCTTGAGATCCTCACGTAAGACAACGTCCTTATTGTCCTTGTATATGACAGCAGATGTTTTTTTAGTTTCTGTTTTTTCATTATCTTCTGATTCGTCTTTTTCTGAAGTGGGATTCACATCTAAAGTTGCTTCCTCAGTAACTAATTCCATAGATTCTGTTTTGGTGTCAGTTGATGTGCTCTTCAACTTAAATGCGACAAGTAAACCTTTCGGGTAACTGTTAACAACATCAAAATACAACAAAATCGGTAACCGAAAATCAACCGAAATCAAAAACAAGTAATCGGATCGGTTTTCATCAGTTTTCGGTTTTATAATTTCATGATTTTCGGTTTCGGTTTATTTACGTATATATCTGCCCAAAACCTCAAAATTCTCATATATATCCTTTTACCTAATTTAATAATATTTAAATCATTTAAAATTTAAAAAACATAAATCCTAATCTTAATTAATGGTAAACCCTTGACGAAAGAAACTGTAGTTGTCGAGTTTGGCAAAAAAAATACCCTTTGACGAAATAAAAAACCCTTAACCTTTAAGGATCTCGATTAAGATTTATCCTTTTTAAATTTTAAATGATTTAAATATTATTAAATTAGGTAAAAGGATATATATGCAAGATTTCGTGACTTACTCTTCTTCTTGAGGAGCATTTTTGCGATTGGGCATCGTAGAGCGATGGGTATTCTCAGCTTCTTCTTCCACTGCTCTCTGCTCATCAAACTCTTTCCTAAAATTATTTCAAAAAACCAGGGGCATTTTAGTCAATTCTTGTATTAACAAAAATTAAGTATGTGCTTACTTGGGTTTTAGTGCCAGCTCAGCACCCCTAAAAACCAAGGTTTGAGTCAGAATCTTAGTGGCATCTTCTTCAGATGCAAACTCAACAAGAGCAGTACCACAAAATACCCTCTTATCACCAACATGTTTAGGTAACCGCACACTGTTAACCTGCAAATAATAATTAAAATTAAGAGTAAAATACAAAATTGGTCCTTTAGGTTTATACCATATTACATATTTGGTCCTTTAGTTTCAAAAATTAAAGTGGTAGTCCTTATTTTTGAAACTATCGACATGTCAAGTATGGTCACGTGTGATGCACGGGGGTAAATATGTCCTCTTCCATTTCCCTTTACCAATTTGAAACCCATAAAAACCCGTTTGTTTGACGGGAAAAGTTAACGTCTGTTTAGGTAAAGGACCAAACTTGTCAACAGTTTCAGAAATAAGGACTACGAGTGTAATTTATGAAACTAAAGGACCAAATATGTAATATAGTATAAACCTAAAGGACCATTTGTGTAATTTACTCAATTTAAATACCTTGGCAGATTGCCCAAAAAAGGACTCAACTTCCTCAATCTTTATATCATACTGAAATGGTGATGCAGCAATTGTTCTGCTATCTAATTGCTCAATCACCTCTTCTGCTTTTGGTAGTTCTGTCGTCCGTCCAACTTTTTTCCCTAAAACCCAACAAACAAATTTCATCAATACCCTTTCTCAAAACTTTATATATATTTAAATAAACAACTTGATCATTATTATATAACACTGCCAAACCCATATATTATCTCTCTTTATATTACTTGATTCATGACAGTTTACACAAGCATATAACATTTGATAATATTTATAAAAAAATACTATGTTGAACATTACCCATTAAAACAACCTGCTACCTAAAGACAAAAGTCTCAAAGTGAAAAATATTAGCAATAAGATTCTGAAACTTATTTTTTTCCTCTTGCTACTGAATACTAAAATATTAAGTTCACAAAAAATTACAGATCTATTGATTTATATGATTATTAATACGTATATAAAGTTCACAGAAAGTGTTTACATCTGAATTTTTAATCATAATTAGATATAATTATTTTTTTAAAAACAACACAAATTTAATAACCCAACAGAAAAAATTTGCGATCATGAATAATATAATATTAAAATATTAATTATTAAGAAAAACAAAAGGCTACCATCTTCAGAAATTTTAAGAGTGGTTGATTTGGCCTTTAATGTCTCAGCTACAGCTTCCACTGTTTCTTCAGTAACATCTTCAGCCTTTATGTCCCCCAATCCCAGATGACCTCTCATCCGAGAAAAAGAACATATCAATGCCAAACTTACCACTATACTTTCAGTTAAGAAAAATTATTATATATTATATGTATATATATACATATACATATACATATACCAAACAAGTCTAGTAACTTAAACACTAATCACCATTAGTATTTGTATTTTTTTTTATTTTTTTTTACAGAAAGCATGTAACTTTTTGATTCACAACGAAAAAAGGGGTAATAATAGCATGAAGGATTTCAATCTAAAAGCGGTTACTTAAAATCAACAAATTCGAATTAAAAAACATGATAAGGATACTGCCATCTTCACTCTCAGCAATTGTATTCCTAAGAAAATTATCTCTTGGAAGGTTGCTATCGCTGAAATAGAACTCAACCTGCCATCAGTAGAACTTATCAATAATTAAAATTGAAAATATAATGATTATATACTATGAATAAGATAAATCAATCTTCGACTACAAAACCTGTCGAATGATTTTCTTAACGGTTTCTTCATCCAATTGAGTTGACACCATCTTCGAGATCTGTGTTTGAATGAGAGAAAGAGAGGCGGAGAAGAAAGGGGGAAGAACGGTTTTAGGGTTTTGATTTGGGGAAATAAATGACGGGAGGGTTTTATGGGGGCGGGACGTTGGAAATATTCGGAAACAACCTTCATATTTAACCCTTTTGTCAATAATGGCCCCCGAAATCGAGATGGAAAGGTGTTTTTGTTAGGGTGATATAGAAGAAAAAAAGTTAAAAAACCGATAACTAGAGAATTGTTGGCGATTTTAGTGTTATGTATTCAAGTTTTTGTATAATGAAAATTATTTGTATGTAATGAGTTTCATACTTTAGTTTTAATATAAGTTAGGAGGTGCGGAGTATAATCTTTATCTTTATATATATTAAAAGAAGGTTTTTTTGAAATCTTTAAAGCCATGTCATAATAGCACATCATACCTTATGCCATGTATGAGGCCACTTGGCACTTAAATGCCAATTCATTATTGCCACCTAAAAGTCCACATATACACTTTTAAGCCACCTCACTTTTAATGACCTTTATAAGAGCCAATTCCTATATTTTACTAAATGTAAATGTAAATACTTTAGTGATAACCACCCACCACATAAAAAACTTCCTATATGTAAATCTATATGCAATACAATGTTAAGGTTGTAACTGTCAACATAAACAATGTTAAATGTAAATATGTGTACATCTTTTCTATTTCATGTTATACGATTGATCACTTGGTCAAATCAATTAACTTTAGTGACCTTTATAAGAGTCAATTTTTATATTTGACTAAATGTAAATGTAAATACGTTTACTGATAACCGACCACCACATAAAATACCTTCCTATTTATAAATGTAAATGCAATGCAATATTAAGGTATTAACCGTCCACATAAAGATCACTTGGCTATATTTTTTTAGCTATTGTTAAAACTGACGGTTACGTTAAGTTCTAATTTATGATAAGCAGTGTTAAATGAAAATTGAATAAATTTATTTTTGGTGCGTTGACATCTAATGTAATTAAAGTATTTATTACCCATTTAATGTACTTAAATATGAATAGTTTTGAATAACAATGAGGTTTTAAATAATGTAATTTATAGTTTTAACATGAATTACGTCTCATGAAAAAGATTTCAACTTGACAAAAATGCAATAGTAATGGTAGTTGGAATTATGATTTTTAGTAACATTGTGCAACTATTGTTATGTATATATTGTCGATCATTTACCAAAGAAATAATGAAAGCTTATGCCAAGATCACTTTTTTATATGTGTTATTGTGTGCGAAGTAAGAAATAAATGAACAACGAAAACAGGTAAACCGATTCCCTTAAAAGTGTGTTGCCTTCTCGAATGAGTAGGGATGGTTTACTAAACATAACCCTTATCAATCAATGTATTTCGGTTGCATTTAATGTACTTATATATGAATAGTTTTGAATAACAATGGGGTTTTAAATAATGTAATTTATAGTTTTAACACGAATTCCGTGTCATGAAAAAGATTTCAACTTGACAAAAGTGCAAGAGCAATGGTAGTTGGAATTATGATTTTTAGTAACATTGTGCAACTATTGTTATGTATATATTGTTGATCATTTACCAAAGAAATAATGAAAGCTTATAGCAAGATCACTTTTTTATATGTGTTATTGTGTGCGAAGTAAGAAATAAATGAACAACGGAAACGGGTAAACCGATTTCTTTAAAAGTGTGTTGCCTTCTCGAATGAGAAGGTACGGTTTACTAAACATAACCCTTATCAATCATTGTATTTTGGTTGTATTTAATCCAATTGGGTCAAATAGAAAAGGTTGTCTATAGTAAAACGGGCCAAACAGGTTGAAAGTCGCCCAACGTCTGTTTTAAATGCCTATAACCTACTTACCTGTTTTATTCAAAGATTTCATTATGATTTAAAAATAAAAAAAATTTGTTGGCGGGTTAAGCTAACCTGGTCTAACCCGTTTTGACTCGTGATAGAAAAATCCCTTTTAAGATATTCGTTTTCAATTTTTTTATATTTTTATAATTATACATAAAAGTATACTTTAAATATGGGAAAATTCAGTTTTACCAAAAATTAGTCAAACAAACAATAATGCCTTTAGTTTACAGTGTAACATTTTTATATGCACGAGAACAAATCAAAAGTATACTACAAGAAAATTGCGACGTTACATATGACTAACTTCTATATAGTGCCTCATGTTATGTTGCTTAAGTAATTAATTTTTTAACAGATTGATACGAGTTACCAATTAACCTATAATAGTACAATTTAAAGAATTGACTCTTAAATGCAATTTTTAATATAAATAAAAGTTTTTTTAAACATATGTAAGTTTGACACATTTGTTGTTTTATTTTGTTATTCCTTTTTTTATACTTCCTCCGATTCAAAATAGGGGTGATTTTCATACCACGTCTTTTAAGCATTGTACCACAATAATTGCTTTGTATACTTGTACAGTTTGCATGAATATGTGTACATTATGGTATGGGAATAAAAAATTGTGGTATGAAAACTAATTCTCATTCAAAATAAGTGCTATACTTTGAGTTTCACGGTTTTTTAGGCAAAAGATTATAATGGTGGTTAAACTAGATTATTTGAATGGTTAGTGGATAATGGGTCTCACACCTTTTGAATAAAGTGTGGTTAATGATGTTTAAAAGTAAAAAGTAAGGGTAAATGAGTCATTTCACTTTGTTAAAGTAGATAGTCAGTGGGTGTGAGTCCTACTATTTTTTTTTTTTTTGCCAAATAAGGTAATTTTTCAAAGTGTAGCACTTATTTTGAATCACCCATATAAGGAAAGTGTAGCACTTATTTTGAATCACCCATATAAGGAAGTATGTTTTTTATTTTGTTGACCATACGTGTAATCTTATCATATGAGCAAAAGAACACGACTTATGGAGGTAATTGATGAGGTTAAATTTAGTTAATTCATTTTAATTAAATTTTCTATGTTCCATTTTTTTTTCTTCTAAAATTCAGGACATTATAAGTAGGTGAATATGTATGTTTCGTTCTCGGTCCATTCGGGTCATAGCTTTTAAACCACCCAATTTACCGATGTGTTTGAAATTAAATCGTTTTTTAGGCAATGTGAGAAAGACAAGACCTCTTCAATATTAAACTTATTATTGTCAACACATGTTTTTTTTAATATTTTCTACTTATATTTGTAAACAATTTTAAAAGCCGCCCGTGATTTATCACGGGTTATAAGCTAGTAGTTTTAATATAAGTTAGGAGGTGCGGAGTAGAATTATAGATAAATTCTCTTAAAATCATCATAAACGTCAAATTATAATATTGTTAGTTATTTGAATATAAAAATTCAGTATGTATATGATGATGTTCCATTGTTCCATTGCCTCATGCGACTGAAGATATATCAAGTAGGAGTCTTGACTATGGATATAACTGGATTGTTCAATTGGATAATTTAGATTGGAATATTTGGATTGATTTTTTGGTCTTATAGATCGGTTTTGACTTGTACTAATTTGGAATTTAAAAAAGCAAAAGTAACAAAATTATCTTTATTAAATTATGATAAGAGACCGGGTAATAGGAACTGTGGACTTTGATTTCAGTTTTGAAAATTGAGGAACTTATATTACCGGTTCCGATTTCGAGATTTCAAAAACCGTCGATTAGGTTTTGGTTCCGAGAGAAAGTGGCGGGTACCCCGCTTATGCTCACCCCTTTTGTACGTCATAATAGTGTTTTCAATAAACTTGGAAATTTTGCACCACATATATTTTACTTTTCACATCATAATTATTATTTTAATATGTTATATAGTTTATAGTTTAGTATAACAAATGTATGGAATTATTTATGTAAATTCTTTTCAATAACAAATAAAAAGACTTGTTATATCTGAAGTAGTCTAATGTTCCGCACGACAAAATTCAATATATAAATTAATTAAAATTCAATAAGGGTTTGGCTAACTCATGCCCTAAGGGCATGAGATAGGACATATTTAATAATCTTCAATATTCCTAAAAATGTATAAATAATCATTAATAACCTTCATTCTTTACTAATTTATGAGATTCATTAAATACAATTTCAATTGTTTAAGGAAATTCTAGTTCATTAAATATCTTTTATCGCATACCCTTAGGACATGAGTTAGAAAATCCCATTCAATAATACCAATCAAATTCTTTCGAATTCTCGCCTTCTTAAAAAATCTTAATTGAAGGCACAATAAATATTTGACACGCCTACTTTTCATTACTCATGAACTGGACGAACTTTATATATTTGCTTGAAAATCACCAATAACATCATTACTAAAAAGATTATCTCGTAACATATCTCTTTTAGTTAATAGGTCATTATTGGGTTTTATTTGCGAGCAACAAAAATTGTACTCTGCCAATTTATCATTAATTACCAAAGGCCATTTGGCCTAGCGGTATGATGTGTATCTCTCGACCTTGTGATCAGGGATTCGAGTCCCATCGTGGACATATGTGGTAATTTGGAGTAAATTAGATTTGTCGTTCAAAATAAAAAATAAAAAAAACAATTTTTTCATTAATTAATACTTCATCCGTATCACAATAAGTGATACATTTGGAGTTTCACGAATTTTGTGGCAAAAGATTAAAGTATGATTAAAATATATTAAAGTTGATAGTTAGTGGATGATGTGGTCCCACTTTTCTTGAATAAAGTGATATTAATAATATTTAAAAGTAAAAGTAAGGGTAAAAAGGTAATCCTTGTAACGACCCGAAATTTTGTATCGAACAAATTTTGTAAAAATATGATAAATAAGGATAAATCATTTGAAACACATGGAAATTGGTTTCGAGTCAATCGGACATCGTTTGCTATGTTTAATCTATCGTTTAAGCCGAAACAAAGATTGCTGGAAAAGTTCACGCCCGAGTTCTGTAACATCCCAAAAATTCAGGGGAAATTTAAAAAAAATTTAATAACTAAAAGTAAAACATTTTCCCCGAAAATACAAGTAAACAACGGTCCCATCTCATTAAAATAAAAATAAATCGTCTCATGGTTTTAAATGCGGAATAATAACTATGTTTTAAAAATCGTTTTACTCGACAAACATAACTCCAAATTCAAAACATAAAACCGAAACGCAACTCATCAACCATTAACCTTCTCTTTGCCCTTGCTAGTACCTGCAAAATGGGGGGAGGGGGTGTTTGGGGTCAGCCACCGCTGAGTGGATAAAATCAAAATAAACAAACACATACAAACAGTCCATGCCACATACATGTAGCCTAAAGACTCTACTCATTTCTCGTTATTAGGCCTTTATTAATTCTCTTTAGGTTCGCCGTGGGTTGTGACGATGCTCAACGTACGCCCACCGTCATACGCTCGTCACAACACCCTCTTCCAACACCCGTCCTATAGGTGCCCCGCAGTACCACGCTGACAGTCGTGTAGTGTACTTTGGCTACTCATGGGAAGAGTTGGCTCTCGCCGTCGCCTCTTGCGATCGGTAACTAAAATCTCATAGTCATTAGGTTAGTTTTATTAACGTGTTGACTCATACAACATGTACTCATATAAAACAAACAATCTCATACTCAACACATATCATCTCAACAGATATGTAATCAACTAGCACATCTCACATGCATATAACTCATAAACATAACTCGTGTACGCAGATCAACACATAATGATATGGTACTCAGCTCGATTACTCAGCATCCATATCTCAATTCAGGATGTATTTAAAATAAACAACACTTAGCACATCATCAAATAAACAAGCTTATCTCAAAGCAATAGCAATTCATGACACACAGCACATAATCATGAAATGAAAGTAAATGCAAGTTTATAGTGAGATCACCCACCTCGAATAGACGTATGCTCCTAAATATCCTTAGCGCCAAAGAGCGTCTCTGATCAGGTCCTAAATGGTCCTACATAGCACAAGGAATCTCGGGTTAGGATTAGACTCAAAGGTAGTTTCAGCAGAAACTTAACAGCACTCATCACTCTCCCGGGAACAGCTATAACTCTTAAACCGCTCACTAGATTTTATTCAAATGTTTACAGCATATAGTATACATAAGACACTATAAACCGTCTATATTAAGTTCGGCCCGGTTCTGCCCCGAAGGGTCCCGAAACAAGCCTGCAACAGGCAAATTCGTGCAGTATTTCAGCACTGCAATCAGTTACAAAAAGGGTCGAATCTCACAAACCGTTAACTCAATTAACGAGCTGTCGGCGGCCACGGAAAGGTAAAACAGCGATCTACAAAAGTTTAGATGACATGGGTCCACAATCTGACCCGAAGCAGGTCAAAAACTGACCCGAACAGGTCAGACAGAATCTGTCAACAGTTCAGTATCCAACGAAACTCAAATGAAATAAGGAATTGAATTATACCGAAACGAGAAATGCCAAAGCTATCACCACACCCCGGGTTCACTTCCGCATCAACTAACTAAATCAACAATTAATTAGTAACCCGAACCAAGGAACCGAAAAGAAGTCGAAAGGAATGGAAGAAAACCCTACATAAACTATTACCCATAACTTGCTCGGTCGCCACCACACACTCTGCCCGCAATCTGCTCCCCGAGTCAATCTCTCCTGATTGATACGGTGGTCACAACGTGACAACAAACACCCAATTAGAATCAAAATGAAAGAAATAGACGGAAAGGAAGAGTACCGATGTCTCTTACCAATATTTCCGATTTGCTCCTGCTTGGCTACAACTGAGTTCCAACCCACGTAGGATTCCCAGCCTTCTTTCTCCCTTGCTTGATCTTCTGTTCGCTGTGTTCTATAGAAAATGGCAGCCGCACAATTGGCCAATTAATAAATCGAATGGAAGGGAAAGAAAAAGGAGTGGCAGTGAAGGAATACAAAACTAAACACCACATCACTAACTCACGTGATGGGAATCTGCTCAATCTCGGCAAAATAGAAGAAAATTCCACCGCCATATGAATTCAAAGATTTAGATAGGATGCTGACTAGTACCTCTTTGCCGACAATAGAAAAACAACCATACCCTCCTACCAATTCATGCCTGAAAAATAAAACTAAGAGGGATCGAAGAAGATGCTCGAGCTTACGGCTGGAATGAAAGAAAAGATTAGGGGTTTTAGGGGTTTATTGGTGAACTAATGGGCTTCTAAATCTTAATTAGGCCTTAAGCCCGAACGAAAATCAAAACCCGCAAAGCCTTGGCCTTGGCCTTTGGCCGGCCTGACATAAAATAAACCCGACTCATAATTTATTGACTGGCTTAAAGCCCGAGACGTTCACACGAATAACTAATGTTTAATAAAAACGAACCGTCGAATTACAGGTCGTATAAATGATACGAACCGACTAACTATTTATACACTCTTTTAAATAAAAGAATTTGTAATTAATAAAAAGTAAATAGTTACTTAATTAATTAACCCAATAAAAGATTAATTATAATTAACCTAAAACATGATTAAAATAATATTATTTAGAGTTAATTACACAAATGGTCCTTTAAGATGATACCACATTGCAAGTGTAGTCCTAATCTTTTAATTTCGACAAGTGTAGTCCTTTATGTTTACCGATTTTGCACGTTTGGTCCTTTAGGACAAACGGTGTTAAGTTTTTCTGTTAAGTGACCTCATGTGCATTGCACAAGAGGGTAAAATGGTCATTTCTCACCTACATATAGAAAGGACCACATATAGAAACTGTTGCCACCACTTCATCGTCTTCACTTCCTCCTCAACCTGCCACCACCACCTTCCGCCACCATAAGGCCATAAATTACATCCACATCACCACCATAACTTCATATTAGTACAAAAACAATACTGAAAATTCAAAATCAACTCCCAAAAACTGATTAATCGACCTACAAATAATGATTCTAAGTTAAAATGAAACCCTAAATCTATTTATAACCACAAAATTGAGGTCTGTTGGCTTGAGTTCTTCCACAAAATCAAGGTCTGTTTTCTTTCCGTACGAAACCAGATCCGCCGCCTCCTCGAAAACCCTAGATCCGCCGTTCCCGACACCATCGCTTTATCTCTCTCGCTCTAACCCTTCTTCCCCGTTACCGGCACCGCCATCGCAAACCCTAGATTCGTCGCCGTACAAAACCAGATCACGATCTGAGCTGAGCAGATGAGAGAGAGATAGAGCAGCTCAAAGAACAATGGTGGTTAAGAATAGGTGGGGTGTTGTTTTGGTGTTGTACCGGAGATGAGACCAATGGTTGCAAGGAGGCCGCCGATGATGATGGTGACGGTGACGGTGGCGGTGCGATGTAGGTGGTGGCTGCTTGGAGTTGCCGTCTTGCCGATGTTGTTAATGGACCTAGTGCTATGCAGGTGGTGGCTGCTTGGTGGTTGTTGATGTTTTATTTAGGGAAAAAGAAGTAGTTGATGAGATTGTAAGGGAAATTGTACAATATGCAGTTTTAGTTGTACACAAATAAATGGTTGTAATTTATGTTTGAATAGTTGTACATGAATGATGAAAGGACTATTTTCTCCTCATGTCCATTGCACATGGGGGGCTTTAACAGAAAAATTAACACCGTTTGGCCTAAAGGACCAAACGTGCAAAATCTGTAAACATAAAGGATTACACTTGTCAAAATTAAAAGATTAGGACCACACTTGCAATGTGGTATCATCTTAAAGGACCATTTGTGTAATTAACTCTATTATTTAATCATACAAATTTCAGGGCGTTACAAGTTCACGGCGGGAACTAGTTCACGTCTGACTTCACGGCTCGAACTTTAGTTCACGACCGTGAACTATCGACAGATACTTTGGGTTTCTGATGAGAGGAGTTCACGATGAGTTCACGACGTGAGAAACGTGCATGCCAAGAGTTAACGGCGCGAACTTTGCTGAAACAAAATAAAATCGGGATTTCAGCCATTTATGCTCATTTTCAACCTTAGAACTCTCTCTAGAGTGGGTGTGCATATTTTGAGTGCAAAGGAAGTGTTGGAGTCGATTTTCACCTCAACCTTGTGGATTCTTGCTCCTAGTTGAAGATTAAAGGTAAATATTCACTCATTGCTGTTATAAGTCTTGGATTCAAGAGGGGAAAGCTTGAATCTCAAACCCTAGTTTTGGGGTTTTATCTTATTGGTCAAATGGAAGTTATTTAACTTAGATCTACAAAATTTTTACAAGGAAAATGTATTTATAACATGGATTTCAAGTAATCTTGAGATTTATGAAATTAGGGTTTTGTAAGTTAACAAAAATTGGGGAAAATGGTACTTGAAGCTATCTAGTGGTAAGAAATGTAGTTAATGATGGTGATTGATGTTAAATCTTGTGGTGATTTATATATTAGGGCTTGGATTGAAGGGTTTGATGCTTTCAAGTCTTGAGAGGAGACATTTGTGTTCAAGAGACACAAATCGGATTAAGCTTGGCTAAGGTGAGTACATGAGACTTTTAAACTGGGTACATAGCAAATGATTTTGAAAACCATGATGTTTTGTGAGTCTTTATTAATAAATAATTTTAATAAGGATATGTTTGAAAAGATAAGAAAATGTGAATAAATATCTATTTAAGTATGTCTAAAATGATTGATGATTTTAAGGAGATTATGACAATGAAAATTGATTAATGATTCCTTATTAGTAAGATATATGAATAAGAATAATGATTAACAAAAATATGATAATTGGTTTATTAATAATATGTATTAGTAAAGCTAATAACAATGATTTCAAGTATCGAGTAATTGATTAGTACATTATACTAATAAAAGTAATGATTGAATTGTTAGGAGAATCAGTATAAAGTGACTAATATTGGATATGTATTCTAGTCAAGTAAAGTTAAAGTAACGCGGTTTTGATAAATGATGAACATGTTTTATTTAATAAAGGACTTGATAAAGTCAATATTGAAATTGAATAAGAAACGAGAATAATATGATAATTAGAATAAATGTATTCTAATTTATGTTTGAGAATGTATTATATGGGCATAGGCTCGTATTTGATGATTTCAATATGTGTTGAGAAAAGGATCTGGATCATAGATAACCCACACAAGTTGGGGGAGTTAGTGACACCTACTTGGGGAGGTACCACCCTACGCAAGAGTAGCCTGTCTAGTTGAGATAACCCTGAAATCAGGGGAGTTAAAGATAACCCGGAAACGGGGGAGTTTACCTAGATAACCCACATCGGGGGAGTTTGATTCGGAGAGGTCCGTGGTGTATGTGATAAAGTATGTGTAAGCACATGTTAGCTTACAAGTATGTGATTTTGATGTGCGTAAGCTTATGGTTAGCTTGCTAGTATATATGTATGAAAATGAAAATGATAAGATCATGAGTTAATAAGTAATAAGCGAATAAAGAAAAGTAATGAATATGATTTTTATTATATTTGAGAATGGGTCGAAAACTCATGTATCTCACGAGACTATTTTGTCTCACGTACTACTTTATTTTTGGCTATGTACTCAGGTTCGAGATTGAAGGATTAGAAGGTCGCGATAAAGGTGGCCTAGAGATGTTTAGCTCGGGAGCTTATAGGTTGATCCCGTTATCTTATGGTTATGATATTATTTTTGTAACACCTGATTTTAATACTTTGATAATCTTTTGAAAGGTTTTTGTTAAACCGTATTTTTGGATATTGAACATTATAATATTTTTATTTAAAAATATGTTTTAAAAATTGAGGTGTTACAATCCTACTATATTAAAGTAGAGAGTTAGTGGAGGATGGGACCCACGTTTTTTACCAAATAAGGTAAATTTGGAAGTGTATCACTTATTGTGAAACACCCCTAAAAGAAAAGTGTATCACTTATAGTGATACGGAGGAAGTATATCATATTTACTTGTTAACAACACCGGTGACACAATATAAACCAAAGAGTATATTACACGGATAGTCCCTGTGGTTTGGTAAGAGTTTTGTATTTGGTCCCTAAGTTTCAGAAATTACACGGATAGTCACTAACATTGAGACTTCGTCTCGCTTTTAGTCCTTAAGCGTAACGGGTGTTAAAATGATCCGTTAAATATGACCATGTGCAGTCCACATGAGGTCAAGTATGTCATTTTATCACTTTTATCTTTTTTTTTTCTTTTTTTTAACCCCCCCGTACAGATCTGATCTCTCATCTCTGGATACTCTATCCCTCCCACACAATATCTCAGATTCAAGTATATACACAACAAACTTAGAACGAAAAACAGAAATTCTAAATACATAGATCTTGATGGAAAGAAGAATCAAGTGGTCGGATGGTTTCTAGTAGTGGATCTGGACGGCGGTCGGAGGGTTTCCGCTAACAGACTTTGCGGCAGTGATGACTCTAATGGTGGTGCCACTATCTTCCGGTGGTGATGGGTCTACTGACGGGTCTATCCATATCTTTTCTGGTCGACGAGAGAAGACGACCATGGTTGCAGTCGGAGGTTGATGCCGGAGAAGACGAACATCGTTGCAGTTGGAGGTTGATGCCGGAGAAGACGAACATTGTTGCAGACGAACAATGGTGGTGCCACTGTCTTCTGGAGGTTGATGCCGGAGAAGACGACCATGGTCTACTAACGGGTCTATCCATATCTAAAATTTGGGGGTGTTTGTTTAAAGAATTTATTTGCAAGAAATTGTTGTGTGAGATATTTGCAAGAAATTAAGAACAATGGCAGCAGAGAACAATGGTATAGTGTTTCAATTTGTGGGAGGAATGAGGTGTGAGAGAAGGGAGAAATAGGGGGAGATGGGGAAGGAGATAACAAAGAGATGTAAAATGACATATGTATCCTCATGTGCTATGCACATGACCAGGGTTAACAGCCAAATTTAGTGGCTGTTAGGCTTAGGGACCAAAACCGATACGAATTCCGATACTTAGTGACTATCGGTGTAATTTCTGAAACTTAGGGATCAAATCCAAAACTCAGGTCAAACCACAGGGACTATCCGTGTAATTTACTCTAAACCAAATATATGTAGATATTCGTTATAAGAATAATTGAATATGTTGAAAATGATGAATTTTTTTTGATAAATTATATTATAAATTTATAATTATTCGTTATAAATTTATATATGTATAATTATAATTTATACAAAAATGCCGTCTTAATTCACGTTTTGAAAAATGTTATGGCTCATCATAACTTTTATGTCTTGAGGCTTGATAGTACCGATTAAGGGTAGAGATGCAAACGGGTACGGGTAGTAGCGGGTACTGCAAAACCCGTACCTGTACCCGACCGTTATTCCCATACCCGTACCCGCCCCGTACCCGGTCAAATACCCATCGGGTTCGGGTAGAAAAATCCCCGCCGGGTACGGGTAACCCGACGGGTACCCGTTCTATAAAAAAATTAAACAAAATATCAAAAACATTTAATACTCTTAGTTCGTTCAGGCTTATTTCGTTCAATACGTAATGGACTAACGGGAGACGAGCCATATTTTAACCTCTATTAGATTGGGCTAATGAGATATTAAGAGTTGGGCTAAGTTTGAGTAGTAACTAGTGGGCTAAATTTGTATTAAAAAAAATTACACATTAATATATATATTCGGGTCGGGTATAAACGGTGCGGGTATTATAAAAGCCGTACCCGCACTCGCACCCGCTATCGGGTATGAAATTTAAACCCATCCCCGACCCGTTACCCGTTTAGACGGGTAATATCCGCCCGTAAGACTCGGGTACCCGCGGGTTAAATTTGCATCCCTAATTAAGGGTGTTCACGAGTCGAGCTTTTAACGAGCTACTCGAGCTCATTTAAATCGACCTCGAGTCTGTACTAATTCGATCTCGAGTCGAGCTCGAACATAATACGATATGAGCCTAATAATTTAATACTCGACTCGGCTCGTTTGATAGCTCGTTTACTAGTCGCCAGTCGTACGAACCAGACGATCCTAACAAGTCGAACAAGTGTTGTATACAATAAGCACAAGTGTTGATATAATAAGTACAAAACTACACATATATAGATATGGATATTAACGAGTCGAGTAATTAACGAACTTTTCGAGTTTGTAAATTAGTTTATTTAAAAAAATATGAAATCATAAACGAGCATCGAGCTCGAGCTCGAATACTATCTAGATATTCAACCGTGAGCTCGAGCTCGAGCACAATTTTAAAAACTTATTCGAGCTCGAGTAGAGTAATTATTAAATGAACCGAACCCAAATTTCCTGATATTCTACCAATGAACATATTGATTCTTTTGTATGATTGTTGAGAAGGGCGGATGTGTACCCGAATTCCGACCCATTCACCCATAAGTTGGGTCCATAAACTAACCCATGAAGCCCTCAATCAAAATTCTTTCAAACGGTGATCATCTCGAATCACATCTCCTCCCCTAAACGCAAACCAAAACCCTAGAGAGAAGAAGATGGTGTTCTACTTCAAAGCCCGACCCGAATCCGGAGACTACACCATCTTCATGGGCCTCGACAAGTTTGAGAATGAAGAACTCATCAAATACGGATTCCCCGAAGACATTTGGTATACCCTCTTTTCTCACTTCCTAATCCGCAAAATTTCAAACACGAACAACGAATCACCTTTTCTGCGATTCATCTAAACTTGATTGATATGCGTATGCAAATCCACCAAATTTCCGATTTCTCTACGTTTTTAGGGTAATTCATAGCTGTATTGTATCGGATGATAGTGGAATTGTATAAAATTATAATTTTACAACCGCCAATTTGCAATAATTAACAACTTCCTTTCAACTTATTTCTAGTTTGGTCAAAGGAGTTGAAAAATTATCCTATCTTTATAAAATTGATAAATTCTGGGTAACCAAGACTGGAACATATAATTTATGGAAATTCATACCACACAGTACAAGTTTTACAGCTAATTGTACAAGCATATTAAGTAATAATTGCGGTAGATGCAATATAAATTGAGGTGTAAAAATTACCCCATATAATCTATACATGTGAAAATTTGTATCACCTGAATTTAAGGTACTTTCTCCGCTCCATTTTTAGCAGTTTGATAATTTATCTTATTTGGTAAAAGGTACACTAATTATCTCCTTTAATATAGTGAAAAAAAGCTCTTCAAATAGTTGTAATTTGAAAAATGCAAGCAAGTTAAAGGAAGGAAGTTATATTACTGTTTTAACTTTAGTTTTTTTTTTTCATACAAGATTTTTGTGTAGCGCAGGTTCCATGTGGATAAAATGTCATCTGCCCATGTTTATGTGAGGATGAAAAAGGGTCAGACAATTGATGACATTTCTGAAGGACTTCTAGAAGATTGTGCTCAACTTGTGAAAGCCAATTCAATTCAAGGCAACTCTTTTTTTTTTTATTGATTTTCATAATATGATGACAAAAACTTGTATTAAAATTTTGAAATTCACACCAATTTGTTGTTGACAGGAAATAAAGTGAACAACATTGATGTAGTTTATACTGCTTGGCAGAACTTGAAAAAGACTCCTTCCATGGATGTTGGTCAAGTTGGTTTCCACAACAATAAGGCTGTGAGTCTCAATCTATCTATATGTATATGTATATGTATATGTATATGTATATGTATACGTATATGTATATGTAACACTTGCATTGTATTTGTGTGGTTGCTGATGTTGGTTTTGCATTCAGGTGCGTACTGTGAGGGTAGAGAAGCGAATAAATGAGGTGGTTAATAGACTGAACCGGACAAAAGTCGAAAGAACACCCGATCTCAAATGTATTTGGTTATTTTATAATTTTACTTAAAAGGCAAATGTCATAGAATAGCAATATATTTTAGGAAGTTATGAGCCAGTATGTCTACTTTGATAATTACTGAGTTTTTTTTGTTCTTATTTTTTTATGGAGTAAATTACAAGGATGGTCCCTGAAGTTTACCTTAAATTTCATCTATGGTGTTTTAGTTTTGAAAAATTACTTTGGTAGTCTTTTTTGGGAAACCTTTTGCACTTACAGTCCTTTAGCCTAACATTTGTTAACTTTTTCAGTTAAAAATTACACCGGTAGTCCTTTTTAGGGGTGAAAACGAGCCGAGCAGTTCGTGAGCTACTCGGGATCGGCTCGTTAAAAGCTCGAAACGAGTATGAGCCGAGTTCGAGCTTAACTAAGAGCTCATTTATTAAACGAGCCCGAGCTTGATCCACTAAGATTGATTAGGCTCGCGAGCCTAAACGAGCACATATATATTAATTATTAGAAAAATACAATTATACATTATATATTCTTATACTTATGTGTATATGTATCTATACATATATATGTATATAACATAATATAAAAATGAAGTGCTTACATAATATATTAAATATTCTAATTAAATAAAAAAGTTTATATATTTTGTGTATATGGGAGCTTAAATGAGCCTAATCGAGCCGAGCCCGAACCTGCGAAAACCTAAACGAGCCGAGCCCGAGCTTTACATATAAGGCTCGAAACGAGCCGAGCCCGAGCTCGCCGAGCTCGAACCTAGTCGAGCTCGGGCTCGGCTCAGCTCATTTACACCCCTAGTCCTTTTTGTGTGAAAATATTTCGCAGGCGTTATGCTAAAGGACAATAAGTGCAAAATGTTTCCGAAAAAGGACCACTAATGTAATTTTTTAAAGACCAAAATACATTTTAGTACCCTCAGTGTTGTAAAAATCAGCCTAGGCGCTAATCGGACGGCCACCGAGTGAGAAATTCGCTAATCGAAGGTTTTGGTCAAACTCGGTCTTAATCGCTCCTAATCGGTCAAAGTTACATACCTGGAACGATGATTTGCAATGGATTTTTCGAACGGAGGTCCTGTTTTTGAAACGGCGACAGAAGAAGAAGGAAGAAAACGATCGGCCAGTTGATAGAAAGAGGAGAAAAATGGATCGAGTGTTTATTTTTAATGGCCCATTGACTTTTCTTTGGCCCACCAACATTTTAATGGGCCATCTAAAGAACTTTTGAAGGTTTATTTAATATTTTCAAACTATAAAACGTTTTAAATATTTTTAATTACTTGAACTTCTTCATAATTATTGACTTAATTATTTTGTTAAAATATTACTAATATTTACTTTTTTAAATTAAATTCCTTTATAATTTAGGGTACCCGCCTAGAAACCGATTAATCACCGCCGAGACCGATTAATCGCTTGAAGGTGGTCGACCGATTAGGTACCGCCGAGCGATTTTTACAACCTTGAGTACCCTGAACTTTGCTAACTAGGTCCTCTAGTACCCTGAACTATTAAAGGTGTAGCATGGTACCCTGAACTTGACAAAATGGTCGATTTAGTACCCTGACTCACTAATTTGGTCTTGTTTTCTCACGAGATTTGCTTGTAATTTACTCTTTTTTTATGTACTACTTCATAGTTGACCGTTAAAAAACTTCCAATTACTAAGATGAGCCGTAAAAGGCTATAAATGGACCACTTTATATGAAGTATATTGTCATTTTATGACATTTTCCCTTCAACTATTCAAAGTATAGTGGTTTTATTAACGATTTGTTGACCAATTTAGAAATGAAGTGAGCTCATTTCATGTTTTTTGAAGTGTAGGTGAGCGTGAAGCAGTTAATGCTGCAGAAAGGGCGGAAAGGAAGCTGCAGCTGAGAGACAAAGTGAGTATATACCAATTTTTATTCATTTTCTTATAAAAAAGTTCAGGGGTAAAATTGTAATTAAACATGCAGAAACGACGAGAGGAAATGGAGAAGTTGGAAAAAGAGAGACAAGCGGACGTAAGGAGCTACAAAAATCTCATGGTTGCTGACAAAATGACTTCCAGCAAAGACATTGCATCCACCCACAAGTCCTTACAGGAACTCGAAGAAGACTTTATGTAAACTGCCCGGTCCTGCCCTGCCCTGCCCGACCCTGCCCGAACCATCTTATATTTCACAACAACAATTACAATATCAAGTATCAACACTCACTCTCTTGGTTTGTAAAGGGAACCTCAATCTCTCTTGTATCAATTATCTATCAATTCTCTTTCGTTATCTTAAACTTTGGTACAAAGATTGGTTTATTTTTGCTTTTTGTATTTCAACCATTTTGGTACTACTTTTGGCCTTATCTATGCTATGAATAATTGAAGAATTATATACTTCCTCCGATTCAAAATAAGTGATACACTTTGAGTTTCACGGTTTTTTAGGCAAAAAATTATAATGATGATTAAATTAGATTAATTGAATGGTTAGTAGGGAATGAGTCTCACACTTTTTGAATAAAGTAGGATTAATAATGTTTAAAAGTAAAAAGTAAGGGTGAAAATGTCACTTCACTTTGTTAAAGTAGATAGTTAGTGGGTGTGGGTCCAATAATTTTTTGTCCAAATAAGGTAATTTTACTTATTTTGAATCACCCCTAAAAGAAAAGTATATCACTTATACTGAATCGGAGGAAGTATATAGTTCACATCTTTACAATGATACTAGAAATCGAGTGGAAAATAAATAAATAATACAATGTTTGTTTTTAACTGGCTGTCTCACTTCTTTGTACTAGGTCAGGGTGTTTGGGGTTTCGTACTGAAAATAAATTAAAAATAGGTTTAGATTCGATTATGCTTTTTTTTAAATCGCGATTATTTGTTTAGTTAATAGGTAAAATTCACGCAATAAGTACATTCACACCTGTTTTTCCAAAATTCCGTTTTGTATGTCATGAAAAACAAATAATTGATTTTTTCATATATTTTTTTTATAAACACTCCTTTTAGGTTATTTGAGTTTCAAAAGCAAAATAAGCTGCTCTAAATTGAAATCTAACACCCTTAAGTGCAAGAGTTCGTGTAAAGCTACTCAACGGACCTATTTTCCATATGTTATCATTCACATTTTAAACGTTTATTAAATCTACGTTTTCATGAGAAAATTAAAGTGCTAGGTTTTAAACGGTTCTAATTTTCATGCAAAATTGATTATTGGTCATGTTCTTGAGTGGTTTAGTTTGATCTAAAACCGAGAAAAGATCGAAAAAAATCGAAGAAACATTATAGGTTCGGTTCTGACTGGTTCTTAGACCGTCCACATGCCTATCCCCAAGTATAAACCATAATGCCAATAAATAATAACAAAAGTAAAATAAACAACAATATAGTATTAATATATACCACCTCGATTTACCGTGATTTCATGACTTACCACCACGATTTACTTTGATATTCCATGATTTACCGCGATTTTCATGAACAACGCCGCAATTTGCCAACACAATTATAACCGCCGAAGTGTTGAGGTCCACGAACCGCAATTGACTTCATAGATTGTTAGTATTTTACAACGTAAAGCACTTGTTAATTATTATATTTAGTAGACAAAAAGTAACCAACCATTTGTTAATAATCTACAAATGTGTTTAAACACTTAATTTTAACAACACAAAAAAGAAAAAAAAAAATACAAATTTAAGGCATGCCAAATGATGACAAGGCTGATTGGAACAAAAGTGAGAAAGGGTGTGATGCAATCTGATCATCAGCTTTTATCTTGACATGTGCCTTGCACGTGGATGAGTTAATTATACACTCTACTAGAAAGTGTAAGTTGGTGGGGCCCTCTTTTTGTGCAAAAAAGAAGAGCTTGAAATTGGGTGCTTGTCCTCCTGAAGCTATGCAATGGATGGAATTAAGTTGCATGTGCCGTACGAGTGCTTGAGGATTAGTCATGGCTGCCAGACCTTGTGGATTCATAGATACTTCCTGAAAAAAATTAAAATTTTAATCAGATATATAAATATAATTATTGAGTGATTTACAAAAATTGTTGATGTGGTTTCTGAATTCTGCGATTTTATCCCTAAACTTCCTTTTTTTTTGTCATTTTTCTCCTTGTGGTTTTTAGATTTCATTTTTTTCGTCCATTTTGACATAACATGACCAAAATACCCTTATCTGATTTTTTTAATGACTCTATTTTCGTCCATTTTGACATAAAATGACCAAAATACCCTTATCTGTTTTTGTCCATTTTGAAACAATGCCCTCTGTTTATGTACAAATTGCATGATGAATTTTCAAAACCAAAAACATGTTTTCGATTTTGGTTCCGTTCAGCTCAGTTCAGTTATTTTTAGCCTAAATGTTCATCTTATCCAAGGACCGAACCGAAACTGATAAAACCGTAACCGAAAATGATGAATTTTCAAAACCGAAAACTGAACCGATTACATGTTTTCGGTTTCAGTTGGTTTTCGGTTCGCTTCGGTTTTTCGGGTCAAAATGCTCACCCCTACTCAACCCAAATCAAAGTACCAACCCAAATCACCGGCCACCTAAATTAACACTAAGGGTATTTTGGTCATTTAATCTCAAAATGGACAAAAATCACAAAAAAATAAATAAAAAATCAGTAATAAAATCACAGAATTCAGAAGACCACATGGACAATTTCTGTAATTTACTTTGTAATATAACATAATTTCAGAGAGAAGAGAAGAGAAGAGTTTTGAGTTGCTTACCTGTGATATAGATACAGGAAGTTGGCGCCATTTTTGCTGAAAAGTAGTTGGATCAAGCACAGCTTTAGCATTCAATTGCAGTGCAGGAGGTGCAGGAGGAACAACAGCAGCAGGAGAGACTCCTAAACCAAATATGTCATCAATTCCAAAGTTTGTTAATGGTTCACTTTCTCTCACTTTCTCTTTTTCAGTTGAACTCAAAAGAAGATTTGCATCATTTGTAACATTTGCCTCAATTTGAACAGACAAATTTCCAAGATCTTCTGACACCCCAAATGCACCTTGATGTTCCTTATCAGTGAACATGTAACAAGGCTTTTGGTAAAGAACAGATAAAGTATTAAACTCATCAAAAATCCTATCTTTAATCTCACTGCTTTGAGTGTCGGCAAAAACAGAAACTGCTTGCTTAGGTGGATTCACCACACTTTTTGCAACAGACACATTCTGTTGCAAAAGGCGGTAGTAGAATAATGCTCTGTCGTGCACGTCTTGGTGCATGTCACCTAGACCAGCAGCTAGTGCTTGTCCCAATGCTTTTTGGGTCTCGGGTGCTCTTCTGAAGAAACATTTCATCACTGCTGTAAGAAGATGCAAACGTACCTGAAATGACCATTTTACCCTTACTTTTGTTTTTATAGTCATAAGGGAAACATCTCTCCATCGTTGATAATAATAATTAATGGTCAAGATTAATCACACCTTTTTTACATGTAGGGGTATTTTGGTCATTTTTTTTTTTAATTTGTTTAATTTTTTTAATTTTTTTATATTTTAGAAATTTTTTATTTTTTTTCGTTAAAAACACATCATGTGATAATCACACGTGACTGTATAGTTGATCACATGTGGTTGTACAAAAACATTACATTTAATCTGATATACAATCACATGTGATTAAGTATATAATCATACATGATTATCACATAATATTTTTTTTAACAAAATATAATTATATATTTAAAAAAAAATTGATAAATTTTATGCAAGTGCCAAATGACCAAAATACCACTTCACGTACAAAATATGTGATTAATATTGACCATTAGATATTATTGATCAATGGTTGAGATTTATCCCTTGTGACGACACAAAAATTAAGGATTACCTTGAACATTTACCATCATTATAAATCTTTTTCTTTTTTTGAAAAATAAAATAAAAATAAATTATTATTTTTACCTCGGGAGACGTCTCGTCCTCCCATTCTTGAATGAGAGCTTCCAAAGCATAAGGAGCATCTTGCATGTCTTGAGCATACTCGCCCAACATCCAAATGAGAGCAGCTTTGGCTTTTGGTTCTTGCACATTATTGCTGCTTATGTTTCCAATAACAGCTATGCAATCATGACTCCATTGCGGGTATTTTCTCAAAAGATCTTTTACAAGAACCTAAATTTCACAATCATATCATAATTAGTTAAGAGTAAATTACACAAATGGTCCTTTAGGTTTGTACCATATTACATATTTTGTCCTTTTGTACCATATTACATATTTTGTCCTTTAAACTCCTTATTTCTGAAACTATTGACACGTTTGGTCCTTTACCTAAACATACGTTGACTTTTCCCGTCAAGTATGGTCACATGTGATACACGAGAGGGTAAATCTGTCCTTTTCCCTTTCCCTTCATCAATTTGAAACTCATAAAAACCCGTCTGTTTGACAGGAAAAGTTAACGCATGTCTAGGTAAAGGACTAAACATGTCAATAGTTTTAGAAATAAGGACTACCAGTGTAATTTATGAAGCTAAAGGACCAAATATGTCAATAGTTTTAGAAATAAGGACTACCGGTGTAATTTATGAAGCTAAAGGACCAAATAAATATGTAAGCTAAAGGACCAAATATGTCAATAGTTTTAGAATTTAGATATAAGGACTATGATACACTTGCCTGTCATCCTATATGATTTACATATAAATGATATACATATGGTAGGAGAAAGAAGGGGTGAGGGGTAGTATGGGTATTTGACAGGGGAAGTCGGTTAGGGTTAGTATAAATAAAGAAGTTGGAGAATAATGTGAGGTATGTTATGTTTGGTAAATTGAGAGATTACAGGAAACAAAGGTAAAGGGCTAGAGAGAGAATTATACTAAGGCTAAACTAATCCTAATTTTACCAAACATAACATACCTCACATTATTCTCCAACTTCTTTATTTATACTAACCCTAACCGACTTCCCCTGTCAAATACCCATACTACCCCTCACCCCTTCTTTCTCTTACCATATGTATATCATTTATATGTAAATCATATAGGATGACAGGCAAGTGTATCAATACCCTCCCGTAAAACTTCCACCTTGTCCTCAAGGTGGCAATTAGGAAATTGCACCACACTATCATCCAACCTCTCACCACTTGTCTTAATCTTTCAATTTCATCTTGTTGATTTTGTGCATAGAAAGGAAGACTTGAAGTCATGTTAAAAATGAACTTGTAATCTGCCAACATCCTTTGTTCATCCATGCTCAACCCTTCATGATCTACCAATTCTTGAGTTTCTAAAACCTCGAAATCTACCAATGTCTTTTGACCCGAATTCAAGTCAACGGAAACTGTTGACCCGATTTCAACAGTGTCAGCTGCCACCACAGCCTCGGGTATATCCTTTCCCGTTTGGCTCTCAAATTCCTCAATATCTTGATATACTAAGACATTGAGCTCATTCTTTTTACACACATGCCTTAATATGAACTTTTCATCACATTTAAAACACAACCCTAAGCATTGTTTCATTTGTAATTCTGTATCAGTTAATCTCCGGAAATTATTAGTCAATTTCTCTTTTTCCCCAATCTCTTTGTTTAATTCTGTTTTATTGACCATTAAATCAATAACAGAATTGTTGTTCACCTGAGTACATTTCCAGTGATTAATAACACTATTCCTCTTTTCTACTTTGGTAGACAATTCCATAGCAGCACTCAAGTTAATCGGATTCAAAAACAGTACCTCTGGTCGAATTAATGGATCCAAACCATTTATGAACTGAGAAAGAAATACCTCTTCAGAAATTCCTTCTAGTGGTGCTGCTAAATTGACATATTCCCGAACATAATCAGCAACGTTTCCATCTTGTTTTAATGCCGGAAACTGCACATATTGTGTACTGTTTGAATTGGAACCGAATCGATGTAGTAACATCATCTTCATATCTCTCCAATTTCGAATCGGACACCTCTTATTCTCCCATTTAAACATCCGTAATGCATCTCCTTCAAACGCAATTATAGCGAGCTCTAATTGTTCTGCATTAGTCGAACGATTTAACAAAAAATACCTCTCAGCTCGAAGAATCCAGCTGTCCGGATCCGTTCCATCAAAAATCGGTAACTCGATTGTAAAGAAAGGACAACCATCCGACAAATTGTTATCAGATAACGTACCGCCAGGCGATGCCTCAATCGGAGATTGCCCATTCTGAATCAATTCTTCAATTCTTTTCAACATCAATTCCATATGCTCGTTATGTGCCTGAGTTGATTCAACATTCGATTGAACTAATTCGGGCAGCTTAAACACTTCCGATTGAATTGAATTGACCGCAGTTTCCGAATCATCTAGTCGACTGGTACTAGATCTGGTCGCCATGAATTCGTTTAGCTCTGAATCGATCGTCAATTTGATACAATCCAATTGTATCGTACACAAATCTTATAGAACTCTAATCGATTGAAGATTGAACAGTATGTTGAAAGGAACGATCGAATAAACAGTCAAATGAAAGGAAACAATCGAATTAAGAAAACAAACTGAACTACGTCTGATTGAATTTCGTAACTGTGTAACCTCCGATTGAATTGCGTACACAAATCGTATGATGAACCGATTCTGGTCTTAATAATGAATCGATTGAACTTATTCAATCACGTAACGAGAATCGAACTTGCGTGAATTGAAATTTCAATTTGATAGTACTGAACAGTGAATCGAATTAGGAAGCATAATCGATTTTCAGAATTGAATCGATTCACGCAATTGCATCACATCCGAGGATCGTGTTAATTGAAGTTTCAATTTCATCTACTTGAACGCCTAATTGCTTAGCGCCAGCCATGGATATAGGAACAACCAGCTCTGATACCAATTGATACACTTTAATAGTATCGAACAATCAATTGAATCAAATGTAATGGAATCGATTGATGAAGTAAACGATTACACGAACTGGAATTGATTGAAGAATTAAACGAATACATAAACGGTAAATCGAGAGATTACAGGAAACAAACGTAAAGGGCTAGAGAGAGAATTATACTAAGGCTAAACTAATCCTAATTTTACCAAACATAACATACCTCACATTATTCTCCAACTTCTTTATTTATACTAACCCTAACCGACTTCCCCTGTCAAATACCCATACTACCCCTCACCCCTTCTTTCTCCTACCATATGTATATCATTTATATGTAAATCATATAGGATGACAGGCAAGTGTATCAGACTACCAGTGTAATTTATGAAGCTAACGGACCAAATATGTCAATAGTTTTAGAAATAAAGATTACCAGTGTAATTTATGAAGCCAAAGGACCAAATATGTCAATAGTTTTATAAATAAGGACTACGATGTAATTTATGAAACTAAAGGACCAAATATGTAATATGGTACAAACCTAAAGGACCATTTGTGTAATTTACTCATTAGTTAATTACTATTGGCACTTTTGGTCCTTTACCTAAACAGACGTTAACTTTTCCCGTCAAGTATAGTCACATGTGATGCATGAGGGGGTAAATCTGTCCTTTTCCCTTTCCCTTCACCAATTTGAAACCCATAAAAAACCCATTTGTTTGACGAGAAAAGTTAACGTCTGTCTAGGTGAAGGACCAAACGTGTCAATATTTCAGAAATAAGGACTACCGGTAGTCCAGTTTAATTTATGAAACTAAAGGACCAAATATGTAATATGGTACAAACCTAAAGGACCATTTGTGTAATTTACTCATTAGTTAATTCCTACGTTTCTTTTTAACAAGAAAAAAAAAATTAGTTTTAGATTTTAATTAATTTATTAACAAATTTACCAGTGTTTCTGCAGTCACATAGTCCTTATCCATCTCCAAAAACTGAAGCAACCTATCAACAATAGCATTCACATCATATTGCTGAAGAGCAATTTTCCCAACTGCTCTAATCGACTCCCGAGCAATTGGAATATCAACATTTGCAGCATACTCACACAATTCCGTCACTATTTCGTAAGTATTACTCTCATTAGTGACAGCTGTCAGCATCTCAAGCTTCAATTTCTTAACATAAAACGGTTCATTATACTGACAGTAAAAATGCTTGTAATCTGATGCAAACAGCATCGGTGCACGCATGACCAAAAGATGCAAGTGGCTGAGAACTGCATAGGATTGTTCCGGGCTGCCCGAGCTGACCAGGGTCAGCAACGGGGCTTTGATTCGTTCATATACTTGTTGGTGAACATCGGTCATAGATAAAGTCAACTGTAGGAATAACTTTATGGTTGCTAGCACAACTGCACCATTTGCATGCTGTAGTCTATCTTCTAGAAGGTTCATGATGTCAAATATCTCGTTGCTGTCAGGTGGTGAATACTTGCAAACTAGCTCAAGAACACTACACTGGGCCCACTCGTTAAATTCTCTAATTTTGTTTAATAAATAATATATAATTGGTTTGCTAATTAAGGATTCTTTTTCTCTTGCTGCTTCTTCTGATGAACTTGCTTCTAATCCCAATATCTCTTGTAGAGCAGATAAACAATTTGCAACCACCTGTTTAATTTAATAATGGGTTAATATTTAATATCATAGAATAGTAACAAAGTTTCAAAAGTGTTCTTTTTAGGTCACTCAAACTTTACTTTCATTCTGTAATAATAAACGTGTTTCAATAGTGTTTCGCTCATGTGAAATTTACCTTCTATAACAAGTTACTAGGTCACCTTCTATATAAATTTAAGTGTTTCAATTATGAGGTTTTTATATACTTCTTCCGTTTCTAAATAAGTGATACACTTTGATAACTTACCTTATTTGGTAAAAAGTAGTGGGACCCACACCCACTAATTATCTCATTTAATATAATGAAATGACACATTTACCCTTGCTTTTATTTTTAAACATCATTAACTTCATTTTGTTCAAATTTTGTGGGACCCATTCTCCACTAACTATCCAATTTAATCTAATTAACCTTCATTATAACATTTTGCCTCAAAAACGTGAAACCAACAATGTATCACTTATTTTGAATCGAAGGAATTATAAATTTAGGATTTTTCTAACATGTGCCTCATAGACGCATGTTAAGGTGTATTCAATGAAGTCAAATTTTCTAAAATTGTAATTGTAACAATCAACATCAATCAAGCTGAATTTTTATAATTTTAGGTGATGTATTTAATGATTTTTGTGATTTTTTCTGGAAATTTTATGATAATTAATGCACTTTAACATGTTCCTATGGCGCACATGCTAGAAAAACCTATAAATTTATATATAAGGTGACCTAGTAACATGTTATAAAAGGTAAATTTCATATGATTGGAACACTTTTCAAAACTTGGTTATTATTATATAGTGAAAGTAAATTTTGAGTGACCTAGATGGAACACTTTTGAAACTTTATTACTAAACCCTAGAAAGCTAAAAGCATAGTATAAATGGATTAATTCAAAAATCAAGATTTTAAACCTGCGGATCCGGATCATTAAGCATGAGATGCTTAAGAAGTGGCGGGAAATCAGCATCCAAACAAGTAGAAGTAGATATATGATACAATTTAACCACCCCAACAGCTGCAACCATCCTCACATAGCTATTCCCATCTTTCAAACCCGAGCCCAACGGGCCCACCAAATACTCAACCAGATTCGGGACCCGAAGAGAACACAAACTCCTCAATGCCAGCCCTCGGATCATGGGATCCTCATCCTTACAATCTCTCTGAAGAAAATTTATTGTAAGCAATGCAAGATCTGGATTATACTTAGCGTAATTACCAACATACAAGTAACACATCTTTTTGAGAACAATGTCTGACGTGGCAGAGCACATCACCATCTCGCTGAAAACTGAGGATACATCGATTCCGATAGTCATGTACGAGATCACTTTTTTGAATAAATCGCGTTTTGAATCGTCGGTTCCTGGTGCTCGGCTTCCGGCGAGCTGCCGGAGCTGCATCTTCAGATCTGAGACCTCGCCTTTACTGTTCAATTTCAATTTATCGTTACAAATCTACGTGTATTTGGACAAATTTCAAGTAACTAGGGCTCGGATAATCTAGACCTAGGTAAATTGGCGAAAAGACACATCAATTCGATATTTTCGATAATTAATTAGACAGATTGTTCATTGTATGATTTAAGTGAATACGATCGATAAATATGCGATGGATTGATGAGCAAAGTTATGTAATTGTACCCGGAGGGTTGCGACGGCGACGGAGATCGCTGAGATTGAGCCGGAGGAGCCATCGTTTGATCGATCTGATGATGTCAGTGGGAATCCTTCTGGTTTGTCAACAGTATCACCGCTAGGCTAACGAGGGTTTTAAAACAAAAACACAGCAATTTTTATTTGAGAAATATTATTGGTATTTTATTATTTATGTTTATTTATGTGTTTAACTTACATGTCAAAAACAATGAATGATATGAGTAAAAAGAGAATTACTACTATTTTAGATTATATATGTTAATTTGTACTGTGTAGACATATGATATAAGCATAAATAGTAAAAATTAATATTATTTCTCTTTTTATTTCGTTTACTAGTGAAAATTACATTAGGTAAAGTATAAACTAAACGTTGTGTTTGTGTAGAAACGAATTTTTAAAAGATATCGATTTTCAGAATTTATGTATATCCGATATATCCCAAAAATTATATATTTCTATTTATTTTATATTTTTAACAAATACAAAATGAATACAATTCTGAACAATATTTGAAGTGTTTAACATAAATTTTTTTTATATAAAATGTTAGTATTTTTTGAGATTCTTTTGGATAATTGAAGTTTTTCGGATATTTGGATCTGAAATTTCAGATATGTATACTAAAAATCCACTATCTAAATTCAGAGTATCCCGTCCTGAAAACCCTATTAAGAACTCTTGATTATAGTCAGAGGAGGACCTAGTATGATTCTTATCTAAATTCACTATTTAAATTCAGAATATCTTCACATTATTTTATTGAATAAAAAATGAAAAACTCAATTCATTGTGAAAATTAGAGTTACTATCACCGTAATTTGTGCATTTTTTAATGTGGACAAGAAGCATACTTTATTCATTATTTCCAATTACTATTGCCGCCTGTGTCATTTCTATTATTGGCTACAATACCATCGATCATCATCACTTTACATTCATACCAACAACATAGCGTGTGTATCTTGCTAGTTTTTCTTTCACGAGATTAAAAGAAGTAATTTATTCTCTGTAATCTATCAATATAAGACTAGTACGTACCATCATTTAAATAACATTGTACAATACTTGAAACACACAACATACGACCTTAAGGATTTTGAAGGCTAACGAAACTACTATAAGAATTAATCAAAAGAATTTAAACTAAAATCTAATGAATTAACGATAATTGCGGTAGGTCGGAGAATACATGCAACTCTCAGCAAATTTAACAAGATTTCTAGGACGAGGGAGATGTGATGCTAAACCTGAAAGATTAACGTTATAAGTGAAAAGTAAAATTATGTCAATATATTTTGACATCACGGAAATTACTTCACACACCACAGTGTACATATGTTATAACAATTTAATTGTACAACATATTAAATCAGTAGTTGTAGTGTGAGAAGTAATATACGTGGTGTCAAAAATCAAAATCACATCTCTTCTTTGATAAGGGGAAATTAAGGTTAAACTACTCACCAAATTCATATGCTCTAGAAGCTACCTTGGCTGCTATAATGGCGGAAATCTTTCTTATATTCTTGAAAGGAGGATAGATGATACCTTTGGCATAGTCTTCTTCCGTCACTTGAGATGCTAAAGCTTCCGCTATTTGTTTTGTATACATGTCAACATACACATTAATTAACTAAAGCAAAAACAAAGGCAAAATGGATGGTTTTTATTTTAGGGGTGGGAATTCAAAATAAAGTAATATAAAGGAAAATTTGCAAATGAAAGAAATGTGTAAAACTCAAAAGATGTAAATTTTCTAGTTACCTGCTGCCAAAAGGAACTCATCATGCACACGAATGGCACCACACATGATCAATCCCAAACCAAATCCAGGAAAAATGTAAGCATTGTTTGCCTATATGAAAAAAACAAGATTCATACTTTGGTATGGTGAGCAATTATCTGGAGAACCCAAATTTTGGGTAGAACCCAACAGAACCCAATTTAAACCAATGATTTTCGATATGAACGGATCATGAAAGACACATGAATGGATTTGATCGATGAGAACCAGAAATATTGCTTTGCATGTATGTTATTCATTCATATATACATATATGTTATGTTATATGCCCATGTATGTTATTCATGTATATATACATAAGTGTTATTTATGCATGTATATTTTTCATTGATGTTTTTCTTAAAGTATATATTTTATTTAGGTTAAATTTTATTGGTTTGCATATCTATGTACTAAAATCTGATTGACTTAAACCGGTTCTGCTGAGTTCTACCTAAAATTTAGGTTCTGTAAATAACTCACCCCAGCCGGTGTGTGTGTGATGAAGAAGAAAAGTGTGTAGTAAAGTAAATCTTAAACCTGTCCAGGCACAAACTCCTTGCCATCATATACGACAGGGTCAAATGGGCTTCCGCTAGCAAAGATCGCATGGCCCTGAAATTTCAAGATGCGTGTGGTTAAGTAATTATAGAAAGGTGGTGATTTTTATACTACATTTTTTAATCTATATACCACAATCATTACTTTACATATTTATATAGTTTGTATGCATACTTGTACAGTATGATATAAAAAATCAAAAATTATGGTACACAAATTAATTCTCGTTATAGAATTCGAGTGAATAGTTATTTTGTGGGTTCCGCTTATGTGAATATGGGAACTTACTTGGCTCCATGTATAAGCTTCTTCAGCCGTACACTCAGACTGTGACGTTGGATTGGAAAGAGCCATAATCAGAGGTTTCTACATGCCAAACCACCACATTATATTAAAAAGAGAGAAAAAAAAAATCCCTAAGTGGCAAAATAATTAGGTTAGATAATGTGTCAAAATTCAATACTAGTAACGTTTTGAAAAAAAACCAATAAATTGTTGCCTCATGATAGAAAATATTAGAGTAAATTATAGAAATTATCCATGTGGTCTTTTGAATTCTATGATTTTATCCCTAAATTTATTTTTCGTTGGTTTTAAGATGGACGAAAAAAATGAAATTTTAAGACCATAGAAACAAAAATCACGAAAAATCAAGTTTAGACAAAATCGTAGAATTCAGAAGACCACAAACACAATTTATGTAATTCACTCAAAATATTATATCGATGTTATATAGATACACTTTCGGTGACTTTCTAACCGTTTGGCTCATTTGACTTTCTTTTTAAGTTTTTTTTATTTATTTAATTTAACTCATTTGACTTGTTAGATAGACTAGCAGGGTACCCGCGCAATGCGGCGGCGGGTACCCGTAACTATATTTCAAAGTGACGATAGTAACGGTGGTGGTGGCAATAGCGATGGTGATGAGTGGTGGTGCGTAGTGATGGTAGGTGCCGACATTAGTGATGGTCAAATGTAGTGATGGTAGGTGCCGACATTGGTAAGAGTTGATGATTTACACCATCGTATATTTAATGTTATTGGGATAAATGGTTATAATAACAGCCTAATGTATTAAGTGTGAGTGGTTTGAAATAAAGTGTAATGTATAGCAAGTGGTTAACACATAGTGATAACTTAGGTGATGTATTGGGTTCGAATCTTATAAGCCGCGATTTATTATTTTTTAAGGTAAAGAACTAACTAACAAAAGTGGAAAGGTTCTTAAAATTAAGTTTAAGGAGCTCCTTAAACTTGCCTAATGTGGTAGGCCTAAATGCTTTATATAGTAGTAAGATAGTAAGAAGGAACTAACCGCATTAATAGATACCATTGCCTCAATAACTTCTTTTGTAAATTGTTTTCCAACTCCTGACGTTCCGATTAATATTGTTGGCTTGATTGTCTTTTTTAACATACATGCATAATAAAAACCATCCTTCATGACCAAAATTAAAAGGCAAAACTTATATCAAGAAATAATGATTGATTACCTTAATGGCATCCAAGAGTTTTGTAACGGGTTCATGGTCATGAGCCCATGGTTGCTTAAATTGTTGAAGAGAATCTTTACGTGAGCTCACGACCAATCCCTGCATTAAATTAACATACACTAAAGTTCAAATTGCAAAATAATTTTTAATATGTCGATTCGGGTTAATGATAACATTTTAAAAGAGATAAAAACAAATTATTATTGAAATAATATAAACTTTATAATTATATTTGACACACTATTATTTATTATAAATTTTTAACTTGGAAAGAAGAGTGTATACATTTACAAACTGGGTGAATAGTGCTTGTCACGCTGCTCAATTTGTTTTAAATTCATCGACCTCATATTTGACTTTTTCTTTTTTCTCTTTTTTTTATACTACATTTTAACCCCTTTTATTTTAATATTTTTTGTCCAAAAATTATAATGCTCATATTAGTAATACATTAACCAATTTGATTTTACAGCTCAAATTATTTATATTAATCAAATTATTGAGAATATGAATTTATCGTTGTCTGAATATTAATTAACATTATTTTGGGTATCATATAAAAATTCTTGCAGCATCAAGCAGGGTAAAAACCTACTGGTTTACATGTACCAAAATTACAACATTTATAATACCTTTGAGTCAACGAGCCAAATTTTCTCTCTAGACTCTTCCACCGTCACTTTTGTCTGCGAATAGCATTTTTAAAGGTTAAGATGTGCAAAATACAAGTCCCTATTTATGACTCCATAATCCGGCATCTAATGTCTACGTTGAGCATTTTTAAATAAAGCCACTTCACTTCTAATTTGGTCACTACTATTCGTTACCAAAACCATCCAACATTTTTAAAGCATAAAACCTTCATAATCCTTTTAAATTAATATTACTGATACAAAATTTTGTAATCATAATTGAGACACTATTATAAATGGAAAATTAAAAATAAAAATAAAAATAATATCAAAATGTGTCACGAACCAATGCCTAGTTTTCTACCTTTTCTTAGTCAAAATGATGAATTTTGAGAAATAAAATGGTTCTAGGGGTGTTCAAAACCGGATATGTAGATTTTCAGATATCCGGAATTCGGATAACTGGTATCCGAATTATAACAAATTATTCAAATATTTTTCGGAGATTTCCGGATATTTTTGGATATTGACAGATATTTCGGATATCGGATATGTGGAGATTTTCAAAACACTATCCAGGTCCGATATCCAAATTTTTGGATATCCAGATTTTCGGATACCCGAATTTTAGATATCAGATGTATTTTTTTTCGAATATCCATATTTTCGGATACCCAAATTTCGGATAACAGATATTTTTTTTTGGATACCCGGGTTTTGGATATATTTTAACACCCCTAGTTCTACTGACTATTTATAGAGTCTGATGACCAAATAAAGTAGTGAGGTGTGTAAGATTTTCCATGAAAAAAATAGTAACATCAAGAATTGTGGAATCATCACCTTCTTCACAATCTGAAGCGAAATAAGCTCTGCTATACCGGTACCAGCCTTTACAAATATAATGAATGACTCAAAAGAAAGTAAATTTATATAAATCCATAAAACATGTAAAAAAAATTGGTTTATTTAAGAAAATAAATGAAACTGACCTCTCCCGCACCTAGGAATAAAAATGTGTGATCGGATAAAGTTCCTCCAATAAGTTTCAAAGCCGAAAGCAATCCTCCCAAAACAACACAAGCAGTACCCTGAATCACATTGGAAGACAAGAAAATTACTAGTTTTAGATGCGTTATGGGCAAAATGAGTAATTTTAATAAATAAAAAAAACTTGCAAAACTTTTATAGTTGACTAAAAATATTAAATATGTCAGTGTGGGGAACAAGAAAAACTCTATTACCAATGGGAACTAGTAAAACAGAAAATGAATAAACATACTGAAATAAATTATTTTTACATCTAAGAAATACTTCCTCCGATTCAAAATAAGTGCAACACTTTCCAAAAAGAGGTGATTCAAAATAAGTGCAACACTTTCCTTATTTGGCATATTTTTATCTATAAAATTACCATTTTATCCCTACTTAACTTTATTAAACATCATTAATTTCTCTTTCTTCAATAAAGATAAAAGTTATGGTGGGACCCTTTTCACTAATTATCCCTTTAATTTATCATAATCTCCATTACACTATTTTACTTCAAAATCCGTGAAAATGCAAATGTTGCACTTATTTTGAATCGGAGGAAGTATGTAACAAAGAACACGAGTTTAGCTACCTGAATATCATCGTTAAAAACTAGATGACTTGTTCGGTATTTAACCAGCAAATCAAACGCGTTGTGGTTGGCAAAATCTTCAAACTGGACAGAAACATATTGCGTGTTAATTTAGTAGAATAATAATAAAGTTTTAAAAATATTTCATTCATAAATAACCAAGTTTTAAAAGTGTCCTAATCATGTTAAATTTACCTTTTATTGTAGGTTATCAAGTCACCTTATTTTATTTTATATTTGAAAAACTCATAATTGGAACACTTAAATTTCTATACAAGATACACTTAAAAACTCATAATCTACAATAGAAGGTAAATTTCACATTATTGGAACACTTTTGAAACTTAATTATTATTATAAAGTGAGCACATAGCTTGAGTAACCTAAATGGAATACTTTTAAAACTTTATTATTATTATAGAGTGAGCACACAATTTAAGTAACCTAAATTGAATACATATGAAACTTTGTTATTATTATGTGAAATTAACATCCCCGTTACCTTTAACATACCTGAATGAGGACTTTTTCTCCATAATTTTTCTTGACTGCAGTCATGAACTCCTCTAACAAATCGTCGTATTCCTAAATTTAACAATCACCTCAACAACTGATTCAAAAACTAAGATAAAAATAAATTATGTTATACCTCGCCGGTTGCTCGTTTTTGTTTGAGACCAATGTAGAATTCATCGTTCAACAATGTCTCATTCTTTGTGCCAACATCAATAGTTACGGGCAGGCACTGTAACCAAATTAAAGTTATCATTAGCCCTTGCAAGCAATGTTTTCGCGACCGGGTCGGACCGGGTCGGACCGGAAATGGGTGTTATGCCGGTTCAGACAAGCCGGGTTAATGCCCAAATATGGGCCGGATTGAACCGGCGGGTTTAAATTAAAACCGGGTTGAACCGTGACTTTAAAACCGGCGGGTCGTTGTCTTTAGGGTCGGATTCAAGCTATTAACAAACAAACCCATTATATGGCAAGCTGAAGGAGCCAAGATATTTGTTTGTGGCGATGTGGGAACATAAACTTCAACAAGAAAACATAAAGAATTGTGAGCAGACCACAATTGTGAAGTGGACGATGTGGGAACTCGTATTTCTTAAGTTTTATTTGTAGTATGACTTATTTCTTAATTCTATGGAATTTTAAAGTTGTTAAATATTATAGATATTTAGTATACATTTTTGATATATATGAAAATACACGTTATCGTATGCCCCAGGGGCATACGTTAGAAAAACTCTTTTATTATTTATGTACTTTTTAGATCGTCAATTATTATAAACATAGAATGATATTGTTATCCGGTTCGACCGACTGGTTCAACCAGTCCGACCGGTTCGACCGTTTATAAGGCATCGGCCGGTCCGATTTAAAACCCGGGTTTTAAAACATTGCTTGCAAGATCATCCCTAATTAGATTTTAGTGGTTGGTAAACCTATCTACCCCTATATATTTGCCACATGTCCATTTGAACACTTCTTATTGGCATGTTTTGATGACATGTAATTAGGCTTAAATGCCACCTGTCAACATGTATTTAAAAAAAGAAATTACTGATACCAATTTCATCTTCAATTAACGAAAAACGGAATCTAATTGCAGCCCTAAATCACGCAAAGACAACAAACCCATCGGCATTATCATCTTCAACTATCGCCACATCGATTTTCCTTCAAATCGATGCAGTGAATACCGTGAAGAAATCCTCTCATCAAGTAATTGACTCGAAAATGTCAATTGATTGCACTAACAAGAAGATTCTGGAAGAAGCTGTCATTATTCCGTTAAAACGCCTCCCTAACAAAACCTTTGAAATTTAATCGATGTTTTCTCAATTCCATTATTTCGTGTGTTCATACTTCTCAATCTCGTGTTTTCACCAGGTATCTCAATCTTCTTCCAAACTTTTAAATTTTGTTTTGGATTTCGTTTCGTTTGTGATTACTGTTCATAGTTGTAATCCATCATCGATAAAGTAATTTCTTTAAGTTTCAAAAAAATCTCAAACAGAAAATAAGATTTCATGAGACTTGAAAAAATATTTATTAGTAAGGTTCTCAAAATTCCCAAAAAAAAATTCTCTTTTGCAGTAACGTACATTGCATCAATTTACATGATAAGGGTTCAGACAATTTTAGCACTCAAAATCTCATTTGAAAGTTAATCTCCTTTAAACATGTTTTTTGTATTTTAAATTTGTACAAATATATTGTTTGATAGTTATTGACTGAGGGAGAGGTTTGACTATGCATCTGACTAAAACCATGTTATATGATTGAGATGACAACTTTACTCTTTTATTTATATAACATGTTAATGTTAATTGTTAAACAAAAGTAAAAGTCATAACATATAAGTCAAAGTCATAACATATTATGTAATACGAAGTAGTAAGGTTACCTCTATTTGAGTCAACAACTTTTTCTCTCCAACCCGGTCAAAGGTTGGGTAAGAACCTTAATAAATGTTCTAACTTGGACAAAGTCAAAGGTCACTTCGTATTAAATAAGCAAGAGATAAATCAAACAGCCCTAAGACCAACTTAAGTATAAATCTTTTTGAGTAAATTATTGTATATCAAATTGTATATTTATGACATACAGAATCCCAATTTCGGTTATATGTCTTCCGGTTTTTTGTACTATACAATTGATGATATTGCTGCAGCATTGCTTCTGGTAAATATATGAATCAATATATATTATTTCATCTTAATAAATAAATTTGTTTATAATATTTTTATCTAATTGGTTGTAGGTTTATTTTGGTGTTTCAACATTGCTCGATGCCTCTTCTGGTGATGGTCTTAAAGCAGAGGTAATTTTATCTAATTTTTAATCAATATTTTATTTGACTTTTATGTGGTCAAACATGTTGACATAAATAAGTTCCAGGCTGAGATAGTTGTATCTGAACTCTCAAGTTTTTGGCAATGGTGCTAGGATATTGGCAGCAGCTAGCACAAAGGTGTGAAGGCGGTCACAACTAAGAAGAAAACGATATGGTTACTCAAAATAGATTAGGGTTCTTAATTTATCATGTTATTAGCAAACTTAATTGAAGTATATAATTAGGTTAAATTTATAAATTATTCAACTATTATATGCCAACATCAATAGTTACGGGCAGGCACTATAATCAAATTGAACTTATCATTAGCCCTCGCAAGACCGATTAGTGCATGGGATTAAAAGTATAATTCTGAAGCCGTTAATTAGCTTTTAGGGCATGTTTTTTTAAGGGGGTTTTGAGCTTATTAGTTTAATAAAGTTGCGTTCAAGGAAGTCCTTGATTTTTATAAAATCCGAAGGAACAAATCTTAACCATTGGATCAAAAGATCCATTAACCATCATCATCATCATCATCAAATCACATGTGATTCAATATACAACCACCCCCATCATCAAATCACATGTGATTCAATATACAACCACCAACGCCGGCGACCACCTCCGGCTGCCGTCCGCCGGCGGCCGCCGCCCTCCACCGGTCGCCGTCGTTCGCCGCCTCCGGCCGGCGCAATTACATGTGATTGCAAGCAGCCGACGGTGGCAAGGGATTGCTGGTGGTGGAGACGGTGGCCGACAGAGGTTGGTGGTGGTCGGCCGTGTTGAATCACATGTGATTTAATACACATGGGTAGTGGTGGTCGGCGGTGTACAATCAAATGTGATTTAATACACATGGGGTGGTGGTGTTGTTGATGTGTTGAATCACATGTGTAACTAGTGGTGTTAGTGATTTGGGGGTTGATTGATCTAAGGGATTAGATAAGATACTCAAAACTTTATACTTCCTCCGATTTAAAATAAGTGATACACTTTCCATATTTGGGTGTATCAAAATAAGTGATACACTTTGAAAACTTACCTTATTTGGTAAAAAGTGATGGGACTCATACCCACTAACTATCTACTTTAATAAAGTGAAATGACATCTTTACCCTTACTTTTACTTTTAAACATCATTAACGTCACTTTATTCAAAATTTGTGGGACCCATTCCCCACTAACCATCCAATTAATCTAATTTAATTATCATTATCATATTTTGCTTTAAAAACCGTGAAACTAACAATGTATCACTTATTTTAAATCGGAGGAAGTAAAAATCTTAGACATCCTTGAACGTTTCACTAGTTTAATAAGCTAATAACCTTGCATTTTCAAGCTTATTAAGGTAATAAGCTCAAAAATCTCTTAAAATTTTTTTTCCCAAATATTCTGGTAAGACTATAAATAATAATCATATTGTATGAAGATCAAGATGACTTACAACCGAAGGGCGAACACCTCCAAGTGCTGTATACAAAGAAAGCTTTCCAACAGGTATTCCCATCCCCTATTGATATTTTGATTTTAATAATTGTCAAGAAGCTACACCAAAAGTACATATATGTACGTATAAAGAAAATGTTTGCTGACCTGGCAGCCAAGGTCACCTAGACCCAATATACGTTCACCATCAGTTACAACAATAACTTGGATGTTCTTCTCTGGCCAATTTTTCAAAACCTCAAGAATCCTTCCCCTATTAATTCAAAATCAAAATTGTCAATTTAGTAATTTACCAACGGTTTTGCTAGTATCTACCTTATGGACATATGATAACGAACATTTAATAAACTAAAATTTCCTTAATTAAAATAAAATGATATTCATGAATTATTAATGTATTTTGTGTTATACTGATTTTAATCATAATTGAAAATGAAGTTTTTTGATGAATTAAATTTAGGGGCATAAAAAACATTTAACAATACTATATTGTGCCTCTGAGGCAGGGCCAGCCCAATGGTGTTCAAAATGTGCATATGAACAAGGCCCACCAAAATAAAGGGGCCCAATATTTTTCTTCCATATGTATTAGTAATTTATAATATAGTTTTTTTATTGACGCAAGTAATATTAGGTTATAGCGGGATTAACAATCGCACATAACTACGATGAAAATTTAAAAATATATATTTATAATTACGTTTTAGGGCCAATTTTTTAGGAAATGTACTGGGCCTATAAAAGTTCTGAACCGGCCCTGCTTTGAGGCATATATTAAAAAATCTCATTTACTAATACAAGAAGAACATAAAATGATTGAGTTACTTGTCTTTTAAGCTGATGTAAAGCCCTTGTGGACGACGGTAAATGCTGCCATATTTCTGGCAAGCTTCACCAACCGTTGGTGTGTAAACTACTGGAAGCAGTTCCTCTACATTATCAATCAGAAGCTTGTAAAATAGTTTTTCATTTGTCTCCTGCTCACATAGTAAATAAATAAATAAATAATGCGTAAATTTACCCGTGTTACAAAAATGTGAAATACCTGAAGATCCATCATGGCTATGTATCTATGCAACGGAACTTGGTATTGCCGGAGTATGTGCAAAGTTCTTTTTTCCTAGTTATCATTAAAAAGAGAAATAGATTCTTTTATAACATTTTTTATCGGTACAGAGTAATTTAATAAATTTCTTATTAAAGGACCACTATGCCCTTAGTGGGATGGGTGAAGTCAAAGTGTGGTAAAAGGAAAGGAAGGGTATACTTGAAGTTCTTGAGTGACAATCGCAGGGGGCAATAGCCCCCGCAAGTAATGACCATCTCGTTCTTTCTCACTGAAAGCCAACCCTTTGTTATGTTGTGGGCTTCGTAATAAAGTGTTCCCACTGAAACACAAATGGTTGATATTGAATTATTTAAATGATTTATTTATATTAAAAAAATTAATGATGATGTAATTATTAGAATGATGACCTGGCAACAGAGACAGTCCAAGGAATGAACGGTTGATCATCGCCTTCACCATCGTCACCGTCATCATCATCGTCATCGTTAGCGGTGGTGGAATCATCTTCATTACCTGGCATCACTGATAGACTGCTATTTCTCTCTCCTTTATCCCCCAAAACACCTAACAATTGTCTCTGCACAATGCAACATAAAAAGTGTAATTTAACCAAAACTATGTAATACAAAACATACTTAAAATGGGCTGTCAATAAGTCTGAAATTCATGCTTAAACTATTAGGGCTGTCATTAGGCCTCGTCTAACAGTTATCTCTTCTCTTCCTTTTCAGTTTCGCGACATCACCTCTTCTTTAGTGACAAACTAACTGACACACCTATGCCAACAACACATCTTCTCTCCTTCAGTTTTGTCTCATCACTATTTTCTAATTCTAAATTTAAAAAAATCTTTAAACCCAACCCCCACCTTTTCCCTCTCTTCCCTCACCGTTCCTCTTTTTCTCCACCCCCCCCTTTGTCTTTCTTGTCTCCACATCTTCGGTTAACCGAAGAGAATGGGGAAATACCAAAAACTGAAAAGGCAAGGAAATGTTGGTGCCAAAGGTGTCATTTTGGGGAACAGAAGTGACTAGAAAACCAACGCAGGACGGGTCTTAGCATTTCCCTAATAATAATATCCACAAACCAATAATTAAGAAATTATATATATAAAACCCATTCTGATCGATAAGAATCTAATGAATATATGTGTGCAGAACTAGGGCAGCAAGAATGTATTACAAATGACAATTTTTAGACCAATTTTTACATAAACGCAAAACATGTATCCAACTAAAAAAGCTCAATCAAGAACAGAAAATGACAAGAAAAGCGTACCTAAAGACAAAAACAGTTGATACCCGTTTGTTCAGATTAATTGTATAAAAAGGAAAAAATAATGATAAAAAAGGATGCAAATGATTTGACTTAAAATCCAAGAAATGTATATGAAAAGAATATTAAAAACGGAGAATTGATGTGAGTGGTACCAGAGAATTAATTCTCTTGAGGGAAGCGGATTTGGTGAGCATCAAGAACTGCAATTTGAAGGATTCAAGAGTTATTTTGTTGTTGTTTAATGTAGATTGGTAGCATTAGAGAGAAAATTAATTAACGTTAATGATGAAAGAGAGTTTTGAAGAATTCTTCCATTTCCTTCTCTCTGTCTCCGGGTATATAGGTAGATCAATAGATTCTGCATAAACGAAAGATTTGGACCATATGTTTTTTCTTTATCCAAAATCTTGTCTTGCCATTCCCTTTTTATTCATTTTTATAATATTTCCTATAAATATTTATTGTTATTATTATCAAAATTACATTAGACTATTCTCATACATCACACGAACTGACACTTTAGTTTTTTTGCTAAACTAGTATCACGTCAGCGCTCTATCGGCACACATGTGCCAACAATACTCATTCACTTAATATTTTAAATACTCCCTCCGATTCAAAATAAGTGCTACACTTTTCTTATTTGGTAAATTTTTGTATATAAAATTACCATTTTATCCTTAACTTATTAAACATCATTAAGATTGCCACATAATGTACTTTCTCTTTCTTCAACAAAGCCAAAGATTATATGTGGGACCCTTCTTCACTAATTATCCCCTTTAATCTATCATAATCTATATTACAATATTTTGCATCAAAAAACATGAAAGTAAAAGTGTAGCACTTATTTTGAATCGGAGGAAGTATAAAATACATGCACACAATAAATATTAAAATCTGCAAAAATTACCTTTAAATTCATCTGTTTACATTTCGGTTTTGGGAAGGAAACAACCGACGCGAGCAAACTAAAAGATCGTGCCAACGGTTCACCAAAAGCGACGTGATAGTCGGTTGGCACGGCCCCTCTTTAGTTTTTATAAGTTTGTAAGTGCTATTTGAAAAATAAAATAATTAAACACATTTCAGAAATACTTACTTTTAATGTAAATCTTGTTAACTTCTCAATACCTTTTTACATAAAAAAATGAAGGTTGTTTTCTATTAGATGGAATTTTATCTTTGTTAAAGATTTTTATTGCTAGCTAAGATTAATGAGACGCTTTAACACGAGAACAATTCTAATATTAGTTGGTTCGGAATCAACCCAGATGGATCCAGACGTGAAATACCCGAGACCCATATTTAGAAGATTAGTAGACCCGAGAACCGAACCGTTTTATAGAAAAAGGTACCGGTTCAGTTCCAAGTATCGGTTCGGGTAAATCGGGTATAGAGGCATAGAGCCGGTTGAAAGTGAAATAGTAATTGTAGCTAGTTTCCTCACATTTTAAGACAATACGCCACTAAAAGTTTTTTACTAGATAAATTTTAGCACAAAATCATAAAAATGTTGATAAAACCATAAGAGTTTGTATGTGTCCCAAACGCATTTCATCATTTTGTTTGTTGATCTTATTTATTTCGGGAATCCAGATAATAGTGTTTTAAGTGAGACATTTAACAGTTAATATTATGGACCAATTACATGACAAAATTTCATATGCCTTAAAAAACATCATAACTTGTAAGGCTTAAAGTTTGATGGTGCTGCCATGCCACGACTTACATTTTTAGAACCTTGGTTAAAATCAAAGTAAAATAGTAAAGTGAGTTTATATATATAATTTTTTATTTTGTTTTTACGCTGGTCAAACTGAACCGATGCATTATTAAATGGTTAGCCATTTAGCCTTAGCCCTAAGCCATTTATTTTGTGTTGCCAATTTAATTGTAAACTTACATGCATGAATTTAAAAAGGTACCTTTAAAAGAGAGCGTATGTAATCACTAATAAGAAGATAAAACATGATGATCCAATGATGGAATTGGGTCATTTGTGATAAAAAAAAGAAAAAAAAGAAGCTATAGAATTGATATGAGAGAGTATAATGTAGATGGTATGTTATATGTATGTACAAAAACTGTTGAAAGATGGCAAAATGAAAAGAATGGAGTATTTGGGATGCAAAAGTAAGGAACCATGTTCCTTTCTTTCTCCTTTTCTTAATTTTTTTGCCGGGTCAAATTTGGTCATTAAGGGTATTTTGGTCAACAATATATCCAAAAAGAATATTAATTTTTATAAAATTAAAAAAAAAAATCAAAAATTAAATAATCTTCTTCAAAACTCATTCATTTTTCTTTTACAATTGCAATGCATTAAATTTCAATATGTAGTTAATTCTTACACTATTTTATGTTTAATATAAGCATAAGGACTTTATTAAACGTTATAACAAAAATTGATCAAGAACATAAATCTTATATACAAATCCACCATTATAAAAGATTATATTCTATTTTTGTATTGCTAAATTTTAAAAATTTTATTCTCGAATTAACTAACAAACTTTAATTTTGACTGTTACGATTAGACTTTTTTCAAACTAAAACTGGTTCGATTTAGTTTACGATTTGACCTTGAATAAAACCTCACTCAAAAAACCTAACTTGCCCTCCACATTTTGCCCGACTTTGAAAATTTTCCTATAACCGCCCTGTTTGTAAGTAACTAAATTTGGAAACTACATTGCAGACAATAACAGTCAGCTAAAACAGTAATGCTAATAAGATTTAATAATTTGAAATCTCTAGAGCACAAATACGAACAATTACAGAAACTAGATATGAAACAATAGATATAAAATTAGTGTGAATTTCACTTCCAAAGTTTAACGATCTTATCATGGCTTCCAGAAGCTACCAAACCGTTAACAGTGGATAACGCCAAACCAGCAATTAAGCCGTCATGTGCTGACAGTGTCATTGTCTTGTTTTCTAGCATGTTCCATAGCTCCAAAGACTGCATCAACAATTACATAATTAAAAAACTTGTAAAGCAGTAAGAAAATATCATAAAAGGTGCAACATGGTAACCTGAAGTTGCATAATAGTCAGTTTAGTACCCTGACTTGTAAATTTAATCGCGTTTTCTTACATGATTTACTTCCCTTGTAACTTTTTATAAACTAAAAAAATCAAGTTCACCTCAATATATTGAAATTTGAAGCAAGACAGTGAAAATTCAAGACCAAATTAGTGAGTTAGGGGTATTAAAATTGACTATTTTTCCAAGTTCATGATACCAATTACTATGCTGGCAGCATGATGCTGCACCTTTAATAGTTTAGGGAGTGAATTACCCAAATGGTCTCCTAGGTTTGTACCATATTACATATTTGGTTCTTTAGTTTCATAAATTACGCCAGTAGTCATTATTTCTGAAAGTATTGACATGTTTGGTCATTTACCTAAACAAACGTTTATTTTTCCCGTCAAGTACGGTCACGTATGATGCACGAAGGGGTAAATCTATCCTTTTCCCTTTCCCATTACCAATTTAAAACCCATAAAAACCCGTCTATTTGACAAGAAAAGTTAACGTATGTTTAGGTAAAGGACCAAACGCGTCAATAGTTTCAAAGGACTACGATTGTAATTTATGAAACTAAAGGACCAAACATGTAAGATGATACAAACCTAAATGACCATTTGTGTAATATATTCATATTTAGGGTAGTAAAAGACCCAGTCAACCAATTTCAAGGTACTAAAATACATTTTAGCTAGTAAAATCTATACAAAATAATTAATAACAAAAAGGTAGGATTAAAAACCTGGTAACAACCAATAACCAATAATGAAGCATAACTAGGATGAAAAACACAAGAATGGAATTTGTTTCCATTACAGCTAAGATCATGAATACACTCCCCTTCATTTCCTGACATTAGGGACCAAACCCTAACAGAATCCTCACTAACAGAGGCCAAATACTCGCCTTTCGGGTCCCAGCAAACAGAATGAATGGCTTTTGTGTGTCCCTACAATCATTAATTTTATCTTTTTATAAATAAATAAATAAATAAAGGATTTTGATAATGACAGTCCTAAGGGCTGTCAATAAGAGGGAACTATTCTTTTTTGAAAAAAATGTTTTTAGTTGAATTAGTTACATGAATAACGAATATTCCTAGAAAAATGAAAGAATTTTGTGACCAATGAAGGATTAATAGTTTATAATTTAATTAATAATAACTATTTTTCAAAACAGAATATTCTCCTCTTGGCTGTCATTATCAAAACATATAAATAAATATAAAAAAAAAAGAAAAAAAGAAAAGGACCTTTAATGAATGTCGACAAACTAGTGTCTCAACATCAAATATTGAGACTATGTTTTCTGATGCAGCTGCTAGATATCTTCCATGGCGTGGTTGGAATCTCACTTGAGCCGTTCCGCCCTGATCCATTATCAACAATTTAATATTTTATATATTCCAATTTTGTACCGTTATATATTTATTTATTTATGTAGATATATTGCAAAGAGTAAATTACACAAATGGACCTTTAGGTTTGTAGTTTTGTACCATATTACGTATTTGGTATTGGTATTTTAGTTTTATAAATTACACTCGTAGTCCTTATTTCTGAAACTATTGACACGTTTGGTCCTTTACCTAGAGTCCTAGACAGACGTTAAGTTTTCCCGTCAAGTATGGTCACGTGTGATGCACAAAGGGGTAACTCTGTCATTTTCCCTTTCCCTTCACCAATATGAAACCCATAAAAACACATTTGTTTGACGGGAAAAGTTAACGTTTGTTTAGATAAAGGACCAAACGTGTCAATAGTTTTAGAAATAAGGAATACCAGTGTAATTTATGAAACTAAAGGACCAAATGTGTAATATGGTACAAACCTACAGGACCATTTGAGTAAGTTACTCTATTGGAAAATATACCTTGATTACACGTGTAAAGCTACCATTATTTATGCTCCAATATCTTATTTCTCCATCCCCATCACACGAGCAAATGAGGTCATCTTTATTCGGGTGGAAGTCTAGTGACATCACAGATGCAGAATGACCGATAAACGTACGAAGCGAAAACCCAGGCTTCAAAAAGTCAAAAGTCAACAAAAGTCAACAAAAGTCAAACATTAGGTAGAAGTAAAATTGAGTAACATACATTATCAGCATCCCAAACACGGACTGTTTTATCAAATGATGACGTGGCAAGTCGAGGCATGCTTGGGCTGAAACGCACATCTGTGATTAATGATGAATGTTCTTCCAAAGTCGTTTTTGGTTTTAGAGAATCCGTGTACCATAATACAACCTGCATCACAAAATAACTAATTAAGGTTGTAAAAATCGGTCAAACGAATTTATTTTTGCATAAATAAATATCAGCAATATCCTGACAAAATAACTAATTGCTCAATAACCATGCAAAAAATCTTAGCAACATTCAAAATAAAGAACCATTAGTCTATAACAAAAAAAAAAAAAAAAAAAACTAAATTAGTCAATAAAAACCCTAAATTTGATCTTTAATTTTTTTAGGTAAGTTTGACTTTCGTTGACTTTTTTAAACACTGCCTTTAAAATTACCTTCTTATCATGACCACCAGTTGCAAGAAGTTTGCCATCAGACGAAAAGTGGCAACAGACTACCTTGTTTGTACTTGCACGAACCGAATTCACCTCCGTAAATGTGAACTCTGATATTCAATTAAATTTAAAAATAGAGTTAATTACACGTTTGGTCCTTTAAGTTGATACCAGATTTCACGTTTGGTCCTAATCTTTCAATTCCGACAAGTGTAGTCCTTTAGTTTGTCAATTTTGTCACGTTTAGTCGTTTAGGCCAAACGGTGTTAACTTTTTCTGTTAGGTGACTCTATGTGCAATGCACATGAGGGGTATTTTCGTCTTTTCCCATTTATTTTTTCAAAAAATTAAAAACAAAACATATGTACAACTATCCATGCATTAGGTACACATCCACTTAAACATACATACTTCTTCATTTCACATGAGGGACTACACTTGTCGGAATTGAAAGATTAGGACCAAACGTGAAATCTGGTATCAACTTAAAGGACCAAACGTGTAATTAACTCTTAAAAATATGTATTAAAGAAAACAAATAGATTTTTTATGTAACTAACTAACTAACTAACCTTTGCTTACATCCATAGTCATACACCTTCCAGCTGCATCTCTAGGATCATTATCATCATGAGATAAAAAAGACTCCACATTATCATCAAGAGATCCATCCTCCACAAACCTGTCCATGTCAGCTAACTGTGCTGATGTGGCGGGCCCACCATCACTGCCAAACATCATCATAGGCGGTTTTGATGATGATGTGTTGATGACATCACCAGGTGTGTGAGTTGATGGTGTTGATGGTGCTGAGCTTGGTGATGGTCCTGCAGTGTTTGCTGTTCCTGAACTGTTTGCGGGCCCCGATGATGATACCGGCTGCTTCCTCTTTCTTCCACCCTAATTTATTTTATTTTATTTTAGTTAACACAATCTTTTTTATGGGATAATTTCATATACGTATTTGCAACACTTCCAATATTACGTATATATCCTTCCAAAACCTTAAAATTCTCTCATATATCCTTTTACCTAATGTAATAATATTTTATTCTTTTAAAATTTAAAAAACATAAATCCTAATCTAAATTAATGGCAAATTGCACTAAATGCCCTTAAAGGTCGAGATTTTTTCTTTCGTCAAGGGTATTTTTTTGCCAAACTCAACAACATCATTTTCTTTCGTCTATTTAGATTATTTTACCATTAATTTAGATTAGGATATATGTTTTATAAATTTTAAAAGAATAAAATATTATTAAATTAAGTAAAAGTAGGGGTGACTGGTGAGCATGGAGTGGTTTGGGGCAGTTTTTAACTAAAACCAAAACCCAAACCGAAAACTTCAGTTTTTAAGAATTAAAAACCGTTCGGCGGTTTCGTTTTTTCGGTTTTTCTCAATAAATCGGTTCGGTTTCGGTTTCCTTTTTTTTTTATAATTTAAAATTAAAATTTACTAATTTATTAACGTAAAACTTATTATCCAAATTTTAGTATTTATATTAGTTTTAAGAACTGAAAAAAATATAGGAGTAAAATGTGTGAAAATGTCTAAATGATATACTTCATTTTTTTTTGAATAGTTAAACATTAAATCTTTTACAAAAATAAGAACATTTTATAAAATTTTAAACTATATATATGGTGGGGTGGGGCGGGTATTTTGGTTCGGTTTTTCGTATACACCCGAAAAACCGCCCCAAACATTCAGTTTTTCCAAAAAATCAAAACCACTCACGTCGGTTTTTCAAATGGTTCGGTTTTTTCGGTTTCGATTTGGTTTTCCGTTTTTTATGCTCACCCCTACGTAAAAGGATATATATGAGAATTTTGAGGTTTTGAAAGGATATATATGTAATATTGGATGGAAGTTTGCAAGGATATATATGAAATTATCCATATTATGATTATTTTTATTTTTTAATTGAAAGTGAACTGACCTGATCATTTCCTCTAAATGAGTTTGATATACTACCATCTCCAGTTACACTACTTGTACCCATTATCTTATCTTGCTGAATATTAAGATTTGAATTTTGAATTAAAGGAGCAGAAAGTGAATGCTGAAGATGCTGCTGTTGTGGGTTACCACCATTCTGTTGTTGTTGTTGCTGCAGTTGAGCCATTTTTAACTACATAAAACATTATTTAATTATTTGAATATACAATCCCTTTGACATGTTCCTTATTTTGTTGATTATTTTTAATAGAGTAAATTACACAAATGGTCCTTTAGGTTTGCACCATATTACATATTTGGTCCTTTAGTTTCATAAATTACACTAGTAGTGCTTATTTATGAAACTATTGACACGTTTGGTCCTTTACCTAAATAGACGTTAACTTTTCCCGTCAAAAAAATGGGTTTGATGGGTTTCAAACTAGTGAAGGGAAAGGGAAAAGGACAAATTTACCCATGTGTGCATCACAAACATCGATTTCGGTAAATGACCAAACATGTCAATAGTTTCAGAATTAAGGACTACCAGTGTAATTTATGAAACTAAAGAGCCAAATATGTAATATGGTGCAAACCTAAAGGACCATTTATGCAATTTTCTCTAATAAATAAGATATATTATAACCAAAAGTAATTAACAAAAATTGACCTTGATTAACATATCTGGATCACCACGAGGTAAAACAGGCATAGAAGATCCAACACCAACGAGATCATTAGGGTTAGAATTAGGTGAAATACCATCTTTACCCCCCATACTCATGCTTCGATTATTAAGAAGCATTCTCAGTCTTCTGCTTTCATCATTATTAGCCGACTGTGATGTCATGTTTTGTTGGGCTAACAAAAGCTGCTGTTGATGCTGAGGTGTCAGCATTTGAAGCTGATGAGAACCCTGCTGCATATATGACTTCTGCTGCTGTAGTAAACCAGATCTTAGCTGATCTAAACCCTGTTCAACCCATCCCAATTTTATTATTTAAAAAAAAAAAAAACTGTTTTGATCTGTTGCCTTAATATTAATAAATTTACCGTGAGAGGCCATCCTTTCAATGTCAAGTTGTTGCCCCCTTGATTTGATCCTGTAAAATGTAACTTGGTTAAATGACACTTCCATTTTTCTGTGTATATTATTTTTTAACGTAAATAATGGTTATTTTCTCAAAAAAAAAAAAAAAAAAAGTTTTAAATGATAATTACCAGGAATGCCGATTAATGACCCCTCGGGACCTGCAGCTCGAGGGTTCAATATTGGATTCATTTCTGTCTTTATCTCCTACCCAACACAACACAAAAAAAAAAAAATAACAAAAGACTCAAAAGTATAAATATAATTAATTAAATAAAAACTTTGTGTCAATCATGTTTAAAATTTTAAAATTACTCACGGGTGATGATCCTGGATGTTGTTGGTTCCGACCTTGAACTTGAGGAGACATACTGCCAGATGTACCATGCAACACTTGCCTATGGTTTCAAAATTTAATATTTATTTGTTATATAATTAATCTATTTTATTATAGATGCATCAGGAAATTTACTATTTTTTTATTTGTTTTTTGGAAAAAGGTAAATTTACCCTGAAGGTTGCCCAGCTGCAGCTGATTTTAAAATCGATGCATGTTTCGGGTCCAAAAGCTGGCCAACATTCTCACCATATCGTTGCTGAATAATAAAATAAAAAAAGAAAAGAAATAAATCAAATATTCCAGATATAGTCATATAGATTTTAGAGCAATGTGCTGACTTTCTGATGGTAGCATTATGTCACATAATTAGACTATCTTTTTTCTATGAAACGTTATTCGGTTACCATACTTTTTGTAACGGGTTTTAACAGATTATATTGAAAGTTAGAAACTTTGACTTAAAAAATAAGCAAAAATGAAAAAAAAAAAAAAAAAAAAAAAAAAAATCTACCTTGATAGCTGCATCATCTAAAGAATCCCTTGAAAGTGGCACTTTTAAATTTTCCTCATACATCTTTGTAGCCATTGCATTAGCAGTTCCAGGATTTTGTCTCATAATTGGCTCATTTCCAACAAGCCCATTTGAAGTCCCGTTTAGTAGGTGGGCCCCATCTCTCCTTTGTTGTTGCTGTTGTTGTTGTTGTTGTTGTTGCTGTTGTTGTTGTGCTTGTTGTGCCTGTTGTGCCTGACGTTGCAATATCATTTGTTGCATTTGCATCTGCTGATGTTGTTGCTGTTGTTGTTGTTGTTGTTGTTGTTGTGGATGAGATGATTGTTGTGGTTGTTGTTGTTGTTGTTGTTCCCTTGCTTTTATCAACTGTGTCTGGTATTATGATGACAACATAATATAAGCATAAAGGAAAAGAATTATTTTGAGAAGTCAAAGTCAAAGTCAAAGTCAAACTGACCTCAATATAAGAAGCTGCAACTTCTGAGTGTTTCTCATTAGTCCTTGCTATAAATATGTCCCAAAAGACGGACCACCATTCGAAAAGAAAGCCACCAGGGGCATCAATAGCTGAATTTCATCCAAATAAAAGTTTAATTCATGAATTAAAAACAAAATTATTAAATAATTAATAGTGATTCATACCAACAGGGTCAGATGAGACTTTTCCTTCAGCTTGAAATGCCTGAGCAGAGGCTTTCAAATCCCTTTTTACCAAATAATCATGTATATAAACATCTAACCTGTTGATCAAACCAAAAATTAAGAAATTACACAAAGAAAAGTTTCAAAATCTACAGAAATATCTACTGAAATCAAGCTCAATGTGGCAATTAAACCCTTTTTACCAAATAATCATGTATATAAACATCTATCCTGTTAATCAAACCCAAAATTAAGAAAATTATACAAAGAAAGTTTCAAAATCTACCGAAATACCAACTGAAATCAAGCTCAGTGTGGCAATAAATGAAGAAATTTAAGAAAAAAATCGCATCACTGACACGAAGGACCTAAAAAGAAATTATTTCGTTCTACTCTACCAACTGCTTTACTTGATAATGCAGCCATAGTGAATTCAAGTTACTAAATAAATTAATTTGATAAAAGGTGAACAGAAACGTCACAAACCCTAGAACAACAAAAAGGGGAAAACATGCGACTCCGTAAAACATACCTAAATTGATTCATGAAAGGAAGAAAATCTATAAGATGAAAGATACTGACAACACAAATCTAGTGAAATATAATCGAAACTTAAGCAAGATTGGAGAAAATGGCTTACATTTTATCAGCTTCCCAATTAGCCTGAGACATTTTAGTTGGAATCAGATATTCCTGAAGCCAAAAGTTGAAGAAAAACAAAGTGTTAGATCTTCATATGACGAAAATTTAACAAATTTGTGGAAAATTCGGGAATATTTGAAGACAGAAGACAAGATCCTCCCTCAAAAGAGAGAAAAAGGGGAGAGAGATACTGACTGACTAAAGAGAATTGTGTTTTATATATGTCATAGCCCAAAAACCAAAGCGAAAATAAAAGAAATGTGTTATAGGGTTTGCTAATGACAGTCTTTAGGTTTGTCACTAACATGCATAAAAAGCTGCATAAAAAGTTTGTACATTAATTAAAAAAGTAATATTCCTAAAATTCAGGGGGCTTGTCTTTTGTGTATTTTGTCTTCTTAATAACAACCCTAAAGGCTGTCATTAGCATTTTCCTATAAATAAATGCAAATAATGTCAATATCATTATATGGATAACATATTTTGTAATATCATATTTTGTCAATTATGATTATCATCTAAATTAATAGTACAAATAGTTTTTTAATATAAAGAGAAAAATGTGGCTCATAATATATTTTCATAAAAGATTATACTACTCTCTATCTTATTCTTGTTATTCTACTAATATGGTCTTAAATATAGTTAATTTATAAGATGTTAGAGTTTTTTAATCAAGGGAGATCAATCAACAACAAGCTTCATCTACTTAATTAAGTTAATCATTTAAGGTATGTATTAACTATCATTAATGAACAAAATGAAACCAAATCTAGGACATTTTATGACATTTGGACTATTAATGTTATGACTACTAACATACTAACATTTATTCTTGTACTAATATTTTATTCTTGTACTAATATTTTATTCTTATATTTACTAAACCTTTTAATTTATGCAAACTAATATTTATTTTAATGTAATCTAACTTTTACTTAAACTATGTGTAACCCTTGACCGAAATGCCGGTCGCGATCGCCACATCACCCATGCCCGACGCGTCCCCCACATCACACACACTCTCTTGAAAATGAGTTCGGATGATGACATGACTGCCGCTAATTTCATTTTTGGCGACGAGGAGGAGGACGAGATTATACATCTTGGTTTTTAAAAACGACAGTTGCGTTTCTTAAAGGTTCCACATCTAGTATCCCAAGATATCCTAGAAGATTTGTGAATATGGACCGTGGCGGTGCTCATGACCGTCTCGTGGCAGCTTACTTTGCTGAAAATCCGATGTACAATGAAAAAGATTTTCGTAAACGTTTCAAGATGAGCCGAGATCATCTCACACGCATTGTTCGCGATCTCACCAATACCGTCCCATTATTTACGGAGCGTTTTGATGCAGTTGGGAACCCAAGTACCCCCCCCCCCCCCCCGCTGATGAGGTGTACTTCTGCTCTTCGTCAGTTAGCATACGACACCATACCGGATGCTCCAGCTGAATACTTAGAAATTGGTGAGAAAACTAGCCGTGATAGTCTCGCAGCTTTCTGTAAAGGGGTTATGCACTTGTATGGAAGGGAGTATTTGCGAAAGCCTACTCATACTGATGTTGTGAAGCTATATGCTTTTCATGAGGAAAAATATGGGTTTCCTGGTATGCTAGGAAGCATTGATTGTACATATTGGCCATGGGCTCAATGTCCAAATGCTTTCGTGGGCAATATTGTAGAGGGGATCACGGGAACGAACCATTTATTTTATTAGAAGACTTGTGATTTTTGTAGGGTTTCATAACACTGATCGACCCATTGGGTCGACCACCAAGTAACTTGGTTCGAACCATGACTGATAAGAACACGAACTTGTTCTTACCGGTTGAACCATCTAGCTAGTTTAATCCCTAAAGCGGAACTGAGATTAAACTTAATCCTTAAACCCTAAAGGATTGACGATGTTGGAAATCTAGACTAGATTAACAAGAAAGAAGCTTGTACGAAAAACTCAAACACACACACACCCTTGTGGTGTTCGACGAACTAACCAAGAACCCTAAGGTTCTTGGTTCGATTTCGTCCAAGGGGAAAGAAGGGAAAAAAGGTTTTCCAATTCATACCTTAACTGCTTAAGTAAGTCCACTGATGATGACGCATGACGAGAAACCTTCTAGTCGGTCCTTGCAATGATCCTTGTTCTTCAAGACTTGAAGAACACGAAGAACGAACGAAGAACACGACGAACACAAGGCTTGTGTTCTTGGGGGGTGTGCTCGGCCGAAACTTCAAGAGGGGGAGGGAGGAATTTCGTGTGGAGCAAGGAAAGGAAAAACATTAGGCTTAAATGAAACCTTAAGCCTTCTATTTAATATTTATAATAGAAGAAGTTTCATTTAAGTCCTTCTAGTTTAATTAAGATTAACTTCTTAATTAAACTTATCATTTTACACATTCAACCCTCATAGTTTATCTAGTTATTATTGTTGCACATAATTGTTAAATACTATGTATAATTCACTTATATAATTTCGATGTTGATACCGAAATATGTATACCTTTGTATTATACATTTAATAATTAATTATATAATAATCTTTATATAATTTACACAATAATATTATCCAAACACTTATATAATTTAATAGCTTTAAATCATATTATGGATTATATATAATTAACACATTGTACATTTACTCAACTAGTAAATGCACAAATACTTGTATTAATTAGTTAGTTAAACTAATCTAGTAATAAGTTAAACTTAACTTAATTCTTAACTGATTTATAGTTACTATTATAAATCATTCCTCTTCTAAGTATCATTACATATCTTTTCTCGAATAACATGCACTCACCGGTGTGACCCTTAAGTGTTTCGTAGGCATGGACGATTCATCATAGGTTGACTAACTGTGCACATAATTCCAACAGACTCCCACTTATGCAAGTTCGTAACCTTAGCTTGATGTCACTAGCTGCAGTGGCCCTCTAGATAGGCAATACATGTAACCAACCCCATAGAAACTACTTTGTAATCCAGGTATAGTTTTTGGAAAAAACTCTTTAATAGCGTTGCCTAGTAAAGAACACTCCGTCTTTACTTCTTGGGTAACGTGTTAGGCTTATCCCTTGCAGCACGATATTTTTGATAACGAATACGAGCATGGTAGTGTGTATCAACTCCTGTATTCAGTATCATTTCGTGACCTCTTGATTTAAACTGTGTGATAAACGACAAAGAACAAATCAGTTCGTTTGGGCATGGCCATGCACTCTATCAGTTTTCCATCATGTCAAGGGACCCATAAATATCTCTCCTAAGAAGGAGGCGCAATTACTGAAGGATTTATATGCACAGTTAGTCAACCTATGATGATACATCCATGCCTACGAAACACTTAAGGGTCACACCAGTGAGTGCATGTAATACGAGTAAGATATGTAATGATACTTGGAAGAGGATTGATTCATAATAAGTCATTTATGAATCAAGTTAAGTATTAAGTCAAGTTTGACTTATTACTAGATTAGTTTATCTAACTAATTAATACAAGTATTTGTACATTTACTAGTTAAGTAAATATACAATGTCTTAATTATAGATTATCCATAATATGATTTAAAACAATTAAATCATATGGTAATTGGATAATATTATTGTATAAATTATATAAAGGTTATTATATAATTAATTATTGAAAGTATAAATACAAGTATATAATTCGTGTATATGGGTACCGAATTATTAAGTGTATTAATACTAGATATTTAATAATTAAGTGCAATAATAAAAGAATAATAAACTATAAGGGAAGGAAACGTAAAAAGGAAAGTTTAATTAAAGATTTGATCTTAATTAAACTAGAGGGTCCTAAGCGCAACTTATTTATCTATAAATAAGAGGCTTAGGGTAACCCTAAAACCCCCTTGATCCCCACGAATTTCTTCCACCTCCCTCTCCCTTGTTTCAGCCGAACATAGAGGAAGACACAAGCTTTATGTTCTTCATTCTTCGTGTTCTTCGTTCGTTCTTCGTATCCTTCAAGTCTTGAGGATTCGAAGATCATTACAAGGATCAACTAGAAGATCACTCAATTTGTTCATCATCAGTGGATCTATCTTAAGCAAACAACAAGGTATGTTTTGGGAAACCCTTTTTCTCCCTTCTCCCTCTTGGCTGAATTCGAACCCAAGAACCCTAGGGTTCTTGGTGTTCGTCGAATACCACAAGGGTATGTGGGCGTTCGAGTTTTTCGTACAAGGTTTCTTCCATTGGTAATCTAATCTAGATCTCCAAGATCCTAATCCTTTAGGGTTTAAGGATTAGGTTTAATCTCAGTTCCGCTTTTAGGGATTAAATCAGCTAGTTGGTTTTAACCGGTCAAGAACAAGTTCATGTTCTTGGTCAGTGTGGTTCGAACCAAGTGACTAGGAGGTTGACCCATGTGGTCAATCAGTGTTAATGAAACCCTTCAGTGGTATCAGAGCGTTGGTTTAGAGGTCTAAACTAAATTAACAAAAGTTTGTTTGTTTAATTTTTATTAAAGATTTTTTTGTTCCATCTTTTTCTTCTCCTTCTTAATTCACGAAAAGGGTAAGAAGCCTAGGACCAAGTATGTTAAACTAGTTAAGTTTAATTGGTGAAGAGGATTCTAGAAAACCCTAGAAATTTCGTGTAAGGCAAAAGAACCCTAGGATCAAGAATATTAAACTAGTTTAGTTTAATTGATCAAAAGGCTTCTTTTCTAAACCCTAGAAATTTTGTGTACAAGGAAGAACCCTAGGATCAAGTATGTTAAACAAGATTTGTTTAATTAATCAAAAGGATTCTTTCCTTTTTTCCCAAAATTTTCGTGACCTAGGAAGAACCCTAGGACCAAGTATGTTAAACAAGATCTGTTTAATTGGTTAAAAGGATTCTTTCCTATTCCCTTAGAGATTTCGAAATCTAGAGGTTACTTGGACACCAAGTTTATTAAACTAGCCTAGTTTAATTGGTGGAAAAGTTTCCTAGGCTTAAGATTTTCGAAACCCTAAAAAACCCTAGAACATTAAACTAGTTGAGTTTAATTGTTTAAGAGAATTAATTAGGTTAATAAAACCTAGATAATTAAACAAGTTCATGTTTAATAGGTTTAATTATTATTTTTAATAGATTTATTAAGACTAGTTCTTTAAACCTAGAAATCTAGACAAAGTTTATTGTCTAATAAGGTTTAAGTTAAAAAGTTTAAATAAATTTATTAGGGTTATAATCTATCTTAGAAAATAAACAAAGTTTATTGTTTAATAGGATTGATTAGAATTAATTTTTCGATAAATAATGTTTTTGATTAAGAAAATCAAAACCCTAGTTTTGATTGATCAAGAACAAGATTAGGGTTAGACTAATTAATAAGGATTAAAAGAAGTGTTAATTTTTAGTTCAAGAAATTAACAAGATGTATTTATATATATATATATATATATATATATATTATATTTCGGTTTTTTTTAATAAATAAAGTAGTTTATACGTATTTTTAATTAGATTAAGTTAAAATACATACGTATAAATTAGATGTAATATTCTTATTAGAATGATTACAAGTTTATTTTAAAAGTAAATATATATGTACATATATTAAATACAAGATTAAATGGAACATTAAAAGATAATGTTATTTTGATCTTAAAGGTTAATAATGTAACTAGTTATTGTATAAGTTGATTATATAATACTAGAAAGTACAAAGTTATGATTTCATTATAACTAGAAATTGTACAAGTTAAGATTATATGATAAACTAGAAATATACAAAGTTATATGTATTATTATTATTATAAGGTGTATAAAGTTATAAGTTATTATAACTAGATAATTATACAAATCTAATATAAGTATTTTACAAGTCATGTAAGATACTAAATTAATGATCAAGGTTAAATAACAAGGGAACTTTATAACCTATATTTAACTAGTTCAAGTTAAATATAAGAAAGGTTTAAACAAACTAAGGATTATTATATATAGTCTTTATATAATAAGATTATTAGTTTCACCAAGTATAGACCGGTGATTGTGTTTGCTCAAGTTCCATCATGGTTGTTGGAGCTAGTGGGAGCTACACAAGAAAATCACAAAGTTTATAAATGTGTCGTCAAGACATAAGTTTTGGTCGAATCTAATAAGTCAAAACAAATGTTTAATTTCATTATTAAACATATGAAAAACTAGGTGTGTTAAACTAGATTTATGATTCAAGTTTATAAATCGTAAAAGAATTAAAAGTTTAACATAAGTTTTAAAGTTTTTCAAGAAAGATAAAACAAGTAAGTTTTATTCCAGACAAGGTTTTTTCACAAAACCTAGTGATACGTTTTGTACACCTCGTTTTTTAGGTATACATATAAAACGCGCAAATTCTTGAAACTATAAGTTTTAAAGAAAGTTCTTAAGGTTTAAAAAGGATGTCTTGTTGAATTCTTGAATTCACAAGTTACAATTTTTAAACGAGGATTAAGATTGGAATAAGATTTAAGTTTAGTTTAAGACTTAAACAAACCCAAGAAAATCTTAGATCTAAGTACTATCCACCTAATGGAACACCTCATTTGTTTAACGATATTCATATTGTAAGGATAAAGAACCTTAGATATGGATTCAAATCATTGCGAGTGTTAGGGTACGTAAGGTTCTGTGATAATCGGGAGTCCCGGCGCAGAACTCGCACTGTCTTAGATGGTCTAATCTAGTTTGGTGATAATCGGGAGTCCCGACCCAAAAAGTACTTGAGTAGAATAAACATACTAGACTTTGTTACTAACTTAGAAATGTACAATTAGATTGTACAAAGTTGTAATAAGTTACAAGTCTAAAGATTCTACGACCCCTAGGAATCGTGTCAAGTATTGATACGATCGGTAAGGATGTTACCTACCAGAAATAGCATGTCTCGTCGGGAAGTGCCCAAACCTTGCGTCGAGAATGTGAAATATGGATCCTAGGCCTAAAATATTAATTATGGGTTTATAATATATTTTAGAGAATGTTTATTGATGATTACTAATTAAACTGGGTTTGATTTGTAGATGGCAGCAACAAACACAACGATAACCTACAACAAACTCTCGCGACGTTTCTTTCTAGGAAAGAAAGAGTTGACTGGGTCAAATTTCCTCAATTGGAGACGTGATTTTAAAATCATGCCCAGACAAGAGAGGGATAGGATTGGCCGATAAAGAAACGTGTTGAAAGCCCCTGCCGAGGATGCAAAGAATGAACCAAGACAAGCATTTTACGCTTGTAGGTCGTTGATTTCTTGCAAGATGGCTAAGGGAGCATCCGTAGGTGCACACGTCATGAAAATGAAAGTGCACATTGATCACCTTACTAGACTTTGTCACCACGTGCCATTGCAGTTAGCAATTTACACTGTACTCAACTCACTGTCAGATGACTACAAAGTCTTTGTAGCCAACTACAGCAAACGTAATATGAATAATTCCATTCCCGAGCTACGATCCATGCTCGAGGCTGTTGAGTTGAATATTAAGACCAATTCTAAAAGGAGTCGCACAACTGATGATAGCGAGAGAAAAGGGCATGGTGGTAAAGGAAAGGGTAAAACCAATCCTAACCAAGGAGTGCCAAATGGTAAAGGTGTCAAACATAAGGTCAAGAAGGTTAAGCCTAACACAACGAGGACCGAGAATCGGTGCTTCAAGTGTGGTGAGGCTGGGCATTAGAAAAGGAATTGTCCAAAGGGTGCAAGTGGTGGTGGAGGAAACGCAAGTTCCTCAGGTAACACAACCACACTTCTTAATCACTTTTAAGATACTTGTAAAGTACATTACGAGTAATCTAACTTTTGCAATCGTTTATTGCAGGAGGAGATGGAAAGTGATGATGACCGGCATGAGATGGTGATGATCCCACAAGCACCAAGTTCTTATGATTCAGTAGTCTATGGATTCAGAAAAACAATTTCATTTTGTTGGATAATTTTTATTTTATGTTAAAACAAGGTTTTATTTGGTTTTAATAAAGAATCCATGGTTGAATTATATTGTGTGCATGTGTGATAATTACACTAGTCAAGTTTTATGACTAGATTGTAAGTCAAGTTTTGATTTACTTTATATTTCATGTTTTATACTTGTTTGATTGTTGTATGATAAATAATGTCTTAGAAGCTCAATACTTAGATACTAGAAATTAGAAGTTTCTCTTCTAAAGTATTTAAGAGTTTTTTATGGAAAGCATAAAGTTCAAAGTACATTGAACTTATTTAAAACATCGTAAGTAATGGTTACTTATGATAGTAAGTTTTAAAGTGTTAGTATTAATATAGTATGATTATATTGGATATAATCAAGATAGACTTTAAAGAGTATTATTACAAGTCTTTTATACTTGTAATAAAGAAATTTAATGAAGTCATAATTCCCTAATAGTAATAATTGGATATTCGTAAAATCCAAGTAAAATGACTTAGACATTAAATGAACTCTTAAAAGGGATAAACTATATTAAAGTATTTAAGAACTAAAAGGTATTATCGCAAGTCTTTTATACTTGTAATAAATACAATATTTAATCAAGTCATAATTCCCTAATAGGAATAATGGATATTTGAGAAATCCAAGAAATGACTTTGGCATTAAATAATAGGAATAATGGATATTTGAGAAATCCAAGAAATCCCTTTTTCAAGTGTCTTATACTTGTTAGATACAGTAATCAATGAAAGTCATGATTCCCTTATCATGAATGTTGGATATTCACAAATCCAAAGGATGATTTTGATTATTGATTAATTTCTTAAAGGGTTAAACTATAAGTTTTGACTAGGTCAAAGGTAGTAGTTTAAGTAATGCTTATTTCCATAAAATTTAGTGGGAGCTATGACTAACATATTCGTTAGAGGTACTAATGAACATAGTAAGTTAGTTAGGACATTAACAACAAGGTTTTACCAAGTCGTTAGCCAAAGAGTTAAGAGAAATAAATGATCATTGATTAGATTATTGCAAACCTAATAGCGTGATCACAAGTCTTGTGATTAATTATTGCATATCTAATAGGATGTTCACATTCCAGTGAACAAGTTAATCATTTAAGGAGATTTCTTTAACTAGTAAGAATACCTACAAATCAAGTGACTAAAAGAGATTTAGTTACAAGTCAAGTTTTGTAGATTCAAGAAACTAAGGAGTTATTTTCCAATCCTCCTATGTTTACCGAATCATGTAAAAAGGCAAGACTAGGATATGTTCTAAATGTTGCATGAACAATATCTAGCAAAGACAAAAGTAATAGTATTCTTAAAAATACTCGTCTTATGTCTTTAGTTTAATAGAAATGACTAATTGTAATTAGTGATAAAAGTTGCAATTAAGGAGTCATTGAGCAATCAACACAAACGCAAAGAATAAGTAATGATCCAGTAATAATTCAGTATCTATGTCCAGTGAGGAATAATACATGAGTTAGTATCATTGTTATTCAGAATTTGTATGTTTTACAATATCCATGAATAAAAGTCTATTTATTCGAAAATGTATAAATCCGTGACTACTCCTCTTGGTGGGAACCTCGATGGGACGTTAACGTCATCGCGATATTTGGTGGTAGATTCGAAGTTCTTCGAAGATAGCTACACAAGTTTTGTGTAAACCAAATATCGGTGATATTCTGTTGGAGCTCGTCGAATATTGGATTGACCCCCGTGATAATACTTCGTGGTTGAAAAATTCAAAAGTATTATTCACTAGGATTGTCCTTAAGCCTGAGGTATTTGGTTTGGGATACATTGACTAATGTGCTTTGGTTCGTCTTAGACAATTCTGAAATATGATTGTCATACGAGGCTTTACTGGGTACAAAGGAATTTGTATTTTGAATCGAAATATAACAAGATGGTAATTGCACCTCCTTTTTAGGAGAGATATTTATGGGTCCTTTGACATGATGATAACTGGAAAGTGCATGGCCATGCCCAAACGAACTGATTTGTTCTTTGTCGTTTATCACAACAGTTTGAATCAAGAAGTCATGAAATGATTTCGAATACAGGAGTTGATATTTTCTACCATGCTCGTATTCGTTATCACAATCGTGCTGCAAGGGATAAACCTAACATAGTTGTCTAAGAAGTAGAGACAGAGTGTTCTTTACTAGGAGACGCTATTAAAGAGTTTTTTCAAAACTATACCTGGGTTACGTAAGCTGTTTATATGGGGTTGGTTACCTACATGCCCATCTAGAAGGCCACTGTAGCTCGTATAATTAAGACAAGGGTTACAAACTTGCACAAGTGGGAGTCTGAAGGATTTATGTGCACAGTTAGTCAACCTATGATTATACATCCATGCATACGAAACACATAAGGGTCACACCGGTGAGTGCATGTAATACGAGTAAGATATGTAATGATACTTGGAAAAAGACTGATTCATAATAAGTCATTTATGAATCAAGTTAAGTATTAAGTCAAGTTTGACTTATTACTAGATTAGTTTATCTAACTAATTAATACAAGTATTTGTACATTTACTAGTTAAGTAAATATACAATGTGTTAATTATAGATTATCCATAATATGATTTAAAGCAATTAAATCATATGGTAATTGGGTAATATTATTGTATAAATTATATAAAGGTTATTATATAATTAATTATTGAAAGTATAAATACAAGTATATAATTCGTGTATATGGGTACCGAATTATTAAGTGTATTAATCCTAGACATTTAATAGTTAAGTGCAATAATAAAAGAATAATAAACTATAAGGGAAGGAAACGTAAAAAGGAAAGTTTAATTAAAGATTTGATCTTAATTAAACTAGAGGGTCCTAAGCGCAACTTATTTATCTATAAATAAGAGGCTTAGGGTAACCCTAAAACCCCCTTGATCCCCACGAATTTCTTCCCCCTCCCTCTATCTTGTTTCGGCCGAACATAGAGCAAGACACAAGCTTTGTGTTCTTCGTTCTTCATGTTCTTTGTTCGTTCTTCGTATCCTTCAAGTCTTGAGGATTCGAAGATCATTACAAGGATCAACTAGAAGATCACTCGATTTGTTCATCATTAGTGGATCTATCTTAAGCAAACATCAAGGTATGTTTTGGGAAACCCTTTTTCTCCCTTCTCCCTCTTGGCCGAATTCGAACCCATGAACCCTAGGGTTCTTGGTGTTCGTCGAATACCACAAGGGTATGTGGGTGTTCGAGTTTTTCGTACAAGGTTTCTTCCATTGGTAATCTAATATAGATCTCCAAGATCCCAATCCTTTAGGGTTTAAGGATTAGGTTTAATCTCAGTTCCGCTTTTAGGGATTAAATCAGCTAGTTGGTTTTAACCGGTCAAGAACAAGTTCATGTTCTTGGTCAGTGTGGTTCGAACCAAGTGACTAGGAGGTTGACCCATGTGGTCAATCAGTGTTAATGAAACCCTTCAATTACCATCTTGTTATATTTCAATTCGAAACTATGACTTCCTCTGTACCCAGTAAGACCTCGCAATCATATCTCCATTTATCTTAAACGAACCAAAGTACATTAGTCATCGTATCCCAAACCTAATACCTCAGGCTTAAGATCAATCCTATGTGAATAATACTTTTGAACTTTTCAACCACGAAGTATTTATCATGATGGTCAATCCAATATTCGTCGATACGACAGAATATCACCGATATTTGGTTTACAACAGAACTTGTGTAGCTATCTTCAAGAAACCTCGAATCTCCACCAAATATCACGATGACGTTAATGTCCCATCAAGGTTCCCACCAAGACGAGTAGTCACGGATTTATACCTTCTTAATAAGATGACTTTGTTGGAATTATGCGCACAGTTAGTCAACTTTTGGTGATACATCCATGTCTACGAAACACTTAAGGGTCACACCGACGAGTACATGTAATACGAGTAAGATATGTAATGATACTTGGGAAATGAATGATTCATAATAGTCATTTATGAATCAGTTAAGTATTAAGTTAAGTTCAACTTATTACTAGATTAGTTTGACTAACTAATTAATACAAGTATTTGTACATTTACTAGTTGAGTAAATATACAATGTGTTAATTATAGATTATCCATAATATGATTTAAAGTAATTAAATCATATGGTAACTGGATAATATTATTGTTTAGATTATATAAAGTTTATTATATAATTAATTATTAAAAGTATTAATACAAACATATATTTCGTGTATATATATTATACCGAAATATTAAGTGTATAAATACTAGACATTTAATAATTAAGTGAGAGAATTATAACTAGTTAAACTATAAGGGTTAGAAACAAAAAAGGATAATGTTTAATCAAGTATTAAACTTAATTAAACTAGAAGGGCCCTAAGTGAAAGTCCTTCTATTATAAATAGAAGGCTTGGGGTTCCCTTATTCCTTGATCTAGAAGCCGAAACCCTAGCCCCTTATCTCTCCCTTGTTCGGCCGAATAGAGCAAGCAACACAAGTCTTTGTGTTCTTCGTTCTTCGTGTTCTTCGTGTTCTTCAAAGATCATTGCATCAACCAACTAGAAGGTTTCTCGTTGTGTTCATCATCAGTGGACTTACTTAAGCAAGATTAAGGTATGATTTGGAAAACCCTTTTTCCCCCTTTTCCCTTTGTACGAATTCGGCACCAAGAACCCTAGGGTTCTTGGTGATTGGTCGAATTACACACAAGCATGTGTGTGTGTTCGAGTTATTCGTATAAGTTTTCTTTCTTGTTAATCTAGTCTAGATTTCCAACATCCCAATCCTTTAGGGTTTAAGGATTAAGTTTAATCTCAGTTCCGCTTTAAGGGATTAAACTAGCTAGTTGGTTTAACCGACAAGAGTAATGTTCTTGTCAGTATGGTCGAACCAAGCATACTAGGAGGTTGACCCAAGTGGTCGATCAGTACAATGAAACCCTTCAGACTTTTATTCATGGATTTTCTAAAACATACAAAGTCTGAATAACAATGACACTAATTCATGTATCATTCCTAACTGGTCGTAGATACCGAATTATTACTGGATCATTACTTATTCTTTGCATTTGTGTTGATTACTTAATGACTTTTATAATTGTAACTTTATCACTAAAGTCATTTCTATTAAACTAAAGACATAAGATGAGTATTTGAAAAATACTATAACTTTTGTCTTTACTAGATTTTGTTTTGCAACATTAGAACATGTTCTAGTCTTGCCTTTTATAAAATTCGGTAATCATAGGAGGATTGGAAATTAACTCATTAGTTTCTTGAATTTATAAAATTTGCCTTGTAACTAAACCTCTTTTAGTTACTGATTTGTAGATACTTACTAGTTAAAGAAATATCCTTAAATGATTAACTTAGTCACTTATACTGTGAATATCCTCATTAGATTTGCAATAATTAATCACAAGACGTGTGATCACGCTATTAGGCTTGCAATAATCTAATTTACGATCATTTATTATTCCTCTTAACTCTTTGGCTAACGACTTGGTAATATCTTGTTGGTAATATCTTTTAACTTACTAACTTCATTAAAATTTAATGAATATGTTAGTCATAGCTCCAACTAACTTTTATGGAATACGAGGCAGCATAGCCCGTGCGATGCATGAGATTTGTTTACGATGTATAAACTGCAAAGTTAGAAGAAAACAAAATATTTTGGAGGAAAACGTAAAGTATATAAACGTGAGTTCTTATATTATAATTCTACCTCATCAAGCCCATCAAGTAATTAAAGCTTTGGTGCTTAACTTTGTCAGTTGTGTAGCGGTTTGATCCAACAACACAATCACGATTTGTCCAGTACTGTCCTTCACATCAACCTCGAGCCTAAACCTAATAATACATAAATATAGAGAGTTAATTGTAAATTGATATAAATCATATATGATATTATCTTATTATTTAAACATGTATTCTTATTTATTCAGAAAAATATCTTTTTTATTATAAAATATAATAGTGATATATAACAAAAAAAAAGTGATAACACAAAGTACATTAAGTGGAGGATAACCACCCATTTGCCCCTTTTCCCTTTTTCTTGATATTTTTTTATGTAACTTTGTGTTTTTCCACTTTTAAGTAACTTATAATTATCTAGAGTGAATAAAACAATTCATAAAAAATATAAAAGTAAATGCAGAATGTATAATGACCGTGATTTTGGGTATTTGAGTGCCGTTTTGCAAGAATCGCACCATAACTGACAACTATTACGGTTTACCCCTTTCTTGCACTTCCCACTACCACACGAAGGGTAATCCCAACTGTTCTTTGTCTGGATTGCTACAATTTCAGCCTCATTTTGTAAAGTAGTACCCTGCCAAGAAAACAAATGATATTAGTTTGGAGCGATTTGCAGTGTCATGACAACGAAATTACCTCTTTTATGTCTGTCGTGACCCAGAGTTAAAAGGCTCTGTATAGTTCCATTATGTGAATGGATATCTTATATATATTCGATTGCCGGGGTTTCTCACCCTGCCAAGAAAAAAAATGATATTAGTTTGGAGCGATTTGCAGTGTCATGACAACGAAATTACCTCTTTTATGTCTGTCGTGACCCAACGTTAAAAGGCTCTGTATGGTTCCATTATGTGAATGGATATCTTATATATGTTCAGTTGCCGGGGTTTCTCCGAGGTCACTGTCATTTACATATTGAAAAAAAATTATACCCATGTTTGTGTATTCATTGGTAGACAAAACTATGCAATAGGAAAACCCCATTTTCGCTTTAAATGATATTATTGCAGTGATCTCATCGCCAAGCTGGCCTGCATAGATCAATAGAAGTATGCATTAGGTGAAATAGGTACGAAAATGCGTTATCAATAGGTATTTATTTAGAGTGACCATTATAGTATTTGGTAATGGATTTATGTGCACAGTTAGTCAACCTATGATGTCACGTCCATGTCTATTGGACACTCAAGGGTCACTTCAGTGAGTGCATGTAATACGAGAAAGATATGTAATGATACTTGGAAGATGAATGATTCATAATAGTCATTTATGAATCAGTTAAGTATTAAGTTAAGTTCGACTTATTACTAGATTAGTTTATCTAACTAATTAATACAAGTATTTGCACATTTACTAGTTGAGTAAATATACAATGTGTTAATTATAGATTATCCATAATATGATTTAAAGTAACTAAATCATATGGTGTTGGATAATATTATTGTCTAAATTATATAAGGTTTATTATATAATTAATTATTAAAAGTATAAACACAAAGTATATATATTTCGTGTATATAATATACGGAATATATTAGTGTATTAATACTAGACATTTAATAATTAAGTGCAACAATAATAACTAGATAAACTATAAGGGTTGGAAGTGTAAAAGGAAAAGTTTAATTAAGAAACGTTTCTTAATTAGATTAGAAGGACTTAAGTGAAAGATCTTCCATTATAAATAGAAGATCTAGGCTTCACTTTATTCCTTCCACCACACACCATAAGCCACGAAATTTTGTCCCCCCTTCCTCCCTATTTCGGCCGAGCAACACAAGGAAGAACACAAGCCTTGTGTTCTTCGTGTTCTTCGTTCGTTCTTCGTGTTCTTCAAGTCTTGAAGAACAAGTTTCATTACAAGAGCTTATCTAGAGGGCTTCTCGTTGTGTTTATCACTGGTGGATCTATCTTGAGCAATCTAAGGTATGTTTTGGGAAAACCTCTTCTCCTTCTCCCTCTTGTTCGACAGACGAGAACACCAAGAACCCTAGGGTTCTTGGTGAGTGTTCGACGAATACACACAAACATTGTGTGTGTTCGAGTTTTTCGTACAAGGTTTCTTTCTTGTTAATCTAGTTTAGATTTCCAAAATCCCATAATCCTTTAGGGTTTAAGGATTAAGTTTAATCTCAGTTCCGCTTTTAGGGATTAAACTAGCTAGTTGGTCTAACCGGCAAGAACAAGTTCATGTTCTTATCAGTATGGTTCGAACCAAACATACTGGGAGGTTGAACTAATTGGTTAATCAGTTACAATGAAACCCTTCAGTGGTATCAGAGCGTTGGTTTAGAAATCTAAACAAGAATAACAAAGTTTTTGTTCGTTTAATTTCCAAGCTTTTTATTTTTTGTTCGTTCTTCTTTTTTCTTCCCATGGATTTCGAATGAGGATTAAAGAACCCTAGACCAAGAATGTTAAACAGTTTGTTTAATTGGTCATAAGGATTCTAAACCCTAGTAATTTCAAAACCCAAGAAAGAACCCTAGTATCAAGAACATTAAACTAGTTTAGTTGAATTGGTCAAAAAGACTTCTTTCCCTAACCCTAGTATTTCGAAAATTGGAAGAACCCTAGGATCAAGAATGTCAAAATTTTTGGTCAAAAGGATTCTTTCCTTTTTACTTTGATCTTCAAAATCTAGGACCAAGTATTTTAAACTAAGTTTTAGTTTAATTGGTCAAAAAGGATTCTTACCTTTTCCCCCAAGATTTCGAGATCTAGGAGGAGACTTGGACACCAAGTTTGATTAAACTAGTTTAGTTTAATTGGTGGAAAAGTTTCCTAGGCCTAAGAAATATTTTCAAAACCCTAGATTCAACCTAGGACCAAGGACATTAAACTAGTTTAGTTTAATTTAATTGGTTAATAGGATTAATTAAGAACATAATCTAAAACCTAGTATAATTAAACAAGTTTATGTTTAATAGGTTTAATTATTGTTTTAATAGGTTTATTAAAACTAGTTCTTTAAACCTAGAAATCTAGACAAAGTTTTATTGTCTATAAGGTTTAAATTAATAAGTTTAAATAAATCTATTTAAAGTCATAATCTATCCTAGAATTTAAACAAAGTTTATAATTGTTTGAATATGATAAATTAGGATTAATCTTTAACTAAAAGATGTCATTGATCAAGAAAATTAAAACTAGGTTTTAATTAATCAAGGCAATATAAGGGTTTAGTTAATTAAATTTAATTAAGGATAAAAGAGAAGTGTTAATTTTAAAGCCTTAAAATTAACAAGATGCATTTATATTATATTATATATATTTTTTCGGAATTTTTTAAATTATTTAAAAGTGATTTTAAAAGATAAAATAGTTTGTATGTATTTTAATTAGTTTAAGTTAAAATACACATGTACAAATTAGGTGTAATATTCTTTCAAAGAATGTTATAAGGTTTTAAAGGAATCAATTATATATATATAAATAACAAATGAGGTTTTAAAAAAATGATCCAAAATTGACAATGATCTATAAATAACAAAATGATTCAAAAATTAACAATCGTACAAAGTAAATAAAATGATCCTAAATGAACAAAATGATCCAAAATTATATATGATATATTATTTGACTAATTATTTATGTAAAATTATGTTTATGCAAGATTAACAATGATCCAATAATAACAAAATGATCAAAAATTAAGACAATGATCCAATTTTTTTCCAAACTTTTTTTTCAAATTTTCATAACTATACTCATTTTGTAGAGAATTTAATTTTAAGAACTTTGACATTTTTAGTTTTTTTTTTATTTTCAAAAAAAAAAAAAAGTTATGGCCAAAAAACAAAGTCGGGGGTAAAAAAAACCCACCAAATCAGAAATTCACATGTGGCGAGTAGAGAGAGTATGTGTGCGCAAATGACCATTTTAGCCTCCCCAATTTTCTTTTTTCCCTATTATTTTGTTAAACTTTAAACAAAATCCCCTTGTACTTCTAATGTTGTTTACCTTTCTGCACATTAAATCCTACCCATTTATTTTCTTTGATCAAAGGCCCAGATTTGTCCTCGCAGTCCTCACCTAAAAAAGAGTCCTCACTCGATCCCACTTCTATATATATATATATATATATATATATATATATATATATATATATATATATACTTCCTCCGATCCAAAATAAGTGATACACTTTCCTTTTTGAGGTGATTCAAAATAAGTGATACACTTTGAAAAGTTTCCTTATTTGGCAAATGAAATGGGACCCACACCCACTAACTATCTACTTTAACAAAGTGAAATGACCCATTTACCCTTACTTTTTACTTTTAAACATCATTAACCTTACTTTATTCAAAATGTGTGGGATCCATTCCCCACTAACCATCCAATTAATCTAATTTAATCATCATTATAATATTTTGCCTCAAAAACCGTAAAACACCAAGTGTATCACTTATTTTGAATCGGAGGAAGTATATATATATATATATATATATATATATATATATATATATATATATATATATATATATAGGGGCGAGCTATTTACATAACCCATTTTTTACGTAGAACCAAGCAGAACTCATCTAATAATATTAGAATTTAGTAAAAAAATATGCAAAACAATAACATTTAACCCAAATCAAACATATACTTTAAGAAAGACATCAAAAATACTGAAAAACATATATGTTCAAATAATGCAAAAATAACACTAATGTATATATACATGAAAACATACATGCACAAAAACATATATGTTTCGTGCATGAATAACATACATGTATGGGGGTCCCTCATTAAATCACTTCATGTATGTTGCATGATCATTTCATTTTGAAATTCAATGGTTTAGATTGAGTTCTGTAGCATAAAATGGGTTCTGTAACTAGCCCTTCACTATATATATATATATATATATATATATATATATATATATATATATATATATATATATATATATATATATATATATATATATATATATATATATATAGATATATATATATATATATAGATATATATATATAGGGTCCGGATCCGGTGAGTACTCTTTTCCCGGTGAGCACTGCGAGGACTCCAAAAAAAAACACTAAAAATGATCCAAAACAAACTTTTTTCAAAAAAATTTCTTTTTTAAATATCTAAATTGCAGCCTATAAGATCCAAAAAAAAAAGTTTTTCAAAAATGATCCAAAAAAAAAAATATGGATCATAATAATGATCCACAAAAAAAATATGGATCATTGTTATGATCTCCAAAAAAAAGTGGATCATATTTTTTTTTCGAAATTTTTTTTGTCAAATGTAGTAATAATCATGGTGAGTTATATATAGTTTTTTTCAGAATTTTTTGAAATTTTTATGAGGTGTCCTCGCGAGTTCTCACCGTTTTTTGAGTCCTCACAGGATCCCACTTCTGTATATATATATATATATATATATATATATATATATATATATATATATATATATATATATATATATATATATATATATATATATATATATATATATACGAGATTAAAGTGGAACAATCTTCCTCTATATATGACCCCTAATTTGACATTGGTTTGACAACTTGGCAATTCCGAGCTCCCTCATTGGTCCGAAATGCCAGCTGTAATCCTCTGATTGGATGGCCCCATACGCTGATTGGCTGGCCCCATACGACAGCGTCTATCCTTCACGCTTTCTGATTTTCAAATAACCTCACCCCTTTACATGCCCTAATAATGTAGTGAGACACAGCCGTCGAATCCTTCTATCCCATGGAGCTTAGACCAACGACAAATTGTTTCTGGCGCTTGACGAGGTCCTCCATTGTCTGGATACTTGACGAGTTCACTTCCTCAATGTCGAATTAGGTTTGTTTTAATTCTGCGCAACATAAATATTGATCTATTCCAAAGCGTTCATCTTCCCCTGTCCAATTAGGTTTGTTTTAATTCGACTGGAATTTATTACTTTAGGGTTCTTGATTCAACTTTACAGATTACTTAATTGCAGTGCTAGCAAACAGTATGAACACTTTTTAATTGAAATTATGATTGGCTATTCTTAAAATGTTATCCAAACAAATAACTGTTTTACAACAATTGCTTCCATTGCAGTCAAATCTTAACAAATTTCTAGAACTGGGAAGGCCAGCATGGAAGGAAGCTCGTGCTACACTGCAAAAGCTATTATCATGTATACACTAAATTTTCCGTTTCTTATTTCTCAACTGTAATTCATGCATAAGGGTATCTTATTTGATATGAATAAAATTCCAATTATCTATTTGTTAAACACAATGTCTTTTTATTTCCGGTGTAGCTGATGAGCCCACTTTACAAAACAATGCAAGTTTGAGGCAGAAAGCCCTTTTGCCTACGGTAAGAGACATATTGTACAATAGCCTTTTATTCTGTTTAATTTTGCGATCTTATTGCCAACCTATCGCCCAACACGTTCAGATTTATATATTTATTATAAATAAATGGGTCAAAATTGCTTTTACAAATTCTGAATTGAATATTTTTTGTGTATAGATGGATTTGTTGCAAACAAATCTGTAAATGGAACTAATTTCGAGTGTTCGGGTGTGAGTGGCATACAATCTAAGTATTAATGAAGCAAGAAACTCAGCTGTAACTCACGTGATTACAAAATTGCCGCAAATGACTAATGAGCGTAAGACACTAAACTATAAGGTTGACTTTTTGATTTGCTAATTATGGATCTTAGTTGTTAATATTCTGAAATTTGTTATTACAATAATTAAAAAGTGATTCTAACATATGATCCTTAGAAAAAGAGATTATGCAATGTTAATATAAGAAGTATCATAGGGTTCTACATGCAGGGTATGGTCATTGAATTGGAAAAAAAAGTGGTTGTATTGCTCAATGATCATCATCTCTCAATGCCACATAGCCTAAGAATCCGTTCAATTGTATGTAAGATTAGCTTCTTTTTTGACATACAAAGGTTTCAGTTTAATGACTATATATGGACTAAGTCTTAAAGTTTGATTTCTGCACCCGAACTAAACTTTCTTATAATTTGTTTGCAGTGGGGAGAGTATTAAAAATGCATTGGGAGCATGTTGTAAAGGTATCAAGATTGGAAAGATTCGTATTCGTAGAGAATGTGATAGTGGCCAACAGGTTATGTTTTATGAAATAATTTTGAAGTTTTTATGCTTTAAGTGTAGGTTTTTAATTTACATGTTTGACCGATTAGAGATAAACAGAATACCATATGCTGTAACTTTTTATGCAGTTAATATACGAAAAAATGATACAACTCATATGTATTAAGTGTTTGATGAAATGACTCAATGAAAAGAACTCACTATCTCTTTGTAATACAATTGGCAAAAAACTTGATTCATTGGCCAATCGAAGATTACAAACAAAATATGTCGATAAATAAATATTATCATTTGAGTAATAGTTAACATTTATATATTTATATTTAGAAAAATCATTATCAACTTTGTGTAATGATGTTTGCAATCATTTTTCTTCCGGTAGCCCGCAACAACAAGCTTCTTTCTGTTGCAGGACTTATTTGTTCTATCAAATAACTACTTAAACTTCATCAGGCAGGATTGCAGGCACTTTTGATATAGGTATATATTTACTTACCGAAAAACATGTTAAGAACTTAAGATGTTGCACATTGTTTGTTCTTACCGTATAGGGGACTATTTCGACCCATTTACCTAAAAATGGGCCACTTTTCGTTGTATTTGGCTTCACTTTTGAAAATGTAACATTTGAAATCGGGCCAGATGAGTTATTTGTGAGGTATAATGAACTTAAATGTGTTAAATTTTGGATTGAATCAGGGATATATCCAATGAAAGAATTAAATGAAAGATCCAAAACAATCAATTGGGGAGGAAAACAAGGTGGAATTTTGCTACATAATTGAAAATATATTATTTGTATTATATTTTATACTTTTATTTAGAGTAACTAATTAAAGTTTGGTTTTATGAAAAGGGAACACCCTTCTACTCTCGGTGCATTTAACCAAATGATGAATGTGGCAAAAGGAAAGTAAATAGTTGTCTTATTAGATTATGATCGCACATTATCACCCATTGTTAGTGAACCCGGCTGTGCTTCCTGATCAGGTACTTAATACAACAAATTTTCATTTTTCTTACTGCAAGAGGTGGCAAGATGGATGGGTTGAGTTGAGCATCAAACACTTTTTGTAGGTAATAAAGCATTAAACCATTAAACCCTAATTCAAATATAAACTATTATTCTATCTGATAATGAAAATATTTAGTTAATATATGTTATTACAATAGAGTGTGTAGAGGAATGGAGATTGTCAAGACCCTCGGTAGTGTTCAGGTCTGTAGTTATCCAATGTTTCCAATGTTATAAGTTAAATTAAAATTCCACTAAAAATTAGTATCAGCGGATTTTTTTCTTCTCTTTGCATTTAAGTGGCCTACCCATAATGTATTACTGTCATGTATTATTAATTTTGCACCTATTGTTCATATTTCCTGCTATCTCACATGTGCTGACCTTGACAGAGATTGTATGAAGATTTACTTTATGGTGGATCAACGATTACGAAATCATTTTGTGTATCTGATGTAGATATAATGGAAGGTAAATTACCACCACTTGCTATTTTTAGGCCTTAGATGAAATGATATTGTGAAAGTTTACATATTGCACTTTTAACACCAGGTGATACTCAATGTTTGAATGTTCGGAAGAAACTTCAAAGATTGAAAAAAAATGTTTGTTATTATGAGGTATGTTTTCATGAGAAGATGCACATAATGGCAACTGATACTCACTTAGACAAACATAAATCAACAGTCTAATTGTATTTGTTGCAGCATGACCCTTCGTTAGCTTTATTATCATTCTATAAGATAACATTTAGCTTGTCATTACATTAGTAGCAAGAAAAATATATTTAATAATAGAAATTTTACGAATACCAAAAGTGAAACAAGTATCTTAATTTTATCCCTAATTATTTTTATCCATATCCATAAAATTTTTAGGGGATATGTATTTTACTCATTAATAGTCTCTATCAGTTTTTGACTTGTTTATAAATTAAATTTCGTTACAGAACGGAATACTTAAATTAATTGTCTAATGTCAATTTTTTATGTTTAATTTTATAGGTTACAACTTTAAAGGTTATTCTCAAGGTTCTTCAGCTACACACTCGGTATGAACTTCAAATAATATATTTACTACTATATATGATGATATTTACAAGATTATGTCTTCTGATGTAGTTGCAACTTTTTGGTTCGGTTTGAGTTGATGTATTTCCAAAAATTAATTTTTGGGTTTGATCGTTTCAAGTATGTTTTTGCCCAAGCCTCGGCCATACAACATTGTTACTAACATTGTTACGATGAATACATTATTCTCATTATTATGTGTTCTATATCTCGAAACATGCCCGCCCAATCGGGCGGGCTTTGAAACTAGTAAATATATATATGTTATTTTTATCATTTAAGGTGTAATATTAAATAACTAGAAATTTGTATTAAGTTATAATTAAACTAGAAATGTATAAAGTTGTAAAATATTAGAAATTGTACAAAGTAAGGTTTTATTATGATTAGATAATAATACGAAAGTTATAAGACATTAGATTGTATAAAGTTATAAGCAATTATAACTAGTTAATTATACAAAGTATATTACGAGTTACGTAAAGTACTAGATTAATGATCAAGAGTTAAATAACATAGGAAACTTAAGAACCTATATTTAACTAGTTTGAGTTAAATGTAAGAATGGTTCAAATAAACTAAGATTATTATATATAGTTTTTATATAATAAGATTATTAGTGTTCACCAAGTTTAAACTAGTGATTGTGTTCATGCTCAAATTCCATCATGGTTGTTGGAATTAGTGGGAGCTACACAAGAAAATCGTATAGTTTACAAATGTGTCCCTTGGACATATTTTGGAGAATCTAATAAGTAAATGTTTAATTTTATTATTAGACATGGAAAAACTAAGTTATGTTAAATTAGAGTTATGACTTGTGTTCGTAAGTCATAAAGAATTAAGATCTCTATTTTAAAAGTTTAACATAGGGTTTAAAGTTTTTCAAAGTAAATAAAACAAGTACGTTTTATTAAGATAAGGTTTTTTACAAAACCTAGTAATATCTTTTTGTACACCTCGTTTTTTAAGGTATACAAATAAAATGGAACAAGTGTAAAACTTAGAGTTTTAAAGATAATTTTAGAAAGGCATCTTGTGGAATAAAGTACACGAATCGCAAGTCTTCTAAAATTAAGGATTAAAATTGGAATGAGTTTTAAGTTTAGTTTAGACTTACACAAATCCAAGAAAATCTTAGATCGAAGTACTATCCACCTAATGGAACACCTCACTTGTTCAACGATATTCATATTGTTAGGATAAAGAACCTTAGATATGGATTCAAATCATTGCGAGTGTTAGGGTGCGTAAGGTTCTGTGATAATCGGGAGTCCCGGCGCAGAACATCGCACTGTCTTAGATGGTCTGATCTACTTTGGTGATAATCGGGAGTCCCGGCCCAAAAAGTACTTGAGTAGAATAAACATACTAGACTTTATTGCAACTTAGAAATGTATGATTAAATTCGTACAAGGTTGTAATAAGTTATAAGTCTAAAGATTCTACGACCCCTAGGAATCGTCTCAAGTCTTGATACGATCGGTAAGGATGTTACCTACCAGAAACAGCATGTCTCGTCGAGAAGTGCCCAAACCTTGCGGCGAGAATGTGATATATGGATCCTAGGCCTAAAATATTAATTATGGGTTTATAATATATTTTAGAGATGTTGGTTGATGATTACTTATTAAACAGGGTTTGATTTGTAGACGGCAGCAACAACCAAAATGACACGTACCAATAATATCTCACTATGCTTGTTTCTAGAAAAGGACAAATTGACTAGGTCAAAGTTTCTCAATTGGAAGCGTGATATTCGGATTATGCTTAGGCATGAGAGAAAAGGAAATGTCCTAGAAAGAGCAATACTAATTGACCTTGCAACGAATGCTAGAGATGAACCAGTACAAGCATGTTACGCTTGTAGAGTGTTTGACTCTTGCAAGATGGTTAAGGGATCATCAGTGAGTGCTCACATCATGAAAATGAAAGAGCACATGGATCGTCTTAAATAGACTAGGACACCAAGTACCGTTGCAGTTAGCAACAGTAATGATACTCAACTCGTTGTCAGATGACTATAAGCCTTATGTAGTCAACTACAACATGCATAACATGGAGCAATCCATTGATGAGCTACATTCCATGCTCAAGACTAATGAGTTAAGTTTAGGGACCAAATTTAAGAATGATCTCATAGTAATTGATGATGGTAGTGAAAAAGAGAAAGAGGCGCAGTGGAAAGGGAAAGGGTAAAACCGATCTCAGCCAAAACGTGCCCAAGGGTAATAGAGTCAAACAAAAGGTTAAGAAGGTAAAGCCAAACAAGACAAGGACCGAGAAATGGTGACTTGGTTGTGGCGAGCGTCAAAGGGTAGGAGGTCATGCTTGCTACTCAGTTGACTTGACCAACTTCTAGATACTCCTTTTCCTACTTGTAAAAGTTATTACGAGTAACTCAACTTTAGCAATCGTTTATTGCATGAGATGATGAAAAGTGAGATGGACTAACATGAGATAATGATCCCACAAGCACCACGTTTTAATTCAGTATTTTTCGTATGGATTCAGTAAAACAATTTTCGTTTTTAAGTTGTTTTCAACAAAATTACATTTTCTATATTTATGATAAATTTGGTATTTTAAGTTTATCGTTGAATCCATGGTTGAATTATATTGTGTGTGCATGTGTGTTGATTATACTAGTCAGGTTTTATGACTAGATTATAAAGTCAAGTATTGACTTAATAATAATCTCATTGTTTAGATTTGTTTGATTGTTGTGTGAATATCTTAGAAGCTCAAATTACTTAGATGCTAGTAATTAGAAAGTTTTTCTAATGAAAGTATTTAAGAGTTTTTATGGAAAGCATAAAGTTCAAGGTAATTGAACTTATTTAAAACATCTTAAGTAATGGTTACTTATGATAGTAAGTTTTAAAGTATTAGTATTAATATATTATGATTATATTGGATATAATCAAGATAGACTTTAAAGAGTATTATTACAAGTCTTTCATACTTGTGATAAAGAAATTTAATGAAGTCATAATTCGCTAATAGGAATAATTGGATATTCGTATAATCCAAGGAAAATGACTTAGACATTAAATGAACTCTTGTAAGGGACAAACAATATTAAAGAATTTAAGGATTAAAAGGTATTATTGCAAGTCTTTTATACTTGTAATAGATACAACATTTGATCAAGTCATAATTCCCTAATAGGAATAATGGATATTTGAGAAATCCAAGAAATGACTTTGGCATTAAATGAGATTCTTAAGAGATACTAATACACTTAAGAATTGGAAGTATCGCTTCAAGTGTCTTATACTTGTTAGATACAGTAATCAATGAAAGTCATGATTCCCTTCAAAGGAATGTTGGATATTCGCAAATACAAAGGATGACTTGGATAATTGATTAATTCTTAAAGGGTTAAACTATAAGTTTTGACTAGGTCAAAAGTAGTAGTTTAAGTGATGCTTATTTCCATAAAATTTAGTGGGAGCTATGACTAACATATTCATTAGAGGTACGAATGAATATAGTAAGTTAGTTAGGATATTATCAACAAGATATTATCAAGTCGTTAGCCAAAGAGTTAAAAGAAATGATAAATGATCGTTGATTAGATTATTGCAAGCCTAATAGCGTGGTCACAAGTCTTGTGATTAATTATCGCAAATCTAATAGGATATTCACACTCCAGTGAATAAGTTAATCATTTAAGAAAATTTCTTTAACTAGTAATGATATATCTACAAATCAAGTGACTAAAAGAGGCTTTAGTTACAAGGCGAATTTTTTGAATTCAAGAAAACTAAGGAGTTACTTTCCAATCCTCCTATGTTTGCCGACTTGCATAAAAGGGCAAGACTAGAATATGTTCTAGAATGTTGCAAGAACAAAATCTAGCAAAAGGCAAAAGAAATAGTATTTTTCAAATACTCGTATTATGTCTTTAGTTTAATAGAAATGATTAGTTTAGTGATAAAATTACAATTAAGGTTGTAAAAGTCATTAAGTAAATCAACACGAACAAAAATGAATAAGTAATGATTCAGTAATAATTCTGTATCTATGTCCAGTGAGGAATAATACATGAGTTAGCATCATTATTATTCAGACTTTGTATGTTTTAAAAGACCCATGAATAAAAGTTACTTTATTCAAAAGATATAATCCGTGACTACTCGTCTTGGTTGGAACCTTGATGGGACGTTAACGTCATCGCGGTATTTGGTGGTAGATTCGAAGATCTTCGAAGATAGCTACACAAGTTTTTGTGTAAACCAAATATCGGTGATATTCTGTTGGAGCTCAACGAATATTGGATTGACCACCATGATAATACTTCATGGTTGAAAAGTCCAAAAGTATTATTCACTAGGATTGTCCTTAGGCCTGAGGTATTTGGTTTGGGATACAATGACCAAGGTTCTAAAAAACGCGCCATGGCGGCGCCAAGGTGTCGCCAAGGCGTGAGGCGCGGCGTCGACGTTACGAAACAGACCATGGCGGCTAGGCTAGGCGTGGCGTGAGATAAGGCGTGATAAGGCGCGATAAGGCGCGCCTTATGACGAGTTTTTTGTAAGGCGGCTGAAAAAATTAATTTTTTTTATAAAAGAATGATAACATATTTAATTATAAATTTAGATGTAACATATTTTGTAAGCTTTATATATGAATTGTTATATAAATCAATATATCTATAATTTTTATTTAATTTGATATACATATATATATATATATATATATATATATATATATATATATATATATATATATATATATATATATATATATATATATATATATATTATAAAAATTTACCGCCTTAAGTCACGCCTTGAAAAACGCCATGGCCCGCCATGGCTCACCTTGGCTGAGGCTTGATGGTGTCGCCACGCCACGCCTTACGCTTTCAATAATGACTAATGTGCTTTGGTTCGTCTTAGACAATTCTGAGACATGATTGTCATACAAGACCTTACTGGGTACAGAGCAAATTGTATATTGAATCGAAATATAACAAGATGGTAATTGCACCTCCTTTTTATGAGAGATATTTATGGGTCCCTTGACATGATGATAAACTGAAAATGCACGGCCGTGCTCAACGAACTGATTTGTTCTTTGTCGTTATCAGACAGTTTTAAATCAAGAGGTCAAGAAATGATTTCGAGTACAAGGGATAAACCTAACACGTTACCCAAGAAGTAAAGACAGAGTGCTCTTTACTAGACGACGCTATTAATATGTTTTTCTAAACAATACCTGGGTATAAGAGTTTCTATGGGTTGGTTATCCTGTATTGCCTGCTAGAGGGCCGCTGCAGGACTAGTGTCATCAAGCTAAGGTTACGAACTTGCACAAGTGGGAGTCTGATGGATTTATGTGCACAGTTAGTCAACCTATGATGTCACGTCCATGTCTATAGGACACTCAAGGGTCACATCGGTGAGTACATGTAATACGAGAAAGATATGTAATGATACTTGGAAGAGGAATGATTCATAATAGTCATTTATGAATCAGTTAAGTATTAAGTTAAGTTCGACTTATTACTAGATTAGTTTATCTAACTAATTAATACTAGTATTTGTACATTTACTAGTTGAGTAAATATACAATGTGTTAATTATAGATTATCCATAATATGATTTAAAGTAATTAAATCATATGGTGTTGGATAATATTATTGTCTAAATTATATAAGGTTTATTATATAATTAATTGTTAAAAGTATAAATACAAAGTATATATATTTCGTGTATATAATATACGGAATATATTAGTGTATTAATACTAGACATTTAATAATTAAGTGCAACAATAATAACTAGGTAAACTATAAGGGTTGGAAGTGTAAAAGGAAAAGTTTAATTAAGAAACGTTTCTTAATTAAATTAGAAGGACTTAAGTGAAAGATCTTCCATTATAAATAGAAGATCTAAGATTCACTTTATTCCTTCCACCACACACCATAAGCCACGAAATTTTGGCCCCCCTTCCTCCCTATTTCGGCCGAGCAACACAAGGAAGAACACAAGCCTTGTGTTCTTCGTGTTCTTCGTTCGTTCTTCGTGTTCTTCAAGTCTTGAAGAACAAGTTTCATTACAAGAGCTTATCTAGAGGGCTTCTCGTTGTGTTTATCACTGGTGGATCTATCTTGAGCAATCTAAGGTATGTTTTGGGAAAACCTCTTCTCCTTCTCCGTCTTGTTCGACAGACGAGAACACCAAGAACCCTAGGGTTCTTGGTGAGTGTTCGACGAATACACACAAACATTGTGTGTGTTCAAGTTTTTCGTACAAGGTTTCTTTCTTGTTAATCTAGTTTAGATTTCCAACATCCCATAATCCTTTAGGGTTTAAGGATTAAGTTTAATCTCAGTTCCGCTTTTAGGGATTAAACTAGCTAGTTGGTTTAACCGGCAAGAACAAGTTCATGTTCTTGTCAGTATGGTTCGAACCAAGCATACTAGGAGGTTGACCTAATTGGTCAATCAGTTACAATGAAACCCTTCATTTGGCACTCATGGATGTAAGTATAAGAGTGTAGTTTCTAGTTTGGCCATCCATCATCTTAAGTAGGGGTGTCAAAAGGGTAAACCCGACCCGACTCAAACCCGAACCCGAACCCGTTTATGCTAATCGGGTCGGGTGTATTCGGGTCTTATGTTGATATCGGGTTTTTTGAACCCGACCCGACAAACCCGACATTAGCATCGGGTCGGGTATCGGGTTAGAATTACTTACCGTTATCGGGTTTCGGGTTGACCCGATTAGACCCGATTAAAATTGAAAGATTTTTTCTTTTAAAATTTTAGATGTATGTTACCGTTATTAACTTATATATACTAAATATATGGTTTTACTAGAGTTATATGTTCATAATCAAACTTAAATTTCTATCACATGTTCCTAAAATCATGTAAACAACAACATATAAAATAAACTCATGATGTTAACACACTGTTTCTTTATAAACAAAGAGTGAAATATAATTAATTATATTCAGTAATGCAGTTTAATCCTCAACCAATATAACATACATATTGTTATTTTGGTTTCTCTCAATATACTCCACCAAAATTACGTATTACTCCAAAGTTGTTATAATATGTCATTGTTTTGTAGGTAGAATTATGTAACCCGACCAACCCGATCGGGTCAACCCGACAAACCCGAAACCCGACCAACCCAAACCCGACAAACCCGATTCCTTATAGGGTCGGGTTTCGGGTTAGATTTATTTTGTTCCAAACCCGACAGACCCGACCCGATAAGAGCCTAACCCGACCCGATAACCCGATTTGACACCCCTAATCTTAAGCAGGGTTCGTGAACGCCTTCCTTGTGTTTTTAGAGGGTGTAGTTGAAGCTTTGATTATTTGCTGATTTCGAGAGAATGTTGCAATAGTTTTGTAGTAGTAAATGACGGAAAGTGTAAAAAAATCTAGTAACCCTTTTTTATATGCGTGTAGTTGGAAGACTACTACATAAAGGTATTTAATGCATAAATTATTGAAATTTAAGTTTTAAAACATTTAAGCTATGTATATTTAAAATGCATTCTAGACACGTACAATTGGAAGACATACGGTTCGTATTCTTACGTTTTTATCATTGTAATTTAAGTATTAGTATAACATTTAAGCCATATATGTATATTTTAAATGAATTTTGAACCGTGTACAATTGGAACATTACGGTTCCCATCCCATTCATACTTTTTATAAATGCATTTTAAAAAGGCATTTCGTGAAATTTAAGTTTTAAATGCATTCAACATTTAAGCTTTCATACGCATTCATTCAAATGTTTTTTTGAATGCATTAATACGTATAATTGATTCAACATTTAAGATATTTATACGTTTTTAAATTGATACGTAAGTACTAATTAGATCCAACATTATAACATGTAACTCATTTTTATATAGATATTTAATATTGTATTTACTATTGGTTTTGGATTTAACTATATTGTATTCTTAATTTATTGTATTTAACATGTAACTCATTTTTATACAGAGAATAGAGATTTAAGCCATGTAATTAATGCAACTTTAGTTTTGGAACTCATTTTTTATGTTAATATAGATAAGCATGACTTAAACTATCACTTTGACTAAGTCAAGACCTTGACTTTCTTGGTCAAGAACTTATACTTCCTCCAATTCAAAATAAGTGATACACTTTCCTTTTTGGGGTGTATCAAAATAAGTGATACACTTTGAAAAATTACCTTATTTGGCAAAAAATAATGGGACCTACACCCACTAACTATCTACTTTAACAAAGTGAAAAGACCCCTTTACCCTTACTTTTACTTTTAAACATCATTAACTCCACTATATTCAAAAAATGTGGGACCCATTTCCCACTAACCATCCTATTAATCTAATTTAATCATCATTATAAACTTTTGCCTCAAAATTCGTGAAATCCAAAGTGTCACTTATTTTGAATCGGAGGAAGTAGTTTAATCTTTTAAGAATTTGTCAATCATTAAAGTCATCCTTTGGATTTTACGAATATCCAATATTCCTGTTTAGGGTTTCATGACTTTCATTGAACATTGTATCTAACAAGTATGAAAACACTTGTAATGATACTTCTAATTCTTAAATGACATAGTATCCTTTAAGAACTCTATTTAATGCCCAAGTCATTTCTTGGACTTCATAAGTGTCCAACATTCCTATTAGGGAATTATGACTTAATTAAATACTGTATTTATTACAAGTATGAAACATTTGTATTAATACCTTTAATTCTTAAATACATTAATATAGTTTTTCCATTTTATGAGTTTATTTAATATCTAAGTCATTCTTTGGATTTTACGAATATCCAATATTCCTTGTTAGGGAATCATGACTTTATTCAAATCCTTTATCACAGGTATGAGACACTTGTAATAATACTTTTAAAGTGTATCTTGATTATATCCAATATAACCATACTATATTAATACTAATGCTTTTAAAATGTACTATCATAAGTAATGATTTTTACTTAAGATGTTTTAACTAAGTTCAATAAACTTTGAACTTGATCTTTCCATGAAACTCTTAAATACTTGTATTAGAAAAACTTTCTAATTTCTAGTATCTAAGTAATTGAGCTTTTAAGATATCATCATTCATACAACAATCAAACAAATAGAAATCATGAGATTATTAGCAAGTCAAGACTTGAGTTATAATCTAGTCATAAAACTTGACTAGTGTAATTATCACACATGCACACACAATATAATTCAACCATGGATTCAACATTTGATAAAACCAAAAACTTGTTTTAACATAAATAGAAAAAATATCCAACAATAAAGTAAAATTGTTTTCCATCATCACTTTCCATCTCCTCCTGCAATAAACGATTGAAAAAGTTAGATTACTCGTAATGAACTTTGCAAGTATCTTAAAGTGAATATTAAGAAGTTTGGTCGTGTTACCTGAGGAACTAGCAATTGCTCCACCACTGGCACCCTTTCTACAATTTCTTTTCCAATGCTCGACCTCGCCACACTTGAAGCACCGATTCTTGGTCCTCGTTGTGTTAGGCTTAACCTTCTTGACCTTTTGTTTGACACCTTTACCATTTGGCATTCCTTGGTTAGGATTGGTTTTACCCTTTCCTTTACCACCATGCCCTTTTCTCTTCTTGCCACCGTTGCCACCATTGCCTATCATTAGAACATCCTTAGACTTGGACCCCAAACTCAACTCAGCGGTCTTGAGTGTAACACCTCATTTTTTCAAAACAATTTAAACTTTTAAGTATTCAAAGTTTGACATTCAAAATCCATAACATTCAAAGTATAGTTTAACCAAAACATTGGAAAGATTATCAAGTGCCAAAAACCGGTGTTACAATAATACCAAATCTATAGTTTAAGGAATTAAATAGGTACACCGAGCTTAATCATCCAATGCTATAACTAAGGGCCGCCTAATCCTTAGCTCCCGAACCTTACATAGACATAAAGAAAACGTAGTACGTGAGAAAAAATTGTCTCGTGAGAAACATGGGTTTTAGGCCCGGTTATAAACATTACAATAAATAATATTTAAATAAGTATCACATTGCACATAAGTCAAACATAGTCTCGAGCTTGCCCTAAGCTCACATATACGCGACGGGTCATCCCGAAGCAAACTCCCACGATGTGGGTTATCATCAAAAGATCCTATGGTAATTGGGGTTCTCCCAAACTTACCGAGATCATCACTCCCCCGTCTCACAGGTTATCGTAATCCCCCTTTTATTCGGGTTATCATAGTCCCCCTAATGTCGGGTTATCGTTCACTTAGATATACTACCCTTGCGCTGGGAGGTACCGCCCCAAGTAGTAATCTCAACTCCCCCACGAATGGGTTATCATTATCCGGAATTTCAACTAACACATAATAGTCCATCAATCATGAGCCATAGCTCCATTTCATCATACATGGAATACAATTCATTTCATAACATATAATTGAAGGGTTTCATTGTAAATGATCAACCACTTGGATCAACCTCCTAGTACACTTGGTTTGACCATACTGACAAGAACGTTGTTCTTGCCGGTTAAACCAACTAGCTAGTTTAATCCCTATAGCGGAACTGAGATTAAACTTAATCCTTAAACCCTAAAGGATTGGGGATGTTGGAAATCTAGACTAGATTAACAAGAAAGAAACCTTGTACGAAAAACTCGAACACACACACATGCTTGTGTGTATTCGACGGCTCACCAAGAACCCTAGGGGTTCTTGGTGCCGTTGTTCGAACAAGAGCGGGGGGGAAAAAGGGTTTTTTCCAAATCATACCTTAATCTTGCTTAAGTAAGTCCACTGATGATGAACACAACGAGAAACCTTCTAGTTGGTTGATGCAATGATCTTGATCTTCAAGGACTTGAAGAACACGAAGAACGAAGAACACCAAGACTTGGTGTTGCTCTATGTTCGGCCGAAACTAGGGAGAGGGGGAGGGAATTTTCGTGGGGTAGAAATGAGTTTTAGGGTTACCCTAAGACTCTTATTTATAGAAAATAAGTTGCACTTTAGCTCTCTCTAGTTTAATTAAGATTAATTCTTAATTAAACTTTCCTTTTTACGTTTCCTTCCCTTATAGTTTAACTAGTTATCATTGTCCCACTTAATTATTAAATGTCTAGTATGATAAACTTATATATTTCATGTATATTAAATATACGAAATATATACTTTATATTTTATACTTTTAATAATTAATTATATAATAACCTTTATACAATTTAGACAATAACATTATCCAATTAACATATGATTTAATTTCTTTAAATCATATTATGGATAATCTATAATTAACACATTGTAAATTTACTCAACTAGTAAATGTACAAATACTTGTATTAATTAGTTAGATAAACTAATCTAGTAATAAGTTGTACTTAACTTAATACTTAACTTGATTCATAAATCACTATTATGAATCATTCCTCTTCTAAGTATAATTACATATATTACTCGTATTACATGCACTCACCGGTGTGACCCTTAAGTGTTTCGTAGGCATGGATGTATCACCATAGGTTGACTAACTGTGCACATAGTTCCAACAGACTCCCACTTGTGCAAGTTCGTAACCTTAGTTTGATGACACGAGCTACAGTGGCCCTCTAGATAGGCATGTAGGTAACCAACCCCATAGAAACAGCTTTGTAACCCAGGATAGTTTTTGAGAAACTCTTTTAATAGCGTCGCCTAGTAAAGAACACTCCGTCTTTACTTCTTGGGTAACGTGTTAGGTTCATCCCTTGCAGAACGATATTTGTGATAGCGAATACGAGCATGGTAGAACTTATCAACTCCTGTATTCGGAATCATTTCTTGACTTCTTGATTTATACTGTTGTGATAAACGACAAAGAACGAATCAGTTCGCTTTTTGGGCATGGCCAGGCACTTGTCAGTTTTCATCATGTCAAGGGACCCTTAAATATCTCTCCTAAAAAAGGAGGCGCAATTACCATCTTGTTATATTTCGATTCATAATACAACTTCCTTTGTACCCAATAAGGCCTCGTATGACAATCATGTTTCAGACTTGTCTAAGACGAACCAAAGTACATTAGTCATTGTATCCTAAACCAAATACCTCAGGCTTAAGGACAATCCTAGTGAATAATACTTTTGAACTTTTCAACCATGAAGTATTATCACGGTGGTCAATCCAATATTCGTCGAGCTCCAACATAATATCACCGATATTTGGTTTACGCAAAACTTGTGTAGCTATCTTCGAAGAACTTCGAATCTACCACCAAATACCGCGATGACGTTAACATCCCATCAAGGTTCCCACCAAGACGAGTAGTCACGGATTATATCTTTTGAATAAAATAACTTTTATTCATGGATATTCTTAAAACATACAAATTCTGAATAACAATGATACTAATTCTTGTATTATTCCTAACTGCACATAGATACCGAATTATTACTGGATCATTAGTTATTCTTTGCGTTTGTGTCGATTACTCAATGACTTCTAATTGGAACTTTTATCACTAATTACAACTTAGACATTTCTATTAAACTAAAGACATAAGATGAGTATTTTAAAAAATACTATTACTTTTGTCTTTGCTAGATTTTGATCATGCAACATTAGAACATATTCTAGTCTTGCCTTTTTATATGATTCGGTAAACATAGGAGGATTGGAATTTGACTCCTTAGTTCCTTGAATCTATAAAACTTGCCTTGTAGCTAAATCTCTTTTAGCTACTTGATTTGTAGATACTTTTACTAGTTAAAGAAATATCCTTAAATGATTGACTTATCCACTTGATTGTGAATATCCTATTAGATATGAAATAATTAATCACAAGACTTGTGACCACGCTATTAGGCTTGCAATAGTCTAATTAATGATCATTTATTATTTCTCTTAACTCTTTGGCTAACGACATGGTAATATCTTGTTGTTAATATCTTACTAACTTACTAAATTCATTAATGCCTTTAATGAATTATGTTAGACATAACTCCCACTAAATTTTATGGAATTTAAGCCTCACTTAAACTATTACTTTGTCCAAGTCAAGACTTTGACCCTTTTAGTCAATAACTTATAGTTTAATCCTTTAAGAATTTATCAATCATTAAAGTCATCCTTTGGATTTGCGATTACCCAATATTCCTGTTTAGGGAATTATGACTCTTATTGACCATTGTATCTAACAAGTATGAAACACTTGAGATAACACTTTCAATTCTTAAATAGTTAAGTATTCTTTTAAGAACTTTATTAATGCCAAAGTCATTTCTTGGATTTCTTACATATCCATTGTTCCTATTAGGGAATTATGACTTGCTTAAACACTGTGTTTATTACAAGTATGAAAGACTTGCATTAATACCTTTAATTCTTAAATTCTTTTAATATAGTTTGACCCTTTTAAGAGTTTATTTAATATCTAAGTCATTCTTTGGATTTTGCGAATCTCCAATATTCCTTGTTAGGAAAATGTGACTTTATTAAATCCTTTATCACAAGTATGAAACACTTGTTATAATACTCTTAAAGTCCACCTTGATTATATCCAATATAATCATACTATATACAAATACTAATACTTTAAAACGTACTATCATAAGTAATGTATATTACTTAAGATGTTTTAACTAAGTTCAACAACTTTGAACCTTATGCTTCCATAAAACTCTTAAACACTTGTATTTAGATAAACTTTCTAATTATTAGTATCTAAGCAATTTGAGCTTCTAAGATATCATCATTCATACAACAATCAAACAAGTGTAAATCATGAGATATTAAGTAAATCAAAAACTTGACTTACAATCTGGTCATAAAACTTGACTAGTGTAATTATCACACATGCATACACAATATAAATCAACCATGGATTCAACTTTGATAAAACTAAAAACTTGTTTTAACATAAAATAGAAAAAAAATGTCTTAACAAAAATAAAATTGTTTTCCTTGAATCCAAAATGAAAAATACTGAATTATAAAATCAACTTGGTGCACGTGGGATCATTGTTATCTCATGTTAGGCCATCTCACTTTCCATCACCTCATGCAATAAACGATTGCTAAAGTTGAGTTACTCATAATAAACTTTACAAGTAGAAAGCAAGTATCTAGAAGTTGGTCAAGTCAACTGAGGAGCTTGCATCGCCTCCTACCCTTTGACCCTCGCCACAACCAAGACACCGTTTCTCGGTCCTTTCCTGGTTTGGCTTCACCTTCTTGACCTTTTGTTTGACTTCATTACCCTTAGGCACGTCTTGGCTGGGATCGGTTACTACGAGACCATTCTTAAACTTGGTCTCCAAACTCAACTCATTTGTCTTGAGCATGGAATGTAGCTCATTAATGGATTGCTCCATGTTATGCATGTTGTAGTTGACTACATAAGGCTTATAGTCATCTGACAACGAGTTGAGTATCATTTCTGTTGCTAACTGCAACGGTACTGGGTGTCCTAGTCATTCAAGACGATCCATGTACTCTTTCATTTTCATGACGTGAGCACTCACTGATGATCCTTTAACCATCTTGCAAGAGTTGAATACTGTACAAGCGTAATAGGCTTGTCCTGGTTCATTTCTAGCATTCGCGGCACGGGCATTTAGTATTGCTCTTTCTAGGACATTTCCTTTTCTCTCATGCCTAAGCATAATCCAAAGATCACTATTCCAATTGAGAAACTTTGACCTAGTCTGTTCGTCATTTTCTAGAAACGAGTGTATTGAGAGATTATTGGTACGTGTCGTTGTGGCTGTTGCTGCAATCTACAAATCAAACCCAGTTTAATAAGTAATCATCAACAAACATCTCTAAAATATACTATAAACCCATAATTAATATTTTAGGTCTAGGATCCATATATCACATTCTCGCCGTAAGGTTTGGGCACTTCCCGACGAGACATGTTGTTTCTGGTAGGTAACATCCTTACCAATCATACCAAGACTTGATACGATTCCTAGGGGTCGTAGAATCTTTAGACTTTTAATTTACTACAACTTTGTATAATCCAATTGCACATTTCTAATTGCAATAAAGTCTAGTATGTTTATTCTACTCAAGTACTTTTTGGGCCGGGACTCCCGATTATCACCAAAGTAGATCAGACCATCTAAGACAGTGCGATGTTCTGCGCCGGGACTCCCGATTATCACAGAACCCTACGCATCCTAACACTCGCAATGATTTGAATCCATATCTAAGGTTCTTTTTCCTTACAATATGAATATCGTTTAACAAGTGAGGTGTTCCATTAGGTGGATAGTACTTAAATCTAAGATTTTCTTGGGTTTGTTTAAGTCTTAAACTAAACTTAAACCTTATTCCAATCTTAATCCTTTAAAATGTGTGACTTGTATAAGACACCTTTTTAAATCTTAAGAACTTTTTCTTTAAAACTTATAGTTTCAAAAAGTTTGCGCGATTTATATGTATACCTAAAACGAGGTGTACAAAACGTTTTACTAGGTTTTATGAAAAACCTTTTCTTTATAAAACTTGCTCGTTTTATTTATTTGAAAAACTTGAACCTTATGTTAAACTTTAAAACGTGAATTTTAATTCCTTTATGATTCATAAACTTGAATCATAATCCTAGCTTAAAATACCTTGCTTTTTGTAGGAAACCCTAGTAGGATTCACATGGCGAAACTTGAATCCCACATACCGGATCTCTACTAGACAATGAGATCACAAGAACAAAGAGATGATGAACATTACCTTTAGATTGCTAAAGAAGTGATCCTCCTCTACTGCACCACCTGAACACGCTGCAAGACCGCGTTGTACCAACAAAGCAATACACAAAACCTTGTGTGTGTGTGTTGTGTTCGAAGAACACAAAAACCAAAAACCCTAGGGTTTGGGTTTCGGCTGAAAGAGAGGAGAGGAGAGGGAGTGTCTAGGGTTCTTTTGTGGTGTAAATGTGTAACTGTGTAACCCTTAAACCCTAACCTTAGTCCCTTATTTATAAGGGATTAAGTTACCATTAGGTCCTTGGAGTTTAATTATGTTTAATTACATAATTAAACTTCCTATTGACACTTTAAACCCTTGGACTTTTACTAGTTAATTAATTAACTATTAATTAACTGTCCGTTAAATATTTAACTTAATATTTAACATTCCTCTTAAATAATAATTAACTTATTATTATTCATTCTCTTCTTTATAATTAACTTAACTAGTTAATTATTCCACACAACTTACTTTATTCGGTTGTCCATTATTGGGTGTGTAGTGGTGTGACCCTTTAGTGCCTTATAACATTGGACACGGTGACACGTGTACTTATATGTGCACATAAATCCTTCAGACTCCCACTTGTGCAAGTTAAGTATCACTTACTGATCATCGTTGGCCTAAAGCGATCCCTAGCCAGACATTTAGGATAACCACGTTATAAGAACTCTTACATCCAGAGATAATATTCATAAATGAATAACACTAACAGATTTTCCTTTCGCATCATGATATTTCTTAATTTGAGTAATAGACATGGAGCAGGGATCTTGTTCTATATACTCGAATTTTCTCGACACTGATTTCGACTTTCTGCAGTAACGGATTACCGAATGATCTAATCATTCTCCGAGCGCGGCCACGCATTTCAGTAGTCTTAATCGTCGAGCGGCCATGAAATATCTCTTCTAGTTAAAGAAGGTGCACATTCCATCTTGACAATTTGCGTTATCTTGCCCACGACTTCCGCTGTCTTAGTCAAGTACCTTATGATCACCCTTTTACGGTATGACGTTAGATAAATGCTAAAGATCAGAAGTTGTCATGTCTCAAACCAAAACGTCTCAGGTCAGAGGACATCTACTCGAAATTACTCATGCTTAGGCTCCATGAAGTAATCTCGATCTTTTGGTCACGTCTAATGTTTAGCAAACTCTGTAAACATCTATGAATATTTATTTTAACAACACTTGTTTCTCTATTCAATAACTATGACTAGATAAATATTCATAATGGTATTAACTCCTGAATATAGCTCCCACTAAGTTCAAGCAACCACAGACATTTAGATACTCAAAACTTTGTGTATCAAGGATAAGTTTAAAACATGTTAAGAATAGACAATTTGAAAAATTACGTAAAACCTCCTATTTCAATCCCACGAAATGTTATTACATAATGTATCGATTTCAAATATGTCTATGAATCTAATCAAAATTACTAGCTACCAATATGTAGGTACTGCATGCCTATAGCGTGCGCATGTTTCTCATGCTTTGGTCCAGCTAGTGGTTTTGTCAACGGGTCAGCAACGTTGTCATCCGTTGATATTTTCTTAATTATAATATCACATTCTCTAACATACTCGCGTATGAGGTGATATTTTCTGCGCACATGCCTGGTCTTTTGATGCTCTCTTGGTTCAACAGCTTGCGCTATCGTTCCACTATTATCACAGAATATTTCGATGGGTCTAGAGATACTGGCAATAACTCTAAGATCCTCGATAAAATTCTTAAGCCACATGGCTTCTTTTCCAGCATCATTTGCCGCAATGTACTCAGCCTCTGTAGTCGAATCTGCTATCGTATCTTGTTTATGACTCTTCCAAGATATAGCTCCTCCGTTTAGTGTGAATACAAATCCCGATTGTGATTTGTAATCGTCTCTGTCAGTTTGGAAGCTTGCATCTATGTAACCAGTTACACGCAATTCTTCCATCGAACCTCCAAAGACCAAGAACATTTCTTTTGTCCTTCTCAAATACTTGAGAATGTTCTTGACAGCCATCCAATGGGCTTCACCAGGATTCTTTTGATATCTGCTCGTAAGACTTATGGAGTAAGCAATATCGGGCCTAGTACATAACATGGCATACATGATTGATCCAATTGCCTAAGCATATGGAACCAAACTCATCCTAGCTATTTCCTTGCTAGATGTAGGACTCTGAGCTTTGCTCAGTGTAATGCCATGTGACATTGGAATGAGACCTCTCTTGGAATCACTCATACTGAATCTCTTCAGTACTTTGTCAATGTATGTACTTTGACTAAGTCCAATAAGCCGCCTAGATCTATTTCAATAGATCTTTATACCCAGTATAAATGCGGCTTCTCCCAAGTCTTTCATCTGGAAACATTTACCTAACCAGGATTTTACTCCTTGTAATGCTGGTATATCGTTTCCTATGAGCAGTATGTCATCAACATACAAGACTAGGAAGATTACTATGCTCCCACTGAATTTTGTGTAGACACACGCCTTAAACTCACTCTTGACAAAACCAAATTCTTCGATTCTTTTGTCAAAGTGTAAGTTCCAACTTCTAGATGCTTGCTTCAATCCATAAATGGATTTTAGCCATTTGCATACTTTATCAGGATTCTTTGGATCAGTAAAACCATCCGGTTATATCATGAATACATCCTCATTCAACTCCCCGTTAAGGAAGGCGGTTTTAACATCCATTTGCCATATCTCATAGTCGTAATATGCTGATATGGCCATAAGAATTCTAATAGACTTAAGCATGGCGACTGGCGAGTAGGTTTCAGAATAATCCACACCATGTGTTTGCGTGAAACCCTTCGCGACAAGTCGTGCTTTGTAAGTATGCACTTTCCCATCCATGTCAGTTTTCTTCTTGAAAACCCACTTGCATCCAACAGCTCGTGACTGTAGTGGCAAGTCTGATAACACCCAAACTTGGTTGTCATACATGGATTGCATCTCTGCTTGCATAGCCTCGAGCCATCTTTCAGACTCCACGCCATCAGCAGCCTCACTGTAGGTCAATGGTTCTCGTAGACTTCCATCATCTTCATCGATCATGAATCCAAGATACCTAACTGGTTCTTGGCGTGGTCTACTGGACCTACGAGGGTTGCGTGTTTCTTCTTCCTCAACCGGTGGGTCTGGTTGGGGATCAACAATTCTTTGTTGAACTACCGGTTCGACTGAAGTCGTAGGTGCATCTTCGTTCTCTTCAATTTCTTGAAGTTCTATTTCTTTTCTTGGAGTTTCTGTCTCGAGAAACTTCTCCTCCAAGAACACACCTTTCCGAGCAACAAAAACTTTGTTGTCTTCTTGATGATAGAAATAATATCCTAAGGTTTCCCTTGGATATCCAACGAAGGTACACTTATTTGACTTGGGGTTTAGTTTGTCTGTGAAGTTACGTCTAACGTATGCTTCACAACCCCAAATCTTGAGAAAAGACAATTTTGGCTTTCTCCCCGTCCAGTGCTCGAACGGAGTCTTTTCTACTGACTTGGTCGGAACCCTATTCAGTGTGAATGCTGCAGTCTCGAGTGCATGTCCCCAAAATGATAGTGGTAGGGGAGCGCGACACATCATTGAACGTACCATGTCTAACAAGGTGCGATTTCTCCTTTCTGATACACCGTTCATCTGAGGTGAATACGGAGGTGTGAGTTGTGAAACAATCCCACATTCTTTCAAATGATTGTCGAACTCTTGGCTCAAATATTCGCCTCCTCGGTCCGACCGAATTGACTTTATTTTCTTGCCCAGTTGGTTTTCTACTTCCCTCTGACATTCTTTAAACTTGTCAAAGCTTTCAGACTTTTGTCTCATAAGAAAGACATAACCATACCTACTGAAGTCGTCAGTAAAGGTAATGAAGTAGCGGTATCCACCTCTGGCTTCTGGAGTGAAGGGTCCACACACGTCACTGTGTATAATGCCTAACAACTCGCCTGCCCTTTCATTGTAGTGATTGAAAGGGTCTTTTGTCATCTTGCCAGATAAACATGATTCGCATATTGCATATGATTCCAAATCAAATGGTTCTAGAATTCCATCATCGTGGAGCTTCTTAATGCGAGTCTCGTTTATATGACCTAAACGACAATGCCGAAGATAAGTTTGATTCAAGTTACTCTTGGATCTTTTACTTATATGATAAATGTCTCGTTCTATGTTATTTAGATTTAACGTATATAGACCATTATGAGAGTTAGCTTTAAAATATAAAATATCATCTTTTAAACATGAAATTGTTTTTCCACAAAACTCATAATAAAAACCACTGTCTATAAGTAAATCAAATGAAATAACATTTTTAATAAGTCTAGGAACATAATAACAATCTTTAAGTTCCAAGACTCTTCCTGAAGGCCACTTGAGAAGATATGTTCCTACGACTTCGGCTCCAACCTTGGAACCTTCGCCTACTCGTAGTTCAACATCCCCTCGTCCCTGCCTCCTGTTCTTCTTAAATCCCTGCAAGTGATTGCAAATGTGATGACCACATCCGGTATCCAATACCCAGGATTCACTAGAAGTAACGAGACAATCAATCATAAAGATACCTGAATCACTGAAAAATTCAGTGTCCAACAGTCCCACATCGGACGTGTGCTCGCAAATATCCTTGCTGCCACAAGTTGGGCAACACAAATCAGCAAAGTTATTCAACCAATCATCAAAATCATCCTGGTGAATCTTAGGGAGAGATTCTTCCTCTAGCCTTTGAACATCGCGTATACACAAGAGATTATCGTGTAGACCTGCGACAGTCAAATCAAAATTCCCAACTAAACGTACTACCTTATCCTGATAGTATTGAGTGAGAGATCCAAACAAGAACAAGACTTGTTCTTGCTGGTTTGATGCCCAGTAACCAGGGTGAGACAATCTAGCAACCTTTTTATGTTAATAAGATGGTCACTCAATGGTTGATCGTCCTTCATCTTTGACGAAAAGATTTCTTGCAAAACGAACTGCTTACTTTCTTCAGTACTATCTTTAAACGTTTCCTCAAGGTACTGGACAAACTCATAGCATGGTTTCTTACGTAGATTATCAGTAAGCTCTGATAATGAAGTAAGAATGAGAATCGACATAACTTGTGATTCATCTCCCAGATACTGATAATAAGCGTCAAGCTCATCATCCTGAGCATCTTGCCCTGGTTGTCCCTTGGGCACCTCGTCTATCACGTACAGTAGATCTTGTGCTTTTAGGTAACTCCTAAAATGCACTTTCCAAACTTTGTAGTTCGGACCAGTAAGCTTCCATTTTCCAGTGATGAGCCTTCGCGATTCAATCAGTGAGTAAAACGGAATTTCTGACAATACAGACATCTATAAGAAAAACAACAAACGGTTAGTATGATTAGATAAATAAATAACTTCTAACATTATTACCTTTTAAGAATAATAGTTAGACTAGGATCCATATTTCACGCCCTCTAATGCAAGGTTTGGGCGCTTCCCACTAGAGCCACGCTATTTCAGGTCGGTATAGCCATACCGATCGCCTCCTAAACTAGAAACGATTCCTACATGTTCGGGATATCAAGTTGAACAACAAACTTGTACATGTTTTAATCCCTCTAGTGCATTTTGGGCCGGGACTCCCGATTATCACCAAAATAGATCGTACCACCTAAGACAGTGCGATGCCTTGCGCCGGGACTCCCGATTATCACAAGACCCTACGCACCCTAACACTCGACATGATTTGAATCCACATCTAAGGTTCTTTCTCCTTACAATGTGAATATCGTTGAACAAGTGAGGTGTTCCATTAGGTGGGTTACACTCTGATCTAAGATTTTCTAAAAAGGATTTTCCTTTGTTCGAATAACGTTAGCCAGTTTTTAACCTTTTGGAAAAATTACTTGGTTTTTATAAACATGAACTTGTTTCTCAATCCCACTTTTAATTTTACCTCTTAAAACTTGGTTTTATAAACTAACTGTTTATATCGCCATTACAATTTAAAACTTGGTTTTATACATGTACTTTTATAAAATCCATCTTTTATTAAAACCTTGGTATTATAAACTAACTGTTTATAATTACCACCTTTTATTTCATAAAAAGATTTAAAGAAATAAAATAAATGCAATTATTTAAAATTGCTATGTCATAACCCCAAAGACTTAGTATTGTGTTTTGTAATTTTAATAAAAAATTAATTTCCGAAAAAAAATAAAATAATTTTTTTTTAAATAAATCTGAAAATTTTAAATAAACTCAATATCACTTCTTTTGGGTTATGTCATACTAATTAAATAAATAAACTGATAATTATTAATTACCAAACTGATAATTTTTAAATTACCCATAAACTGATTTCAATTTCCCCCTTAATTTCAATATTATCTTGATTTTAATAAACTTTTAAAATCATAATGATTTAATTAAATGATTATTTAAACTTTACTATTTTTAACATAAAAAATAAATAAATAAAAGAAACTAGTCAAAGATATGTAAAGATTTGACTTTAAATGATAAAATCTTACATAATATCTTGTAGATTTTATCCCCGATTTAGATCACGTATGTCCCAAAAACGTTGGGGAATCTTGGACCAAAATCAAAAAATATCTTGGTCACGATAACCACCCAACCGAAAACCGGTGGGTTCGGTTTCGATCTCCCGCTCGGTGGTCGAACCGAGTCCCAACCGTGGCTCGGTGGGTTCGGTTTCGGCCTCCGTTTTTTATTTATTTTTTATTTATTGAGTGATAATAATAACAATAAACATAAAAAAAACATTAGGTTTTATAAACGAAAATTTAACATAACCTTTTCCCTTTTTATCTTAAAACATATTTTTTCCAATTATTCAAGAACTTTGAATAATATACTTGGATGAAATATACTAGGTTTAATTTAACTAAACAAAAAGAAAGTAGCCTAGTTACTTTTTATCTTGAAACCTATTCAATCCAATTGTTCATAAACTTGAACAATTTTCTTGGATTAAATTTACTAGGTTTCTTTCTAAGATAAAAAAACTTAATAATTATATATATACATATATAAATTTCGAAAAACACAAGGAGGAAAAAAAGAAACCTAATCTCTTTTTATCTAGAACCCTATTCAATCCAATGATCAATCATGAACTTGAATGACCACATACTTGGGTCAAAATTTCTAGGGTTATTTTCTAGACGAAAAGAAACTCAACTGAATCTCATTGAGATTAGTAGAAAGCTCTGATACCACTGTAGGAAAACCTTGTAGGATTCACATGGCGGAACTTGAATCTTACATACCGGATCACTACTAGTCAATGAGATCACATGGAGAAGAAGATTAAGAACATTACCTTTAGATTGCTAAAGAATGATCCACCTCTACTGCACCACCGGAACACGCTGCAAGACCGCGTTGTACCAACAAAGTAATACACAAAGGCTTGTGTGTGTGAGTTCGGTCGAACTCGAACCTGAAACCCCTTGGGGTTCTTCGACCGTCGACGAGGGAGAAGAGAGGGAGAGATTAGGGTTTTTGTGGTGACAAAAGGATTAGCCTTGAACCCTTAACACAAGTCCCTTATTTATAAGGTTTCATGTTACGTTTAGGGTCCCTCTAGTTTAATTAGGAGTAAATCATAATTAAACTTCCTTTTGTCTCTTTTAGCCCTTGGACTATTACTAGTTAATTAATTAACTATTAATTAACTGTTCATTAAATATTTAACTTAATATTTAATCTTTCTCTTAAATAATAATTAACTTATTATTATTATTTATTCCTTTGTTTATATTTATTCCTTTCTTTATAATTAACTTAACTAATTAATTATTCCACACAACTAACTTTATTCGGTTGTCCATTATTGGGTATGTAGTGGTGTGACCCTTTAGTGCCTTATAACATTGGACACGGTGACATGTATACTTATCTGTGCACATAAATCCTTCACTAAGGACATCTTGATAAACTTTGTGATATTCTTGTGTAGCTCCCACTAGCTCCAACAACCATGATGGAACTTGAGCAAACACAATCACCGGTTTATACTTGGTGAAACTAATAATCTTATTATATAAAGACTATATATAATAATTCTTAGTTTGTTTAAACCATTCTTACATTTAACTCAAACTAGTTAAATATAGGTTCTAAATTTCCTATGTTATTTAATCCTTGATCTTTAATCTAGTATTTTACTTTACTCGTAAAATACTTTATATTATATTTGTATTTACTAGTTATTATTGCTTATAACTTTATACACTTTATAATAACAATATATTGTTGAAATTATGTGCACAGTTAGTCAACCTATAGTGATACATCCATGCCTACGAAACACTTAAGGGTCACACCGGTGAGTGCATGTAATACGAGAAAGATATACGAAGAGGAATGATTTATAATAGTCATTATAAATCAGTTAAGTATTAAGTTAAGTTTAACTTATTACTAGATTAGTTTAACTAACTAATTAATACAAGTATTTGTACATTTACTAGTTGAGTAAATATATAATGTGTTAATTATAGATTATCTATTATATGATTTAAAGCAATTAAATGATATGGTGTTGGATAATATTATTGTCTAAATTATATAAGGTTTATTATATAACTAAATATATAATATACAAAGTGTTGGATAATATTATTACAAGTATAAAATACAAAGTATATATTTCGTGTATATAATACCGAAATATATAAGTGTATAATACTAGACATTTAATAATTAAGTGCATGTAATACGAGAAAGATATACGAAGAGGAATGATTTATAATAGTCATTATAAATCAGTTAAGTATTAAGTTAAGTTTAACTTATTACTAGATTAGTTTAACTAACTAATTAATACAAGTATTTGTACATTTACTAGTTGAGTAAATATATAATGTGTTAATTATAGATTATATATTATATGATTTAAAGCAATTAAATGATATGGTGTTGGATAATATTATTGTCTAAATTATATAAGGTTTATTATATAACTAAATATATAATATACAAAGTGTTGGATAATATTATTACAAGTATAAAATACAAAGTATATATTTCGTGTATATAATACCGAAATATATAAGTGTATAATACTAGACATTTAATAATTAAGTGCAACAATAATAACTAGATAAATTTACTCAACTAGTAAATGTACAAATACTTGTATTAATTAGTTAGATAAACTAATCTAGTAATAAGTTGTACTTAACTTAATACTTAACTTGATTCATAAATGACTATTATGAATCATTCCTCTTCCAAGTATCATTACATATCTTACTCGTATTACAAGCACTCACCGGTGTGACCATTAAGTGTTTCGTAGGCATGGATGTATCACCATAGGTTGACTAACTGTGCACATAATTCTAACAATAATCATTTCAATCATTTCTTTTATTAAAACAATTATCTAACAAGGACTCATTAAATTATTTCAATAATCAAATTGGTTTTACTATGTACTCAGAAAAGATCACATGTACTCACCTTAGTAATGCTTTCCCCAAGCTTTGTGTTAGCAAACACAATTCCTTACTCCTTGAATGAAGGAGTAACACCAAATCTTTAAGTCTTTAAGACCTAATCATCATTTATACAAATAATCTAGTTATTAACCATAACTAGTCATAAACAATCCATAATTACATTCCCAACCACCAAGTTCATCCAACTTGGTGGAAATCTCAAATCCTAGTTCAAGATTCTCATTAACAAATCCCAAATCTAACTTGTACACATTGGTTACAAGCTTACAATGAGTGTTTTCCACTCAAGCTTGGTCATCTTCCCCAAAGATAACATGGTAGGTTGTCCAAACCACTATTGATAGCCAAATGAAGCTCAATAATATAAAAAGATGCATAAACCATTAAAGATTCTTACCTTGGATCAGCAATCTCCAAAAAATATGAAGATTTGAGCTCAAGGAAACCAAAAACTGATCACTTCCTTCAAGAAAATGGTTGAGCTAGTAGTAGGGTTGTTGATGTCTAAACCCTAGCCAAAAACCCGTTTTTATAGGTTTGACACAGTTCGCGTCGCGAACTTCCCGTGTCGGGAACACTTCGCGATCGGGAACGAGCCGTGAACTCCGATCATCAAAATCCCAAACTCTCTGTCCCATCCTCACGATCGCGAACCATAGTTCGCGTCGTGAACTCCCCCAGGCAGCTAGGCTGCAACTTTTTGTTGTCTAATTTATCCCGGTTTCAACCTTAACCATATCAAACGGTGTCCAAATGACACGAAACCAATTCCTACGTGTTCTAAATGATTTATCCATATTTATCATATTTTTACACAATTTATTTATTTACAAAATTCGGGTCGTTACAACTATCTACCCCTTATGAAGATTCCGTCCTCGGAATGGCATCAAAATCTACAAAATTCGGGTAGCGTTTGTTCATCTCATATTTGACTTCCCAAGTCAAATTTGGCCCAAGGGAATGCTTCCACTTGACCAACACTAGCTCAATATCTTTGTTCCTCAATTTCTTTGTTTGGGCTTCAAATATGGCATCGGGCTCTTCAATCAAACGGTTGGGTACATCGACCCGCAAATCTTGAAGTTGGATTACATTCTCCACTTCACCCAAGAATTTCTTCAAATTTCAAACATGAAATGTGTCATGGACACCTTGCAACTCTGGTGGAAGTTCAAGCTTGAAGGCTTGAAGTCCAATTCTCTTCAGAATCTTAAATGGTCCAGTATACCGTGGACTCAACTTTCCTTTCTTACCAAATCTCATCACGCCTTTGAAGGGTTTCATTGTAATTGATTGACCATTTGGGTCAACCTCCTAGTTTACTTGGTTCGAACCATACTAACAAGAACATGAACTTGTTCTTTCCGGTTAAACCAACTAGCTAGTTTAATCCCTAAAAGTGGAACTGAGATTAAACTTAATCCTTAAACCCTAAAGGATTGGGGATGTTGGAAATCTAAACTAGATTAACAAGAAAGAAACCTTGTACGAAAAACTCGAACACACACACATACTTGTGTGTGTTCGTCGAACACTGACCAAGAACCCTAGGGTTCTTGGTTCGTCGACTTCGAACAAGAGGGAGGGGGAAAAGGGTTTTCCAAATCATACCTTAATCTTGCTTAATTAAGTCCACTGATGATGAACACGACGAGAGATCCTCTAGTTGATCACTTGCAATGATCCTTGATCTTCAAGACTTGAAGAACACAAAGAACGGACGAAGAACACGAAGAACACAAGGCTTGTGTTCTTGGTGTGTTGCTCGACCGAATCTTGGGAGGAGGAGGAAGTATATTTCGTTGTTAAGGTGGGGAAAAAAGCCAACTAAAGTGAAGCCTAAGATCTTCTATTTATAATAGAAGATCTTTCACTTAAGTCCTTCTAATTTAATTAAGAAACGTTTCTTAATTAAACTTTTCTTTTTACACTTTCAACCCTTATAGTTTATCTAGTTTTTATTGTTGCACTTAATTATTAAATGTCTTAGTATTATACACTAATATATTTCGGTATAATATATATACATGAAATATATATATACTTGTATTTATACTTTTAACAATTAATTATATAATAAACTTTATATAATCTAAACAATAATATTATCCAATTTACCATATGATTTAATAGCTTTAAATCATATTATGGATAATCTATAATTAACACATTGTATATCTACTCAACTAGTAAATGTAGAAATACTTGTATTAATTAGTTAGTTAAACTAATCTAGTAATAAGTTGAACTTAACTTAATACTTAACCGATTCATAAATGACTATTATGAATCATTCCTCTTCGTATATCATTGCATATCTTTCTCGTATTACATGCACTCACCGGTGTGACCCTTAAGTGTTTCGTAGGCATGGATGAATCACCATAGGTTGACTGAATGTGCACATAATTCCAACAGACTCCCACTTGTGCAAGTTCGCAACCTTAGCTTAATGACACTAGCTACAATGGCCCTCTAGATAGGCATGTAGGTAACCAACCCCATAGAAACAACTTTGTAACCCAGGTATAGTTTTTGAAAAACTCTTTTAATAGCGTTGCCGCACGATATTTGTGATAACGAATACGAGCATGGTAGAAGTTATCAACTCCTGTACTCGAAATCATTTCTTGACCTCTTGATTTAAAACTGTGTGATAACGACAAAGAACTGATCCAGTTCGTTGAGCACGGCCGTGCATTTTCAGTTTGTCATCATGTCAAGGCACCCATAAATATTTCTCCTAAAAAGGAGGTGCAATTACCATCTTGTTATATTTCGATTCAAGATACAACTTCCTCTGTACCCAGTAAAGCCTCATATGACACTCATATTTCAGATTTGTCTAAGACGAACCAAAGTACATTAGTCATTGTATCCCAAACCAAATACCTCAGGCTTAAGGACAATCCTAGTGAATAATACTTTTGAAATTTTCAAGCACGAAGTATTATCACGGTGGTCAATCCAATATTCGTCGAGCTCCAACAGAATATCACCGATATTTGGATTACACAAAAACTTGTGTAGCTATCTTCGAAGAACTTCAAATCTACCATCAAATACCGCGATGACGTTAACCTCCCATCAAGGTTCCCACCAAGACGAGTAGTCACAGATTATATCTTTTGAATAAAGTAACTTTTATTCATGGATCTTTTAAAACATACAAAGTCTGAATAATAATGATGCTAACTCATGTATTAATCCTCACTGGACATAGATACAGAATTATTACTGAATCATTACTTATTACTTTTGTTCGTGTTGATTACTTAATGACTTTTACAATTGTAATTGTAACTTTATCACTAAACTAGTCATTTCTATTAAACTAAAGACATAAGACAAGTATTTGAAAAACACTATTACTTTTGTCTTTGCTAGATTTTGTTCCTTCAACATTCTAGAATATATTTTAGTTTTGCCCTTTTATGCAATTCGGTAAACATAGGAGGATTGGAAAGTAACTCCTTAGTTTCTTGAATTCATAAAATTCGCCTTGTAACTGAAGCCTCTTTTAGTCACTTGATTTGTAGATATATCATTACTAGTTAAAGAAATTTTCTTAAATGATTAACTTATTCACTAGAGTGTGAATATCCTATTAGATTTGAAATAATTAATCACAAGACTTGTGACCACGCTATTAGGCTTGCAATAATCTAATCAACGATCATTTATTATTTCTCTTAACTCGTTGGCTAACGACTTGGTAATACCTTGTTGGTAATATCTTACTAACTTACTTAATTCATTAATACCTTTAATGAATATGTTAGTCATAGCTCCCACTTACTTTTATGGAATATAAGCATCACTTAAACTATTACTTTGACTAAGTCAAGAACTTTGACTTTGGTCAAGAACTTATAGTTTAATCTTTTAAGAATTTATCAATTATTAAAGTTATCCTTTGGATTTACGAATATCCAATAATCCTGTTTAGGGAATCATGACTTTTAATGATCACTTTATCTAACAAGTATAAAACACTTGAGATGATACTTCCAATTCTTAAATATTTTAGTATTTTTCAAGAACTTTATTTAATGCCAAAATCATTTCTTGGATTTCATAAATATCCAACATTCCTATTAGGGAATTATGACTTGATTAAATACTGTATTTATTACAAGTATGAAACACTTGAATTAATACCTTTAGTTCTTAAATACTTTAATATAGTTTGACCCTTTTTAAGAGTTTATTTAATGCCTACGTCATTCTTTGGATTTTGCGAATATCCAATATTCCTATTAGGGAATTATGACTTCATTAAATTCCTTTATCACAAGTATGAAACACTTGTAATAATACTCTTAAAGGCTATCTTGATTATATCCAATATAATCATACTATATTAATACTAATGCTTTAAAACGTACTATCATAAGTAATTTATTACTTAAGATGTTTTAACTAAGTTCAATAAACTTTGAACTTGATCTTTCCGTAAAACTCTTAAATACTTGTATTAGAAAAACTTTCTAATTTCTAGTATCTAAGTAATTGAGCTTTCAAGATATTATTATTCATTCAACAATCAAACAAATATAAATCACGAGATTATAGTAAATCAAAACTTGACTTACAATCTAGTCATAAAACTTGACTAGTGTAATTATCACACATGCACACATTATAATTCAACCATGGATTCATAATTTGGTAAAACGAAAAACGAGTTTTAACATAAAAAAATTGTCTTAACAAAATAAAATTGTTTTCCATGAATCCAAAATGAAAAATACTGAATTATAAAATCAACTTGGTGTTTGTGGGATTATTACTATCTCATGCAGGCCATCTTCACTTTCCATCATCTCTTGCAATAAATGATTGCGAAAGTTGAGTTACTCGTAATAAACTTTACTAGTGTCTTGAAGTGAATATCTAGAAGTTGGTCAAATCAACCGAGGAGCTTGCATTGCCTCCTACCCTTTGACCCTCGCCACAACCAAGACACCGTTTCTCGGTACTTGCCTTATTTGGCTTCACCTTCTTGACATTTTGTTTGACTCCATTACCCTTAGGCACGTCTTGGCTGAGATTGGTTTTACCCATTCCCTTTCCACTGCGCCTCTTTCTCTTTTCACTACCATAATCAGTTACTACAAGATCATTCTTAAACTTGGCCCCCAAACCCAACTCATTAATCTTGAGCATGGAATGTAGCTCATCAATGGATTGCTCCTTGTTATGCATGTTGTAGTTGACTACATAAGGCTTATAGTCATCTGACAACGAGTTGCGTATCATTTCTGTTGCTAACTGCAATGGTACTGGGTGTCCTAGTCTTTTTAAGATGATCCATGTGCTCTTTCATTTTCATGACGTGAGCACTCACTGATGATCCCTTAACCATCTTGCAAGAGTTGAACACTCTACAAGCGTAATATGCTTGTCCTGGTTCATTTCTAGCATTCATGGCAGGGGCATTTAGCATTGTTCTTTCTAGGACATTTCCTCTCTCATGCCTAAGAATAATCCGAAGATCACGCTTCCAATTGAGAAATTTTGACCCAGTCAATTTGTCCTTTTCTAGAAACAAGCGTTGTGAGAGATTGGTACGTGTCGTGTTGGTTGTTGCTGCCATCTACAAATCAAACCCAGTTTAATAAGTAATCATCAACAAACATCTTCTAAAATATATTATAAACCCATAATTAATATTTTAGGCCTAGGATCCATATATCACATTCTTGCCGCAAGGTTTGGGCACTTCCCGACGAGACATGCTATTATTTGGTTGGTAACATCCTTACCAATCGTACCAAGGCTTGATACGATTCCTAGGGGTCGTAGAATCTATAGACTTTTTAACTTACTACAACTTTGTACAATTTAATTGCACATTTCTAAGTTGCAATAAAGTCTAGTATGTTTATTCTACTCAAGTACTTTTGGGTCGGGACTCCCGATTATCACCAAAGTAGATCAGACTAACTAAGACAGTGCGATGTTCTGCGCCGGGACTCCCGATTATAACAGAACCCTACGCACCCTAACACTCGCAATGATTTGAATCCATATCTAAGGTTCTTTCTCCTTACAATATGAATATCGTTGAACAAGTGAGGTGTTGCATTAGGTTGATAGTACTTAGATCTAAGATTTACTTGGGTTTGTTTAAGTCTTGAACTAAACTTAAAGCTTATTCCAATTTTAATCCTTTATTTAAAATGTGCGACTTGTGTTACTCAAGAATTCCACAAGACTCCTTTCTAAATATCTTTTAAAACTTATAGTTTCAAAATTTTGCGCGATTTATATATATACCTAAAACGAGGTGTACAAAACGTTTTACTAGGTTTTGTGAAAAACCTTTTCTTTAATAAAACTTGCTCGTTTTATTTACTTGAAAAACTTAAACCTTATGTTAAACTTTAAAATGTAAATTTTAATTCCTTTATGATCCATGAACTTGAATCATAATACTAGTTTAACACACCTTGTTTTTCATTTGTTTAATAATAAAATTAAACATGCATTTTAATTTATTAGATTCGACCAAAACTTATGTCCTTAAGGACACATTTATAGACTTTGTGATTTTCTTCCGTAGCTCACACTAGCTACAACAACCATGATGGAACTTAAGCAAACACAATCACCGGTCTATAATTGGTAAAACTAATAAACTTATTATATAATAATTCTTAGTTTGTTTAAACCATTTTTACATTTAACTCAAACTAGTTAAATATAGGTTTTAAATTTCCTATGTTATTTAATCCTTGATCTTTTATCTAGTATTTTACGTTACTTGTAAAATACTTTATATTATACTTGTATATTTTACTAGTTATAATTGCTTATAACTTTATACACCTTATAATAACAATATATAACTTTGTATATTTCTAGTTTATAATATAATCTCAACTTGTACAATTTCTAGTTATAATTAAATTATAACTTTGTACCTTCTAGTTTTAATTATATTACAACTTATACATATACTAGTTATATTATAACCTTTAAGATCAAAATAACATTTCCTTTTAATGTTCCATTTAAACTTGTATTTATAATATATAATCTTATTACTTTAAAACCTTATAATATTCTAATAAGAATATTACACCTAGTTTATACATATGTATTTTAACTTGATCTAATCAAAATACGTATAAACTACTTTACCCTTTAAAAATGCATTTTCTTTTAAACATTAAAAAACTCGAAAATTATATATTAGTATAAATACATCTTGTTAATTTTAAAACTTAGAATTAACACTTTCTTTTAATCCCTTATTAATTTTAATTAATCAAACCCTAATCTTGTTCTTGATCAATTAAAACTAGGTTTTAACTTTCTTGATCAAAAATATCTTTTATTTAAAGATTAATTCTAATCAATCCTATCCAAACAATTATCTTTGTTTAAATTCTAGGATAGAATATAGATTACAACTTTAATAAATTTATTTAAACTTTTTAATTCAAACCTTATAGACAAAAAAAACTTTGTCTAGATTTCTAGGTTTAAAGAACTAGCTTTAATAAATCTACTAAAACAATAACTAAACCTATTAAACATGAACTTTTTTAATTATCTAGGTTTTAGATTATTATTTCTATTAATCCTTTTAACCAATTAAACTAAATTAGTTTAATGTTCTTGGTCCTAGGGTTCTTTAGGGTTTCGAAAATCTTAAGCCTAAGAAACTTTTCCACCAATTAAACTAAACTAGTTTAACATACTTGGTGTCCAAGTTTCCTCCTGGATCTCGAAAATCTAAAGGATTAGGAAAGAATCCTTTTGTCCAATTAAACTTAACTAGTTTAACATACTTGGTCCTAAGGTTTTCCTTGATCACGAAAAACTTGTAGGGCAAGAATCCTTTTGATCAATTAAACTAGACTAGTTTAATGTTCTTGATCCTAGGGTTCTTTTCTACATATTTCGAGAATTTCTAGGGTTAGAATCATTTTGACTAATTAAACTAAACTAGTTTAATATTCTTGGTCCTAGGGTTCTTTTACCCTTCTCGAAATTTAGAAGAAAAAAAAAAGTTGGAACCAAAAAAACTTTAAAAATTAAACAAACAAACTTTGTTATTCTTGTTTAGATTTCTAAACCAACGCTCTGATACCACTGAAGGGTTTCATTGTAACTGATTGACCATTTGGGTCAACCTCCTAGTTTACTTGGTTCGAACCATACTGACAAGAACATGAACTTGTTCTTGCCAGTTAAACCAACTAGCTAGTTTAATCCCTAAAAACGGAACTGAGATTAAACTTACTCCTTAAACCCTAAAGGATTGGGGATGTTGGAAATCTAAACTAGATTAACAAGAAAGAAACTTTGTACGAAAAACTCGAACACACACACATACTTGTGTGTGTTCGTCGAACACTGACCAAGAACCCTAGGGTTCTTGGTTCGTCGACTTCGAACAAGAGGGAGGGGGAAAAAGGGTTTTCCAAATCATACATTAATCTTGCTTAAGTAAGTCCACTGATGATGAACACGACGAGAGATCCTCTAGTTGATCACTTGCAATGATCCTTGTTCTTCAAGACTTGAAGAACACGAAGAACGAACGAAGAACACGAAGAACACAAGGCTTGTGTTCTTGGTGTGTTGCTCGGCCGAATCTTGGGAGGAGGAGGAAGTATATTCCGTGGTTAAGGTGGGGAAAAAAGCCAACTAAAGTGAAGCCTAAGATCTTCTATTTATAATAGAAGATCTTTCACTTAAGTCCTTCTAATTTAAATAAGAAACGTTTCTTAATTAAACTTTTCCTTTTACACTTTCAACCCTTATAGTTTATCTAGTTATTATTGTTGCACTTAATTATTAAATGTCTTAGTATTATACACTAATATATTTCGGTATAATATATATACACGAAATATATATATACTTGTATTTATACTTCTAATAATAATTAATTATATAATAAACTTTATATAATCTAAACAATAATATTATCCAATTTACCATATGTTTTAATAGCTTTAAATCATATTATGGATAATCTATAATTAACACATTATATATTTACTCAACTAGTAAATGTACAAATACTTGTATTAATTAGTTAGTTAAACTATTCTAGTAATAAGTTGAACTTAATTTAATACCTAACCGATTCATAAATGACTATTTTGAATCATTCCTCTTCGTATATCATTGCATATCTTTCTCGTATTACATGCACTCACCGGTGTGACCCTTAAGTGTTTCGTAGGCATGGATGTATCACCATAGGTTGACTAATCGTGCACATAATTCCAACAGCCTTTCCAAGGCGACACTTTTAACATAACCATATCACCAACATTTAAATCATAGGGCCGCTTTTTCAAACCCGAATAACTCCTTTGACGATCTTTTGCGGCTTTCATATTTTCTTGAGTTATCCCGGTTTTTTCATTTGTTATTTTCACAATCTCGGGACCCGTGAGTTTCGACTCACCCGCCTATAACCAACAAGAAAGGCGTCCTACACTTTCTCCCATACAATGCCTCAAATGGTGGCATTCTAATACTTCCATGATAACTATTGTTATATGAATATTCAACCAACGATAAATTTTCATCCCATTTACCACCAAAATCCATAACACACGATCTCAACATATCTTCGACCGTTTGGATTGTCCTTTCACTTTGTCCATCGGTTTGCGGATGGTAAGTCGTATTCAATCTTAACTTTGTTCCTAACTCCTCTTGAAGTGACCTCCAAAATCTCGAGGTAAACCTTGCATTCCGATCGGATACAATCGACATCGGCACTCCATGCAACCGAACCACTTCATCAACATAAAACTTTGCCAACTTCTCAAGTGGCATAGTTTCCCGAATAGCTAGGAATAACGCACTTTTTGTTAACCTATCGACAATCCCCAAATGGAATCATGATTTTTACTTGTCTTTGGAAGACCCACGATAAAGTCCATAGTGATGTCTTCCTATTTCCCGGCCGACACTTGCAACGATTGTGCAACTCCATAAGGCACTTGGTGCTCGGCTTTCACTTGTGCACACGTGGCATATTTTGATATGTACTTTGATACTCTTGAGTTCATCCCCGGCCACCAATAAATTCTCTTTAAATCTTGGCAAGTCTTTGTACTGTTGGATTTATGTGCACAATCAAGTACACGTGTCATCGTGTCCAATGTTATAAGGCACTAAAGGGTCACACCACTACACACCCAATAATGGACAACCGAATAAAGTAAGTTGTGTGGAATAATTAACTAGTTAAGTTAATTATAAAGAAGAGAATAAATAATAATAAGTTAATTATTATTTAAGACGAAGATTAAATATTAAGTTAAATATTTAACGGACATTTAAATAATAGTTAATTAATTAACTAGTAAAAGTCCAAGGGTTTAAAGTGTTAATAGGAAGTTTAATTATGTGATTAAACATAATTAAACTCCAAGGACTTAACGGTAACTTAATCCATTATAAATAAGGGACTAAGGTTAAGGGTTAAGGGTTACACATTACAACACAAAAGAACCCTAGACACCTCCTTCCCTCCTCTCTTGTTTCGGCCGACCGAAGAACCCACAAGGGGTTTCGATCCCTTGTTCGTCCGATCGAACGCGCACACACAAGCCATTGTGTGTTGCTTTGTTGGTACAACGCGGTCTTGCAGCGTGTTCAGGTGGTGCAGTAGAGGTGGATCATTCTTTAGCATTCTAAAGGTAATGTTCTTAACCTTCTTCTTCTTGTGATCCCATTGTTTAGTAGAGATCAAGCATGTAAGATTCAAGTTCCGCCATGTGAATCCTACAAGGTTTTCCTACAGTGGTATCAGAGCTTCCTACTAATCTCAATGAGATTCGGTTGAGTTTCTTTTCGTCTAGAAAAGAACCCTAGCAAAAAAAAATTCGAAATCCAAGTATGTGTTCTTCAAGTTTTGCATGAACATTGGATTGAATAGGGTTCTAGATGAAAAAAAATTAGGTTTCTTTTTCCCTCCCTTGTTTTTTTTCGAAATTTCGTGTATATGTATATATATTATTAAGGTTTTTTTTTTTATCTTAGAAAGAAACCTAGTAAGTTTGATCCAAGAAAATTGTTCAATTTTATGAACAAGTGGATTAAATAGGTTTCAAGATAAAAGAAAGTAGGTTTCTTTTTGTTTAGTAAGAAAACCCTAGAATGTTTGATCCAAGAAAAGTTGTTCAAGTTTATGAACAATTGGATTGAATATGATTATTAGACAAAAAGAAAAAGGTTATTATTATTATTATAAATTAATTATAAAATTAAAGCAGGAGTCGAAACCAAACCAACCGAGATTCGGTTGAGACTTTGTTCGACGACGAGTGGTCGACCAAAACCAAGTCCACCGAGTTTCGGTTGGGTGATGGTTTCTTGGTGACCATGTTATCGTATTTAGGGTGCAAGATTTTATGTAGCTTAAATCGGGAATAAAGAATCTACAAGATTTTATGTATATTCTTTTAGTTATTAAGTCAATCTATGTAAATCTTTTGATTTTTTGACTAACTATCAAGAACAAAATCAAAAGGAATAGATTTACATAAATCTTGACTAGATTATTTTTTTAATTAATAATAAAAGATAATAAATTATTAAAACCAAAATAATTTCGAAATTAAGGGGGAAATAGGAAATCAGTTTATGGGTAATTTAAAAATTACCAGTTTGGTAATTTAATAATTATCAGTTTACTTATTTATTTAGTATGACATAACCCAAAAGAAGTGACATTGTGTTTATTTTATTTTTTTCGAATTCTTTATAATTTTTCGAAAATTAATAAACCTATATTTTTTTAAATATACAAAACACAAAACCAAGTCTTTGGGGGTATGACATAGCAATTCTCGAAATTGCATGTATTTCATTTTATTTATAAAAAGATGGTGATTATGAACAGTTTGTTTAGAAAACCAAGTTTTAATAATAAAATGGTGATTATAAACACTTTGTTTAGAAAACCAAGTTTTAAATTAATAAATGTTAAAGTAAACAGTTTGTTTATAAACCAAGTTTTATAAAGACAAAATTAAAAGTGGAATTTATAAACAGTTAGTTTATAAAACCAAGTAATTTAAAAAGGTTAAAAATTGGCTAACGTTTTTCGAACAAAGGAAAATTCTTTTTAGAAAATCTTAGATCAGAGTGCAATCCACCTAATGGAACACCTCACTTGTTCAACAATATTCACATTGTAAGGAGAAAGAACCTTAGATGTTGATTCAAATCATTGCGAGTGTTAGGGTGCGTAGGGTCTTGTGATAATCGGGAGTCCCGGCGCAAGGCATCGCACTGTCTTAGGTGGTACGATCTATTTTGGTGATAATAGGGAGTCCCGACCCACAATGCACTAGAAGGATTAAAACATGTACAAGCTTGTTGTTCAACTTGATATCCCGAACATCTAGGAATCGTTTCTAGTTCAAGACGCGATCGGTATGGCTATACCTATCAGAAATAGCGTGGCTCTAATGGGAAGTGCCCAAACCTTGCATTAGAGGGCGTGAAATATGGATCCTAGTCTAATTATTATTCTTAAAAGGTAATAATATTAGAAGTTCTTTATTTATATAATCATACTAACCATTTGTTGTTTTTCTTATAGATGTCTGTATTGTCAGAAATTCCGTTTCACTCACTGATAGAATCACGAAGGCTCATCACTGGAAAATGGAAGCTTGCTTGTCCAAATTATAAAATTTGGAAGGTGCATATTAGGAACTTCCTAAAGGCACAAGATTTAGTGTACATCATTGACGAGGTGCCCAAGGGACAACCAGGACAAGATGCCTAGGATGATGAGCTTGATGCTTATTATCAGTATCTGGCTGATGAATCACAAGTTATGTTGACAGGTCGTAGACTGTCGAGAATATAAATGCCTTAATTACACCTATTAGCTAGGACAAGTAAGGGTCGAATCCACTGAGGAGATTAGGTTAGCAAACTAGTTATTAATTGATTTAAACGTATATTTAGGAGATTGATTGATAAAACTAATTAAAACCTTAGGGAAAAGAATTAAAAGATTATAAACTAACTAAAAATGAAACTAACAAATTTTAGATGAAAAAACTATATGAGACAAATGCAATCACTACTAGTTTCGGAATCAATCTTTTCTCTAATGTCATAAAATATGATTATTTTACTTAATTTAGGGTAGTCAGGTTTCATAGACAAAACCGTTAAAATATTTATTCTACTAGACCAAATCTGGGCACAAATTGTGTGTATCGGCACCAACCGTCTATAGCATCATAAAGGGTGGTTAAACACGATCGGTCTAACCACTACAAAGTTGTCTTACACTTAATCTAACCAAACAAATAAGAATTAAATTACGGAAAACAAATTAATCATAACGAACCAAATCAACGTAACTAAATAAACTACCATAAATTGTTCACATAATAGTATAGTTTATGCATTAAAGAAACAAATTGAAACCTACTCCTAATAGTGATCACAAAAAGATTAGCCTAACATGGAGAAGAAAATCAAACCAAACTTATTAACAGATTGCATCTTCGTTCGTACTTGGCTGTGAAGTCGAATGTGCGGGGTTCTTTTAATTCGTTTCTGCCGTAGGTGCGACTGTGGTTGGGATTCCTTTTCTTTTCTGCCGTGCCTCCTATAATTCGTTTGTGGGGTTCTTTTTCTTATTCGTAGCATGTGATATGCGGGGTATTTGAAATTATGGGAATGTAGTCTTTTAAATAATACTTCAACCGACCTCTTTTTATGATAAAGCTTCTCAATTCAAATTCCTAATTTGTCTGAATCCAATTTCTAACCATATCCTATTCCGGATTGATATAAACTTCTTTTGATTTAAAATATATTCGGCCCAATATAAATTCCATAGAAACATATATGGCCTCTACAAATATAAATGACGACTTCATTTATAAAAATGCACCATCCAATTTAATATATTTGTGGTTGTGTTCGTTTAATCCCAATGGCCATGTCTTTATTTTAATCCTTTATATTTTGCCTGATATAATTCCAATATGTAACTTTGCTCAACTTCTTTTTGGTTAATTTGACTAAATTAGTTTATTTTAGGCCCTGACCTACAAAACAATAAAACTCATTAAAGATTAAAGTAGTATATTTAATAACATAACGGTCCATTTATTAATCAAATAAAGCAAATAAAGTGTAACATAAAATGTACTGATCAAACCTCCCCAACTTAAATCCTTACTCGTCCCGAGAAAGGCTTAAAACAAAATCAGAATTAAGTGTAACTTATAAATGACGGACTAGCTATTTAAACTAGAAAATACAATTATAAACAAAATCATATATATGTTTGTGTATTGATCCATTTTAACCTTTCATCCTCTTAAATAAAATCACACACTTCTATTTACTAAACTCAATAATCCATAAATTATTCATTTTTACATGCTCTATCTAAAATACCCTCATAGAAAATTCCTCTAACCTTAATATTTATTTACGATTTTCATTCCACTTGTCATATGTTTTATCCACATTTTTCCATGATGCACAACTTATTTAGTATTTCAAGCACATGACTTTCGATGAAACCCGCGTAGCGAACTTTCTACTCAACCGATCCCAAATCAGACGACTTTAGGTGGCTAGATGTCAAGCACCCCTAAGAGTTTAGTTGTTCGGGTTTCAAAGGCCATTAAACTTAATTTACCATTTTTGATTGGTTAAAGCATATGAATTCTATGACTTACGATGGAACCCGCGTAGCGAACTTTCTACTCAACCGATCCCAAATCAGACGACTTTAGGTGGCTAGATGTCAAGCACCCCTAAGAGTTTACTTGTCCGGGTTTTAAAGGCCATGTATTGACTTCATAAACTTAACTTCTCATTTCATTTTCACTTACATAACATATGACTTCAAATTTATTTTTGATAGCTAAATGTCACTTGGCTTTTTCAAATTTATTGTGGTATTTTATAATACTGATTTGCTGATTTGAATTATTACTTAAAGGTATATTAGCATCAAACATGCAAAACTTATTATAACTCTAAATTATCAAATGTTCAATATAAATATGGATTTTATTTAAAAGAGTAAAAAGCTACAAACACTATAATATGAAAGCTAAATATAACCTCAGATCTGATTTAAATTACTTTCCACGAAATTTTTTAAGCAGCACTTAATAACTATCATTTTTCGTTTTTATACAACCTCTGATCTCTAGACTTGTAAAATTTAAGTTTGATATACTACAAGGATTTTATTTTCTTTAATCTCAAACTTAAGATCACACTAGAAGTAAGGTGAATTCAAAAAAATACATATGAACTATACTAATTTAAACTAAAATGCAAAAATAAATCAATTATTTTCAAGAAAGGAGCGAGTTCACTCGACAAAAGCATGTATGTGAAGATATCCATTTGTGGCTTAGTCATGATCCATAATAACCTACAAAAATCAAGAAAGTTGTGCGGAAAAGACTCCTCACATGATGATTAGCACAATCTAATATTAGATCAATTTTTTTTTTTTTTATAAGCACAATGATTTTATAACCACATCTTTACATACGATAAATATTAATACCCCCTCCCCAACTTGAAGCATTGCATTGTCCCCAATGCAACCTTTAGTTAGAAAAATTGTTTAAAAATAATTGATTAAAAAAATTAATGAAAAATAAAAATAAAATAAAATCCCCTAAAACTCACTTTCGTAGGAATCACGATAGCACTTAGCACGTGCAACAAGCCTTTTAAACCCCTTGGTAGGGCCGAGTGGATGAGGGAAGTCTTGTGAGGGTTTGTAGGCAACACACCCACAAAGTTTACATGTTGCCTCCTGGAAAGCGCTAAGTTTAAGGTCTTCAGCCAGACCGTACCTGATAATCTTCTTAAGTTTTTTCTGGATGAGGTAAATCATCTAGGTTCACAATATCAAACTTTAATGTATTACGGGTAGCTGCTACGATATATGGCTTCAAACGATGTCCATTGACTACATACGGCCCCGACCACTTTTAAGTTTTCCTGGAAAAGATTTTAGTCGGGCGTTGAATAACCATACTTTTTGCCCCTCAGAGAAGTTCTTGATACGGATCTTTGCGTCATGGAAGGCTTTCATCTTCGATTTATATGTCGCAGCACTATCATATGCTTCGTCACGTAACTCTTCAAGTTCACTTAGCTGCAATTTTTGCTCTTTACCTTCATCATCATAATACATGTTAGTTTCTTTTATAGCCCACATAGCACAATGTGCTAGCTCAACAGGTAAATGCCATCCTTTTCCGTAAAATAACCGATAAGGTGTTGTGCCAATTGGTGTTTTGAAAGCTGTTCGATATGCCCAAAGTGCATCATCTAATCGAAGTGACCAATCCTTGCGATCAGGTCTAACGGTTTTTTGTAGAATTTCTTTGATTTGCCGATTGGAGACCTCCACCTGCCCACTAGTTTGCGGATGATATGGTGTAGCAACTCGATGTTTGACCCCGTAATGTCGTAATAATTTAGCAAATTTGTAATTCTTAAAATGGGAACCCCCGACACTGATAACAACTCGAGGAGTTCCATGACGTGTAAAAATATTTTTCTTTACGAATTTGCAAACCACACTATGATCATTTGTCTTTGTAGCTTCAGTCTCAATCCACTTGGATACATAATCTACCGCCACAAAAATGTAGATATTTCCATATGAAATGGGGAACGGACCCATAAAATCAATCCCCCATACATCAAATATATCAACATGTAGAATAAAAATCATTGGCATTTGATCACGTCTTGAGATTCCACCAACTTGTTGGCATCGGATACAACTCTTCACATAAATGTGGGCATCTCTGAATATAGTCGGCCAAAAGAAACCGCTTTCACCTTGGTACTGTTTTGATTGACTATGAAGACGCTTTTGTTGGTGCTTCGTCCAATGCTCGTGCATTTTTCCTGCAGCCAAATAATTCACAATGTTAGCATACCAAGGTAAATTAGTTGTCAATAATAATTGTTCATCCGGAAAATTTTCTCGGATTTCCTCTTTAGTGCTACTAATATTAATGGGAAGACGAGATAGATGATCTGCTACCACATTTTCAGAACATTTTTTATCTTTAATTTCATAATCCAATTTTTGTAGCAGAAGAATCCATCTAATCAATCTAGGTTTAGCATCTTTCTTTTCCATGAGATGTTTTAAAGCACTATGGTCAGAATATATGATTACTTTAGACCCCCAAACATAAGATCGAAATTTGTCAAGGGCAAAGACAACTGCTAATAATTCTTTTTCAGTAGTAGTGTAATTTATTTGAGCATCAGAATAAGTTTTACTGGCATAGTAAATTGATACTGGTTTTTTATCAACCCTTTGACCCAAAACAGCACCTACCGCATAATCACTAGCATCACACATTATTTCAAAAGGTTTAGTCCAATCTGGTGATTGTAAGATAGGTGCTTGAGTGAGTTGTCTTTTTAAAGTGTTGAAGGAATCTATACACGTTTCATCAAAATTGAAAGGTGTGTCTTTTAACAAAAGATTACATAACATTTTTGAAATAGCACTAAAATTTTTAATGAAACGCCTATAGAATCCCGCATGTCCCAAAAATGATCGGAGACCCTTAACATTAGTAGGTGGTGGGAGATTGGAGATGAGTTGTATTTTGGCACGATCAACCTCTATACCTCTTTCTGAAATTATGTGCCCTAATACAACCCCTTCTTTAACCATAAAATGACTGTTCTCCCAACTTAAAACTAAGTTTGTCTCCACGCATCTTTTTAAAACACGTTCTAATTGATGGAGACAAGTATTAAAAGTTTGACCAAAAATTGAAAAATCATCCATGAAGATTTCAAGCTAGTCCCCCACCATGTCTGAAAATAAACTGGTCATTAGACGTTGAAAAGTGGCAGGGGCATTGCATAGCCCAAATGGCATTCTTCGAAAAGCGAAGGTGCCAAAGGGGCATGTAAAAGTAGTTTTTGCTTGATCTTCTGGATGGATAGGTATTTGGTTGTAACCAGAATACCCATCAAGAAAACAAAAATATTTGTGACCGGATAATTTTTCAATGATTTGGTCAATAAAAGGAAGAGGGAAGTGGTCTTTAGATGTTGCAGCATTAAGCTTGCGATAATCTATACAAACTCTTCAACCCGTGATGGGTCGTGTGGCGATCTTTTCTCCTCCCTCCTCAACAATCGTGATGCCGGCCTTCTTCGGTACGGTTTGTGTTGGGCTCACCCAAACACTGTCTGAGATAGGATAAATGATACCGGCATCAAGCCATTTGAGAACTTCTTTCTTGACAACATCTCTCATGCTTGGATTCAACCTCCTTTGAGATTCTCGAGTTGGCTTGCATTCTGGTTCGGTGATAATACGATGCATGCAAATGGATGGACTTATCCCTTTAAATCTGCAATTGTCCATCCAACCGCTTCTTTGTACTTTGAAAGCATTGTCAATAGTGCTTTTTCTTGATCATCTTTTAAGTCTGAAGCAATTATAACCGGAAAAGTCTTGTTTGGGCCTAAAAATGCATATTTCAAATGGTCAGGCAAGACTTTGAGTTCCAATTCTGGCGGGCTCTCTAACGATGGTTTCTGTTGTGTATCTATCTTTTCAGGCAAACTTTCGAACCGTAAGGACCATGGTGGTTGACGAGACTCTAATGAATTCAGAAACTCATCTTCAATCTTTTGGATCTCATTTACATCTAGCAGCTTCTCCCTGTCAACATCAAGAAAATGCCCCAAAGCGTCGTCCGAAAGCATACGTGAGGTATGCAATTGGACACACTCTCCAATAGAGTCTACTGTAAAGCAGTCACTACTGAATGGGGTGTTAGGCATATTTTGAAAAATATTTAACCATAATTTTCTATTACCAAAGGTCAAATCCATGGCCCCCGTTCTACAATTTATTTGAGCATTAATTGTTGCTAAGAAAGGTCGCCCTAAAATGACCGTTGGTTGGTTACCGGTATATGAAGTCTCGGAGTCAAGTACAAGAAAGTCAACCGGGTAAAAGAAATCTTCCACCCTTACTATCACATCGGTTAGCAGACCCCTGGGAACTTTTATTGATTGATCGGCTAATTGTAAAATAGTATCAGTTTTGTGTAAAATTCTGAAATCATTTTAATCAAAAATTGTTCCAGGTAGTATGTTAACACTTGCACCTAGATCTAAGAGTGCCTTTTTAATTTTAATATTACCAATTTCAACAGGAATTAAAGGTGCCCCAGAATCTTTAAATTTAGGTGGAAGTTGACCCGTCAAAGCGGCACTCACATGTTCAGTTAATTCAATTTTTTTAGGTAATTTGTTGCGATGCTTTTGAGTACATAAATCTTACAAAAATTTTGCATAAGCCGGGATTTGGCGTATAGCCTCGATTACGGGAATATTTATTTTTACTTGACGAAAAGTTTCCCACATATCCTCGGCTTGTGGACCTCGTTTAGCATACGATGATGAGTTTGGTTTTTCTAAAGCTGAGGGGTAGGGAGTGGTATTAGTCTCCACAACCCCCTCCCCAACTTTAGAGCTTTTTGATTTTTGATTGAGGTCTCGAAAACATTTTTGGTCATTTTTTTGTTTTTCTATATTAGCATTAGACTCTTCTTCATCATCAGATGCATCCTCCACTACACCTTCGACGAAGGTTGGTGGAGGCATTTGTACATTATTTTCATATGACTTACCATTGCGAAGAGTTCTTACCTCATTTACCTGTTCATTATTGGGTTTGAAGTTGTTTGATCCACTGTTTTGTTGATGTTGTGGATTAATCTGTGTGGTGCTGGGAAGAACGCCTTGGGGTCTTTGATTTATTTGAGTCGCCAGTTGTCCCATTTGCCTCTCCAAATTTTCAATAGATTTTGCATTTATTTCAGTGCTCTGATAGCTTTCTTTGATCATCTTATCATGGTTTTGCATCATCTCCATGAGTTGCTTTTGGCTTTTTATCATGAACTCCATTTGTTGATCCAGTGACTGTACTTGTTGGCCTTCGGGTTTTCGATTTTGATATCCTCCATTATTCCTTTGATTCTGATAATTTCCTTGATTTCTTTGGTTCTGATAGCTTCCTTGAGGCGGTGGGTTCAGAATATTTGACGTGTTTCCATAACTTAGATTTGGGTGATTACGAAGCCCAGGGTGATAAGTATTTGAATTCATATCGTATGGTTGGCGAGATCCGTAAGCTTCAAACACCTCCTCTTTGTTTGGTAGAACCATTGGACAAATATCAAAAGAGTGATTTTGCTTCCGCAAGTGGTGCAGACCTGATTTACCTGCGCAGAAACAATACCTTTCCCGATATTTTGCATTAAAATATCAAATTTTTTATTTAATTCACGCATATCAGTTTTCATTTCATTTTGAAAATTATCATTACAACTAGAGTTGACATTATATGATGATGAAGAAGAGTTTCTTCGGTCATATGAAGCTTGAGTTTTTGAACCCTTACTCATCTGCTCGAGAAAAGCCCATTCTTGATCATGAGGTCGTGATAAGAATAAACCCCCACTAGCTGCTAGTAAAAACTGCTGATCCCCAACTTCCAGACTATCATAAAAAGTTTTTACTAATTCCCATTGTGGAATTGCATGATGAGGACAACATCGAATTAAATCTTTAAAACGTTCAAAATCCTCGTGAAAAAGTTCTCCTGGAAGTTGACGAAAATTCTTTATATTTTGTCTAGCGTCAGCAATTTACTAATAGGATAGTATTCTTCCAAAAATTTATTTTGCATTTCCTCCCACGAATTAATGCTTCGTGGGAGGAGAGATGCAAACCAATTTTTAGCCTTATCTTTTAATGAAAAAGCAAATAAACGAAGACGTACCTCATCCGGAGTCATCCCAGTTACCTGATTCGTGTCACATATGGCCATGAATTCTGTGAGATGATCATATGTTCTTCATTTGCAGATCCTCGAAACGTTGGTAAAATACTCAGAAGATGAGGTTGGATCTTGAAAGCAGTGCATTGAGCAGTTGCTGGATAAACAATTGGCGATGGATCTTGAAAAGCTCCAGTCCTATAATACGAATCTACACCTCTAGGCTCCCCCATTATTTCAAATTCAGAACTCGAATTTGATTCAGATGATTGCACAACCGAGTCTTCCTCAAAATCTATAGTTCTTTGTGAAATCTCGGCTCGATAGAAAAATGTGACGTTTTCTATTTTCCCTTGCGGTTTTCTCGATTTCCGGATCAAATGCCAACGGTGATGTTCGCCCAGATTTTCTAGTGCGCATGCACGAAAACTAACTGCAAAAAAAAAATAAACAAAAACAAACGCGTAAAAAGGAACAAAAATAAACTAAACAAATAAACCGAAAATATTTTTGTATTTTTTTTAAAGATAAAAAAAACTAAACAGAATAATAAAAAAAATAACTAAAAACTAATAAACTAAACGCAAAGCTCCCCGGTAGCGGCGCCAAAATTCTGACAGGTCGTAGACTGTCGAGAAAATAAATTTTTTAATTACACCTATTAGCTAGGACAAGTAAGGGTCGAATCCACTGAGGAGCTTAGGTTAGCAATCTAGTTATTAATTGATTTAAACGTAAATTAAGGAGATTGATTGATAAAACTAATTAAAACCTTAGGGAAAATAATTAAAAGATTATAAACTAATTAAAAATGAAACTAACAAATTTTAGATGAAAAAACTATATGAGACAAATGCAATCACTACTAGTTTCGGAATCAATCTTTTCCCTAATGTCATAAAATATGATTATTTTACTTAATTTAGGGTAGTCAGGTTTCATAGACAAAACCGTTAAAATATTTATTCTACTAGACCAAATATGGGCACAAATTGTGTGTATCGGCACCAACCGTCTATAGCATCACAAAGGGCGGTTAAGCACGATCGGTCTAACCACTACAAAGTTGTCTTACACTTAATCTAACCAAACAAATAAGAATTAAATTACGGAAAACAAATAATAACCATAACAAACCAAATCAACGTAACTAAATAAACTACCATAAATTGTTCACATAATAGTATAGTTCATGCATTGAAGAAACAAATTGAAACCTACTCCTAATAGTGATCATAAAAAGATTAGCCTAACATGGAGAAGAAAATCAAACCAAACTTATTAAGAGATTGCATCTTCGTTCGTACTTGGCTGTGAAGTCGAATGTGCGGGGTTCTTTTAATTCGTTTCTGCCGTAGGTGCGACTGTGGTTGGGATTCCTTTTCTTTTCTGCCGTGCCTCCTATAATTCGTTTGTGGGGTTCTTTTTCTTATTCGTAGCATGTGATATGCGGGGTATTTGAAATTATGGGAATGTAGCCTTTTAAATAATTCTTCAACCGACCTCTTTTTATGATAAAGCTTCTCAATTCAAATTCCTAATTTGTCTGAATCCAATTTCTAACCATATCCTATTCCGAATTGATATAAACTTCTTTTGATTTAAAATATATTCGGCCCAATATAAATTCCATAGAAACATAAATGGCCTCTACAAATATAAATGACGACTTCATTTATAAAAATGCACCATCCAATTTAATATATTTGTGGTTGTGTTCGTTTAATCCCAATGGACGTGTCTTTATTTAATCCTTTATATTTTTCCTGATATAATTCCAATATGTAACTTTGCTCAACTTCTCTTCGGTTAATTTGACTAAATTAGTTTATTTTAGGCCCTGACCTACAAAACAATAAAACTCATTAAAGTAGTATATTTAATAACATAACGGTACATTTATTAAGCAAATAAAGCAAATAAAGTGTAACATAAAATGTACCGATCATATGTCGATTCTAGTTCTTACATCATTATCAGAGATCACTGATAATTTTCGTAAGAAACCATGTTATGAGTTTGTTCAGTATCTTAAGGAGGCGTTTAAGGAAAGTACAGAGGATAGTAAGCAAATCATTTTGCAAGAAATCTTGTCAAAAAAAATGCAAGAAGATAAACCAATAAGTGACCATCTTACTGACATAAGAAGGTTACTAGATTGTCTGACCCAAGTTACTGGCACATCAAACCAGCATGATCAAGTTTTGTTCTTGTTTGGATCCCTCACTCAATACTATCAGGATAAGGTAGTACGTTTAGTTGGGAGTTTTAACTTGACTGTCGCAGGACTACACGAGAATCTTTTGTGTATACGTGATGTTCAAAGGCTAGAGGAAGAACCACTCCCTGAGGTTCAGATGGATGAGTTCGATGATTGGTTAAGAGACTTTGCTGATTTGTGTTGCCCAACTTGTGGCAGCAAGGATATTTGCGAGCACACGTCCGATGTGGGACTGTTGGACACTGAATTTTTTAGTTATTCAGGTATCTTTATGATTGATTGTCTCGTTACTTCTAGTGAATCATGGGTATTGGATACCGGATGTGGTCATCACATTTGCAATCATTTGCAGGGATTTAAGAAGAACAGAAGGCTGGGACGAGGAGATGTTGAACTACGAGTAGGCGAAGGTTCCAAGGTTGGAGCTGAAGCCGTAGGGACATACCTTCTCAAGTTGCCTTCAGGAAGAGTCTTGGAACTTAAAGATTGTTATTATGTTCCTAGACTTATTAAAAATGTTATTTCGTTTTATTTACTTATAGACAGTGGTTTTTATTATGAGTTTTATGGAAAAACAATTTCGTGTTTAAAAGATGACATTTTATATTTTAAAGCTAACTCTCATAATGGTCTATACACGTTAAATCTAAATAACATAGAACGAGACATTTATCATATAAGTAAAAGATCCAAGAGTAATTTGAATCAAACTTATCCTTGGCATTGTCGTTTAGGTCATATAAACGAGACTCGCATTAAGAAGCTCCACGATGATGAATTCTAGAGCCATTTGATTTGGAATCATGTGCCATATGCGAATCATGTTTATCTGGCAAAATGACAAAAGACCCTTTCAATCATTACAATGAAAGGGCATGCGAGTTGCTAGGGATTATACACAGTGACGTGTATGGACCCTTCAGTCATGAAGCCAGAGGTGGATACCGCTTCTTCATTACCTTTACTGACGACTTCAGTAGGTATGGTTATGTCTTTCTTATGAGACTAAAATCTGAAAACTTTGACAAGTTCAAAGAATATCAGAGGGAAGTAGAAAACCAACTGGGTAAGAAAATAAAGTCACTTCGGTCGGACCGGGGAGGCGAATATTTGAGCCAAGAGTTCGACGATCATTTGAAAGAATGTGGGATTGTTTCACAACTCACACCTCCGTATACACCTCAGATGAATGGTGTATCAGAAAGGAGAAATCGCACCTTGTTAGACATGGTACGTTCAATGATGTGTCGTGCTACCCTACCACTATCATTTTGGGGACATGCACTCGAGACTGCAGCATTCACACTGAATAGGGTTCCGACCAAGTCAGTAGAAAAGACTCCGTTCGAGCACTGGATGGGCAAAAAGCCAAAATTGTCTTTTCTCAAGATTTGGGGTTGTGAGGCGTACGTTAGACGTAACTTCACAGACAAACTAAACCCCAAGTCAGATAAATGTATCTTCGTTGGATATCCGATGGAAATCTTAGGATACTATTTCTATCATCAAGAAGACAACAAAGTTTTTGTTGCTCGGAAAGGTGTCTTCTTGGAGGAGAAGTTTCTCGGGACAGAATCTCCAAGAAAAGAAATAGAACTTCAAGAAATTGAAGAGAATGAAGATCCACCTATAACTTCAGTCGAACCAGTGGTTCAACAAAGAATTGTTGATTCCTAACCAGACCCACCAGTTAAGGAAGAAGAAACATGCAACCCTCGTAGGTCCAATAGACCACTCCAAGAACCGGTTAGGTATCTTGGATTCATGATCGATGAAGATGATGGAAGTCTACTAGAACCATTGACCTACAGCGAGGCTGCTGACGGCGTGGAGTCTGAAAGACGGCTCGAGGCTATGGAAGCAGAGATGCAATCCATGTATGACAACCAAGTTTGGGTGTTATCAGACTTGCCACCATAGTCACGAGCTGTTGGATGCACGTGGGTTTTCAAGAAGAAAACTGACATGGATGGGAAAGTGCATACTTACAAAGCACGACTAGTCGTGAAAGGTTTCACGCAAACACATGGTGTGGATTATTCTGAAACCTACTCACCAGTCGCTATGCTTAAGTCTATTAGAATTCTAATGGCCATATCAGCATATTACGACTATGAGATATGGCAAATGGATGTTAAAACTGCCTTCCTTAATGGGGAGTTGAAAGAGGACGTATTCATGATACAACCTGATGGTTTTACTGATCCAGAGAATCCTAACAAAGTATGCAAATTGCTAAAATCCATTTATGGATTAAAGCAAGCATCTAGAAGTTGGAACTTACACTTTGACAAAAGAATCAAAGAATTTGGTTTCGTCCAGAGTGAGTTCGAGGCGTGTGTCTACACAAAATTCAGTGGGAGCATAGTAATCTTCCTAGTCTTGTATGTCGACGACATACTGCTTATAGGAAACGATATACCAGCATTACAAGGAGTATAATCCTGGTTAGGTAAATGTTTCCAGATGAAAGACTTGGGAGAAGCCACATTTATACTAGGTATAAAGATTTACATAGATAGATCTAGGCGGCTTATTGGACTTAGTCAAAGTACATACATTGACAAAGTACTCAAGAGATTCAGTATGAGTGATTCCAAGAGAGGTTTCATTCCAATGACACATAGCATTACACTGAGCAAAGCTCAGAGTCCTACATCTAACAAGGAAATAGCTAGGATGAGTTTGGTACCATATGTTTTGGCAATTGGATCAATAATGTATGCCATGTTATGTACTAGGCCCGATATTGCTTACTCCATAAGTCTTACGAGCAGATATCAAAAGAATCCTGGTGAGGCCCATTGGGTGGCTGTCAAGAATATTCTCAAGTATTTGCGAAGGACAAAAGATATGTTCTTGGTCTTTGGAGGTTCGATGGAAGAATTGCGTGTAATTGGATACACAGATGCAAGCTTCCAAACCGACAGGGATGATTACAAGTCACAATCAGGGTTTGTGTTTACACTGAACGGAGGAGCTATATCTTGGAAGAGTCAGAAACAAGATACGATAGCAGATTCAACTACAGAGGCTGAGTACATTGCGGCAAATGATGCTGGAAAGGAAGCCATGTGGCTTAAGAATTTTATCGAGGATCTTAGAGTTATTGCCAGTATCTCTAGACCCATCGAAATATTTTGTGACAACATTGATGCAATAGCGCAAGCTGTTGAACCAAGAGAGCATCAAAAGACCATGCATGTGCGCAGGAAATATCACCTCATACGTGAGTATGTTAGAGAAGGTGATATTAAAATTAATAAAATACCAACGGATGAAAACGTTGCTGACCCGTTGACAAAACCACTAGCTGGACCAAAGCATGAAAGCATGCAAGCGCAATAGGCATGCAGTACCTTGAAATTGGTAGCTAGTGACTTTGGTTATGAACCATAGATATGTTTGAAATAGAAAGTTTTACGTAATATTTTCACATTATCTATTCTTAACATGTTTTAAACCTATCCCTGATACGCTAAGTTTTGAGTATCTAAATGTCTGTGGTTGCTTGAATTTAGTGGGAGCTAGATTCAGGAGTTAATACCATTATGAATATTTATCTATTTCATAGTTATTGAATAGAGAAACAAGTGTTGTTAAAATAAATATTCATAGATGTTTACAGAGTTTGCTAAACATTAGACGTGACCAAAAGATCGAGATTACTTCATGGGGCCTAAGCATGAGTAATTTCGAGTAGATGTCCTCTGACCTGAGACGTTTTGGTTTGAGACACGACAAGTTCTGATCTTTAGCATTTATCTAACGTCACACCGTAAAAGGGTGATCATAAGGAACTTGACTAAGGCAGCGGAAGTCGTGGGCAAGATAACACAAATAGTCAAGATGGAATTTGCACCTTCTTTAATTAGAAGAGATATTTCATGGCCGCTCGACGATTAAGACTACTGAAATGCGTGGCCGCGCTCGGAGAATGATTAGATCATTCGGTAATCCGTTACTGCAGAAAGTCGAGATCAGTGTCGAGAAAATTCGAGTATATAGAACAAGATCCCTGCTCCATGTCTATGACTCTAATTAAGAAATATCATGATGCGAAAGGAAAATCTGTTAGTGTTATTCATTTATGAATATTATCTCTGGATGTAAGAGTTCTTATAACCTGGTTATCCTAAATGTCTGGCTAGGGACCGCTTTAGGCCAACGATGATCAGTAAGTGATGCTTAACTTGGACAAGTGGGAGTCTGTTGGATTTATGTGCATAGTCAAGTACACGTGTCATCGTGTCCAATGTTATAAGGCACTAAAGGGTCACACCACTACACACCCAATAATGGAAAACCGAATAAAGTAAGTTGTGTGGAATAATTAACTAGTTAAGTTAATTATAAAGAAGAGAATAAATAATAATAAGTTAATTATTATTTAAGAGGAAGATTAAATATTAAGTTAAATATTTAACGGACAGTTAATTAATAGTTAATTAATTAACTAGTAAAAGTCCAAGGGTTTAAAGTGTTAATAGGAAGTTTAATTATGTGATTAAACATAATTAAACTCCAAGGACTTAACGGTAACTTAATCCCTTATAAATAAGGGACTAAGGTTAAGGGTTAAGGGTTACACATTACAACACAAAAGAACCCTAGACACCTCCTTCCCTCCTCTCTTGTTTCGGCCGACCGAAGAACCCACAAGGGGTTTCGATCCCTTGTTCGTCCGATCGAACACACACACACACAAGCCATTGTGTGTTGCTTTGTTGGTACAACGCGGTCTTGCAGCGTGTTCAGGTGGTGCAGTAGAGGTGGATCATTCTTTAGCAATCTAAAGGTAATGTTCTTAACCTTCTTCTTCTTGTGATCCCATTGTTTAGTAGAGATCAAGCATGTAAGATTCAAGTTCCGCCATGTGAATCCTACAAGGTTTTCCTACATGTACTCCCGGGATGAATCGAATACTTGGACTTGTTAGCATCATTTAACAATACCATTCGGTTTACACCAAATTTTGGAACCCAAATTCTACCATTCACGGTTTTCAACCCTTGGACATTTTCTTCAAATAATTGATTCTTTCCCAATCTTTCTTGTCTAAACTCCTCTTTTCTCATCACTTCTGTTTGAGCGGTTTTTATCCCTTCGATAATACTAGATATCACTTCAATCCGCATCAACTTAGCCTTGACCAACTTCTCATGAACTTTTCTACTCAAGGCGTCGGCTACCACAATATCCTTCCCTTCATGATACACAATTTCACAATCATAATCACTAATCAATTCGATCCACCTTCTTTGCCTCATATTCAAATCTTTTTGTGTGAACACATATTGAAGACTTTTATGATCCGTGTACAATATGCATCTAGTCCCATACAAGTAATGGTCTCCAAATCTTTAGGGCAAAAACAATCGCCGCCAACTCTAAATCATGAGTCGTATACCTCGTTTCCGCATCTTTCAATTGTCTTGAAGCGTAGGCTATGACTTTTCCTCTTTGCATCAAAACACAACCGAGACCCTTATTCGAGCGTCACTATAAACCACAAAATCTTCCATACCATCGGGTAATGTAAGGATCATTTTATTGCACAATTTCTCTTTTAACAAGGCAAATGCATCTTCTTGCTTTTTCTCCCAATTGAACTTCACATCTTTTCTTGTTAACATAGTGAGTGGGACCGCCACTTGGGAAAAATCTTCAAAAAACCTTCGGTAATAACCGGCTAAACCAAGAAAACTTCTCACTTCGGTTGGAGTTTTCGGTGCTTCCCAATTCTTTACCGCTTCAATCTTAGACGGGTCAACCTTTATCCCGCTTCGAGACACCACATGACCGAGAAATTGAACTTCCCGCAACCAAAATTCACACTTGGAGAATTTTGCATACAATTTCTCCCGTTTCAACACTTCTAAAGTTTTCTTTAAGTGTTCTTCATGTTCTTTCCGGTTTTGGAGTAGATAAGAATATCGTCAATGAACACGATAAGGAATTTATCGAGAAAAGGCTTACAAACCCTATTCATGAGATCCATGAAAATAGCCAGGGCATTTGTCAAGCCGAATGACATCACCAAAAATTCATAATGCCCATATCGGGTTCTAAAGGCCGTCTTCTCGGTATCACCTTCTTTAACCCGAACTTGATGGTAACCCGACCTCAAATCGATCTTGGAGAAGTAATTGGCTCCCTAAAGTTAATCAAACAAATCATATATCCTTGTAAAAGGATATCGGTTCTTAATCGTCATCTTGTTAAGCTCTCGGTAGTCAATACACATACTCATTGAACCATCTTTCTTCTTCACAAATAGAACAGGTGCACCCCATGGTGATGAACTAGGACGGATAAAACCTTTATCAAGCAACTCTTGCAATTGAGACATTAACTCCCGCATCTCGGTTGGGGCTAATCGATACGGGGCTTGGGAAATCGGCGTCACCCCCGGAACTAAATCAATACGAAACTCGACTTGTCTCTCCGGTGGTAAGCCGGGTAAGTCATCGGGGAAAACCTCGGGGAAATCTCGAATAATCTTCACATTCTCAACCGCTTTCTTCTCTTTCCTTCTATCTAAAACATAGGCTATGAATGACGAGCATCCTTTTGACAAACATTTTCTTGCTTTAATGGCGGTAATAAGATTTGGCATATGATGCCTCTTTTCTCCATAAATATACACCTTCTCATTATCGGGAGACTTGATTGACACTAACTTCTTTCCACATAAAATCTTGGCTTGGTGGGGTCCCAACCAATCCATCCTAATGATCACACCGAATGCCTTGATTCCCATAGGCATCAAATCAACCTTAAACTTCTTACTATCGATTTCTAATTCACAATCTCTATAAATGTGTTGAACCATAGAGGTTTTCCCGTTTGCAACCTCAATCTCATACAAATCCCCTAGTAGTTCCATTGGAACATTTAACTTAGCACCAAACTCGTGAGATACAAATGAATAAGTAGAACCCGGATCAAACAATATATGAGTGGGGAGAGAGTTTAAAATCAATGTCCCTGACACGACATCGTGTGCCTCCTTTGCTTCCTCTCAGGTTAGTTGAAAGGCCCTCCCCTTGATCTTCGACGGCTCCGTTTTCTTGTGAGCGGTCGACACCAATGTTTCGGTTCCTTTCTTTGGGCAAACATTGCTATAATGCCCCTTCTCATGACATGAGAAACATTCCACTTTATCTAGGCTCTTGGCCTTGCAATCTCTAGCTTTGTGGCCAAATCTTCCACATTTGAAACAACTTCCTGACTCAAGCTTGCATTCTCCTTGATGAGTCTTGCCACATTTCACACACTTCGCATAACCTCCACCACTTCCTTGCTTCGACCCACTCGGGGTATACCATCCTTTCTTTAATGGCCCCGAGTAACCTTCAAACTTCCTCTTTTCATTTCCTACCGATCTCTCTTGAACCCTTCTCCTACTAACTTTCTCAACACTTCGGGCGACATTAATAGCCTCATCAAGAGTGCCCGCCATCTTCACCTCAAGCTCATATTCCCATGGCAATCCATTAGCAAACTGAACCACACGACTACGTTCGGTTGGGTAGGTATTCATCACAATCGGGAGGTATCCCGTGAACTTCTTGATGTACTCATCTAAAGTTTAATTGCCTTTCTTGAAATGCAAGAACTCTTCCCATGACATCTTGTAAACGGCTTTCTTTCCCAATGACTCGTACACGGTGACTCACCAAGTCAAGGCATCATCCTTAAGCAAACGTGAGGCATAGGTCACCATGTCTTCTTCTTTGCACTTGCTACTCTCAAGCACATGTTCCGTCTTGCGGATCCAACGAATAGTCACTTTCGGTTCCATACTCTCGAAATAGTTGTCGGGTCGACATGCCAAGAATGTCTTGTAAGAACATCCCTCATGTTCAATCTTGTCAACACATCTTTCTTCATTAGAGGTTTCTCAGTCGGGACACTATCTCCCGTGGTTTTGGTCCTTGTGAGAGGAGGAGTATCCTCCCTCTCTTCTCTTTCTTCCTCGCCACGACTCTCTTCCTCGCCATCGAGGTTCAACCGCTCATTTATGATCCGGTTCACATCTTGTTGCATCACCTCCCTAATGTGGGTGAGCATGGATTGAATAGCTTCTACTGTTACCGGTGGATTGTTGTTCCAAATACCGGATGCGGCTCCACCATTTCCATTTCGAGGCGGGTTGGGGATCATATTCGAGTCCCCTTCTCCATCCGGTATGATTCAACCACTTCTCGTTATAGCCATCTTACTAAAATAAGATGTCAACCGATTAGAATCCAATTAATCGACTATATAGTCACATGAGAAAGAATAAAAGCTCAAAACATACTAATTCCCTTAATGGTCAACCCTAATTCTCAAAGGTCAACCTAACTTTCTATGGCACATAAAAGTCCCACTAGCAAAGTCTAAGTCTAGGGTGGATAACCAACCTAGTTCACTTAAACTAAAGCTCTGATACCAAGTTGTAACACCTCAATTTTTCAAAACAATTTAAACTTTTAAGTATTCAAAGTTTGACATTCAAAATCCATAACATTCAAAGTATAGTTTAACCAAAAATGTGGAAAGATTATCAAGTGCCAAAAAGCGGTGTTACAATAATACCAAATCTATTGTCTAGGGAATTAAATAGGTACACCGAGCTTAATCATCCAATGCTATAACTACGGGCCGCCTAATCCTTAGCACCCGAACCTGAGTATATAGACATAAAGAAAACGTAGTACGTGAGACAAAATTGTCTCGTGAGAAACATGAGTTTTAGACCCGGTTATAAACATTACAATAGATAATATTTAAATCAGTATCACATTGCACATAAGTCAAGCATAGTCTCGAGCTTGCCCTAAGCTCACATATACGCGATGGGTCATCTTGAAGCAAACTCCCCCGATGTGGGTTATCATCAAAATATCTTATGGTAATTAGGGTTCTCCCAAACTTACGGAGATCATCACTCCCCCGTCTCACAGGTTATCGTAATCCCCCTTTTATTCGGGTTATCATAGTCCCCCTAATGTCGGGTTATCGTTCACTTAGATATACTACCCTTGCGTAGGAAGGTACCGCCCCAAGTAGTAATCTCAACTCCCCCACGAATGAGTTATCATTATCTGGAATTTCAACTAACACATAATAGTCCATCAATCATGAGCCATAGCTCCATTTCATTCATCATTTCATCATACATGGAACACAATTCATTTCATAACATATAATCATTTCAATCATTTCTTTTATTAAAACAATTATCTAATAAGGACTCATTAAATCATTTCAATCATCAAAATGGTTATACTATGTACTCAGAAAAGATCACATGTACTCATCTTAGTAATGCTTTCCCCAAGCTTTATGTTAGCAAACACAATTCCTTACTCCTTGAATGAAGGAGTATCACCAAATCTTTAAGTCTTTAAGACCTAATCATCATTTATACAAATAAACTAGTTATTAACCATAACTAGTCATAAACAATCCATAATTACATTCCCAACCACCAAGTTCATCCAACTTGGTGGAAATCTCAAATCCTAGTTCAAGATTCTCATCAACAAATCCCAAATCTAACTTGTACACATTGGTTACAAGCTTACAATGAGTGTTTTCCACTCAAGCTTGGTCATCTTCCCCAAAGATAAGTTGGTAGGTTGTCCAAACCACCATTGATACCCAAATGAAGCTCAATAATAAAAAGATGCATAAACTATTAAAGATTTTTACCTTGGATCAACAATCTCCAAGAAATGTGAAGATTTGAGCTCAAGGACACCAAAAACCGATCACTTTGAAGGGATTCAATGAACACTGATTGACCACATGGGTCAACCTCCTAGTGTCTTGGTTCGAACCACACTGACCAAGAACATGAACTTGTTCTTGATCGGTTAAAACCAACTAGCTGATTTAATCCCTAAAAGCGGAACTGATATTAAACATAATCCTTAAACCCTAAAGGATTGGGATCTTGGAGATCTAGATTAGATTACCAATGGAAGAAACCTTGTACGAAAAACTCGAACACCCACATACCCTTGTGGTATTCGACGAACACCAATCGAATTCGGCCAAATGGGAGAAGGGAGAAAAGGGTTTCCCAAAACTTACCTTAGTTAATGCTTAAGATAGATCCACTGATGATGAACAAATCAAGTGATCTTCTAGTTGATCTAAGCAATGAACTTGATCTTCAAGAACTATGAAGAACACGAAGAACAATTGAAGAACACAAAGACTTGTGTTCCTCCTTGATCCCGGTCGAATGGCAGGAAGGGGGCAAGGGATTCGTGTGATGGTGTAAGGAGTTTTAGGGTTACCCTAAGCCTCTTATTTATAGATAAATAAGTCGCGCTTAGGACCCTCTAGTTTAATAAATATTAGATCTTTAATTAAACTTCCTTTTAACACTTCCACCCGTTATAGTTTAACAGTTTATTATTGTCGCACTTAACTATTAAATGTCTAGTATTAATACACTAATAATTCGGTTCCCATATACACGAATTATATACTTGTATTTATACTTTTAATAATTAATTATATAATATCCTTTATATAATTTATACAACAATATTATCCAATTACTATATGATTTAATAGCTTTAAATCATATCATGGATAATCTTTAATTAACATATGGTATTAATTAGTTAGTTAAACTTATCTAGTAATAAGTTAAACTTAACTTAATACTTAACTGATTCATAATGACTATTATGAATCGTTCCTCTTCGTAGTATCATTGCTTATCTTGCTCGTATTACATGCACTCACCGGTGTGACCTTTAAGTGTTTCGTAGGCATGGATGTATCATCATAGGTTGACTAACTGTGCACATAAATCCTTCAGACTCCCACTTGTGCAAGTTTGTAACCTTTGTCTTAATGATACGAGCTAAAGTGGCCTTCTAGATGGGCATGTAGGTAACCAACCCCATAAAAACAGCTTACGTAACCCAGGTATAGTTTTGAAAAAACTCTTTAATAGCGTCTCCTAGTAAAGAACACTCTGTCTCTACTTCTTGGGCAACTATGTTAGGTTTATCCCTTGCAGCACGATATTTGTGATAACGAATACGAGCATGGTAAAAAATATCAACTCATGTATTCGAAAGCATTTCATGACTTCTTGATTCAAACTTTTGTGATAAACGACAAAGAACAAATCAGTTCGTTTGGGCATGCCCATGCACTTTCCAGTTATCTCATCATGTCAAAGGACCCATAAATATCTCTCCTAAAAAGGAGGTGCAATTCCCATCTTGTTATATTTCGATTCAAAGTACAAATTCCTTTGTACCCAGTAAGGCCTCGTATGACAACCATATTTCAGAATTGTCTAAGACGAACCAAAGCACATTAGTCAATGTATCCCAAACCAAATACCTCAGGCTTAAGGACAATCCTAGTGAATAATACTTTTGAACTTTTTCAACCACGAAGTATTATCACGGTAGTCAATCCAATATTCGTCGAGCTCCAACAGAATATCACCGATATTTGGTTTACACAAAACTTGTGTAGCTATCTTCAAAAAAACTTCGAATCTACCACCAAATACCGCGATGACTTTAACGTCCCATCGAGGTTCCCACCAAGACGAGTAGTCACGGATTTATACCTTTTTGAATAAATAGACTTTTATTCATGGATATTGTAAAACATACAAATTCTGGATAACAATGATACTAACTCATGTATTATTCCTCATTGGACATAGATACTGAATTATTACTGGATCATTACTTATTCCTTGCGTTTGTGTTGATGGGTCAATGACTCCTTAATTGTAACTTTGATCACTAATTACAATTAGTCATTTCTATTAAACTAAAGACATAAGACGAGTATTTTAAGAATACTATTACTTTTGTCTTTGCTGGATATTGTTCATGCAACATTTAGAACATATTCTAGTCTTGCCTTTTTATATGATTCGGTAAACATAGGAGGGTTGGAAAATAACTCCTTAGTTTCTTGAATCTATAAAACTTGACTTGTAACTAAATCTCTTGTAGCTACTTGATTTGTAGATACTCTTACTAGTTAAAAATTTTTCCTTAAATGATTAACTTGTTCACTGGAATGTGAACATCCTACTAGATATGCAATAATTAATCACAAGACTTGTGATCACGCTATTAGGTTTGCAATAATTTAATCAATGATCATTTATTTCTCTTAACTCTTTGGATAATGACATGGTAAAACCTTGTTGTTAATGTCCAACCTAACTTACTATGTTCATTAGTACCTCTAATGAATATGTTAGTCAAAGCTCCCACTAAATTTTATGGATATAAGCATTACTTAAACTACTACTTTTGACCTAGTCAAAACTAATAGTTTAACTCTTTAAGAATTAATCAATTATCAAAGTCATCCTTTGGATTTGCGAATATCCAACATTCCTTTTCAAGGGAATCATGACTTTCATTGATTACTGTATCTAACAAGTATAAGACACTTGAAACGATATTTCCAATTCTTAAGTGCATTAGTATCTTTTAAGAATCTTATTTAAGGCCAAAGTCATTTCTTGGATTTCTCAAATATCCATTATTCCTATTAGGGAATTATGACTTGATTAAATATTGTATTTATTACAAGTATAAAAGACTTGCAATAATACCTTTTAATTCTTAAATACTTTAATATAGTTTATCCCTTTTAAGAGTTCATTTAATGTCTAAGTCATTTTACTTGGATTTCACGAATATCCAATTATTCCTATTAAGGAATTATGACTTCAATAAATTCCTTTATTACAAGTGTTAAAGACTTGTAATAATACTCTTTAAAGCATACCTTGATTATATCCAATATAATCATACTATATTAATACTAATATTTAAAAGGTACTATCATAAGCAATTTAATACTTAAGATGTTTTAACTAAGTTCAATGTACTTTAAACTTTATGCTTTCCATAAAAACTCTTAAATACTTTAGAAGAAACTTCTAATTTCTAGTATTTGAGCCATCTAAGACATTCATAACAATCAAACAAGTACTCCCTCCGTCCCACAAAAAACTTCTCATTTGGCTTTTGCACAAGTTTTTAGGTGATAGTTAGTGGTGGGGTCATTGATAATAATTTTGGTTAAAATATAAGGTTGGATTGGTGAGAGAAAGATAGTTAGTGGATATTAGTGGTGGGATCTTTTTTAATAATAATTTTTTATTGTGTGGAGCCCATCAAATATGGGAAATGGGAAGTTTTTTGTGGGATAAAAATTTAGAGTGAAATGAGAAGTTTTTTGTGGGACGGAGGGAGTATAAAACATGAAATATAAAGTAAATCAAAAACTTGACTTACAATCTAGTCATAAACCTTGACTAGTGTAATTATCACACATGCATACAATATAATTCAACCATGGATTCTTTATTAAAACCAAATAAAACCTTGTTTTAACATAAAATAAAAATTATCCAACAAAAAATGAAATTGTTTTTCTGAATCCATAAACTACTGAATCATAAGAACTTGGTGCTTGTGGGATCATCACCATCTCATGTCGGTCATCATCACTTTCCATCTCCTCCTGCAATAAACGATTGCAAAAGTTAGATTACTCGTAATGTACTTTACAAGTATCTTAAAAGTGATTAAGAAGTGTGGTTGTGTTACCTGAGGAACTTGCGTTTCCTCCACCACCACTTGCACCCTTTGGACAATTCCTTTTCCAATGCCCAGCCTCACCACACTTGAAGCACCGATTCTCGGTCCTCGCTGTGTTAGGCTTAACCTTCTTGACCTTATGTTTGACACCTTTACCATTTGGCACTCCTTGGTTAGGATTGGTTTTACCCTTTCCTTTACCACCATGCCCTTTTCTCTTCTTGCCACCACCACTGCTATTACCGATCATTAGAATATCCTTAGATTTGGTCCCCAAACTCAATTCAGCTGTCTTGAGCATGGAATGTAGCTCAACAATGGATTTCTCCATATTATGCATATTGTAGTTGACTACAAAAGGCTTGTAGTCATCAGACAATGAATTGAGTATAGTGTCTGTTGCCATTTGCAACGGTATGGGGTGACCAAGTCTAACAAGGTGATCCATGTGCCCTTTCATTTTCATGACGTGGGAACTCATCGGTGTTCCTTTGACCATCTTGCAAGAGTTGAAGGCTCGATTGATGTCGAACCTCACAGTGCGAGCTTTCTCTTGAAATGAATCCCTAAGTTGTTGGATCATCTCAAATGCAGGCACATCCATAAGTCCTGCTTGTAATTCTGGACTCATGGTTGCGGGCATTAAACAGCTCACATCGAGCGCATCACTGACATGCTTATCATAAGCTTGCCTTGCTTCAGCTCTAGCATTCGCGGCAGGTACATTAGGTACTGCTCTTTCCAAGACATACCACTTTCTCTCATGCCTGAGCACAATGCGAAGATTGCGCTCCCAGTTGAGAAAGTTTGACCCAGTCAACTTGTCTTTTTCGAGGATTGAGCGAAGTGAGAGATTATTGGTACTTGTCGTTGTGGTTGTTTCTGCCATCTACAAATCAAACCCAGTTTATTTAGTAATCATCAATAAACATTCTCTAAAATATATTATAAACCCATAATTAATATTTTAGGCCTAGGATCCATATTTCACATTATCGCCGCAAGGTTTGGGCACTTCCCGACGAGACATGCTATTTCTGGTAGGTAACATCCTTACCGATCGTATCAAGACTTGACACGATTCCTAGGGGTCGTAGAATCTTTAGACTTGTAACTTATTACAACTTTGTACAATCTAATTGTACATTTCTAAGTTAGTAACAAAGTCTAGTATGTTTATTCTACTCAAGTACTTTTTGGGCCGTGACTCCCGATTATCACCAAAGTAGATCAGATCATCTAAGACAGTGCGATGTTCTGCGCCGGGACTCCCGATTATCACAGAACCTTACGCACCCTAACACTCGCAATGATTTGAATCCATATCTAAGGTTCTTTATCCTTACATTATGAATATCGTTGAACAAGTGAGGTGTTCCATTAGGTGGATAGTACTTAGATCTAAGATTTTATTGGGTTTGTTTAAGTCTTGAACTAAACTTAAACCTTATTCCAATCTTAATCCTTGTTTAATATGTGTGACTTGTGAATTCAAGAATTCAACAAGACATCCTTTTTAAACCTTAAGAACTTTCTTTAAAACTTATAGTTTCAAGAATTTGCGCGTTTTATATGTATAACTAAAACGAGGTGTACAAAATGTATTACTAGATTTTGTGGAAAAACTTATCTAGAATAAAACTTACTTGTTTTATCTTTCTTGAAAAACTTGAAACTTATGTTAAACTTTTAATTCTTTTACGATTCATAAACTTGAATCATAAATCTAGTTTAACACACCTAGTTTTTCATATGTTTAATAATGAAATCAAACATTTGTCTTGAGTTATTAGATTCGACCAAAACTTATGTCTTGACGACACATTTATAAACTTTGTGATTTTCTTGTGTAGCTCCCACTAGCTCCATCAACCATGATGGAACTTGAGCAAGCACAATCACCGGTCTATACTTGGTGAAACTAATAATCTTATTATATAAAGACTATATATAATAATTCTTAGCTTGTTTAAACCTTTCTTACATTTAACTTGAGCTAGTTAAATATAGGTTCTAAAGTTATCTTCTAATTTAACCTTGATCATTAATCTAGTATCTTACATGACTTATAAAATACTTATATTATACTTGTATAATTATCTAGTTATAATAACTTATAACTTTATACACCTTATGAGACTAATATATAACTTTGTATATTTCTATTTCATCATATAATCTCAACTTGTACAATTTCTAGTTATAATGAAATCATAATTTTGTACTTTCTAGTCTTAATTATATAATGGACTTATACAATAACTAGTTATATTATTAAGCCTTTAAGATCAAAATAACATAATCTTTTTAATGTTCCATTTAATCTTGTATTGAATATATGTACATATATATTTACTTTTAAAATAAACTTGTAACATTCTAACAAGAATATTACATCTAATTTATACGTATGTATTTTAACTTAATCTAATTAAAATACGTATAAACTACTTTATTTATTAAAATTCATTTTACCTTTTTAAATATTTAAAAAATCCGAAATAATATATATATATATATATATATATATATATATATATATATATATATATACATCTTGTTAATTTTATGAAATAAAAATTAACACTTATTTTAATCCTTAATAATTAGTCTAACCCTAATCTTGTTCTTGATCAATCAAAACTAGGGTTTTGACTTTCTTGATCAAAAACATTATCTATCAAAAAATTAATTCTAATCAATCTTATTTAAACAATAAACTTTGTTTAAATTCTAAGATAGATTATAACCCTAATAAATTTATTTAAACTTTTTAATTCAAACCTTTTTAGACAATAAAACTTTGTCTAAATTTCTAGGTTTAAAGAACTAGTTTTAATAAATCTACTAAGATAATAATTAACCCTATTAAATATAAACTTGTTTAATTATCTAGGTTTTAGATTATTAACCTAATTTATTCCTTTTAAACAATTAAACTCAACTAGTTTAATGTTCTAGGGTTCTAGATTACATCTAGGGTTTTTTTCGGAAAAAATCCTTAATACTAGAAACTTTTCCCCCAATTAAAATAAACTAGTTTAACATACTTGGTGTCCAAGTTTCCTCCTAGATCACGAAATCTTTAAGAAAAAGGAAAGAATCCTTTTTGATCAATTAAACCAAAACTTGGTTTAATATACTTGATCCTAGATTTTGAAGATCATGTAATTAAGGAAAGAATCCTCTTGATCAACATTTTTGACAATCTTGATCCTAGGGTTCCTCTAAATTCCGAAAATACTAGGGTTAGGGAAAAGAAGCCATTTGATCAATTAAACAAATCTTGTTTAACATACTTGATCCTAGGGTTTTTTTGCCTTACACGAAATTTCTAGGGTTTTTCTAGAATCCTTTTGACCAATTAAACTTAATCTAGTTTAACATACTTGGTCCTAGGGTTCTTGCCCTTTTCGTGAATTAAGAAGGAGAAGAAAAAGATGGAAAAAAAACTTAAATAAAAATTAAACAAACAAAAAACTTTGTTAATCTAGTTTAAATCTCTAAACCAATGCTCTGATACCACTGAAGGGTTTCAATGAACACTGATTGACCACATGGGTCAACCTCCTAGTGTCTTGGTTCGAACCACACTGACCAAGAACATGAACTTGTTCTTGACCGGTTAAAACCAACTAGCTGATTTTATCCCTAAAAGCGGAACTGAGATTAAACATAATCCTTAAACCCTAAAGGATTGGGATCTTGGAGATCTAGATTAGATTACCAATGGAAGAAACCTTGTACGAAAAACTCGAAAACCCACATACCCTTGTGGTATTCGACGAACACCAAGAACCCTAGGGTTCTTGGGTTCGAATTCGGCCAAGAGGGAGAAGGGAGAAAAGGGTTTCCCAAAACTTACCTTAGTTAATGCTTAAGATAGATCCACTGATGATGAACAAATCGAGCGATCTTCTAGTTGATCTAAGCAATGAACTTGTTCTTCAAGAACTATGAAGAACACGAAGAACAATTGAAGAACACAAAGACTTGTGTTCCTCCTTGATCTCGGCCGAATGGGAGGAAGGGGGCAAGGGATTCGTGTCATGGTGTAAGGAGTTTTAGGGTTACCCTAAGCCTCTTATTTATAGATAAATAAGTTGCGCTTAGGACCCTCTAGTTTAATTAATATTAGATCTTTAATTAAACTTCCTTTTAACACTTTCACCCCTTATAGTTTAACTAGTTTATTATTGTCGCACTTAACTATTAAATGTCTATTATTCATACACTAATAATTCGGTACCCATATACACGAATTATATACTTGTATTTATACTTTTAATAATTAATTATATAATATCCTTTATATAATTTATACAACAATATTATCCAATTACTATATGACTTAATAGCTTTAAATCATATCATGGATAATCTTTAATTAACACATTGTATTAATTAGTTAGTTAAACTAATCTAGTAATAAGTTAAAGTTAACTTAATACTTAACTGATTCAAAATGACTATTATGAATCATTCTCTTCGTAGTATCATTGCTTATCTTGCTCGTATTACATGCACTCACCGGTGTGACCCTTAAGTGTTTCGTAGGCTTGGATGTATCATCATAGGTTGACTAACTGTGCACATAAATCCTTCACACTTCCTTCAAGAAAACGGCTGAGCTAGTAGTAGGGTTGTTGACGTCTAACCCCTAGTCGTAAACCCGTTTTTATAGGCCTGACACAGTTCGCATTCGCGAACTGAAGTTCGCGTCGCGAACACTTCGCGATCGGGAACGAGCCGTGAACTCCGATCATCAAAATCCCAAACTCTCTGTCCCATCCTCGCGATCGCGAACCATAGTTCGCGTCGCGAGCTCCCCCAAGCAGCTAGGCTGCAACTTTTTGTTGTCTAATTTATCCTGGTTTCAACCTTAACCATATCAAACGGTGTCCAAATGACACGAAACCAACTCCTATGTGTTCTAAACGATTTATCCATATTTATCATATTTTTACACAATTTATTTATTTACAAAATTCGAGTCGTTACATTGAGCATGGAATGTAGCTCAGCAATGGATTTCTCCATATTATGCATATTGTAGTTGACCACAAAAGGCTTGTAGTCATCAGACAATGAGTTGAGTATAGTATCTATTGCCATCTGCAACGGTATGGGGTGACCGAGTCTAGCAAGGTGATCCATGTGCCCTTTCATTTTCATGACGTGGGCACTCACCGATGTTCCTTTGCTCATCTTGCATGAGTTGAAAGCTCGATTGATGTTGAATCTCTCAGTGCGAGCTTGTTCTTGAAATGAATCCCTCAATTGCTGGATCATCTCATATGTTGACACATCCATAAGTCCTGCTTGTAATTCTGGACTCATGGTTGCGAGCATCAGACAGCTCACATCGAGTGCATCACTGACATGCTTATCATAAGCTTGTCTCATTTCAGCTCTAGCATTTGCGGCAGGGACATTTGGCAAAACTCTCTCCAAGACATACCACTTTCTCGCATGCATGAGCACAATGAGAAGATTGCGATCCCAGTTGAGAAAGTTTGACCCAGTCAACTTGTCCTTTTCTAGGATTGAGCGTAGCCAGAGATTGTTGGTACTTGTCGTTGTGGTTGTTGCTGCCATCTACAAATCAAATCCAGTTTAATTAGTAATCATCAATAAACATCTCTAAAATATATTATAAACCCATAATTAATATTTTAGGCCTAGGAACCATATTTCACATTCTCACCGCAAGGTTTGGGCACTTCCCGATGAGACATGCTATTTCTGGTAGGTAACATCTTTACCAATCGCACCACACTTGATACGATTCATAGGGGTCGTAGAATATGTAGACTTTTAACTTACTACAACTTTGTACAATCTAATTATAATAGACTTATAACTTTGTACATTTCTAATTGTAATAAAGTCTAGTATGTTTAATTCTACTCAAGTACTTTTTAGGCCGGGACTCCCTATTATCACGAAAGTAGATCATACCATCTAAGACAGTGCGATGTTCTGCGTCGGGACTCCCGATTATCACAGAACCTTACGCACCCTAACACTTGCAATGATTGAATCCATATCTAAGGTTCTTTCTGCTTACAATATGAATATCGTTGAACAAGTGAGGTGTTCCATTAGGTGGATAGTACTTAGGTCTAAGATTTTCGAGGGTTTTGTTTAAGTCTTGAACTAAACTTAAACCTTATTCCAATTTTAATCCTTTTAAAATGTGGGATTTGTATACTCAAGAATTCAACAAGACGCCTTTTTAAAGTAAAAAATCTCTTTATTTTAAAACTTATAGTTTTAAATTTATACGACTTTACATGTATACCTAAAACGATGTGTACAAAACATTTTTACTAGGCTCTGTGAAAAACCTTTTCTTTATAAAACAACCTTGTTTTATTTACTTGAAAAACTTAAACCTTATGTTAAACTTTAAAATAGAGATTTTAGTTCTTTATGACTTATGAACTTAAGTCATAACTCTAGTTTAACACATCTAGTTTTTCATTGTTTAATAAATTATTAAACCTTTAACTTATTAGATTTTGCCCAAAACCATGTCCTAAGGACATATTTATAAACTTTGTGATTTTTTTGCGTAGCTTCCACTAGCTCCAACGATTATGGTGGAACTTGAGACAAACACAATCACCGGGTTATTCTTGGCAAAACTTAATAATAAATTTATTATATAAAAACTATATATAATAATTCTAGTTTGTTTAAACCTTTCTTATATTTAACTTAAACTAATTAAATATAGGTTATAAAGTTTTCTTTTTATTTAACTTTTGATCATTAATCTAGTATTTTACGTAACTCGTAACATACTTATATTATACTTGTATAATTTACTAGTTATAATAACTTATAACTTTATACATTCTAATTATAATACTATTATATAACTTTTGTATTTTCTAATCATAATAATACTTTATCTTGTACAATTTCTAGTTTGTTACAACTATGTACATTCTAGTTTAATTATAACTTATACAAATTCTAGTTATACTTAAGATTATAACTATATTATCAATATAACATTTTATTTTAATGTTCCATTTTTAACTTGTATTTTATATATAAAATTTATTTTACTTAAAACCTTATAATATTCAATTAGAATATTACAATAGTTTAATCTTAAGTATTTTGACTTAATCTAATTAAAATACATATAAACTATATTTATCTTTAAAATGCATCATCATTAAATATTTTAAAATTTCAAAAAACATAACTATAAATTCGATATATATATATATATATATATATATATATATATATATATATATATATATATATATATATATACACACATCTTGTTAATTTTAAGACTTTAAAATTGACACTTCCTTTTTATTCTTATTAACTTTAATTAATCAAACCCTAATCTTGTTTTTAATCAATTAAAACTAGGGTTTTAATTTTCTTGATCAAAACATTATCTATTCAAAAATAAATCTAATTAAATCCTTGGATTCAAACTAACTAAACAATTATCTTTGTTTAAATTCTAGGATATATTATAACTTTATTAAATTTATTAAAACTTTTTAATCTAAACCTTTTAGACAAAAACTTTGTCCAGATTTCTAGGCTTAAAAAAAAACTAGTTTTAATGAACCCATTAAAACATTAATCAAACCGTATTAAACATTGACTTGTTTAAGTTTCTAGGTTCTACATTATGATTTTAATTAATCCTCTTAACAAATTAAACTAAAATAGTTTAATGTTCTTGGTCCTAGGGTTTTTATAGGGTGTCGAAAAAATCAAGGGAAAAAATCCTTTTGACCAATTAAACTAAACTAGTTTAACATACTTGATCCTAGGGTTCTTCTAGATTTCGTAATCTAGTGGGAAAAGGAAAGAATCCTTTTGACCAATTAAACTAAATTAGTTTAATATTCTTGGTCTTAGGGTTCTTATGATTTTCGAAATCCATGGGGAAAGGAAAGAATCATTTTGACCAATTAAACTACACTAGTTTAATGTTCTTGGTCCTAGGGTTCTTCCAATTTTCGAAATATAAAGGAAGAAAAAAAAACTTGGAACAAAAAAAACTTTAAAATTAAACTAACAAACTTTGTCAATCTTGTTTAGATTTCTAAACCAACTCTCTAATACCACTGTAGGGTTTCATAACACTGATCGACCCACTGGGTCAACCACCTAGTCACTTGGTTCGAACCATGACTGATAAGAACATGAAATTGTTCTTACCGGTTGAACCATCTAGCTAGTTTAATCCCTAAAGCGGAACTGAGATTAAACTTAATCCTTAAACCCTAAAGGATTGGGGATGTTGGAAATCTAGACTAGATTAACAAGAAAGAAGCTTGTACGAAAAACTCGAACACACACACACCCTTATGGTGTTCGACGAACTACCCAAGAACCCTAGGGTTCTTGGTTCGATTTCGTCCAAGGGGAAAGAAGGGGAAAAGGGTTTTCCAATTCATACCTTAACTGCTTAAGTAAGTCCACTGATGATGATGATGATGCACGACGAGAAACCTTCTAGTTGGTCCTTGCAATGATCGTTGTTCTTTAAGGCTTGAAGAACGAACGAAGAACACGAAGACCATAAGGCTTGTGTTCTTAAGGGGTGTGCTCGGACGAAACTTCAAGAGGGGGAGGGAGGAATTTCGTGTGGGGCAAGGAAAGGAAAAACATTAGGTTTAAATGAAACCTTAAGCTTTCTATTTATAATATAAGAAGTTTCATTTAAGTCCTTCTAGTTTAATTAATGTTAACTTCTTAATCAAACTTATCCTTTTGCACATTCAACCCTCATAGTTTATCTAGTTATTATTGTTGCACAATATTAATAAATACTATGTATAATTCACTTATATAATTTCGGTATTGATACCAAAATATATATAGCTTTGTATTATACATTTAATAATTAATTATATAATAATCTTTATATAATTTACACAATAATATTATCCAAACACTTATATGATTTAATAGCTCTAAATCATATTATTGATAATCTATAATTAACACATTGTATATTTACTCAACTAGTAAATGCAAAAATACTTGTATTAATTAGTTAGTTAAACTAATCTAGTAATAAGTTCAACTTAACATAATACTTAACTGATTTATAATGACTATTATAAATCATTTCTCTTCTAAGTATCATTACATATCTTTTCTCAAATAACATGCACTCACCGGTTGACTAACTGTGCACATAATTCCAACAGTTTTTGCACGCGTTCTTTGGTTCGCTGGGTCGAACAACGACATCAACGTGATATGAGCATCCCATATTTTCGATGATCTTAAAGACGGGAAAGCACCTGAGGTGCCTTTTTTAGCAAACAACGTGTCTGACAAATGTGGATATTATCTTACTGACGGGATATATCCGGATTGGTCTGGTTTTGTTAAGTTTATTTCACAGCTAAATTCGAATGATGTTAAGCGGGTAAGGTGCAAGAAAGTGCACGAAGCCTTCAAGGTCCCCAAATAATAAGAAACTAATGGATATGTTGTACACGTGTATCATATTACATAATATGATTATCAAAAAGACAAAGGCAGGGCGATATCTCCTGACTTTAATCCGGAAGAGAAACATAGTGAAGGTGACCACGTACGATTACATGAAGAAATATTACAAGTAATCAGGGATATCCATAGTCAAGAAACTCATCTAAATCTTAGAGCTAATTTGGTGGAACACATTTGGCATCGAACTAATAACCACTAGTTTTGTTTTATCAATGTAATGTTTTTTTTATTAATGTAATGTTTTTTTATTATTATTAATGTAATGTTTTTAATTTTTAATGAAATTAAAAAAAAAAAAAACAACGATCACCCATTACGCCACTTTGGTCACTTTTTGGTTATGGTTTGATCAGGAGAGAAAAAGCTGATGTGGCGTAGAGGTGGCAGAGATGACTACTGAAACAGTGTTCACCCATTACGCATAGTCTTATGCTCACTAACATGTATTTTTATGTCATATAACTTTAAGTTATGGGAATTCATTTCTACACCATAACTTTTACTTCTTATACCACACAGTACAAGTTTTACAGCTAACTGTACAAGTACATCAAGTATAAATTGTGGTAGATGCATTAAAAGTTGTGGTGTAAAAATCACCCCCTTTTAGTTATACTCATTAACTTTTATTTAAGCATCTAAAACTTTTATTTATGTTACTAACATTAATTTATATATACAGACTTTCATTTATGTATATTAAGATTTATTTATGCATATTTAGATTTCGTATTTACTAGATCATTTAACATTTACTAATCCTTTTATTATACGAGGCAGCATGGCTCGTGCGATGCACGAGCTTTGTTCATGATAATCAATTATTTTGAATGCAAATCATGTACACTTTATTGGTATCACCTGGAAACTACGAAAAAGTGTTATCTGTGACATGTTTATCTTTGATTGCGGGTATTTTACTAAATAAGAAAAGTGTGTTGGAGGAAAATAAAAATTAACAAAATGAGTGTTTTTATTAACGTAATAGAAAACATGTTATGCTTTGGCGCTTGATTTTGTCAATTTCGAAGTGGTTTCATCCCACAACACAATCACGGTACCATCTTTCACATCAACCTCGAGCCTAAACTTAATAATACATAAATAATATAGATAGTTAATTGTAAATTATTATAAATCAGATTTAACTATTTTATAAAATTAAATATTTATTCTGAAAAAAAATTATTCTCAATATAAAATGATGATATTTAATATAACAAAACAAAAGTGACAACACAAAGTAAAGTGGAGGAGAACCACTCATTTGCCCCCTCCCCTTCTTGGGGGTTTTTTTTTACGTAACTTAGTTTTTTTCTCTTTTTAATTAACTTTTAATTATCTAGAGTGAACAAATCAATTCACCGCACCAAATATATAAAAGCAAAGTAATTAATTCCAACATTAACATGGAACTCGTAACGTTTGGATATATTATTTTTGATTAAACCTTTATATAGATTAAGTACTACATTTATCTATCTATGTGATTTAGTTATTGTAATTAAGTATGCATTTAAGAAGTTGATATACATGTAATTAATTCCAACATTTATATATAGATTACATTTATTTATTTATGTTATTTACTTATTATAATTATATGATATCTACCATCTCATTGCATAAGTTAAATATTAACATAGTAACATCAATTATAAAATAGTAACAATTTTATTACTAAGAACTTTTAAGTATTTTATAACTAATTTAATTAATGTCAATTATAAAATAGTAACAATTTACATAAAATGAATATCAATTAAACAAAGATACAGTATTGTTTATTTTTTTATTATAAATTAAATAAAGATACATGAATGTTTAAATTTTGATGATTATATTTATCTTTAATAATAAATTGAAAGTAAATTAGTTGTTCTTACAAAATAATGCTTCAATCCATTGAAAATGAAAATTATAAAACCTTATACAATTTAACATCTAATTAAAAAGCTAAATGAAAACTTATAAAATTGTTGAATCAACACATGTGACCAGTCTGTTGCAACTTTATTTCTCTTAGTTTGGTACTCTTCTTTTGAGTTATGATGTCGATCTCTTACCTCAATATGATTTATTATCTAATTATTTTTATAATATATCAAACAAAATACGATGGTAATATACACCACAAACATACATATATCCTTTCTAGCAACACAAACATCCATAGAACCCGATGTGATAAAGTAATCACATCACCGCATGGCGTTTGGAAGAAATGATGGAATTTGATCGGAGTAATTTTCTTATTATTTTTATAATATATCAAACAAAATAACGAGGTAGTATACACCACAAACACACATATATCTGTTCTAGCACAACAAACATGCATAAAACCAGATGTGGTAAAGTAATCACATCACCGCATGGCGTTTGGAAGAGAGGATAGAATTTGATCGGAGAAATTTTCTTATTGTTTTTTATAATATATCAAACAAATTAAGAGGGTAATATACACCACAAACATGCATATTTCCAATCTAGCACCACAAACATGCATAATACCTGATGTTGTAAAGTAAAGAATGAAATTTGATCGGAGTAATTTTCTTATTATTTTTATAATATATCAAACAAAATAAGAAGATAATATACACCACAAACATGCATATATACATTATAGCACCACAAATATGCATAGAACCCAATGTGGTAAAGTAATCACATCACCGCATGACGTTTGGAAGAGATGATGGAATTTGATCGGACCATAGTCACACGATACGCTAGTTTGGGTGCGAACTGCGTATCGGACGCCGCGTACTGAAACGCGGTATGTTGGTGTACCGAACGCTACCGGGGTCGCTCTTTGGTACGTCATTTCGGAGTTCCCGGTAAAAGAAGGTCAACGAATTGGTACTTCGTAATTCGCGTTCCCATTATGTGGGAAGCTCGTACCCAATTTATAATGATCGCATTTCCCACGAAGCCAGAGATGTATCGACATAATTTTTAATTTGAGAAACGATTGTGTATGTCTCTTTATTATAGGAATGATTCAAAATAAAATCACCCCTAGAGTTTAGGAAAAGATCACGTTTTTGTTAGTTGAACTATGAACTTTTTATATATAAATTATATATATGCAAAAGAAACTTAATTTTAAGGGTACATCGTATGGTACATCGTTTCAAAATGTAAGGTACACCGTGAAGGGTTTCATTGTAACTGATTGACTACTTGGGTCAACCTCCTAATCACTTGGTTCGAACCATACTGACCAAGAACATGAACTTGTTCTTAACCGGTTTAACCAACTAGCTAATTTAATCCCTAAAAGCGGAAGTGGGATTAAACTTAATCCTTAAACCCTAAGGGATTAGGATCTTGGAAATCTAGATTAAATTAACAAGGAAGAAACCTTGTACGAAAAACTCGAACACACACACACACACACTTGTGTGTGTTTCGACGGCCACCAAGAACCATAGGGTTCTTAGTGTCGATTTCGACCAAGAGGGGAGAAGGGAGAAAAGGGTTTCCCAAAAACATACATTGTTGTTTGCTTAAGAAAGTCCACTGGTGATGAACACGACGAGCGACCTTCTAGTTGATCCTTGTAATGATCTTCGATCTTCAAGACTTGAAGAATACGAAGAACGAACGAAGAACACGAAGAACACAATGCTTGTGTTCTTGTGGGGATTCTCGGCCGAAACCAAGGGAGAGGGGGAAAGGGAATTCGTGTGGAGCAAGGGGGTTTTAGGGTTACCCTAAGACTCTTATTAATAAATAAATGAGTTGCGCTTAGAACCCTCTAGTTTAATTAAGATCAATTCCTTAATTAAACATTCCTTTATACGTTTCCTTCCCTTATAGTTTATTTTTCTTTTATTATTGCACTTAACTATTAAATGTCTAGTATATACACTTAATATATTTCGTATATATATATAAATATATGTACGAAATATATACTTTGTATTTATACTTTTAATAATTAATTATATAATAACCTTTATATAATTTATACATTAATATTATCCATTAACAATATGATTTAATTACTTTAAATTATATTATGGATAATCTATAATTAACACATTGTATATTTACTCAACTAGTAAATGTACAAATACTTGTTTTAATTAGTTAGATAAACTAATCTAGTAATAAGTCAAACTTGACTTAATACTTAACTTGATTCATAAATGACTATTATGAATCAATCCTCTTCAAAGTATCATTACATATCTTACTCGTATTACATGCACTCACCGGTGTGACCCTTAAGTGTTTCGTAGGCATGGATGTATCATCATAGGTTGACTAACTGTGCACATAAATCCTTCAGACTCCCACTTGTGCAAGTTTGTAACCTTTATCTTAATGATACGAGCTACAACTGCCTTCTAGATGGGCATGTAGGTAACCAACCCCATAAAAACAACTGATGTAACCCAGGTATAGTTTTTGAAAAACTCTTTAATAGCGTCTCCTAGTAAAGAACACTCTGTCTCTACTTCTTGGGCAACTATGTTAGGTTCATCCCTTGCAGCACGATATTTGTGATGACGAATACGAGCATGGTAGAAATTATCAACTCCTGTATTCGAAATCATTTCATGACTTCTTGATTTAAACTGTTGTGATAAACGACAAAGAACAAATCAGTTCGTTTGGGCATGGCCATGCACTTTCCAGTTATCTCATCATGTTAAAGGACCTATAAATATCTCTCATAGAAAGGAGGTGAAATTACCATCATGTTTTATTTCGATTCAAAATACAACTCCCTCTGTACCCAGTAAGGCCTCGTATGACAACCATATTTCAGAATTGTCTAAGACGAACCAAAGTACATTAGTCATTGTATCCTAAACCAAATATCTCAGGCTTTAGGACAATCCTAGTGAATAATACTTTTGAACTTTTCAACCACGAAGTATTATCACGGTGGCCAATCCAATATTCGTTGAGCTCCAACAGAATATCACAGATATTTGGTTTACACAAAAACTTGTGTAGCTATCTTCGAAGAACTTCGAATCTACCACCAAATACCGCGATGATGTTAACGTCCCACCAAGACGAGTAGTCACGGATTTATATTCTTTTTGAATAAATAGATTTTTATTCATGGATATTGTAAAACATACAAATTCTGAATAACAATGATACTAACTCATGTATTATTCCTCACTGAACATATATACTGAATTATTGCTGGATCATTACTTATTCTTTGCGTTTGTGTTGATTTCTCAATCACTCCTTAATTGCAACTTTTATCACTAATTACAATGAGTCATTTCTATTAAACTAAAGACATAGGACGAGTATTTTAAGAATATTATTACTTTTGTCTTTGCTAGATATTGTTCATGCAACATTTAGAACATATTCTAGTCTTTCTTTTTATATGATTCGGAAAACATAGGAGGATTGGAAAATTACTCCTTTAGTTTCTTGAATCTATAAAACTTGCCTTGTAACTAAATCTCTTTTAGCTACTTGATTTGTAGATATTCTTACTGGTTAAAGAAATTTCCTTAAATGATTAACTTGTTCACTGTAATGTGAACATCATATTAGATTCACAATAATTAATCACAAGACTTGTGACCATGCTATTAGACTTGCAATAATCTAATCAATGATCATTTATTTCTCTTAACTCTCTGGCTAACGACTTGGTAATTCCTTGTTGTTAATGTCATAACTAACTTTACTATATTCACTAGTACCTCTAATGAATATGTTAGTTATAGCTCCCACTAAATTTTATGGAAATAAGCATTACTTAAACTACTACTTTTAACCTAGTCAAAGTTATAGTTTAACCCTTTAAAAATAAATCAATTATCAAAGTCATCCTTTGGATTTGCGAATATCCAACATTCCTGATAAGGGAATCATGACTTTTATTGATTACTGTATCTAACAAGTATAAGACACTTGAAATGATACTTCCAATTTCTAAGTGTATTAGTATATTTTAAGAATCTTATTTAATGCCAAAGTCATTTCTTGGATTTCTTAAATATCCATTATTCCTATTAGGGAAATGACTTGATTAAATATTGTATTTATTACAAGTATAAAATACTTGCAATAATACCTTTTAATTTTTAAATACTTTAATATAGTTTGTTTCTTTTAAGAGTTCATTTAATGTCTAAGTCATTTCACTTGGATTTTACGAATATCCAATTATTCCTTTTCAAGGAATTATGACTTCATTAAATTCCTTCATTACAAGTATAAAAGACTTGTAATAGTTTTCTTTAAAGTCTACCTTGATTTTATCCAATATAATCATACTAAATTAATACTAATACTTTAAAACTTACTATCATAAGTAACCATTACTTAAGATGTTTTATATGAGTTCAATGTACTTTGAACTTTATGCTTTCCATAAAAACTCTTAAATACTTGTATTAGAAAAACTTCCAACTACTAGTATTTAAGTGCCTTGAGCTATCTACGACATCTACAACAATCAAACAAGTATAAAACAAGAAATATAAAGTAAATAAAAAACTTGACTTATAATCTAGTCATAAAACTTGACTAGTGTAATTATCACACATGCACACAATATAATTCAACCATGGATTCGAATTTATTAAAACCAAAAACTTTGTTTTAACATAAAAATAAAACGATTATTCAAACAATAAAATAAGAATTGTTTTTACTGAATCCATAAAAAAAACTGAATTATAAAATCTTGGTGCTCGTGGGATCATCACCATCCCATGCCGGTCATCATCACTTTCGATCTCCTACTGCAATAAACGATTGCAAAAGTTAGATTACTCGTAATGTACTTTACAAGTATCTTAAAAGTGATTAAGAAGTGTGGTTGTGTTACCTGAGGAACTTGCGTTTCCTCCACCACCAGTTGCACCCTTTTGATAATTTCTTTTCCAATACCCAGCCTCGCCACATTTGAAGCACTGATTCTCGGTCTTCGCTGTGTTAGGCTTTACCTTCTTGACCTTTTGTTTGACACTTTTACCATTTGGCACTCCTTGACTAGGATTGGTTTTACCCTTTCCTTTACCACCATGCCCTTTTCTCTTCTTGCCACCACCACTGCTGTAACGCCCCGAAATTTTTAATTAATTAATTATTTAATTTTAATTAGTAGGAAATGGATTATACATGTTAAATAGTTAATATTTTTCATTAACGAGCTTATTAGACGACCTGTACTTGGACGGTTCGTATTTATTAGGCGACTTGTAATTAGACAGTTCATGTTAGTTAGACACTAAATAATAAAATTTAGACGCCATTTATTTAATTTGGAAGAGGGCCTGCATCGTTACTAACAAATTTAATGAGCGTCACCGTGTCGCCGACAAAAATATTTATTTTGGGCCATTTGGACTTGAATATTTCGTTGGACATATTTTAGATTAGTAATATGTCGGTGGACATAGTGATCTTATATGTCAGGTTGGAATTAAATAAAAAGGCCGGCGGCCCAAATGAGAAAAATAGGGCGTCCATGTTGATTTAATTAAGGGCATCACAATATATTTTGAGGGTGGCAGGCCAACAGCCATTCGTCACATTTTCATGGCTGTTTTGGGCAAGCACAAAGAGAAGAAGAGATTCAACGTCTCTAGCTAGTGGGGTATGGTGGTTATTGTTCGTTGAGCGATTAGTCGGTAAGGTTGCAATTCCTATTTATTTCTAATTTGTAATCTCATAATCAGTTAGAAGAGTGATGATTTCGTCTTGCAGCTCTCGAGTTGGGGAAACTTAAATCCGTTGAGTGGTGGTGGTCTGGGTTTCGGCTATCGGGAGTAATTGTGAAAATTGTCATGCTGATTGCTTTCGTGTTTTCTAATTCGGGATTGTTGAATCCGATTAAGGTGTTGTACACCTGCGTTTTCCTTCAGCTTCGTGATCGAGTAGGTTACTGATTGAATATTTTGGAGTGGTGATGTCGGTGTTCATTCTTTTCTTTTCGTTTTATTCATTGAGCAAGTTTTGTTCGAGCAGAATCCGCACCTTCATCGGTAGTCCTATCTCTTGTCCTTCGTTGATCGATCTTGTTATTTGGAGCTTGAGTCGCTGTTATTGTGGAGTTTTGACAGGGAAGGTTTCGAGTTATTGATGGCGCGAGTTAATAACAATTATGTTATATTTTGTTAATCTTTCTTGATCGTTCTAGCAGATTGTTGTTCCCGTCCCCCAAAACTATCATCACGAAACTTGTAGAAAATCTGTTGTTGCATCGGGTGGGGATTAATATTGATCACTGATTTAATAAAAATCGGATTAAAGGGGGTGGGTAAAAACCGTGGTCGTTTTGGTTAAACGTTTTGAAAACCGGAAATCGAAACCGTAGGGTTCTTGATTTCCTAAAACCAAATAGCTTTAATAAAATAATGGAATACATTTGTTGTAAACGTAATTCTGAAGTTAAAATAAGTTTTGGGACTGTCGGGTGTCTCGGGAACAAACGGGTTGATGTCGGGATTCAAAACGGGGTTTTAAATGTCATGCTGAAATTTGACAGAATTGATAATCTAAGTTTAAGTCTGTTTTTACAACATTTAAAATACGTTTCTGGAATTTTGGTCCGCGATGGCCTCTAGTTTTCTGAGTCCTCTTTCCATCGCCACTGATGGCTCGTTAATCTGAGTTACGGTTTAAAAATTATCACTGTTTTGATAAACCAGCGCAAAATAGTTTTCGGTTCAGCTATTCTGTCTTGTGAGCCTGTTTTGAGCCGTTTCTGTTTAGATTTAGCTTCCGAAGTCTCTGTCTAATTGTAGTCCTCTGATTCATTTAACTACTGTAAAAATTTGAATAAAACCTAGTGAACGGTTTGAGAGTTATAGCCATTCCTGCGAAAGTGCTGAGTGCTGTTTAGTTTTTGCTGAAAAACCTTTGAGCCTAATCCTAACCCGAGCTTCCTTGTACTTTGTAGGATCTTCTAGGACCTGATCAGAGGCGCTCTCCCGTGCTAGAGATACTTAGGAGCTTACGTCACTCGAGGTGGGTGATCTCACTCTAAACTTGCCCTTACATTTGATTCATGATTACGTGCTATATGTTATGAACTGTGATTGATTGAGCTAAGCTTGTTGTTGTGAATGATCTGTGTACTTGAGTTTTGATTATGAGTTGTTATGCACTTGGGTTGTGCTATGTGGTTATATATCTATGAGATGATATACTTGAGTTTTAGCTGTTAGTTTTATATGAGTACATGTTGTAATGGGTCAACACGTTAATAAAACTAACTAACTATATTTGTGATTCATGAGGTAGCCAACTCTTCCCGAGCCAAGTACAATTCATGACTGTCAGCGTGGTACTGCGGGATACTGGTGGGTGTTGGAAGGGGGTGCTAGTGACGAGCGCGAGAGCAGGGGCACGCATTGTGGATTCGTCACGGCATTGGCGAACCAAGTGAAATTTAATAAAAGGTCTAATAAACGAGAAATGAGTAGAGTCTTCAGGGATCACTTATGTGGTGTGGATTGTTTGTATGCGTATGTTTATTGTGTTGATTATTCACTCAGCGGTGGCTGACCCCAAAATACTCCCTCCCATTTTGCAGGTACTAGCAAGGCAAAGAGAAGGTCAGTAGTTGATGAGCTGCGTTTCCAATTTTTTTTATATTTATGGATTTGGATTAAAATATTTATTTCGAGTCAAACATGTTTTGTTTTAAAACCTTTAATTATTCCGCATTTAAACCACGAGACGGTTTTATATTTTTATTTATGAGTTGGGACCTTTGAGTTATTTGTATTTTTGGGGGAAAATGACTTATTTTATTTATTAAATTTTTTTAAATTTCCCCTGATTTTTGGGATGTTACAACTGCTATTACCGATCATTAGAACATCCTTAGATTTGGTCCCCAAACTCAGTTCAGCTGTCTTGAGCATGGAATGTAGCTCAGCAATGAATTTCTCCATATTATGCATATTGTAGTTGAGCACAAAAGGCGTCTAATCATTAGACAACGAATTGAGTATAGTGTCTGTTGCCATTTGCAACGGTATAGGGTGACCGAGTCTATCCAGGTGATCCATGTGCCCTTTCATTTTCATGACGTGGGCACTCATCGGTGTTCCTTTGACCATTTTGCAAGAGTTGAAGGTTCGATTGATGTCGAACCTCTCAGTGCGAGCTTGCTCTTGAAATGAATCCCTAAGTTGCTGGATCATCTCAAATGCAGGCACATCCATAAGTCCTGCTTGTAAATCTGGACTCATGGTTGCGAGCATCAAACAGCTCACATCGAGCGCATCACTGACATGCTTATCATAAGCTTGCCTTGGTTCAGCTCTAGCATTCGCGGCAGGGACATTTGGTACTGCTCTTTCCAAGACATGCCACTTTCTCTCATGCCTGAGCACAATGTGAAGATTGCGCTCCCAATTGAGAAAGTTTGACCCAGTCAACTTGTCTTTTTTGAGGATTGAGCGAAATGAGAGATTGTTGGTACTTGTCGTTGTGGTTGTTGCTGCAATCTACAAAACAAACCCAGTTTAACTAGTAATCATCAATAAACATTCTCTAAAATATATTACAAACCCATAATTAATATTTTAGGCCTAGGATCCATATATCACATTCTCGTCGCAAGGTTTGGGCACTTCCCGACGAGACATGCTGTGTCTGGTAGGTAACATCCTTACCGATCGTATTAAGACTTGACACGATTCCTATAGGTCGTAGAATCTTTATACTTACAACTTATTACAACCTTGTACAATCTAATTGTACATTTCTAAGTTAGTAATAAAGTCTAGTATGTTTATTCTACTCAAGTACTTTTAGGGCCGGGACTCCCGATTATCACCAAAGTAGATCAGACCATCTAAGACAGTGCGATGCTCTGCGCCGGGACTCCCGATTATCACAGAACCTTACGCACCCTAACACTCGCAATGATTTGAATCCATATCTAAGGTTCTTTATCCTTACAATATGAATATCGTTGAACAAGTGAGGTGTTCCATTAGGTGGATAGTACTTAGATCTAAGATTTTCTTGGGTTTGTTTAAGTCTTGAACTAAACTTAAACCTTTATTCCAATCTTAATCCTTGTTTAAAATGTGTGACTTGTGAATTCAAGAATTCAATAAGACACCTTTTTTAATCTTAAGAACTTTTCTTAAAACTTATATTTTCAAGAATTGCGCGACTTATATGTATACCTAAAACGAGGTCTACAAAACGTTTTACTAGGTTTTGTGGAAAACCTTATCTAGAATAAAACTTACTTGTTTTATCTTTTTTGAAAAACTTAAACACTTATGTTAAACTTTCAATTCTTTTACGATTCATAAACTTGAATCATAAATCTAGTTTAACACACCTAGTTTTTCACATGTCTAATAATGAAATTAAAAATTTGTTTTGACTTATTAGATTCGACCAAAACTTATGTCTTGACGACACATTTATAAACTTTGTGATTTTCTTGTGTAGCTCCCACTAGCTCCAACAACTATGATGGAACTTAAGCAAACACAATCACCGGTCTATACTTGGTGAAACTAATAACCTTATTATATAAATACTATATATAATAATTCTTAATTTGTTTAAACCTTTCTTACATTTAACTTGGACTAGTTAAATATAAGTTATAAAGTTCTCTTGTTATTTATCTCTTGATCATTAATCTAGTATCTTACATGACTTGTAAAACACTTATATTATACTTGTATAATTATCTAGTTATAATAACTTATAACTTTATACACCTTATAATAATAATATATATAACTTTGTATATTGCTAGTCTAGAGTTGCGTTCAAGGAGATCCATGATTTTTACAAAGTCACGAAAAACAAATCTCAACCATTGATCAATATGATCTATGGTCAAGATTAATCACATACTTTATACATGGAGGGGTATTTTGGTCATTTGGCACTAAAAAAATTTTTATTTTTTTTTATTTTTTATTTTTAATTGAAGGGTATTTTGGTCATTTTGAAAAAAAACATTATTTTTATTTTTTATTTTTTAATTTTTAATTTTTATTTTAAAATTTTTATTTTTTATTAAAAAAAAATATTTTCTTAAAAAAATTTATTTATTTATTATTATTTTTTTAAAAAATTTAATTTTTCATTAATAACACATAATGTGATAGCATAGTGAATCACATGTGATTGCATTCTGAATCACATGTGATTTAACTAAAACATCAAATGTGATTAAATATATATTTACATTTGATTTTACACTAAATCACATGTGATTTTACACTAAAATTACATGTGATTACACTAAGATCACATGTGATTAAGTTATACACGTAATTATCAAAAAAATAAAAAATAAATAAAAAAATTTTAAAATAAAAAATCAAAAAAAAAAAAAAAATTTAAGTGCCAAATGACCAAAATACCCCTTCATAATAAAAAGTAAAAAAATTAAAATTAAAAATTTTAAAATATATAATAAAAAATAAAAAAATAGCTTTTTTTATTTTTTAAAAAATGACCAAAATACCCCTCAATATATAAAATATGTGGTTAATCTTGACCATTAGATCTTATTGATCAATGGTTGAGATTTGTTCCTTGGGACTTCACAAAAATAGTCTATCATATAGTTTTAACTTATACAATTTCTAGTTATGATGAAATCACAACTTTGTACTTTCTAGTTTCAATTATATAATCAACTTATAAAATAACTAGTTATATTATTAACCTTTAAGATAAAAATTAACATTATCTTTTAATGTTCCATTTAATCTTGTATTTAATATATACATATAATTACTTTTTAAATAATCTTGTAGCATTCTAATAAGAACATTACATCTAATTTATAAAAACTTATTTTTCCTTTTAAAAACCGAAATTATATATATAAATAAATACATACATCTTGTTAATTTTAGAACTAAAAATTAATACTTCTTTTAATCTTTATTAATTAAACCCTAATCTTGTTCTTGATCAATCAAAACAAGGGTTTTGACTTTCTTGATCAAAGACATTATTTAAAAAAAATTAATTCTAATCAATCCTATTTAAACAATAAATTTTGTTTAATTTCTAAGATAGATTATAACCCTAATAAATTTATTTAGACCTTTTAATTTAAACCTTATAGACAATAAACTTCGTCTAGACTTCTAGGTTTAAAGAACTAGTCTTAATAATTCTATTAAAATAATAATTAAACCTATTAAACATAAACTTGTTTAATCATCTATGTTTTAGATTATTATCTTAATTAATTCTTTTAACCAATTAAACTATACTAGTTTAATGTTCTTGGTCGTAGATTGTATCTAGGGTTTTTTCGAAAATTCCTCAAAGTCTAGGAAACTTTTTCACCAATTAAACTAAGCTAGTTTAACAAACTTGGTGTCCAAGGAAGCTCTTTGATCACGAAATCTTAAGGGAAAAAGGAAGGAATCCTTTTTGACCAATTAAACCAAAACTTAATTTAACATACTTGGTCCTAGATTTTGAAGATCAAGTAAATAAGGAAAGAATCCTCTTGATAAAAAAAAAATTTGATATTCTGGATCCTAGGGTTCTAGTAATTTCGAAAATTGCTAGGGTTAGGGAAAGAAACCTTTTGATCAATTAAATAAATCTTGTTTAACATACTTGATCCTAGGATTCTTTACCTTTCACGAAATTTCTAGGGTTTTGTAGAATCCTTTTTGACCAATTAAACGAGTCTAGTTTAATATTCTTGGTCCTAGGGTTCTTACCCTTTTCGAAAATTAGGAAGGAGAAGAAGAAGTTGGAACAAAAAAAAAAACTGTAATAAAATTTAAACAAACAAAAAAAAACTTCGTTAATCTAGTTTAGATCTCTAAAACACGCTCTGATACCACTGAAGGGTTTCATTGTAACTGATTGACTACTTGGGTCATCCTCCTAGTCACTTGGTTCGAACCATACTGACCAAGAACATGAACTTGTTCTTGACCGGTTTAACCAACTAGCTAATTTAATCCCTAAAAGCGGAAGTGGGATTAAACTTAATCCTTAAACCCTAAAGGATTAGGATCTTGGAAATCTAGATTAGATTAACAAGGAAGAAACCTTGTACGAAAAACTCGAACACACACACACACACTTGTGTGTGTTTCGACGGCCACCAAGAACCCTAGGGTTCTTGGTGTCGATTTCGACCAAGAGGGGAGAAGGGAGAAAAGGGTTTCCCAAAAACATACCTTGTTGTTTGCTTAAGAAAGTCCACTGGTGATGAACACGACGAGCGACCTTCTAGTTGATCCTTGTAATGATCTTCGATATTCAAGACTTGAAGAATACGAAGAACGAACGAAGAACACGAAGAACACAATGCTTGTGTTCTTGTGGGGATTCTCGGTCGAAACCAAGGGAGAGGGGGAAAGGGAATTCGTGTGGAGCAAGGGGGGTTTTAGGGTTACCCTAAGCCTCTTATTTATAGATAAATAAGTTGCGCTTAGAACCCTCTAGTTTAATTAAGATCAATTCCTTAATTAAACTTTCCTTTTTACGTTTCCTTCCCTTATAGTTTACTGTTATTTTATTATTGCACTTAACTATTAAATGTCTAGTATTATACACTTAATATATTTCGTGTATATATAAATATATGTACGAAATATATACTTTGTATTAATACTTTTAATAATTAATTATATAATAACCTTTATATAATTTATACAATAATATTATCCAATTGCCATATGATTTAATTACTTTAAATCATATTATGGATAATCTATAATTAACACATTGTATATATACTCAACTAGTAAATGTACAAATACTTGTAT